>OW121751.1:17048000-18312000 GCA_933228765.1 Miltochrista miniata | reverse complement strand
CCGTGCGCCACGGTGGCGCCGTGGCTCGGCCGAGCGATGGTTCTCATGGGACCGTGTACTTCGCCACTGATAGCTCAGTGGCGAAGTACTGGTCGCCCTGAGAGCTCTCCGCCAAGTACGCTCTGCATAACAGAGGGCATGCCGAGCACTCCAAACCGGCCACAAATGCCTCCCCCCTACTTGGTAGACCATTGGCAACGACGTGCGCCTCACGCGAAGCCCAAGTCGTCGTACACGTTACCAGGAGGCACCACGTGGAGGTTGTCCTCTCCAGCTCCCCATGGAAGCCCTCTTAAATATTATTATTTTTCTGTTTTTAGTATTTGTTGTTAAAGCGGCAACACAAACACATAATCTGTGAAAATTTTAGCACTCTAGTTGTGGTGGTTCATGAGATACAGCCTCGTGACAGACAAACAGGTAGATGGACAGCCAAGTCTTATGAATAGGGTCTCGATTTTTGGGTACGGAATACAAAAACTAAATATAGAATAAAACTAGCTGACGCCCGCGGCTCCGCCCGCGTGCAATGTTTTTCCCGGTCACAGGGGTATGAAAAATAGATGTTGGCCGATTCTCAGACCTACTCAATATGCTCACAAAATTTCATGAGAATCGGTCAAGCCGTTACGGAGGAGTATGGCAACGAAAACTGTGACACGAGAATTTTATATATTAGATAAAAAATGATTTCAATAGGTACCATTAGATAATATTCAAGTACCTAGTACTTTGTGCTGATGAAATAAAATTATTTCAATAGGTACCATTAGAGTAGATTAGATTAGACTGGTGGTAGGTATTAGGTACCTATTGAAATAATTTTATTTTATTCTATATTTAGTTTTTGTATTCCAGAACATTATATAAATGAAAATGAATTCTATACTGGTATAGGATTGATGGTGGTCAAGCGGCTAAAACGACGAGATGTAAATAATAAAATTCAGTGCAGTTCCATGTGTTCTTACGGTTTTGTGAAATTTGTTTTCTTACAGGATTCTTCTAATCTTCTTTAGCATCGTTTATATTGATTATGGCGCTCCTCCTACCTAATTTATATTCAGCTAGTGTTTTTTCATCACGCCTCGTGCTTAATATCGCAATTTGTACCGTAGTTGGCGTAACCGAGGGGTCCTGTCACCTTTACTCTTTCGGACGGGCAGTCTTTCTTTCTTCGATGCCTGTTTTATTACTCGTTTGAACATAAACAATAATAAACGTTACGATCGCTTTTACATTATTAAATAATGGAGGATCATTATTAAATTATCTAAAGAAGTGGCTGATTTTTTAAATTTTTTATTTATTTATTTCATTATTATTTATTTAGAAACTTAAAGGAACTATGATTTTGAGTTGGTGTATTAGTCTACTTTAAGTTTTCACGTATAATACTTATCGACAATACATACGAGTATCTCCCTAGTCCCCAAAGGGCTAGGAAAAACCTTACTACAGGCCCACCTGTAAACATTCGCATTTTGTCGTAATCATAAGTGGTGAGAATAATGTCATGTTGAAATGAACCCAAACAGGTGCCACTCAGGTTGTGGCTATCTGCTGCGGTTGGAAATTTTCGACTTGCCCACGAGGCCTTCAACTTGGCTTAACGTCAGCCAGGATCAACAAACAAGGACAGAAACTGTCGTAAATGGAAATACATCTATGATAAACTTCCTCTTAAAAACACTTTCCCAAAATGCCTCAATTAATTCTGTCATCGACAATGGTACCCTTTATAACTAAGTATTACTACATATATTTTATAGAGGACTTCATTATATTTAAGAAATTCTTCAATCAGGTTCGAGAAGATCCAAAAACTATGGCGCCGCAGATCAATTAGTTCCAAGTAATAAACAAAGCAAATACGTTTGTTATGAAAAGAATTCGGCTGCCGGCAAATTTCTTTTGCCACATCAATCAAAATCATACAAATAATGAAATCATCATTTGGGTGGCCATAGAGACTTGGTTCTTAGAATTTCGTCTCCGAGTCTTTGACTAACGTTGTGCGTCGCCGTACGCCGATGTGACCCAAGTCATTATCACATTCCCGTTTTATTAATTAGTTACAGAACTATTATTTTTAAGCTAAAGAGTTTGTTTGTTTGTTTAGTTGTTTGAACTCTAGAGTCTAAGTGACTGCTAGTTGAATTTCAAAAATTCCTTAACAGAACGTCCATTTTTCAAAAATACCAAAATATATAACATCACGCTAGGGCGAATAACAGCTGAGCAGCAACGAAACATTTTTCGAAGCTTGGATATTTTATTTCTTTTGAGAGTTTCCGTTGCGTACGTTTGCTAGATGGTTACAGTTGCGTAAAAATGTAAATTACATAAAAGCTGGTCATAAAAATGTCTAAAAAAAATCGACGTTAGTATATGTCTATTTTTTAAAGGGTTGTTATCTAACAAAAGTAGGCATTTGGCGCACCCTCGCCCCGGACGCAAGGCACATCGCACGGCAGCAGCGGCAGAAAACTCTCATGCCATAGTATCGAAATAAATAGTATGCAGTACAGGTTGAATTTCGAAAAATTCTTTTACAGTTATATATTCCATTTATTGAGGATGGCTATAGGCTGATAACATCACGATAAGACGAATAAGATTTTTTTTTCGAAAACCGGGAACTTTTATTTCCCTTTGAGAGTTTCCGTAGCGTACGCTACCGAAATGGTTTAAGTTACGTAAAAATGTGATTTTTTAAATTATATTTGGCTCGCCAAATTGGGGCCACTTCTGACAATGGTCCTCAAGTTGGCGGCCTCTTCACGCTACTCTTGAATAACCCGGGATAATAAGATGAAGAAAACACGTGTGCGAGCAGGTCGTTCCATGTTTTATAGTTCGACAGAGAAACGATCTTTTGAAACGCTCAGTTCTGGCGAAGATTCTCTCCACTGTGTATGATTGGCATCTCTGCCCGGCACGCGTTGTTCGGGATCGGAAAGGAGAGGGTGGGATTAAGTTGAAGAGCTCTTCAGAACATTCACTGTGATATATTCGGTAGTAGGCAGCCAAGGACGCTATGGTTCTTCGCTGCGCTAACGTTTCCCTTTATTTCCCGTGGTTCCACCTCGTAGTTCACCCAGGAGAACCATGGTATTTTTTTTACCCGTGTTCTACCTCTCGAGGCCTCACGTCACCTCAGGACAACCAATTATTCGGATAGCACGTCTCTGCATAGCGTCAAGCGCGTCTAGTAAGTACCTCGCGGAGTCATCCCAAAGGTGAGAACAGTATTCGACGCAGGCGCTTCCCTATTACAAAATTGCATGTATTCAAAAGTTCTAAAGGAAAGTCCGCGGTAGCGGTCTATTTTTTAAGATTTGCTTACCTTACCTTTATAATAAAAATGCGACACCGACGCAACGGGAGGAAATGCGACTAGAAACATGTCATTTAAATATAGTATCACACCTCTCTCTTTATCTCTTATGTGACGCAAACGAAGTTGCGAGGGTCAACTATTATTTTTATATTAAGCTCGGTAAATTGATGCCGCACACCAGATAAAAAACCGTGGCGTCATTGTAGTGATTTTGGGCCACACTCACTGTCCATACGACTTCTGGCAGTGACATTCAAGATAGTGGTCTTATGATGTTGTTGTAAGAGGGGGGGGGGGGGGGGGGAGGAGCACGTGTGCTGGCAGGTAGATTCCAAGTTTTTATGATTCTTCGATCCATTGAATCACTTAGTGGCGAAGACTCTCCACATTCTCCTCCAATGTTTAGGAGTACCACGCCCCGTTGCAGCTGCCTCTGCATTTCTTGGAAGTAAGCACGCGGGGCAGACGACGACAGGTGTACCTACGCACGCAAGCTTCTATTTGTGTGCGAAAATGGCCGCCACGCTGAAATCAATAAATTTCATGATGGGTATCGTTTAAGGGGTTTTTTCGTATGCTGAGTACGACATGATAATTTTGCAATCCATTATTGCCGCCGCACCGGTATCACAAAATTTCATGATGAGTATCATTTAAGGAGTTTTTACATATGCTGAGTATGAATCACATGATATTTTGCAATCCAATATGGCCGCTGCGCCGTAATCACGAAATTTCATGATGGGTTATCGTTTAATTTTAATTGCAATCCAATTTGGATACAAAATTTTGTAATCACAGTGCGGCGGCCATATTGGATTACAAAATTAACTCTATATACGTAGTCAGCATGCCAAAGAACCCCCTAAGCGATACCCATTATGAAAATTAGTAATTTCGGCGCGGTAGCCATATTGGATTGCAAAGTTAACCAATACCAAAAAACCCTTTGATTGCCTCTGTGGCGCAGTCGGTAGTGATACCGCCTCTGGCGCTGGAGGTCGTGAGTTCGATTCCCACCGGAGACAAATATTTGTGTGACCCATAAATGTTTGTCTCAAGAGTCTGAGTGTTTCTATGTATAACTAGCTGATGCCCGCAGCTTCGCCCGCGATGGCGCTGTATGTGAAAATTACTTTCCCGCTTTTCTGTTGAAATTTTTCCTGAATTTTCTTTGCTATAAACCTCACGGAGCCCGTGACCTTTCCAACGAATGCAAAACCGTGGAAATCGGTTCGAGCGTTCTGGAGTTATAGCGTCAGGAAGGAAAACCCGACTTATTTTTATATAGTAGATATGTTTGTATTTAAAAGTATATAAGTATTAATATCCGCGGTCTGATACCCATAACACAAGCAGGTTATTCCTAGCTTACTTTGGGATCAGATAGCGTTGTGTGAAATGTCGGTGAATATTTATTATTGCAATACAAAATAAATTAATAAACCAGCCAAATTATAAATCAAACACATGAAATTTATTGATCAAATAATTTTTAGGCAGTAAAAAATAATTATCACAAGTGGTCATTTTTTTACATGTTTTTCGTCGTTTCGATGGTACTGCAGTGTAGTGGACAGACATGCAATAATGTCAGAGTCGAGATTTTATTCAACGACGATCACGATGATGATGATTATGATTTTTCGACCGTCCCAGCATCATTTCCTGTGATTCAAGAGTTTTCACGACTCGAAGAGTCTACCGAGGAAGACCTTCTACAGCCAGGACCATCAAAACGACTAAAAACATGTGAAAAAAATGACCATGCTGCATAAAAATTATTTGATCAATAAATTTAATTTCATGTGTTTGATTTATAATTTGGCTGGTTTATTAATTTATTTTGTATTGCAATAATTCCCTGAACAACCATTCATCCATTTTGACGTATGGATACAACCGTGCGAGCGGCTAAATCAAAACCGGGCACGGTGTTACTGACTTTGCGACGCGCTAGACGTCGTAATTCTTGTCAAAAATAAAAATTTGTAGGTCTGAACACGCTCAACAATTTTCACACTGGACATTTTTCGATATCTTACCCGAGAAAAAAGGAAATAGCGAAAAACAATTTTTTCTCCCCAAATTTATGGTTTGTTGGATCGATTTCTCGATAACGATGATCGATACGTAAAAAATGGATAAGACCTTAATTGTAGATCGTACAAAGAGCAACAAAAAAGTATAGCTCAAATATTTTCGTATCTCAACGGGGAACCGAGTTATGATGAAAAAACTGAATTTAACCTTTTTTTCAAGATGGCGAAAACCCATCAGGTTATTTTGGTCGACAATTTGAACTTAAGCTTTTCTAGCCCCTCACCACGTAATATCCAAAATTTGGCTTTCTCGGTTCATTTGCATTTCTTACCCGATTTTTCCGACGTAATGACTGGACTATTGCAAAATTAACACGAAATTTGTACTCAGCATACCAAAAACCTCAGAAAAATATCCAACATGATATTATAATTATAACTGCAAAACGGCGGCCATTTTGTAATCGCTTTATAATAAAAACGATCCATGCAACATTGAATAAAGCTTACCTTTCTTCCGTACGCGGGAATTAATGAAATCGCAAATCCTTATTTTTCCGAGACGATGTCTTGCAGTCCCTTACAGCACAATTTTAATTAATTTCTAATTAATCATAATAGATTATAGGAAGCTGATGTCGTGAACGCGGCAACCCTGAAAATGTGTCCCGAACGGCTAACAGAATTTTGTTCGCCGTTCGAGACATTCCCTCCCGCGTCTCGTCCCTTGTCCCACTCACAAATTGACCTGTCTAGACGGCTTCTTCGGCCGACTGTATGATCTGTCGGCTGTGCTGTTAGTCAGTGCGATCGCTAGCCGGCTAGCGAACGAAATAAATAAGCTTTGAAAACCGCCGCACCTCATCCGATCCCCGTTCACGTCCTACCTGTGCGCCCTTCATACCCCGCAGGCGAAGACTGCGTTATGTGGTTTAGGTATAAAAAAGTAATAATTAATAACTAGTACTTACCTACTATAGAAATATAATGACAGGTGACGATAAATTACAGGAAATTTTGCAAGCAATAACAATTGTTCAATTAAAATTTTACTGCTGCAGATAATTTACTTTTTTAAGCAAATGTTAACTAATTTCTTTTTATCCCTTAAGGAAGCCAAAATAAAGAGGACAAAATCTTAAGGAAGAATACTTCATAATTTTAATCATCTGACAAAGATGATAATACTAATTACATGGGCGTTGCTATACCCGGCAATATCTTCACTCACAAGTTAGTTTAACAAATTTTAATTAGTATCTTACTGTTATTAGTATCCATATAATATTTTAGTGACTATTTATTTTAGATGACATCATATTCAACGATTCTGCTCGGAAGCACTACGGCTTAAGCTACCACGTAAAATGTACAAATTATATAAAATCCTTTACATGTATGAGTGCATGTAAAAGCATTGGGTTTCAAATATTCCGAATGGACGTCAAATGTAAATGTAGCTGCCACGAAATGAAGACTACAACTATTCTACCATTTTTTAAATGGCGAACTAACGGCACAACGCAGCGTGTGCATAAAACTGTAAGTGTTTCGCTTTATCACATTGTCGGTACTTTATCACCGCCGCCTCTTCTTGAAACTGATGCGGACAATGATACTACAATTCTGGATACGGGAAATATGACCTGGCCGCCATGTCGAATGGAGAACAGTACGGAGATATCTGAATCTCAAACTGAAAATTCGACTAGTAGTTCAACAATATCTTCCTCTGTGTCTGACGCATCTCCTGCGGACGCATCTCCTGCGTATGCACCTTCTGCGGACGCAAATCTTACATCGCAAAACAATACGCAATAAAAAGATAATTTTACCTAAAGAAGTCGAATGTTGCAGAAGAATAAAAATGATTTTCACTTCGAACATTGTAGGTACTTAATTAAATTAAAGAACATGAAATACAATGCATTCTATTTATTTTACATATTATTATCATGTTTCATAGTAACATTTACTGCTTATGACCTATGCAATCGATATTCAAATAGAAATAATGTATGTTTTATTTTTCAAAACGACCGAGTTCGATTTCCGAACTGCGCAAGAGGTTTTTTTGAAATCCATGTAGGTATGCAGTTTTTATTTTCTCTAAACTCAATGACATGGTTCCTAAGAACAGATCTTTGTAAGTCCTATATTTACAGACTTGCCCATACTGACCGCTCCGAATGTTTTAAAGCTAGGCCTCGTTTTACCACTCCACCGTTGGGTGATCTTCCCTCCGTTAGAGTTTCTCAAGTGAAGTCATTTGTACATACCGCAGTTGACTACGGGGGACCCTTTTATGTAACACATTATAAGACGTCGTCGTGGAGTAAAAAGTCATAAATCCTTTTTTGCTTGTTCGACTGTCACACTACTAAAGCAGTACGGATTTATCTCTAGCCGCCTTTAAACGCTTTATCTCACGCAGGAGTCGTGTTTCGGTGTTGTACAGCGATGGAGGAATTAATTTCATAGGTCCTAAACGAAATTTGAACGAAATTTACACGCTTAAACAGTCCACTAATTATAAACACGATTTGAATAACTATCTAAGTCAACATGAGATTCAGTTTAAGCACAGCCCACCATTTGGGCCCAATTTTAATTCGTTGCCTGAAACCAATGTCAGATCCTAGAAATCCGGTGTTTTCTCGTGGACCCACTATTTCGTCCTACTAGTGGGACCACGAGAGAGAACTGTTTCTCGTGTTTCCACTACTTTTTATCTACTTTCTGTGTAGAGGTAACTAGCCATGCGCTAATTTTTAAAACAAAAGACGATCAACAAAACAAATGAAGATCGGTGAAACAATTGAAGAACGACAATACAAATGAAAATCTGGGAAACAATTCAAGGTCGGTAAAACAGAATGAAGATGGAGAAAACAAAAAAAGACCGTTAAAATATTACTTGCATCCATTTTTTGCAATCTATAAGCATTCAAAAAAAAAGATGTAAACAATTCTAGACCTTAAGGGCGTTTATTTTGTTTTCAAATTACATACGATCGTAAGAAATCAGACCTCACGTCACACACAGCCGTATAGTGCATAACTTTAGCAACAAACAAGTTTGATACTTTTGTAACTTTTTCGAAACAAAAGTAGTGTGGTTAAGGAAGAGGACTAGGTTCCAAGGGCTGATTTCCGCAACGTCATTTATTGCGCCTATTTTGCGTGGGGGGTTGTATTATGGCTATTTTGCCATCCTAGTTCCTCCGGGAAGTCTACAGGCTCTTCACGTTGCCGACGGCTTCTTGCAGCGACCTAGAGCAGGTTACGTACCCATACAGATGGGAGGAGTAGGATTGGTTCATGGTCCATTGCTGTCAGCGAAGAGTCTCTTCTTGCCAGCTCGTCCGCCTCTGCAATATTACATCGTGAGCCACTGAGTCCTTTTATGCATTGTAGCGTGACATTGTTCTTTTAGCATATATCCATGAGGCCCATGTGGCACTCCATGACAAGGCCAGATGTTATCGTATGGCTCTGTAGCGCTTGTAGGACTGATTTACTATCATTAAGTATCCGAATACACCGGTTCTGTACGTTCCTGACCTTGATGGCTTCAGTCGCCTTGATTTAATATCCATGCACTCCGCTTAGTATACTGTGCCATAGGTGCCTAAAGGGGTTGCGATATTAATGTTCAGGCCCTCCGAGAAGTTTCCTGCTCCGGAATCCGTTCTCGTTTTGGATTCATCCGTAAAGCAAACAGTTCAAAAGTAATTCACCCATTCGCAATCCAACATTCATCGATCTTACTCTCTTCAGTCCATTTCAACGGGACAAGTCGGTTTTGTTTTGCAGCAGAAATAAACTAAAAAAATATCTAAAAATTAAAAAGTTCATACAAAAATCAAAAAAGCAATTAAAATCCATAAAATGTTAATCAAGAAGTGTAAAAATATAGGTTTTTGTTTAAAATTTAGAGAACAAGCTAAATTGTCAATGTTAGAGCTGGAACAAAGCCATTTAGAATATTGCACTGACACACAAAAATTAGAGCCAAAACTACAAAGTTTGCAATTTGAGCTACAATATATGACTAAAAAATATGAATGGTCCCTTAAGGACTTTACAAAATATTCTTTAACCATAGACAAGGTACTCAAAACATCAAATGATAACACTGAGCGCCTTAATTGTTTCCTAAATGACCACTTATGCAATATTAACTGCCCTAAAGCAATTGTGCCGGTGGAGGCCCAGGGCAAAATGGTTACCGCTGAGCCCCTAGCTCCCATTACCACGTGCTCGCCCAGTACATCAGTGGATATATTGTGTGACAGTGTAAATAATAGTAATAGTTGTACTAAATTAATTGTATTTAGTAGGAATGATATTGGTACCAATCTAAGTTCATTTTTAAAACAAAACTCAAATTCAAGTTATTACTCGGTTATTAATAATTGCTATCCGGGTGCTTCATTAAGTGGTATTATGCAAAAGATATTAGAATATAAATTTGAAGCTAACAGTAAAATAATAATTTTCTGTGCAAACAGGGGGAAAATTAGCAATGATGATTTGTCCCTATACATGAATTACATCTTAAACTTAAATGTCATACAAGTTGTAATGTTCACACTTCCATTTATAAAAGGTGTGCCAGATTCGGAAAATTCATTTAGATATAAGATGAATTTACGTTTAAACTTAATAAGTCAGTATAATAATACATTTAATATAATTGACTTTAATTCTGTATTTAAAACTAAGGACAATGGCCATTTCGGCCCATGAGCGGCCATCAATGAAACTAGTGTCATTTAAAAGGGGATATTTTTGACAACAAATATTGTTTAAGGAGTACTATGAAATACCGTTAGGGAAAAAAAATAGTTAAAATACTATTTTTAAAATACTACTTTTTTTTTATTTATGTACCTACGCTAATATTCAATACTTTTCTTATTTATGGTCTAAGGACCTTTGTTAAAACCGGTCTCGACATGTTTCATGCGTCAACCAATCAGCGACAAGCACTCTCGACCCGACGATTACCGTTATGTTCAAGCGCACATCGCAGTCCATCGTTGACATTTGTTTCGTTGAGTACTGTGCGATTATTATTGTTTGACAATCTCTTTCGACTCTGGCTTGCATATCGGACTTGTTAATATCTATCTTGATGACTTGTGCTGGTTTTTTTTTATTTTTTTAAGCAGATTCCTATAATAATGGCAGATAATCGTCAAGTGTGTATTTTATGTAATCAATCCGTGATAAACAGAAGAAGATACGAAATATATAATAATAAAAATATAATAAAAAAATAAAAATAATATAATATATATATTAATATATTAATGTAATAATATATAAATATATTATATTATATAATAAAAATATATTACTCCTATATTATTGTAGATAGACAGAAAAGCGGCAGAGAAGCCATAGAAAACTATTATTGTAGTGTCTAAGCGGTGAGCACACTCTTGGCTGCTGTGCCCACATAATGTGTGTAGTGTGGTATTAAGGGTGGGCGAGAAACCAAGAAGAAGAAATTCGTTTACCAGCTCATTTTTTAAATGATGTAATTGTAGACAACAGTTAAATCCCATTATTTTCTTTTTTTAAAGGAATACTAGCATTATGTGGTTAGATACATAATGCTAGTATTCATTGCCACGTGTTTGAAATGTTTTTGTTTTCATGTCAATAAATCAATGTATTTAATAATTAATAAACCTTTAGTTTTATTTAACCCATCATTATCTTATACTTTTGTGCATTACGTTTTATTATTTACGTACTTTTGGTTTAATTAATTCGATTTTTTTAATATGTTCAACCCTTTATAACTTTTTATCCAAACAAGTTACCGAAATATTTTTTTGCAGTCTTAATATATACATAATTGTCGACTAAAATATATATAGGACAGATGTGGCCGCCGATGGGACAAGCGCCATACATTTTTGCCCATTGTCCTTTGTCACATAGCAAATATAAAGTCTATAATAATCACAAGGGTAGGTATTGTCTACCCAAATATTATAAAAGACAAATAGCAAGTTTGCTATTTAATTATTTTTATTCTGTAGCCAAAAACTTGGCTGACAAAACTGCTTTATTTGAGCAGAGTAGATTTAGGACTTTGGAATCTGTTCCAATTAATTTAAATTAACTGCTGGGACAACAGAGGAATTACCCTCTAGCCAAAATTGTAAATTGATAGAGTTGAATTTTATTGCAAACCATAAATATACAATAACTATATCGGAAACTGTCCTCCGAACAAAACTAAATTAAAAAAATTGCGTGTACTTAGTGTACACACGTAAGAAGTGAAACTTCTTCATAAACTTAATTTTCACCTCACCTTAAATTAAGTCAAAGAGTACAAAAGTCCAAAAGTCCAAAAGTCCAAAAGTCCAAAAGTCCAAAGTCCAAAGTCCAAAAGTCCAAAAGGCCAAAAGTCCAAAAGTCCCAAAGTCCCAAAGTCCCAAGGTCTCAAGGTCCCAAAGTCCCAAAGTCCCAAAGTCCCAAAGTCCCAAAGTCCCAAAGTCCCAAAGTCCCAAAGTCCCAAAGTCCCAAAGTCCCAAAGTCCCAAAGTCCCAAAGTCCCAAAGTCCCAAAGTCCCAAAGTCCCAAAGGCCAAAAGTCCAAAAGTCCCAAAGTCCCAAAGTCCCAAAGTCCCAAAGTCCCAAAGTCCCAAAGTCCCAAACTCCCAAACTCCCAAACTCCCAAACTCCCAAAGTCCCAAAGTCCCAAAGTCCCAAAGTCCCAAAGTCCCATAGTTCCAAAGTCCCAAAGACCCAAAGTACCAAGGTCCCATCTAAAAGTCCAAAAGTCCCAAAGGCCAAAAGTCCAAAAGTCCCAAAGTCCCAAAGTCCCAAAGTCCCAAAGTCCCAAAGTCCCAAAGTCCCAAAGTCCCAAAGTCCCAAAGTCCCAAAGTCCCAAAGTCCCAAACTCCCAAAGTCCCAAAGTCCCAAAGTCCCAAAGTCCCAAAGTCGAAAAGTCTAAGAGTCCAAAAAGTCCAAAAGTCTAAAAGTCCCAAAGTCCCAAAGTCCCAAAGTCCCAAAGTCCCAAAGTCCCAAAGTCCCAAAGTCCCAAAGTCCCAAAGTCCCAAAGTCCCAAAGTCCCAAAGTCCCAAAGTCCCAAAGTCCCAAAGTCCCAAAGTCCCAAAGTCCCAAAGTCCCAAAGTCCCAAAGTCCCAAAGTCCCAAAGTCCCAAAGTCCCAAAGGCCAAAAGTCCAAAAGTCCCAAAGTCCCAAAGTCCCAAAGTCCCAAAGTCCCAAAGTCCCAAACTCCCAAACTCCCAAAGTCCCAAAGTCCCAAAGTCCCAAAGTCCCATAGTTCCAAAGTCCCAAAGACCCAAAGTACCAAGGTCCCATCTAAAAGTCCAAAAGTCCCAAAGGCCAAAAGTCCAAAAGTCCCAAAGTCCCAAAGTCCCAAAGTCCCAAAGTCCCAAAGTCCCAAAGTCCCAAACTCCCAAAGTCCCAAAGTCCCAAAGTCCCAAAGTCCCAAAGTCGAAAAGTCTAAGAGTCCAAAAAGTCCAAAAGTCTAAAAGTCCAAAAGTCCAAAAGTCCAAAAGTCCAAAAGTCCAAAAGTCCAAAAGTCCAAAAGTCCAAAAGTCCAAAAGTCCAAAAGTCCAAAAGTCCAAAAGTCCAAAAGTCCAAAAGTCCAAAAATCCAAAAGTCCAAAAGTCCAAAAGTCCAAAAGTCCCAAAGACCCAAAGTACCAAGGTCCCATCCAAAAGTCCAAAACTCCAAAAGTCCAAAAGTCCAAAAGTCCAAAAGTCCAAAAGTCCAAAAGTCCCAAACTCCCAAAGTCCCAAAGTTCCAAAGTCCCAAAGACCCAAGTACCAAGGTCCCATCCAAAAGTCCAAAAGTCAAAAAGTCCAAAAGTTCAAAAGTTCAAAAGTTCAAAAGTTCAAAAGTTCAAAAGTTCTAAAGTTCAAAAGTTCAAAAGTTCAAAAGTTCCAAAGTCTCAAAGTTCCAAAGTCGCAAAGACCCAAAGTACCAAAGTCCCAAAGTCCCAAAGTCCCAAAGTCGAAAAGTCTAAAAGTCCAAAAAGTCCAAAAAGTCCAAAAGTCCAAAAGTCCAAAAGTCCAAAAGTCCAAAAGTCCAAAAGTCCAAAAGTCCAAAAGTCCAAAAGTCCAAAAGTCCAAAAGTCCAAAAGTCCAAAAGTCCAAAAGTCCAAAAGTCCAAAAGTCCAAAAGTCCAAAAGTTCAAAGGTCCAAAAGTCCAAAAGTCCAAAAGTCCAAAAGTCCAAAAGTCCAAAAGTCCAAAAGTCCAAAAGTCCAAAAGTCCAAAAGTCCAAAAGTACATAAGTCCAAAAGTACAAAAGTCCAAAAGTCCAAAAGTCCAAAAGTCCAAAAGTCCAAAAGTCCAAAAGTCCAAAAGTCCAAAAGTCCAAAAGTCCAAAAGTCCCAAAGTCCCAAAGACCCAAAGTACCAAGGTCCCATCCAAAAGTCCAAAAGTACAAAAGTCCCAAAGTCCCAAAGTCCCAATGTTCCAAAGTCCCAAAGACCCAAAGTACCAAGGTCCCATCCAAAAGTCCAAAAGTCAAAAAGTCCAAAAGTTCAAAAGTTCAAAAGTTCAAAGGTTCAAAAGTCCCAAAGTCCCAAAGTCCCAAAGTCTCAAAGTTCCAAAGTCCCAAAGACCCAAAGTACCAATGTCCCATCCAAAAGTCCAAAAGTCCAAAAGCCCAAAAGTCCAAAAGTCCAAAAACCCTTAAATGACATGCTATCCCTGGATAAAGTACTCTTAATTCGAATCCACCGTGGTGGGGAACAAAACAAAGATGGCGCGTAACCAAAAATCGTGACGTGACGCAAATTTTTTTCCAACGCCGATAAAGAAGTTTCACTTCAAAAATGTAAATTACAGCATTATAATATTGCAACATTAACGCAGGTCAAAGAGTTTGAATTGGAGCTGTTCATGAGCTCAGAAAATATTGAAATTGTTTGTCTTACAGAACATATGCGTAAGGAGTATGGGCTCATGTTCAGTTTCAGTAGTCACCGGGTTGGTAGTGCGTTCTGCAGGGTCAACACAACACGGGGGGGTTCGTTGATTTTATTAAATAAGAAATTAAAGTATAAGGAACGGAAAGATGTTGTGTCCCTCTCTGTAGAGTGTACAGTTGAAATATCGTGCGTAGAATTGGAAAATAGTAGTATGCGTATATAAACCTGGAGTCTCACCCTTTTGTGAGTTTGAGGAAGTAATGGATAAAGTGCTATTTAAACTTGGAAAAACTAATAAACACCTAATAGTGTGCGGTGATTTTAATGTTAATCTATATATATAAAAACAAGAACTGACTGACTGACGATCAACGCACAGCCTAAACCGCTGGGTCTAGAACCATGAAATTTCGCACAAATGCTTCTTATGTCACGTAGGCGAGCAATAAGAAGGGATTTTTGAAAATTCAACTCCTAAGGGGGTAAACAAGGGTTGCAAAGTTTGTATGGGACAACGTGATTCCTTGGTCCGATGTTCTTCAAATTTGGCATGAAACATCTTTAACTGAATTAATGGGAGAAGTGTTTTCTATTTTATTGAAATTTATTTTTTAACATGGTTAAAATGGGGTTGAAAGATATTTACGGCGGATTTGCCTCATAGTTCATATTAATACTCCGTAGTCGGTACTTTTTGATTTTTTTATTTGACACATTGTCATGTTTGACAGCTCAATTCGATTTAAAAAAGATGGTCGCTATTTTTGATAAATGTAAAAAAATCTAATAATAATTTTATTAAAACTGCATATTTTATTGATTTTTGCCCTTCAATTTGCGGAATTGCCTTCATTTTGTATGTGAAAAATTCATATGTGTGAATGAAAACCATGGCTGGCTAGGAATCATGAAAGATCAGTTCTAGGTAAGTTCTAGGTACACGGTTCATCCGAATATCCGAATAACACAGAGTATTTATTACCATCTTCGCTTACTTTCTTATTGAAGTGAAACTTCTTTATCGGCGTTGGAAAAAAAATTGCGTCACGTCACGTCACGTCACGTCACGATTTTTGGTTACGCGCCATCTTTGTTCTGTTCCCCACCACGGTGGATTCGAATTAAGAGTACTTTATCCAGGGATAGCATGTCATTTAAGGGTTTTTAGACTTTTGAACTTTTGGGCTTTTGGACTTTTGGACTTTTGGATGGGACATTGGTACTTTGGGTCTTTGGGACTTTGGAACTTTGAGACTTTGGGACTTTTGAACTTTTGAACTTTTGAACTTTTGAACTTTTGGACTTTTGGACTTTTGGACTTTTGGATGGGACCTTGGTACTTTGGGTCTTTGGGACTTTGGAACTTTGGGACTTTGGGACTTTGGGACTTTGGGACTTTTGGACTTTTGGACTTTTGGACTTTTGGACTTTTGGACTTTTGGACTTTTGGACTTTTGGATGGGACCTTGGTACTTTGGTTCTTTGGGACTTTTGGACTTTTGAACTTTTGGACTTTTGGACTTTGGGACTTTGGGACTTTGGGACTTTGGGACTTTGGGACTTTGGGACTTTGGGACTTTGGGACTTTGGGACTTTGGGACTTTGGGACTTTGGGACTTTGGGACTTTGGGACTTTGGGACTTTGAGACTTTGGGACTTTGGGACTTTGGGACTTTGGGACTTTGGGACTTTGGGACTTTGGGACTTTTGGCCTTTGGGACTTTGGGACTTTGGGACTTTGGGACTTTGGGACTTTGGGACTTTGGGACTTTGGGACTTTGGGACTTTGGGACTTTGGGACTTTGGGACTTTGGGACTTTGGGACTTTGGGACTTTGGGACTTTGGGACTTTGGGACTTTGGGACTTTGGGACTTTGGGACTTTGGGACATTGGGACTTTGTGACTTTGGGACTTTGGGACTTTTGGCCTTTGGGACTTTGGGACTTTTGGACTTTTGGACTTTTGGATGGGATCTTGGTACTTTGGGTCTTTGGGACTTTGGGACTTTTGGACTTTTGGGCTTTTGGACTTTTAGACTTTGGGACTATGGGACTTTGGGACTTTGTGACTTTGGGACTTCGGGACTTTGGTACTTTGGGACTTTGGGACTTTGGGACTTTGGGACTTTGGGACTTTGGGACTTTGGGACTTTGGGACTTTGGGACTTTGGGACTTTGGGACTTTGGGACTTTGGGACTTTGGGACTTTAGGACTTTGGGACTTTGGGACTTTGGGACTTTGGGACTTTGGGACTTTGGGACTTTGGGACTTTGGGACTTTGGGACTTTGGGACTTTGGGACTTTGGGACTTTGGGACTTTGGGACTTTGGGACTTTGGGACTTTGGGACTTTGGGACTTTGGGACTTTGGGACTTTGGGACTTTGGGACTTTGGGACTTTGGGACTTTGGGACTTTGGGACTTTGGGACTTTGGGACTTTGGGACTTTAGGACTTTGGGACTTTGGGACTTTTGGACTTTTGGACTTTTGGCCTTTGGGACTTTGGAACTTTGGGACTTTGGGACTTTGGGACTTTGGGACTTTTGGACTTTTGGCCTTTGGGACTTTGGGACTTTGGGACCTTGAGACCTTGTGGGACTTTTGGCCTTTTGGACTTTTGGACTTTTGGACTTTGGACTTTTGGACTTTTGGACTTTTGGACTTTTGTACTTTTTGACTTAATTTAAGGTGAGGTGAAAATTAAGTTTATGAAGAAGTTTCACTTCTTACGTGTGTACACTAAGTACACGCAATTTATTTTATACAGGGATAATACAAACGATCAGAGGTGTTATAAATGAACATTTAGCAGATGAAATCTACAGTAAATGTCTGGTCACAATAGGAGAAACTGTATTAGTACGGGTTGCCTCAGCCTCGAAAGTCTGAAGACCTCTACACAATCCAGAATTACGAGAAAGAAAGAAGTTCAGATATCAATTCCTTAGCAAAAGCAGAGAATGCTCTCTAAACCAATTAACAAAGACATTAGGTATCCATTTTTACAAAAATATGGATTTACTTCGCTCAAAGCACGTATTTTGATTTATTTAGTCAGAATTATATCTATACATAAAAAGACAGTACTGTAAAGTGCCGCGAGCTGGCCACAGAAGACGACAGACGATGGCAGATGGAGCAAACGAGTTCCAAAGCGGGCATCGCGACTTGGTCCACCCGCTAGATGGACCGAGGACCTAGAAGAGGTCGCAGGCTGGATGCTGAAGGCGCAGGACGTAAATTAACTCATTTGATTGATATAAAAATAAAATCTGACTTAGATACCTGATCGAGATCTAGAACCTTGAAATTAGATTAATGGCATATTTGCGTACAAAGAAACGATTTTAGGGTTCGTGCCCTTAAACGGGACCCTATTTATGAGACTTCGCTGTCCGTCTGTCTATCTGTCCGTCATGAGGCTGTATCTCAGGAATCGTGATAGCTAGAGAGCTGAAATTTTTAGATGATATATTTCTGTAGCCACTATGACAACAAATACTAACGTCTGAATAGGGGGGCGGGGATTAAGGGGGCTCCCATCCAACAAACGTGATGCTTTGCTGTTTTTTTGCTACGGAACCCTCTGTCTTTCCACTCCGCCCAACTAAACCGGCCAACCGTTGTTCGGAATGGAACTCATTAAGGGACTTTATTCCTTTCTATACTGTATTCTTTATTTATTTCCTCTGTGCGCAAGTCCGCTTCGCACTTAGCCAGTTTTTTATACTACTAAGATGGCAGACAAGCTTACGGTCCACCTGATGTTTGGTTACTGTAGCGGACTAATTCGCATAATGAACGTTTGTAACACCAGTGGCGCTGCTGCATGTCAACCTATATTTCCCTTGGCATCCAGTAGAGTCACGGGAAAGTAAAATATACCGTAACCCTACTGATAGTGAATTAGGTTCGTTTACAATAACCATTTTAATGAAAATCAAATTTGTGCTAAAACAATACAACGGGATACACGCGACAGAAAACCACGCGATAAGAATAAAAGCGACGGGGCCGGGGGACCTTACCTTTCTACTTCTCTCTCTCTTTCTTACGCAAACGAAGTTGCGCGGGTCAGCTAGTCTATATATATAAAAACAAGAACTGACTGACTGACGATCAACGCACAGCCTAAACCACTGGGTCTAGAACCATGAAATTTTGCACAAATGCTCCTTATGTGACGTAGGCAAGCAATAAGAAGGGATTTTTGAAAATTCAGCTCCTAAGGGGGTGAACAAGGGTTGCAAAGTTTGTATGGGACAACGTGATTCCTTGGTCCGATCTTCTTCAAATTAGGCATGAAACATCTTTAACTGAATTAATGGGAGACGTGTTTTGTATTTTATTGAAATTTATTTTTTAACATGATTAAAATGGGGTTGAAAAATATTTTAGGGGTTATTTGCCTCATAGTTCATATTAATACTCCGTAGTCGGTACTTTTTAATTTTCTTTTTTGACACATGGTCATGTTTGACAGCTCAATTCGATTTAAAAAAGATGATCGCAATTTTTGTTAATGTCAAAAAAATCTAATAATAATTTTATTAAAAATGGCATATTTTATTGAATTTTGCCCTTTAACCCTTAACCACCTACCATAACTTTTTGTCACACAACCACCTACGTCTACGGGAGATACGTCTATGAGACCCCTGAGTAAAATGGTTCTTTAAAGTAATATCTTGTTTATTGAAGTATATTTTTTAGTAAAAAATCAACTTAGGAAAGTATTAAACTCTTTAGTAAAGGTACAAGAGAATCATTTTTATAGGCATTTTGTCTTAATTACTATTAATCAAAAATATCTGCTTAAAAACTAAGTCATTTGCTAAATGAGATCTATAAAAAATAATCACATGGATATGAACTTCTTTTATAATTGTTTACTGATTCAATAATCAACCATTGCAAAAAAAAGAAAATGGTGAAAATTAAATTAAATAGAAAAAAATTACAAGCCCTAAACTTATAGTTTTTCACGACAATTATTGCACAGCTTATTAGAAAATTCTCGGCAAATTGGTGATTTGCATTCGAAACTGATGTATTGTGGTTTGCACGGCACTGAGGGACACGGGGAAAAGGTACAGGAACGGACGAGTTCGCAAACGACTCGGTCGCCGATATATTTACGTTTTAACCCTTAACCACCTACCATACGTCTCACAGACGCAGCAGATATTTAGATCGTAAATATATCGGCGACCTAATCGTTTGCGAACTCGTCCGCTCCTGTACCTTTTCCCCGTGTCCCTCAGTGCCGTGCAAACCACAATACATCAGTTTCGAATGCAAATCACCAATTTGCCGAGAATTTTCTAATAAGCTGTGCAATATTTGTCGTGAAAAACTATAAGTTTAGGGCTTGTAATTTTTTTCTATTTAATTTAATTTTCACCATTTTCTTTTTTTTGCAATGGTTGATTATTGAATCAGTAAAAAATTATAAAAGAAGTTCATATCCATGTGATTATTTTTTATAGATCTCATTTAGCAAATGACTTAGTTTTTAAGCAGATATTGTTGATTAATAGTAATTAAGACAAAATGCCTATAAAAATGATTCTCTTGTACCTTTACTAAAGAGTTTAATACTTTCCTAAGTTGACTTTTTACTAAAAAATATACTTCAATAAACAAGATATTACTTTAAAGAACCATTTTACTCAGGGGTCTCATAGACGTATGGTAGGTGGTTGTGTGACAAAAAGTTATGGTAGGTGGCTAAGGGTTAAATATCTGCTGCGTCTGTGAGACGTATGGTAGGTGGTTAAGGGTTAATATGCGGAATTGCCTTCATATATTGTATGTCAAAAATACATTTGTGAGAATGAAAACCTGTACATGGCTGGCTAGGAATCAAGAAAAAACAGTTCTAGGTAAGGTGTACACGGTTTATCCGCTTAATGCTGAGTATTTATTACTATCTTCGCTTACTTTCTTATTATATACTCTTATACAGGGATAATACAAACGATCAGAGGCGTTATAGATGAACATTTAGCAGATGAAATCTACAATAAATGTCTGGTCACAATAGGAGAAATTATATTAGTACGGGTTGCCTCAGCCTCAAAAGTCTGAAGACCTACACAATCCAGAAATACGAGAAAGAAAGAAGTTAAGATATCAATTCCTTAGCAAAAGCAGAGAATGCTCTCTAAACCAATTAACAAAGACATTAGGTACCTATCAATTTTTACAAAAATATAGATTTACTTCGCTCAAAGTAAATACGTATTTTGATTTATTTAGTCAGAATTATATCTATAAGTGCATATGAAAACAGTACTGTAAAGTGCCAGCGGGCGGCCACACCAGCAGAAGACTACAGACGAAGGCAGATGGAACAAGCGAGTTCTAAAGCGGGCATCGCGTCTTGGTCTACCCGCCAGATGGACCGAGGACCTGGACGAGGTATCTCAGGAATCGTGATAGGTAGCTAGAGAGCGGAAATTTAAGATGATATATTTCTGTAGCCACTATGACAACAAATAGGTACTAACGTCAGAAAAAGGGGGGGATTAAGCGTAAGGGGGGCTTGCATCCAACAAAAGTGATGTATTGCTGTTTTTTTATGGTACAGAACCCTCTGTGCGGGATTCCGCTTCGCACTTAAGATGGCAGACAAGCTTACGGTCCACCTAATGGTTGGTTTCTGTAGCGGACTAATTCGCATAATGAACGTTTGCAACGCCAGTGACACACTGCATGTAGACCCATATTTCCCTTGGCACTACCACTAGAGTCACGGGAAAGTAAAATATACCGTAACCCTACTGATAGTGCTAAGGGTAATTGTACCTACTTATACCTTGACACTACCCTTTGCCAGTAGTAGTGTAGCATTTATTTTCTATAGATGCAGTATTTAGGATGTGAAAGCAGCCTTATCAAGTTATCTTTTTTTAATCGGTTGTCAGTGGTGACATTTCTGCTGTCAGAATGACAGGATGTCATAAGTTCGGTGACGAAGCGTTTCGCATTAAAGGAACGGGTTTTGTTAAGATTTTTCGTGAAAGACAGGACTTTTGACCGAGACCTGCTTTGGGGTAGTTGGAGGTCCTTTGGCTTTTGCTCTGAGACTGTGCCGCGAATCAGTTTTTCGCTCAAGCGCGAGTATTTGTTACCTCGCGTGGCCTAACGGGCTGTGATTGGGTTGCTGCATTGCATCTTGCTACATTTTACCCAGAAAACTGGTGAGTCACTTCTTCTTTTGCAAAGCGGGTCGATTGTCGTCTGTCGCGCAGCCAAGATCTTAATTTGTCGTTTCTTTCATGACAGGGTTTTTTACTACGGGGCTAGTTGCCGGATGAGATATTTGGTGCCGCACCTATAAGTTAGTGGGCTGCACGTGGTACGACAACGTGGAAGTGCGGACTACACGAGCTTCTCATGTGAGAGGTATCTGCCGTCATCACCTGGCAGTAACAACAGGCAGTCACTCTCACTCAGCTCACTCTGCAGGCCAGTAAATCCACTACTTATGTGTAGCTTAGTAGCATAAGTACCTAAGCACTGACTATACTTCTGTGTACCTGTGATATTTGTGTCTATCAGTGAATAAGCTCTCTGTGTGTCTCTGTGTATCTCTGTGTTATATAAATATATGTGTGTACACCCTACCTGACTGTTTTCGTCAGAGCCCTGGCCTACCCTTGCACGCACACTGGAATCTCTGTAGTAAGGCGCCCTGGGAGAGAGTTCTCTGCATAGCTACCTCGCGCTAGTTGGTGAGTAACACTGATCATCTTAGTGTTACAAATTGGCTCCCAACGTAGTGGCAAATCTCTGGGTCTACTCTGCGGTAGTCTCAGTCTGGTGTGTGTGCATAGGTGGTTATCTCTGGCGAAACCATTCTGGAATCGTCCGAGACGCTCCAGGACGTTAATTGGTGGTGCTAGCAGCTAAGCACAAAACCTTCCCTTTCGTCTTCTTCCAGCTTCCTACATCTTTGGCTGGAAAAGACACAAAATTCTAAATTCAAAAATTTAAAATAGCTGTGATTTTGGAAAAACTTTTTGATTTTATTTGGCATACCCACTTCTTTTCTTATTGTGTTTCTTTTCTTTGTTATGTTCCTTTTTATGGTGCACACATATATTTATTGTAATATTATATTAGCATAGATAAACTGACCATACGTCCCGTTTTGAACGGGACTGTCCCTTTTCTCGGTCCCTTGTCCCGTTGTCCCCAAACATAGCGCCGGGACGCTAAATTGTCCCGTTTTCCGAACCCTTGCGAATTTTTAAAAATTTGTAGCACGTAGGATATGTGTGGTAAGGGAATTTAGAGCCAGTCCGTGTTTTCACTACACTATTGTTTTGTTTTTGTGTAAAATTCTTAAAGTACCTACCTAATTTAGTGGTAAATTGATAACTAAATTGAAGTTTTCTACAGCTTTGGAATTTAATGTAAGTGTTTATTTAATGTCACCATACAAGCAAAGTAACCATTTATTGAGCAAACAACCAATTATGACCTACGGTGCCGAGACGTGGAAACTTACAGAGTGGCTAGTCCATACCCAAAGTTGCGCAGCGAGCAATGGATCGAGCTATGCTTGGGGTGTCCCCGAGGGATAAAATCCGAAACAATGTTATCCAAGCAGAGTATGCGTTTTGAAGTGGTAGTGGGCTAGCCACATTATGTAGAACAAACAGCCGATGGCCGATCGAGCAAACGAGTTCTTGAGTAGAGATTGCGACTTCGTAAACGTGGGGTGGGCCGACCCCTCCGCCAGATGGACCGACGATCTAGAAAAGGTCGCAGGCTGGGACTGAATGCGGAAGACGCAGGACCGTGTGTTGTGGTGTAGATTGGGAGAAGTCTACGTCCAGCAGTGGACTGCCATAGGCTGATTTGATGCTATCACAAAAAATAGATACTAAAATCAGACAAAAAGGGGATAAAGGAAAATTCTTCGTGGAAGATCGTGCACGTGCATCCTGTGCCCAAGAAGGGTGACAAGACCGACCCGGCCAATTACAGATCTATAGTCGTCACTTCGTCTCTTTTATCAAAGGTAAAGGAGCGTGTCAACAATAATACACAGCTCCTAAGGTACCTTGAGGAACACGACCTGCTCAGTGACCGGTAGTACGGTTACCGTCACGGTCGCTCGACTGGCGATCTCCTTGTGTGCACACACGGCTGGGTTACGGCTATTGAGAGTAAGGGCGAGGTTCTAGCAGTGAGTACTCGACATCTCTAAGGCCTTTGACCGGATCTGGCGCCATGGTCTGTCTGCGAAATTGCCCTCCTATGGACTGCCAGAGAGTAGTGGCCAGCTTCCTGGCTGGTAGAAGCATCAAGGCCGTCCTTTACGGCAGCTGTTCTGACTGCATGGCCATAAACGCTGGAGTATCACTCAGTCTCGGCTCAGTGTTGTCCCGTACTCTGTTTCTGCTGCATATCAATGACATGTTGTTCATTATTAACGGCATTCATTGTTAGGCGGACGGCAGTACACTCCATAAACGGGCCGTCCCGGTATCTCTCGGGCTGAAGTGGTCTGAAATCAAGACTACTCTCACCAGAGTGCCCGATTGGGATCAAAAAATCTCGTTCAATTCAACCCTACCAAGACACAAGTTTGTGTATTTACTGCAAAAAAAACGATTTACCGTAGCGCCACATTTCAAGGCACATCTCTCCCCCATCTCTGACAGTACCCTTGGTGTTGACCTCTCCAGTGACGTTTAGTTCCGAAGTCATTTGGAGAACAAGGCCAGGCTGGCTTCTAGAAAGCTCGGTCTGCTCACATGCTCAATTTTACTGCGGCGCAAACACTGCTACTCCCTAAGTCGCAAGTGCGGCGCACAAGAAGTACTGCTGTCACCTTAGGGCAGGGGCACCTGAATATCAGGTTTGACTGGTCGACTCTGTGCAGAAGCAAGCCATGAGAGTTGTCAAGGATCCTATGCTTGTAGGTGGTGTGGAACCTCTTCGCGACAGGAGAGACAGACTATCAGCGTGTTCTACTGCCTGTACAATTGTTTGTGCTCTGAAGAATTGTTTGATATGATGCCCACGGTTACTTTCTATCATCGTACCGCTCGCCATAGACATGGTGTTAGTCCTCACACTTTGCTTGTCTGCCACCTTAGTGATATAAAAAGGGGGGGGGGGGGCATAGAACAATTTTTCTTATTTGCCGTTTTTTGGTACAGAACCCTTTGTGCCCCAATCCGACTCGCACTTGGCCGGTTTTTTTTATTTCAAGTACCTAATGAAGTTATGTTTTTTTTTTTAATTTGTTAACTATGCTAACTGAGGTATAATAACTTATGTCCCGTTTTGAGATCAAAAATAAATGGTCAGTTTAAGCATAGATTAATATATTACATATATTATTCTATAGCTTCACCTCTGTGTTAACTTAGTGAATTTCACTCTGTGTAATTATAAATTTTTTTTTGAAGGTATGTTGATACCTTGTAATTTTAATTATTAACCTGAACTGTGTTATCAGAAAATTTAGAAACTTTTCTCTCTTAATATACCCTTAATCTTTGTTAAATTCTAAAAGTCAATTTGAAACATAATTACCTAACTTAGTACACTTTGTTGTAACTCAATTTACATTTTTACTTTGTAATTGATCCCTATCTGTGCCATTTTATCTTTATAATTGTTGTAAGTAAATTTTTACATAATGGCACAGATGAAAAAATATATAAATTATTTAAGAAAGGATGAACTTGCTAACGAGCTGTCCCACATGGGTATTTCAGTGGAACCGGAAACGACAGTGTCTGGCCTTCGGAGTGAGCTAAGAACGGCACACCGACTCGTCCGTCGAGGTAGCATCAAAGCGAGTGCTCCGGTACCCGCTGATGCATCGGCTGAGCTCTCGACCTGCCTTCCGAAGGTCTCCGAGTTGGAGGAGGCTCTTCAGTCAGGTGAGTTTTTGGCCAATAATAATTCTCGTCTTAGGGTGTCTATCAGGGCCAACTACTTATTGAGTAGGTTAGCTCGTTGTGGTCTGGATTGCCCCGACCTGGTGGATATTCGTGGTAGGCTAGTGAAGATCATCGCTAGGGCTGAACCCAGTAGTGATTCTGAATCCGAAGGTTCGGATGATGATGGTGATGATCCTTCGGGTCGTGACCAGGTGGAATATACTTCACCAGTAGTGAGAGAGGACCGCTCGGTGCGAGCTAGTTCAAGTAGGAATAGTTCTACATGTAACATAGTGTATAAAGAACGTCCCCTTAACTTATGTTCATTTAACTTAAAATATGATGGTTCTACTTGTGTACGTGTGTTTTTAGAGAGATTAGAGGAACTTAGATGTGCTCGGGAGGTTACTAAGCCTAGACTCCTTATGGCTTTCTCCGACCTGTTGGATGGACCGGCTTTGTCTTGGTTCCGTACAAACAAAGCTAACTTCATCTCATATGAGGATCTTATTAGTGAGCTTAGAGATACCTTCGATATTCCTGATTATGATTACCGCCTCAGGAACGAGATAAGACAGCGTACACAAGCCCGCTCTGAGTCCTTGGTTAACTATATATGTACAATGCAAGCCATGTTCTCAAGGTTGTCATGTAAGATGCCCAGTGAGGAACAGCTGGACATTCTCATGCACAACATTAGACCTGACTACATGAAGGAACTGGCCTTGCATGATGTCAACTCTGTAGATGACTTGAGACGTTTGGGTAAGCGCTTGGAGCTTGCGCGTACTAGGGCAGACGCTTTCCATGAGCCTGCTCTTGACAAGTTTGAGATTACATCTGACTTACACCAGCTTAAGAACAAAGGTGTACAAAAGCCCGCTAAGCAGGTGTCTGCAGTGGAGACGCCGGTTACCCCCCACGATCGCAAATGCTTTCGTTGCGGCGGGGGCGGTCACACTGCATACAGCTGCACACAGTCAAGGGAGCTGGTGTGTTTCCGGTGTGGTCTCAAAGGAGTCAAGACCCCAGACTGCTCACACTGTACTAGCAAGTCAAAAAACGCGTAGGCCAGGGCCTTATTAGGAACTCTGTGCATCACTCTGTATCTGAGTCTATTTCTGATAAGGTCCTGTTTCCTAAACGGGATAGTGACATTAGACCGTATCTAGTTGTTAAGGTTTTAAATTTAAATGTCTTAGGCCTTCTAGATTCCGGTGCCTCCTGCTCTATACTAGGTAAGGGAGCGCACCGCATCTTCTTGGAACTGGGTTTTGATCTTGTGAGTATCAATCCTACTTTTCGTATTACAACTGCAGACAGCACTCACTTGCAATGTCTGGGTTGTATCTCTTTGCCAATTGAGTACAATTCGGTTATCCGAGTTGTCAAGTTCTATGTTGTCCCAGGTATAACCACCTCCATGATATTTGGAGTGGATTTCTGGCAACAATTTAAGTTGAGTGATAAGTTAATTTTACAAAATATTAGTCTTGATAGCTTTAGTGATAATAATCCTATAGAGTCTGTATCCCTTAACGGTGGCCTCGAGGATTACAACAACTTGACTGCTAAACAAAGGTGTGTAATCAACGGGGTCATTGAGAAATTTGACTCATTGAACACTGATAAGGTGGGCTTAGGTCGGACCTCACTTGTACATCATGTCATTGACACTGGTGACAGCAAGCCGATAAAGCAGCGTTACTATCCGCTCTCTCCCCTTAAGCAGAAGGCCCTGGAAGCCGAGCTGGACCGAATGCTGGAGATGGGAGTAGTGTCCCCGTCTCAGTCCGCCTGGAACTCTCCAGTGGTCATGGTGGAGAAGGCGAACGGCGACCTCAGATTGTGCTTGGACTCTCGCAAGCTGAACTCTGTGTCAAAGAGTGACGCCTACCCCTTACCCTATATCAATCAAATCTTGGACCACCTTAATAATGCTAAGTATTTAACTTCTGTAGATTTGAGTGCGGCTTACTGGCAGATTCCATTCGACTCACCCCAGTCTGCTGAGAAGACTGCTTTTACGGTTCCCCGGAGAGGATTATTCCAATACAATTCGATGTGCTTCGGTCTTGTCGGAGCCAGTGCCACGATGCAACGCCTCATGGACCGTCTGTTTGGTCCCGAGTTCGACAACAAGGTATTTGCGTTTCAGGATGACATAGTCTGTGTGTCCAGCACCTTTGAGGAGCATGTAGAGCTCTTACATAGAGTCTATCAGCAACTCAAGGATGCTGGCCTAACTATTAACATGAAAAAATCCCATTTTTGTCGGAGTGAACTCAAATACCTGGGGTATTATGTGGACAAACATGGCTTACGGACAGACCCGGGTAAAGTTGAGGTTATCCTCAACTATCCTACCCCTTCTAACCCTAAGGAGGTTAAGAGATTTCTGGGAATGGCCGGCTGGTATCGTCGCTTTGTTAACAACTTCTCGAAGATTAGTAAACCTCTGTGCAAACTCACTTCTACGAACCTTAAGTTCGAATGGACCCCTGAGGCTGAACAGTCCTTTAACCTGCTAAAGTCAGCCTTGGTTTCTGCCCCTATATTAAAAATGCCTAACTTTGAGATGCCCTTCCGCATTCTTAGTGACGCGTCAGCTTACTCAGTTGCTGCTGTACTGACACAAACTCACGATGGTGTTGAGCACCCTATCGCCTACTGTAGCCGTTCTCTCAACAAGAACGAGGTGAACTACAGCACAACTGAGCGAGAACTTCTGGCCGTGATTTTTGCTTTGGAACAATTTCGACAGTACGTCGAAGGCCAAAAATGTACGGTCGTCACGGATCATTCATCTCTTCTGTGGTTCCATAAGCTAAAAAATCCCACGGGTCGTCTAGCACGTTGGAGCATGAGGCTCAGTCAATTCGATTTTGACATAGAGCATCGAAAAGGTAAAGACCACGTTGTACCTGATGCTCTGTCTCGTATCAAAATTGATTCCCTCGATGCAGTACCCACTAAAGACCCGTGGTATGACCACACCATGAATAGTGTTCGGAAGAACCCTAGGAAGTCACCAAATTATGACATTCGTGACAACCTTCTATATAGGTTAACTAAAAATAAATATTCTTTGACTTCAGACTTTGACTGGAAGCTGGTGGTACCTCAGGAGGATCGCTTGCCCCTGCTCTCTAAGTACCACGATGACACACTTAGTGCCCATGGTGGCGTTTGGAAGACGCATAAAAGGTTAGCCCTAAATTATTACTGGCCCAAGATGTACGAGGACGTCAAAGAATATGTTGGGAATTGCGAAACATGCAAGCAGTACAAACCCGTAAATACGTCTCGTCCCGGCCTAATGGGTAGCCCGAAGCGGGTTTCGAAGCCATTCGAAGCTATCTCTGTCGATCTGCTTGGTCCCTTTCCCACTTCGAGCAATAGAAACGTACACCTGATCGTGGTCTCCGACTACTTTAGCAAATACGTCATGTTGTGCCCTGTTCGGGTTGCCACAGGCGCTGTAGTCGCGAGGTTCATAGAGAAGAGTGTGTTTCTCGTGCACGGAGTCTGCAAGACTATTTACATGGATAATGGCCCTCAGTTTGTGAGTAAGCCATTTAAGGATCTGTTGGCTAAATACAATGTACCTAATATATATTATAACCCTAGGTATCATGCCCAAACTAATCAGGCGGAACGAGCTATTCGCAATGTGGTTCAAGCGATCTCATGCTATGTGAAGTCACAACACAAGTCTTGGGATCAGTTCTTGGTTGAGATACAGTGTGCTTTAAACACTGCAGTTAACGAAGCAACTCGTTTCACCCCTTACTTTTTGGTACATGGTAGGGAATTTATTGGGGATGGAGTGCTGTACAGGCAGACAGATATCGCGTGCCATCCTACTTCAGTCTCTGTAGACGATCCATCAGCCTTCGGTGTCAAGCTGAGAGAAATACAACGCATTTACGACCAGGTGAGGAAACATTTGAACGTTGCCCACCAGCGTAATGAAAAGTATTACAACCTCAGAAAAAGGCATGTAGAGCTGAAAGTGGGACAGATAGTTTACAAACGCACGTTCTACCTGTCCAACAAGGCCAAGAATTTTACTGCTAAGCTAGCTCCTAAGTTCCTTAAATGTGTGGTGACTGCTAAACGATCCCCTTTAGTATATAGGCTGTCAGATCTGGACGGTAAGGATCTTGGGGAGTACCATATCAAGGACATCCTGAAGTATCAGGAGGAGCAGTCTCCAATACCTAACGTAACTACATAGCACTGTTTCTCTAGTTTATTAAACCAGTGCTATGTGATCATTATGTAAGACTATTTTAATCTTTTGTTTGTATTTCTATATGTGTACGTGACTTTAAATTGTCACGTTGTAGTTTCTTCTATGCACCGCACCGAGCGTTTTTCTCTCATTCGCTTCTTAGTACTCTACATTATCCTGAGAGCTTGGGTAGTGTTAGGGTATCGGCAGTGAGTAAAGGGAGCATTCGTTTTCTATGAAGGGCATTAGACTCTAGTTACTTAGCCTAACCGGTACACGAGTCAGTGTCTAGTTAGGTACATAGGAGGATCTTTCTTTGGTATTGTAATGGTCGTAGTCAGCTGGTGTTTGAAGGACCTAGCTGGTTGTCTTTGTTTATTAGTCAGTACTTTTCTGTTTTCTTTATTGTGTATTTCCAGCGTATCATATCCGCAGGAAATACTATTAAAGGGGGGGTGGTTGTAGCATTTATTTTCTATAGATGCAGTATTTAGGATGTGAAAGCAGCCTTATCAAGTTATCTTTTTTTAATCGGTTGTCAGTGGTGACATTTCTGCTGTCAGAATGACAGGATGTCATAAGTTCGGTGACGAAGCGTTTCGCATTAAAGGAACGGGTTTTGTTAAGATTTTTCGTGAAAGACAGGACTTTTGACCGAGACCTGCTTTGGGGTAGTTGGAGGTCCTTTGGCTTTTGCTCTGAGACTGTGCCGCGAATCAGTTTTTCGCTCAAGTGCGAGTATTTGTTACCTCGCGTGGCCTAACGGGCTGTGATTGGGTTGCTGCATTGCATCTTGCTACATTTTACCCAGAAAACTGGTGAGTCACTTCTTCTTTTGCAAAGCGGGTCGATTGTCGTCTGTCGCGCAGCCAAGATCTTAATTTGTCGTTTCTTTCATGACAGGGTTTTTTACTACGGGGCTAGTTGCCGGATGAGATATTTGGTGCCGCACCTATAAGTTAGTGGGCTGCACGTGGTACGACAACGTGGAAGTGCGGACTACACGAGCTTCTCATGTGAGAGGTATCTGCCGTCATCACCTGGCAGTAACAACAGGCAGTCACTCTCACTCAGCTCACTCTGCAGGCCAGTAAATCCACTACTTATGTGTAGCTTAGTAGCATAAGTACCTAAGCACTGACTATACTTCTGTGTACCTGTGATATTTGTGTCTATCAGTGAATAAGCTCTCTGTGTGTCTCTGTGTATCTCTGTGTTATATAAATATATGTGTGTACACCCTACCTGACTGTTTTCGTCAGAGCCCTGGCCTACCCTTGCACGCACACTGGAATCTCTGTAGTAAGGCGCCCTGGGAGAGAGTTCTCTGCATAGCTACCTCGCGCTAGTTGGTGAGTAACACTGATCATCTTAGTGTTACAGTAGTATAGTAGTTTTAGTAGTGTCCGTAAGAATTAAGGAGCCACCTCACCTTTTCGAGACTATGTAGGTATGTATCTATGTATGTATGAATGTATGTCCATTTCTTTGTCACGTCCTACAGCCTGAACGATTTGACGGATTTTGACATGCGAGGTGTCATTTGATTCGTCGTGTTTGTGTGAGTGACACCAGGTACATAAATATTTCTAAAAAATCTAAATAGCAGACTTTTGGCGCTAAAATGTAAGCCTTGAAAATTTTTCTTGGACGCTCTACAGCCCGAACGGCTTGACGGATTTTGAAACAAAAGGTGTCATTTGATTCGTCGTGATTGTGTAAGTTACACCAGGTATAATAAAATTCCTAGAAAATCAAAATGGAGACTTATTTGACTGCGATGGACGCAAAAACTACTGAACCGATTTTGATGCGGTATTATTTGTTTATAAGGTCTTGGTCAGACTTCAAATCTTACATTTATTTGATTGCAATCGGTTGACCGAAAATATAATAATTTAGTTTACTTCCGTATTTAGTAGACAAGCATAAAAGATCTAGGCCAATTTTTTTGGAATATGAAGCCCATAGATAAAAGTTATTCATTTATGTCAGAGTGGCTCTGCTCCAGATATCAGAAAAGACTATTTCTGGTTTCTGTGGGCTCTGCAATCATAACATCTGGATTAAGGAGTTTCTTGAATCTCATAACGAAGCTAATATATTTTAATGTTTTTTTCCCCTATTACCCGTGGTCCCACCGGAACGTCCCACTGGTGGGTCCACGGGGATTTTTTTTCCCCGTAGTCCCACTGCCTTGTGGTGGTACTATGGGGAAAAATAATTACCCATAGTCCCACTGCTGTAGAGATGTGCCGCAAAGAGTTTATTATTAACATACTTACACCTCTTTGCATTTTCCTGTTGTTTTTTTCCTCTGTGTCACTTTGACTCGTAGGTTCTTTTCTAATTTTGTTTTCATCTTTTAATTTGGTGTAGATATTTTAAAAGAAATAATATGGGTGACGAAATTAATATCATTAAAAGAAAAAATGGTTTCGTAATGCTATATAACGGTAAACAATATTATGAACACAAAGAATATAAAAAAACACCTACATGTATTTGGACATGCAGTAAGAAACGCAGTGAGAAATGTAGCGGTTCAATTACTATAAATGATGTAAGTTATCTATTTATGACATAAATTGATTCTTATTATATACTAGCTGTTGCCCGCGACTTCGTACGCGTGAAAATTATGTTATAATGCCAATTTGGTTTGAATTTGAATTCTATTCTGCCAAGCCTCTAGGCTAAGTAGCGTAATAATATGTAGCCTGTGTGTAAAACCTATCTCTTACTAATATTCCTGCTACGTTTTAGTTATATCAATCCACCAGCTAACATATTTGTTTGCTCTCTGCTTAGCCCCTAGGATATGTAGCGTATTAATATATAGCCTATTTGAAGACCCCACTCCTAAGTAATATTTGTACAAAATTTGAACCAAATCTATCGAGTACTTTTCGAGATCCTTCCGGACAAAGCAAAGCAAACAGACAAACAGACAAAAAATTTTCTAACTAGATTTTTGGGTTCGGTATCTTACATAGAACACCTAGCGAGTATTTTTTTTTAATATTTCCAATGTACAGTTTTGACTTTTCTATCATTTTATTATATGTATAGATAGAAGATAGATAATGCCAAAGTTCTCACTTCTTGGGGTCGCCTATTTGCTTTATTTTTATTGATATTTTTTTTTTCATTTTAGCAATCAGTATTTTTACCATCGGCACTTATTGACTACACTTTAAATTCTTTTTACAGAAAATGCAGATAGTAACACAACGTACTCACACGTGTGTTGAAAACTTGCTTCAAAATGAAATGAGTATTGTCATGAATGAACTGAGAAATGATGCACAAAGAAAGGACATTCCAATACCGCAATTATATGATGAGGCTTTAAATAACTGGCAACAGAAAGGATACAACTTAGTTACACCTTTACCAAAATTTGAAGATGCAAAGCATAGTTTATACGACTCGCGCAACAAAGCTGTAGGAGTAACTAAACTTAATTTTAAAAATTTCGACGAAGTTCAGGTACCAATGCAGCACTCGCAATATGTAGTAGCAGATTACTATGATGGGCATACCAAAATTCTAGCTTTTTGTATGGAAGAAGACAGAGCCTTCATTAATGATATTAAGGAAGTTTTTGGTGACTCGACTTTTAAATGCACTCCATATCCATTTGCTCAGGTGTTTATCATGCATGGTGACTTTGGTAGTACAAATATTACCATACATGTAAAGCCGTTACTGTATGCTTTACTCAGTAATAAAACCAATGAAACTTACAATATATTGTTTAGGTTAATAAAAAGTCAATTTCCGGATTGGAAACCTCAAATTTACCATTGTGATTATGAGCTTGCTGCGTTGAATGCCATTTTAGATGTGTTTGCTGATATAGATGTCATTGGTTGTTATTACAACTGGTCCCGTGCAATGTGGAGAAATGGCAAAAGTATATTTGGAGTCAGAAAAACAAAATCTGAAAACAGATTGATTGGATTGTGTTCGGCACTACCTCTGCTACCCCATGAATATCTTTTAAGCGGCTGGGAGTATATACAGCAAGAATATAGTAGCGCAAATGGTGATAAAATTAATACATTTTTACGTTATGTTAAGAAACAATGGCTATCAAGGGGTGTATGTAAATTTCTTAGTGTTTTCGGAAAAAGACATCGCACAAAAATAATGTATGTGAATCTTGGCACAGCAAAATAAATAAGAAATTAAATAAAAAAAATACTAACATACTACGATTATTAAATGAAATAAAGATATTGACAAATTTTAAAAATAATACAAGAATCAAAACAAGGTCAAGAGTTGCAGTAGAAAATGATGATTGGATAAGACAAATACAAATGGAGTTAGTGGCGGGTGGTGCTACGGTTGGCTTAGTATTAGAAAAGTTACGATGATTTAATCACAAATCCACAGGATTAGAAGTTTCATTGAAGTTAAAAGAATTTAGGTTTCTATTTAAGACGTAATTTTTTGTGTGTTGTTTTATTTCATGTTGATAAATAATTTTAACGGTCATAAGTGTCATTTTGTGACCTAGGTACATGATTAAATTATTTCATTTCATTCGTTTATTTTTTTAAGTTAACTTGATTCTCCTTCACTTTTAGGCACATCTCTAGTTCAGTGGGTCTACCGAATTCGATTACCCGTGGTACCACTGGAATTCGCCGATTGAATAAATTTGAATTTTCTTCAGAGCGGTGGGACTACGGGAAAAAAAAAATCCCCGTGGACCCACCAGTGGGACGTTCCGGTGGGACTACGGGTAATAGGGGGTTTTTTTTGTATTATTTTGTAGGCATTACGTAAGGATAACTACTAACGATCTCCGTTCTATCCTACTGGAATTCAAGAATCTTCGAATTAGGTTCGCTTACAATTACAATAACCATTTTAATGAAAATCCAATTTGTGATAACTATTCCAATATGTGCCAAAATAAAACAACGGGAATACACGCGACAGGAAACCACGCAATAAGAATAGAAGCGACGGGGAACCTTTATATTTCTCTCTCTTACGCAAACGAAGTTGCGCGGGTCAGCTAGTATACTTATAAATACGCGTCAGACCAATGATATCTTAAATTTATTTAAATCACACAATCTCACTAACTTATTTTTAGAGCCTACTAGATATTGTGATACAACAGCTACTTGTCTGGACAATATATACAGTGATATGTTGCCAGAAAGTAAGAGTATTATAAATAAGATTAAATCAGATCATACTGGGCAAATAGCATCTTTCAAGATCACAAGAGAAAGAGTTAAAAGACGTAAAATATTATGTAGACCAGTAACTAGTGACCGCTTGGAACGTATGCGAGTTGGACTTTGCAATAAACTTTCATTTTTAGACACTGGCTTAGATCCAAATGTAATGTATAAGTTATTTTTTGATTTCTTTTACAATGAGTTCAACTCCGTATTCAAGTCTAAGGAAGTCACAATCGGTGATAGGCCAGCCTTCAGTGAATGGGCCACTGAGGATATACATAAAAGTAGACAAAAACTGTATGAACTATACTCAGAAAGACAGCTTAATAGATTAGATGAACTTCTAAATTATGTTAAAACTTATTCAAAAAAGTTTAAAGCAGACTGCTTAGCAGCCAAAAGAAAGTATATAAGTAATAAAATTCTCAATAGTGTAGACAAAGTTAAATCTACTTGGAAAATAATTAACGCAGAAAGAGGCCAAGCAAAATCGAATGATAATAATTTTAAACTTAAAGTAAATGGTAACATCATTACAACAGATGCCGAAGTCGCTAACGAATTTGAACAATTTTTTTCTCGAATTCCAGTAGATTTGACCAGAACCCTAGGTTCTTCTAACCCAATAGCAGAATCCTTGTTAAAAGCAAATGTTCCTTGCTGTAATGAAATATTCAAATTCAGTAAAATTAGTATACACACTATAATAAAAACTTTTAAATCTTTAAATATTAAGAAAACGGCTGACCTCTGGGGAATTTCTGTACATTTAGTTAATTCGTTAATTGAAATGGTTGCCCCTGAATTATCAATAATATTTAATAATTGTGTTGATAGTGGTGTGTTTCTTGACTTAATGAAGTTTAGTAAAATAACTCCTCTGTTTAAATCGGGTAGCACCTCAGATCCGTCCAAATTTCGTCCTATTTCTGTACTACCCACGTTTAGTAAAATCTTTGAAAAGGTAATGCTTAATCAAATGCAAAATCATTTTAATACAAATAAACTATTCCATACTAAACAATTCGGTTTCACGCGCGGTCGGTCTACCACGGATGCTGCAATCAAATTGTTAGAGTGTATATATATGAGGCCTGGGAGAAGTCGTATGATGCTTATGGTGTATTCTGCGACTTATCTAAGGCCTTCGATTGCGTCCAGCATCAGACTTTAATTCAAAAACTTGATCATTATGGAATCCGGGGGACGGCCTTAGATTTAATTAGTTCTTACCTTAGAGATAGAGTACAGAGAGTAGTTCTTCCCCCTCGGGGTTTAGGGGATACGCGTTACTTCTCATGAAGCTAATGTAATACCCTGAGGGCAAAGTGTTTGGCTTCTTCAATTCGATCCCTAAGATCTAATATCCTAGGGATTAACGAAGGAGCCTAAATTAGGAGGAAGGGCATAACGAAATTCCGTTCGGTGAGCAGCCCGCCTGGGGCAGTACCTCCACCCTGCAGAAGACCGCGGTAATAGTAACCTTGCTTCGTGCTGGGTTATGTTCTCCGTAGGTTAGCAGGGTTCCAGTGCTCATTGAGGTGACTTTGTGCCGGTGGCGGTGAGACCAGAGGCTCATCTGTCTCTATTGGCTGGCATACGCGCGGAATATTGGTACGGCGGTCAGGGAGACCCGGTGAAACGGTTGACCGCTGACCGCCCGCAGGCTGTACGGGACCCGAACCTGGGGATTACGTAATCTCCGCCCCAGGAGGCTGAACCAGCAGCCTGTGTAAAGTCCCTGGTGCTGTGGTCGTGCCGGAGGAGGATACCGGAGTGGACGCGGCTACTGCATTGGGGGGGGGGGGGGGGGGACCGGGGGCCCTTCCGTACGCCGTGCCAATCTACCGCACTACCTGTGCCTACCTTTGGTGAATTGGAGCCTCGCTTAGTCTCTTGCGTCACCGACACACAGGCACCCCCTACCTTCTATTTATCCCCTTTCAAATATCATCATGGCAAAAGGTCAAATAAGAAAAAAGGTTTCCACAGCGACTTCGTCGTCGTCCACACTAAATGTGGACTTTTGTAACATCAGAGGAATGCACTCTAACATCAATGTGATCCACCGCCACCTGGAATCTGCGAGGCCGAACTTATTTTTCCTGACGGAGACTAAGATATCTTGCCCGAAGGATACATCTTACTTGATGTACCCTGGCTATAAGCTGGAGGCTAATTTCAGGCGTCAAGCTGGGGTATGCGTGTTCGTACGGGAGGATATCTGCTGTCGCCGTCTCAGTGACCTGGAAGACAGGGACCTGTCTACATTATGGGCAAGCGTGGATCATGGGGGCCACACTCGGATCTACGCGTGCATTTACAGGTCCCATAGCGGTGATACGGAGACAGTTCGCCTTTTTGACCACCTGTAACAATCGACCGACAAGGCTATTGAGCGGTATCCCTCCGCGGAGATAGTGATTTTGGGGGACTTTGACTTTCCAACCAGTCACCATATTGACTGGTTGGGTTCCGTGCACACTAACTTTGCGGGGAAAGCTGCTCACGACTTTGCCCTGACCTACGGTTTCTCCCAACTGGTAAAATCTCATACGAGAATACCAGATAGGGAGAACGAGCAGAGTGCATTGCTGGACCTTCTGCTGACTACGCGGCCTGACGGATACACCACATCAGTGGATGCACCACTTGGTTCATCGGACCACTGCCTCGTTCGGTCGCGAGTGCCTCTCGCAAGGCCTGAACCACCTCGGCCCAAGGAGTGGCGACATGTGTGGCACTACAAGTCAGCAGACTGGGATGGACTTCGAGAGTTTTTTTGCGTCGTATCCGTGGAGGCGGCTTTGCTTCACTTCAGAAGATTTGAACTCCTGCGCTGCAGCAGTAGCTGAGGGGATCTTGGCGCCTGGCGGGCATGGAATGTTAAAGATAGAAATTGTTTTGCTGCTGAAATACTAAAGGTAGAAATTGTTTTGCTGCGTTACATACATAAATAACCCCTAGGATTATACGTTATTAGATTGTGATCTCACCTACCGCATTGTTATTTATTTTTCCCTAGAAGCATAATGTAGCCAAATGTCTACATACCGCATTTTTTCAAAAATATACTTTTTAATCAAACCAAGTTTTTTAAATTTATTTTTCCCTTTATTTGTGACTCAAAATCTATACTGAAATATTTATTTCATAACTAAATAAAAAATCATGCATTTAACGGTTAAGGAGTATTGATATCAACTCCGGAAAAAATCAGCCCCAAAATAATTTACATTCCCTTTTTAGCTATACTTTTCCGGGATAAAATGTACCCAGTCTGGTGCCCAGGATATTAAAGAATAATTATACCAAGTTTCATCGTAATCGAATCAGTAGTTTTTGCGTGATGCCTGAACAAACAGACAGACAGGCAAAATAATAATTAATCACATTTTTGGGTTCGGTAACATCCCCTGCCATTCTTTTTTTGATATCTTCAATGTACAGAATTATCACTTCTACAGATTTATTATAAGTATAGATTAAGCGCTAAATCATGAGAGATAAGTGTGTGTGTGTGTGTGTGTGTGTGTGTGTGTGTGTGTGTGTGTGTGATTTAACAGTGACCTTTGACATTCATATTTAGTTTTGGCAGAGATGTTCAACTTATTATTTATTTTGTTATATAGTTTAGCAGATCGACTCTAGTATTGTCTTCCTGCATATGCCGTTTCCCATCTATGTACCGGAGCGACAGTGTGTTGGCGCCTCTTAGTTTGACTGCTGACAACATATTTCAGGGTTCTATGTATTTTCAGTACTGTGCACAGAATATACAGTAGTCTGACCGTAAGGAGACCGCAGGACGCGTAAAGGTCTGTGGTTGGATATCTAAAAGGTCTAAACCACATTACTTTTAGTAAGGATCTTTGAACCCTCTCGAGTAGTAAGAAGTTTGTCTTAGTGGGACTCCCCAAGCCGGGATACAGTACATCAGAATTGACTCGGCCAGCGATGTATATATTTGTTTCAAAGGGCTTTGTCAGCTGGATGCTGATAAGCAATAATGTGTCAACCCACAAAAAGTCAAAGTCAAAGGTTTTCATATATTTTGATAAAGCATCACGTATTTTACAATCTGCAAAAGTGTTTCAGGTTCCATAAAACATACAAGTACGAAAAAATTGATTTATATCATAAAACAAATCGGAAATCACATATACCACATTCGTCAATAATGCTTTAAATTCAAAGTAGTGACGTGTATCGTCACGAAAAATATGTTATGAGACTTGACACTGTGTTGCTAAAATGTCATTCAGCGATTTTTCGCTGCGCCAAACAATGAGCTCATAATATGTAATTAAATTCCTTAGTTATATACCCATTATAAGTACTAAAATACAATAAACCCATATTTTAGTGAATTGTAAGCAATCCACGCTGGAGTCATCAAGATATGTCTGTTATTTTTGTTATTTAAAGATTGTCATGAGTGATTATTTTATACGTTAAAATATTGCCGGTTTAAATTATATAACGAATTAATTAAATAATTGTGTAGGCATATTATGTCAACTTTTAAGGTATTTTTCATGCTATAATGATATGATTTAGTCCGATCTGATTGACTTTTTGTAACTTTTGTCACTTAACTGATTATTCCTAAACACAACGCAATACCGTATGTCGTACTATGCAGCATAACACGTTGTTGCTAAACAATGAAAGCTCTCTTAACAATGCATAAAGTACAGTTTATGGTCCTTGACATATAGAAAGAAAGAAAGAAAGAAAGAAAGAAAAGTATTTATTCGTGGCCCAATACTTATAAGTATCAAGTATACATAATATGCTAAGTATCTATCACTTAAATTAAAATAAATAAATATAATAATCAATATTAACACACTCTCAACTAACAAAAATGAACTGTAAAATAAGTTATATGATAAATAAAATATATGAAAAAGCATGGGCTAGAAACGGTTGCCACCTCAGCATAATGCTACACGTCAAACATAGTTGTGACGTGGAGCGCTGATTTTCAGGTGGCACCATAAAGAAGGGACAAAAGTCACGCACGCTATACAAAACAAAACACTAAAAACTAAATTAAACTAAAATATAAACAACAAACAACCCCTACCACAATTAAATTCAAAAGACTAAAACAGAGAAAAAAAAATTAGTGTCCGACCGAAACTGGTTTTCCAGCCGAAACCGAAACCGAAACCGAACTTTCGGCCCCATGGTCAGTTTCGGCCGAAACCGAAACCGAAACCGAAACTCAGGTGTTCCCATTGAAAAAAAAACAGCCAAGTGCGAGTCGGATTCCCGCACAGAGAGTTCCGTTACAAAAATTACATTTGTTGTGTGGATGGTTATTCTCTGATTTTAGTAGGTATGTTTTTGTTATAGCGGCAACAGCACATGGTGAGGTGGTTGGTGGTGGCAGCGTCTTTTGAAATCTCCAACGCTTTCAACACCTTGCCCTGAAGCTGCGTCTGAGAGGCGCTTATTTACCATGGAATGCCTCAATACCTACGTGGAATTGTCGGGGCCTATCTTTCCGAGAGGGCCATAACTTACCCGAGCTGGCTAGGGCAGGGTCGGCGAGATGTGTCGTTCGATGTTCCACAGGGATCGTTCTTAGAACCGCTTCTGTGGATCATCAGTTACGATTGAGTGCTGCGTGGTCCTTTGCTCAGAGGTGTCGGCGTAACGTGTTACGACGATACCCTAATTACAGCGCGATCAGCAACGCACCAAGACGCAGCCCTAAAGGCCACCTACGGGATCCAGGTTACATAGAGGGGGCGTCAGCATCGGCATTGAGCTCTCGATGACGTATCAGGGGCTCGTACTCGATAGCCAGTGTAACTTTGGATACCACTTCCGAAGTTTGGTACCACTTTCGTAAAACTTAGTGAAGGGGGCATCAGGCGCACTCTCGCGGTTGTTGCCCAATGTCAGGGGACCCAACGCTCCTTGCAGGAGACTGTACCTTGGGATCATGCGGAGCATGGCCCTATATGGGGCCCCCTTATGGGTGGAGATCCTGATGGCCAGCAATGCGGCTAGATTGCTTAGCCCGTAAAACGCGATGGCTGTCAGGGTAAGGATAAGGGGATACCGCATGATCTCTGTTGAGGCGGCATGTCTTCTAGCCGGGATCCCTCTATGGGACCTGGAAGCGAGGGCCCTTGCGTCATTGCTTAAATGACGCAAGAAGGCGCTGGAGCGGGGCCATAGGCCTCTTCCTGTGAACAGGTCATGCTCGTAAAAGAGACGGCGCCGGGGAAGAAGCGGGACAGAACTCTCCCACCCACGTTGCACAGTCTGCAGCGGCGCGCCCTATGCTATCAGCCTTTTATGACCAGGGTTCTGAGGACGTCTGCTCACCGTCCTTACAGAAGCAGGCCCTAGACGATAGCATGAAGTGAGAGATTCATGCCCGCCCCCCTCAAGTAGCGGGATAACAACTTAACAACCCCCAAAGACGCGGCCGCAGTATGTATCATTCCGAGGGCATACTCGGGGCTTCCAACACGTGGTTTTTAGTCGGTAAGACTCCGGCATAGTATCCCTGTAGGATTTCCCTTACGTTAAAAAAATAGCGGCAACAGAAATACATCATCAATGAAAATTTTAGGCCTCTATCTGGCGCGGCTCCAGCGACCAACCTCATGACTAATAAACAGACGGACGACTAGGCCTCATGTCTCGTTAATAGGGTCCCGCTCTAACTCCTCCGTGTGAGAGTCCGAGTCGCACTTGGCCGGTTATTTTTTCAATAGGTGCAGCAAGTTCCACCAAGTGCCATCAATCAACGGTATAAATCTTCTCAACTGTAAACACTTGAGAAAACACTTTTAGAAATATCTCCACCTAAAGATGAGTTTCTTTATTTTACGTGTGGAATTACTCATAGATGCTATTGCGAACTCTCCTACCCACTAAAACCACACGTTGCCCTGCTACTAGCTCTTGGCTGGTTTTGGTTATATTCTCCGGACTGAACCGGACCGGTGCCGAACTCGCGCACGTAGGGTTCCGTACAAGTAAAGCTGCAAAAAGCTGCTTTAGTACTCGTACTATTATTTTGTCTATTTTTGTTATTAGTTGCTATAGCGGCAACACAACAATCTAAAAAACAATTAACAGTCTAACTATCACGGTGAATGAGTTACAGCCTGCTGACAGACAGACAGACGACCAACACAGTTAACGGAACCGACAACAGAGGGGTAGGGTTATGTAATGTCCTAAATCTCTAGGATTCAGTAACCAAAAGTAAAAATGGGACCCTAAAAAGGATGTCTGAGACATAACACATGGGTAACTGTTTAATACTTCTCAATGATTGTAATTGCTTGTGGTTTAAATAAAGTTGTATTATTATTAACTATTGATTAGAAGTCCTTTGTAAATCTCTAAATCTTCGGTTAGTAATATATTAACTGGTTGGGCTGATCCCAACCACGTCACAAGCAGAGCCAGGCACTCAAAATACATGAACACGTGAGTTTCGGCCCGGCCGAAAGTTTCGGCCCATTTTGGCCGAAACCGAAACTGCGGCCGAAACTCGAATTTTTGGCCGAAACTGGCCGAAACCGAAACCGAAACCGAAACTTCGGTCGGTCACTAAAAAAAATACAACTATTGTCTATGTTCGCAAGCGCATTGACCAATCGCGTGCATAGGCGCGGACGCACGCAGCCGTATGACAGTGACACTTGACACCCGACCGACAGAGTCAACAGAGTGACGCCCGCACACAATGCAAGCAATGCTGCCGTCCTTAGGATAAACAACGCAATCGACATTTTTGACGAAATTGAGTTATTAGTATATTCAGAATCACCGAAACGAGATCTACAAGAATCAATTACTCATTTTTTGATATCTTGATTAGTTTTCATTTTATTGTTAAGCATAAACAGCGCAATTAATGCATTTCCAACTTTTTACTAATCATAAGCATCGTAAGCAAACATGCGTTGTTTATGACTCGTATTTAATATGAATTTTAATTAGCCCGTCTTAAGTGGAGTAACGCAAGTGTGTATTTACGATTATTATGACTAGAAAAGTAAAGGCAAAGAAGGTCTATTTCAAAGATTGTTGCTCTTAACAACTAAAAAATAAAAATATTTTGGTTAAAATTTGACTTGTAACTGGAAATTTTAGCAAGAGGTCATAGAAAAAAGTAATTATCACAGTGATCGTTAACAAAGTATTGAATTATAGCAAACTACTTCGGACATTTGATTAAATAATGATGTATTTTAATATTTTATGAAATGATAATGAAAGAAAGAAAGATCAAGTTTTTATTCTACATTAATGCCTAATAATAAAACAATTTCACATTTCAACTTATAGTTTTATGTCCCACGTAATAGGTGGTGATCCACGTAATCTTTAAGCTATTTTATGATTAAGCAAACAAGGCAGTTTTATACGCTGCTTGATGAGCCTGATGAAGAAATACACCTCCTTTCATACACCATGTGTGACGTAAACGAAGTTGCGAGGGTCAGCTAGTGAATTATAAATCAATAAATAATTATAAATTTGATAATGTTACATAGTATTTTAATTAAAATTACTGCTCGTTCGCTCTAACTTTGCCGCTCGGCTCCATACTAAAGTCGAATTTTTAATTAGACGAAGTAAATTGACAGCAACTAATGTCACTTCTTCATACAATGTTGCTTATTTTCTATGACGAAGTGACATTAGCTACTGTCAATTTACTTCGTCTAATTAACAATTCGGGTATACGCCTCTACGCCAGCGGCAAAGTTAGAGCGAACGGGTAGTATAATATATTTTTAATATAATAATACTGACAGGTGCCCTTACGTAGGCGACTCGGTAATGTGCCTCTTTGGTTGTGCTATTCAAAGCTCCCGGGGTTAAAAAGAGACGAATACACTGAGCTCCTAATGTTGTACTACGACAGAAAAACTATATTTTGAATAGCTTAGTTCTATAATAGCAGAAAGGAGGGAGAGAAACGTACCATACGGCCTGGAAGATAATGATTAATGGTAGCTTTGAATTTGTTTATTGACAATAATCTAGTTTCTTTGGGAAGTTTATTATAAAACTTTATACATTGTCCGACAAAAGAACTGCTTATACTGTGTAGACGAGTAGCATGTAAAACAAGATTATCTTTATGCCTGGTATTTACATTGTGTATATCACATTTTTTTAGAAATTGGTCCTTATTTTTATGCACATAAATTAAATTTTCATATATGTATTGTGATATAACAGTTAGAATATTAATTTCTTTGAATTTTTCTCTTAGAGAAACTCTAGGACCTAGCTGGTATATTGCTCTCACAGCTCTCTTTTGTAATATAAATATGTTATTGATGTCCGCTGAATCTCCCCAGAGAAGAATTCCATATGACATAACACTATGGAAATAACTGAAATAGACTATTCTAGCCATTTCAACATCAGTGAGCCGTCTAATTGTTTTAACTGCATATGCAGCAGAACTTAATTTACCTGACAATTTTTCTATATGCGGGCCCCAGTGCAACTTCGAGTCAATTGTAATGCCTAAAAATACTGTAGTCTCCACAGAGTCCAGCCCGGATCCATTCAGTTGTACATTGGTCGCCACCTGTCTCACATTAGGTGTCGAAAACTTTATTACTTTAGTTTTTTTATCATTTAAAAGAAGGTTATTAACGCTAAACCAATAAACAACTTTTGAAAGTGCACTGTTAACATCGTCATAATCCATTAACTGTCTATTAATTTTAAATGTCAGAGAAGTATCATCCGCGAACAGAACAATCTCATGTTCATCCCTAACATAATAAGGTAAATCATTTATGTATATTAAAAAGAGAAATGGACCAAGGATTGAACCCTGCGGGACACCCATTACAACTGGGGTCCCTGGAGATCGTATACCGTTTACTTCAACCCTCTGAATTCTATTGCTCAAATAAGAAGTCATGAGGTCGAGAGCTCTATTCCTGACACCATAGTGGCGCAACTTTTTGACCAGAGTTTCGTGGTGAACACAATCGAAGGCCTTAGACAAATCGCAAAACACACCCAGTGCATCCTGCGAATCCTCCCAAGCCGTGTAAATACTCTTAAGTAAAGCAACTCCTGCATCCACTGTTGAACAACCCTTTGTGAACCCGAACTGTTTCCTGTGTAGTAAATTATGTTTATTAAAGTGACTGAGCAACTGTTTAAGCATTAGCTTTTCAAAAATTTTACTGAGTGTAGGTAATATGGAAACAGGTCGAAAGTTCGAGGGATCCTCACTATTTCCCGCCTTAAATAAAGGTATGACTTTACTATGTTTCATCAAGTCAGGAAACACACCAGTCTCGACACAGCTATTGAACACAGTTGCCAGATGCGGGGCTATTACAGTTATAATATGAGCAACAGTTTTGACAGATAGACCCCATAAATCTTTAGTGGTTTTCATATTAATTTCTTTAAAAGTTTTTAAAACATCTATAGGACTGACAGCTGAGAATTCAAAGTCTGTGCCGCATTCGTCTACGCCAAGTTTTAGAATTTGTTCGGCAGAAGCAGAGCAAGAAGAGAGACTTCTAGTAATAGAAACTGGAATGTTAGAAAAATATTTTTCAAATTCAGTCGCAACTTCCAAGTCCTCTTCAATATCAAAATTATCTATTTTTAAATGAAAATCATTACAACGTATTTTAGATTTACCAGTTTCAATGTTTATGACATTCCAAGTTTCTTTAATAATATTATTTGAACATTTGATTTTATTTTTTAAATAAATAGATTTCGCTCTAAGACAGGCTTGTCTGAATGTTTTTGAATATTTTTTTACAAATTCTTGAAATTGCGGATTGTGGTTATAGGACTTCTCTTCATATAGTTCATACAGTTTGTTACGGCTTTTATAAATTCCAGGAGTTGCCCACTCACTCATGGAGAAACGTTTATTAAAAGATCGGCGCTTAGGTGTGAAAATTGCACTGAACTCACCATTAATCAAGTTGACTAATGAGTTATACAAGTGATTCGAACTACCGTGATAGGGCAACAACTGTACCTTTTGTGTAATATTACATTTGAAATTTTGTATACGGCTTTCACTGAATGTTATCATATTTACTTGTCTCTTTTGGACTTTTTCAGAAATGCAGAATGAGACAAACTGCCCTGTGTGATCTGAGCGAACTTTTTTGATAATAGATTTATGTATGGATTTCTCACTACTATATATGTTATCAATGCATTTTGCAGTTGTGGCCGTTATTCTGGTTGGTTCCATAAAATTGTTATATAAATTAAATGATTTAAATAGATTCAGAAGGTCCAAACTTTCTGAAGTTTTCACCAAAATATCTATGTTAAGGTCTCCACATACAATAACAGTTTTATGGCTATTATAAACTTTATTTAGAGCGCACTCCATAATCTCCAAAGAAACATCAAAAGGGGCGCACGGAGGTTTATACATATTTAATACAATGAATCGCTCCAATTCAACACATGAAATTTCTACAACCCGTTCAACGGATAGACTAACAACATCACATCTATCTTTAAATTTTAATAATTTACTAATCAATATTGACGAGCCACCTCGTATATAATTTTTCCTGTTGAACGAGCTTGCAACCTTATGATTATTAAAGCTGTAAGTGAATTCATGGCTTCTTAGCCAGTGCTCATTTAAACATACAATGTCGATACTGCTGGAATTCATAAACAATTCCAACTCCAGCTCCTTCCCATCCAAACCTTGAATGTTTTGATGGACCAGATTAATACATTTTATAATTTCTTTATTTTTAGTATAACAAGGTGTTAGCTTGCCAGAGAAACATTTTGTTGTCTTACTATTCTGGATATTTGTCTGCTTGTTGGATAAGACTTCAATACTATTGTGTGCTATGTTTGAACTACTAGATATATTGTTATTACAGCACTCAGAATTATTACTTTTTAAAACATTATTTGTGGTAGGCTCAATGGTCTCAAAAGACCTGTAGCCATGGCCAGATTTTTTATCTGTTGTCTTAAAACCTAGTTTTTTGACTTGTTTGGGACGCCTTCCCAACCTAGTATGTCAACACTATTATTAAAATTATACTCAATATGAGCAGTTTTATTAGAAGCCAAAAGTTTGGCTTGATGCAATAAAAAATTTGATAGCAATATCGCTACCTGTCGTCTTAAGAACTTAGATAGTAAGTATCTATTTATAGTCAAAAAAGATTCACGTAATACAAGATTACAGTCGAATAATTCAAAATTTCTACTATTATTAGTCAACTTGTATAATTTTCTGTTTATTTTGTATCGAGTATTGTTCTCATTACGTGAGAAAGATTTACTATATGGTAATGTAGACAATATTACCTGTTTGACTGACAATTTTGACAACTTTTCATGGAAATTATCAATAGTGTTTATATTTACATAGTCTCTCCTGCCAATAAATATAACTATTGTTGATTGTGGGCAGTGTGTACTAGTCAATACTTTACTAACTATTTGAGAGTAGGTGGCCCCAGGAAATGAATTAATTATGACTGAACTGCTCATATGTTGAACTAAGTGGTAACCTAAGTTCTGGCCGATTTCATCACAATATACAACTATCTTTCCAGTATTTACAATTTCTGAAACCTTTGTTACAGGGTCAGCAGAGGAAGTTAAGTTTAATTGTATAGCATGTTCATCCATACTGCCCGCTAAGTGAACCCCTGGAAGCGTTGACTCAGTCTGGGATGTTATGGGCAAGGAAGAATGTGGCAGAGATTCTTCACAGGCTGGTGATTGATTATATAATTTCTCAAGTGAATGGAACCTTTGTTCATTGCTGTGACAAGACTCAACCAAGCTATTTAGTGCCTCAATATACTCTCCAATTTCTTTTTGTGATATTTTGTACTTTAATGTTATTGACTCTAAAGACTTATTTAAATGTATGATTTCTGACTGCAATTGAAGTATATCAGTCTCATACTGCTCTGTTTGAATGGTTAATTGTTTTCTACTAGTTTCTACTACTTGTTGTAGCTGATAATTTGATTTACAAGTCCTAAGATATTTATTCGCACCTATTTTAAACTTTTTGATTTGTTTCTGTGATTTAACAATAAATTTATTGAGCTTTATATATTTTTTTAATTTATTCCTGCTAGTACTAACTAATCTAATGGTGTTGTTAGATGCTAGAGTAATATTATTAGAAGTATCGGGTGTCGAGAGATCTATAATATCTGAGGTCATGGGCTGGTCAAGATTAATACGATCTGACTTTACACTCATCAGCTCATCATACAGACTGTGGGAGAGGGCAACCTGATCAGCTGATTTGAGAGTCTCCCTGTGAGTGATGGAGTTATGAACATCACTTAGCTCACATTCCAGAATGCTGATACGCTTTAAGGCTCTCTCATGGGTGTTGCTGCACTCTTCCAGACCTACCACCGTTTCCTGAAGATGATTCCGCTGTAGTGTGAGCTCCATTACCTGTGAATGTAGCTCAGCCAACTCTTGTTTGAGTTGGGTATTTTTCTCAATGACATTTAATATTTCTTTTTCACTGTCGTCCCGTTCTTCCAACAACTGCTTATTAAGATTTTTGCAAATTTCAAGTTCCTTAATGGTGAGATTGAACTTTTGTTGCAAGTCACGGGTTACAGCACTGCGGGTCATCATTTTTATTTTTATTTTTATTTATATTGCCCTTTGAAAATAATTTATATCAGTGAAGAATGTAGTGTCACTTAGAGTAATGGACAAGTAATTTATAATACTTTACAATATTTACCTACTCAAAAAAAGGGAATATATGAACAAAATTCTTAATTTGTATAAGTATTAAGTACTTATGTAGATTGAATTGTATTTGAAAACCAATTAAGCAGTTCAAAAAAAAAAAAAAAAAACATGGCAACCTAAAACATGTCCCTGTAATTTAATTTTGTTAATATTCAAAAATAACTATTTTAAGAAGTTTGGCAGGTTTCCAATACTCGTATTTTTCGTGTATTACATTATAATAATTTATTTTTGATGAGAAGCAAGGTCCATTGAAAACAGACCCAATTTTGCCATCTTCTATCCAACAGGACAATTTTTTGAAATTTTATTGGCTGGACCGGTTGGACCACACAAAAATTACAGTTTCATCTTACAAAAGGAAGAATTTCGGACATAGTACATTATGCAACGCGGGGGGCGTAGGTCCCTCGCGTTGCTATGGAAAAGGCGCAGAAGATTGAAAATGTCATAGTTTAAAAGACTTTCATTGTCTATTTATTTTTATTTTGTGTTTGTTTGTGTTTATAAGTGCATATAGGTAAATAGTGTATTATTTTTATGACGTCCACCTCTGCACTCAGTGGCAATGTGGAAGCAGGTTCAGGTCAACCCGCTGCCTCTGTAAGTAATTTTCAACAATGCCCCTTTTGTCCCCAGGCCAGGTTTTTTAAAGGTGAACATGGCTTGAAGGTGCATATTGGGAAAATACACAAATCCCAGAATGTACTTCAAGGCCATGTTAACCCAATCTCGAGGGTCAATAATACATCTGATACCTCCGAAATTCCCTTTTGGCAGACTTTGAGTGTAATGAAAAATTCAATTCCGGTTTTAAAAAGAATTCCTCGAGCTGCGAGGCCTACTGTGGCTTATAATTTGGCAAGCTGCATAGGCCTTGTCGTTCGTGAGAATTCTACAACGGCCTGGGAGCAATTGCTCACCTTTTCTTACAGAATACTACATGTAAATAGAAATAACAGTTCCAATCGATCCTTGACTACCCTTATTAAAGAAAATTGCCATAGTTCTAATTCCACTTCCATCTTTCAATCTATTTTGCCAATCACACATAATAATACAGTTAGTACAAACCAATTTAAGTATATAGAAAATAAAGTAAGGGAAGGTGACATAAGGGGAGCGTCGAGGTTACTTTTTAGTAGCGATGTGGTGGCGACTAATTCTGCAGACACGCTCGCGTGTTTGCAGGATAAGCATCCACCGCCGTCAGCTGATCTCACTTTTCCTGAACCACCCAGTGATGACTTTGAGTGTCTCAGTGTCACTGCCAAGGACGTACTTGCAGCCGTTTGCTCCTTCCGCAGTGGATCTGCGGGCGGTCTTGACGGTCTGACACCACAACACCTCAAGGATTTGTTGTGTCAAAACACAGGTGAGGCTGGCGATGCTCTGCTGAAGGAGCTAACGGCTCTCATAAATTTAATGCTCTCCGGCAATGTGGATGATGGCATCATCGCTATCTTGTACGGGGCCAATTTGTGTGCCTTACGCAAGAAAGATGGTGGCATTCGTCCCATTGCCGTAGGAAGCGTCTTAAGACGTTTGGTAGCCAAACTTTGTTGTAAGTTTTATAATACAGAACTTGCCGAAAAATTTCAGCCCTTACAACTTGGTTTCGGCTCCAAAGGAGGGTGCGAGGCAGCCTTACACGCTCTCTCCACATATCTTGGCAGTGGTGAAGGTGAGGTCATCCTGAAGGTTGACCTGAGGAATGCCTTCAATTCATTAAACAGAGACACCTTGTTGACCCAAGCAAAATTAGAAACTCCTAAAATTTTTAAATTCCTTTGGCAATGTTACAGATTTCCTACAAAATTAGTATATAAAAACCACCTTTTGGAATCAGCTGTTGGTTGTCAACAAGGTGACCCACTGGGGCCTGTCATCTTTTCTCTCGCTATACATCCTATTATTAGGGAAATAAATTCTAAATTCAACATATGGTACCTAGACGACGGGACTCTAGGAGGCGATGTAAAAACAGTATTAGAAGACCTACAATTAATAATAAATAAATTTAATTCCATTGGTCTGAATTTAAATTCGGATAAATGTGAACTTTTTATTACTGAAAAGGTAGACAGTCTTTCCACAATACACAAATTTAATTCTTTGGCTCCTAACATAAAAATTTTAGATAGCAAATCTCTTCGCCTCCTGGGTTCCCCGGTTTTAGAAGAAGGGTTTCAACCCTTTTTAGAAGAAAAGCTACAAAATTTCGATATTATTTCTGATCGATTACTTAAAATTAGTGTTCATTCAGCTTTCACTATACTCCGGTTTTGCCTTTTCGTTCCAAAATTTACTCATGCCATTCGTTCATCACAATTTTGGAAATTTATGCCACTTTTGGAAAATATAGATACTACGATTCAGCACACCTTATGCAAAATTTTAAATGTGGCCTTGAACGACCGAGCCTGGCTCCAAGCGTCTCTTCCAGTGCGCTTGGGTGGTCTCGGTATTCGCAAAATTTCTAACATCAGTCTGCCAGCATTTTTGTCGTCAGTTCACGGCACTGAAGATTTAACCAGAAAAATTTTAATTAACACACAGGTTGATTCTGAGGTGTCGTGTAAGACTGACGCCATAAATGCTTGGAAGATGGCCTGCCCCAATACTCCGTTGCCCGACAACCTATCCTCTCAGAGACTGTGGGATGTGCCGCTCTGTAACTTGGTAAGAGCTAATTTAATCAATAATTCTTCCAATATTGCAGAGCGTGCGCGTTTGCTAGCTGTGGGAGAGTGGGAGTCGGGTCTATGGATTCAAGCGCTTCCATCATCCAACATAGGTACTATGTTAGATGATACTACCTTTCGCCTTGCCACATGTCTCCGTCTAGGTGCGCCGTGTGTTTCTCCGCATTATTGTCACTGTGGAGAAGTTGTCGACAATCTTGGACGTCATGGCCTCTCGTGCAGCAGAAGTGCCGGCCGCATTTCTCGCCACGCCAACCTGAATGACATAATACGTCGGGCTCTTGTCACCGCGGGCGTACCCGCCGTTTTAGAACCAAACGGACTGGTGCGTGATGATGGCAAGAGGCCCGACGGTATGTCATTGTTGCCTTGGAAGATGGGTCGACCTTTGGTGTGGGACGCGACATGCGTTGACACCCTTGCGCCGTCACATCTTCCAAGCACAGCAGGTTGTGCAGGTGCTGCTGCTGCTTCTGCGGAAAACCTCAAACGGCGCAAATACTGTAATTTAATAGGTAATTATATGTTTGAGCCGTTTGGGGTTGAAACGTTGGGGCCTTGGGGTCCAAGTGCCCGCTTTTTGTATAAAGATTTGGCAAAGCGGTTAGTCGACACTTCACGGGACCAGAAGGCTGGCTATTTCCTTGCACAAAGGATAAGCATTGCCATTCAACGTGGCAATGCTGCCAGTCTTCTGGGAACGTTTCCAGTGAACGATGATGTGGAGGAATACTACGACGCATGTATGTAGGTATGTATAATAAAATTCTTAGTACTTTTTTAAATTGTTTGTTTTAGCCTTTTGTAGATATTTTATTATAATAGTTGTAAATAAATTATAATATAAGTTGTAAATAATATAATAATTAAAGCAGTTCAATACACAATCTATTTAAAATGTTTATTCAATTTATATCAATTTTGCAATGAATGATAGTCTGATAACAAAGTTAAATGCAAATATATACAAAATTAAATTAATTTTTCACTTGGTATGGTACCTACCCTACTCTCAAATTAACAAATTGTAAGTTTGAAAAATTGGAATTTTAACAGAATATTTTTCATAAGTTTTTACAGTTCTTGTTCGTTTTCATGAAGTTAAAGGATCACTTTTCACTAGTAACCGTAAACTCGCAGCTATTTTTACTTACTTTTTAACAATTTTGTACTGAAATACTTTTTTCTATGGCTTCTGACATTAATCGCTTTTCATTTCGTCGTCGTCTTGTGTATGCTTTTAATATTACTTACAACTTATTTTCCGTAGTTAACCTTTATATTTATCACTTTTTTGCTTTAAAAGGTTTGTTATTTATAATTTTAAATCCTAAAAATTCACATACGTAATGTTTACGTTACGGCTCCAGTGTTACACAAAAATTACAAGATTATGACTTGAACGCTAGTATTAAATTACATCTGTTTAGTTTACATATATTATTACCGAATTTTGACGCACTTTTAATGAGAAATAGTTTTAGGTAAGTACCTTGATATTGTATTGAAAAATCTTTTTTATTCGTAGATCTGATAATATAGTCCCACTAAAAATGTATGTCTATGTTGTTGTAAAGAGATGTCACCGCCAAGATAAAGTAGATATTTTTTCCGGAAGTTAAATTCACTAAGCGGGATTTCCAACGGGAGCTTCAACGCCTTGACGATCATAAGTCGAGTGGCCCAGACGGTATACCCGCGATGGTACTCAAGCAGTGTGGTCCGGAGTTGTGTCCGGTACTTACACGTCTCTTTACGCTTTCATATTCCATGAAAGTAGTCCCGGTATCGTGGAAGATCGTGCATGTGCATCCTGTGCCCAAGGAGGGTGACAGGACCGATACGGATAATTACAGGCCTAATAGCCATCACCTCCTGTGAGATGTGTATTAATAACATGCTCCCACTTTTATAAAAGGTGATGGAGCATGTAATTAATACAAATATCCTGATGTAAGTTGAAGAACACGACCAGCTAATGATTTTCGTCACGGTCGCTCGACTGGCGATTTTCCTGTCTACCTCACACACAGCTTGGCGAGGACTATCGAGAATAAGGGTGAGGTTCTAGTTGTGAGCCTCGACATCTCTAAGACCTTCAACCGGGTCTGGCACCGTGGCCTTCTCACGAAATTGTCCTCCAATGAACTGCCCCAGGGGTTTCGCGGATGGGTGTCCAGTATCTTCGCCGATAGAAGTATCAGGACCGTCGTCGACAGGAGCTATTCTTACTGCATGGCCATAAATGCTGAGTTCCCACAAGGCTCGGTGTTGTCGACCACTCTGTTTTTGCTGCATATCAATGATATTCTGTCTTGTGACAGCATGCATTTATTGCCATGCGAATGACAGTACGGTTAATACTTATTACACGAGCCGTTCCGATATTCTTCGCTGCGCAGTGGTCATGAACAACTTGTATTTAAAATTCCGGTTACTCTCATAGGAATAGCAGCAATTTCAGACACAAACACCTACCAAGACTCAAGTTTGTGTATTCACTGTTAAGAAACCCCCATTTACGGTGGCACTGTAATTTCTTGGCACATCTCTTTCCACCTCCAATAGTATAAGGATCCTTGGTGTTGACATCACCAGTGACGTTCAGTTCCGCAGTCATTTGGAGGACCATTCACAAGCTGGTCCAAGAAGCTTGGGGTGGTCAGTATGACGCAGCGGTACTTTAGGGTGGCACAAACACTGCTTCTCCATAAGACGCAAGTGCGGCCGCACATGAAGTAGTGCTGTCTTTGGGCTGGGGCACCTGACCTGAATATCAGCTTCGTCCATTCGACTCGGTGCAAAGGCGAGACATGAGAGTTGTCGACGATTTATACTTACTAGCGGAGCCCTTTCACGATAGGAGAGACAATACCTTCCTGTGCGTATTCTACAGTCTGTACAACGGTTTGTGCTATGGAGAATTGTTTGACATGATGTACGTTACATCATCGCAAAGCTCACCGCGGACAGGGTGTTCATCCTCACACTTTACTTCCGAAGCGTGCTATCATGGTAAGGTCCGATAGAGGCTTTGTTCCACGCACGTGAAATGATCTCCTTGAGTCGGTTTTCCGTAACGCCTACAGTATGGAGTTCTTCAAAAGGGGTCTTAGAAGATTCTTGCAGGGTCGGCAGCGCGAGTGTCGCGCCTCTGCTGACCACTTTCCATTAGATGTGCGCGTAACCTGGTCGGCCACCCTAATATAGCATGAATATAAATTCTTTTTTTCCGTCTATTGATGAAAGAAAACTGCAGTTTGTAAACGACGATCTAAATACATAATATTTTTAAATATAATAATTATTTTGAAAAAAGATGATTCTGAGGACTAGAAACATATATTTTTCGTAAGAAGAAGAAAAATGGAAACAAAATTTTGTTTATTGTTACACTAGATTGATGACTTGTTTATAAAGTTAAGGTTTCTTATATTTTTCATATTATTAAAGTCTAAATTAGAGTTCACTTAAAACTATTTGGCAAACTATTTTTTTTTTTTTTTTTTTTTTATATTCAGCTCGCCAAATTGACGTCGCCACCAGCCTGATGGTAAGAAAGCAGTGGCGCATCTAGCGATTGGGGGCCACTTCTTACAGTGGTCCTCAAGTTGGCGGCCCTGTGATGTGCCTCTTCACGCCCCTCTTAAAGAACCCGGGATTGTAAGATGAGGGAAAGACGTGTGCGGGCAGGTCGTTCCATGTTTTTATAGTTCGACAGAGGAACGATCTTTTGAAACGCTCGGTTCTGGCGAAGATTCTCTCCACTGTGTATGAGTGGCATCTCTGCCCGGCACGCGTTGTTCGAGATCGGAAAGGAGATGGTGGGATCAGGTTGAAGAGCTCTTCAGAACATTCGCCGTGATACATTCGATAGAAGGCAGCCAAGGACGCTATGGTTCTTCGCTGCGACAAAGGTTCGAGGCCTCCCGTCACCTCAGGACAACCAATTATTCGGATAGCACGTCTCTGCATAGCGTCAAGCGCGTCTAACAAGTACCTCGCGGAGTCATCCCAAAGGTGAGAACAGTACTCGACTATACTATACTATACTATACTATCTTCACGCCAAATCCCTTGCGGGGTAGGCAGAAAGAACCGAGCGCCACACGGCACGGTCCATACACACCTCACTCGCCTCTTCAACTTTCATTTTTCTTTTCATGCATGCACGTCGGTTCCTACGGCTCTTGACACCACCCTCCACTAACACATGATTAATTTGGTCGTGGTAGGTGTGTCGTGGCCTTCCCCGACTCCTACGTCCATCCACTTTCGCGTTGTATATCTGTTTTGTCATTCTTTCATCTCCCATTCGTTCCACATGCCCGAACCATCGTAGCATGCCCTTCCTTACTTTAACACCGACACTCTCTTTCAGACCAACTCTCTTTCTTACATCTTCATTCCGAACGCGATCTGCGAGCGTTACTCCGCAGATTTTGCGTAGCGCGCGCATCTCGACCGCGTTTATTCTACTTTCATGCGTTTCCTGCCATACCCAACTCTCGCTTCCATACGTTAGCGTAGGTATCAGCACCGCATTGTGTACTGCGAGCTGGGCCTTTTTACTTAAGGCCTTGGTACCTAAAAGTTTGCCTAACGCTCCATTCACACTATTTCCCGCAGTTACCCTCTTTTCTACATCAGCGGTGTACCGTCCATCCCTGCTAAATGCACATCCAAGATATACAAACTCATCCACCTGTTCCAGCACTACATCATTTACAGTTATCCTGGCATTCGTTCTGTCCTCTTCTCTTTCGAATACCATCACTTTCGTTTTAGTCGCGTTCAAATGTAAGCCTCTCATTAGACAATCATCTTTCATCGTTGTGACTAGTGACTGTAGTTCTGATGGCGATTCGGCTATGAGCACGGCATCATCTGCATACAGCAAACAGTTCACAAGTAAGTCACCCATTCGCAATCCAACATTCATCGATCTTACTCTCTTAAGACAATCGTCCAGGTACAGGACAAACAGCAGAGCCGACAGCACGCAACCCTGTCTGACGCCAATGTTGACGTCAAACCAGGGAGACAGGCTGCCGCCCACCCGCACACATGCCGTACATCCCACATATGTAGACTGCACAGCACGAAGCAGCGTACCATCAATCCCGTATCCCGGCAATATATCCCAGAGGTCCTTCCGTACAACTCTGTCAAATGCTTTCTCCATGTCCACAAAACCGCAGAAAACCTTCCGGCCTACAGCCAGCTGCTTCTCTACAATGTTGCGGAGCGAGAAAACTTGGTCCATACATCCCCTTCCATTTCGGAAACCACCCTGCGCCTCCCACAGTAATCCGTCAGATTCCACCCTCATTCTCCTTTCAATAATTTTGCCATACACTTTAGCTGCTATACTGATCAAACTGATGGCCCTATAGTTGGCGCACTCCATACGTGAGCCCTTGCCTTTATACAAGGGCACGACGATAGCACGCCTCCAGTCCATTGGGACCCTTCCAGTCTTCCAGCATAGATTGCTCAATGACCAGAAGGCGTCCCGGACGCAAGGACCACCTAATTTGATCATTTCAGCAGATATCCTATCAATTCCCGCAGACTTTCCATTTTTCAAGCTTCGTATCGACCATTCAATCTCTTCCAAAGTAATATCTCCGCTTGATGCTTGCACCGCAAGATCAGTCATCGCCTCCCTCGCAGTGCCCGCAGTACTCGACGCAGGGACGAATCTGCGTCTTGTACAGTAAACATCTCTGATGTGGCGTGAAATACCGTCTCACCTTATTCAGGATTCCCAGTTTCCGCGAGGCCAGACCAATACAGCTCTCTATGTATTTAAGTGATAACATCTGTTTATCAATATTCCTCTATGTTCCTCAACATGCATTTATTGTCATTCGATCTTGGTACCGGCATTTAGCAAAACAGTGTTATGTTCCATAATTTGATGTTTCGATTATTACAGCGTGTTCCATATTTTGCAATATGCAGTAATCCCTTTTTTTCGGAATGATATACTAGCCTGTTGTCTTTGGGGTGCTGGGTAGGACAACCTCTACGTGGTGCATCCTGGTAACGTGGACGACGATGTGGGATTCGCTCGAAGCACACGTCGTCGCCCACGGCCAATAGTCCACCAAGGAGGGGGGGCCGTTATGGCCGGTTTGGAGTTCTTCGCATGCACTCTGTTATGCAGAGCGTACTTAGCGGAGAACTCTCAGGGCGACGAGTACTTCGCCACTGAGCGATCAGTGGTGAAGTACACGGTCCCATGGGGACCATCGTTGGGCCGAGCCGTAACCCCGTCTGGCAACAGACGGGCACGGTGGCTCTTTGGAGTTGCGAGGAAGAAAACCTCTATAAAAAATTACCCGAATCCTACGCTCTGACGCCCGGCAATGGGATGCGTCGCTGGGGGGAACTCAGTGCCTAGGGCGTCACTCCTACCTTCCCACCCTTTCCCATCCTCAAGTCCACTACCAACTTCCCTACCCTTAAAAAGTCGGCGGACTATAAACGCAAAACATAATGTCTGATGCACCACAGTCCAGGCCCAAGGGTGTGCCTAAAAACCACCCCCAGTGACGCGGAGGTCGCGTCAACCCGTGCTGGCTCGGAGATGGAGTCGGCGGTCGACATGGGTACCGAGACCGAGGACACCCTCGGTCTCGGTATTCATGCCGACGTAGGTAGGAAGAGATCCAGGTCAAGCGGACCAGGCAAAGGTCTGTTCCGTCGGCCCGGGTCCGTAACAACGAGTAGCGAGGAGGACCTTCCTAGGAAGGTAGTGGCCACCACCGCGGGCAGAGGTCGGAAAGCCGACCTATACAGAGCGAGAGGGAGGGTGGCAGAGCCGCCAGCGATTTTTGATAAATCACAGCTAATTATCAAAGAATATTCTTTGGCGATGGATACACTCTTAAATTCAACATCTCATTATCCTGATCGTTTCAACTCGTTAGCAGATAAAACCCAATGTATCTGCAGCCAACCTGAGCCAGGGAATATACAAACCCTACCTAGTGACCAGCAAGGTAGTAGTCTTAATAAATTACAAGGCAATCTTAGTTTAAAAAGTTATAATGAAACAAAGAATCAATGGATTATGTTCAGTGATGAAATTGGGAGAGATATGGGGTCGAAATTAAGCTTTTGTACACCAGGGCAGTGTTTTATAAATCACTGCATGCCTTCTGCATCTTATGCCCAAATAATGAAGTCCATATTTAGTTATAAATTCCAAAGGCAAGATAATCTGGTTATTTTCATAGGAAACAGGGCAGGTATAACCAAACAAAAACTCATTGAATACTATAGTAAATTAAGCTCATTAGAGTTAAATAATATTATTATTTACACACTGCCTTATTGCCAGGGTATGCCAGTTGCGGAAAATAGGACTAGGTACCATTTAAATTTGTCATTGGACACATTAACATGTCACAATAAAAAGTTTCATTTAATTGACACTAACACTATTGTTAGTAAGAATTATTATTTTTACTTGACTAAAAGAAAGCATAAGCTTCTGGATTATTTTAAAAGACAGGTAGCATTTTCGCTACATTATTTTATAGATATACTAGCCAAAAATCTGGCTACCCAACCTGCTCCTTTTGAGCAGAAATATGACATTACTGATAATAGAACTATGGATAGCTATTTATATCCAAGTAATTTAAATTAGATTATGGGACAAAAGAGCAACGTTCTTGCACTAAGCTTGACATAATGTACGAATCAATGAATGTTAAATCTGGCAATTTAGTTTTACATCAGCCACAGCAAAATTTTGAATCTGACTGCTCTCAGGCCATTGAATCTACTAATCATAAAAATTATGGTTTACACCTGGTGCACCAAAATGTAGAGGGCCTTATTAATGGGAAAGAACTGGTGTTGGAGTTGTACATGAACCTGAATGACATTGATATTTTTTGTGTCACAGAACATTGGTTAAGGCGTCATGAAGTCATGTTCAACTTTAAAAATCACCAGGTTGCTAGCTCGTTCTGTAGGACAAAATGTATACGAGGAGGCTCATTAATTCTTATTAACAAGTCTATAAAATTTAAAGACCGTAAAGATATAGTAAGCCTCTCTCTTGAACGAGTTATTGAAATAGCTAGTATTGAGTTCGAGCAGTTCATTGTATTAAGCGTATACAGTCCCCCGGATGCTCCATATATACAGTTTGAAGAGAAGCTGGAAGAAGCTTTGTTTAAATGCCAGTGCTCTAAAAAATCAGTAGTAGTTTGTGGAGATTTCAATGTAGATATTTTAGATTCTTCGCTGGAACCAACAAAGAGACGGAAAATGTTGAATTTATTGAAATCCTTTGGTTTATATAACGTATTTCTAGAACCTACTCGTATAACTGCCACTAGTGCTACTTGTATTGATAACATTTTTAGTAATATACAACCTGTTAGGAATTGTATTGTGGACCCTGTAAAATCTGATCATCGAGGACAATCGGCTCTGTACTCTAAAAATATTACCAGAAATAAGAATGTAATCAGTTTTGTACCAGTCAACCCAAAACGCTTAGAAATTTTCCGAGAAAATATAGTAAATAAGATAACAGAATTGCCCGATTACACTACTGTGGATAAATCTTATGCTGATTTATTCAACTTAATCCATGATGTGTTTGGGAAAATCTTTACACCAAAAACAGTATCGTTCGGAAGCAGTTTTGTTTTCAGTGACTGGGCAACACCCGGTATTTATAAAAGTCGTAAGAGACTTTATGAACTTTATTCGGAAAAATCATTTAATTTCAACCCTGACTTTCAGGAATATGTTAAAAAATATTCAAAGACATTTAGACAGGTCTGTTCCTTGGCAAAGTCAAATTTCATCTTCTATCTATACCTATAATAAAACGGTAAAGTGAAGGCTAGATGACATTCATATATAATTCTTCAGGTAGGCAAACGCTAGCTCGAATTTTAATCGATAAGTGCCATCTCTTGATCATTTTTTGTACTGAAATCTTAAAATTATTTTTTTATATTCATGATTAATTATGTATTTATTTACACAAGCATGTGCACAAAAAATAATAATAATTTATACGATTGCTTGGATGTATAATAAACTATAAAAAATCATCAATTACTATGTCTTATCTATCCATCTATCTTTAAATATTAATAAAATGATAGAAAATACAAAACTGTACATTAAATATTTAAAACAGAAGCTTGCTGGATGTTCCACAGAAGATACCGTAGCCAAAAATGCAATCAGTAAAATTTTTGTCTGTCTGTCTGTCTGTCTGTCTGTCTGTATGTTCCTTATAGAAACAAAAACTACTCGACAGATTTTAACGAAAATTGATACAAATTATTCTTTATACTCCTGGGCAGGTTATAGTGTACTTTTCATCACGCTAAATCAATAGGAGCAGAGTAGTGAAGGTAAATTTTGGGAAAACGGGAGAAATTACTCCATTTTTTAAGCTTTCGTCGCGTGTGCAGCCTTAATGGTTAAAGTTACATAGAAATCATGTATGACGGAAATACATATTCGTATTCTACATAAAATTGTCTAAAAAATATCCTATGTCTATCTATTATGGTTGACTCACAATATAACGTGTAACTCCTGATAGCTTAGCAGTTCGGAGCATTCTGATTATATTTGTTTACGCTTACGTTTATAATACTCTCACTCATCCCTAATTTAAAAAAAATAACATTATTACCTATTCAATAAAAAAAGAATCATAGAAATCGGTATAGAAACACCAAACTTATATAAGCCATCGATCGCACCGTCGCGTCGCACGTGAATACTGAATCATGCTATAAGGATTATTTTTGAGATTATTATTACATCTTATAACATACAGTGCGAGGACCAACATCATTTTGTAGATTTGAGAAAAGTAGACGATGTTGTTATTGACATTCCGATTATTCTGCTCCGAAATTTAAGACCACCACAACTTTGCAATGGAACTCGGCTTAAAGTAACCCAGTTGCAACAAAATCTAATCGATGCTCAAATTTTAACAGGTTGCGGTGCAGGAGAAACCATCTTTATTCCCAGAAATCCCATAATACCAAATAATTTTCCATTCCAATTTAAAAGAACGCAATTCCCAGTATCGGTGTTATGCAATGACAATAAATAAGGCTCAAGGGCAGACTTTTCGTGTTGCTGGAGTAGATCTCGGTGTCAGTTGTTTTTCACATGGTCAGTTATATGTCTCTCTTTCCCGGGTTAGCAGTTCTAGAAATCTTTATGTTCACGTGCCGGACGGGTCAACTTTCAACGTAGTTTACCAGGAAGCTTTGCGCTGAAGTATTTTCATTATATATGTACTTAAGCCTCATGTGAAAGTGATCTAAACAATATTACCAACACATTAACATAATAACATACAAGGAGTTACACGCTGATGGTCTCGGGGCACAGCTATTAATAATAATATTCTGCGGTTCCTTATTGCGATATTTTTTAACAGTATTGTGGATTGACATAATGATTATATTTCCCTTCTAAAATACGAAAGTTAATCTGTCTCTCACATCAAAACCACTGAACCCTGAGGAAGGACATATGTTACTTTTTTACGAAAAACGACGAAAACGCGGACGAAGTCGCGGGCAAAAGCTAGTTAGAAATAAAATTACAGCTTCGACAAATGTAATTAAAACTACCTGGAACATTATAAATTCTGAATGCGGTAGGTCTAAAACAAGTGAACGAAGCTTTCATTTAAAGATAAACGGTCGCCACGTTACAGGGGATCTGGAAGTAGCGACTGAGTTCGAAAATTTTTTCAGTAATATACCTATTGGTATAACGAATACTCTTCGGTCGTCTTCCACTTCTGCTGAGCAATTATTATCAGAATGTGTAGATAGCTGTCAAGACGCGTTCGAATTCACGGCTGTCAACTGTAATGGCATTTTGAAAGCTTTTAAGGCTATTAATGTTAAAAAAACTGTAGACCTATGGGGGCTATCAGTAAAATCTGTGTCTAGTGTCATTGATGTCATTGCCCCCCACTTGGCAGCTGTGTTTAACGATTGCGTTTCAGGGGGTGTATTTCCTGATTTAATGAAACATAGTAAAGTTATACCCTTGTTCAAGGCTGGCAGTGCTTCTGATCCAGGTAATTTCAGACCTGTCTCGGTATTGCCGACTTTGAGCAAGATATTTGAAAAATTAATACTTGAGCAGTTGCTGACCTATTTTAACAATCACAAATTATTTCATGTTAAACAGTTTGGCTTCACTAAAGGACGGTCGACTACCGACGCTGGTGTAGATTTGATGAAGAGTATTTATGAGGCCTGGGAAGATAAACATGATGCGCTTGGTGTGTTCTGCGATTTGTCAAAGGCTTTTGATTGTGTTCAACATGAAACATTGATCAGGAAACTGCATCACTATGGGATAAGGAATAAGGCTCTCGATCTTCTGACTTCATATTTGAGCAATAGAACTCAGAGGGTCGATGTTGGTGGCACACGTTCGGAGGGATCGGTAGTTACTATGGGCGTTCCACAGGGTTCGATACTCGGACCATTTTTATTTTTAATTTATATAAATGACCTACCCTATTACGTAGGGGACACCAACGGGATTGTTTTGTTTGCAGATGACACTTCCTTAATTTTTAAAATTAAAAGACAACTAGATAACTACGACGATGTCAACAATGCAATCCTGAAAGTAGTACATTGGTTTAATACTAATAATCTTAGCCTGAACGATAACAAAACTAAATGTATTAAATTTACCTTGCCCAATGTAACACAGGCAGAAACCAATGTTCAACTTAATGGCCGAGAGTTGGAACTTGTGAAATCTACGGCGTTCCTAGGGTTGACGGTCGATGCTGGATTGCAGTGGGGTCCACATATTGAAAAACTAGCTGGCAGGTTAAGTTCAGCAGCATTTGCGGTACAAAAGATTAGGCATTTGACTGATGTAGATACAGCTAGAATAGTTTATTTCAGTTACTTCCACAGTGTTATGTCTTACGGTATTCTACTGTGGGGTAATGCCGCAGATATAAATTCAATTTTTGTTTTACAAAAACGAGCCATAAGAGCCATATATAGATTAGGTCCAAGGGTCTCTCTGCGCGAAAAATTCAAAGAGGTAAATATTCTGACTGTAGCATCACAACATATTTTTGAAAATCTTATGTATGTGCAAAAGAATCTATCTAGTTTCGTTAAGTTAAGCGATATACACAGTGTAAATACCCGACATAAAGATAACCTTGCTTGTCATCAGTGTAGACTGAAAAAAGTCAGTAATTCCTTCCTGGGTAACTGTATACGTTTTTACAACAGGCTTCCAAATGAAATGAAAAGTATGCCCTTAAATAAGTTTAAAAAGTGTATAAAAAGTAAATTGTACCGCAGGGGCTACTATTCAATTGACGATTATTTGCTTGACAAGGAAGCCTGGAAATGATCTGCTTGCTCTACTGCATTCTCAAGCAATAGTTTGTGATTTTTAGTTTAAATTTTTGTAAATAGAGCACAAAAAGAAAAGCCCGTCGAGTTTCTTGCCAGTTCTTCTCAAGCGGGCCGCGTTCCGAACTGGTGGTACTATTTGCATTGTATTCATTGACGTGTCGCAAGTGCCTATGTATTAGGATTATGCGAAATAAATGTTTTTTTGAGTTTGAGTTTGAGTTTGAGTTTGTGCCCCCGCAGCGAAGCGGGAGGATCACGGAAGTGCCGGCGGCGAAGGAGATTATGGCGGCTCTTGCCCGCATTTCTGGCGCCGTAAAAGGCGCCAAAAATGTAGCGGGCAAGAAAAAAGTAGTGACGGAAGCCGTCACAGGTGCCACTAAGGCGTTGGAGGAGCTCCTCGAGAGGACCGTCTCCAACGAGGAGGGGAAGCTCCGGGCTCGGGTTGCGAGCCTGGAGAAGGAGCTTGCTGACTCCCGCAAGCAGCAAGAGCTGATGCGGGAGGAGATCGGCAAGCTAACGCAGCTGGTCCAGGGGGCCGGGGAGGCTCGGGGTGTGAAAACCCCCGCTCCCCGTGCACCTCCTAAGGCGACGATGGTCCAGCTGCTGGAGACCATCGAACGACGCCTCTGCGTTATCGAGGACTGGGCATAACGCCCGCCGCTGGCGGCACCCGTCGTCACGTCGTACGCGGCGACGGCTGCACCCAGTGGGGCTCCTGGTCCCCGGCGGAAGGTCTCCGCCCCCTCCACCTCCAAGAAGACGGCACCTGGTGTAGGTGGCAACCTCGCTTCCCCCAGCACAGCCAGTGCTCCCGTTGCACCCCTAACTCCCTCCAGAGAGGGAGTTTGGGAGGTGGCGGGAGCAAAGAAGAAGGCGGCTAAGGCCGCCAGAAAGGCGAAGGCGCCAAAGAGGCTCCGCGCTCCTGGCTCCGGTGACGACAGAGTGCAAGGCGAAGGGCGTGGGGTACGCCGAGGTACTGAGGCAGGCGAAAGCCTCAGTGGACCTCAAGGCCCTCGAGATTGAGGGCGGTCCCCGGTGCAAGGTGACGCGCACCGGAGCAGGCCTCGTCTAGGTCTCTGGCGCCACCAGCGGCCCCAAGGCTGATGCCCTAGCGGCAAAGCTGAGGGCGTCGCTGGACACGGGCGACGTCCGCGTCACCAGACCATACAAATGCGCGAGTCTGCGCATTTCGGGTCTGGATGACGCGGCCACGACGGAGGAGATAATCTCCGCCGTCGTGGAGGCGAGCGGCTGTCCTCCCGACCAGGTGAGGTCAGGCGCTTTGGCCCCACCGGTCACGGGTCGGCAGTCGTGAGCTGCCCCGTCACGGCGGCCCAGAAAGTGGCGGACGGACGGAGCCTCCTTATTGGGGGATTCCTGAGGGCGCAGGTGCATCTCCTGCAGCCTCGCGAAGACAGGTGCTATAGGTGCCTGGTCGTGGGGCATGTAGAAGTGCAGTGTGCGGCGGAAGTCACCGTGGGAGACCGGTGCTTCCGCTGTAGTCAGCCCGGTCACACGGCCCTTGCCTGTGACGCTCCGCCACGCTGTTTCAAATGCGTGGCGGAGGGCAAGGAGGCCGACCACCGGGCGGGCAGTAAGACCTGCGCTGCCTCAAGGCCGAAGCCCCGTCCGTCCGCCAGAGGGGGGGGGGGGGGGGGTAAGTGTGTTGGTGCACGTTCGCGGCAGGGTGCGGAAATGGACGTCCATTAATGGACATCCATATCCGCATCCTGCAGGTGAACCTGAACCACTGCACTGGTGCTCAGGACCTTCTGTACCAGAGCATCAGGCAGTGGTCCATTAACATCGTCGTCGTCGCCGAGCCGTACTGGGTTCACCCGGGAAGCCCGGTGGATCTGGACGGCCTGGCGACTATCTTTGGGGGGACCGGCGCGGACGACTCGCGCCTGGCGCTTATTGCTAGGGGCCCGGGTTGCGTCGCGGCGGAATATGAGGGTGTGGCTGTCGTGGCCGTTTACATCTCGCCGAGCCTCGACCAGCATCAGTTTGAGTTATGGCTCCCTGAGCTGGACGTCGTTCTCGCTGCATGCCGGCCTCGCCCTGTCCTGGTCCTGGGAGACTTCAATGCCTGGTCCCAGGCTTGGGGCTCCCGGGAAACCAGAGGCAGGGGAAGGATACTGGAGGACTGGGTCACTACACGTGGCCTAGTCATCCTGAACCGGGGGAATGTCGCAACCTGGACGCGGCGGGGGCTCAGCTCGGTCATAGACGTTTCGTTTGTGACCCCTGAGCTCGCCCGCCGTGTCCAGGGATGGCGTGTGGTGGAGGAGGAGGAGACGTCGTCAGATCACCGATATATCAGAGGGGTCGGCGTAACGTGGTACGCCAACGACACCCTCGTTACGGCGCGTGGAGCAACGCACCGTGCCGCAGCACTTAAGGCCACGGCAGGGGTTGCTCAGGTCGTGGGTCGGATTCGGCGGCTGGGTCTCGAGGTCGCCCTTCACAAATCCGAGGCTTTGTGCTTCCACGGACCTCGGATGGGGCCACCTGCGGGATCCTGCCTACAGGTAGGGGGCGTCAGCATCGGCATCGAGCCCTCGATGAAGTATCTGGGGATCGTACTCGATGGCCGGTGGAACTTCGGACATCACTTCCGAAGTTTGGTCCCAAAACTGAGGGGAGCATCGGCCGCACTCGCGACTGTACCTGGGGATCGTGCGAAGCATGGCTCTATACGGGGCTCCCGTATGGGCGGAGACCCTGACGGCCAGCAATGTGGCTAGACTGCTAAGCCCGCAGGTAGTGATGGCCGTCAGGGTGATAAGAGGATACCGCACGATCTCCGGTGAGGCGGCATGTCTCCTAGCCGGGACCCCTCCATGGGACCTGGAAGCGAGAGCCCTTGCGTCACTGTTCAGATGGCGCAAGGAGGCGCTGGAGCGGGGCCAAAGGCCTGCGGCTCGAGAAATCGAGGCCCAGCGGTCCCTGCTCCACCAGGAAACCGTGGAGATATGGAAGGTGCGACTTGAGCAACCAAAGGGGGGATTCGCCACAATCGCGGCAGTCAGACCGGTCATGGACGAGTGGCTGGAGAGGAGACACGGTGCTCTCTCCTACCGGCTGACACAGATGCTTGCCGGGCACGGTAGCTTCGGTAGGTATCTGTGGCGAAAACACCGGGAAACCATGGCCGAGTGTCAGCACTGCGAGGACCGCAGCGATGACACGGCGCTCCACACGCTGGTGGAGTGCACGGCGTGGGCGCAACAGCGCCAGGTCCTCGTAGTGGATAGATTTTGAAGCGTTAGTGGCCCCGCGGACTCAGTGTTCTGTAAACGATCACTGCAGTAAGCAACATTTACTATGGCCGAATATGGATGAGTGACCACCACGTGGACCACTTTGTGACATTTATTTACGAGCGTTTCCGTGCTTCGGAAGGCACGATAAGCCGTTGGTCCCGGTTGTCAGTAAAATGACAGTCGTTAAGCCAAGTTGAAGGCCCTATGGGCGGCTTGAAAAATTTCAACTGTGGGTCGTCACAACCTGCGTCCAGGTCGGCAGCGCGTGTGTAGCGCCTCTGGTGTTGCAAACGTCTATAGGCTACGTTAACCAACCTTCCGGTGGGCCGTAAGCTTGTCTGCCACCTAAGTAGTATAAAAAAAAAAAAAGTGGGTCTGGGCGTGGACACTCTCTCGCTCGAGACCATGGTGCGAGCCATGCTCTACGGCGGGAGTAAGTGGGACTGCGCCGCCTCTTTCTGCGAGCAGGTCATGCTCGTGAAGGAGGCGGCGGGCCGGGTGCGGGAGAGAGCTCTCCCACCCGAGTTCCGCAGTCGGCGGCCTGGACGCCGCCGTCGTGTTTTCGCCGAGGACTATCGGCCTCCATGACCGGGGGTCTGAGGACGGTGAGAGGGTCGCTCACCTTCCTTACAGAAACAGGCCCATGACGGCAGCGTGACGTGAGCAACTCACGCATGCCCCCCCTTAGAAGCGGGATAACACCTGAAATCCCCCAAAGACGCGGGATAGCACCCGAACCACCCCCGGGGCGAGGCCGCAGTGGCGGCCGTAGGTCTGTTGTGAGTCCCGGGACATCCTTCCGAGGGCTTACCTGGGGCTCCCAACCACAGGCTGTTGGGCGTTGCGTGAGGTTTTTTAGTCGGTAAGAGTCCGGCATAGCATCCTCTGAGGATTTTCCCTCACGTAAAAAAAAAACCTGTTGTCTTTTTATAATCGCAATCTATTTCTAACCCATATTTCTTTTAAATAAACAGAGAAAAGAATAGTGGATACATAGATATTTCTCTTAACAAACTATTTAAGAATTGGTTTAACTTCTTAAGACGCCATTTTCTCAGAACAAGGTTCATGAGGGTTAACTCATTATTGTTTATCAACATCCAGCTATGTGTCTTAAGTTTTTAAAAGTCCATATTCGTTTTTGCACCCCGGACATGACTAGCTCTAGATGATTATGCCAAGAAAGTCTGATCAACTTCGACCCCCAGATATTTGGTTTGGTGGACCTTGCTTATGACGCTACAAAAACACTCTCCTATAAAGTTGCAATTGTGTATATAGGCTACATTTCATACGGGGAATGTGTTCCCATGGGAAGCGGGAACGGGAACCAAATTTCACGAAGGCAAAGCTGCGAGCATCGGCTAGTATTAAAAAATGTGAAAATTTGTGAAGATGTTTGGGTGTTTGATACTCAATCACGCTCAACAGCTGAACGGATGGGGCTGAAATTCGGTACAGAGATAGGTTATAGCTTATAATCTGGAATAACACATGGTCTACTTTTTGTTTTGGGAATATGTTCCCACGGGAAGCGGGAACGGGTACCGAATTCCACACGAGCGAAGGTGCGAGCATCATCTAGTAGGTTATATTTTATTTCCGTATTCCCATGATAACGGGAACCACGCGTGTGAATTCGTGTGTCGTCCGCGAGTCAATAGCTATGCATTGTACTGTATTGTATTTGCCAACAAAATAAATTTTATCGAGTTGAAAATTATTCAAATACATTAGGTATATAACCACGGAAACATTAAATTCCTTTAATTATGGTGTTGAGGTATAAATTTAACAGAAAATAACATTGTTGGCCATTAAATGAATGTAATTAACAATAAAAGAGTTACTAGGTATTTAAATCTTACGAAATTCCATATTGTGCATTTAAAAGACATTATGGTTAAAGGATTTGTATTTTTTTGTTTTTTAATAATCAGGCTAATATTTGTATCACTCGCAGTGAATACCACTAGTAATGATAGTAGTAAGTACTGACCATTGATTTAATTATTTAGTACTAGCTGAGTCCTAAGACTTAATCTGCGGCAGGCTGTGCTTATTACTAAGCTGAAGTACTGCATGCGTTTCACAGACATGAAAAATAACCGTCATCGTCCAAGCATTGGCCTCGGTTAAATTCGACACCTTTTCTAAAGTGCTCAACTTTCCTACTCCTTTCTTTTTGTTTGAATACAATGTCACTAATACTTAAACTTTCTGGAACGCGAATATTTATGCAAGAATTAGCGGAACGCCGATACGTCTGTCTACATTGTCCAAGCATTCCCGTTAGCTTAAAAGGAATTTGGGATCACATGTGACACCTGAAATCATTGGCTCCAAGAGCTGTGACTGTTCAATGACCGCCTGCCTGACTGCATCAAATCCGTGCAGTACTGAGCCCAGGTATTCCACTTAATCATGACTGTATTTACACTGCTACGATGAGCTCTGAGTTGCTTCAGTGGAGTTCATTCAGGTGGTGGTGGTTCGTTGAAGCTACGTGATTACACGAGTTGCCTCAACCTGACGCTATCGACTATCATGGTAACTAATATGTCCGTTCAACATCAAAATAAACAGGAGTGTAGAAGAAAACGTCCACTTGTCATTAAAAATGTTTAAGCTTCGTTATCAACTTCAGGTCAAAGTAGTTACTATCTATTAGTTATTGTGCGGTCGGTGCGGCAGATGACGTCAACTATAACATATACCAGGTACCTGTTTTAGGTATAATTAACCGACACTTTTGTGTTTTCAGTACCGGTAACGATTCCATCGAACTTCGGACATGGTAAATATATAGCAAACATTCAATGTAAAAGATGACATACTTACACACCGACTAATAAGTCTGGACGGACACATTGAAAACACACTTGTACCATTCCACAATATTGTGAAACAGTACGGTCGGCCAAGAAAGTGGTGTATCAGTTTTGATTTAGTTTTCTAGTCATTGAAAATTACAACAAGGTTTATACTAGATATCATTGAAAGAGATGCATAATAATGACGTAAACCTTATTGAAAAGTATTCATTTGTCGTAAGTCACTTAGAAGTGCATGACATTTTAACCTTTATTAAAAACTGATAAAACATTAATTTCTGCAAAGATAATTTGAATGGTTCTAAATAAAAGTAATAAAATCTTTTTAAATCTAGCAATCTCTTTTTCATATAGAATACTGACAACTGACTTTTTGTCAAATATATTCTTGTTTTCCATCAAGTTCAAACTAAGAACAGCTGTCACGTAACAAACAGTAGGTATCAATAATCAATATAAAAGGTTATCAATAAATCAGATAAAGATGGCAATAGAAATTGTCAGATATGTCTGCAAGCGAAACTAATCATTATCGCCAATGAATTTGCAAACGACGTTCAACCTTAAGATGGTACACCAATTTTTTGGCCCACTGTACAAGTGTCGTTTTTCAAGTTCCACCAAGTTCCATCAATCAACAGCATTATAGGTTATAGAACGGCATGAAGTCGTTCACATTTCGACATTTCTGCCATTAGCGGTTGTTTAGCAATTTACACCCACTTCCGGTTAACCTAAGTCTACCGGAAGTGACTGAGAAACTTCCTCAGAATTGTTCAAAAAATATATATCTTTCCCAATCGAAGCCGCTTGGGAGTTTAGTGGCGCCACCAAATTGTGTGGACAAACGTATGCGCACACACACACGACGCAATAGCATTCTGTACAAATACAATCACTACTTATGTATATGAAAACTTTAAGGGCAATATTTTAATACTTTATATGTAATTTACGTTTTCAGTAGCGGTAACCATTCCACATTACGTAAGGAACAGTACGTATAATATAGGTAACTAAATTATGGTATTCCAAAATTTAAGCTTATATTTAGGGTGGCTTCGCTTGTTCGTTGCCCCCCTCTAGTTTTCGGCCACTAGGACGTTATATTGTAATAATAAGTGGATGCGCCAGTACCGACGCATACATATTTTTTTAGTTTATGTATTTATGGTATTTATTATAATTATTATATGTAAACACTCACGCACTAAAACGCATGGTACTTTTATTTAATGTATATGGCAACAATCATCCCTCCTCGCATCCATATCCAATAATTCCGCCATAACTACTGTGGGAAACGTACGCACGACAACGCGCATATACTCTCACGCCGCCCGCTAACCGCGCAATGATTTTACCCATCCGAACTCGCGGTACCGCTTACCATCAGCCACAGTCTCGAGAGCTACGGATTTAGCTTCTGTGTGAACATTTCGTGATTGAGCATGAAGAACACAAACGCAAAGCTGGGAGCCGCGCATACCCGACGAGAGTTCAAGGTAAGTGCGCTCCCAAGTGTGGTCCTTCGAGCCGGATGTTAAACCTATATGTCTCGGTATTTTTATTTCAGATAAACGCGACAACTCCCTATGTAAGCTATCATTTCAACCGCGTTTGCTGTGGCGTCTCCAGCTCACCCTTCCTGGCAATCCGGGACCGTCTCGTCCCAGTCTAGTTGTAATTTCCAACATTCTTGTATAAGCAACTTCAATACAAACTTGTATAAACACTTGTATGTGACCACTGGACTGATGATTCCAAGCGGATCGGACAAGCTCGCGGTTACCGAAAGGATCGAGCGTTTAGTGCATGTTAAAGGCATATCGATCACTATTTTTAACCCCCCACAGAAACCCGGACGGGGTGTTATAAAGTTAAAGGTGTCATCGTTAGGTTGCCATTGCATACCAACGATTTTAGTATCAGCGTGGGGATCCTCGTCGAACTTGACAGCGAGACAGCTCATATGAGTTGACGGGATGCGTGACAATAGGGTATTGTCATTAGATATCTACTTAGTTAAGTTAAAACCTCCAGATTCAAACATTGCCATTGCGACCATTTCCTTGTAGGTATCTTCAGCTAAATCTACATTCTTTATGAAAATAACGTAGTCGTCAACATACATATGATTGTCAGCTTCGTAAGCCGCCAGAGGATATAAAGCGCGACAGTCTGACGCGAGCTGGTTTACGACTCGCATTGCCAGGAGTGAGCTGGAGACGCCAAAGCAAATGCGGTTAAAATGATAACTTTCAACAGGAGAATTGGAATCGAACCTAAATAATATTCTTTGTTATGAATGATGATCTTGAGTAAGTTTCACTTGAAAGTACATTTTTTCTATGTCCGCGGTTACAGTAACCGGGTACATACGCAAATTGAGAAGTAAATCAAAGATGTTGTTTTGTAATATTGGTCCCGTATAAAGCAAATCGTTAAGCGATTTACCTGACGTGGTTTTACACCCAGCATCCAAGACCACACGCGTTTTAGAGGTTTCTTTGTCAGGGCGATAAACGGCCCGATGCGGCATATAATAAACTGAGTCTAGAAAGCTATTTTACACTTAAGTGAGATATCCTTGATCAATATACGTTTGAATTATAGCATTATAATCATTGCGTAAATTAGAAGCGTCTGACCTTTTTCTAAATTTAAAAACCTGCGTTTGGCGATTGTGTACGAGGCTATTTCTACTGGTTGCTTAAATTTGATGGTCACACGCTTATATTTTCTAAACCGTTTGAGTTAGAAAGAAATGTTTTAAAAAGTGGATAAAACAGCTATTAAGCTATAAAATACATGAAACTGTTGAAATAGAAGTAAATATTCATACCAAAAATTAACACGAAAGGTCAAAATCGGGGTCATTTTTCGCATTCTACTCGTGTCACACTTCCCGATTCAGTTAAACATTTGGTTACTGCTTCACCAAATTTCCATAGATTTTGAAGTTACATACACTAAATTCACCGCAATAACATACACTACACACACAGTATTACAAAAAAAATCTTCTAACTATTATTTAGAACTTAAAACACAATATACATCGGTCACACGAATCTAGGTACTTTAAATTTGCGTAGTAAACGGTTTACTGTTGACCAAAACGACCGCCCCTATAACAAAACTCAACTTAACTGAACGTTATTCGTGATCGGGCATCCCAGGAGTGCAACGTGCAACTCCTGGCTCCTTGAGGAAAAAAAAAATCAGTAAGTTTCTACATTTGACACTTAATTCGAGTACTTTTCGTGGGTGACTTTTTGTACATTGTATAATAGCTATTGAAGTCAGAGTTTATTCATCGAAACCGCAAATTAATTGAGATATTTATGTAGTAGGTATTTGATTTAAAACGTAACGGCTAAACTTTGTCGGAATTTAAAAAAAGCTATGTTTTCGATACCTTCGTGTCACATCCTTCGTGGCGTTTTACCCACGAAGGTGAGTTTATGCCACGAAGGTGATCTTTGACTAGTTTCAGTAAGAGTGGTAGTCTTTTAGATTCGTATTGTAGTAGATATGTAGCGGAATAATAGCAGAACAAATAAGTAGGTACCTACAATCATGGCAAAGGACAGAGCAATACCTATAACATTCCGTGTGAAGCCCACCGTACATTATGCCAGATCCAAACCGTCTAAAACCACATCGTAGCTACTTACCCGTCTAGTATTAGGCGCCCCGAGTAACTCCTTAGAAAGATGTATCAGGGTACCCGACAGGCTTAGGCTATCACCGTGGCCTCGCCTACGGGTTCGGGGGTTTTCTTGCGTCTTTTGGGTTAGTTCAGATGCTTTTCCGCTTCTTGAGGCGTGCGGCATGCTAAGAACTTTTGAACAAAGACACAATGACCTTCGCGTCCAAATCTCAAGGAGAAATCCCGGGAAAGAGTCATGCCATCTAAAGCTTAATCAAGGCATCTACTACCTTATACTTATATCAACTTATATACATTTAGGTACCTAGTACTCGTCGAGTTTTCCGGCAAGGCGGTTTGTGACTACTCTCGAGAACAACTTGTAAACATGGCTAAGGAGTAAGACGGGTATATAATTCTTCAGCAAGGTCTTGTCACCTTTTTTGATAAACAGAGCCACCGCACTCCCGCTCCACGCTTTAGGTGTTTGTCCCTGTTGGAGGACGGAATTAAAGAGATTCGTCCGCTTTTTGAGAACTAGAGTCCCGCCAGCTTTAAGAAGCTCAGTCGTTATTCCGTTCTCTCCAGGGATTTATTGGTTTTTAGTTGTTCGAGAGCAGCCCTGACCTCGCCCTGGTCAATATTCAGAATGTCTTCGGTATAGTGGCGCGTTAGTGGGGCTCTGTGGTCACGGTCGCTATGTCCCGTCGGTCTTTTTTTCCGTGATGCATATAGATCTCTGTAGAAGCTCCTAACTCCTAACTTCTTCGAGAATCTCGAACCTCGAGGTCTCGGTTTTGCCATCCGCTGTCTTTAATTTTGTCAGACGAGGTCTTCCGAGCTGTTGGGCAAATACTTTAGTACCCCAATTTTGTGCGATCGCTGCCTCTACGATGTTGGTGTTATTTATAACGTCTGAGATCGCGTCATATCAGCTTTCGGATTTTCATGTTTAAATCTCTCTGGTCTGACGAAGACGTAAGTATGCATAGATTTTTATTTTTTTATTGAGGTTCGCAAACTGGATTCTCGGCAAGACTATTCAACATCGCTCATTTAGACTCAGTTCAGCCGAGAACTCAGTGCGAACACAGCATGCATCCTAATTTTCGCACTTCAATGAAATGTAGATGGCGTTTCCCGTCTAATTCTCATGAGCTCGAGGGTCTCCAGAGAGATGAGTTGAGAGAGGGTTTCCAGACAGAAACCTTCGGGACACTTGTTGTAGCGTCCTGACTACAGTGTCGGCCTTATCGTGATCGTTGCCAGTGGTTTCCAGCAGATCGAAACGATTTTGAAGCTGCAATTGAGCCTTCTCGGCTCACAAAGTTATTTGGAGCGCAGCAGGTCGAAAAGTAGGCTTCATCATCCGGGCCCTTTCGACGCGGAAGTCTAAATTCAGAGACGCTCTGACGAGTCGGTAATCATTTCCGGTATTAAACCTGTTGATCACAGAGACATCTTCTCTAAATATACACCTCCTGTCCGACATGATGAATTTTATCTCGTTCCTTGTGACCTTGTTGAGGCTTCGCCAAGTCCACCTTCTATGGGGCTTCTTCTTAAAGAATGAGTTCATCAAGAAGAGCCCCTGAGCCTCAGGAAAGTTGATAAGCATACTGCCCCGCGGCCCTCGATCATTTCTACGCCCAACACCAAAAAGTCCGATTTTCGTTTCACCGCGTTCTTGTACTCCCACTTTGACAGTGAAGTCATAACATTGTAGTGAGTCTTGGCAGTACCGTGTAATGCTTTCACCACGTCGTCGTACACGGTCTCAACTGCCTCGTCAGTGCTTCTCAAAGTTGGGGCATAGGTACACCTGAATCACCTTCAGGGAGTCCTGTTGGTAAGTCTCAGTATGACGTATGCTACCCTAGGCGAAACACTGCCGATCTCCACAATGCTGCTAACGAGTTACTTTTTCACCGTAAAGCCGACACCACCCTCGGGAGAATGTCTTTCATCACCTTCCCGAAAGAAGAATAGGTCACCCGACCCAAGGGTTAGCGTGACCTCCCCCTTTCTTCGGACTTCGCACAACACCAGTATGTGCCAGTTTATGCGACCCAGTTCTACCTCGAGTTCGGTGAGCCGATCGTCCAGCCGCAGAGTGCTTCCATTATAAGTAGCCAGGTTCGAACATTCTCACATAACATCGCCTAGCCCAAATTAAGACAATATAAGCTTATGCTATGGGATCTAGACAACTGATAATTTGCCACTTTGTGCCAAAGAGATGTACTGTGTTATTTTTAGCATGCGTCGCTTCTTTCCAAGCTGCCGGCATATGGTTTATCGCCTCAGTTGTGCCGCTGGTTGGCCAGTTTCCTGCACGGGCGACGTATACGGGTTCTCTGTGATGGTCAGGCTTCCTGCTTTTTGCAGGTAAATGCCGGAGTACCACAGGGATCGGTATTGTCCCCAACTCTCTTTCTTCTGCATATCAATGACATGCTGTCCCTTGGGTGCATTCATTGTTATGCGGATGATAGTACGCTACATGGGAGCTATTCTCGCCGTCCAGCGGAGGGGCGTGGTGACGTGGAGGAGAAGAGACGGCAACTCGTGGCGGATCTCGACCGAGACCTGGGTCACATTGCCCAATGGGGTTTAGACAACCTGGTCGAGTTCAATGCCAAAAAAACACAGGCATGTGCGTTTACAGCTAAGAAGTCCCAATTCCTTTCTCTACCCTCTCTTCAGAGCATTACGGTTCCACTAAAAGACAACCTGGAGATCCTCGGTATAGACGTCAGGCGTGAGCTCAATCACAAAAACTACATAGAGAGTTGTATTGGGCTGGCCTCGCGTAAACTTGGAGTCCTAAATAAGGTGCGGCGTACTTCACGCCACATCAGAGATGTTTGCTCTACAAGACGCAGATTCGTCCCTGCGTCGAGTACTGTTCTCACCTTCGGGGTGACTCTGCGAGGTACTTACTAGACGCGCTTAACGCTATGCAGAGACGTGCTATCTGAATAATGGGTTGTCCTGAGGTGACAGGAGGCCTCAAACCGTTAGCGCAGCGAAGAACCATAGCGTCCTTGGCTGCTTTCTACCGAATGTATCACGGCGAATGTTCTGAAGAGCTCTTCAACCTGATCCCTCCCTCTCCTTTCCGATCCCAAACAACGCGTGCCGGGCAGAGGTGCCACTCATACACAGTGGAGAGAATCGTCGCCAGAATTGAGCGTTTCAAAAGATCGTTCCTCTGTCGAACTGTAAAAACTTGGAACGATCTGCCCGCACACGTTTTTCCCTCATCTAACAATCCCGGGTTCTTTAAGAGGAGCGTGAAGAGGCACATCACAGGGCCGCCAACTTGAGGACCACTGTCAGAAGTGGCCCTCAATCGCTAGATGCGCCACGGCTTTCCATCAGGCTGGTGGCGACGTCAATTTGGCGTGCTGAAAATAAAAAAAAAATAACCTATACCTTTAATGATAGAAGGAGCGTTAATTATTTTTAAGTGCAAACGCTCGCAACAAGACTTTGTGATAAAGTTACTCATAGACCCTGAATCCAAAAACAAACGTATACGATCCGACCCGTAATTTGCATAAACAGAGGCAGTCGGCAACAAAACTGTAGTCGCACCGTTTGAATTACGCGGCGGAATCATAACCGATAACGCTGCGGTGTGGTCACGTGATCGCGCCTCATGCGAATGCGAGCGGGACGGTTTGTCTACGGGGGACGGCGACGCACGAGTCGACACGGAATGCGCGGATGGCACAGTGAACGCGTTTGCCTGCCTCCATGCTTTGCCGGTAGCAAGGTTCTTGGTTGAATTTGATGCGTTTATATTATTTTTAATATGCTTTTATAAGGTCGTCGTGTATGTAACTAACAATGTAATGGAATCTAAGGAAACTAATTTAACCATCTTCCAAGGATCGTAGCGTCATGAAAATTGGCAGATGTATGTAGTTTTGATGACAATACAATAATATGGTACTGTCAAACCGATATGATGATGGAGCCGGAAGATAGGCACTGAAAACCGGTGGAATCTAAGGTAGCTAATTTAACCAGCTTCCAAGTATCGCAGGGTCATGAAAATTGGCAGCTGTATGTAGTTCTGATGACAATACAATAAAATGGTACTGTCAAACTGATATGATGATGAAGCCGGAAGATAGGCACTGAAACTTCGATGGAAAAAGTGGAATCTAAGGTAGCTAATTTAACCAGCTTCCAAGGATCGTAGCGTCATGAAAATTGGCAGCTGTATGTAGTTCTGATGACAATACAATAATATGGTACTGTCGAACTGATATGATGATGGAGCCGGAAGATAGGCACTGAAAACAAGTAGAATCTAAGGTAGCTAATTTAACCAGCTTCCAAGGCTCGTAGGGTCATGAAAATTGGCAGCTGTATGTAGTTCTGATGACAATACAATAATATGGTACTGTCAAACTGATATGATGATGGAGCCGGAAGATAGGCACTGGAACTTCATGATGGAACATTGTATCATAGCTGTGTTTGGATTTGTTAGAAAAGTCGTGTAATGAACTTTGACCACGATTAGGGTTTAAGATTATAACAAACCTGTTATATAATAAAGTTAATATTAAGAGTAAATATTGACATAGTTACCTGCTTAAAATGTACATGTATTAGAGTAATGATGAAGAAAAATACGCTTTTATAATGCACGAAAAAACCAAAAATAAATTATGGATCGTTCAAGTTGCCTCTATTTCTAGGCTGAAGTGTATACTATGTGCTTTTAGTTATAATATTTGATTGTAAAAGCGTGGGGCGCTAGAACAAGAAAGACTATTCCTATTAATACTAATCCTTATATAATAAAAATCCTGGCGAAAGCTGCATGAGGTCGCACAAGAGCATAACGTTTATGCTGCCAAAGGGAACGCCTCTTCTTTTAGGCAATTAAGTAGGTACATGAGGGGAATACGTTAACAGTGGCAAAATGTAGAGTTCTTGTTCGAGAACTAGATATCTTTGGTTACCCCGTTAAAAACCCGTCTTAAAAGTCTTTCCTGTTCCAACGCCCCTCGCTTTTACAGTCAAATATTATAACTAAAAGCACATAGTATACACTTCAGCCTAGAAATAGAGGCAACTTGAACGATCCATAATTTATTTTTGGTTTTTTCGTGCATTATAAAAGCGTATTTTTCTAGGGTTTTTTAAACCATTTATTTATTTAATACGCTTTTATTAGGTCGTCGTGTATGTAACTAACAATGTAATGGAATCTAAGGAAACTAATTTAACCATCTTCCAAGGATCGTAGCGTCATGAAAATTGGCAGATGTATGTAGTTCTGATGACAATACAATAATATGGTACTGTCAAACTGATATGATAATGGAGCCGGAAGATAGGCACAGAAAACCAGTGGAATCTAAGGTAGCTAATTTAACCAGCTTCCAAGGATCGTAGGGTCCTGAAAATTGGCAGCTGTATGTAGTTCTGATGACAATACAATAATATGGTACTGTCAAACTGATATGATGATGGAGCCGGAAGATAGGCACTGAAACTTTGATGGAAAAAGTGGAATCTAAGGTAGCTAATTTAACCAGCTTCCAAGGATCGTAGCGTCCTGAAAATTGGCAAATGTATTTAGCTCTGATGACAATACAGTAATATGGTACTGTCAAACTGATATGATAATGGAGCCGGAAGACAGGCACAGAAAACAAGTGGAATCTAAGGTAGCTAATTTAACCAGCTTCCAAGGATCATAGGGTCATGAAAATTTTCAGCTGTATTTAGTTCTGGTGACAATACAATAATATGGTACTGTCAAACTGATATGATGATGTAGCCGGAAGATAGGCACTGAAACTTCGATGGAAAAGTGGAATCTAAGGTAGCTAATTTAACCAGCTTTCAAGGATCGTAGCGTCATGAAAATTGGCAGCTGTATGTAAGTCTGATGACAATACAATAATACGGTACTGTCGAACTGATCTGATGATGGAGCCCTAAGATATGCACTGGAACTTCGTGATGGAATATCGTATTATATCCGTTTTTGGATTCGTCAGAAAAGTCTTGTAATGAACTTTGACCAGGCTTAGGTTTCAAGGTTATAACAAATCTTTTTTTAATTTACTTGTAAAACTATGCAATGGAATCTCAGGTAACTAATTTAAGCATCTTCCAAAGATCGTAGCGTCATGAAAATTGGCAGATGTTTGTGGTTCTGAAACAATACAATAATATGGTGCTGTCAAACTGATCTGAAGATGGAGTCGTAGGATATGAACTGTAACTTCATGATTGAACATCGTATCATAGCTGAGTTTGGATTTGTTAGAAAAGTCGTGTAATGAACTTAGACCACGATTAGGGTTCAAGGTTATAACGAACCTGTAAGGTATATATTGAAATTAATATTGAGTGTACCTATATATTGACATAGGTACCTGCATAAAATGTATATGTATTAGAGTAATAATGAAATATTTTCACATTAGTCGAACTCAGACAAAACACCATGTAATACACAAATCCCTACTAATATTATAAATACAAAAGTAACTCTGTCTGTCTGTCTGTTAGTTACCTACGTTTTCACGCATAAACCACTGAACCGATTTTGATGAAATTTGTTATTATATAACAGTTTGAGTTTAAGGGAAGGACATAGGCTACTTTTTAACTGACTGCGCGAAAGGAGGGTAATGATTTTATTTGATAACGACTTCTACGCGGATGAAGCCGCAGGGAACAGCTAGTAAAGGTATAAATGTTCTGACTAAAAAGTATAAAATAAATAAATTACGCCCCACGCTTTTACAATCAAATATTAACTAAAAGCACATAGTTTACACTTCAGCCCAGAAATAGAGGCAACTTGAACGATCCATAATTTATTTTTGGTTTTTTCGTGCATTATAAAAGCGTATTTTTCTAGGGTTTTTTAAACCATTTATTTATATAACATAATAAACTATGATGCAAACGATTGCAAATGGTGCGGTTAGAGACGACATCGCGGCAAACCCAGCCTGACGTAGACCGCCTCCTAGATGCTGTCCGTGGGATGGAGGAGCGCCTGGGCAGGCGTATCTCCGCACTGCAAAACGCCACCTTCCGGCCACCTTTGGCGCGGCCGAGGACTGCTGACGTGGTCGTGACTGGGATGGCTCCTGCGGCCCGCCCGGCTGCAGTTAACTGGCGTGTCCGCGACGGAGATAAAATCTGCATCAAAGCAGAAGAAAAAACCGGCTTCTGGTACACCAGTCGCCATCATTCAGCCCAGTACTGGGGAGGTTTGTCAGGTTGCTGATGACAAGAAGAAAAAGAAGAATGCTGCCAAGAAGGCGGCCAAGGAAGCAGCCACGGTTGCAGCGGCAAAGGCACCCCTACAACTTCGTGACCTCGCTCCACCGCTGTTGTCTTTACCTTGACAACAGAGGCGGCAGAACGTGGTGTAAGCTATTCCGAGGTCTTTAGAAAGGCCAAAGAAAGTTTGGATCTTAAGGCCCTTGGGATAGAGGGCGTTAGGTGTAAACCAACTCGTACCGGAGCCCACCTTCTGGAAGTGCCTGGCGCCGCCAGTGGATCAAAAGCTAATGCTCTAAAATTGTACTAAATATCTCGGAATGCCGAAACTTTAAGGACCTACCTATGAATTATCTAATAGAGATCCGTAACGGTAATAGGTTTGCTCCTATTACGCGGGCGTCACGAAAAACTGGCAAAAGTGGGTATTGAAAATGCGTAGGCGTGATTAACTACTTTACTTTACAAGTAAGTATGTTATGCATTTCAATTAAAGCCTATCATCGTTAATACATTTCCGAAATTTAAAATGTAATTAATAATAGTAAAAGTCACAATAGATATATAAAAGCGTGACAGTGTAAATTAATAGTTTAAAAACACGAGAAAAACACGCTTTTATAAATGTGACCTTATCCTTAATCTGATAAGACATCATGCAGCTTCCGCCAGGAAAGTCTTTACTGTTCCAGCGCCCCACGCTTTTGTAATCAAATATTATAACTAAAAGCACATAGTTTACACTTCAGCCCAGAAATAGAGGCAACTTGAACGATCCATAATTTATTTTTGGTTTTTTCGTGCATTATAAAAGCGTATTTTTCTAGGGTTTTTTAAACCATTTATTTATATAACATAATAAACTATGATGCAAACGATTGCAAATGGTGCGGTTAGAGACGACATCGCGGCAAACCCAGCCTGACGTAGACCGCCTCCTAGATGCTGTCCGTGGGATGGAGGAGCGCCTGGGCAGGCGTATCTCCGCACTGCAAAACGCCACCTTCCGGCCACCTTTGGCGCGGCCGAGGACTGCTGACGTGGTCGTGACTGGGATGGCTCCTGCGGCCCGCCCGGCTGCAGTTAACTGGCGTGTCCGCGACGGAGATAAAATCTGCATCAAAGCAGAAGAAAAAACCGGCTTCTGGTACACCAGTCGCCATCATTCAGCCCAGTACTGGGGAGGTTTGTCAGGTTGCTGATGACAAGAAGAAAAAGAAGAATGCTGCCAAGAAGGCGGCCAAGGAAGCAGCCACGGTTGCAGCGGCAAAGGCACCCCTACAACTTCGTGACCTCGCTCCACCGCTGTTGTCTTTACCTTGACAACAGAGGCGGCAGAACGTGGTGTAAGCTATTCCGAGGTCTTTAGAAAGGCCAAAGAAAGTTTGGATCTTAAGGCCCTTGGGATAGAGGGCGTTAGGTGTAAACCAACTCGTACCGGAGCCCACCTTCTGGAAGTGCCTGGCGCCGCCAGTGGATCAAAAGCTAATGCTCTCGCAGCTAAGTTACGGGAATCACTGGAGGTGGCTGACGTCAGGGTGTCCAGGCCCAAGAAATGTGCTGATCTGCGCATTACGGGCTTGGACGATGCTGTCACGGTGGAAGAGCTAGTCTTTGCCGTAACCGATTTAGGGAACTGCCCCCCAAAGCAAGTAAAAGCGGGAGTGATACGCTTTGGCCTTGGTGGTATAGGACCGGCAGTCATGAGCTGCCCAATAGCTGCGGCCCAAATGGTCGCTGACGGGCGCAAAATTCTGGTGGGCGGGTTTTTAATGGCGCAGGTGAAACTCTTGCCACCCCGTCCGGCAAGGTGCTTCCGGTGTCGGTCGGTATATGTAGGAATCAGGTGCACAGCGGAAGTCACCGTAGAAAATCGTTGCTTCCGTTGTAGTCAATTTGACCACAAAGCCGATAGCTTTAAAGAACCACTGCACTGTTTCAAATGTGCAGCAGTAAACAAATCTGCCGAACATCGTGTTGGCACAAAGGCCTGCGCCTCTTCTTGGCCAAAACCTAAAGAGAAGAAAGCGGATACTGTGACTCACGGCATGGTTCGCGGCGGGAGGTAGAGATTGTCGTCTAGTAATGGATTCTCACCTCCGCATACTGCAGGCGAACTTAAACCATTGCGTCACTGCGCAGGATCTTTTGCACCAGAGCATGGCGCAATGGTCTATCAATGTTGCGGCTGTCGCTGAGCCATACATCCAAATGCCGCTTGGGGATACCTGGGCGGTGTCATTGTCTGGTTTAGCGGCTGTGGTGTGTGGGACTGACGCTGGCACCTACCCTCTTACAGTAATTACAAGGGGGCAAGGATGCGTAGCGGCGGTAACAGAAGGGGTTGCGGTCGTGACAGTTTATTGCCCTCCGAGCCGAAGCCGGGCTGAGTACGAGGACTGGCTCGTTCACTTGGCTGGGATAGTCGATGCTTGCCGCTCCTTTCCTGTGTTGGTCCTCGGGGATTTTAACACCTGGTCTGTTACGTGGGGTTCTCGAGAGACTAATGCAAGGGGCCGAGCGGTGGAGAAATGGGCCGTAACATCTGGCCTAGTTCTATTAAATCAGGGTCGAAGCAGAAAGCGCTCGTGGCCCCGCGGACTCAGTGTTCTGTAAACGATCACTGCAGTAAGCAACATTTACTATGGCCGGACATGGATGGGTGACCACCACGTGGACCACTTTGTGACATTTTATTTACGAGCATTTCCGTGCTTCGGAAGGCACGATAAGCCATTGGTCCCGGTTGTCGGTAAAATGACAGTCGTTAAGCCAAGTTGAAGGCCTTACGGGCGGCTTGAAAAATTTCAACTGCGGGTCGTCACAACCTGCGCCCGGGTCGGCAGCGCGTGTGTAGCGCCTCTGGTGTAGCAAAACGTCTATAGGCTCCCAATCGGATGAACCGATTTTGATTCTGTTTCTTTGTTGGAAAGACGGGTAGGAGAGTGTTCTTAGCTATGTTTTATAAAAATCGGTTAAGCCATTTCAAAGATATGTGAAAGTGGTGATGAAAAATTGAATGTGTTCTAATATACCCGTGTTGGATATCAAATAAAAGGTCATAACTTATACATCACGATACCGCAAGTTTTATGAAAATCAGTGATGCCATTCGAAAGATGTGATGAGTAGAATGTATTTCTAATTCTGTAACCACACTCTGCGCAATTCTCACATCTTGCGCAAAAAGAATGTAAGTAATAAAAAAAAAAAATAATTTAAAAAACCCCCGACTCACAAAAAAGAACAATAAAAAACCTGTAAAAAGTAAAAAAATAACTATTATAGTATGACCTATCTACCCTATGTATTGAACCTTTATTATTTTTTCATATTTAAATAAATAAATAAAATAAAATATTCTTTATTGTACACCATGAAGGAACATATTCAAAGAAGAAGATCTTAATCTACGTAAGTACAATAGGCGGCCTTATCGCTAAAAGCAATCTCTGCCAGGCAACCTTTGGATGGATAGAAAAACATGAACTGATAGGGGCAGTGTACAAATTTTAGAAGCAAACATATACCAACAACATAACCATAATTATAAACATATAAATAAACATACATAACATAATAATACACATACATATTATATAATATATACAATACATAAACATACACACAGACACGATATACTTTATTATATATACCTATTTAGAGACATATACATACTAAGAAGAAAACACGAAGTAGGTACTAGTCGGAAATAGACAAAAAGTGATTCATTAGCATACTTTTGAAAGATACTAGTGATTGTGCTCGCCTTATAGATACTGGCAAAGCATTCCACAGGCGAATCGCTTGTACAGTGAAGGATTTGTCCACGAAATTTGTTGAGTGCTGTGGCATCGAAAGAGTCAAATTTTCTGATGACCTTAAAAATCTCGAATGTTTGTCATGAAGGAACGTGAAACGTTCTTTGAGATATCGGTGAGTACAAGGATTGAACAGTATATTGTATAGTAAAGCTAATATGTGAGTATTCCGTCGAAAGCGAATTGGGAGCCACTTGAGCTTTTTTCTGAATTCAGATACGTGGTCATATTTGCGTAGTCCAAATATGAATCTAATACAAACATTTTGAAGGCGCTCAAGCCTGTCAAATTGCTCCTCTGTGAGATCAAGATAGCTGACATCTGTATAATAAGGATTGAGAGCAAAAGAGAGTGGGCAAGCGCAATTTTAGTGGCTGTGGGAAGAAAACTACGTAATCTACGTAGTGATCCTGCAGATGCAAACAGTTTGCGCCCGACCTCCTGCAGCTGATGATCCCAGGACAACGTGCTATCGATATGCACTCCCAAGTTTTGAGTGACCTGACCACATCGCTTATACCGATAGGAGTACCATTAAAGATAACTTGTGGCAAAATTGTATAGTCGATACGTGACTTTATCCAAGAACTCCCGACTATAATGACCTGGGTCTTTGAGGGATTAGCTTAAAGCCCATGGTTAATGCTCCATTCACATATGCGATCCAAATCCGTGTTCATTGCAGCAATTGCTTCGTGCAACTGGTTTAACGGCGCCTGTGTATATATTTGTAAGTCATCTGCATAAAGGTGGTAGGATGAAGTTAATTTTTGAGAAATTGAATTTATAAATATAGCAAAGAGTAAAGGAGACAGAACGCCGCCCTGTGGAACACCGGCTGTAATATTAGTCCAAGAAGAAAGAGAATCTTCTACACATATACGTTGCCGGCAGGTAACTTTGAAACCAATCAATCACCATAGGAGATATGTTAAGAGAGCGAAGTATGCCGAGTAGGATATCATGGTCCACAGTGTTGAAGGCATTACTGAAATCAAGCAAAGACAGTACCGTGAGGCTGCCCTTCTCCATGCCTATTCTTATGTCGTCCGTAACATTAGCTAGAGCAGTTACAGTACTATGTCCAGTACGAAAACCAGATTGGAAAAAAAATTGGCAAAGAGTTGGTAGACAGGAACGTGTTAAGTTGGTTATAGACAAGGCGTTCTAGAACTTTAGAAAGAAAAGGTAGCATAGATATAGGACGGAAGTGGGAAAAACATGATGCGTTACCTTTTTTTGGTAGAGGAATAATCTGTGCTTCTTTCCAACAAATAGAAAGAGGCTCACAGAAATGAAAAAATTTAAAATGTGAGTCAAGACAGGAAGGTCTTGATCTAGGCTAGGTATGATCATGTTACGGCTTACACAGTCACTACCCACTGCACTTGATGCAATCGTCATTATGCTCTTCTTAACATCACTATTAGTGAAAGATTCAAAGAAGAAACTCGGATAATTTGGAGTTGGAAGTGATGAAAGATGATTAAGTGTATTGGTCTTGGTGGTCCCTCCAAAACCGGACGAAGAAGAAAAATGCAAGTTAAGTGCATCGAGGTCAAAATTTTTAGGAATACTATTTTCTTTAGACTTTCCGACCCCTATGCTTTTTAAGAATTTACACACGGTAGATCACCGTTTTCAATTGATGCATGACTATGCTGGCGTTGTGCATTTCTACACACCTTATTGCAGTGATTACGTATTTAGACATATTTTTCAAAGTTGCATGTAGTCGGTCGACATTCGTGGTCGGTCGAGTCGGTATTTATATTCATATTTTTAACTAACAGTTTGTCTCGTCGGGGACCGCTCACCTAATCATATCCTAATCGTACGTCTGTCTTGCAAGATCCTAAGTGTAGATGTTTTGCGCGTACTCGTTGAAAATTTTGTAAGTTCCTTGATATACTCAATTGTTTATAGAGCGGTCCCCCCGAAGAGACAAACTGTTAGTTAAAAATACACTCGAGAGCAATGAATCCGGGTCACTTAAAGAATCCTAAAAATCTCGGAAACTAAAAATGCTAGGTTAATGCAATAAATTGTATTTAATAGACAATGTAATACTCCTTAAATGAAGGTATTAAAACTTCTTAGTTATTGTAAAGTTATATCATAAAAAAATCAAATTTGAAAAAGGGCCACTTTCGAAGATGGAACTACGAAATTACAGCATTTGGTGTTGCTTTTGTTTGTAATCTGTCATTTATGTGGGTACATAAACCATGTTGATAGTGCTCTATATTCATTAATCAAGCTGAAATTATGTCGCTTACGCCTGAAGAATGCACCAGAATACTTACAATGCTGGAAACCGGCCGGAGTCAGCGCGATACAGCCAGGACTGTCGGTGTGTCGCTGTCAACAGTACAAAGAGTTCTCCGACGTTACGAAGAAACTGGTTCTAACCTACGCAGACCAGGAACGGGCAGAACCAGGTGTACCACAGCACGAGAAGACCGATACTTGGTGAACGCCATGCTTCGAAATCGCTTTCTCACAGGAACTGAACTCACCAATCAGTTTCGACGCCTCGGAGGAAGTAACCCAAGTGCATGGACAGTAAGACGTCGGCTTGCTGAATCTAACTTAAAACCCCTTAGACCTGCAAACGGCCCTAAACTGGAGCGTGGGCATCGTATTTCGAGACTAAGGTATGCCCAGAGCCACGTAAATTGGAGTATTGAAGATTGGTCAAAAGTTATGTTCTCCGACGAATCAAAATTTATGCTCTACAAGCACGATGGAAGACACAGAGTGTATCGAAGACCAGGGGAAAGATTCAAGCAAGCATGCATCGAAGAAAAAGTAGCCTACGGTGGTGGGTCTGTACTTGTGTGGGCCGGAATTTCTTCTGAAAGTCGCACAGAGCTGGTGATCATAGAAAACGGCTCTTTAACTAGCGGAAGATATGTGGAAGAAATCCTCAATGATCACGTTGGTCCATTTATGGTCAATTTAGGTGAGGATGCTATATTTATGCATGACAATGCCCGACCTCATACAGGTAGGATTGTGAATGACTACCTTCAAGAGATGAACATTACTCGTATGGAGTGGCCAGCGCGCAGCCCGGATATCAACCCGATCGAGCATGCTTGGGACGAGCTAGGCAGATGCGTAAAACAACGAAACCCTCCCCCAATCACGCTTCGTGAGCTCAAAATTGCTCTCACAGAGGAATGGGAGAATATTCCCCAAAATCGTATAAGGAACTTGGTGTACAGCATGCCAAACCGCGTAAACGCAGTAATGGAAGCACGAGGAGGCAATACGAAGTATTAAAATTCAAGAAAATCGTAATAAAGTTCAAAAATTTCATGTTTCCTATTTTTGTTTTAAGGAGAGATCGGCAGTTTTTTCTTTATGTAATTTTGTGTTAATAAAATGTATGGTGACTCATATTTTTTTTACTTTCATTTAAGGAGTATTACATTGTCTATTAAATACAATTTATTGCATTAACCTATCATTTTTAGTTTCCGAGATTTTTAACATTCTTTAAGTGACCCGGATTCATTGCTCTCGAGTGTATGAATACGTAAATAATGTAGGTAGGTACCAATAATAATAAAGGTTCAATACTTAGGGTAGGTAGGTCATACTATAATAGTTATTTTTTTACTTTTTACAGGTTTTGTATTGTTCTTTTTTTGTTAGTCGGGGGTTTTTTATTTTTTTTTATTTTAGATCTTTCATTTGGGAGCCCCGCGATAGCATCCTATGTACACGACTGGCGTGTCATGACAGAGGTGGAGGTGATGTCTGACCCCAGATATATTCGGTTCAGCGTCCCTCTACTTCTGCTGCGCCAGTCAGAGCGGTTCCAGAGCCACGTTGGGTGTTGAAATAACTGGATCGGGAGCTTCTCTTGGAAGCTTCTATTTATCAGGCCTGGGTCCCATTGCCGGATGGATTTGTTGATGTCGACGTCGAGGCAGAGTGGCTCCGGCAGACCATGTCGCACATTTGCAATGCGGCGATACCTAGAGCTCAACCTAGATATGCTAGACGCCAAGTGTATTGGTGGTCGCCGGCGATCGCACAGCTTAGACAAGCCTGTGTAGTCGGGCGACTACACAGGCTTGCCTAAGCTAGGTTCTGCAGAAGGCGTCGTCGCCCGTATGATGCTGCAATTCTGGAGGCGGAGCTTCGTGAAGGATACAGGGTAGTCAAGTGGACTCTTCAAGCGGCAATAAAGCAATCTAAAAGGGACTCTCGCCAGGAGCTGCTGGATTCTCTTGAACGGGATCCATGGGGACGACCCTACCTTAGATATTAGTCACTCGGAGTCTCCGGCATGAGCTGGTTGAAGCGGTCGTTTGTGCCCTGTTTCCGATAAGAGTGGAGAAGCACACTCCACTATCGATGACTCCGCCTCGCACACCCAACGTGGAAAGCGAAGACGTACCGCAAGTTTCTTTGGCAGAACTAGAGGCAGCAGTGTTGAGGCTGAAGGCTGCTGGTAACAACGGAATACCGGGTCGAGCGTGGGTCTTAGCTCTAGAGGCTCTTGGGCCCCGACTGGTTGAACTTATCAGAGCATGTTTCGAGCAGGGCCGGTTTCCGAAGGTATGGAAGACAGGGAAACTGGTCCTCATTCGAAAAGAGGGGTGTCCGGTGGAATCCCCGTCCGCATATCGGCCCATAGTGTTAATCGACGAGGTGTGTAAGCTCTTTGAGCGAATTATAGCGAACCGCCTCGTCGAGCACCTCACAGAGGTTGGGCCTGACTTGGCGGACAACCAATTTGGCTTTCGCCGGGGGTGTTCCACCGTCGGTGCTATCATGCGCGTGAAAGCTCTAGCAGAGTAAGCGGTTTCGCGAGGTGAGGTGGTGCTGGCAGTATCTCTTGATATTGCCAATGCATTTAACACCTTGCCTTGAAGCTGTATCAGGGAGGCACTCGTTTATCATGATGTGCCTCTCTACCTGCACCGTATCGTCGAGTCTTACTCGTACCTCTCGGAAAGAGCCGTCACCTACCTGCTCTGGCACAGTTCGCGGATGACATTAATGGCTGCTTAAATCAGCGGGTGCAGATGGTGGTGATCTATAATGATTTCAAAAAAGCATTTGATACCCTAGAACACCACCAGCTGCTGCACAACGAAGTAATGAGGATTTCTTATAGAAGATATCGTAATTTCTGCGTAAATCTAATCAAAAAACAAAAAAGGAAATATCAGACAGATCAAATAAATAAATCCTCAAAAAATCCGAAACGCTTATGGCAGAAAATAAATGAAATTACTCGCTTTAAAACTCCGAAAACTTCAAACGCAGCACTGCTTAACATCAACTCGCAGCCTCAAAATTCTCTAAATAGTGTTAATCTGTTTTTTGTTGGAGTGGCTAAAACTTTGGCCTCAGATATTATTCGGAAACTTGGTACTTCCAAAAACATCTCTTGCCAGGCCTCCCAGCTTACTTCCTTTGTATTGCTTGCGACTGACCCTCAGGAAGTGGATGGCATACTGATGGGTCTAGACTCCGGGAGCGCGCCTGGTTGGGATGGTGTACCAACCGCGTTTTTAAAGATATCGAGGGATATTCTAGTACCAGTTATAACAGAGTTAGCAAATAAATGTTTTGAAGCTGGTAAGTTTCCTACCGTTTTCAAGCGATCTAGGTTCTAGGTTCTAGGTTCTAGGTTTACACGGGCTGGTTTACGCAACTCGACGTCATTTAATGCGCCTATTTTGCGTGGGGGGTTGTGGTATGGCTACTGCCATCCCAGTTCCTTCAGGAAGCCTAGCAGACTCTTCACGTTGCCGACGACTTCCTGGAGCGACCTCGGTGTGCCGAGGTGTGTAGCCCGGTATCTTGCCAGTTCCGGGCATTCCATAAGAATGTGGCTGGCAGTTTCGTCCGTCTCCATGCAGGCTCTGCAAAGGGGGCTGTCTGTGACACCTAAGTTAAAGAGATGTTTGTTAAGTGGACTATGACCTGTAACTATACCTGTTATTATACTTATCTTAGTCCTGTTAAGCTGCAAAATTTTGCGAGAGAATCTGGTGTTGATTGTCGGCAGTGCCTCTCTCGCTTGTCTGCATGTATCAAGGCTGGCCCAGTAACCCTGGTGCTGGCCCCTTGTCTGCTGTTTTAACAGGTTTCGTACCCATCCAGATGGGAGGGGCAGAATAGGTTCAGGGCCCATTGCTGCCAGCGAAGAGCCTCTTCTTGCCAGCTCGTCCGCTGCGTCGTTACCTCGTGAGCCACTGTGTCCTTTTATCCATTGTAGGGTAACATTGTTCTTTGTGCATATATCCATGAGACCCATGTGGCATTCCATGATAAGGCCCGATGTTATTGTGTGGCTCTGTAGCGCCTGTAGGACCGATCTACTATCAGTTAGTATCCGGATACACTGATTCTTTACGGTCCTGGCCTTGATGGCCTCAGTCGCCTTGATTATACCCATGCACTCTGCCTGGTATACCGTGCCATGGGTGCCTAGTGGTGTTGCGATATTAATATTCAGGTCCTCCGAGAAGGTTCCTGCTCCGGTACCCTGCCTCGTCTTGGATCCATCCGTAAATATCCTCAACTCCCTGATATTGAGTCCCTCTTGGGGGCACTCCTGTAGTTGTATTTTGTACTTTTTGTCGAACACAAACTGCTTTGGTATTGTGTCGCTGATTGCTTCAGTTAGTGGTACCGAATCCACCAACTTCTTGTATATCTCTGTATGTGCTACCTTGATTGGTTTCCACAGTCCTAGACTTTTAAGTCTAATGGCTGTAGCCGCAGCTTCTTGTATGATGAAGATGTGCAGCGGCGGGAGACCCAGCATCGCCTCCATGGCGGCGGTGGGCGTAGTTCTCATTCCACCGGTGGTTGCCATGCAGGCTAATCTTTGGAAACTTTCCAGGGTCTTCACGACTGTGGTCAGGATTGTGCGCGTCCACCATACCACAGCCCCGTAGGTAACGATGGGTCTGATTATCGATTCGTATAGCCAGAGGGTGATCTTAGGGCTCAACCCCCACTTGCTTCCTACCATTCTGCGGCACTGCCAGAATGTGATTGTAGCTTTGTTGATTTTGTTTTCGAGATGATTACTCCAGTTTAGTTTGTTGTCAAGAAGTACCCCAAGATACTTGACCACTTTAGAGAATTGTAATTCGGTGCCATAGAGACGTGGCAACCGATAGTTTCCCAGAATCCTTTTGTTTGTAAACAATACCAACTCCGTCTTGCTGAAATTGACCGATAGCTCGTTGGCAGTGCACCAGCGTTCCACGATCTTAAGTGCCGTCTGTGTGATGTCACACACCGTGTTGGTGAAGTTTCCCCTTGTCAGTATTGTTATGTCGTCTGCATACCCCACAGTGTAGTGGTGATTCGCGTTTAGTTTGGTTATTAATTCATTTACAACAAGATTCCATAGCAGCGGTGAGACGACGCCCCCTTGTGGACATCCTTTGGCCACCGCTGCGCACTGATTTCCACTTGTCTGTAGTTTTATAATGCGTTTACTCAGCATGTTTTCTATCCATTCACTGACTACCGTATTCACTCCGTGTCTTGTCAGTGCAGTGGTTATGCTTCTGAAGCTAGTTCTGTCGAAAGCCCCCTCTATGTCTATGAAAGTGCCGAGGCACATTGATTTGTTCTGGATGGCCTCTTCTATTTTGTGTACCACTGCATGTAGTGCTGAGTCCGTAGACTTGCCGGGGGCATATGCGTGTTGATTGGGATGCAGCGGTTCATTTTGAAGAACCGTACCTCGAATGTCTCTGTCACACAGTCTTTCCAGAGTTTTGAGAAGGAAGGACGTGAGACTTATCGGTCTGTATGATCTGGGGTCTGAGTAGTCCCCTTTGCCGGGTTTTGGTATAAAGATCACTTTGACCTCCCTCCACAGTCTGGGTACGTATCTGTGCGCCAGACATGCTACCAAGATGATGGTAAGTGACCATGCTAACTGATGTCCTCCCCATTTTAACAGTGCGGGGAAGATTCCATCCAGTCCTGGAGATTTGAAGGACTTGAAGCTGTTGATTGCCCATTCAGTTTTTTGTTGGTTGACTACCTGTCGTGCAAACTCCCAGTAGACTTCTTCTGTGGTTACGTTTTCCACCGGCCACTCGGGTGTCTGCAGCATTTGGCATCCTGGAAATTGCGTCTGTATTAAAATACTTTCCGCCTCTTCACGGGTGTTTGTCAGGCTGCCGTCAGGTTTCTTTATAGATCCAGATATCTCTGTTCCTTGTTTGGCCAGTATTAGTCTCACTCTATTAGCCTGTGTGCAGTTTTCAATGCTACTACAGAAATTTCTCCACGACTTGGTACTTCTGTATCTTAGTCGTTTCTTGTATTTTGCTTTGGCGGTTTTGTAGCAGTCCCAATCTTGGTCTGCACAAGTGTTCATAGCCCTGTTGAACAGCCGCCTCATGTTCTTCCTGAGCCTTTCCAGTTCGGGCCCCCACCAATTAGAGCCTTTATCCCTCGCGTTGATGGGTTCGGTTTGAGGACAGGCCATATGATAGCTATGTATGATATTGTCTGTCAGTTCCTTAACGTGTAGATCAATTTGTTCAGTACTTTCGATTATGTCCGGTATTACCTGGGTTCTTAATCGTTGTTGTAGGTGATGCGAGTATTGCTTTACGTCCGTCTTACGAGGGTTTCGACGCGGAGGTGCGTAGTGCAATTCTGCTTGTATATTATATCTTAGCCACCTATGGTCCGAGCAAGAGGCCTCACCGGACACGTGCCAGTCCGTGATAGTTCTTGCCACCTCTTCTGTGGCTAGTGTTAGATCAATTATAGTTCTAGCAGTTCTAGTTACAAATGTTGGCTCTGAGCCGTGGTAAAGGACTGTTAGTTTTGTAGTTATAAGGTAGTCAAAGAGTTCCTAACCTCTGTCGTTGCAATTTTTCATACCCCATAATGTGTGATGGGCATTTGAGTCCGTGCCGATGAGCAGTTGTAGGCCTTCGACCTCACAGTGCGACACCAACCGCGCCATATTGTGTGGTGGCGGGGTGTTCGCAGCATGCATGTAGACGGAGGCCAGAACTGCGCCGGATGTGTTGGCGCCCTGTTCGTTAGACAGCCTCACCGCACATACGTCTCTGCAACAGAAACTAGTTAGTGCATGGGCTCTGATATTTTTACCTATGTATATACAGACTCGCGGATGTTCCGGGCCACGGTGTGCGAACATCTTACCATTTAAGCTTTGTAGACCGCATATGTTGCCTTTTCTGACCCAAGGCTCTTGGATCAGAGCTACGGCATCTTCATTTACCTCCAGCCATTTGCGCAGTTGAGCCGTAGCAGCAGTACAGTGCTGGAGGTTGGCTTGATTTATTTTAATTTGACATAGGGAAGGGGACGCCATCGCTGTCAGACCCTATGTCCTCCCCTATGTTCAGATTACCCAACCCCTCAATAAACGTCTCGCCATCTTCAGGGTGGTCTAGAAGTGCAGCTTCCTCAGCTGGGGTTGGCTGCTGGGGTCGCGGCGATGACGTGGAGCCATTGGCTCTATGTGGGGCTACCGTTTAGCTGGAAATTCGGACCGAAGAGGGAGTGTTGCCTCCCGGAGTAACTAACCCGACTCCGTTGCGGATCAGCCCTCCAGGATTCCTGCATCCCAGCGTACGGCGATCAACTGCACAGGACCGCAAGGTGCAGGTAGGCATTTGTAGACCACCGTGTCGCCTACTAACACGGTGGCCCGGTTATGTCTTGTCTAGGTAAGTCTTGGGGTGGTTGGGGGGGGGGTTGGGAATCTATAGTCTGTCTTTGTCGTCGCGGTTTAAGTCATATCAGTCGTTTCTTCTCAGCCAGGTCATATAGGAAGAGGAATTGACGGAAGGGTCACCCGCACACCGTCAGCTTGGTGGCCCCCCGCCCGCGCACTAGACGCGTTCATATGAGTCCCCCAAGCTGCAGGGCGAGTACGGTAGGGAAGGGAAGTGTCGTCTATATTTAGTCCATCAGGGTGGTTTGGCATGAGGACGGGAGTGAGAGGAACCTAGGGGGCGGACAACCACAAACAGCCCAATGTTTTTCCCAGTCGGAGCGGAGCATATAGCCCCGTGTCACGACTGAGAGACCCATGTGGAGTGCTGTGTGTAGCCGCAAGGATATCAATTGGGATGGATGGGACCCTTAGGATCACGGGATTAGGGTAAAGGACTAGACCATACTCACCTGGATACAGCGAGTATGGCCCTTCCCATTGTCCGGGGCCCCCAGTGGGGAGATTCCCCGCGCCCTACACCCCACTGTGATGGTAGTGTATTGCGCAGGGCAGGCTATCCGCAACCCGCCAACCCGCTTGGTAGCCCGGGAAGAAAGGCTGGCTCCTTGGTAAGCCGCACCCGGCCCTCCCACAGTTGTGTTAGGTACCGGGCCCGTCTTATCCAGAGCTGTCCGAGTAAAGAAAAAAAAAAGAGTCAAGCGATCTATTGTCGTTCCTGTGCACAAGGGTGGGGACGTGAACGATGTCAACAATTATAGACCTATCACTGTTCTACCCTGCATTTCAAAAAATTTTGAAAAGCTTTTGAATACTAGGCTCATTAACTACTTAAATGCATATAACATCTTGGCAAATTCCCAGTATGGGTTCAGAAAAGGGCTTTCTACTCAAGACGCAGTTATTGCACTGGTTAAGGAAATCACTAATAGTGTGGATAGTGGATACAGTGTCTAACAGTTTTTTAGACCTCAAAAAAGCTTTTGACGTCGTTTCCGTCCCCATCTTTCTGCGGAGGCTTCAGAACATTGGCATAAGGGGAACAGCTTTCTCTCTTTTCAAAAGTTATTTGGAAAATCGAACTCAATAAGTGAAGATTGAGAACCTGTATAGCGATGCGGAATATGAAGCGTTCGGGGTTTCGCAGGGAAGCGTGCTCGGTCCGACGCTATTTCTCATTTATATTAATGAATTATGTAGAGTTGGAGGCACCCGAGGACGTGTATTTTCTTATGCTGATGATACTGCCGTAGTCTACTCGGGAGTGTCTTGGAGTGCTGTAAAGTCGAAGGCTGAGAAAGTGCTTGCAGAAATATCGAACTGGCTGAATGCAAATTTACTCACACTAAATATTAAAAAAAACCAGCTACATGTGTTTTACCCGCAGTATAACGTCACAGCCAGACCCAGGCTTTGGAGTCATTATCCATGAGTGTGCCGACTCTTCAAATCTTGATTGCAACTGTCCGAGTTTGCAACGGGTAGCAACGACTAAATACCTAGGAGTAATTGTTGATCAGGGGCTGTCGTGGTATTCTCATCTAGAAACTATCATGACTAGAGTTAGAAAGCTCATGTGGATGTTTAAAATCTTGCGACATTTAGTGCAGTCACACTTATTAAACAAAATTTATATCGCCTTGGCGCAATCTATTATAGTGTACTGCATACCAGTGTGGGGGGGGTGCTGCTAAAATCAAGTTCTTGGAATTGGAAAGAGCACAGAGAGCCTTGATAAAGGTTATGTACTTCAAACACCATAGATATTCCACTGAGTATCTGTATAGAGACAGTGATTTGCTGACAGTTAGGAAGCTATACCTTCTTAACATAACCTTACATCTGCATAAATCTCTCACTTTTAACCCCTCCCTACTCGATAGAAGACGCAATGGTAATGTAGTCTTCTCTCAAAATGTTCGCTCAGCTTTTGCTATGCGTCAGTATGGCGCTCAATCGGCATACTTATTTAATAAAATTAATACTAAACTGAGTATCTATGCTATGCTACTGTATAACTGCAAACATACCCTTATAGAGTGGCTTAAGTTACTCACATACGAGGGCACTGAACAATTACTAATCAGACAAACGTGAGGTCTCCACATCACTGAAAGACACAAAGACAAACACACATACTTAAACACACACATACACACACACATACACACACACGCACACACTTAGATATAAAGTTTTACTTAATCTAAGACAATTAATATTAAGGCCCCTTCATTGTGTGATAAGAGTCAGGGAAGAAGCGAGTCAACCCCATCACAAGTATTTATATAACTTACAGGGGTTGCCTCAATTTGTGCCTCAATGAAAATGTATGAGATATAATAAAAACATTTATTTATTTATTTATTATTTATTATTCAAGCTATAGAGGAGTGTGGCATAGCAGGACCCCTGAATAGGTGGTTTCGAGCTTATATAACAGGTAGAACATTGAGAACTAAGGTGGATAGCGTCGTAGGTGACCCAAGTTATGTCAGTTGTGGGGTGCCAACCGGGTCCGTGTTCGGTCCCGTTGGATATATAATGCACGTCAATAGTATGTGTAATGTGGTCCGGAACTGTAGAGTGTATACGTATGCAGATGACACTTGTTTAGTATATGCAGACAAAAACCTCAGCATCATTGAAAATAAGATGCAAGCAGATTTGACAAATATTATTGCATCGGCACTTGATAATGGTATACATCAATATAGAAAAAACCAAGTGTATGCATGTACATTCACCGTACCTCAGAAATGCGGAGCCCGAAAGGCCACCTCATATTATAAGTCATAGCTACGAATGCCTCTACAGCGGGCATGACATCGCAAACGGTGCGCGTGGCGCAGCAGTTAACTGCGGCTGCGCAAGTATTGAGGTGGTGAAGCAGTACAGGTACTTGGGTATGACTATCAATACTAGTTTCTCGTGGAAAGTACATACAACAGTTTTATGTGACAAATTGCGGGCAGTGCTTGTTAAGTTTCATCACCTCAGCTATGCTTTAAATAGGGCTACATTATATTCTGTTTATTATGCGCTGGTGGAATCATTGCTCTCGTATGGACTGGCGTGTTATGGACATACATTCAAAACATACTTAGACAATGTAAAGAACATGCAAATTGGATTCCTTAAACTATTAGTTGACAAACAAACTAAAACGCGTTGTAAAAATAGTGACTATGAAGAGCTGTTTTGTGAGTGTGGGGTACTGCCGGTGCTTGAAAGGGTGGTGCTTCTATTAGCATTGGAGCAGTATGGTAGGGATGACCACAAACACATGAGGAGTTCAAATAGGTCTGTAAAAAAAGTTAAAGCCAGGGAAAAATTCGAGGGACCTTTATGTAATAATTACTATGGGCGAAGGTGTAACAAGTATTTAGTTCCTATAAAGGCGCGTACGGATTGCGCGTACCCTGGGTACGCGTAGCCAGTATACGCGTGTCCGGAACGTCATGTCCGTACCTGCAGCTACGCGTACACTCTTGGGGAACGCGTACCCCGCGAGCCAGTTCGCAAGCGAGCCATCGTCTGTCGGTTTTTGGTCGCGCGTCAAAGGGGACGCGCACGATCGGGTACGCTATATTTGGACGGCAAAATGAAAAGTCACGCGTGTTCTGCTAGTCTTAATAATGAAAATCTTATCAGATTAATTCAACTTTATGAATTTCACCGGGTCTTGTGGGATAGCACACTAACTGATTATCGAAACAACGATTTACGCCAAGATGCATGGAAGGCAATTTCAAATGAACTGAAAATTCCAATAGGTGAATTAAAAAAAATCTAATCTTTTACGATACAATTTTTTCATCCACCATCTAGGTTTTCGTTTGTTTCTCTTTTTTTTATTTAAAATGTGTTTAATAATGAGTAATGCCGCAGCAGTGGTGGTGCACGCAACCGCTAAGTGTTTCGGCATCATGGCGAATGACTGGGACTCGCGACGCGCCCTGGATCGACTGACCTCGCGTACAGGTTCGCGGCGGTCCGTACAGGAGGTGCACGCGTATACAACGTACGCGTGGACAGAGTTTCGCGACTACGCGTAGCCGAGGCACGCTCAATCCGTACGCACCTTAATATTTAATAGTCTGCCGGTAAATATCGAAATGAATGCAATATCAAAGAAATCTTTCAAATCAAAGATAACAAAGTTCTTGCTTGGCAACATGAGAGACAGTTTGGAAGCATCATACATAATTTTGTTTTATTAAATTCTAATTGTTAATAGGTAGTATAATTATGTTTATAAAGTATTTAGATTTGTTATACTGGGAGCTACGTCTGCCAATAAGGTACTTTGTAGTTTGGCAGAAGTAAATATTGTTAAAAATTGTTATGTACTTGTCTGTTAATAAATGCATTTTTTTTATTTATATTTTACCAGAGTAGATTAGGGCTTCGTCGACGAGATATGTCCTGCGGTGTTCCACAGGGCTCTGTATAAGGGCCTCTCCTGTGGAACATCGGCTATGACTAGGTGCTTTGTGGTGCATTTGAGGAGGCCGTCACGGTAACGCTACGCAAATGACACCCTTGTTACGATACGAGGTCAAACGTACCACGAAGTTCTCACGAGGGCCACCACTGGGGTTGCCCAAGTCGTTGAACGCATCCAGCTTTTGGGTCTTAAGGTGGTGCTCCACAAGTCCGAGGCTCTATTTTTTCATGGACCTCGGAGACGACCACCTGAGGGGGTTAGTCTTGTTGTGGGGGATGTACACATCGGCATCGAGGCTTCTATTAAGTACCTGGGGCTTGTACTCGATGGCCGGTGGGACTTCGGGGTGCATTTCCGAAGTCTGGCCCCCAAGTTGAAGGGAGTGGCGTTGTCACGACTACTGCTTAACTTGAGGGGCCTGACACCTCCTGCAGAAGACTCTATGCTGGGATCGTGCGGTCCATGGCTCTTTACGGGGCTCCGGTATGGGGAGGGAATCTAACGGCCAGTAACGTGGCAATACTGCGACGTCCACTGCGGCTGCTGGCCGTCAGGATTATAAGAGGATACCGCACGGTCTCTTTTGAAGTGGCAATTCTATTAGCCGGTACAACTCCATGGGACCTGGAAGCGAGGGCCCTTGCAGCACTATACCTGTGGTAAAACCCGGCCGAGTCAAACTACAGTATACAGTGACGCAACGAAGCTCTCAAAAGGAATAACTTTTCCCCCGTTTTTGAAACATTTACTATTACTGCTCCGCTCCTATTCGTTGTAGCGTGATGCTATATAGCCTATGACACTTCACAATAACGTAGCTTTTTATTGGTGAAAGAATTTTTAAAATCGGTTCAGTAGGTCCCGAGATTACCCCTTACAATTTAACAAACACACAAACTTTACTTCTTTATAATATTATTATGTCTCTTCTTCTCGGGTACCTTCTTTTTTTTTCTTGCGAAGATACCCGGTCTTTTGATAGGCTTACATGGGGACATAAATGGCCCAACACGCAGAGGCCCTTTGAGATTTTTAATGTAGGAAATGGGACCCCCACTGCAGACAATTCACATCCGCCTTATGTAGAAGGACGGCAATGGACTGCCTACAATGGGAGCTAAACTATTGTAAAATATGCTAACTACAAAATGGGCTATCGGGTTGGGGGTTAAATGGAACTATGATCTTATGCTATGAATGACAACGGCATCTGCCATTCCAATATGTTATTATGAAAATATTGGCAGACGGTGACTCGCCAACTCACTAGATGGGCCCCCTATACAATCGCCATAGGCCCGTAGGCCTGTAAGGCGACAGAGGGCAACACCGGTGTGAGCGGCTAGGGGTGTCGAGCGGTGCGGCGCCGGTTTCGCCATCGCGGGTTAAACCCGGAGCGGGTTTCCCCGTAGTTATGCCCTTGAAAATGACACTTCCACCCCCGAGCATATAGCTCTGGCTTCCTCCCACTGACCAGCCAATTAAGGCAAGCCAGAGTTATACATACTTAAATTTATATAATATTTCTTCTTTTCCTGCCTTTGTTCTTTCGGTGTGTGCCACGTAAATTTGGTGCTAGTTGTGAGTTTTGTGCATGAGAAGATTGCTGTGTCTGTGGTGATAGTGTGTTAGGAGGATATTGTGATATTGCGTTAGTATCAATGTTATTGTTTCTTCTTCCACTACCTCGATTCCTTCGGTTTAATCCACGCGAGCTTAATGAATGTTGTGTGTTAGAAGAAGGTTGCAGTTGTGGTGATTGTGTTGTATCTGCGTTAGAAGAATGATGTGACGTTTGTGTTGAATGCTGTGTGATATGTGTGTCGGATGATAGTTGTGTGCCTGGCGATGGTTCTGTGTGATTTGTTTCTCTACTATGTACAAAGACTGAGTCCCCTAAAACTTTACTTAGTATGGTTGCTGTATGTATTGCTGCTTGTTTTTGAAGAATTCCTAAATTAATGTTTGCGTCTAGTGTTTCTATGTATTTTGTGATGGTTTTGGCGACTATTCCCGTTGCTCCTACGACAATCGGTATCACAGTTGCACGTGTGTTCCACAGGCGGGTAACTTCTGTCTTTAATAGGTGGTATTTGCTTAACTTCTATATTTCTTTGGCCCCTATGTTGTAGTCTGATGGTACAGTGATATCTATTAAGTGTGTTTTATTGTTAGCTTTGTCGATGTATATTAAATCTGGCCTATTGTGCGTTACAGTTACGTCCGTCTGGACTGAAATTTCCCAGAGAATCTTGGCAGTGTCGTTCTCCTTAACCTCGGGTTCTACTAGATTTTCTCTCCACCAGAGTCGATCTACTTCCATTTTATGTTTCCTAGCTAAGCACCAATACACATACTTAACCAGGTCATTATGCCGTTTTACGTAGTATGTTCCTGCCAGTTTCTCGCAGCCGGAAATTATATGTTGTGTGGTTTCATCTTTAATGGCACAAAGTCGACACTTTCCGTCTACTGGCTCCTTCAAGATATCTCGTTGGTGTTGCCTCGTCATAACGGCCTGGTCCTGCATAGCATACACTGCTGATTCCAATGAAGCTGCTATTTTTTGCTTTTTCAGCCACTTGAATGAGAGCTCTTCGTCTATGTTTGCTTGATCCAACACTGATTTGGGAAATTGACCGTGAAGCGGCTTATTTCTCCATCTCTTTTTCTGCATATCAACTATTGCTCTTTTAAGTTCTTTATCTGTATGTATGTTTCCTATTGGTAGTCCGAGTTCGGTTTCTATTTCACTTGAATCTTTTATAATGGAATACTTAGTTTTGTTAGTGTCATGTAGTACTATTGCTTTAATCAAATCGTCGTTTTCTGTTTTCAAGTATTGTTTGTATTTTATTATTTGTGTTTTGTACATATTTTCAACATTAATTAATCTTCTACCCCCTTGTAGTACCGGTATATATAATCGTTCTACATCTGCTTTTTGTTGATGAGCCTTTTTGATGTTAAGTAGTTTTCTAGTTTTAGTGTCTATTTTCTTTAAATCGTTAATTTTGTAATTTATTATGCCAAATGAATATAAAAGAACAGGAATTGCAAATGTGTTAATACCTTTTATCATGTTCCGTGAGTTTAAATGTGTGTTAAGTAATTTTTTAATGCGCTTATAATATTCCTTACTGATCTGATCCCTTACTTTACTGTGTTCTATTGTTCCTGATTCATGTACCCCCAAATATTTGTATGATTCACTTGTTGTTAAATGATCAAATGTCTCTCCGCTCAATAGTACGTGTCCCTCTCCTGTAGTGTTACTCCTATGTCCTGATCTAAGATGTAATACATTACATTTATCTAAACCAAATGTCATTCCTATATCATTAGTAAATACTTCTACGCTGTCTAGTAAAACTTTTAAATTACTCCTATGGTTGGCATACATTTTTAAATCGTCCATATACAGAAGGTGATTGATCCAGAAACTATCTTTTAGTTTGTAACCTTTGAGTTCGTATTTATTTAAAACTAGCTGAGCCCGTAACTTCGTTTACGTCACATGGAGTATGAAAGGAAAGGTCAGAGTCATCTAGCAGCGTCTGAAACTGCCCTGTTTGCTTAATCATAAAAGAGCTTAATGATTAAGTCTATTTTAAAAAAATTCAGTCTGAATTGTTTAAAAATAGTCTTAATCATTAAGCTCTTTTATGATTAAGCCAACACGCCAGTTTAGGTTCACCCACACTCAAAGAAACCCCTACAATAAAAATTTTCAAAATATCTGATTCTTAACAGTGTTATAACTCTTTTATTTCTAAACCGATTTACATAAAACAAACGCTAAATGTTAACTGGAGCAAACCTCAACACAATAAAAAAAACCGCATTGCAATCGGTTGAGCGGTTACTGAGATTAGCGTGCACAACCGTACAGACAAACAGATATACAGACATACAGACATACAGACATACAGACAAACAGACAAAAATTCTAAAAATCATTGTTTTGGGTTCTATTGCGTTCATAAAGCCCCCCTATAATATTTTTTCTTATTTATCTTCCATGTACAGACAGCGACCTGTTACGATTTTATTATATGTATTGATTGATGATATTGATATTGATGGATGAGAGTGGGTTGATGGCCAAGCAAAACAATAACGGTGACAGTGAATCGCCTTGAAAAATTCCGCGCCTAATATAAATCGGTTCAGTAGTAATTGAATCCTGGGATCCACGAGCTGTCATTATAACTCGCCAAGAGGGCATAGTTATTTGAAGGAAGCTTTTGATTACGTTTGGGCATTTATAGATGTCGAGTATTTTCATGAGCCATTCGTGGGATACGCTATCGAAGGCCTTCCGATAATCGATCCATGCCATGCTTAGGTTTTTCTGCGACTGATGTGCGTCCTCTAATATTGCTTTATTGACCATGAGATGATCTTTACATCCCCTGGCTCCTCGGCGGCATCCGCGTTGTTCTATTGCCATAATGTTGTTTACACGGCAGTGTTCATATAGGCGGTCAGCTAGCACTGAAGTTAGTAATTTGTACGAGCTAGGTAGGCAAGCTATGGGTCGCCAGTTTTTAGGATCTTCCGTTTGTTCGTTTTTTGGAATAAGCACAACCTGACCTGTAGTGAACCATTGCTCTATCATTTCTTGGCCGTTCACGATCCTCGTAAATAGCAAAGCTAGAGATTTGTGGGTGCTGGTGAAATATTTTAGATAGTAGTTTTGTATTTTGTCCAAACCAGGTGTTTTCCAATTATGCATTTTCTTGGGCGCGTCACTTATTTGCTCTACTGTGATTTCGTCTGTGTTGTTTGTTTCTATTTCTTCTGCTGATTTCCTAACATCTTCTATCCACTGTGCGACTTTGTTATAATCTATTGGGTTTGATAAAATGGATTTCCAAAATTGTTCTGTGCTATCTCTACTCGGTAATTTAATATTAGTCGTTCTACTTTTGTTTCCTAAACTTCTATAAAATCTGTGTTCGTTTTCGCTGAATGTACTATTATGCTGTTTCCTACTACTAATTCCTTCGTATCTTTTTATCCTTGCTGCTAATGCCTTAATGTCATTGTTTCAAATTGGTTTTTGTGATCATTTAAATTTTGAATGTTGTATTTTGTGTATATGTTTTCTTTAATCTTTAGCATTCTACGTGAGTTCACTCCTCTGTCTATTTCTATTAACTGTCCTACTTCTTTCCTTAGTTTTTATATTCTAATTTGGATTCGTTTCTTCCAAGGTGGGTCTAAAATAATTCTTGTAGTACTATTTTGTATATATGGTTTTTGATTATTATTGATAATTAGTGTTTTGGCAGCGGCATAAATGATGTTATTGATTTCACGAAGCGACGTGTTGATTATTAAAAGATGTGGTAAGTATCTATTGAGTGCATGCAGGTTTTCTAAGAAGTGCCTATTTATAACGGGTGTTTTTTTTAGAGGTATAGAACTTTAAGTTGGCACAACTTTTTTAACTGGCGGTAATTTTGTTAACTGCCAAGTGATTTATGTTTAGTTTGGTTTGGCATTTGAACATGAATAGACTGACGCCGGAACAACGCTTCCAAATTGTGCAAATTTATTTTGAAAATCATGGTTCTGCCCGAAAAACGTATCGCAATTTTCATAAGCAAATTTTGTTTAGCGATGAAGCCCTCTTTTGGTTGAATGGATACGTCAATAAACAAAATTGCCGTGTTTGGTGTGATGATAATCCTGAAGCGTATGTTGAGACACCGTTACATCCAGAAAAACTGACTGTGTGGTGTGCTTTATGGGCTGGTGAAACAATTGGTCCGTACTTCTTTAAAAACGATGCTGACCGGAACGTTACAGTCAATGGTGACCGCTATAGAGCGATGATAACTGACTTTTTCATCCATCAATTGAACAACTATGATGTGCAAGAGTTGTGGTTTTAACAAGACGGTGCAACATGTCACACAGTTCGTGTCACAATTGATTTATTGAAGGAAACGTTTGGTAACCGCATAGTTTCACCTTTTGGTACCGTGGATTGGCCTACAGGATCGTGCGATTTAACGCCACTTGACTATTTTCTGTGGGGATATGTGAAGTCGCTAGTCTACGCCGATAAGCCCGAAACGATTGACCACTTGAAGGACAACATTCGGCGCGCTATTGCCGATATACGGCCACAAATGTTGAAAAAAGTCATCGAAAATTGGACCTCTGGATTAGACTACGTCTGAGCTAGCCGTGGCGGTCATATGCCAGAAATCACATTTAAATTATAATGCCAGAAAATTGTCTTTCGAATAAAGTCAATTTCATATCAAGAAAAATAATCCCATTTGTTTAATTCCATTTCAAAGTTCTATACCTCTAAAAAAAACACCCTTTATTAGCTTTTGGTAGTGAATGACGATCTGTTATTGGTATTTCTCGGATTTCAGCTAGTGTACGCAAAAAGTCCAGTATAATTGGGTTCTGATCTTCGTCGACAGTGATATTCCTCGTTAATTGGACTATAGTCTCTATCTGTGATGGTAAATATTGTGTTGTGTTCTGGTCCACGTGTATTTCGGTGCTAGGTCATGTATGTGTGTCCTGTGTTGTATGCGTTATACTGTTTATAATAGCTTCTGTAATCGGTTCAGTAGTTTCTAAAATATCTGTAATCGGTTCAGTGGTTTCTGTATTCTCTAATCCTTGTGCTGTTCTTTTAATACGGTCTAGTATTTGTTGTGATATGATATTTTTCTTTATTATATTACGGGCTTGATTGGATAGTGTGTTGCCATTGAATTTATGAATTTTAGGGTTATTTGGGTTTCTGGTTTGAAATAAATGTTCCAATCTTCTGATATATCCTGATCCCTCATGTTGTGCTTTGAAGAAGCAAAATATAAGCTCTTCCATCTCGTCATTTGACCACTTGCGTCTTCTATCGTCGTTGATGTGCGTTTCTGTGATCGTTGTAGATGAGCCGGCCAAGCTTTCGGTGGGCGAAGCCCTACTCGGCAAAGCATCATCCACTCCCTCCCCTCCCCGTTGTTCGGCTGTGACATTTTCGGGTTCCCCGACTCTCGCCCGCCTGTTCAGCAAAGAGCCACTGACGGTGCGCATACTGTCACACTCAGCGTCAGCTCTAAGTGTGCCCCGACGATCACCCTCGGGCAGCGGCCCTATACGTAAATTCCTTCTCTGTCTCTCCATTGCTGGGGGTTTGCCATTGCCCTTTTTGGTCACCTGTATTGACATTTTATTCCAGGTGTCCGCCTCTCACGTGGCTTAGATGTTTCGCACGGACGTGGGGTTGGACTTCGAGAAGCTTATATTAATATAACCACACAACTAATATAATATATAATATAATATTTAATAATATAATTATTATTAAATATTATATTACATATTATATTAGTTGTGTGGTTTTATTACTCGACTTAGAGTCGGATTAATGGATATCCCGTCCTGTAACCTACAAAAATAAAGATATCCATGTTCCCCTGTTGTTTATATATATTATGGCTGTATATAAATATGTATATGTAACTATATAAGTTATTTTATTTCGTTATTTAAGTGTTTAGTTTTGCGGCTTATATATTAAAATATACTAAATGATATAAATAAACATTTATTTTTATACTTATACATATTTATATATTATTTCTTCTTTTCCTGCCTCTGTTCTTACGGTGTTTCTCGTACAATTGATGTTTGTTGTTAGTTTTGTGTGTGTAAAGATTGTTGTGGCTGTGATGCTTGAGTGTTAGGAGGATGATCTGAAGTTTGTGTGTTATTGTCTATGTAAGTATTTCCTCTTCCTCTACCTCGGTTCCATCGGTGTGATCCACGAGAGCTTGATAACCGTTGTGTGTTTTCTGTATTTGAAGAAGGATGTAGTTGTAGTAATAAATTGTGATTGATCTGTGTTAGATGAATGTTGTGACGTTTGTGTTGAATGTTGTGTGGTTTGTGTGTCGGATGATTGTTGCGTGCCTGGCAATGGTTGTGTTTCATTCGTTCCTCTATGGTGAACAAAGACAGAGTTTCCTAAAACTTTACTAAGTATGGTTGAAGTGTGTATTGCTGCTTGCTTTTGAAGAATTTCTAAGTTAATGTTAGCATCTAGTGTATCTATGTATTTTATTATGTTTTTGGGGACTACTCCTGTTGCTCCTACAACAATTGGTACTACAGTTGCTCGTGTGTTCCACAGGCGGGTAACTTCTGTCTTCAGTAGGTGGTATTTGCTGAGCTTCTCAATTTCTTTAGCGCCTATATTGTAGTCCGATGGTACTGTGATATCTATTAAGTATGTTTTATTGTTTGTTTTATCAATTATATATTATATTATTATACTTTTTGAGGTTTTTCTCTACTCGAGCACTAAGCTCGGATTACTGAACCGCGTCCCCTAAAACTTTGCTGAGAATATATATCCTGATCCTTTCGAATCGGCGATCGCCCCCGGATAGCGGCATTAAACGTTTATTTCCTTTATTTTTCTCCATATTTTCTGGGTTACCCTTCCTTGTTAGCAACGTAAGTTTTCATTGTACGCGTGTCCGCCCCCCACGTGGTCGACTCAGACGTTAGGTGGGATTTTGGGGAGCATTTTTATATATTATATATTATATTATTCATTATTATATATTATATTATATTATTATATATATTTATTGTGTGGTTTTGTTTCTCGACTAAGGGTCGGTTTAAAGGATATCCCGTCCTGTAGCCTACAAGAATAAAGATATCCATGTTTCCCCTGCTGTTTATATGGTATGGTTGTATATATATATTGTATATGAATATGATATTATTTTCTTATTTAAGTGGGTATTTATGTATTTAGTTAATCGGTTTATATATTCTTATATTCTACATTATTTAAATAAACATTTATTATTATATAATTATATATATATATATACACATACCTACTTAAATTTATATAATATGTCTTCTTTTCCTGCCTCTGTTCTTTCGGTGTGTGCCACGTAAATTTGGTGCTAGTTGTGAGTTTTGTGCATGAGAAGATTGCTGTGTCTGTGGTGATAGTGTGTTAGGAGGATATTGTGATATTGCGTTAGTATCTGTGTTGTTGTTTCTTCTTTCACTACCTCGGTTCCTTCGGTTTGATCCACGCGAGCTTAGTGGTTGTTGTAAATTAGAAGAAGGTTGCAGTTGTGGTGATTGTGTTGTATCTGCGTTAGAAGAATGTTGTGACGTTTGTGTTGAATGCTGCGTGATATGTGTGTCGGATGATAGTTGTGTGCCTGGCGATGGTTCTGTGTGATTTGTTTCTCTACTATGTACAAAGACTGAGTCCCCTAAAACTTTACTTAGTATGGTTGATGTGTGTATTGCTGCTTGTTTTTGAAGAATCCCAAAATTTATGTTTGCGTCTAGTGTTTCTAAGTATTTTGTGATGGTTTTGGCGACTATTCCCGTTGCTCCTACGACAATCGGTATTACTGTTGCACGTGTGTTCCACAGGCGGGTAACTTCTGTCTTTAATAGGTGGTATTTGCTTAACTTCTCTATTTCTTTGGCGCCTATGTTGTAGTCTGATGGTACAGTGATATCTATTAAGTATGTTTTATTGTTAGCTTTGTCGGTGTATATTAAATCTGGCCTATTGTGCGTTACCGTTACGTCTGTCTGTACTGAAATTTCCCAAAGAATCTTGGCAGTGGCGTTCTCTTTAACCTGTGGTTCTACTAGATTTTCTCCCCACCAGAGTCGATCTACTTCCATTTTATGTTTCCTAGCTAAGCACCAATATACATACTTAACCAGGTCATTATGCCGTTTTACGTAGTATGTTCCTGCCAGTTTCTCGCAGCCTGAAATTATATGTTGTGTGGTTTCATCTTTAATGGCACAAAGTCGACACTTTCCGTCTACTGGCTCCTTCAAAATATCTCGTTGGTGTTGTTTCGTCATAACAGCCTGGTCCTGCATAGCAAACACTGCTGATTCCAATGAAGCTGCTATCTTTTGCTTTTTCAGCCACTTGAATGAGAGCTCTTCGTCTATGTTTGCTTGATCCAATACTGATTTGGGAAATTGACCGTGAAGCGGTTTATTTCTCCATCTCCTTTTTGCATATCGACTATTGCTTTTTTAAGTTCTTTATCTGTATGTATCCTCCTATCGGTAGTCTGAATTCTTTTTCTATTTCACTTGAGTCTTTTAAAATAGAGTACTTAGTTCTGTTTGTGTCATGTAGTACTATTGCTTTAATTAAATCGTCGTTTTCTGATTTCAAATATTGTTTGTATTTAATGATTTGTGTTTTATACATATTTTCCACGTTGATTAATCCTCTACCACCCTGCAGTACCGGTATATATAATCGTTCTACGTCTGCTTTTTGCTGATGAGCTTTTTTAATGTTTAGTAGTTTTCTAGTTTTGGTGTCTATTTTCTTTAAATCGTTAATTTTGTAGTTTATAATACCAAATGAATAAAAAAGAATAAGAAGAAGAATAGCATATGTGTTGATACCTTTAATCATGTTACGTGAGTTTAAGTGTGTGTTTAGTATTTTTTTAACTCGCTTATAATATTCCTTACTAATCTGATTCCTAACTTTACTATGCTCTATTTTTCCTGATTCATGGACGCCCAAATATTTGTACGATTCACCTGTAGCTAATTGGTCAAATGTTTCTCCGCTTAATAGTACGTGCCCCGCTCCTGTTGTGTTACCCCTATGTCCTGATCTAAGATGTAATATGTTACATTTATCTAAACCAAATGTCATTCCTATATCATTAGTAAATACTTCTACGCTGTCTAATAAAACTTTTAAATTACTCCTATGGTTGGCATACAGTTTCAAATCGTCCATATACAAGAGATGATTAATCCAGAAACTATCTTTAAGTTTGTAACCTTTTAGCTCATATTTATTTAAGATAGATGAAAGTGGGTTTATAGCTAAGCAAAACAACAATGGTGACAGTGAATCGCCTTGAAAAATTCCGCGTCTGATATAAATCGGTTCAGTAGTAATTGAGTCCTGGGATCCACGAGCTGTCATTATAACTCGCCATAAGGGCATAGTTATTTTAAGAAAATTTTTAATTATATTCGGGCATTTATAGATATCAAGTATTATTTTATTATAAAGTGAAAAAAGACAACTCGGCCCAGACGGGACTTGAACCCGCAACCTTTGCCTAATCCAGGGCAATGCTCTAACCAATTGAGCTACGGGAGCCGTACTGATACAAGTTGAAATTCTTCACCTTATTGTAACCGCCATTTAAGAGTATGGCACAGAGCCATCTATCGAGCTACTTAGCAACTCTGATATCAATGAACGATATTGCAATCATTTTTATACATTGATTTGATGTCTCCGACTCAGTCTATAGATTTTAATATTTAAAGCAATTAGTATGCTAACTTTTTCATAATATTTTATTATAAAGTGAAAAAAGACAACTTGGCCCAGACGGGACTTGAACCCGCAACCTTTGCCTAATCCAGGGCAATGCTCTAACCAATTGAGCTACGGGAGCCGTACTGATACAAGTTGAAATTCTTCACCTTATTGTAACCGCCATTTAAGAGTATGGCACAGAGCCATCTATCGAGCTACTTAGCAACTCTGATATCAATGAACGATATTGCAATCATTTTTATACATTGATAATAAAATATTATGAAAAAGTTAGCATTTTTATACATTGATTTGATGTCTCCGACTCAGTCTATAGATTTTAATATTTAAAGCAATTAGTATGCTAACTTTTTCATAATATTTTATTGTCAATGTATAAAAATGATTGCAATATCGTTCATTGATATCAGAGTTGCTAAGTAGCTCGATAGATGGCTCTGTGCCATACTCTTAAATGGCGGTTACAATAAGGTGAAGAATTTCAACTTGTATCAGTACGGCTCCCGTAGCTCAATTGGTTAGAGCATTGCCCTGGATTAGGCAAAGGTTGCGGGTTCAAGTCCCGTCTGGGCCAAGTTGTCTTTTTTCACTTTATAATAAAATATCGACACACCCATGCAACAACATTGTAACTCATTTTTTTGTCAAATTGAGTTACAATACTATGGCAATTTGTAAAAAAAAATCCTTTTTATTGGTGTAATCAACGTAACTCTAAGTCCCTTCGTTTTTGAGCTATGAGAGAGGCCAAGGCATTGTAACTCGTTAAAAAAATTGAATTTTCGACCATAATCATTGTAACTTGATTTACAAAATTATGAATATCACAAACATTGAACCGATGACATGCAACAACATTGTAAATTTATTTACAATCTTACTGCAGGGTAATTTCGAACCCAATGTAGAGACCGTATTCTTAGCATTCCATGGATTCTCCGTGCGGGTGCCGGGTCCATAGCGTGGCACAGGGGGGAACACCCTGACGGCGTCTGGGACTTGCGACCCATTCAAGAAGGTTTAGGGTGGCCACCTTACTAAGCGCATAAACGATCACCTTCCACCGTCAACAATGTCCCCCCCCCCCTGCCCAACCAGATTTGGTAAGATCTTATCAATGCCGCTTTGGATACTCGTTTTAGTAAAGAGCTTACCGAAGCTCTTGGCAATCCAAGGTCCTTAAATAAATTATACAGGGATTTAGCTGGAATTCCCCTTGCTCCTACTTCTACGGCATAGAGTTTAACCACATAGCCATTTTTGGTTAACTCATTGGACAAGTCAAAGTATTTATTTGTCTTCATGGCGTGGTCCTTTGGTATGTTGGTCTCCCACGGCACCGTCAGCTCCACGAGCACCGCACGCCTGTGTATCCTCGAAAACAGGAATATGTCGGGTCTGGATGACGAGGCACACACATCCTCTGGGATTTTGTAGTGTTTTTCATACGTGTCTGAGAGTATAGTCCAATCGGCGGCAGCCATCAAAATTGAGTATGGCTTTTGAGGTACTTTCTTTGAAAAGCCTTCCTTTACAAACGCAATGTCATTTCTTTTGTTTGTGGTTAATCCCTATTTCGCTCTCGCTACCGCCAAACTGACAGCCTCACGTGTGATTTCCAATACTCTATCGTGTCGGCGTGAGTAATGACCTCGGTCTAATAACGTCCTACAACCTACCAGCAGGTGCCTAGCAGTTCCAATCGCTTCTCCACGTGCATTACATGTTTTATCTGCGGCTTTCCCCCACCTGACCAGATTACTTTGGTCGGAGAGGGTCAATTGAAACGCGTTCAGGTATAATCTAAGCAAAGCCGGCGACCAGTCGTACAATAAGGTACGCGACTGCAAGGCCATGGGAATACAAAATTCGCCCAGAGTAAGCCATTCATTCTGCATCTCCAGGTTCGTCGCGTGCACCTTATAGGCATCGCTCTCATCCTGCTCCAGAAAAGATTTTGTAATGTCTTTATCTGTTTGTCTCCGGATACTACCCAACCCCGCTCGACCAGTCTGCGAACCCACCATGAATTTCTTGTGGAATTGGAGGCGTGACTCAAGTTCTGCTATATTTTTATCCTTTGGAAGAGTTTGAACGATTTCGTCTCTTGATTTTGCCAAGACGTGCATTTTAGTAACTCTTAGATGTTTATAGAGCTCCGACGGCTTCCAAGTCTTACTTTTCTCTACTTAACTTCTACAAGATTATACACCTACTTTGTTTGTCTCTGCATGACTATGGTTGACTGTTAGAGAATGCCTATGGCATTTAAGTCGGCCTATGTACATTGTGCATGAAGTTTAAATAAATAAATAAATAAAATTAAACAATTGTGTGAGTTTAAAATTTAATTGTCTAAGTATGAAAATGCTGATGAAAATAGTTCATTATTTTGAATATTAATAAATAAAAAAAATTAAAAGGCCCATTTCTTAATCCCACTCTAAAACTAATATAGTAGATATTATATACATACTGACTTTATAGTATACTTTAAAGGTTTTCTACTATTTCTATGATGATACTTAAGTTTTACAATGATAAACTTTGCAAGACTGCTTAAATTTCCCATGCAAAATAATTGTAAGTTTGAGTTACAATCACTTTGCAGTGCAATAAAAAAAAGTCTGATGAAGATCTCAATTGTAACTCAGAGTTACAATGTTATTCATTGTAATCGATGTACTGTCATAAACTATTGCTTTTCACGTAAGTCAAGAAAAGCCATGAAAACGTGTTTTTTTCGTTAATCTTACAGCACCTATAAATAGTTAAGCTAAAATATACGCAGTAACAACACTTTTTGTAACTGCATAGGATAACAGTAGAATTTTATGATTTTTCAAAACTTCAATTCGCGCTCACTGAAAAACAAGAAATTTGAATTACAATGATATTGCATGGGGGTGTCGATATTATGAAAAAGTTAGCATACTAATTGCTTTAAATATTAAAATCTATAGACTGAGTCGGAGACATCAAATCAATGTATAAAAAAAATTTTTCAATAAAAAATAAAACCGACTTCCAACAAATCCTGAAAAATAAAATTTACTTAGCACAAAGTAAAATGTATTTTGATTTATCAGATTTTATTCAATATCATATTGAAGTCGGCGCCAAGTAAACCCATAGGTTTATGTAGGTATTATTCATGGCACCAACTTCAATACTATATTGAATAAAATCTGATAAATCAAAATACATTTTACTTTGTGCTAAGTAAATTTTATTTTTCAGGATTTGTTGGAAGTCGGTTTTATTTTTTATTGAAAAATTTTTTTTCATTATTTTAAGTGACGGGTGAACCGAAAAATATATCTATCTAGGTAAAAGTTTTCATCAATACAAATCAATCAAGCCCAAACACAAGGTAGCTGCTGTAAATCGTTAAGGATTTCCCTCGACTGTCTTTCGGTTCCATAATCAGATCGACTCCAGATATTCATTAAAATGTAGTACATTAAAGCACTGAATTAAAAAGTTAACAAATGCACTGGTTGTCCCTACAATTTTCGGTGGTTGCCCTCAATTTCTCCTGGATCCCATCATCAGATCCTGATCTGATTAAAATAGGACCACCTCAGAAGCAAACCCTATTCAAGAAAGAAAACAATTTAAATCCGTTTATAATTGACGGAAATATCGGTGAACATACATAAAACATTGAGAACTTCCTTTTTTTTTTTGAAGGCGGATCTATCAATCTAGGTGCAAAGTTCTCATCAATACAAATCAATCAAGCCCAAACACAAGGTAACTGCTGTAAATTGTTTAGGAATGCCCTCGACTGTCTTTCGACTCTATCATCAGGTCGACTCCAGACCTTCATTAAAGTGTAGAACACTAAAGCACTTAATTAAAAAGTTAACAAGTGCACTAGTTGTCCCTACAATTTTCGGTGGTTGCCCTCGTTTTCTCCTGGATCCCATCATCAGATCCTGACCTGGTGAAAATGGGACCACCTCAGAAGTAAACCCTATTCAACAAAAAAATAAATTTTGAAATCCGTCTATAATTGACGGAAATATCGCTTGACATACATAAAAAAAAATACATACAGACGAATTGAGAACCTCCTCCTTTTTTTGAAGTCGGTTAAAAATGATTGCAATATCGTTCATTGATATCAGAGTTGCTAAGTAGCTCGATAGATGGCTCTGTGCCATACTCTTAAATGGCGGTTACAATAAGGTGAAGAATTTCAACTTGTATCAGTACGGCTCCCGTAGCTCAATTGGTTAGAGCATTGCCCTGGATTAGGCAAAGGTTGCGGGTTCAAGTCCCGTCTGGGTCAAGTTGTCTTTTTTCACTTTATAATAAAATATTATGAAAAAGTTAGCATACTAATTGCTTTAAATATTAAAACGATATCAAGTATTTTGATGAGCCATTCGTGAGAAACGCTATCGAAGGCTTTTCGATAATCTATCCACGCCATACTGAGGTTCTTCTGTGACTGATGTGCATCCTCTAATATTGCTTTGTTGACCATGAGATGATCTTTGCATCCCCTGGCTCCTCGACGGCATCCGCGTTGTTCTATTGCCATTATGTTATTCTCAGCGCAGTGTTCATATAGACTGTCAGCTAATACGGATGTTAGTAATTTGTAAGTGCTAGGTAGGCAAGCTATGGGTCTCCAGTTCTTTGGGTCTTCCGTATGTTCATTTTTAGGGATTAGCACAACCTGACCTGTAGTGAACCATTCCTCTACCATTTCTTGGCCGTTAACTATCCTTGTAAACAGTAAAGCTAAGAATTTGTGGGTACTGGTGAGATATTTTAGGTAGTAATTTTGTATTTTATCAATGCCAGGAGTTTTCCAATTGTGCATTTTCTTAGTAGCGTCACTTATTTGTTCTACTGTGATTTCAACTGTATTGTTTGGTTCTATTTGTTCTGCTGATATCCGAAGATCCTCTATCCACTGCGCGTCTTTATTATATTCTTTAGGGTTCGATAAAATGGCTTTCCAAAATTCTTCGGTGCTATCTCTACTGGGTAATTTAATATTAGTCATCCTACTTTTGTTTCCTAAACTTCTATAAAATCTATGTTCATTTTCAATGAATGTACTATTATGCTGTTGCCTGCTACTAATTTCTTCGTATCTTTTTATTCTAGCTGCTAATGCCTTAATTCGTTGTGTCATGGTTTCTATTTGGTTTTTGTGATCATTTAAATTTTGAATATTGTATTTCGTGTACAGTTTGTCTTTAATCTTTAGTATTCTGCATGAAGTCACTCCTCGGTCTATTTCTATTAACTGTCCTACTTCTTTTCTAAGCTTTTCTATCCTAGCTTGGATTCGTTTCTTCCAAGGTGGGTCTGTTATAACTCTTGTGGTATTACGCTGTAAAAATGGTTTTTGGTTGTTGGTAACAAGTAGTGTTTTGGCAGTGGCATAGATAATGTTATTTATTTCGCGAAGTGATGTGTTAACAATTAATAGGTGTGGCAGGTATTTATTGAGTGTGTGTAAGTTTTCTAAAAAGTGTTTGTTTATTTTGGCTTTCGGTAGAGAATGACCTTCCGCTAAAGGTATTTCTCGGATTTCAGCTAGTGTACGCAAAAAGTTCAATATAATTGGGTTCTGATCTTCGTCGACAGTGATATTCCTAGTTAACTGGTCTATAGTCTCTATCTGTGATCGTAAATATTGCGTAGTGTTCTAGTCCACGTATGTTTCAGTGTTAGGTGGTGTACGTGGTTCCTGTGTTGTGTGCGTTATATTTGTTATAATTTCTCTAATCGGTTCAGTAGTTCTTAAAATATCTGTAATCGGTTCAGTAGTTTCTGTAGTCTCTAATCCCTGTGCTGTTCTTTTGATTCGGTCTAGTATTTGTTGGGATAATATATTTTTCTTTATTATATTACGGGCTTGATTAGATAGTGTGTTGCCATTGAATTTATGAATTTTAGGGTTATTTGGGTTTCTGCTTTGAAATAAATATTCTAATCTTCTGATATATCCTGGTCCTTCATGTTGTGCTTTGAAGAAGCAAAACATAAGCTCTTCCATCTCGTAGTTTGACCACTTGCGTCTTCTATCATCGTTGATGTGCGTTTCTGTGGTCGTTGTAGATGAGCCGGCCAAGCTTTCGGTGGGCGAAGCCCTACTCGGCAAAGCATCATCCACTCCCTCCCCTCCCCGTTGTTCGGCTGTGACATTTTCGGGTTCCCCGACTCTCGCCCGCCTGTTCAGCAAAGAGCCACTGACGGTCCGCATACTGTCACACTCAGCGTCAGCTCTAAGTGTGCCCCGACGATCGCCCTCGGGCAGCGGCCCTATACGTAGATTCCTTCTCTGTCTCTCCATTGCTGGGGGTTTGCCATTGCCCTTTTTGGTCACCTGTATTGACATTTTATTCCAGGTGTCCGCCTCTCACGTGGCTTAGATGTTTCGCACGGACGAGGGGTTGGACTTCGAGAAGCATATTATTATATATTATATTATAATATTATATATTATACATCTGAGATCTTTCTCTGCTCGAGCTCTAAGCTCGTATTACTGAACCCCGCCCTGAGACCCTCAGGGAAAGGATGGTTCAGTTGCCCCCCCCCCCCCCCCCCCCTACGAAAACTGTGTCTCCTAATACTTATCCTGATCCGTTGGTTTTGGCCCTATAATAGCAGAACATCAGCTCTTCTAGCTCCCTGTGTGACCACTTTTTCCTTCCGTCATCTACTGATCCTGTGGTCGATGATGAGGATGCACCGGCAGAGCTCGCGGGAGATGTCTCCCTGCTCCGCAAAGTATCATCCATTGGTTCTTCGGCAGTAACATCTTGGGACCTACCCCGACCCCCCTTGTCCCTGACCCCCGACCCGCCGGTACGACGAGAGTCACTGGCTAGCCCGCTGCTACGCCCGACACCAGCTACGGACGTGCTCCGGCGATCGCCCCCGGATAGCGGCATTAAACGTTTATTTCTTTTATTTTTCTCCATATTTTCTGGGTTACCCTTCCTTGTTAGCAACGTAAGTTTTCTTTGTACGCGTGTCCGCCCCCCACGTGGTCAGCTGTTCGACTCGGACGTAAGGTGGGATTTTGGGGAGCCGTGAGGTGGGATTTTGGGGAGCATTATTATTATTATTATTCCCTTTATTTACATCTATAAACTTATTAATTTAAATTTTTAAATACATTCTAAAAATAAAAAATATTTATTTAAAAATATAAAAAAATAGCGTCCCACCGGCATCGGGTACAGGGACCAAGCTACCGGTGGTTAGGGCTGCAGAGACAGGAACCGTCTCACGATACGTGCCGTGTCTAGAAGTACCGCCTTTTGCATCTGGCCCTTGACCCAACTACCTAACGCGAGCCTCTTGAGATGTTGATCAAGGCTCTTGGCAATTAGACCGTGTGCTGATACGACTATCGGAACAATAATCGCTGAATCTACATACACAGGTTCCAAGGAAGTCTCGAACTGTATAATCTATTTTATACAGCTCGAGGACCCTCTTCAGCCATGTATGGGGGACCGAGTCAAACGCCTTTTTGTAGTCTATCCAGGCAGCAGACAAATTACGTCGGTTGCGTTTGGCCTGCTGACTAACAACCGCGTCTATCAGGAGGAGTTCCTTAGCACCACGACTCCCTCGCCTACATCCGTTCTGTGCAGCAGCGAGGATCTGACAGTTACAGACGTTAGTGCCTTGTAAAGTGTAGGAAGACACGTATGTCGATACTGCGACGGGTTCGCGGCACTTTCTGATTTAGGAATTAAATGAGTGATTTCAGTGGTGAGGAAGTTTGGGAGCATCTTCGTGTCTAGGGTCTCTTGGAACTGTCTTGCGAGAGTTTCATGGGATGTCCGGAAACTTTTCAGCCAATTGTTTTGCAACCCATCGCTTCCTGGAGCTTTCCAGTTGGGAGCTTTGGTAATTGCTGCCTGAACATCATCCTGGCTGGCAGTTACCGGGTCCATCTGTGGTAAGTCCACACAGGAATCCTCGATGAACTGCATCCAGGGCCCCTCCACATGCTCCACAGGTCGTGACCACAAGTTGCGCCAAAACTCAACCAGCACCTGTCCATCCAGACGCTCAGTTGCAGCGTTGGCCATGGGTTTCTCAATGGACCTGTAAAACTTCCTCTGATCACTCACGAAGAGGCGATTCTGGTGATATCTCATAACTCTCTCCGAGTATCGTCGGATTCGTTTGCTCCAAACTGACACCTTCTGTTTCAAGATATCTATACGGTTCGTCAGTTGCTGAGCATTAGGATCTTCAGGGCCTAAGTCACACCCTGCAAATGCTGCTCCGACGAATCGCAAGACTCTTGGTCTTCTGTTACTGTTTCTAAAACTGATCAGTTTGCCGATGAGGACCCTGGCCTCAGCGATACGAACTCCAATCCTGCGCTTCCAAGCAGGCTCGGGGTCTCTCACTCGCCGAGCATCAGCAGCTGCCACCTACCGATTTGGTTGAAGCTTGGCGCCGATGTATCGACAAACTGCCATTGCGGCGCCGAATAGGATTGAATTCGTATCGGTGAGACCGCTGTTGTTCTCCAGATACGGAAGCAGTGACATGTTAACGGCCTCAACGACATGCCGATTTTGGTGGCTCAGACCAATTCTGGGAATCCGGGACCTCCTTTCCAGAGGCATATCACGCGCTTCCAGAATCGCCTCCTCAAGAATCCTCCTGATTTGCTCCATATCCTGGGAGACTGTTCCCTCCCCTCCCCCATCACGAGCTTCAGGTTGAGTAGTGCCATCAGTCACAGCATCAGCATCTTCGTGTTGTACTGAGACAATTGACACCCGTCCCTGTGCTGGTGCAAGAGGAGGGGCAGGAACAGCCTCGAGTCGTAGTTGTTCGAGTTCGTCTGCACTAAATGCGTTAGAACGCAGTAGGAAACGAACCCGATCAGCCAGGTTTTGGTCGGTAATGTGGGACAGTGACGGCTCAAGAGCTTGAAAGCTGCGAAGTAGTCTTGCTCGACGTCCCATTCCCCCGTTTTCTCCCCCAGTCGCCCCAAAGTGGGCGCGCATGATGTCGGCATTTTGTTCTCTGGTCCATCTCATGCGTCGCCCTCCACCAGGTGCGGAAGCCTCTTGCTGAGTCCTCGCGGGCTCTGCAGGCGTCAAGCCTCCTGGTGGCGATGATGGTGGGGTAGCGGCCCGAGGAGTTGTTCGTGTCAGGCTAGGTCTGCGTCTTCTTGCAACAGTTATATGGGAACTCATCATGGGCCTTATAATATGGGGTGTAAAAGTCGCCACAGGCAGCGCCCCTTACCTGCAGAAGGCTATATACAACGGAGTGCGCCTTTTACTCCGAGGGGACCGTTTGAGACCCAGTCTTTTTAGCACCCTGGGCCAAGCAGCCCTTACGGCACGGTGCCTCACTCCTTGGGCTAGTGCTGGTTACTTGCGCGGGTGGAACAACTATTGCCACAATAGTGCCACCCGTGGGCGATGGGCTCACCACATTCCAACGCCAATTTATTATTATTATTTCTATGTATTTTTTCTTTTTCTCGGCTTTTGCCGGTTTATTAGACTAACACGGGCCGAAGCCAAGTGCTAGTCTTAAAAACAGGCCATACCCAGGGCTAACGACCTTGAGCAAATGGGCGATATGACTCGCTAACATAGAGTAGCGCAACTACAGAGACATCAGAGTAAAAGAACCACGGAAGAAGAAGAAACATAGTAGCGGAAATGCGTTCCTCGCTTCACCAAATAAACAAAAAGCTGTGAGATGGTCTCACCCGACTGCCCCTCTCTAAAACGTTTATTGTGAGAGTTAAATCCGATTGACGTTGTCATTTTTGTTTTATTTCAAACTTTGAACAGATGATCCACGTGACCTAGTGACGTAGTTTAATGCAACAGAGTCACAGACTACAGACAAAGTCTCGCCATAAGCCCCTCTGCACTCTATTTTATAGAGAGAGGCGAAAAGTAAATTAAAAACAAAGGAACGTTTGTATTTAAATTTTCCTTTGTTTTTAAGTGTAGTAAAATACACTGCAAAAAATGTGATTGATCATTACGTAAAACTTAAATGTGACGAATTCACAAAGACGAATGTTCATATATTCCACAGACATATAAGAATAAGATATATTCATTGTTTTGTACTTAAATTATTACAAATCCAGAAAGGGGGGTCTTCCACTCGCTTAAAAAACGATCTTTGTTTTTACCCATGTTCGCAAATGATTAAATGAATTAAAATTTTTGTTACTTTTGGAACAAAATTTCATTTCATTTTATTATTACAAACAAACCAAAATAGACGTAAACGCAGTTGCGAGGGTCAGCTAGTTATGTATAAATAAGAAGCGCTCGTGGCACCGCTGACTTAGTGTTCTGTAAGCGATCACTGCAGTAAGCTCATTCACTATGGCCAGTCCTTGGATGGGTGACCATCCATGTGACCACTTTGTGACAGTTATTTGAGCGTCGTTTCCGTGTTTCGGAAGGCACGTTAAGCCGTTGGTCCTGGATGCCCGTAAAATGACAGTCGTTAAGCGAAGTTGAAGGCCGTTTTGGCGGCTTGATTAATTTTAACAGCAGGCAGATACAACCTGCGCCTGTCTATCTCAACACGGCAATACAGCTCACCGCCTATTACGTGGGACAAATTCTAAAAAGGTGAAATGTGGGGACATAATAATATGCCTCTGCCTATATCTTCGGGGATAAAGGTGTGACCATATGTATGTATGTAACTAGCTGACTCTCACAACTTCGTTTACGACGCTTAAGGTGTATGAAACATGAGGTATTTCTTCATCAGTCTCATCAACCGGCGGGTAAAACTGCCCTGTTTGCTTAATTATAAACGAATTTAAATATTAAGCATATTGTAAAACTAGCAGACCCTCGCAACTTCGTTTACGTCACATAAGGTTTGCAAAAGGAGAGGCACTTCTTCATCAGACTCATCAAGCAGCGTGTGAAACGGCCCTGTTTGCTTTATCATAAAAGAGCTTAAAGATTAAGTTTATTCTAAAACAATTCAGTCCCCGACTTCGGCGCGGACAGAATTATTTTACAACAGCCTTAATCATTAAGCTCTTTTATGATTCAGCCAACACGCCTGTTTAGATTTACCGTCACATTCCAAGGAACCCTTGAATTATAGGTTTTGAGAAAGTTGAGATATCTCTAATTCCTGAACTACAAAACCCTCAGCACTGAAACTTGTGTGAAGCAATCCTAGGTTGAATTCTAGGTTTAGAGAAGTTGAGATGTGTCTAACTCCTGAACTTCCTCGGATCAATTTTCATTCAAATCAGTAGTTTCGGCGTGATACGTATTCGGAATACAGACGGACATGAAAATTTTAAATTTCATTTTGGCTTAAGTAGGTATCGATTAGAGAACGCGTTCTTTTTTTTTAAATAACTTCCATATTCAGGCTCTCGACCCTCAACAGTTTTATTATTATGTAGGTATAGATATAGACTAGCAAGAAACTCGGCGGGCACTCACTTTATTCACTTTTATACCTTAACCAATTTGCCGGTAGATGGTGCCTACTTGTGGCGACCCACAAGACGTAATAAGCTAAAAGAGTCAATTCTTTCAGCTTAGGTTGAGAGCAGTGTCTCAAAAAAGCAGTGTTTAAAATTAAACTATAATATAAGTATTTTCATCAGTAGACAACTGATGAAAATACTTATATTATAGTATCCCTTAGCACAAGGTTATATTAGCTTAAGTTGTGTGCGAATGTCCACAAATATTTCTTCATTTATTTATATTGAAATGATTAAGTACCGCTTACAATATAAGCATGATTACCTTTCGAAGTAATTTAATAAAACAATACGAAAAATAAGTTGAAATGCATTATATTCTCATGTAATGCAGCATGCATTGTGTAACTCGGGCTCTAGCTCTGTTGCACGCATTACTCTGTACATGAATGAAAATATAACATTTTACGAGAATATTTGCAGACCAGAGCGACACACGTCCGTCTAGCAACTGAATTACACGACTCCCCTCACACTAGATTTTCGGGCGAGCGCGGGGAAGCAAGCAACGTGATGTATTCTTTGAATATATTATTAGTTATAATTAGTTAAAACTTATACTAATTCAAAATTGAAGAAAACCATTTTAGAGGTCTATGTTTTCTTTAGTCTCTGATATAAATTTTATTATCATTCATTAATAAATAGATGCCATACAACGACTTCTTCTAAAAAATTATGGGCCATTTCAGTGATGTTTTACTAGTTTATTTATAATAAATACACAATTTCTGATGAAACCATCCTCTGGAACACATCTTGTAGATTTCAAATCTACTTTTGGCTGTCATTTTTCGTATACTAATACCGAGAAGAACGTCTTTATTTGCACCTCTTTTTCGCAAACTTTGTCAACCACTCCCCTTGTGTTTGCTCGTGTGTGCTGTGTGTGAGATGACTGTGTGTGTGTTGTGTGCGTGTTATGTGTTTGTTCGTCAGATTGTAAGAACTTACGTACAATTCTACACGTGTTAAGGACAGCAGCTTTTTGTAAACTTTTGTGTATATATAGTGGTAGATTTAAAGTTTTAATGGATTGGTGCAACTGTTTTGGAATAACCCCTGTAGTTGAAATGACTATAGGGACGATAGTAACGCTATTTAACTGCCACATTCTGGTTATTTCTATTTTTAAGTCGACATATTTAGCTAGTTTTTCTGCAATTGTGTTTTGTAGGTTGTGGGTGTTTGGTACAGCTATGTCTATAGGTTGTGCCGTTTTGTTAATTTTATCAAGGACTGTGATATCTGGTCTATTGTAATGTGTGGTTCTATCTGTAAGAATTGCACGGTCGAAGTATAATTTACTAGCTGACCCGCGCAACTTCGTTTGCGCCACATAAGAGAGAGTATTTCTGTAGTGCAGTACTCCCGTAGCGTCTCGTCGTTAATATTAAATACTACGTGAGAGAGAGAGAGTGAGAGAGAAAGGTTTCTCGTAGCGTGTATTCCCGTCGCATTATATTCAAAAACAATTTCGTTTATGAAAGAGGTATCCCGTGGCATTATTGTAGAAAAAAATTGATTGCCATTAAAATGGTTATTCCGCACCAACCCAAAGACAGACACAAAAAAATTTTGTAGTACAGTCACGAGCAATAATATGTATACATTGTCACGGCTCCTAAAATATGTAAACACCTTCGGCTCCAAAACGAAGTGCTCAACGTGAAGAGCATAAAATTGTAACCACGAGTTCACATCATAAATATATATACACTCATTGAGGAAGAAAGGAACAAAACTATGTATGCACGTTTTGCATCAATATAATACACAATGTATCCACCAATAATATGTATACAACTAAAATTTCATAACTGCGTATAGAATAAAATTATTTAAAATTGTGAAAAACGAATGCATGCTAGAGCTCCTGTCTGTAGGTCGGGCACATTCGTAAACCATACGAATATCACCGATCTATTTTCTCAGAGAAATTCTTTATTATTCTTTGTGGGGTTTATATACATATGTACATAAATGGCAAAGTTTGTTTGTTTGTTTTCTTTAAAGCGCGGTATATTAATATTAGTGTTAGTTAATCGATCTGAAACCTTTGCACGGGTTGTTTGGTATCGCAAACCCGAATGTGTTTTAACAGACTCCAAAAAAGGGGAGGCAGTTTATTTTTTGTTTAATGTTTGTTACCTCATAACTCCGTCATTTACAGACCGGAATGTTTTTTTTTTATAAAAAGGATATATTTCCAAATTGGAACATTTTTTTTTCAAAATTTTGTTCTGATGGGTAGGTTTATGAGGACTTCAGTGTTTTGGTGAATTTGACAGATCCCACAACACCGTCACAGGGGCAGATCGGTGTCAAGAAGTTTTAGTGAGAATTCCCAGCGCTATCGTGATCAGGTGCTGGGCGACCCTCACACGAGCTCATGCCTCACCAGCATGGGTAGTCCGTAAGCGGAGCTCTCCTTGTAAAAAAAAAGGTTTATAATGACTTGAGGCAACTCCTCAAACATCATAGGTGATTTTGGTATTTTTGTTCAATACTAGCTGTTCTCCAAGGCTTCGACCGCGTGTCTTTATCGCGTAAAATCATAACCCTCTCTTTGCACAGTCGGTTAAAAAGTAGCCTATGTCCTTCCGAAGGTCTAAAACTATCCCTATCCCAAATTTCATTTCAATCGCTCTAGCAGTTTAGGCGTGAAAGCGTAACAGACAGACAGACAGAGTTACTTATGTATTTATAATATTAGTGAGAGTCGGTGCCAGCAAAATATCAATATAAACCTAAGCAATATTGAGTATATAATATTTTTTTTCAGTTCAGTATTATTTTTGTGTAAGGTTATACTTAGATATTAAATCAAAAATCTAATTTGAAGGTTTTCATCAAAAGTGGATACATATTTATGCAGCACCGTTCAGATACATGTTATTGCTGAAGAAGTTAAATATAATTTAATGGAATTTAAGATGAGTACATCATAAGAATCAACGCGTGAATACATATTATTAAAGCAATAAGTGTATGTATATTTATGATGTTAACTCGTGGTTACAATTTTATGCTCCTCACGTTGAGCACTTCGTTTTGGAGCCGAAGGTGTTTACATATTTTAGGAGCCGTGACAATGTATACATATTATTGCTCGTGACTGTACATATTTTTTACATACTTGTAACTATAAATATTTACGCAGCACACGCAACGAAGCTCTCAAAAGGAATAACTTTTCCCCCGTTTTTGAAACATTTACTATTACTGCTCCGCTCCTTTTCGTTGTAGCGTGATGCTATATAGCCTATGACACTCCACAATAACGTAGCTTTCTATTGGTGAAAGAATTTTTAAAATCGGTTCAGTAGATCCCGAGATTACCCCTTACAATTTAACAAATATACAAACACACAAACTTTACTTCTTTATAATATTAGTATAGATGTGTAGAGTTTTCCAGGATAATTTCAGGTGTATATTTGTAGTATGGAGTTAGTAGTGTAGTAATGAGGTTGTGTTTTATGGCGAGTTCTTGGTGAATGATATTAGCGACTTGGTCATGTCTATGTTAGTAGTCGGTCTGCACGATTGCCTGGCATGCCCCGGTAATATGTTGTATGGTTTCTGAAGAGCTGTTGCACCGTCTACATCTGTCTGAAACATCAGGGGCACGTATTATAAACTTCTGATAGTTTCGAGTTTCAATAACTTGGTCCTGAATGGCGATCATGAACCCTTCTGTTTCAGGAAATAGCGTTCCAGTTTTGAGCCAGTCGTTCTATGCTTGTTTATCGACGCTGGGTTGACTCAAATCATGCCTATGTCTTCCATGCAGCGATTTCCGTGCCCATTCTTCTATTTTGCTCTGTGTGCTTTTTAACTTCTCATTATTTTGTAGTATTCTATCAGCCAAGTTTAGGGTAGTTAGTTTACGGTCGTTATATGCTATTGCCTTATGTAATTTAGATGTGTTTGATTTTGTATGAAAGTATGTTCTTAATCCTGTTACCTGTTTATTATGTAAATTCATGATGTCTATTATCCCTCTTCCTCCTTCTTCTCTTGGTAATGTCTGCCTTTGAATGCAAGCTCTAGGGTGGTGTTTTCTGTGTTTAGTCATGCTAGTGTTTATTATTCGTTGTAAGTTTCTAAGTTCAGTGTTTGACCAGCTAATTATACCGAAAGAATAAGTAAGAATAGGGATAGCGTAAGTGTTAATTGCTTTGCTTATATTTCGTGAGTGTAATTGTGTGTTAAGTATGGAATTAAGTCTATGTTTAAATTGATTAGTTAGTGTAGATTTAATTTCTTTATGATGGATAAGCTTTTTTTTTTTTTTTTTTTTTTTTTTTTTTTTTTTTTTTTTTTTTTTTACACAAATTCTCAAAAATTCTTTATTTTCTCTTTGATTGTAAATAGCCTAAATATTAGTATGTCTCTCCTTCCTCAAGTGGTCTTATAATTTCTCCAGTATCTATTGTGTATGAGTGATCGTAGGTTTTGTCTGCTTTAGTAGAATTTATTTTGCATTTGTCTATCCCAAAGTCCATTGCTATATCTTTAGAAAAGTTTTCGGTTAGGTTTGCAAGTATGGCTAATTCATCGGGTGTAGTTGCGTAAAGTTTAATGTCGTCCATATAAAGTAAATGATTGATTTTACAATTTTGAGTGTCAGTCTCTCTGCCAGTTGTATTTGTATCATCTGTAAATTCTAGCAAATATCCGGGTCCCAAAGAGTTGAGTTGTTTTGAAAGAGGATTTAAAGCAAGACAGAACCATAGTGGGCTAAGTGCATCCCCTTGGAATATGCCACGTTGAATCTTAATTGGTTCTGTATCCATGGTTCCTGTCGGTGTAGTTAATCGTATTCTGGTTATCCATTTTGCCATTATATTCTTTAAGAAACTAATTAACTGCGGGTGTATCTTATATATTTCTAGTACTTCCTGTAGCCAAGAATGTGGCACTGAGTCGTAAGCCTTTTTACAGTCTAATAGTACAGAGGTCATTTTTAGGGTTTCGTAGCCAAATGGCAAAAACGGAACCCTTATAGATTCGTCATGTCTGTCTGTCTGTCCGTCTGTCTGTCCGTCCGTGTGTCACAGCCACTTTTCTCCGAAACTATACGGCCTATGCTATTGAAACTTGGTAACTAGATGTATTCTGTGAACCGCATTAAGATTCTTATATAACACTCGAAAAAAAGCAGTAAATTTTGGGGGTCCCCATACTCAGAACTGAAACTTAAAATTTTTTTTTTCATCAAACCCATACGTGTGGGGTATCTATAGATAGGTCTTCCAAAATGCTGTTGAGGTTTGTAACATCATTTTTTTCTAAAGTGAATAGTTTACGCAAGAGGGACTTCCAAAGTGGAAAAATGAGTGTCCCCCCCCCCCTCTAACTTCTAAACTAAGAGAGTGATAAATCTAAAAAAAATATATAATGTACATTGCCATAAAAACTACCAACGAAAATTGGTTTGAACGAGATAGAGCTGGTAGTTTTTTATTTAATACGTCATAAACCGCAATTTTCGGTTAGAATAATCACTACCATCGTGTCTTTGGGTATCGTATAAGTTATTCCTTCTGTAATATATGCTGGCATTATTGTTGGGTTTTGAATGAAGCTATTAATATGTGCGTGTAAATACGGATGTGTGTGCGTGAACTTTTTGTACCAATAATTGTGTACGTGGTCAGATCCTGGTGCTTTCCAGTTATGCAGTTTTTTTAGAACATCTTGGAAAATATTAATAGAGACATAGTCAATTTCCATTTCTTCTATATTCAATGATGTTTTTTCTAACTCTATCCATTTCGCTGTTTTATTATGTTCAACGGGATTTTCCCATATAGCTGACCAAAATCTCTTCACTTCATCTGGTTGTGGGAGTCTAGCTCTATTATTTTCTATATTGTTGGGTGTGGTGTGGTTTGTTGTTGCCTGCTTTAATGTTCTGTAGAATTGTTTTTCATTCCTACTAAATTGATTGTTCTGTGTTATTCGTTGCGTGCATTTTACATATCTGTTTAGTCTACTTTTTGCTACAGTTAGTTTCTGTTTAAGAGTTTTTTAATTTTTTGTTCTAACCTTATTTGTCATTTAGGCTTATAGTTTTCTTGTCTTTGTAGCTGTTCATTAGTACGTTCTAAAATCAGTGATGGGCAAAATGTAATTAGATTAACCGTTACAAATTACAGTTACTTTGTAATGCTTAATTCAATTACTCTGTAACAGATTACTTGAGTAATTAATTACAATGAGTACTAGCTATAATTAATTACTGAGTAATGGAATTACACGTTAATTAATTACATTGCAACTAGTTACTCATTAATTCAATTAACCAACTCTCATAATTAACATCTCTGTCCTAAGGATTCGTCACGGCCCAAGGGGTGGATCTATTTTGATGCGGTTTTTTGATCGTTAGTCAATGTATCCTTGATGGTTCTTGGCTATACATTTTGAAGACCATCAGCTTAATTCCTGAGTGATGAAGGGATTTCACTAAAATTCCCATACGCGAATCATGGTAAATGTGGTGATCTTTTACTTTTCAAGTGTTTTCACGACATGGTAACCAGCTACATACTTAATGGATTAAAATGTCTACAAATTACATGATAATTTAACACCAACATGGCGGCCGCACCGTAATCACAAAATTTCATGATGGGTATCGTTTAAGGGGTTTTTTGGTATGCTGAGTACGAATCACGTGATAATTTTGCAATCCAACATGGCCGCCGCGCCGTAATCACAAAATTTCATGATGGGTATCGTTTAAGGGGTTTTTTGGTATGCTGAGTACGAATCACGTGATAATTTTGCAATCCAATATGGCCGCCGCGCCGTAATCACAAAATTTCATGATGGGTATCGTTTAAGGGGTTTTTTGGTATGCTGAGTACGAATCACGTGATAATTTTGCATTCCAATATGGCCGCCGCGTCGTAATCACAAAATTTCATGATGGGTATAGTTTAAGGGGTTTTTTGGTATGCTGAGTACGAATCACGTGATAATTTTGCATTCTAATATGGCCGCCGCGCCGTAATCACAAAATTTCATGACGGGTATCGTTTAAGGGGTATTTTAGTATGCTGAGTACGAATCACGTACCAATTTTGCAATCTAACATGGCCGCCGCGCCTTAATCACAAAATTTCATGATGGGTATCGTTTAAGGGGTTTTTTGGTATGCTAAGTACGAATAACGTGATAATTTTGCAATCCAACATGGTCGCCGCGCCGTAATCACAAAATTTCATGATGGGTATCGTTCAAGGGGTTTTTTGGTATGCTGAGTACGAATCACGTGATAATTTTGCAATCCAATATGGCCGCCGCGCCGTTATCACAAAATTTCATGACGGGTATCATTTAAGGGGTTTTTGGTATGCTGAGTACGAATCACGTGATAATTTTGCAATTCAACATGGCCGCCGCGACGTAATCACAAAATTTCATGACGGGTATCGTTTAATGGGTCTTTTGGTATGCTGAGTACGAATCACGTGATAATTTTGCAATCCGATATGGCCGCCGCGCCGTAATCACAAAATTTCATGACGGGTATCGTTTAAGGGGTTTTTGGTATGCTGAGTAAGAATCACGTACTAATTTTGCAATCCAATATGGCCGCCGCGCCGTAATCACAAAATTTCATGATGGGTATCGTTTAAGGGGTTTTTTGGTATGCTGAGTACGAATCACGTGATAATTTTGCAATCCAATATGGCCGCCGCGCCGTTATCACAAAATTTCATGACGGGTATCGTTTAAGGGGTTTTTTGGTAAAATACCCCTTATACGATACCCAACATGAACTTTTACAACGGTGGCGCGGCGGCCATATTAGATTGCAAAATTAACCCGAAATTCGTACTCAGCATACCAAAATACCCCTTATACGATACCCAACATGCTCTTTTACAACGGTGGCGCGGCCGCCATATAGGATTGTTAAATTAACCCGAAATTCGTACTCAGCAAACCAAAATACCCCTTATACGATACCAAACATGAACTTTTACAACGGTGGCGCGGCGGCCATATTGGATTGCAAAATTAACCCAAAATTCGTACTCAGCATACCAAAATACCCCTTATACGATACCCAACATGAACTTTTACAACAGTGGCGCGGCGGCCATATTGGATTGCAAAATTAACCCGAAATTCGTACTCAGCATACCAAAATACCCCTTATACGATACCCAACATAATCTTTTACAACGGTGGCGCGGCGGCCATATTGGATTGCTAAATTAACCCGAAATTCGTACTCAGCATACCAAAATACCCCTTATACGATACCCAACATGAACTTTTACAACGGTGGCGCGGCGGCCATATTGGATTGCAAAATTAGCCCGAAATTCGTACTCAGCATACCAAAATACCCCATATACGATACCCAACATGAACTTTTACAACAGTGGCGCGGCGGCCATGTTGTATTGCTAAATGAACCCGAAATTCGTACTCAGCGTACCAAAACACCCCATAAACGATACCCAACATGAAATTTTACTACGGTGGTGCGGCGGCCATATTGGAGTGCAAGAGTATTATATTAGTGTGCACCATTTTAATTAATATTAATAAATTATAGAAAGCTGTCGGAAACGCGGCAGCCCTACAATGTGTTTACATTGTTGACATTCCCTTCCGCGTCTTGTCCCTTGTCCCCCTCACGATTGACCTAACTAGACGGCTTCGTCGGCCGACTGTATGATCTGCCGGCTGTGGTATTGATTTGCTTGAATTTATGATAATTACAAAGTAATGAATTACAAAGTAACTAGTTATAAAGTAATCTAATTACTTTGCAACTAGTTACTAAGTAACTAATTAACCGGAACATCCAAAGTATTTAAATTACAAAGTAATTAATTACTGAGTAATTAGATTACATTGTAACTTAATTACATTGTAATTCAATTATTAATTGAATTACTTTTGTAATTAATTACGCCCATCACTGTCTAAAATCGGTTGAGTAGTTATTAAATTAGTAGTTAGTTGAGTAGAGAGTTCAGAATTTGTTCCAACAGTCGGTTCAATAGTCGGTTCAGTAGTTTGGTTCGTAATTAATTCAGTAACCGGTTCATTGGTTGGAAGATGTATTTTAGTACCATTGATTTTAGCAGCAGTCCAAGCGGCACAATAAATAAGCGTTTGTAAAGTGACATATTCTATGTCCCTATTAACGTGTGCGGTTAGAATGTTGTTGTTCATGTAGTTTACTGTTGCTGCTAACTTTTTTGATGTTCTTTGTTTTGGTATGTAAGGTCTGCTTGTAGGGTGGATATTTTTAAAGCAGTTTAGTGCCTGTGTAAATACTGTATCTATTTCATTGTCATTTTTTTCTGAATCTGCAGTTGTGATAAGAGTATTAGCAGTTGTGTGTTTGTGTGTGGGTAATTCAGCATCAACATTAGTTAATGATCTGATTTCATCTGGGAAATCTGCTTACAAATTATGTGTGATTTCGATGTTAGTGTTATCTCTTCTTTCACTCGTCATTACTTGTAACTCTTCAGCTACTTCTTCTCTAATCGCAGCTAGTCTACTGTCACTAATATATTTACTATCCTACTTCCTACTAATATTATAAATGTGAAAGTTTGTGAAGATGTTTGGATGTTTGTTACTCAATCACGCTCTAACAGCTGATTGGATCGGGATGAAATTTGGTACAGAGATAGCTTATAGTCTGGAATAACACATAGGCTACTTTTCATCCCGTGAATATGTTCCTACGGGAAGCGGGAACGGGTACCGAATTTTACGCGGGCGAAGCCGCGAGCGTCATCTAGTTTATTATAAGTCTCCTCTGGTCAGCTATTCGCTGTTCAGTTACGTAATCTAAATGAGGAAATTTGGATATGAATGATTGGTGTAAATATTCATACTTACAGAATTCGGGACTTCACGCGAAACACATTTACTTACATTTTCACACCGACGTTTCGAGCACGTTGCAGCGCCCGTGGTCGCGGTTGGACTGAGGCGAGAATCGACGAAAACCATGAAGTAACTTCTTGCCAAACTACCCTCCGCTATTGTCACAACGAAGGATAAGGCCGGCGACACACTACACTCACTACGTCAGTTCTAATTGGCACAGTTTTACGTTCAAGTTTATTAATCATTGCATTCCACATCCCGGAGAGCTTATATCCATCATCCCTATTGAAATTTTTGTGTTTTTTAATTTCAATGGCTTCACGCACCATACGTGGATAATAGTGACGATCAGTGGAGAGGACTTTTGGTTGGTGAAGTTCGATCCAGTGATTACTGCCCGTATCGAGGTGTTCTGCTATTGCCGATTTGTTAAACTGACAGTTTTTTACAGCTGCAATGTGTTCTTTGACCCTTTCCGCGATGGTCCGCTTGGTTTGGCCTATGTAGGAACTACCGCAGCTGCAATCCACTTTGTAGACACCTGGTGTTTGCAGAGGAATGACGTCCTTTGGTGTTCGTACGTACCTAGCTACCTTTGTTAACGGTTTAAAAATCGTCCGTATGGAGAACCGCCGTAAACACGATCCGATCTTGTCCATTATTCCCTTTATATACGGCATATAAGCTGGTTGACGTTCCACCCCCGGCTTCACTTTCCTCGGTGCACGTCGTGTCTTCCTACTACTCGCTACGTACCCATTCATCTTGAGTATCTCCTGAACATAGTCCAACTCCTGCTGTAAATGTTCAGGGTCGCAGAGGTCATTAGCTCGTTTGACGAGCGTCGCGCTGACTGATTTGAGATGAAGTGGGTGATGATGCGAGGAGGCGTGCAGGTATCTATTTGTGTGAGTGGGTTTGCGATACACAGTGTGGGCCAAGGAACCGCCTGCTCTCACCATTAATTTGACGTCAAGGAAAGACAACGACCTGTTGTTCTCAATCTCATAGGTAAATTGTGTTTTCACATGTAATGAGTTGAGATACTCGGTAAAACAAATCACCTGCTCCCTGTTGTGACAATAGCGGAGGGTAGTTTGGCAAGAAGTTACTTCATGGTTTTCGTCGATTCTCGCCTCAGTCCAACCGCGACCACGGGCGCTGCAACGTGCTCGAAACGTCGGTGTGAAAATGTAAGTAAATGTGTTTCGCGTGAAGTCCCGAATTCTATAAGTATGAGTGTAGAAAACCGCGATAGTTTAAAAATAACATTAGCAAACCGTTACGGGCCGGAAATTGCACAAAAAGTTAAAGACCTTGAGTGTTATCGGAGAAAGTGTGCGCGTATAAGTACCTCACTCACATTTTTAAAAAAGTGCCGTGATTGGGATATTATTCCTAAGTGTGTTCGGATTAGGCCGCGGGAGGACATTGCTTTCTCAGATAAAATTCTAAGACACGCGAGTGGTCGATTACTACGACAATTAATTAAAAACCACCATGCAGACTTAGACAAGTTGCACAGTGAGTTGTATGTGTTACATTTGGAATGCAGTGAAGTGTTGACCGGGAGTGATTTCGACTAAGTTGATCGCATTACATACCAACAAGCCGAGAGGACATTTGAACTAAGCAGTGCAACACACGAAAAGAAATTCTGCAAATTAACGGCTTCTCAGAAGAAAAATACGCACTTGCAAGATAAGGCTTGTTACACACCATCAAATTTTAACGACACCGTGATCAATTTGTCAAATGTGGACTTAGACCAGCCAACCTTAAACGTACTGCAGAAGGGGTTGAATTACGCGCTCACACCGAATAAAGTGCCGTATGAAAACATCATATGTGGTGTGGAGGAGGCCATCGCTCGGAACAAAGTGCCTTATGGGGAGGCTGAGATACTACGGCAAGACGTTTCCCACGTCTTACGTAAGGCACGCCTGCCCAAAAGCAACATATCTAGAGAAGAGCGCGAAGCACTTGCTGCTTTGAGGAGCAAGGATGAGGTACTGGTGCTTAAGGCTGATAAAGGCAACGCCACCGTGGTGATTCAAACCACAGATTATGAGGACAAGATACGCACTTTGCTCGAGGACACACACACATACAAGCCGGTAAATTACAATCCCACTTCTAGAGTAACACGTAGCATACGAAAATTGATCAAGGAACACGAAGAAGATTTTACAGAGGACGAGTTCAACCATTTACACAGACCAAAGATTACGCAACCACCCAAACTATATGGCTTGCCCAAAGTGCATAAACCCGATGTGCCATTGCGACCAATCGTAAGTCAAATTAACTCTCCTACTTACGATCTAGCAAAACACATTGCCAAAGCACTGCAGCCATTGGTAGGGAAAACACCGTCCTTTGTCAAAGACTCTCGCCATTTCGTGAACATTATCCAAGACATTAAGCTGGAACCGGACGAGCTCTTGGTAAGTTTTGATGTAGAATCGTTATTTACCAACGTTCCATTAGAAGATTGTCTGCGGATTGTCGAGACTAAGGTAAGAGAGAATGGCCTGCCAGATGGTTATACAGCGCTGCTACGGAGTTGCATAGAAGGAAACTACTTCCTTTACCACAACCAATACTACCTCCAGATAGACGGCGTGGCTATGGGCAGTCCATTGGCACCAGTAGTGGCCAATATTTGGATGGAACATATAGAAGACATGTTATTCCAGGATGTCCGAATTCAGATCAGGTTGTGGAAAAGGTATGTAGATGATATATTCTGCATATTTAAAGGCAACAGGGAGCAGGTGATTTGTTTTACCGAGTATCTCAACTCATTACATGTGATAACACAATTTACCTATGAGATTGAGAACAACAGGTCGTTGTCTTTCCTTGACGTCAAATTAATGGTGAGAGCAGACGGTTCCTTGGCCCACACTGTGTATCGCAAACCCACTCACACAAATAGATACCTGCACGCCTCCTCGCATCATCACCCACTTCATCTCAAATCAGTCAGCGCGACGCTCGTCAAACGAGCTAATGACCTCTGCGACCCTGAACATTTACAGCAGGAGTTGGACTATGTTCAGGAGATACTCAAGATGAATGGGTACGTAGCGAGTAGTAGGAAGACACGACGTGCACCGAGGAAAGTGAAGCCGGGGGTGGAACGTCAACCAGCTTATATGCCGTATATAAAGGGAATAACGGACAAGATCGGATCGTGTTTACGGCGGTTCTCCATACTGACGATTTTTAAACCGTTAACAAAGGTAGCTAGGTACGTACGAACACCAAAGGACGTCATTCCTCTGCAAACACCAGGTGTCTACAAAGTGGATTGCAGCTGCGGTAGTTCCTACATAGGCCAAACCAAGCGGACCATCGCGGAAAGGGTCAAAGAACACATTGCAGCTGTAAAAAACTGTCAGTTTAACAAATCGGCATTAGCAGAACACCTCGATACGGGCAGTAATCACTGGATCGAACTTCACCAACCAAAAGTCCTCTCTACTGATCGCCACTATTATCCACGTATGGTGCGTGAAGCCATTGAAATTAAAAAATACAAAAATTTCAATAGGGATGATGGATATAAGCTCTCCGGGATGTGGAATGCAGTGATTAATAAACTTGAACGTAAAACTGTGCCAATTAGAACTGACGTAGTGAGTGTAGTGTGTCGCCGGCCTTATCCTTCGTTGTGACAATAGCGGAGGGTAGTTTGGCAAGAAGTTACTTCATGGTTTTCGTCGATTCTCGCCTCAGTCCAACCGCGACCACGGGCGCTGCAACGTGCTTGAAACGTCGGTGTGAAAATGTAAGTAAATGTGTTTCGCGTGAAGTCCCGAATTCTATAAGTATGAGTGTAGAAAACCGCGATAGTTTAAAAATAACATTGGTGTAAATATTGTCTATAAACCGTTTTGTTGGTTTCTAGTTTTGTTATCATATAGTATGCTTTCATTATTGTTTCATTGTGTTCGTTTGTCCATCTTATACGTTGGTTAGTTTGCTTGTTTGTTACTGTGTTTGGTTGTGTAGTACGAGTATGTTGTGTTATTGCATTATTTTGTATAGTATGTTCTGTAACTCTTGATTTTAATATTTGTAATTCCTCTCTAACTTCTTCATATATTCTGTCTATTGTGTGTTGGGGTAGTAACTTTTTCTTAACTATTGCTCTGCGTTGATCACCTACTCTTTGCCTAGGGACCTGCATTGTCGGAAATTTCTCTATAAACTTAATGTGTAGTAGTGGAAGGTAACCATTAGTGTCTGTATCTAAATTAGTAAGTTGTAAATAGGTTCGTAGGATAAATTCGTTCATTTCCAAAGGCCATTTCCTGCGGATTCCTACTAAGCTAATGGTGGGCACAGGATCACTGGTGAAATTCACCTCCTGAGCAACATCCACTAGCTCTCTTAACGTTATGGATGATAATGATTTTGCAATGCTGTGAACTGGTGTAATACGATGTGATGGTGATGATGAAATTGATGGAAATAATGAAGAGACAGATCCGGGTGAAGATGGTGGATCTACTCTTGGCGAGCCTAGGTTATTACTTGTGCTCGCAAGTGTTGATGATTTCTGGCAAACCCCGGGCAGCGACCTGAGATTATATCTTCTATTTGTATTTGAATTCTCCATATCTATTCCCACGATTACGAGAGCATTTAAACATTCATCAGGGCAGTGGCCTCTTACCGCAGATGACCCTATGTACCGACGCAGGGGGGCGGGTGATCCCTGGTGCTGGCCGCTCGTGACTGATAATCCCTCCAGCCGCTCTTAAAAGAGCAAACTTCAGCCGCGCAAGGCCCTAATAGGCGCCTCAACTGAAGAAATTGGGGTTTTTTATAGAGGTTGGCTCCCCGTAGTCCAGGCGATGAAGCCAAAACCCTCCGTTCAGTAGTTAAGTATTAACTAGGCTATTTATCTTTACCGCTTTACAAATCTATAAAAACTCCTGCAAAAATATAGGTTAGTGATTAGGTATCACCAACCTATATTCCTTTCCTATTGCTGCCTAGCTAATTTTTCTGCTACATATTATATACACATATACTTTTATACTAGCTTTTATTCCTAACTTATGACCTAACTTAACCTAGGAGGTGTGTGCGGTCAGAGGCTTCCACCAAGTCTGCCACCGAGGTAACAGACTTGGTGAAAACCCTGATGCGGGTGGAGACGGCCGGAGGTTTCTGTTTTGCCAATTACAAAAGGTAATTGACCAATAACGGGCAGCAACCTCGTGAAGGATAGTCCACCGGCCTTGCTTAGGGGATCTAGGCGACATGCGCTCCTCCCTAAACCATTTGCTAAACCCAGCATCGGAGAGATGCGGGGAATAGGAAGCTTATCAAGCAACCACAATTGTTGTTGATCAACCCCCCGCCCTTATTATTATTAGTAATTAGTATAGATTACTTCTTTATAATATTAGTATAGATAAGTTTGTAAATGTTCAGTACTTATGTACAGCTGATATACCAGCTGATTTGCTTACTAAAAGTTTAGGTTCAACTAAGCATAAAATGTTTGTGACCGCTATTGGCTTAGTTGATAAATAGTTAGTTGCTTAAGGGGCGGTTATAGCGCACAAGTAGGCATTTGGCGCTCCCCTCGCCCCGGGCGCAAGACACACCGCGCGCCGGCAGCGGCAGTGAACTCTCATGCCACAGTATACAGTTTAGTAGAAAGAAACAGCATGCTAACTTTGTTTGACGTAGTAAATGCATTTAACTTTAATAAGTGTAGTGATTTATTACAGTTTCGTAAATAATAGTTCATTATATTGTAGCGTAGCTACTCGGTTAAATAAAACTAAAAATGGAGTAGCTAGCTAATTTTATTTAAAACTAGCTGAGCCCGCAACTTCGTTTACGTCACAAAAGGTGTATGAAAGGAAAGGTATTTCTTCATCAGAGTCATCAAGCAGCGTCTGAAACTGCCCTGTTTGCTTAATCATAAAAGAGCTTAATGAAAATAGTCTTAATCATTAAGCTCTTTTATGATTAAGCCAACACGCCAGTTTAGGTTCACTCACATTCAAAGAAACCCCTACAATTAAAATTTTCAAAATATCTGATTCTTAAAAGTGTTATAACTCTTTTATTTCTAAACCGATTTACCTAAAACAAACGCTAAATGTTAACTGGAGCAAACCTCAACACAATAAAAAAAACCGCATTGCAATCGGTTGAGCGGTTACTGAGATTAGCGTGCACAACCGTACAGACAAACAGATATACAGACATACAGACAAACAGACATACAGACAAACAGACAAAAATTCTAAAAATCATTGTTTTGGGTTCTATTGCGTTCATAAAGCCCCCCTATAATATTTTTTCTTATTTATCTTCCATGTACAGACAGCGACCTGTTACGATTTTATTATATGTATTGATAAGAACAAGGACGAACGAAAGTCGTGGGTGGTAAAAGCCCGTCAATTTTGCGCCGGTAGCGGTACTTCCCGTGCGCGATTTATTTATTTATTTATTTATCATATTACAAACAAAACAAGCGATGCGACAATAGCAGCTCCGCTGGTCGGCTGCGTGGAAGGTCGTCGCTGGGGCTGGTGTTATGGAGTCGGGGACTGGACCGCGGTCAGTAAGTAGGTAGTGCAGGTTCCAAACCCAAATCTTGGACCCTAAAACAATGGAACCAGTCAAGCTATGTCCCAAATATAGCCGCGATAATGATGTCAGATGGTGATGGTGATGGTGACGATGTTCCGCGTTAAGCGCTTGGGAAGTTTGCCATGCGGAAGGAGCAGTGCAGTGTAGCAATCAGAGCGGGTCATGGATAGTCATGTATTGCAAAATAAAATGATGGTGAATGACTTTTTTAAATCAGGATTGATTCACAATTAGGTATTCACTATGGGATGCAAAATTATCATAGCAAAATGTACATTTGTTTACATTATATACAGGTAGGTACTACAATAGTGAGCATTTCCTAGCAATGTTACAAAATATGTTAGACACTTACCCAATCCGGGGTTAAAATTCCAATTTTGATTATACAGTCGACTAATAATATTATTATTACCACTGACCAGGCGCTTACTAAGTTTTGCAAAAGTAAATAATTGTAAATGGCGAGATAAATCCACAATTACGTGCGGACGTGTTTAGCATTTAGCATCGGGGCGCAGTACGTGCAACCGCTAAGTTACTTTTTCGCCGACTGAGATGGCCGCGCCCTAGGCTGCGGTCATTCAATGTCGCCCGCGCAGGCAACGCGAACACAATAGAATCCGATGGCCCGGTACAGTCAAGGATATAAGTCAATGAAATAATTGCATTGGGTTTGATATTTTATTGTTTTTTAGTTTTAATATTTTTTTTAATTAGTATAGTTTGTAAATACTGTTTGTACATAACATTTAGGCTATTTCAATTATTTTAGTGTAGGTTTTGTTAGGTAAGTATGTTACTATTATTAAGAGATAATTATTTATTTTACACATTTACGTTACATTACCCCCTCGGGCACGGAAAGGATTTTATCCTAAAATAAAATCCGTAACAAATGCGCTTACGTATTTGTTTACTCATTCATACTTCATCTATCATTTTAAAATATTCATTCGTCACGCAATTAAACCACAGCTGTATATATTTTATAATCATACAGCCGCCTAGTACATTATAAGCAAGGGTATTGTTTCAACGAACAAATCACCTAACAAATACAGTAATGGTAGAATATTGATAGGGTAAGTAACTAAAAGTTTGCAAAGTAGTGTAATAATTAGTAATTTAAGTTAAGTGTCTGTTTTAATTATTGAATAACTTTAAATCTTTAATATGCCAGGTTCCAATATTCTTTCCTTGCGTATTTTCTAAGACATAAACAAGAGGTGACTTTTTACCTATAATTTTGCATTTTATATATTTTGGAGCCAATTTTTTGCTAAAATATTTATCTTTATCGCTAATGACATAAGTGCGCTTCATTACAAAATCTCCCACCTGAAATTCCGCCGATTTACGACGCAAATTATATTGTGAGGTGTTTTTGACATGGGCGTGCCATAGTTGTTTTTGAACTTCGTCAATGATACTTGATAGACATCCTAAGTTTTCGGCATATATATCCCTGGGCAGAAAGAAAATCTCAGATCCTAGGTGCATGGGACAAGTTCACGACCATATACTAGGAAAGCCGGAGTGTAACCAGTAGCTTCATTAACAGCACTATTTATCGCGAATTGAACTTTGGGAATAAAAGTGTCCCATGTTCTATGATCATTTTCCACGAATGTTGAAATGCAAGTCATTATGGTTCTATTATACTCTCCACGGTATTAATCTGTGGCGTATACTTTGGCGTGTAAAAAACATTCGGTACGTTATATTTTTTAAAGAAATTATCTGTTGTGCTGCTAATAAACTGAGTGCCATTGTCCATTAACACGGTTTGTGGCAACGCCGTGAACTAGAAACACCTGATTTTCCAATAACTTTACGACGGCATCCGCTGTAGGCCTTCGAATAGGGAAAATAAGGCAAAATTTCGAAAAACAACAGGTTATTACCAATATATAAGTATTTTGTGCACGGCTAACTGGAAGAGGACCTACGAGATCGACCGAAATCATTTGGAATGGACGACAGCATTGCTTGGGACGAACCATTTCTCCCAAAGTTTTGTGATTTTGTTGCTTGTATTCGAGACATTTAATACAAGAACCTACGTATTTGACTACGTCATTATGCATTCCTGGCCAAAAATAACGGAGAGCCAAACGGCGGTAAGTCTTATAGACGCCTAAGTGACCAGCTGTAGGTTCACTATGGTTCTCGGCAATAGCTTGATCGCGAAGTTCCATAGGCACAACTTCCTTCCATGAGAACTCCGAAGTTAGCTCATGCTTATTCTTTGTCAGACGGTACAGTGAGTTATTTTTAATATGAAAATTAGGGTAATTTTTAGCTGAATTTAATACGCCGTTAAAAACATCTTTATACCATGTGTCAGCAATGTTCTTATAAGAGTTGGCTGTGTACATAGCGCTGACAGGAACGGCTCTTAAAAGAGCATCAGGGATAACGTTATCTACGCCGTGCCGGTGTTTAATCTCGAAATCGAAAGCAGACAAGCGAACGCCCCATCGTGCTAATCTACCGGTGGGGTTATTCAAGGAAAGGAACCACTTTAAGGCACTGTGATCGGTATAGACAGTGAAACGTCTCCCATTCTCCAAATAACACCTCCAGTGCTCGGTAGCGGTGATGGCAGCTAATGTCTCGCGTTCTGTGATGCTGTAGTTCTTTTCGGCGGCAGACAAAGACCTGCTCATGTAAGCGATAGAATGCTCTTTGCCATCAACTGTTTGTGTCAACATGCCGCCAACACCATAGTTCGAGGCATCTGTATGTACCTCAAAAGGCATGTTATAATTTGGACATGAGAGAACAGGTGCTGAAATTAAGGCCTCTTTAAGATTCTGAAAGGCAGAATCGGCTTCTGGCGTCCATTTAAAGGGTGGAGTACCTTTCTTATTGGAAGTCAACTTATTAAGAGGACCAGCTACGGTACTAAAGTTGGGGACAAAACGACGATACCAGGTTGCAGTACCAAGGAAGCGTTTGAGGTCCTTCCGACAAGATGGTGTCGGATAATTGAGGATCGCCTCGACTTTTTCTGGATCGGTACGTAGTCCATTGCTATCCACAACGTAGCCGAGATATTTAAGTTGGGTTCTAAAAAAATTACATTTCTCAAGATTAACAGTCAAGTTTGCGTGTTTAAGTTTATCTAGTACACGCAACAATAGAGAAACATGGCTGTTAAAGTCTTGGGAAACGACGATGACGTCATCCAAATAACAGAACACCTGTAGGTCAAAATCTCTGAATAAAAGATCAACGAGCCGTTGTTGTGTTGCTGGTGCGTTAGTGAGCCCAAATGCAGTTCTTTTGAAGCGCAGCGTGCCTCTGCCAGGAACGTAGAAAGCTGTTTTATCCCTGTCTTTCTCTTTTATAGGGATCTGCCAGAAAGCTTTTGACAAATCGATACTGGACAGATAGCGAGCATCGCGAAGATTGTCAAGTATTTCTGAGACGTATGGCAAGCTATAGGCGTCACGCTTAGTAATGGAATTTAATTTGTGGCTATCGAGACAAAAACGCGGCTGTCCATTCTTCTTTGTAACGAGAAGAACTGGGGAAGACCAAGCACTTTCACAGGGCTCGACGACGTCCAAAGACAACATTTCATCAACCTGTTCAACCAGAATCCGTTGTTTTTCCGGCGACATCCGGTAATAACGTTGACGAATAGGTTGTGCGTCGCCAGTGTCGATGCTGTGCGTTATAAGGCTGGTTTCTCCTAATCCCTTTCGCTCATACGAAATATCTTTGAACTGCTCCATGACATTATCTGCTAACTGACGTTCTACCTCATTTAAATTGTCATATCCGTGTAAGTGCCTAACTGACTCTTCGTTAATCAACGCTTTGGGGGCATCTGTAATTTCAATACTATTTAAATACTTAGGACAAATGCCAAACTCACGCCAGAAATCAACACCTAGAATGAGATTGGAAGTAACAGATGGGATTACAAAACCCTTAATTACGTGGAATCGGTTATCAAACTTGATAGGCAAGAGGATAAAGCCGATGCTTTGCATAAATTGACCACCTGCGGCTTGAACCGTCATGCTGTTGTCAGTGTGCATCAAATGACCACGTTCTATTAAATATGAATGAGCATTATTACCAATAATTGTTATTGCAGATCCTGAGTCCAAAAGACCAGCGATTTGAAAGCTATTTACATCCACAGAAACATAAGGTCTAGTATCATTTTGTGGTATATTATGCAGAATTGTGTCAATCCTAAACGTTCTAAAGAAATTGCGAACAGTTTTAAGCCAAGAATTCCAATCATCTTGATCAAATTTACTGCTACTTGTATTGGCACAATTCTGATCACTTAGTTTTTTGAATTAGAAGAACTATTTTTAGAACAATCAGGGCACTGCGGTGTTTTAACGTCTTTACGACCACACACAAAACAAAATATCGCATCTTTGTTTGCTGTACACTGACGTAAATTGTGACTGTCTACACGGCAACGAGGACAGGAACGCTTTCTCTCAATCCCAGTATTAGTATTGATAGCATCTAAATTTTCATTTCTTTCACTTTTATTATTATTATAACTTTTATTATTGTAATTATTGTAGTTGATGTTCTTGTAATATGCATTATTTGGTTTGTTTCTATTTTGATTATTATAATTTTGTTTTTGGAAAAAATTGTATTGTGTTTTGAAAGCTGTATTACCAGTGTATGCAAATTCGGGAGCTAAGGTGTCAGCAGAGGCCTTAGCTGGCTCATGAAAGTGAGCGAGGCGAGCTTGGAAATTCTCATAATTACGGCAAATAGACTTTAAGGTTTCTATGTCTTTAACCTCAGAAACGGCAGCTAAAGTGCTAGTATAAGCAGGCCTGATGTTATGTAGAATTATTTCCAATCTCTCCTCCTCAGACAATGGTTTTGAGAGACGAGAGAACATGCCCGTCATTATAGAAAGATAAATGGTAATGTTCTCAGATTCGCCTTGTGTACGTGACCGAATTTCAGAAATAAGTCTGTAGTCATAATCCGCCTGATCAAAATCCTTTCTCAACAAAACAACTAAATCATTCCACGTTTTAATATTATCTTTAATACTTCAGTACCAATGAAGTGCACCTCCGGTAAAAATTTCGGTACAATAAGCTAAAAGTTTCGAGTCCTCAATACTCCTCGCTTTGCAAAATTCAGAAACACGTTGAATAAATGTGCGCACGCAAGATTTGCCATCGAATTTAATTTTAGTGATTTCATTTGGAATTCCGCGCTCACAAGTAACTTTAATATTTAAAGGACTAGAAGTTTCTGGTTCGGGAGTTTGTAAATCAAGAAAATCCACGACATTATCTTTAATAGAGTTATATTTAAGATAGTACTCTTTAAATTTTGCGGCAAATGAATCACGGATTGATTTATTTCTATCATCGTCAGTTTGTATACGCTTAAGGCGATGATAGAGGTGATGTAATAAGTTTTGAGTGCGCAGCAATGTGTTTTTATCTGGCAAGTCTTCACAATCTAGGACCGAGGAAACTTTAGACATAACCGTATTGATACCAATTAGATCATTTTCGGTAGTAAAACTACTATTCAGAACATCGTCCGAAGGGAACAGTACAACTAACTTAGATATTTGCTTACGTAATTCCTGGACTGTACCAGCCGGAGTTTCGCCTCTAATGCCTACTTCATACTCTAGCTCTGCCTTGTTCAGTGATAAAAATTTAATATTATACGCCATTATAAAGAATGATGTAAAATAAACGGCTTGGGTAAATGTAGAAGTAAGCTAGTAAATTCTAAATAAAACTAAGCTACTGATGAACTAAAAACCCAGCTCTATTACAATGAGCGTTACAAGTTACTACGTCCAAGTTGTATACTAAAAAAAATAGGCATGTATTTAAATCGATATCTGTTTATTCCCTTTTTCCGAACAAAATATTTCAAACTTAAACCAAAAATACTGACTTGCACACTAATTATGCACACTAAATAAACCAAATTCATTACACTGTCTAATGGTATTTGCAGAACTGTTTTACTGAACGCAGCACTTTTCTAGTGTGCAGAAAAATAAAACAGAGGTGCATTTAAAAATATCCCAAAAAAATACTACGATACTAACCGTAACGAAAAAATACTCAGCCAAGCAGAAGAAAAGAAAAGAAATCTAAATTGAAAAAAAAAATGTGGCTAATTTGCACATATTACAGTTTATAATTAATTTATGTTGCTGACTGTATGTCGTAACAAGTAGTTTGAAATTAAAAAACAATACAATTTTTTTTACTAATTATTAATTTGTGTCGACGACTGTACGTGACTGTACTTTACGTAGCAAGTATGGTATAACAAAATACTACCTATGTTTTCGATGCAGAAACGGTATGAGCAAATTAGCCAAATCAACAAAAAAAAACAAGGTACGTATCACAAAAACAAAAAAAAACACAAGCACATACACATTAACCACCTACTACCAAAGCAAAAAGGACCTTGTTTAAACCACGTTGGCGCCACTGTAGCGTAGCTACTCGGTTAAATAAAACTATAAATGGAGTAGCTAGCTAATTTTATTTAAAATAAGAACAAGGACGAACGAAGGTCGTGGGTGGTAAAGGCCCGTCAATTTTGCTCCGGTAGCGGTACTTCCCGTGCGCGATGCGACGATAGCAGCTCCGCTGGTCGGCTGCGTGGAAGGTCGTCGCTGGGGCTGGTGTTGTGGAGCCGGGGACTGGACCGCGGTCAGTAAGTAGGTAGTGCAGGTTCCAAACCCAAATCTTGGACCCTAAAACAATGGAACCAGTCAAGCTATGTCCCAAATATAGCAGCGATAATGATGTCAGATGGTGATGGTGATGGTGACGATGTTCCGCGTTAAGCGCTTGGGAAGTTTGCCATGCGGAAGGTGCAGTGCAGTGTAGCAATCAGAGCGGGTCATGGATAGTCATGTATTGCAAAATAAAATGATGGTGAATGACTTTTTTAAATCAGTATCGATTCACAATTAGGTATTCACTATGGGATGCAAAATTATCATAGCAAAATGTACATTTATTTACATTATATACAGGTAGGTACTACAATAGTGAGCATTTCCTAGCAATGTTACAAAATATGTTAGACACTTACCCAATCCGGGGTTAAAATTCCAATTTTGATTAAACAGTCGACTAATAATATTATTATTACCACTGACCAGGCGCTTACTAAGTTTTGCAAAAGTAAATTATTGTAAATGGCGAGATAAATCCACAATTACGTGCGGACGTGTTTAGCATTTAGCATCGGGGCGCAGTACGTGCAACCGCTAAGTTACTTTTTCGCCGACTGAGATGGCCGCGCCCTAGGCTGCGGTCATTCAATGTCGCCGCGCAGGCAACGCGAACACAATAGAATCCGATGGCCCGGTACAGTCAAGGATATAAGTCAATGAAATAATTGCATTGGGTTTGATATTTTATTGTTTTTTAGTTTTAATATTTTTTTTAATTAGTATAGATAGTAAATACTGTTTGTACATAACATTTAGGCTATTTGAATTATTTTAGTGTAGGTTTTGTTAGGTAAGTATGTTACTATTATTAAATTATAAGGGTTTTTATAGATAATTATTTATTTTACACAAGGTAACGTGTATTTACGTTACAATATATATATTAAACTATAATTTTTAAGCTAAAGAGTTTGTTTGTTTGTTTAGTTGTTTGAACTCTAGAGTCAAACAACTAAACAAACTTAAATTTTGTGATTATGGCGCAGCGGCCATATTGGATTGCAAAATTATCACGTGATTCGTGCTCAGCATACTAAAAACCCCTTAAACAATACCCATCATTAAATTTTGTGATTACGGAGCGGCGGCCATCTTGTATTGCAAAATTAGTAAGTGATTCGTACTCAGCATACCAAAAAACCACTTAAACGATACCCATCATGAAATTTTGTGATTACGGCGCGGCGGCCATATTGGATTGTAAAATTATCACGTGATTCGTACTCAGCATACGAAAAAACCCCTTAAACGATACCCATCATGAAATTTTGTGATTACGGCGTGGCGGCCATTTTGAATTGCAAAATTATCACGTGATTCGTACTCAGAATAGCAAAAAACCCCTTAAACGATACCCATCATGAAATTTTGTGATTACGGCGCGGCGGCCATATTGGATTGCAAAATTATCACGTAATTCGTACTCAGCATACCAAAAAACCCCTTGAACGATACCCATCATGAAATTTTGTGATTACGGCACGGCGGCCATATTGGATTGCAAAATTATCACGTGATTCGTACTCAGCATACCAAAAAACCCCTTAAACGATACCCATCATGAAATTGCGTGATTACGTCGTGGCCCCCATGTTAGATTGCAAAATTATCATGTAATTCGTAGACATTTTAATGCATAAGGTAGATAGTTACCATGTCGTGAAAACACTTAAAAAGTAAAAGATCACCACATTTACCATGAGTCGCGTATGGGAATTTTAGTGAAATCCCTTCATCACTCAGGAATTAAGCTGATGGTCTTCAAAATGCATAGCTAAGTACCATCATGGATACATTGACTTACGATCAAAAAACCGCATCAAAATCGATCCACCCCTTGGGACGTGTCGAATTCACTGGACAGAGTTGTTAATTATGAGAGTTCGTTAATTGAATTGATGAGTAACTAGTTACAATGTAATTAGATTAACGTGTAATTCCATTACTCAGTAATTAATTACTCAAGTAATATGTGACAGAGTAATTGAATTATGCATTACAAAGTATTGCAATTTGTAACGGTTAATCTAAATACATTTTGTCCATCACTGATATTTTTATACTGTGGCGCGATTTCAACGTAATTTGGCATAATAATTACGAAATAGTTGCGAAAAAAACTGACACAGGTCTTGCCTCCACAAGCGCTAGCGCGAGACTGATCGGCCGTCAGCGGCGCAATTCTATTGCGTTTGTTAGATATTCGTACATGATAACTATGTAAATACTTGTGTATAAAAAAACGATTGGAAAATGTGTATAAAAACTCAATAGCTTTAATTGCGTGCAAAAAAAATATTTTAAATTTTAATAGTTTAGCCACAGTATTGAAAAAACTTTTCTGAGAGAGTCAACTTTGGGATTTTTTTCTATCTACTAAAATTTATTGGATCGTGTAACGGGCTTGGAATATATTTAGCTTATATCCTTAACTATTATATATATATTTATCAGAATTATAAACCCTTTACTTTTTGACTAGGATTGTTTAAAAAAACTCAAAATCTGACCCACTCGGCCTTAAGTTATTTTTATGTAGTGGGGGTGTTTGTTTACATGAAAAATATTAATTAGTTCGCATTATAAGTACTGTTAGCGCCATCTAGTATCGACTATGTGAGTTGTAGGTTACTTGTGAAATAAAGTCGTCCTTGGTCTGCCCTCTTTCATTCCAGGACAATCAGTTGAACACGTTGTTTCATTTCTTTATATATAAATACTACTTAATTACTACGGAAAGGGTCAACTATTTGATAGGACTTTGGAGGCCCTAGATGAGGCTTTCAATCATTGTGAGGCGGAGGGGCAATTTTTTCACTATTCAAGGAGTGACCTAGATGTGGATGGATGTTTGAAAGCAGACATACTACTTATATCTGTTCGATTACCACGGCGTCAAAAATGAACACTATCAGGCAGGTCACATGACCTGCCTGATAGTGTGTGTCGGCTAAGTTCTGTACGTAGATACCGGGTCCTATACAGATATGCGGCACATATAATAGGTGCCTCACAGAATTTTTTGGTTTTGTTTCTGGTTGCTCGCTAGTTTAAAAAGTTTTATTGATAGACAGGTGGACAGCGCTGTCTCATTAAATATGAAGTTATTTTTACCCCTTTATATACGATAACCTAAAAATGAGTTCCTATAATCATGAAACACGGAAGTTTATTAGTAAGTATTAACTATTTATTTCAGTTATGCCTGATCCAAAATTTAAGAATATTCTCCGGTATGGTCATCACAGAACGCATGCATGCCAAATATTTGAAAAAGCTTATATTTGCGTTATGAGTTGCCTAGAGAAAGGTTTCCAAATAGCTAAAGCAAATAGACAATGTCATTGCACCTGTTTCAAAGACGCTGTAAAAAAAAAGTATCACAATAAGGTGTCCAAAGGGTGGGCCGTACCGACTTCATCACTTCCCCGGTGGGGTATCAAAAACGAGGGTTATGCAAACAAAGAATTGTATGACAAAGAGAAGTCATGGAAAGATAGCAAAGACACCGTTGTAATAGAGTCAAAAAAAGACGGTAACATAGGAAACAACAAAAATTCTGATGATATTAGTGAAATTAAAACAACAGAAGCAAATGAAGACGATAAAGAAAAAAAACATAAAGAAGAAGGGGATGGAGGAGATAGTGCAAATAACAATGGAAAACCACTCAAATATGATAAAAAATTAGAAGAAGGTGAAAATCATAACGGAGAAACACAAATTAGTGTTAACAAAGGAGAAGGAGGAGATAGTAAAAGTACAGTTTACGAAGAATCTGATTATGTAACAAAAGATAATGAAAATACAGACTACTACCAAAGCGCCGGAGGCCAAGGTTATGGTAACGGAGGAGAAGGAGAATATTCAGATAAAACCAAAATTGATGACGAAGGAGGAGAAAATAATCCATCACCCGAAGCAATAGAAGGTGGTGACAGCTACGAATCAGGAGACCAAAGCGCCGGAGGCCAAGGTTATGGTAACGGAGGAGAAGGAGAATATTCAGATAAAACCAAAATTGATGACGAAGGAGGAGAAAATAATCCATCACCCGAAGCAATAGAAGGTGGTGACAGCTACGAATCAGGAGACCAAAGCGCCGGAGGCCAAGGTTATGGTAACGGAGGAGGAGAAGATGACGAAGAAGGAGAAAATAATCCAACACCCAAACAAATACAAGGTGGTGAGAACTACGACGTAAGAGGGACTGGTGAATCATCTTCTTCTTCTACTTCTACTACAGATAATACATCATCTTCTTCTACCTCTACTACAGATAATACATCATCTTCTTCTACTTCTACTACAGATAATACATCATCTTCTTCTACTTCTACTACAGATAATACATCATCTTCTTCTACTTCTACTACAGATAATACATCATCTTCTTCTACTTCTACTACAGATAATACATCATCTTCTTCTTCTTCTACTACAGATTAATACATCATCTTCTTCTACTACAACAGATAGTACAACATTTTCTACTACTACAAAAAATGCATCAAATTTTGGTCCTTCTTCGCGATGATCCATCATAACTCTCCTCCTCCATTTGCAAATGATGAAAATGATGCACAAGGAACTCAAGAGTAGAAATGAAATATAACTGTTTTAGTTCAAAATACACTTCTGTATTATTAACAATTTTACATAACAAGCTTTTATTTTTTTTACGATGACGCAACCGGTTTCGAAACTTGGTTTCGAATGTGGCCGAAGGGTACCTACCTCGTATGTAACCATGTTTATAAACATGCAAAGTTTATGGTTACGCCTTTATCCCCGAAAGAGATGCATAAATTATGTGCCCACATTTATTCGTTTTAGAATTTGTGCCACGTAATAGGTTAAAAGCCATATTGCCGTTTTGATATGGACAGGCGCAGGTTGTGACTGCCTGTTGCTAAAATTGTGTAAGCCACCCATAAGGTTTTTTTCATAATACATAAATATCGAGATATATATTATATATATATATATATATATATATATATATATATATATATATATATACTAGCTGACCCTCGCAACTTCGTTTACGTCACATAATGTGCACGAAAGGAGAGGTAATTCTTCATCAGACTCGTCAAGCACCGTGTGAAACGGCCCTGTTTGCTTAATCATAAAAGAGCTTAAAGATTAAGGCTATTCTAAAACAATTCAGTCCACGCCTTCGGCGCGGACTGAATTATTTTCTCTTTTATGATTAAGCCAACACGCCCATTTAGACTCACTTTCAAAAGGAACGTTGAATTCCAGATTTACCGAAAGTTGAGATACCCCTAATTTCTGAACTACATAACCCTCAATATTGAAAATTGTGTGGAATAATGCTTAAAGTATTCCCTTTCAGACACCAAAAAAATATCTGAAATCGAACCACGCAGTGAGAAATTATAGCTAAAAACCTATTTTGCCTTTCATCCCCTCTCCTGAAGGAACCGCGCAAAATATCGGGATCAAAAGTATCTAAGAACCTTCCTCGGACTATAAGCTTAGATCGTACAAAGTATCATTCAAATCGGTTCAGTAGTTTCGGCGTGATACTTATTCGGGATACAGACAGACAGACAGACAGACAGACAGACAGACAGATAGACATGAAAATTTTAAATTACATTTTCGGCTTCAGTATCGATTAGAGAACGCCCTACACTTAAAATTTTCAAAATATCTTCCATGTACAGACGCCCGACCCTCTACAGTTTTATTATAAGTAATAGAGAACGCCCTACACTTAAAATTTTCAAAATATCTTCCATGTACAGACGCCCGACCCTCTACAGTTTTATTATAAGTAATGGTTACGCCTTTATCCCCGAAAGAGATGCATAAATTATGTGCCCACATTTATTCGTTTTAGAATTTGTGCCACGTAATAGGTTATAAGCCATATTGCCGTTTTGATATGGACAGGCGCAGGTTGTGACTGCCTGTTGCTAAAATTGTGTAAGCCACCCATAAGGTTTTTTTCATCTATACTTATAATAAATCTGTAGAAGTGAAAATTCTGTACATTCAAAATATCAAAAAAATAAACAGCAGGGGGTGTTACTAGACCGACACCGAACCCAAAAATGTGATTAAAAAAATTTTTGTCTGTCTGTCTGTCTGTCTGTCTGTCTGTTTGTTCAGGCATCACGCAAAAACTACCGGTTAGATTACGATGAAACTTGGTATAATTATTCTTTTATAGCCTGGGCACCACACTGGGTACTTTTTATCCCGGAAAAGTATATAGAATTCAAACCAAACTTAATTTTGCGGTTCGATCCCTAGATCCAACGTTATTATCAATTATTGCTTAAACGGTTAATGGTACGATGATGAAATTCAGCATGAGCGTTGTTTGTTACAATTTGAAAAAAGTAATTTTACCATTTTTGCAAATTCCACCTCCAAAGGTATAAAGAAGGAGTGTCAAGTTTGTATGGGACAACGCGATTCCTTGGTCCGATTTGCTTCAAATTTGACATATAGCATTATAAACATAATTGATGGAAGACGTGTTCCTTATTTTATTGAAAATGCATTATCGACCTAAAAAGGGAATGTAAATTATTTTGGAGCTGATTTTCTCCGGAGTTGATATCAATACTCCTTAAATACTCTTATTTTTGATTTAAATTACTTTTTATTTTGACACATTTGTGGAAGTTTAATCCGAATGACATTGTCATTTTCATGATTTAAGTATGTACTATCAGAAATATAGTTGTTAATGTTTTTAAATATTGTATAACAAAAAATAAATATGTGAAAGAAGAAGAAAATTCGAAGATGGCTAGCCAGGAATAATGAAAGACCACGCTTCGGGTAGTGTCCACTGCGCATTAGAATGAAAGGTTATCAGCAGCCCTAAGCGACTGGTCATGGAAGGTATGAACTTTATTCTATAGTGCTGGCTGCATTCGGTGCAGGACACAGACTCACTAAGTCTTTGTAAAATACGGGAATGGCCTCTACGAAGATCACATTTGACAAGTAAAAAGAGCCATTGAAATGAACATGAACCCCTAGCAGATGAAATTTACATGGTTATTAAGTTAACAGGTCTTGGTTGGACCATCTGTATTATGAGGACGAAGTCGTAGTTCGGTTTTCCCATACGTCGTAGGCTTACAGTATGACTGGGACTACCTGAAGAAGGAACTAAGTTACGATGTCAATTGCTTAGAAAAGAAGTTGAGTCAAGAGTAGTCTAGCCAATGAATTAAGAAATGTATTTAATAAATAAATTTACATAACTCATATAATATGTATTATGAATTTGTTAATCAGAAATCTATGTATCTAACTACTATTACGAATACGAATGTTTGTGAGCGTGCATGTTTGTTACTCTTTCACGCTGGAACGGCCGAACGGATCTGGCTGAAATTTGGTACTACAGAGATAGGTTAGAGACAGTGTAGGAACTAAATTTCACGCAGGCGAAGCTGCGGGCATCAGCTAGTAATACATAAATATCGAGATATATATTATATACTAGCTGACCCTCGCAACTTCGTTTACGTCACATAATGTGCACGAAAGGAGAGGTAATTCTTCATCAGACTCGTCAAGCACCGTGTGAAACGGCCCTGTTTGCTTAATCATAAAAGAGCTTAAAGATTAAGGCTATTCTAAAACAATTCAGTCCACGCCTTCGGCGCGGACTGAATTATTTTCTCTTTTATGATTAAGCCAACACGCCCATTTAGACTCACTTTCAAAAGAAACGTTGAATTCTAGATTTACCGAAAGTTGAGATACCCCTAATTTCTGAACTACATAACCCTCAATATTGAAAATTGTGTGGAATAATGCTTAAAGTATTCCCTTTCAGACACCAAAAAAATATCTGAAATCGAACCACGCAGTGAGAAATTATAGCTAAAAACCTATTTTGCCTTTCATCCCCTCTCCTGAAGGAACCGCGCAAAATATCGGGATCAAAAGTATCTAAGAACCTTCCTCGGACTATAAGCTTAGATCGTACAAAGTATCATTCAAATCGGTTCAGTAGTTTCGGCGTGATACTTATTCGGGATACAGACAGACAGACAGACAGACAGACAGACAGACATGAAAATTTTAAATTACATTTTCGGCTTCAGTATCGATTAGAGAACGCCCTACACTTAAAATTTTCAAAATATCTTCCATGTACAGACGCCCGACCCTCTACAGTTTTATTATAAGTATATAGATTGTAATGCTACGGCTACATATTGAAAGGAGATTCGGCATCGCGTTGTCGCGATAAAAATTCGTGTTCGATCCATGACGAACGTGCTTGGCCACATCAAAAAATACTTCACTACGTTGCGATAATCTAGAACGTGTCGCGATCGTTCATTTGTAACAAACCAGCTTAAATTAGCTGTAATTCTCACCCATGCGTCGTAATTTAAATGTTTTTTTTTTGTGGTATGGCTTTTGCGGGTCTCATAAGATTGGTTCAGATTCATTATTTTGGTATGAATTCTAATACCCAGTCATTACAACACGTTTAACCCGCTCGGCGTCTGGGCGCCGATTCTCGACCACACGACGTGAATGCGTGGACGCAAATTTACGGGTGAAACGTCGTCCGTCTCATGTTCGCCGTTCCTAAATATGAGACAGGCGACGCGTCTACCGCCGATTTCCGTCCACGCATTCATGTCGTATGAAGCGAGAATCGGTGCCCTGGTAGTCAATTAAAGGGCGCGAAATGTAGCCAGCCGCACGAACTTTGTCGCGACAAATCCTTTGATGTGCGTCAATTTACCGACAGCCAGCGGCGCGAAGCCACCGTGTATTCGCGAAGTTGATTCGCGATAGGCCGAATTCTTTGGCCAGACGAGTCGCGACAACGCAAATCTTCGCGTTATCGCGATAATGTGGCCGCAGCATTAGGAGATGGCAATCCTGACACCCCACCTACCTGCCTAGCTAGCTAATAAAAGCAAGGCGCACATTGTGTCTCGCTCATTTTGTCAGCTGTCTTTCGTAGTGGTAACATCGTTCAAGGCTCGTGTGTTATAGTCTGGATAAGTGATTGTTATTCTGTTCCAATAGTTTCAGGTTTATTTTTAAAGTGTTGTAAATCTAATCATTAAAGAATCTCAATTAAATGATGTTGTCGGTGTTGTGAGTTTTCTTATAAAAGTAACTGTGATCGACAAACCTAACATCAGAAGTAGGATAAAGATACGCAAATTGAAGCCCACTCAGTATTCAGGTACGCAAGGAACAGAATAGCAATTATTTTTCTACCCACATTTCTACTATTACTTAATGGTTTTTCTTTTACGTTCGCTGATATTCGTGTGCAGATCTTAGCGTAGATCTAAGTGGTAGTGTTAACGATGTCGAGAGAACCTGATCATTTATGTAAATTTAATATATTTGATTGTACATTGCCTTATCAGATCCTTGTTAATCAGTCCATCCAAAGGTTGCCTGGAAGAGATCGCTCTTAGCGATAAGGCCGCCTATTGTACATATATTTTAATTTTTATTTTCCTTACTTGTATTCTTTTAATGGTGTACAATAAAGAATATTTATGTTATGTTATGTTATGTTATGTATCCGAAGTAGGACGCGCAAACGCGACCGTTCTTACATTGATTCGCGGGTTGGGTCACATAACTATGATACCGCCGTTAGTCGTCGCTATTACAAACGTCGCTATTACTAGGTGTACCTCGAGGGGTAGCTCGTACTGGAATTCTCGTCAACGTAGTTCATAACCTAGACCAATATCGCCGTTTCTGTGTAAAACTCCGCGATCTAAACGTTTATCCGACACGCCTAATGAAAAAGGGGTTTAGGACCCGATGTCGAAAGACATATAAGCGAAAGCCATAGATAGTCTATAAGTTAGGCCCGCATTTGTAGCCGAGTTTTGTATAGATTTGTATTAGAAAACTTTCCAAACTCGGCAGCAGCGTCGCGAATGCACATAGTATCTACTGCGAGACATTGTCGCCTTGCAGCCGCGGCTGCAGTTACTGCTTGCGGTCAAGTTCGGACGGTTACGTTAACTCGCGATTAAATTTAAAAAGACGTGTCAAAAGGCCCTCGGAGTTTGTCTCACCAACTCCCAGTGGAACATTGCTCAAGTACACATAAGCCTTACTCTTGATTTTAATTCCGATCGATCGACATTGGGATTTTGATGTTTCGTACTCTTGAATTCAATACTAGCGCCATATTATTATAGAATTGCGTGGCCGTATTGGGAACTAAATGGGATTGAAATTGCTCAATCGCCACCCATTTCGCTACTCTTGAGTACATTTGACATCTGTCTATTGCCGTAGAATTGTTTATTATTGTTTGTTGATTAGGATTTTCTCAATAACAAAAGTGCTACTTCGTAGATATTGTTTTACGTTTTGAGTGGTAGGTATTAATAACAATTATAGTGGTTAATATGGTGCGTTTAGTACTATAATGAATACTTATAATGTACAATATTTTACATACTTACATACATATAATCATGCCCCATACCCCCGATGGGGTAGGCAGAGGCATAGTATACGGAATGGATCTTTTTACGATCGTGTTTCCTTAGTCGCCTCTTATGACACCCCTGGGATGTACCGGGGTGGCGACCAGTTAAAACTAAGACGAAACGAGGGAAGAATGATGCGATATATGGACAAGTCTTTTTGTATGGGAGATAAAGAATTTAATGCCAATTATCGAGTTGCAGAAGTTTATAAAAACATAAAGCCCTTTATGCCAACTCATAAGAGAAGAAGTGATATAATATCATCATAATATAAGGTACCTACTACCCGTTCACTCTAAGTTTGCCGGTCGGCTCCCATACAAGCCTCTACACCAGCCTCTACGCCAGCGGCAAACCAACGAACGGAAGCGAACGGGATATACCTATGTTGTTACAAGTAATTCAATCAATTATTTATTGTGGTAAATGTGGTAACGATAACTTAATATTATCACCAAATTTGTAGATTCTAGTGGCTTTGTCATTTTACGCCACTGGAAGTTTCCAAAGACCTTGGACCTTGGTAAAGGACATAGAGTAAACTATAATGTACAAAGAGCACGTGAGAAAATAAGGAACACATAATTATTATAACATTATAAACTTGACAAATAGGAACGTAAAGACTTAATGCATCTTTCTGGCTATCTCCCACAAAGCCTCACTAACAGCCAGGACTGCTTCCGCTAGCTTGTTCAGTGCATGCGCTGAACTCAACAGTGACTCAACTCTGCTTCGACCCGTCGCGCTTCTATATTGGCAAACCATTCTATATTTGAGTCCATCGGAACGGAAAGACGGTGCCGCGCCGCCGGCGAGGTCTCGGCAAGTCGCTTGCAAGCGAGGTGGATGATGCAGGTACTGCAATGTAATAAGACATAAAATTCAATAAAAATTGGTTTTATTATTTGTTTTTTTTTTATGGATTCTTCCTATTGTAACTAAACCTTGAACATAAAATAACAGTGGTTCAGATTTCAAAGCGCTAGACAGTGACGGCGCTTATTACGCCCGCGTTGCAAACTAAATAATGCCTGTAGAGGCTCACTGGGTACTGGAAGATATCGCTGACTACGATGGTGTGCACCCACGGCAGGCCACACCAAAAAGGACAGCTAGATACGCACGCTTATTAGAAACGCGCAGCGTTTTCATCCCGACATGGGCGCCTCTGAGGCGTAGTTGTTCTTTCTAGGTTTAATGCTATGTAAAACACAGTAGATAAGTATTACCTGCTAAAATAACAAGTCTAATTGAGTAAATATTTACTTACCAATATTATTCTTAGGTCCTTGCTTACCAATTTATTATAACTAATAAAAACCAACACCACTTCAGTGTTTTTGAATTATTTTTAGGGTTTCGTAGCCAAATGGCAAAAACGGAACCCTTATAGATTCGTCATGTCTGTCTGTCTGTCTGTCTGTCTGTCTGTCCGTCCGTGTGTCACAGTCATTTTTCTCCGAAACTATAAGGCCTATGCTATTGAAACTTGGTAACTAGATGTATTCTGTGAACCGCATTAAGATTCTCATATAAAACTAGAAAAAAAGTTGTAAATTTTTGGGTCCCCATACTCAGAACTGAAACTCAAAATTTTTTTTTCATCAAATCCATACGTATGTTGTATCTATAGATAGGTCTTCAAAAACGCTATTGAGGTTCCTAACATTATTTTTTTCTAAAATGAATAGTCTGCGCAGGAGACACTTCCAAAGTGGAAAAATGTGTCCCCCCCCCTCTAATTTCTAAACTAAGAGAATAATAAATCTAAAAAAAAATATATGATGTACATTGTCATAAAAACTACCAACGAAAATTAGTTTGAACGAGATAGAGCTGGTAGTTTTTTTTAATACGTCATAAACAGCAATTTTCGGTTAGAAAATCACTACCACTGCGAACGTGTTAAAACATCAATCAAAGTTACAACGAACTATAAGAACTTTTATATTATGCTACTTGCTGCTTCGAAACCCTTCACGGGCGACTCCAACTCGCACTTGGCCGGTTTTTTTTTCTTTCTTAAGGCGATACTGTTTTCCGCCAAAGACAAATCGTTTGACACTGTCACTGACACACATAAAAGTTTGATACTTTATATAAGTGCGAGGCCGCATTTGCGTTTTTTCTCGGCGGTTTCTAACCTCAAAAATTTAAAACCTATGAAACCCTGTACAAGCGGCCGCACTTGCGGTTTTTAACCGCGACTGATTTCTAAACCGCTTACCACAGAGTACTTAAACCAACTTAATCTGCGTCTGCTGCATATAGTACGTCTGCGACAACGTGTTTTTTAGTTTCTACCAAATATTTAGAATAGAATAGAAAACACACTATATTAATGATTACACTTAATTTTTGTAATGGCTTAGTTTAGTACGTATATTATTTTGGAGTCCCATAAATAAGTTAGCCGCTGGTTGGCCAGCTTCCTGCACGGGCGACGTATACGGCCTACGGGTGGCACGAGAGGGGTGGATCAGCCACCTATCTCGGTCCAAGTATAGGTATATTTATATGATTATGATTATGATTATATTTACCAAGGAGATAAATATGAACAATAGGGTTGAAGTAATACTGCAGTTATCTGCTTAATTCTCATATAGCGAATCGATATATTACAAGTACAACATAGAACGAGCACGAGAGGGTTCTTCAAGTCCTAGACCACCAGACCCAGTGATGTCGCGCAGATGGTGTATGGTACATCACCTGAAGGGCAGCAGGCAGCGAGAGAGGCAGACACCGCGCGTGCAGCCGTTTTTATAATGGATTCTCTGTGATGTCTGTCTACTCCCACCTGTTCTGTTGACTAGTTCGGTTGTTATTACTTTATATATTCTGTATACCCATTAGTTGGTACTACCAGTGGTACTACTGGTAGTACCACGAGTAAAAAAATTACCCGTGGTACTACCAAGTGGTCCCAGTAGTACCACGGGTAATTCAATTTTACCCGTGGTACTACTGGATCAAAAATAAATGAAGATCGGTTAAAACAAATGAAGATCTGTAAAAAAAGAAATGAAGATCGGTAAAAATAAGTGAAGATCGGTAAAAACAATTGAAGATCGGTAAAAACAAGTGAAGATCGGTAAAAATAATTGAAGATCGACAAAAACAATTGAAGATCTGTCAAAACAAGTGAAGATCGGTGAAAACAAATAGGTGGGTGAAAAAAAATGAAGGTCGGAAAAAACAAGTGAAGATAGGTACAAGCAAAAATTAAAATTGTTAAAAAAGATCTACTTTTTCAAGGGCATTTATGCTAGAAAATTGCAATCAATCAGTAGGTTCTATTTAAATTGTCGCCTGATTTTTTTATATCTTGTCTTTTTTTTTATAACTTACTGGATCTTCACCCAGGAAATACAAAAAAGGAACAAAGTTCATGTATCTTTACTTATTGGTACTTTATTTTAAAATCTGCAGAGAGCCTTAGCATTTGATTATATTTATGTTTAGATGTTGTTTTTGTTTATGACTATTCTACTTCCTAACCAACTTTAAAAAAGGACGAGGTCCTTTATTTAACTGTTTATTACCTCCATAACTTTTTGTGCACAAATTCAATCTTTATACAAACTTGTTTATTATCTAGATTGCATCATAAAAGTGTAGGTCTTTGATATTAAAATTATCATTTTTTCTTTACATCGAGCGCCATGATCTACCACGTTTAGGTTTGAATCGTGCATCTATGTATAGTTCATTTGTCATTGACAACGCTTTATTTGTAAACATACATCAAAGACAATCTTAGACAACAACTACAACACCAACAACAACAACAACAAGAACAACAACAACTCAAAATACAATCTTTGACTACGCTTTCGTGAAATCCGCTAGGAAAACAGATGAGGCTGATTAGTTACTATTGGCTCCTTCAAGGCCACTACCTGACATTTACAGTTGTATGCTAATATGTATAGGACATACTAATTGCAATTGCGCAAATCACACGTTTTACAAAATATCATCATTCGTTTGCACCGATCTTTATTTGTTTTATCGATCTTCGTTTAGTTATACCGATCTTCATTTGTTTTTCACGATCTTTATCTACTTGTTTTTCAAGACTTTCATTTGTTTACATTCATCTTCATCTGGTTTTTTCGATCTTTATTTGAATTCACCGATCTTGACTTGTTCTCACCAATCTTCATTTGTTTTACCCATCTTCATTTGTTTTTATAGATGTGCATTTGTTTTCTCGATCTTTACTTGTTCTCACCAATCTTCATTTGTTTTTATCGATCATCGCTTGTTTTACTGACGTTCATTTGTTTTACCGATCTTAATTTGATTTTACCGATTCATTTGTTTTTATCAATCTTCACTTGTTTTCACCAATCTTCATTTGTTTTACCGATTTTCATGTGTTTTCACCGATCTTCATTTGTTTTTACTGATCTTCATTTGGTTTTAAAGATGTGCATAAGTGGCATTGATTTTTATATATATAGATCTAAATCGGAGCCCACGTCGTTCTTTAAGCACAAACCTTATTCTAGAAAATAATTTTTGTTTTTATCGATCTTTACTTGTTCTCACCAATCTTCATATGTTTTCGCGATCTTCGCTTGTTTTATTGACGTTCATTTGTTTTACCGATCTCCATTTGTTTTCACCGATCTTCATTTGTTTTTATCGATCTTCATTTATTTTTATCCAGTGAAGTTGACGAAGTGGTTCCAGTAGTACCACTGGTAATTCAATTTTACCCGTGGTACTACTGAGACCACTTGGTAGTACCACGGGTAATTTTTTTACTCGTGGTACTACCAGTAGTACCACTGGTAGTACCACGCGCAAGAAAGGCTAAAATATCCGAAAAAGAAAATCCAAGTAGTCCGATCGTTAGTATCAAATCAAATCAGAAAAAAATACGGCAACGAGAAAGTCGGTTTCTAGTGGTGTATCTTGATCGGTCAGTTGGTCCGGCCCAGCCGTCCACGTGTTCGGATTTGGTGCAGAGCAGACCACATTCAATGTGCAAACAAGCAGACCACGACGGTCTTCTATTACATAATACTAATGATCTCCGCTGGATTGCTCTACAGACTGTTTGATATGGTCCGGAACCACTGCACCGAATCCATGGTCCACTCATACTAAATCCGGAACCACTGCACTGAATCCATGGTCCACTCATACTAAATCAGTGGATGTGTTTCAGGTTTAAGATAACAGACAAGCTTACGGCCCTACCTGATGAATTGTGGTCACCGTAGTCATATTTACCTATATTCGTAAAAGTCAATAAAATTACCAGAAAAGTATTAAAATACTTAATTCGGTCACACTGTCATTACGTTAGTACTATAAGTTATCTGTGCTGTCGAGCGGAGTCAACCGTAGTGCGGCCTCATCAGCGGTTCTGCGGTTGTCAGCCACAACCGCAACCGCAGACTTGATTTGATTGATTTTGACAGTTTGATGACATTTTGAGGTTAGAAACCGCCGCGGAAAAACGCAAATGCGGCCTCGCACTAAGACATATTGAATAACACTTCTTAATAGGCAACGATAATGCTACATACAGCCAATAGCGTAGTTAATTTTATGATTTAGACCAATAGTTGGCAAACTTTTTTAATGGGGGGCCAGAAAAATTAAGAGATATCAGGTATGGGCCAGAATTATAGAAAACCGGCCAAGTGCGAGTCGGACTCTTGCTCATAGAATGCCGTACAAAAAACGAAAAAAAAATTATGCTGTAGGTTGATGGCACTTGATGGAACCTGCTGCACATATATTGTACTGTTCCACAAAAATGTTGTGGAATAGTACGAGTGGTGTTATTCAATATGAGAAAAAAAACACATTTTTTTGTATGGGAGCCCCCCTTAATTTCCTCTTTTCTTCTGATTTTGGTATTTGTTGTTACAGCGGCAACCAAAATACATCATCTGTAATAATTTCAGCTCTCTAGCTGTCGCGGTTTTTGAGAAACAGCCTCGTGACGAACAGACGAACAGATGGCGAAGTCTCATAAATAGGGCCGTTTTTACACTTCGGGTACCGAACCCTAAAAATGTATTTTGTGTTGAACTTTTAATTATAAGATAACGATAAACGATAAAAATTCGAATTTAAGTGGTATTTGCAAGGCCCTGCCATGCCATGGTAGGCGGTAGGAAATTGCTTCTTATGTGACATATTTCAAATGCAAGTTCATGTTGTGATGAAGTAAGTTTAGCAGCGCTAAAAGGTGTTCAACAGTAAGTCGGTTTGCGATTGAGTTGATGAACAATTTCATGGTCTAAAAAGTCTGTTTACTTCACCCTCTTCACCTATGTGTTAATTGCTTTACAAAGTAGAATCTACGTAATACTTCTCAACCATCAAAATATAATTATCGCGGGCCTTATACCAGGTGCCGAAGAACCGTCGGCGGGCCGGATTCAATACTTCGGGCCGTACTTTGCCCATCACTGATTTAAACCATTTGTTTCCATTAAATTGAATTAAAAAGATTACAAGTAATCTACAGATCAATTATTTTTGTTATATTTATTTATTAGCCTTGTATTTTAATTGATTGATCATTTTACAGTTTTTTATCAGTTTATCGTAATATGTTGAGCAACACCTATGCGGCCAGTGACGTAGCTAACTTCAAGTGGATTAGAACGATGACATTTCAATCGCGCGGCAATAGCGTTTCCGATACAATGTTGTTTCAAGAGTACCCCAAATAAGGCGACATTAAAATTAACATTGGAATTGGATTACGCTTAAATTGAGATTGAAATTAATTTGCAGAGTAAGGCAGTCGATATGGGATTACTGTTACGCGTCGTATCCCTTGTCATTAAGAATTCTTGCCAGTTCTTCTCAGGTGGGTCGCGTTGTGAACTGGTGGTAGAGTTTTGTTTTATATTCTGGACGTTTTACAAGCGCATCTGTATAATGCCTAAGTGAAATTAATAAAATTTTTGATTGATTTTGATTTTGGAGCCTATTCGTTTGAATTCGTCAAACGTATTAGCACGAATTAGTTATAGAAATAGCGAAGATGCCACGAATAATTTACTTGAAAAAAGCGCCGAAGAACTAATACAGCACCTTAGTAGCAAAAATGTGTTACACATAATCCTTACTGAAGATCTACAGACCCATTTCACTCCTGAGCCATGTCTACAAGTTGTTCTGGAGTATTCATAAACCGCCTTGCTGGGAAACTCGACAAGTTCCAGCCAAAGGAGTAAGCCGGGTTTCGAAAATGGTTTAGTACAGTGGACAACATCCATTCTGTTCGGCAAATTGTATGAAGTCCAACGAGCACAATCAGCCGCTGTGTATGGCTTTCGTGGACTACGAGAAAGCCTTCGACTCTATCGAAACCTGGGCAGTCCTAGAAGCTCTGCAGCGGTGTCATCTTGATTGGCGGTATATTGAGGTGTTGAGGGGCTTATACGATACCATTACCATGACCGTTCAGTTGGAGGATAAGAAGACCAATCCCATAGCGCTGCGCAGAAGTATGAAACAGGGAGATGTCGTGTCACCTAAGCTCTTCACTAATGCGCTTGGGACGTCTTAAAATCGTTGGCCTGGGATGGAAGGGGCGTGAATATAAACGGTGAATGTATTTCACACCTTCGGTTTGTAAACGACATCGCCATAGTAGCAAAAAAGCTGAAACTGTTTAGCGGGATGCTGCACAGTTTAAATGAAGATTCTCGACGTGTTGGCCTCGGCATAAACTTGAACAAAACCAAGGTCATGTTCAATGAGCATGTCATGCCAGGACCAATATACGTTGAAAGATTTACGCTTTAGATTGTCCAAGAATACACTTACCTTGGGCAGGACATTTGAAACGAGTAACCTGGATAAGGAAATAGCGAGAAGGATTCGCTTGGGCTGGGCAGCAATCAGCGAACTGCATCGGGTTTTCTACTCGCCGATACCGCAATGCCTGAAGACGATAGTCTTCAGCCAGAGCGTTCTACCAGTTATGACCGACGCCGCCGAGACGTGGAACCTACAATAGGGCTAGTCCATGCCCTTAAGGTTGCATAACAAGCGTTGGAACGAGCTATACTTGGGGTGTCTCAGAGGGATAAGATCCGAAACGATATTATGCGTCAGAAAACAAGAGTGGGCGACATAGCTTGCAGAGTATACGTTTCGAAGTGGCTGGCCACATTTGTAGAATAACTGAAGCCCGATGAAGCAAGCGTGTTCTGGAGTGGAGACCGCGACTTGGTAAATTTCGGGTAGGACGACCCCCTGCCAGAAGGAGCGACGACCTAAAGAAGGTTGCAGGGATTGACTGGATGCGCAAAGCGCAGGACCGTGTGTTGGGGGGAAATTTGGGAGACGCCTATGTTCAGCAGTGGACTGCTATAGGCTAGATTGATTGATTGACTTTTTAAGTGCCTTTGATTTCGGAAGATTAATTTTTTTAGTTATTAAGAACATGAAAACGAAAGATGAAAACTTTAACATTATATTTACCCTTTTGTTTTACGGTACACCTGTAGTCAGATCAATTTCAGGTAACTTATAAATAACCGAGTTTTGTATAACTCCCCCAAAAGGACTTATCACAGCTAACTCGTATATCTTAACATACGGGGCGTCGCGTATTAGGTAATGTATGGTAGGCTTGCCATGCCTATCTCTGTTATTGAGTTTATTATAGTAAATATAGCTACAATAAAAAAAAATGCTACTTCCCCATATCCATCACATTAAAATATGTTACATTATTAAAAAATCTCATACTTGTTTGCATTAAATTTCTTTAAAAACGCAAATATCTGAAAAAATCTTTAGGATGCGATTTCTCAAAACTATGATTTTTAAGATAACGTAGATAGGTCTGACACGGCAGGTATGTCACAGCCATTTTTCTCTGAAACTATAAGGCCGATGCTGTTCAAACTTGGTAAGTAGATGTATTCTGTGAACCGCATTAGGATTTTCATATAAACTAGAAAAAAGCAGAAAATTTTTCCCCATACTCCGAACTGAAACTCTATTTTTTTTTTCATCACACCCATACGTGTGGGGTATCTATAGATAGGTCTTCAAAAATGCTATTGAGGTTTCTAACATCATTTTTTTCTAAACTGAATTGTTTACGTAAGAGACACTTCCAAAGTGGAAAAATGTGTCCCCCCCCCCTCTAACTTCTAAACTAAGAGAATGATAAATTAAAAAATATTAAGAGTTTGATCATCGAATTTCGCGCAATGTATATAGATACTAGCTGACCCACGCAACTTCGTTTGCGTTCATAAGAAAGAGAGAGACAGAGAGAAAGAGCGCTATTATTTTGATATCATGTTTCCCGTCATTTACCCCCGTTGCGTTTACTCCCGTCGCATCGCTACTATTCATTATTTTAGAAATAATTAACGTTACTGTGATCGAAAACCTCCCAAAAACGCGAGTTAACACCCAAACCCACTTATGTGAGGCCATAGTGGTAGCTGTAGTTCTGTTGGAAGTTCTGGGTTGACTACCGAGGGTTTACCCGGGGATCCCAACCGTAGGCTGTTAAGCAAGATACGTGTGGTTTTTAGTCTTTAAGAGTCCGGCATAGCATACCTATATGTAGGAATTTCCTCACTCTAAAAAAATATAACTGTGACCGAACCTTAAAGGATAAATAAATAAATAGGTATTTTAGAACTTTTTAAGAGGAACAATTATTTTGTAATAAATTATTTTTATGTAACTTCAACCATTTACGCAGAGGCGCAACGGATACTCTTATAACGATTAAATATTTTCCGTTTTCGAAACATTTCTCATTGCTGCACCGCTCCTATTAATCTTAGCATTATGTTATGTAGCCTATAGCCATTCTCAATAAATGTACCTACTTACTATCGAACAGTTTTGGAAACCCTACCAGTAGTTTCAGTAAGGCTTGCCTTGGTATGATGTGATCATGGTCCCTTTGCAGCGTGTGTCCAATCCAGCGCAGCAGCTACAGTTCCGACGTTTGATCTGTTGGTGGATAGGGGTCTCACTGCAGAGTTCCAATAGTCTTACGTTCATGATGTTCTCGGGCTCGTATATACTGAGGATCCATTGGAGGCAGCGTTTGGCGAAGACTTATAGCAGGTAGCTGGTGCGAAATGTCTTTAGTGACCTTCCATGTCTCGCATCCGTATAGCAGTTAGCAGTACAGTTTTAACGTTTATTTTGTTTTGAGTTTCACTCTTCGTGTCCATTTTCGCGACTGCCTACGGGGCGCAGCTGTGTAAAGGTTGTTCTGGCCTTGGCGAGACTCGAAATTATGTAGGGTACTCTTCTATTCCATCAGTTTCTGACACGACACTCCCGAGGTACGTGAATTAGTGCCTCCACCACATCTCTTGCGTCTGTCGATTTTAATTTCAGTCCAGCCATTCGCTGCCTCATCCTGCTCGTTGTCCTGCAGACATGGATGACGGCGTGTGTGTGCCTCAGCAGGCACAGGACATCGGCATCATTTAAATCCTCCAGGATATCAGTATAGGCCCCATTCTATGCCGCGCCGATTGTTCTTTGCGGTATTCAGCATTATACCATCTTTTTTCTATGGATGGTTGTTAACTATCCTGTTATCTTCATAACGATCCTCTAAGGTAGGTACAGTATGTATTTTCAAAAGAGTTTGTAAACTCTATTTTTAATTTCTTTTTCAGAATATTGATGACATTTAATTGATGTCATTTTATACACGTTACGTCTACTACATTGATACATGTAATAAAATTCTAACACGCCGGTGTTTGTATGTAAATTGTTTATACTGAGGAAAATTCTATACTGAGGAATAGCTTTAACCATTAAGCTCTATTTTGATTAGGCAAACAGGGCAGATTCACACGCTACTTGATGAGTATGATTAATAAATGGTCTTCTCTCGTTTTCCATAAATTCATTTGCACTAATATTGTTTGCGATAATCATACCCGATCATAATATTTACTTGCACTATTATCATTTATACTAATAAAGTTTGCCTTAACAACTCAACAGTCATAACTTTAGGAGCTACTCAATATGCTCACAAAATTTCATGAGAATCGATCAAGCCGTTACGGAGGAGTATGGCAACGAAAACTGTGACACGAGAATTTTATATATTAGATTGTTAGGTAGAAATTAATTATCGTTAACACCCCAACCACAGTATAAATATGTACTTTAACCAGTATTGTAGCTCCCTACAAACGGACGAAGCGCAAGCTATACCTACGATTCTCGTTTTCGGCAGACCTTTCAGCACGCAAGCAGCGTCCGCAGTCGCGATTGTGCCGAGTAGACGAATGGACGGTGTGTCGTTTTTTAAATAGTAACCGCGCGTGTTTTATTTACTAAAAATATTTAATATTACAACTAGAGTCTATTGTGCTTGTTTTGGTTGCATGAATTCGTCAATAACGCACCCAGAGATAACGTTTTTTAGATTACCTGGAAACTCCGAAAGGTAAGACTATAAATTGATTTTACTTACGTACTAATTGGTACTATACTACTAGTTAACTAAAGTTAAACAAAGTGATTGACACGAGTGAACTAGGTAGTTACATGAAGTAGGAATGTTTGTGTTTAAAACTAGACTTGTGCTTGCTCAGTCAGTGAACGGTGCGATTCAATATAGTACAATATCCAAAAAAAAACATTTAGTTCCGTTGTCAGTTCGTAGTTATTTAATTGAGAGCAATGATTTAGGTATGTTTCAAGAGTATTCATTTCTTTGTGGATGACCGATGTTACAGTACCTACACTAAGCACCGTATGACTTTGATTGACAGCATTTTTGTTACCTTTGAGTTTTATTACACGCATAGAGACAAATTTGAACTTCCAAAATTTAACACAAATTGACTATGTACGAAAAGTACTAGTGTACTAGAGACTGACTAGTACTTTCAAAGCGAAAGATAGTTTTAATTTTGTAAATCAAAAATTTTACGCAATGATTATAAAGACTAGAATTCCGTGATTCTATCACTGACGAAACATGTGATGAGCCGATTATTATTGTCTACGCCGCTTACTCGTTTTCAAATTTCTATACCAGTCTCACTCAATCGTTAGTAGATAACGGACGCTGCGCCACCACGTCGCCGCCCCGCGCCGCCAGCCGTTGCGGGGATATTATATTATTACTCACAAAGTATTCTTTTTTTTAAATAAAAAAGGTTCATATTTACTCGAAATGAAAGCCGGTTGTCAGTAAAACGACAATCCTTAATACAAATTAAAGGCCTTGTGGGCGGATTGAAAAATTTCAAAATTCAACTGCATTAGGCTCACTATCTATAACGCGTACGTAAAACTATAAGGTAAAATGTGGGCGTATACTATGCCTCTGCCTACACCTTCAGGGATAAAGGCGTGACTATATGAATGTATGTATGTACATATTTACAATCGCAATACTAAATAGAAAGTCAAAGTAGGCACATATTATTAAAATGCTGTAGGTGGGCAGCCCTATCGCATGCTTACGTACCGCGCGTCTGTAGGCATTTATTTCTAAAATCCGGCCGAGTCAGACTACAGTATACAGTGCCCCAACTCAGTGCAATCAGACTCGGATAGGTTAGGTTAGAAGACCTTTAGTCTTCGTGGTTTTTTTTTAAACCACCCAGAAGTAGGAGCCCCGCGAAGCGAGCTTATTTAGTAGACGCCATATGAGGTTTAGTTTTAGGTTTAATTGTGAATAAATTATCTGTGTCGTATAAATTATCTTTATTTATATTATCAATCAATATCAATATCAATCAATACATATAATAAAATCGTAACAGGTCGCTGTCTGTACATGAAAGATAAATGATAAAAAATATTATAGGGGGGCTTTATGAACGCAATAGAACCCAAAACAGTGACTTTTAGAATTTTTGTCTGTTTGTCTGTATGTCTGTATGTCTGTTTGTCTGTACGTTTGTGCACGCTAAACTCAGCAACCGTTTAACCGATTGCAATGCGGTTTTCTTTATTGTGTTAAGGTTAGCTCCGCTTAACATTTAGTGTTTATTTCATGTCAATCGGTTTATAAATAAAAAAGTTATATCACTTTAAAGAATCATACCTAGACTTATGAATCTAAAAGTGGGTAAATCTAAACTGGCGTGTCGGCTTAATCATAAAAGAACTTAATGATTAAGGCTATTTTAAAATAGGCTTAATATATAGAATAGGCTTAATCTTTTAGCTCTTTTATGATTAAGCCAACAGGGCAGTTTCTCACGCTGCTTGATGAGTCTAATGAAGAAGTACCTCTCCTTTCATACACCTTATGTGACGTAAACGAAGTTGCGGGCTCAGCTAGTGGTGAATAAAAGTTATGGAAAATGGCATTATTGAAAACGAAAATTATGGCAAATACATATGGATTTAAATTATTATGACACTTGATCGATTATGACCAATGGAATTAGTGAATGTCATTTTATGCCATTTCACGATTATGGCAACTGAAGCGTTATGTCTAATGAAATTATGGCAAATACCAGTATGGCATATGAAATTATGGCATTTTAAATTATGGCAAACATTAGTAAACCTTAATAAATACCTCTAATTTCATAGACATTGTGTGACGTAAACAAAGTTGCGAGGGTCAGCTAGTTAAAAGATAAAACAATAGGTTTCTTCTCATCTACTTAAAAACTATTTTTACAAATTTTATGGTAATAATTAGTGACCGACCGAAGTTTCGGTTTCGGTTTCGGTTTCGGCCAGTTTCGGCCAAAAAATCGAGTTTCGGCCAAAAAATCAAGTTTCGGCCGCAGTTTCGGCTTCGGCCAAAATAGGCCGAAACTTTCGGCCGGGCCGAAACTCACGTGTTCATGAATTTTGAGTGCCTGGCTCTACTTGCGACGTGGTTGGGGTCAGCCCAACCAGTTACTAACCAAAGATTTACAGAGTTATAAGGGACTTGCAATTAATACCTAGTTATAATAATACTATTTTAAAAAGGTGATCCAGGGCATTACATAACCCTACCCCTTTGTTGTCGGTTTCGACTTCGTTGGTCGTCTGCCTGTCTGTCAGCAGGCTGTAACTTATGCACCTTGATAGTTAGACTGTTAATTTTTTTACAGATAATGTATTTCTGTTGCCGCTTTAGCAAAAAATAATAGAAATAGACGAATTAATAATATTAAAGGGGGCCTCCCATACAACATCGTGATTTTTGCCGCTTTTCTTGTACTACTACTGTTTCGTGCGCTAGTCCGACTCACTGTTGTCCAGTTTTAGTTATATAGGTACTTCTAGAATGTAACCAAAACCAGCCATGAGCTAGTAGCAGGGCACCGTGTGGTTTTAGTCGGTAGGAGTTCGCAATAGCATCAATGAGTAATTCCACACATAAAGAAAAAACTCATCTCTAAGTGGAGATATTTCTAAAATGAACACTTGAAAAGATTTATACTGTTGATTGATGGCACTTGGTGAAACTTGCTTTGTTGGTGGATAATGGAGTGGTGGGTTATTATTTTTCCAATAGGTGCACTATTGGAAAAATAACCGGCTAAGTGCGAGTCGAACTCTCGCACGGAGGGGTTAAAGTGGGACCCTATAAACGAGACATGAGGCCTAGCCGTCCGTCTGTCTGTTAGTCACGAGGTTGTATCGCTGAAACTGTGCCAGATAGAGGCTTAAAATTTTCACTGTACAGTAGTCCTACAGACTAAAAACCACGCGTCCTACCTACCAGCCTATGGTTGGGAGCTTCGAGTATGCCCGTCATGGAGAGAAGTCAAAGTCAAAGTACTCTTCATACCTAAACCAGGTAAAAGTGACTACACTCATCCTAAGTCCTTTAGACCAATAAGCCTCACTTCATTCCTATTAAAGACTCTAGAGAGGCTATGCGAGAGAGAAATAAGGGAGAAAGTACTCCGACAAATACCAATGCACACAAAGCAGCACGCTTACTGCTCCGGAAAATCCACCGAATCAGCATTGCATGAGGTAGCATCGTACATAAAAGACTCCCTAGAGAGTAAATCATCAACACTGGGCGTCTTTATAGGCATCGAAGGTGCCTTCGACAAGACGACCTTTGTAAGTATCGAAAGAGCCCTGCAAAAGCATAAAGTACACCCCACTATGGTAAGTTGGATAGTGAATATGCTACGACACAGGGCTATACAAATTACAGTGAACTCCACATCTAGAGGGATCGCAGCCAAAGGATGTCCGCAGGGGGGGTTCTATCTCCGCTCCTGTGGAATCTCGTGGTGAACGAGCTCATAGATGTACTCAATAGAGAGAGATACTTCACTGTAGGTTACGCTGACGACCTCACAATACTGGTAAGTGGCCAGTTCCTAGGTACAATAACAAACCTGATGGACAACGCCTTGAGCATCGTCGAAAAATGGTGCAATAGACATGATCTCACAGTAAATCCGACGAAAACAGAAATGGTTCTGTTCACCAACAAACGCCAAATAGATAATCTGAAACTCCCACAGCTCTTTGGCACAAAACTTTCCTTAGCAAATGAAGTCAAGTACCTGGGGGTCACACTGGACAGCAAACTGCTATGGAATAAGCACCTCACACAAAAAATCAGTAAGGCTACCATTGCATTCTGGCAATGCAAACGAATGATCGGTAAGAAGTGGGGACTCTCACCGAAAATCATACATTGGCTCTACACCACAGTCATAAGACCACAGGTAACGTATGGCGCAATAGTTTGGTGGCCCAGGGCCGAACTAGCTTCAGCCATAGATAAAATGCAGCAGTTCCAGAGAGCGGCGTGTTGCGCCATCACGGGATGCTTTCGCAACACACCCACAGCAGCGATGGAAGCAATGCTCTGCTTACCGCCTCTGGACCTGTTCGTTCACCAGGAAGCGGCCGCCGCGGCGGCACGACTTCAGGCGTCAAAACAATGGACGCGCTCAAGGCTAGGTCATAGGCGCATACTGGAGGACGCAATAGAGTATGAACCTCTCGTGGAAGCCCCTAACGACAAGATACCGAAAACATACGTGTTTGACCGTAAGTACAATATATCGCTGGCAGAGTCCGCCAAGGACCACTCCGGTATAAGAGAACTCAGAGTGTACACGGATGGATTCAAAACAGACCACGGATCAGGAGCAGGCACCTACTCCCCGGAGCTCAACATACACTCATCAATACCTTTAGGGTCTCATTCGTCAATCTTCCAATGTGAGTGCATAGGTTTAATTAATGCCGCCAATGCAATCGACTCCAGGAAAATTGAGCACAACCACATCAGGCTCCTCTCCGATAGCGCAGCAGTGCTAAAAGCTCTGAAGAGCACCACAATCGACTCTGGGCTGGTGCTTCAATGCCACCAGGGGCTACAAAAGCTGGCCCTAACACACAAGGTAAGCCTTCAGTGGATAAAAGGTCGAAGCGTGTGAGGACCCGAAGAGGATCCTGCGCTTCTGGTCGGAGCTGGGTTGGCTGGAGTGACAGCCAACACTCACGTACAATGGGTCCACTGGCGGACCTAAGTGCGGAAAATGGGAGCCCAAGAAGACTGAAGACTGAAGACTGATGCCCTCGAAATGATGCATACTGCAGCCGCATCTTTGGGGGGCTATTCAGTTGTTATCCCGCTTCTTAAGGGGGGCGTGCATGAATCTCTCACGTCACGCTATCGTCTAAGGCCTGCTTCTGTAAGGACGGTGAGCAGCCCCGTCCCCGTCCTCAGGTCATGGAGGCTAATAGTATGGGGCGCCGGCCAGTACAATCTCCTGCAGGGAGCGTTGGGCCTCCTGATATTGGGCAACAACCGCGAGAGTGCGGCTGATGCCCCCCTTCCTCAGCCATGGGACCAAACTTCGTAAGTGGTATCCGAAGTTCCACCGGATGTTGAGTACGAGCCCTATATACGTCACCGAGAGCCCGATGCCGATGCTGACGCCCCCTATATGTAAGCTGGATCCCGCAGGTGGCCTTTAGGGCTGCGTCTCGGGTTGCTCCTGGCGCTGTAATGAGGGTGTCGTCGAAACACGTTACGCCGACACATCTGAGCAACGGACCACGCAGCACCCAATCGTAACTGATGTTCCACAGAAGCGGTCCTAAGACCAATCCCCATAGAACACCGAACGACACATCTCACTGACCCTGCCCTAGCCAGCTCGGGTAAGTTATGGCCCTCTCGAAAAGATAGGCCCCGACAATTCGACGGAGGTATGGAGGCATTCCATGGTAAATAAGCGCTTCCCAAACGCAGCTCCAGGGCAAGGTGTTAAAAGCGTTGGCGATGTCAAGAGACACCGCCACCACCACCTCACCCTCTTCTGTTGCCGCTTTAACAAAAAAATACCTACTAAAATCAGAAAAAAGCATCCACACAACAAACGTAATTTTTGTACCCAATTTTTGTAACCCTGCACCCTCTGTGCGGGAATCCGACTCGCACTTGGCTGGTTTTTTTTTTCAATATGAACACGTGAGTTTCGGTTTCGGTTTCGGTTTCGGCCGAAACTGACCCTGGGGCCGAAAGTTCGGTTTTGGCTGGAAAACCAGTTTCGGTTGGACACTAGTAATAATAGACATTCTTTGAAATGTGCATTTATGGTATTGTTGTGACTTTTATGACATGTTTAAAGTAATGAAGAATGAATTTACACATACATATACTAGGTGTAACAAAATTACCTCTCCAAATTTCGTCACGTGACGTGGCATCAGTCAAGAAACATTACAAAAATGAAGAAAAAAAAATCGCATGAATACTTTAACCGTAAAGCCGTTTTAAAGGTCCTATAAATTTCCGTTTTCACCCTTTCTATCGCTACTGAGCGGCAGTAGAAAGCGACAACGACAGCCAGACGGGTGCTCTGTGTTTGTTTTGCCACGGCGACCATGTTACCTCGAATTGCCGCGGTAAAAAATGAATTCTTAATGTGCGACAAAAAAATTAAAAAAAAAATTATAAAATTTACCCCCCTTTTTTATTAAATATTTGTATTTGATTTCCGGTGCCAAGTCATCTCATGAAATTTGGAGAGGTAATTTTGTTACACCCTTGTTGAAAATCTAAATTGAGAATTTAAACTATTTGTGTGTGTGTGTATAAAAGAGGGCTACTTTTAATATCGCTCATTTTAATATCAAAAATTTTGGTTATCTTTATAGCAGTATTGTATATAAATTAACAAAACAAAAAAATAATACTGCATTGGTGATAATAATAATAAAATGTATGTATATAGAGTACTCACTCATTTTCTTTCACTATTTTTTCGTGACTTTCTTCATGAATAAATGCACTTTGTTTATTCATATTTAAAACACTTTTACACAAATTATACGAGTACCAGTTCACTGTTGTACATAGATGATGAATACCTATACACCTATAGTCGAATTTTTATTTAGACGAAGTAAATTGACAGCAACTAATGTAATTGACAGCATCGAAATTGTCATTTCACATTAAGAACTCTAAATTCGACCAGTACTCTTAATTCAACTTTGGTCGAGTGGTTAAGACGCGGATCGGTACGCAGAAGGCGCAAGATCGATTCTGGGTACAAGCATAAATTTTTGGATTATTTGACATAATATACCTATAACGACTGCAGAGTTCATAATTGACGTAAACAAAAAAGGCTCACGTGTACACGTTGGTATATGAAGTGCGAGACGAGATACACGAACGTGGCCGAGCGTGGCCGAAGGTAGCCGAGAGTGTGATTTATTTTCGTGACACAATTTCTTGATTCGGTCTCCACGCAAGGCCCGCGATAGAAGCTATGCAATAGCTTAAAATATTTTCCATACTAGGCCTTTTTTTTTTGTTTAACGTGAGGGAAAATCCTCATGGATGTTATGCCGGACTCCTACCGACTAAAAAACCTCACGTCACGCCCAACAGTCTATGGTTGGGAGCCCCGGGTAAACCCTCGGAAGGATGTCCCAGGACTCCCAACAGACCCACGGCCGCTACTGCGGCCTCGCCCAGGGGGTGGTTCGGGTGATATCCCGCGTCTTTGGGGGGTTTCGGGTGTGATCGCGCTTCTAAGGGGGGGCGTGCGTGAATTGTCTCACTCACGTCACGCTGCCGTCATGGGCCTGCTTCTGTAAGGACGGTGAGCCGCCCTGTCACCGTCCTCAGGCCCCCGGTCACGGTGGCCGATAGTCCTCGGCGAAGACACGTCGGCGGCGCCCAGGCCGCCGACTGCGGAACTCGGGTGGGAGAGTTCTCTCCCGTACCCGTCCCGCCGCCTCCTTCACGAGCATGACCTGCTCGCAGAAGGAGGCGGCGCAGTCCCACTTACTCCCGCTGGAGAGCATGGCTCGCACCATGGTCTCGAGCGAGAGAGTGTCCACGTCCAGACCCACTACGAGGACCTGGCGCTGTTGCGCCCACGCCGTGCACTCCACCAGTGTGTGGAGCGCCGTGTCATCGCTGCGGTCCTCGCAGTGCTGACACTCGGCCGTGGTTTCCCGGTGTTTCCGCCACAGATACCTACCGAAGCTACCGTGCCCGGCAAGCATCTGTGTCAACCGGTAGGAGAGAGCACCGTGTCTCCTCTCCAGCCACTCGTCCATGACCGGTCTGACGGCCGCGATTGTGGCGAATCCCCCCTTTGGTTGCTCAAGTCGCACCTTCCATGTCTCCACGGTTTCCTGGTGGAGTAGGGACCGTTGGGCCTTTGGCCCCGCTCCAGCGCCTCCTTGCGCCATCTGAACAGTCACGCAAGGGCTCTCGCTTCCAGGTCCCATGGAGGGGTCCCGGCTAGGAGACATGCCGCCTCACCGGAGATCGTGCGGTATCCTCTTATCACCCTGAAGGCCATCACTCTCTGCGGGCTCAGCAGTCTAGCCACATTGATGGCCGTCAGGGTCTCCGCCCATATGGGAGCCCCGTATAGGGCCATGCTTCGCACGATCCCCAGGTACAGTCTCCTGTAGGGAGCGTTGGGTCCCCTGATGTTGGGCATCAGCCGCGCGAGTGCGGCCGATGCTCCCCTCAGTTTTGGGACCAAACTTCGGAAGTGATGTCCGAAGTTCCACCGGCCATCGAGTACGAGCCCCAGATACTTCATCGAGGGCTCGATGCCGATGCTGACGCCCCCTACCTGTAGGCTGGATCCCGCAGGTGGCCCCATCCGAGGTCCGTGGAAGCACAGAGCCTCGGATTTGTGAAGGGCGACCTCGAGATCCAGCCGCCGAATCCGACCTACGACCTGAGCAACCCCTGCCGTAGCCTTAAGGGGCGGTTATTGCGCACAAGTAGGCATTTGGCGCTCCCCTCGCCCCGGGCGCAAGACACACCGCGCGCCGGCAGCGGCAGTCAACTCTTATGCCACAGTATACAGTATAGTAGAAAGAAACAGCATGCTAACTTTGTTTGACGTAGTAAATGCATCTAACTTTATTAAGTGTAGTGATTTATTAGTTTCGTAAATAAAAATAAAAGAGTTAATCGTAAATAAATTATGTATATTATACTATTATTTTTAAGCTAAAGAGTTTGTTTATTTGTTTAGTTGTTCTAACTCTAGAGTCTAAGAGACTGCTAGTTGAATTTCAAGAGTTTCTTAACAGAATGTCCATTTTTGAAAAATACCAAAATATATAACATCACGCTAAGGCGAATAAGAGCTTAGCAGCTACGAAGCATTTTTCGACAACTAGGATATTTCATTTCTTTTGAGAGTTTCCGTTGCGTACGTTTGCTACAGTTGCGTAAAAAATGTAAATTACATAATAGCTGGTCATAAAAATTTCTAAAGTTTTCTGAAGTTGGTATGCTAAGTATGAATCACGGGATCATTGTGCAATCCAAAATGGCCGCCGCGGTGTAATCACAAAATTTTATGATGGGTGTCGTTTAAAGGGTTTTTTGGTATGCTGAGTACGAATCACGTACTAATTTTGCAATCCAATATGGACGCCGCTCCGTAATCACAAAATGTCATGATGGGTATCGTTTAAGGGGTTTCTTGGTATGCTGAGTACGAATCACGTGATAATTTTGCAATCCAAAATGGCGGCCGCGGTGTAATCACAAAAATTCATGATGGATATCGTTTACAGGGTTTTTTGGTACGCTGAGTACGAATTACGTACTAATTTTGCAATCCAATATGGCCACCGCGATGTGATCACAAAATTTCATGATGGGTATCGTTTAAGGGGTTTTTTGGTATGCTGAGTACGAATCACATGATAATTTTGCAATCCAATATGGGCGCCGCGCCGTAATCACAAAATTTTATGATGAGTATCGTTTAAAGTGTTTCTTAGTATGCTGAGTACGAATCACGTGATAATTTCGCAATCCAAAATGGCCGCCTCGGTGTAATCACAAAATTTCATGATGGGTATCGTTTAAAGGGTTTTTGGTATGCTGAGTACGAATTACGTGATAATTTTGCAATACAATATGGCCGCCGCGCCGTAATCACAAAATATCATGATGTGTATCGTTTAAAGGGAGTATTGGTATGCTGAGTACGAATCCTGTGATAATTTTGAAATGCAATATGGCCGCCGCGCCGTAATCGCAAAAATCCATGATGGTTATCGTTTAAGGGGTTTTTTGGTATGCTGAGGACGAATCACATGATAATTTTGCTATCCAAAATGGCCACCGCGCCGTAATCACATTATTTCGTAATGAATATCGTTTAATGGGTTTTTTCGAATGCTGAGTACGAATAACATGATCATTTTGGAATTCAATTTGGCCGCCTAAGCTATTTAGGCCTACTTGCGCGGAGAGTCGAGTTAAATATATAAATATAGAGTTAGTAAGCTCTGAGTTAAATAAATAACTTCTTAACTCTGACCACGTCTTGCACAGTTGCAAATTGGCACGCGGTTAACTAACTCACAGTCAACCGAACAAGTTTTTTTAGTCTGTCGTTCCATGCAATCCAACCACACACAAATGTTAGAACGAAGAATGGAACATGTGTCTCTATCCCTTTTACACTACAGTCTGCTACGTATGATTTACGATACTACCATACTTACGATACTACCATTTACGATATCAATCATAAAATTTTGTGATTACGGCGCGGCGGGTATATTGGATTGCAAAATTATCACGTGATTCGTACTCAGCATACCAAAAAACCCCTTAAACGATACCCATCATGAAATTTTGTGATTATGGCGCGGTGGCCTTTTTGGATTGCAAAATTAGTACGTGATTCGTATTCAGCATACCATAAAACCCTATAAACGATACCCATCATGAAATTTTGTGATTACAGCGCGGCGGGCATATTGGATTGCAAAATTATCACGTGATTCGTACTCAGCATACCAAAAAAACTCTTAAACGATACACATCATGAAATTGTGTGATTATAGCACGGCGGCCATATTGGATTGCAAAATTATCACGTATTCGTACTCAGCATACCAAAAAACCCCTTAAACGATACCCATCATGAAATTTTGTGATTACGGCGCGGCGGCCATCTTGTATTGCAAAATTAGTACGCGATTCGTACTCAGCATACCAAAAATCCCCTTATACGATACCCATCATGAAATTTTGTGATTACGGCGCGGCGGCTATATTCGATTGCAAAATTATCACGTGATTCGTACTCAGCATACGAACAAACCCCTTAAACGATACCCATCATGAAATTTTGTGATTACGGCGCGGCGGCCATATTGGATTGCAAAAATTATCACGTACTTCGTACTCAGCATACCAAAAAACCCCTTAAACGATACCCATCATGAAATTTTGTGATTACGGCGCGGCGGCTATATTCGATTGCAAAATTATCACGTGATTCGTACTCAGCATACGAACAAACCCCTTAAACGATACCCATCATGAAATTTTGTGATTACGGCGTGGCTGCCATGTTGGATTGCGAAATTATCATGTAATTCGTAGACATTTTAATGCATTAGGTAGCTGGTTACTATGTCGTGAAAACACTTAAAAAGTAAAAGATCACCACATTTTTACCATGAGTCGCGTATGTATTTGTAACGGTTAATCTAATTACATTTTGCCCATTACTGATATTTTTATACTGTGGCGCGATTTTAACGTAATTTGGCATAATAATTACGAAATAGTTGCGAAAAAAACTGACACAGGTCCTGCCTCCACAAGCGCCAGGGCGAGACTGATCGGCCGTCAGCGGCGCAATTCTATTGCGTTTGGTAGATATTCGTACATGATAATTATGTAAATAGTTGTTTATAGAAAAACGCTCGGAAAATGTGTATAAAAACTTAATACCTTTAATTGAGTGCAAAAAAAAATATATAAAATGTTAATAGTTTAGCCACAGTTTTGAAAAAACTTTTCTGAGAGAGTCAACTTTGGGATTTTTTTCTATCTAGTGAAATTTATTGGATCGTGTAACGGGCTCGGAATATGTTTAGCTTATATCCTTAACTAATCTATATATATAAAAACAAGAACTGACTGACTGACGATCAACGCACAGCCTAAACCGCTGGGTCTAGAACCATGAAATTTCGCACAAATGCTCCTTATGTCACGTAGGCGAGCAATAAGAAGGGATTTTTGAAACTTCAACTCCTAAGGGGGTAAACAAGGGTTGCAAAGTTTGTATGGGACGACGTGATTCCTTGGTCCGATCTTCTTTAAATTTGGCATAAAACATCTTTAACTGAATTGATAGGGGACGTGTTCTGTATTTTATTGATTTTTTTCTTTTAACATGGTTAAATGGGGTTGAAAAATATTTTAGGGGGGATTTGCCTCATAGTTCATATTAATACTCCGTAGTCGGTACTTTTTTAATTTTTTTTTAGACACATTGTCATGTTTGACAGCTCAATTCGATTTAAAAAAGATGGTCGCAATTTTTTAAAAATGTCAAAAAAATCTGATAATAATATTAATAAAACTGCATATTTTATTGATTTTTGCCCTTCAATATGCGGAATTGCTTTCATATTTGTATATCAAAAATACATTATTTTGTGAGAAGGAAAACCTGTACATGTCTGGCTAGGAATTATGAAAGAACAAGTTCTAGGTAAGGTGTACACGGTTCCGATTATCACAGATGCATCCTCGCTTACTTCCTTATTTTATACAGGGATAATACAAACGATCAGAGGCGTTATAGATGAACATTTAGCAGATGAAATCTACAGTAAATGTCTGGTCACAATAGAAGAAACTGTATTAGTACGGGTTGCCTCAGCCTCGAAAGTCTGCTACACAATCCAGAAATACGAGAAAGAAAGAAGTTCAGATATCAATTTCTTAGCAACAGCAGAGAATGCTCTCTAAACCAATTAACAAAGACATTTGGTATCAATTTTTACAAAAATATAAATTTACTTCGCTCAAAGTACGTATTTTGATTTGTTTAGTCAGAATTATATCTTTACATACAAAAACAGTACTGTAAAGTGCCGCGGGCTGGCCACAGAAGACGACAGACGACGGCAGATGGATCAAACGAGTTCCAAAGCGGGCATCGCGACTTGGTCCACCCGCTAGATGGACCGAGGACCTAGAAGAGGTCGCAGGTTGGATGCTGAAGGCGCAGGACGTAAATTAGGAGAGGCCTACGTCCAGGAGCGTACATGCTGATTTGATTAATACATACATTCATACATATGGTCACGCCTTTATCCCCGAAGGGGTAGGCAGAGGCATATTATATGCCCACATTTCACCTTTGTATAATTTGTCCCACGTAATAGGTGGTGAGCCGTATTGCCGTGTTTAAATGGACAGGCGCAGGTTGTGACTGCCTGCTTCAACAGCAGGCAGTCACAACCTGCGCCTGTCCATTTCCAAGGCCAATAAAGCTTTAACTTAACTTAACGACTGCCATTTTACTGGCAATCCGGACCAACGGCTTTACGTGCCTTCCGAAGCACGGAAACGCTCAAAATAAATGTCACAAAGTGATCACATGGATGGTCACCCATCCATGGACCGGCCATAGTTAAAGTTGCTTACTGCAGTGATCGTTTACAGAACACTGAGTCCGCGGGGCCACGAGCGCTTCATTTTTTATTGATTTGATTAATATAAAAATAAAAACGGACTTGGATACCTGATCGAGATCTAGAACCTTGAAATTAGATTCACGGCATAAAGAAACGATTTTTAGGGTTCGTGCCCATAAACGGGACCCTATTTATGAGACTTCGCTGTCCGTCTGTCTATCTGTCCGTCATGAGGCTGTATCTCAGGAATCGTGATAGCTAGAGAGTTGAAATTTTCAGATGATATATTTCTGTGTAGCCACTATGACAACAAAATACTAACGTCAGAAAAGGGGGGCGGGGACTAAGGGGGCTCCCATCCAACAAACGTGATGCTTTGTTGTTTTTTTGGTACGGAACCCTCTGTCTTTCCACTCCGGCCAACCGTTGTTCGGAATGGAATTCAGGTCATTAAGGGACTTTATTCCTATCTATACTTTATTCTTTATTTATTTCCTCTGTGCGCGAGTCCGCTTCGCACTTGGCCAGTTTTTTATACTACTAAGATGGCAGACAAGCTTACGCTACCTGATGGTCGGTTACTGTAGTGGACTAATTCGCATAGTGAACGTTTGCAACACCAGTGGCGCTGCTGCATGTCGACTCATATTTCCCTTGGCATCCAGTAGAGTCACGGGAAAGTAAAATATCCCGCAACCCTACTGATAGTGCTACGAATTAGGTTCGTTTACAATAACCATTTTATGAAAATCCAATTTGTGCCAAAATAATACAACTGGAATACATGCGACAGAAAACCACGCGATAAGAATTGAAGTGACGGGGGACCTTTCTATTTCTCTCTCTCTTACGCAAATGAAGTTGCGCGGGTCAGCTAGTATATATATATTTTTCAGATTTAAAAACCCTTTACTTTTTGACTAGGATTGTTTCAAAAAACTCAAAATCTGACCCACGCGGCCTTAAGTGCTGCGTCACGGTGCGTTGCTCCCCGCGCCGTAACGAGGGTGTCGTCGGCGTAACACGTTACGCCGACCCTTCTGAGCAACGGACCACGCAGCACCCAGTCCATACTAGGCCTTCCCTGTAAGATTACTACAGACTCCGATAGTAAGTTTGACAACGACGTTATAAAAGAGATCTGTGCACTACACAATATCCACCTACATTTTACTACCCCTTATAACCCGAACTCTAACTCACCTGTAGAACGTTTTCACTCGACAATAGCTGAAATAATCCGCATACAAAGAATGACCAACAAAGATGACCCAATACAGACTATTATGACATACTCTGTCCTAGCCTATAACAATGCCATTCATTCAGCTACAGGATATTCACCACATGAATTATTATTTGGCGACACAGCCTCTAGGAACCCTTTAGAACTTTACTACCCGAAAGAATTTTACCAGGATTATGTCATCAAACATAAGTCGAACGCAGAAGCAGTACAAGAATGCGTTGCAGCATTCATGTCTAAAAATAAGGAGCAAGTCATAGCAAAGCGGAATCAGGACGCCAGAGACATTGAGTTTAAGGTAGGTGAAACTGTCTATAAACAGGTAGCCAAGACCGCACGCAGTGACAAAACGAAACCCGTCTTAAAGGACCCTACAAAATTATTCACCTACACCCGCATAATATTGCCGAAATAATAGGTAACCACCCTAACTCTAAGTCTATCAGGGTACACTTCAAACTATTACGAAGGCCTCATCTTGTTACAGGGCCACCGTCGCAGGAGCCATCGTGCTCTACACATCCGCCACAGTAAAAATCGATCCCATAAGCAACGAAAACGGGATCCTTGTGCTGAAAGAGGGTCAAATCCTAAAGCAGGATAGTTATTTAAGCTTAGTTTGTAGTTACAATATTGTAGCATTTATTTTTTGTGTAGCAATCTGGTACTCGGGCTTGACAATGTGTAAAGCCGCCCTTAATCAATTCATCGCTGGTTCTTTGATCTGTGGTTTTGCTTTGACACAAGTGACAAGTTTTGTCTGTGGCACGCCCGAGGATTTGCATTAAAGGAAAACAGGTTTTAGGAGAATTCTGGACTATTCCACGTGAGAGGGGATATAAAAAGCCCTGCCTTGGTTCCAAGTAGTTTTTTTTTCGGCTTTTACTTTTACCATCCGCTAAGCAGGAGTGAATTTTGAAGCAACTCTGAGTAGCACACCTCAATTTTGCTTTAGAGGTTGTAAGTTCTAACCTGAGGACTTGTTAAGGAGAATTTCCTGCGTTTCACCGATTCTTATCAGAAGGAAGTGGACTCTGTGACGACCAATACCCAGATTCTGGGTTTTTTAGTACGGGGAAAAGTTGTACAGCCACACCCCAATCATACGTGGACTGCGCGAGCAGGGTGCATGTGTGAGAAGCTCGCCGTCTACACCTGGCATTACCACCAGCCACTGCCACTCTACGCTCACTCTGCAGGCCAGTACTTTGTCAGCATACGTTTACATGTAAACTAGCCGCCTACGTTACTTCCTCACGCTGATTTAGTGTAGTGCTGTACTAATAATACCTAAACCTGTAATATTCTTATGTATGTCTGTGCTCTCTGTATCTATGTAATCTCATTGTCTCTGTAGTGTACTGTGTACTATATAGATATATGTGTGTGCACCCTATTGGCTGTTTTCGTCAGAGCCCTGGCCTCCCTTACGCACCCACTAGAAACTCTGTAACAAGGCGCCCTGGGAAAGAGTTCTCTGCATAGCTACCTCGCGCTAGTTGGTGAGTAACATCATTGTGTTATAATATAACTAATTTACGTCTTACGTCTATGAAATTAACATCCATGTTTGCAGCTACTAGGGCAGCCGAAAGTATACACTTAAGAGAACTAAAGTAAAGTCAGATAGAGTATAATCTTTTCTTAATTAGTAAAAAATTGTCGTTCCTAACTCCGCAAGTTAGGAGAAAACGCGGAATTATTAACGGCTTAGGTTCCATAGTTAAAGCCATTACAGGGAATCTGAACCATGAGGACGCGATTAAATATGAACAAGAAATCTCAAATCTTAACAATAAAGTAAACAGCATTAACATCTCGCAAAAGAAATTCCTAGTACTAGCAGAAGAAGTTATAAACGAGTTCAGCCTTCAGTTAAGCAGATTAGGTGAAAATCAAAAACACTTAGTTGAAGCTATCAGTAACCTCACTAGAAACGCCAATAGCATAGAGGGTCGGTTAGGAACGGCCTTTATTCCATCTAGTCCTACCAGTAGTTCGAGAGTCGAACTGTTTGGATGTTTTTATTCCAAATTGTTATACTGACGGATCGAACTATTTGGAAATGCGAATTTTATTCCAAATAGAACTATTGTGAATATAATTGTACAGTCATCTTGAAATGTATTCGTGTCTGGCATGACAAAAAAAATTGCGTGTACTTAGTGTACACACGTAAGAAGTGAAACTTCTTCCTAAACTTAATTTTCACCTCACCTTAAATTAAGTCAAAAAGTACAAAAGTACAAAAGTACAAAAGTCCAAAAGTCCAAAAGTCCAAAAGTCCAAAAGTCCAAAAGTCCAAAAGTCCAAAAGTCCAAAAGTCCAAAAGTCCAAAAGTCCAAAAGTCCAAAAGTCCAAAAGTCCAAAAGTCCAAAAGTCCAAAAGTCCAAAAGTCCAAAAGTCCAAAAGTCCAAAAGTCCAAAAGTCCAAAAGTCCAAAAGTCCAAAAGTCCAAAAGTCCAAAAGTCCCAAAGTCCCAAAGTCCCAAAGTCCCAAAGTCCCAAAGTCCCAAAGTCCCAAAGTCCCAAAGTCCCAAAGTCCCAAAGTCCCAAAGTCCCAAAGTCCCAAAGTCCCAAAGTCCCAAAGTCCCAATGTCCCAAAGTCTAAAAGTCTAAAAGTCCAAAAGTCCAAAAGTCCAAAAGTCCAAAAGTCCAAAAGTCCAAAAGTCCAAAAGTCCAAAAGTCCAAAAGTCCAAAAGTCCAAAAGTCCAAAAGTCCAAAAGTCCAAAAGTCCAAAAGTCCAAAAGTCCAAAAGTCCAAAAGTCCAAAAGTCCAAAAGTCCAAAAGTCCAAAAGTCCAAAAGTCCAAAAGTCCAAAAGTCCAAAAGTCCAAAAGTCCAAAAGTCCAAAAGTCCAAAAGTCCAAAAGTCCAAAAGTCCAAAAGTCCAAAAGTCCAAAAGTCCAAAAGTCCAAAAGTCCAAAAGTTCAAAAGTCCAAAAGTCCAAAAGTCCAAAAGTCCAAAAGTCCAAAAGTCCAAAAGTCCAAAAGTCCAAAAGTCCAAAAGTCCAAAAGTCCAAAAGTCCAAAAGTCCCAAAGTCCCAAAGTCCCAAAGACCCAAAGTACCAAGGTCCCATCCAAAAGTCCAAAAGTCTAAAAGTCCCAAAGTCCCAAAGTCCCAAAGTTCCAAAGTTCCAAAGTCCCAAAGACCTAAAGTACCAAGGTCCCATCCAAAAGTCCAAAACTTCAAAAGTTCAAAAGTTCAAAAGTCCCAAAGTCTCAAAGTTCCAAAGACCCAAAGTACCAATGTCCCATCCAAAAGTCCAAAAGTCCAAAAGTCTAAAATCCCTTAAATGACATGCTATCCCTGGATAAAGTACTCTTAATTCGAATCCACCGTGGTGGGGAACAGAACAAAGATGGCGCGTAACCAAAAATCGTGACGTGACGTGACGTGACGCAAATTTTTTTCCAACGCCGATAAAGAAGTTTCACTTCAAAAATGTGTTTACTGGTATCATACATGAATAAGTTTTGGATGAAAGATAGTAATTTTATCGATACCTGGTGTGTTTTTGGTGAAACTCACCGCACAAACAACTTTATAGAAGGTTGGCATGTAAAAATTAACAATGAATGTAGAAGGAAGAAGGCCACTTTATTAAAAATATTAAAAGTTTTTAAAGATGATGCCGCTTTGTACAGTGTTTTGAGAAAACAAGTTGAAAATGGCGTGGCCCCATTTAAAAACAGAACAGGAGAGAGCATACTGAGGGATCAACATATTCAAAACACCCAAATGATGCTTATAAATGGTGACATATCTGTAGGACATTGTTTAGAAATTTTCAGGTAAAATTTCAAATACCACCTCTTTCGCCTTAGATTCATCTATGTCCTACAGATATCACCATTTATAAGCATCATTTGGGTATTTATGCTTTTTTGTGTTCACTTGTAAAATTTTCATTTTGTATTTTATTAAAAAAAAATTTTTTTTTTGTTTCACTGTACATCAGAGTCAGTAGTTCTATTGGGAATAAAATTCGCGTTTCCAAATAGTTCGATCCGTCAGTATAACAATTTGGAATAAAAACATCCAAACAGTTCGACTCTCGAACTATTGGCAGGACTAGATGGAATAAAGGCACTTCTTAGACGTATACGTACAAATAGATTTTAGTTTACAAATAATTATAGATAGATTAATGTTGTTAGAAGACGCAATTCGCTCAGTTAGGTATAATGCATCCTAGTATTATTAGCCCCCAGAACCTTATAGTTGAATTAAACAAATTAAGTAAGCTGTATTCCTTAAAAGCAGTAGCTGGAATAGATATTAGTAATATACATAAATTAGACAAATCAATTAAAGTAAAAGCCTATAGTACAGTACACTCCATAAATTTTATATTAGAAATCCCATCCGTTTCATCTCTTACACCTCTATTCCATCCCGGATAAAAATAACCTTACCATAATCCCGAAGTTCAAATACCTTGCACTTGGTAACGATGAGTACGCCTACCTGGAAGAAGTCTGCGAACCCCTTGCCGACGACACTTACCTATGCAAGATGCTGGAAACACGAAAAATAGAAAACGATGGAGACTGCATCGTATCCCTAGTGCAACACAATACAGCAAACTGCACTCGCGCTAAGATGAACCTCTCAAGCGGAAAGATACAGAAGATTGCAGATAACAACTGGCTACTCGTCCTGAAACAAGAAGAAGTCATTAGAACTCAATGCAACAGCCAGACAGAATACAGAAAAGCAACAGGAGTCTTCTTAGTGTCACTGACCGAAGACTGCAAGATCCTCGTGATGAACACCAGCTTGTCATCACATACAAGCAATCTAGTAATCAACGAGATCATCCCACTGCCCAAGGAGCTGTCGCTACCGAGAGAAACTATCAAATACGAGTTGCAGCTGAACGACGTATCTTTAGACAGCATCCATGAACTAGTCAACCGTGCAGCAGAGATTACCACACCCGATGATGTTGATTGGCCATTAATTGCCGCAACACCAAGTTGGACCACACTGTTCCTGTATGCCATGTTGATAGCAGTAGCAATCTGGAAAATCTGGAAATGGAGATCCGCAGCAACCCTGAAAGTTACAAAAGGACTATCACAGGATACCAAAAGTAGCGAGGACGCTACCAGAAGCAGTCCCTGCTTCCGTCTTAAGGAGGGAGGAGTTACCATGGCATAGCCATGGCTCTCAAGCTGACACCACTGCGTATATGTCATTGTTTAGTTATAAGTAGTTTTAAGTTAGTCTTTGTATCGCTTCCTTCGAGTAAACATTTGTATTTTTGAAAATAAATATTTTTTTTAACAAAAACCTTGACCCCGATAACATATCTCGCTTCCAGCAGATTACTTTAGGTAATTATAATATTTCAAAGATAGCAATTTCATAGGAAAAAGAAAACAACGAGCCCATATTTCTCATTTTTTTCCAGTTGATACAATTTACGTCCAAACACACAATTCAATAACATGCACCGATGTTGTAGACTTATCGTGTTATAAATAACTAGCTGACCCGCGCAACTTCGTTTGCGTGATAAATAAAGAACCGCTCGACCGATTTTGTGCAAACTTAACATAAACCATCTACTAAATAGTCCGAACAAAGCCTAAACATTTGGTTTGAATAGGTGAGCCCGTTCTTGACTTATAAAATTACAACGAAAAGTGGCATTGATTTTTATATATATAGATAGATGTCATCATTCAAATGTCATCAATATTCTGAAAAAAGAAATTAAACATAGAGAAATACATACTGTACCCACCGTAGAGGATCTATATGAGGATAACAGGATAGTTAACAACATAGAGCAACACGAACTGTCTAAGGCGCGCGTTGGTCTGTGGTTAACAAACACCATAGAGCAATACTTGTATAATATGTAGTGATATTATGATATAAGGGCAACCAGTAGACGTTTGAAATAGTCACAGAATATCGAGCAGTCTATTTACATAAAAAATAAATCTAATTAAAACAAAATGGACATTTACTGAGACATCTTTCCGAGGGCTAACCCGGGGCTCCCAACCGTAGGCTGTTAGGCGTTGCGTGAGGTTTTTAGTCGGTAGGAGTCCGGACTAGCATCCATGAAGGATTTTCCCTCACGTCAAATAAAAAAAAGTAAAAAAGGGGGGCTCCCATGCAACAAATTTTGCTGTTTTTTGGTTCGGAACCCTCAGTGCGTGAGTCCGATTCGCACTTGGCCGGTTTTATTTATTAATGTTTTCCGGCTCATAACAGTCTCAGAAGAAGGGACTCTCTCTATGAAGTAGATGGATCGAGACAAATGGACAAATAAGATGGATGCCGAGATCCCCAGATCGAACAACGTAACATTTTCTTATGGGGTTATGACATGTAATGAATTTAGTTTACAAGAACCAGTATGAAAATGTCCACGAGCTACAAACAGAACTTGACGTATTATTCTAAATATCCACCACAACAACATCAAAAAAACCGGCCAAGTGCGAGTTGGACTCGCCCATGAAGGGTTTCGTAGCAGCAAGTAACATAATATAAAAGTTCTTATAGTTCGTTGTAACTTTGATTGATGTTTTAACACGTTAGCAGTGGCAGTGATTTTTCTAACCGAAAATTGCAGTTTATGACGTATTAAAAAAAACCACCAGCTCTATCACGTTGAAACCAATTTTCGTTGGTAGTTTTTATGGCAATGTACAACATATATTTTTTTTAGATTTATCACTCTCTTAGTTTAGAAGTTAGAGGGGGGGGGGACACTCATTTTTCGACTTTGGAAGTCCCTCTTGCGCAAACTATTCACTTTAGAAAAAAATGACGTTAGAAACCTCAACAGCATTTTGGAAGACCTATCTATAGATACCCCACACGTACGTGTTTGATGAAAAAAAAAATTGTGAGTTTCAGTTCTGAGTATGGGGACCCCCAAAATTTACTGCTTTTTTTCAAGTGTTATATAAGAATCTTAATGCGGTTCACAGAATACATCTAGTTACCAAGTTTTAATAGCATAGGCCGTATAGTTTCGGAGAAAAGTGGCTGTGACACACGGACGGACAGACAGACAGACAGACAGACAGACAGACAGACAGACAGACATGACGAATCTATAAGGGTTCCGTTTTTGCCATTTGGCTACGAAACCCTAAAAATGGACAGGGAGTGAAACAATCAAAAGAGTGCGACTTTGTTTTCAACACTATTGGACTCATTTTGAGCATTTAACTAATTGAATATTTTATTTCTGACACTACGATGTTATTTGGCAAAAACTAATCCTTATGTGAAAGCATTTCGATCGGTATGATCAAACTACATGGGAATTGTTTTTTCGTGTAGCGGGTTCGATTTCTGACTCAACCATGTAATTATTTAAAAATCTATGAATGCAGTTTAAATTGTTTTTTAAATTAAAATAATGTCTTCTTTCTGTAAAATGTTCCATCTACAATATTCAAAGTAATTTCCCTCCATGTGGCATAGCTGTGGTTTGGGACGCCCTGTATAATACAATTATAATTTAGGAGGAAAAAAATATTCTGCAACAAGCCATGTCTTTGCTTTATTAAAGGTTCAGTGAGTGCGAAATTGCTCAGAATTACCTCTTTAACAAAATGGTGAAATGTAATAAATGTTTAAAACTAAATATGGAAGAAATCTCCGACGCGGAGATAGAAACACCGAGCACTCTTCGCGGTAATATTACACAGCAATTGTTGCGTGAGCTACGGGACGAAGTCGGCGAAATCTTTAGAGATGAGTTACAACGTACCCAGAAATATTATTCGGATAATATTGATGAATATGAGAGTAAAATGCTACTATACGAATCTACTATGAAAGAACTAGGAAATAAATGTAGTGATCTGCAAAATAGAATTAATAACCGGCCAAGTGCGAGTCGGACTCCCGCACGGAGGGTTCCGTACCAAAAAACAACAAAAGTCGTACCTATTTGTTGCATGGGAGCCCCCCTTTTTTCTTTTTATTTAACGAGTTGGAAAATCCTTAATGGATGATATGCCGGACTTCTACCGACTAAAAAACCCCACGTAACGGCCAACAGCCTACGGTTGGGAGCCCCGGATAAGCTCTCGAAAGCATATCACAGTAAAGGTCCATTTTGTTTTAATTTTTTTTGTATGAAAATACACTGCTCGATATTCTGTGAGTATTTCAAGCGTCTACTGGTTGCCCTCATTACCTATTAACACAGAGCAACGCGCGCCTTAGACAGTTCGCGTTGCTCTATAGTGTTATACAACGCGCGTCTTTAGACAGTTCGCGTTGCTCTATAGTGTTAACTATCCTTGTATAGATCGAGATCCTCCACGGTAGGTACAGTATATATTTCAAAAAGAGTTTGTGAACTCTATGTTTAATTTCTTTTTCAGAATATTGATTGATATCGTGTTTATAATGACATTTGAATAATGTCATTATAAACACGATATCTACAACATAAATTGTGTTTGTACGTAAATTGTTTATACTAGAGAAAAATCAAAAATATGGACTATTTGTTTACTATATCCTATGAAATAACTATTTTCGAAAGTATACACCTACTTAAAGTAATCTGCTGAAAGCGTTGTTCACTTTTTAAAGAAAAAATATTTACGATGAAAGTCGAAAAATAAGTTAGTATGTGACCTGTATAATGTTCAATCATGGCGACACGAAATTAATTTAATTGAGCAACATTTGATTGTGCTATACCTCCTAAAGTATTCATTTAATTTGCATGGTGTAAAGGGAATGAATGATCTTGATGAAATGTTCAAATTAACTAACGTATTTAAATTGAGAAGGATACCTTATTACCGAATATATAAGACAAAATCGCTAAAAAACATGTTTGTTGTATGGAAGCCCCCCTTAAATATTATTATGTTTTTGTTTTCAATATTTGTTGTTATAGCAACAACAAAAACACATAATCTGTGAAAATTTCAACTCTCTAGCTATCACAGTTCATGAGATACAGCCTCCTGACGGACAGACAGACAGACAGACAGACAGACAGACAGACGGACAGCGAAGTCTCATGAATAGGGTCCCGTTCTTTACCCTTTGGGTACGGAACCCTAAAAATGACAACAATAAGTACGAACTGCTTGTAAATAAGATCAATCAATTGGAACAGTCAAAAATTTCGAATCAACTAGAAATATGTGGCATCAAGGAATATAAGAACGAAAATACAAATGAAATCGCAAGGAAAATTAATTCGAACAATAAACAAAATACAGGAAGAAAACTATCCGTACATCAACTAAACAAACAGGACCGGCGGCTATCACAGTAGTGTTGCTCGTGATGCTGGGATATAATCTGTACGGAAACATTTATTTATTTATATTCAGCTCGCCAAATTGACGTCGCCACGATGGATAGCCGTGGCGCATCTTGCTATTGGGGGCCACTTCTTACAGCGGTCCGCAAGTTGGCGGCCCTGTGATGTGCCTCTTCGCGCTCCTCTTAAAGAACCCGGGGTTGTAAGATGAGGGAAACACGTGTGCGGGCAGGTCGTTCCAAGTTTTTATAGTTCGACAGAGGAACGATCTTTTGAAACGCTCGGTTCTGGCGAAGATTCTCTCCACTGTGTATGAGTGGCATCTCTGCCCGGCACGCGTTGTTCGGGATCGGAAAGGTGATGGTGGGATCAGATTGAAGAGCTCTTCAGAACATTCGCCGTGATTCATTCGGTAGAAGGCAGCCAAGGACGCTACGGTTCTTCGCTGCGCCAACGGTTCGAGGCCTCCCGTCACCTCAGGACAACCAATTATTCGGACAGCACGTCTCTGCATAGCGTCAAGTGCGTCCAACAAGTACCTCGCGGAGTCATCCCAGAGGTGAGAACAGTACTCGACGCAGGGACGAATCTGCGTCTTGTACAGCAAACATCTCTGATGTGGCGTGAAGTACCGTCTCACCTTATTTAGGACTCCGAGTTTCCGCGAGGCCAGCCCAATACAACTCTCTATGTAGTTTTTGTGATTGAGCTCACGCCGGACCTATACCGAGAATCTCCAGGTTGTCCTTTAGTGGAACCGTAATGTTCTGAAGAGAGGGTAGGGGTAGGAATGGGGACTTCTTAGCTGTAAACGCACACGCCTGCGTTTTTCTGGCATTGAACTCGACCAGGTTGTCTGAACCCCATTGGGCAATGCGACCCAGGTCCCGGTCGAGATCCGCCACGAGTTGCCGTCTCTTTTCGTCCACGTCACAACGCCCCTCCGCTGGGCGGCCAGAATAGCTCCCATGCAGAGTACTGTCATCCGCATAACAATGAATGCACCCAAGGGACAGCATGTCATTGATATGCAGAAGAAAGAGCGTTGGGGACAATACCGATCCCTGTGGTACCCCGGCATTTACCTGCAAAAAGCAGGAAGCCTGACCATCACAGAGGACCCGTATACGTCGCCCGTGCAGGAAGCTGGCCAACCAGCGGCATAACTGAGGCGATAAACCATATGCCGGCAGCTTGGAAAGAAGCGACGCATGCCATACCCTATCAAAGGCTTTAGCGATGTCTAGGCCAATAGCCAGAGATTCGCCGTGCCTCTCCATAGCCTCACCCCAGGTGTGCGTTACGTACGCTAGGAGGTCACCCGTTGATCGTTTCGGCCTAAAGCCATATTGGCGATCGTTAATTAACGAGTGATCCTCCAGATAGCGCATGAGCTGTTTATTGATGATTAGCTCGAACACCTTGCAGATGACGGTGGTTACGGCTATGGGTCGATAGTTGGCCGGATCCGACCGATCCCCTTTCTTGGGGATCGGCTGGACGTTCGCCTCCTTCCAAGCCTCCGGCACTTCTCCCGAGGAATAGGAAAGGCGATACAGGCGTGTTAGCGTTGGAGATAATTCAGCTGCACAATTCTTCAGCACCACTGCCGGAATTCCATCAGGACCACTGGCTTTCCGCGTGTCGAGTGACTGTAGCACCGCTCGCACATCGCACTGCCGGATTTTAATATCCGGCATCGTGGTTCCACAGTTGGCGATAGTGGGAGGTTGCTTGCCACAGTCATCAACCCGGGAATTAGCCGCAAAGAGATTGGCCAGCATTTCCGCTTTCTCTTGGGCCTTGTGAGCCAGTGATCCGTCAGGATAGCGTAGCGGCGGCAGCGAGGGCTTGCAAAAGTTGGCCTGCACGGCTTTGGCCAGTTGCCAGTATCCACGGCTGCCCGTCGGATGAGACGTGAGCTCCTGACCAAGCCGCGTGACGCGCTGGGCGTCCGCTCTCTTGAAGGCCCTCTTACTGGACCTAGTGGCTCTGTTGTACGCTGCCTTGAGTTGGGCCACATTCGGGTCGCGCACAGCCCGAGCCCTGATCCAGGCGCGGTAAGCCGTCTGTTTTTGTTGAACAGCTACGGCGCACTCACGCCCGAACCAGGGGCGGGCTTTGCGGATGCTGGCAACATCAGTGTATGGAATATAGTATTCCATACCTAAAGCTATCTCACCAGCAACCGCAGAGGCGCTTTCCGATGAAGCCCTCCCTGCAAAGCAGCGCTGACTCCACGGGACGGCTGCAAAGTATTCTCGTAGTCCGTCCCAGTCTGCTGACGAGTAGTGCCACAGTCGCCGCGTCACCTCTACTGCCCTTGCAGGAGATGACACCTGCAGGCTGGCACGCACAACACAGTGGTCGGATGTACCCAGTGGGGCGCTAACCGACACACTGTACTGTGCTGGGTAACTCGTCAGCAGTAAGTCCAGCAGGGAGGGTTCATGGTCTGACCTGTCCGGTATGCGCGTAATCCCGCGCACCACTTGGGTCAGACCATGTGAGAGAGCAAACGCGTGGGCGGCCCGTCCCGCTGGACCGGTCACGCAGGACCCCAGCCACTCAGTGTGGTGACCGTTGAAGTCCCCCAGAAAAACCAATTCAGCGTTCGGGAACCGCACCTGCGCGTCGTCAGCCCCCTCGCTGAGGTGCTGAAACAGCCTTGTTATCCCAGCTGTCCCTGAGTGGGATCGATAGACACACACGTAGATCTGACTCATGGAGCCGTGATCTACGTGCAGCCAAAGGACGGAGAGGGAAGGGTCCTCAAGGCAGCGCAGCCGGCGACAGCAAACATCCGCCCTAACAAACGCGCACACCCCAGCTTTTTCTCGAAATAGTTCAAACATACATACATTGTCTTCTTACTTACATACATTGTCTTCTTCAAGCATGGGACAGTGCGGCTTGGATAAGGTTTATCTAAGTGAGAGCTTGACACCGACAACTGCCTTTCTATTCTGGAAAACGAAAAAAGAACTAAGGGGCAACTTTGATTACATATGGTGTAAATATGGCAACATATTAGCAAAGATAACATAATAGTATTACATACAGATCGGCAACTCCCTGCCTCCCACCTGAGTAAGCTTCCCCATCCCCCCACCAAAATTAATGTGTCGATTCCCGTGTCAGTACTTGAGAGAGTGTGACTGCGTTGCATTACGTATTACTACCTATACCTACGTACTTATGTACTATTGCTTTGATTTATTACATAGTTCGCGTCTGTCAACCAGTCAAGATAAAAATAAATGGTTTAAAAAACCCTAGAAAATACGCTTTTATAATGCACGAAAAAACCAAAAATAAATTATGGATCGTTCAAGTTGCCTCTATTTCTGGGCTGAAGTGTAAACTATGTGCTTTTAGTTACAATATTTGATTATAAAAGCGTGGGGCGCTGGAACAGGAAATACTTTCCTGGCGGAAGCTGCATGATGTCTTGTCAGATTATAGATAAGGTCACATTTATAAAAGCGTGTTTTTAAACTATTAATTTACGCTTTTATATATCTGTTGTGACTTTTACTATTATTAATATCATTTTAAATTTCGGAAACGTATTAACGATTATAGGCTTTAATTGAAATGCATACTTGAAAAGTAAAGTCACGCCTACGCATTTTCAACACCCAGTTTTGCCAGTTATCGTGACGCCCGCGTAATAGGAGCAAACCCATTACCGTTACGGATCTCTATTAGATAATTCATAGGTAGGTCCTTAAAGTTTCGGCATTCCGAGATGTTTAGTACAATATGTAGTAATCATGTAATAAGAATACGAATATATCCCCAAGCGGGTTTTAAACGGTAACCAAAGATATCGATCTCGTTCTCGAACAAGAACTCTACATTTTGCGTATTCCCCACATGTATCTACTTAATTGCTTGAAAGAAGAGGCGTTCCCTTTGGCAGCATAAACGTTATGCTCTTGTGCGACCTCATGCAGCTTTCGCCAGGATTTTTATTATACAAGGATTAGTATTAATAAGAATTTGCTTACAAAAAAGTATTTCTTGTTCTAGCGCCCCACGCTTTTACAATCAAATATTATAACTAAAAGCACATAGTTTACACTTCAGCCCAGAAATAGAGGCAACTGGAACGATCCATAATTTATTTTTGGTTTTTTCGTGCATTATAAAAGCGTATTTTCTAGGGTTTTTTAAACCATTTATTTATTTTATACTTTTAAGTCACAACATTTATACCTCTACCAGCTGTTCCCTGCGGCTTCATCCGCGTATCGTATCGCGTATCGCATAAAATCATTACCCTCCTTTCGCGCAGTCAGTTAAAAAGTAGCCTATGTCCTTCCCTTAAACTCAAACTATCTTTCTAACAAATTTCATCAAAATCGGTTCAGTGGTTTAGGCGTGAAAACGTAACAGACAGACAAACAGGGTTACTTTCGCATTTATAATCTTAGTAGGGATTTCTGTATTACAAGGTTTTTTGTCTAAGTTCGACTAATGTGAAAATATGTTATTATTACACTAATACATATACATTTAATGCAGGTACCTATGTCAATATTTACACTCAATATTAACTTCAATATATAACAGGTTTGTTATAATCTTAAACCCTAATCGTGGTCAAAGTTCATTGCAAGACTTTTCTAACAAATCCAAACACAGCTATGATACGATGTTCAATCATGAAGTTACAGTTCATTTCTAACGACTCCATCATCACATTAGTTTGACAGCACCATATTACTGTATTGTTATCAGAACTACAAACATCTGCCAATTTTCATGTCGCTACGATCCTTGGAAGATAGTTAAATTAGTTACCTGAGATTCCATTGCATAGTTTTACAAGTCAATTAAAAAAAGGTTTGTTATAACCTTGAAACCTAAGCCTGGTCAAAGTTCATTACAAGACTTTTCTGACGAATCCAAAAACAGATATAATACGATATTCCATCATGAAGTTCCAGTGCATATCTTCCGGCTCCATCATCAGATCAGTTAGACAGTACCATATTATTGTATTGTCATCAGAACTACATACAGCTGCCAATTTTTATGACCCTACGATCCTTGGAAGCTGGTTAAATTAGCTACCTTAGATTCCACTTGTTTTCAGTGCCTATCTTCCGGCTCCATCATCATATCAGTTTGACAGTACCGTATTATTGTATTGTCATCAGAACTACATACATCTGCCAATTTTCATGACGCTACGATCCTTGGAAGCTGGTTAAATTAGCTACCTTAGATTCCACTTTTTCCATCGAAGTTTCAGTGCCTATCTTCCGGCTCCATCATCATATCAGTTTGACAGTACCATATTATTGTATTGTCATCAGAACTACATACACCTGCCAATTTTCATGACCCTACGATCCTTGGAAGCTGGTTAAATTAGCTACCTTAGATTCCACTTGTTTTCTGAGCCTATCTTCCGGCTCCATCTTCATATCAGTTTGACAGTACCATATTATTGTATTGTCATCAGAACTACATACATCTGCTAATTTTCATGACGCTACAATCCTTGGAAGATGGTTAAATTAGTTTCCTTAGATTCCATTACATTGTTAGTTACATACACGACGACCTAATAAAAGCGTATTAAAAATAGAAGACTTTTTAATTTCCTATGAATATTATATGGTAAATTCGGAATAACGATAACAGTAAAGTAATCAACAACATTGTAAGGACGTAACTTTTAAAAGGGTGATTGATCTCACTAGGTACCTAAGTACTAATAAATATCTACCAATAAATTACATTACAACTTACAGTATCTACCTGTTCATTTCTTTTTGTGTATGTCTAATATTAGTTTAATGCTATGTGGACAATCTTTTTTATCTATATATATAAAAATCAATGCCACTTTTCGTTGTAATTTTATAACTCAAAAACGGGCTCACCTATCCAAACCAAGTCTTTAGGCTTTGTTCGGACTATTTAGTAGATGGTTTATGTGAAGTTTGCACAAAATCGGTCGAGCGGTTTTTCATTTATCACGCAAACGAAGTTGCGCGGGTCAGCTAGTCTATTATAAAATGTTCTGTGCGTATGTGTAGGTACGCTTTAAAAACTCAAAATTTGGCATGCTATTACAACAGGTTTCTGAGATAGTTCTAGGTTACTTTTTTTTCATTTTTATATAATCCGTGCAACAAGAATAAAACAGCTGTAAAAAGTGATTTTTCCTATTTATGGCGCTTTTCGCTTTTTTTTTTAATTATGTTGTACCGGCTACAGAACAAAATATTATAAACAGCCTACCTAATATCAGTATTATCAATACATAAAACAATGTATTTTTAAAAAGAGAACATCGGTATACGGCCTCCTTGCATTCAGAGTACCCATGTAATGCTGGGTCCACATTTGTGTCATATCATCGACTAGTGTAGTGTGTAATCGTGTCGAACATGTAACGCTCAATGTGGACGGGCCTAGGTTATGCCGCCTGGTTGTGCTGTCAGTATTAAGCCTGTCACAGACGTAGCTATAATACACTCATTTGCAAAAAAAACGGGGACCTAAGCAATGAACCATTTCAAGTGTTAATATTGCTTTGTTTGATAATTATAGGTAGTTTTATCCTCACAATCTGGTAAATTAATAAGAAAATAATCGTTTTCATCAGTATTTCATAAAATTTTGTTACAATTTATGGGAAATAATGCTAAACCTCGCTAGTAGTGTATGTTCGCTAGTAGTGCATATGCTCATGAAGTAAAAATAAAAAAGTATTTTTGTTTGTTTTTCTTTAATAAAGTAAAAGCAGATAAATGTTTAGTATCGAGTGTGACCCCCTCTAGCTAAAATCACAGCTTGAATTCGCCTGGGCATGCTAGCGAGTATATCCCGGATACTTGCTTGCGGAATACGTTCCCACTCAGCAGTAATCACATTCTTCAGCTCTCTGATGGTCTGCGGAGCCGGGTGTACTGATCTCACATGCCGTTTTAGAACGTCCCAGATATGTTCTATGGCATTGAGGTCGGGACTTCGAGCTGGCCAATCCAAACGACGAATGCCGACCTCTTGCACATACGCATTAAAATCGCGGGATCGGTGGGCGCGAGCATTGTCGTCCTTAAAAATCGAGTCTTGACCTAAAGCGGCCAATGCGGGTTGTGCATGAGGAATTAGAACTTCCGTTATGTATCGATGCCCAGTCAGTGAGCCGTTTTCAATAAAGACTAACTCTGTACGTTCCATTGAATTTATTCCTGTCCAAAACATAACAGAGCCCCCACTATAAGGTGTGATTTCTTCGAAACATGCATCTGCAAAGCGCTCTCCTTGTCTTCTTAGCACTCGCCGACGTCGATCTTCACCAAACAGAGATATCCTGGCTTCATCAGAGAACAAAACCCTATTCCAATCTTCTTGAGTCCATGATTCAAAATTTCTAGCGAACCTAAGCCTGTGAACTCTGTGTTCACGGAGTAATTTGGGGCCGCTGGCCGGACGGTGACTGCGTATATTGGCAGCGAGAAGCCTCCTCCTGACCGTCCATAGACTAATATGCACATTTCTTACTTCTTGGAGGTTGTTCTTATGATCCACATACGAAGATTTGCGATTTCTCAATGCGCGACTCACAAGAAAACGATCATCCCGTGGTTGGGTACATGGTTTTCTTCCAGAACTAGGCCTTTTCTCGACGGAACCAGTCTCCTGATATCGCTGCCAGGTCCTTTGGACCGTCGAGCGACTAACATTTAGCCTCCTAGCCACGAAACATTGGCTGCAACCCTCTTCAAGCAGCGCGATAATTTTGGTAGCTTTTACCACTTTATCTACCACTTTTGATACAGCCAAACAGCAATAAATAAAGCTTTGACAGTCAAGGATATGAAATTAATCGATAAAAATTGAATAAAAGTTGTGAAAGTCGATGTTAACTTCTGGAACTTCGCGCCAAAAATGTAGGATAAAAAGGGGTTTTCTGTAAAAATGAGCATCAAATGAAAATTTGAATTTAGAACGTACTTTTTTAAATACCACGGCATTTTTAAAACCGGCCTGTAACGTGTACAAACGATTGAAACCTTTTTGGTATTGTATCTTTTTAAAGATGAATGAAAATCAAAACCGCCCGTTTTTTTTGCAAATGAGTGTATATTAACATATCGAGATACCTATACTAATATTATAAAAAGAAATTTTTTATTGTTTGTTTGTATGTTAGTTTTTTTGCATTGAATATGCCGAAAAGTACTGAACCGATTTGGAAAATTCTTTCATTGTTTTCATGAAAGCTCGGGTGACTTATGCTATATTTTATTCCTGTATTCCCACGGAAACGGGAACCACCGCAGGTGCAACCGCGGGACATTGACTATTATATTATATTATAGCAAGTAATACACACGGGAGTTAAACTTTATATTTTTAATCTCACTCGGTCTACACTACACAATCGCCTTTAAAATATATCGAGATATAATCTGTCGACATATTTTGTTGAGCGCATACTAATTTGTTATAGCTCCGTGTGTGGACTCTCGTAAATTTAGTTAGAAGATAATTATGTCGTAATTTGCCTTGCTATGTTTCATATTCATTTCTACTATAGTTAGGTACGTATGTGACGGGCTTTATATTGTGCTGACAGGCAGCTGCAAGTTTTAAATATCGAATGCAAGGAACGGGTCAAGGATCTTTTCTTTTTTTTAAAATAAGTACATACTTCCCGTTCGCTCTAAGCTTGCCGACCGCTTTTCCTACTACGCCTCTACACCAGCCATATAGCCAGCAGCAAACTTGGAGCGAACGGGCTGTAGACATTATCTCATTGGTAGTAACTATGCATTTCGTACTGTGACTGGTATGTATTGTAGATAATACGAGTACATACATACATATGGTCACGCCTTTATCCTCGAAGGGGTAGGCAGAGGCATATTATATGCCTACATTTCACCTTATTTTTGAATTTGTGCCAGGTCAGGTGGTGAGTCGTATTGCCGTGTTGAGATGGAGAGGCGCAGGTTGTGACTGCCTGCTGTTGAAAGTTTTCAAGCTGCCTAAAAAGGCTCTCAACTTGGCTTAACGACTGCCATTTTACTGGCAACCGGGACCATCGGCTTATCGTGCCTTCCGAAGCACGGAAACGCTCAAATAAATGTCACCAAGTTGTCACATGAATGGTCACCCATCCAAGGACTGGCCGTAGTGAAAGTTGCTTAATGCTGTGATCGTTTACAGAACGCTGGGTACGCGGGGCCACGAGCGCTTCTTGTCTTGTAGATATTAATGATACAAAAAACCGGCCAAGTGCGAGTCAGACAGTCTGACTCGCACTTGGCCGGTTTTTTCCGCACGGAGGGCTCCGTTGCGGAAAATCACGTCTGTTATTTGGGAGCCCCCCTTAATCATATACTAGATGATGTTCGCCAGCGTGAAATTCGGTACCCATTCCCGCTTCCCGTGGGAACATATTTCTACTATCTGTACCAAATTTTAGCCCAATCCATTAGAGCGTGTTTGAGTAACAAGCATTCAAACATCTTCACAAACAAACCAGGGAAGTAGGGTGTATTTGTTATAACAACAAGTACTAAAAGTAATTATTATTAATGCGGCAAAACTAAAACCTACCTACATCATCTGTGAAAATGTTAACTTTCTAGCTATCACGGTTCATGAGATACAGCCTCGTGATGGACAGACCAACAGACGGACGGAGAAATCTCATGAATAGGGTCCCATTTTTTTACCCTTTAGGTACGGAACCCTAAGAATTGTAAAATTAAATTAGATCTTAAAATCGGGCACAGCGATGAATTATAAATTATTGTCACAAAGTAATCACGTGGTAATCACCATCCAAAGAATTGCCATAGCTAAAGTTGTTTGCTTCAGTGATTGTACAGCCGTCAGCCTAATTGTAACCGACTGTACGCGCACAACTGTAAGGTAAGAACCTACGGAGCCCTACCTAACACGCAAGTCCCTATTGAACCCTAACGTGCCTAATTCGCTAAGGCTCTGTTCTACCCTATAGTGTGATTTTAACCCTAACGTATCTACCTAACACGCTAAGTTCCTAACGAACCCTAACGTCCCTAGTACCCTAAGGCCCTAGCCTAGCATATACCTAGTGTGGTGAATATATACATAGATAGATAGTTACGGGATGCCTGCACCATGCGACCTAAGGTGGCAGACGGATGGTTGGAAGGATGTCCAGGATGCGGAGAGATTACTCACTGCCAATCGCACAGACTCATACGACTGCTGAGGCTAAGGGTGTCTTGGCCACAGTGAGGGGTAGTGGTGGTAGGTGAGGTGGTTGGCCTATTCTTCAGATTCGCCGCTGAACACCATAAAGGGTAGTGGTCGACCCACAATTATATCAGCACTGAAGAATAGACCGGAGGGAATGAGTCAAAGTCGGGTGAGACGTAATGACTGATTTATTTACAAAATAATTGTTCTTATATATTAAAATTATCCTAAGTACACAAGTATGGGTGTTTATTAGTGTGCCATCGGTGTAAATTGCCTCTGCAGTAGTTTAAATCTTGGTCAAATATTTTGATGATTACAGCCGACCTTTGGAGCGCTGCTGAGTGATGAGTTGCAAATTTGATTGCATTATGTTCTTAATTGAACATTCTGGCAGCTCTCAGGAACGGGCTCCAACTCGTACAATTCGTTAATCTTGGTTGTGGTGTCAGTCTTCTCCGTAGGTTGTTTGACAGGTTGGCTGTATATCGCTTCCATGTTGATTGATTCACCATGCAGAGGTGGCCGCTTGGCACAGTTTCGAGCTCCAATGTGTTGCACTAGTTTTGGACCAAAACATATTAACATTAGTATAAGTATTATAACTATAATAGAGGATGTAAATGCAACGAGATAAGTGTGTGACGTTAGTTTGATCCATATAGTATCCTGTAACTGCGTATTTAATGCGTTTTCATTATCTAATAGGTGCTGAAAGATGTCTTGAGATGAACCTATTACGTCTTCTTTTGTAATATTTGCTATTTTTGTATCGTCTAGGGTATATGTTTCTTCTAAGAAATTGACTTCTTTTGAGTAGGATGACATTATTTGTACTGATACCGATCTTTGTGCAGCAAGAATATTATTTATCGATTTTATGATACAACTATCAGAAATTTGTATTACACCTACGTTTTGTAGTACTACTTCTTCTCTTTGCCCATCACATATGATTGATACTGTAGTACTATCTTTAACCATATACAACCACGTGTTTTGCATACAAAGTTGTTTCCAAATTATGCTGTTAGTTAGAGTAAAGGTCTTTGCGGGACATCTTGTGCGAGTATGATTTTTAAAGATCTGATCAACAATGCAATTTTTATTAAATTGCATGTTCTTCACCGCGCCAGGGAAACAAATATAATGATCACCTCTACGTAAACATGATTTGAACTCCTCTTGGTTTAATTCATAATACAACTCGTTCGTGTAATCGATTGCTATGTATGCCTTTGATACTTCTATACTTTGAAAGGATTTATCCGCGTTTCTTTTTGGAACTGACGTAACGTGAATAAACATGTATTTTGTGGTATCCTGTATCGGAAAATATGCGTGTACTTGTATGTGACTACTATTTTCACATATCTTAGTTTCTAATAATTGTTGTTGAATTATTTTTAAGTTCGAAGGTAACTTGATATTTGCAGATGCTATTAGCTCGCTTACATTTTTTGGTGGCAAAATGCTGTATATAGTTGCATGTGCTAGATAAATTTCTAATAGGCCATTATAATGCTCTATTATTTCTGATATTAAGTTGTTGGCAAGTTGATAAGTCTCCATTATTTGTATATTAATATTGTTATGATTGATTGACTTATACCAGTGATTTGAGTTGTCTATTTTTTCTATTATTTCATTCAATTTATTTTGAAATCCTATTAATTTCTGTCGTACTCTGTATTCCGTACCGTTTACTTGTGCAATTGTTGAGAGCATGAACTTTGTTTGCTTGTTGGCGGCATCTATTAGATGTAGTTGATTCGTATTTAAAGAGTCAATGTTCTTATAGACTTCGTCGTTGACACCAAATATCGAGGTTAAGAATTGTCCTAAAAGACCCCTTTTCTTTCTTGTATCGTTCACTGAATTCAGGTATTCCTTAATCCGTAAAAAACTATTTTCTTCCTCTAGTAAATGATGATGTAATTGTTTACAGTGTGTTCCAACTCCTGTGGATTCTGCACTTCTACAGAGTTGATCAAATTTGTACGTTACCGCTTTTATTTTTGTACCATCCTGTTGCAGTCGCTCTCTTTCGTACATATATTCTATCCTAAACATTCCCCTGTCAATGCTCGAGGTTCCTATATGTTCAACATAGAATCCTGCGTCAATATTCTTCATTTTATATGGATGTGAACTTGCCACGCTTCCAATCATTAACGCTAAGAGTGTGTAACTTATTAATTTCTGACACCAACTCGGTGATTTTACACGTAATTTCTCACTTCTTGTCAGAGTACTGTTACATTGTGTCTCCGTGGGGTTCTCCGAACCGTGTTCAGTATCATATTCGTTTTCGTTAACAGGAAGTGGTATTAAGGAATTAATCGATCTCCTGACAAAGGTTCCGGTTGATTTTTGAAGTGTAACTACTCTTACTATTTCATCGTCTCCTGGATGAACAGCTGTAATTTTTGCTAACGGCCATTTACTTGGACTTATGCTGTCGTCTTTAATGAGCACAATTGTACCAATTTTTACGTTATCCCGGACTTGTTTCCACTTATATCTTTGCTGAAGTTGATTTAAATAATCTTTTGTCCAGCTATTCCAAAAGTCCTTTTTCATTTTTTGAATCTTCTTCCACCTACTAATAACATCAGTGTTTATATTTTCGATAGGATCAGGTGTACCGACTGCTTCTCGACCAATAAGAAAATGGCTGGGGGTTAACACTGTATTTTCATTTATGTCTTCACTTTGTACACACAGCGGTCTCGAATTTAAACAAGCTTCGATTTGGTATAAAAAGGTTGTCATTTCTTCATATGTCAATGTGCTTTCACCTATTACTCTATGTAAGTGGTATTTTACTGACCTCACACCCGACTCACTTATTCCATTTACGTGAGGGCTTGCTACTGGACTGAAATGCCACTGTATTCCTATGTTTGTTACTGATTTTTGGAATTCTGGTGACTGCGATATTTGTAATATCTCTTTATTTAGAAAGTTTGCCGCTCCTACAAAATTCGTACCGTTATCACTATACATGTGTGAAACGGGACCTCTTCGGGCAGTAAATCGCCGTAATGCAGCGATGAAAGTCTCTGTGCTTAAATCACTGACTAACTCTAGATGTATAGCTTTTGTTGCTAAGCATACAAATACGGCAATGTATGATTTGTACGATTTGTGACCTCTCCCTTTCATAGCTCTTGTTTGTATTGGACCTGCATAATCCACTGCAGTATGCGAAAACGGGTGAGATTGTGTCACTCTTGCTTTCGGTAGCACTCCCATCTTTTGGCAACATGTAGCTGCTTTATACCTAATACACTTAACGCATTTGCTAAGTATCGTTCTAACTTTTCTTTTCCCACCGATAATCCAATACTTTTGTTGTATATATGATAAAGTTAATTTATTACCACCATGTAAAGTTTTCAAATGAGCATCTTGGATAATCAATGACGTCACATGGTGATTATATGGTAAGAGTATGGGATGTTTTTGAGTGTATGGTAAGTCTGAGTTGTGTAACCTGCCTCCCACTTTTAATAACCCATCTTCATCTATAAACGGGTCTAACGTGGATAGCTTGTCATTTTTCTTAAGTGATTTTCCACTGTGAATAGTCCTCAACTGTTCTTCAAAATACTCGTGTTGTATTGTATGCATAATTTGTTTTTCAGTCATGCTTAATTCAGCACAAGACAGCGGTTTATTTGATGTTTGATTATTTCTCCATCTATAGCAGTATGATAATATTCTAATCATTCTATTAAAACTAGAAAATCTGTTCCATATTTCATTATGTTGTACAATAGTTGCAGACATATAGGAATGTTTTACCTCCTCGTTTGTATTTGGTATGGTTCTCGTGACTGGAATTTTATCGCTTTTTAACCATGCTGGGCCGTTCCACCATAGCTCATTGTTTACTAGCATTTTTGGATCGGCGCCTCTTGACACAATATCAGCTGGGTTTTCGGCGGAGACCACATGATTCCACTTAATATCTGGTAAACATTGTCTAATCTCTGACACTCTATTCGCTACGAAGGTCTGCCATCGTTCAGGTTCGCCTTTTATCCATCCTAACGTTATCATTGAGTCTGTCCAACAGGACATTGTAAGGTTTCTGCAGTTAAGCGCTTCCTTTACCTTCTGGATTAATTTAGCTAATAATACTGCAGCACATAACTCAAGTCTTGGTAACGTGAGCTTTTGCTTTTTCGGTGCTACTTTTGATTTTGCTTGTAATAATGTAACATAGTAAACATTATTAACTTTTATCCTACTATACACTACAGCTCCAAACGCTTTTTCACTGGCGTCACAGAACCCGTATAACTCAACCCACGTGTCATCTGTGATATAGCACCACCGTGGGATTCTTATATCTTCAATATATTTAAGGTTGTTTTGTATGTCCTTCCATTTTTTTTGTATCGTATTGTCTACGGGCTGATCCCATTCAGTCTGATTTGTCCAGAGTTCTTGTATAAGTAACTTCAGTTTAACTATAATGGGGGCCAACCAACCCAGCACATCGAATATTTTCGCAACTTCGGACATAATAAATCTTTTTGTAGGTTTATTATTCTCTGTTATAATAATTTTGAAGCAAAAATTATCTTCCCGAGGGAACCATGTTACTCCTAGAGATTTTCTTGTTTCGTCCAAGGGGAGCTTGAGCATCTGATCATCCCTGTCTCCTTTTGGTATATTTTGAAGTAATTCTGGACTATTGGACGACCATTTTCTCAACGTAAACCCTCCTTTGCTTAACATTGTTATTAATTGTTGTTGTAATTCTTTTGCAGAATCCACATGTGATTCTCCAGACAGTATATCGTCCACGTAAAAATCTTCTAATGTAGTTTTACTAGCCATGGGGTAGCAGTGTTGCTCGTCTCTAGCCAGTTGTTGCAATGTTCTGACGGCAAGGTAAGGTGCGCAAGTGGTACCATAAGTAACTGTCGTAAGTGCGTATTCACTCATGGCATGTTTTGGAGAAAATCTCCAGAGTATTCTCTGATACTTATAATCTTCTGGATTTATTTTTATAAATCTGTACATTTTCATTATGTCTGCCATAAAGGCAATCTTGTGTTTACGCCATCGTAATAGTATCGTAGATAAGTCTTGTTGTAGTCGTGGACCTTTATGCATATTGCTATTAAGGCTCAATTTCGTGCTGGTTTTGCTACTCGCATCGAAAACCACGCGTAGTTTTGTAGTTAGTGAGTCCTCTTTTATTACAGCCTGATGAGGTATATAATATTTACCTACATTGTAGTTTGCTATTTTTACTTTTTTCATATGACCCATACGTAAATACTCATTCATGAAGTCAATATATTGTTGTCGTAAATTTTCGTTTTTTGTGAATTGTTTCCGGCTCGAAGGACCAATGTACAGCCGTCAGCCTAATTGTAACCGACTGTACGCGCACAACTGTAAGGTAAGAACCTACGGAGCCCTACCTAACACGCAAGTCCCTATTGAACCCTAACGTGCCTAATTCGCTAAGGCTCTGTTCTACCCTATAGTGTGATTTTAACCCTAACGTATCTACCTAACACGCTAAGTTCCTAACGAACCCTAACGTCCCTAGTACCCTAAGGCCCTAGCCTAGCATATACCTAGTGTGGTGAATATATACATAGATAGATAGTTACGGGATGCCTGCACCATGCGACCTAAGGTGGCAGACGGATGGTTGGAAGGATGTCCAGGATGCGGAGAGATTACTCACTGCCAATCGCACAGACTCATACGACTGCTGAGGCTAAGGGTGTCTTGGCCACAGTGAGGGGTAGTGGTGGTAGGTGAGGTGGTTGGCCTATTCTTCAGATTCGCCGCTGAACACCATAAAGGGTAGTGGTCGACCCACAATTATATCAGCACTGAAGAATAGACCGGAGGGAATGAGTCAAAGTCGGGTGAGACGTAATGACTGATTTATTTACAAAATAATTGTTCTTATATATTAAAATTATCCTAAGTACACAAGTATGGGTGTTTATTAGTGTGCCATCGGTGTAAATTGCCTCTGCAGTAGTTTAAATCTTGGTCAAATATTTTGATGATTACAGCCGACCTTTGGAGCGCTGCTGAGTGATGAGTTGCAAATTTGATTGCATTATGTTCTTAATTGAACAGTGATCGTTTATGGAACACAAAGTAACCGGGGCGACGAGCGCTTCAAACTCCAGTGATTCACGCTGTACCCCGTCTCTGTGTTTGTCCCGTTCAGTGTTCCTCAACGCGGGTCATAAATGCAAGTGCGGACGTCTGCCGGTGACGCGAACAACGAACAGCACCGAATACCCTATGAAAATACACACCAAAACCCATTTTCGATTTCACGACCCGTTCCACGTGTATTTGATGTGTGTCCGTATACAAACAGCGTCTACCCTGGGCATGACTACTAGTTAGTAACGCCATAAATCACCGTGACGTTTATTCTATGTCAAGCGTTTTCTTCGGGTGTTCGGCATGGATAGCCCCGAAGCTGCAGTTTTCATGGTATCAAAACGCAAGTCTGACACAGTAGTGGAGAAACGTGCTGTCCTAATGTAACAAATGTGGACGCAGCATTAGAAGGTAAGATGTTATTTTTAAAGTTACTTTTATTATGCGCGCGCACGATGTTTCAAAAACTGAATATTGGACGCAGAATAGAATTATTGTGCATAGTATTGTATTCTCTTTGTTATTGTGTGAATAGATTTTGAGAAATGAGAAAGTGTGAGAGAAATGGCAGAATGCTTGATTTTGGTTTCGGCTCAGTTTTTAACTATAAAAAGTCACAGCGAATTGTGGCAGGGAAACGCTAGTTTATCTATATAAATAAAACCGGCCAAGTGCGAGTTGGACTCGCCCATGAAGGGCTCCGTAGCACCAAGTGACATAATATAAAAGTTCTTGTAGTTCGTCGTAACTTTCATTGATGTTTTAACACGTTCGCAGTGGTAGTGATTTTTCTAGGCGAAAATTGCGGTTTATGACGTATTAAAAATAAACTACTAACTGGATCTCGTTGAAACCAATTTTCGTTGGTAGTAGTTTTATGGCAATGTAACACCACATATTTTTTTTAGAAAATAAAATAAATAAAATAAAATAAAATAAAATAAAATAAAATTTATTCCCTTTGAAATTTTTAAAAAATTATTTAGGTTTGTCAAAATTTTTGTGACTCTACCGGGGGTTCGGAAATGCTACAGACTGAGAAGAACACCCCAAGAAACTCAGTCCGGTCCCTCTTAATTCATCTTAGTATCTAATACAGTTTTTTTTTAAATGTAGAAAGGAGCAATTCGTGTCACTGCCAGGCAGCCTTGTCTTCTAGAAAGTCTTTAATGCTATAATAAGCTTTCTGGCACAATTTAAGTTTTATTAGTTTTTTAAATTTATTAACTGACAAACCTGTTACGGCTGTCGGCAATGTATTGTACATTCGAATACAATTGCCCGCAAAAGAATTGCTTATTTTATTAAGCCTAAATCTAGGTACAGCCAATTTATTCTTATTTCTTAAGTTTAGGTTATGGATATCACTATTTTTAATAAATTTACTATTATTTTTATGAGTATATAATAAGTTTTCATATATGTACTGTGAATACACAGTAAGGATGTTGATATCCTTAAACTTTTCTCTTAATGACTCCCGAAACCCCATACCATAGATAGCCCGGACAGCCCTTTTCTGCAACACAAAGATACATTCGATGTCGGCAGCGTTACCCCATAATAGTATGCCATAGGTCATGACACTGTGGAAATAGCTAAAGTAGACAAGACGCGCTGTTCTAATGTCTGTCAGTTGTCGGATCTTTTTAACGGCATAGGCTGCAGAGCTCAGTCTGCCCGAGACTTTCCCGATATGAGGCCCCCACTGCAAGTTGGAGTCTAACTTTATGCCCAGAAAGACAGTTTCATCGACCAATTCTACTTGATCATCCCTAATCCTAATACTGGTGTTAACGAGCCTAACATTTGGCAAGGTGAATCTAATACATTTTGTTTTAGTTTCATTTAACAATAAATTATTTGCGTTAAACCAGTGGACTACCCTAGAGAGGGCATTGTTTACTTCGTCAAGATTGCGTTGTCCACGTTCAACTTTAAATATTAAAGATGTGTCATCAGCAAACAAAACTACCTCGTGATCGTCTCTTATAAGGTGAGGGAGATCATTTATGTACACTAAAAATAGAAAAGGTCCCAGAATTGAACCCTGAGGCACCCCCATTGTTACAGCAGATCCATGTGACTGTTTACCATTTATAACTACTCTCTGTACTCTATCTCTTAGGTAAGAACTAATTAAATCCAAGGCCGTCCCCTGGATCCCATAATGATCAAGTTTTTGAATTAAAGTCTGATGCTGGACGCAATCAAAGGCCTTAGATAAGTCGCAGAATACACCATAAGCATCATATGACTCCTCCCAGGCCTCATATATACACTCTAATAATTTGATTCCAGCATCCGTGGTAGACCGACCGCGCGTGAAACCGAATTGTTTAGTATGGAATAGTTTATTTGTATTAAAATGATTTTGCATTTGATTAAGCATTACCTTTTCAAAGATTTTACTAAACGTGGGTAGTACAGAAATAGGACGAAAATTGGACGGATCCGAGGTGCTACCCGATTTAAACAGAGGAGTTATTTTACTAAACTTCATTAAGTCAGGAAACACACCACTATCAACACAATTATTAAATATTATTGATAATTCAGGGGCAACCATTTCAATTAACGAATTAACTACATGTACAGAAATTCCCCAGAGGTCAGCCGTTTTCTTAATATTTAAAGATTTAAAAGTTTTTATTATAGTGTGTATACTAATTTTACTGAATTTGAATATTTCATTACAGCAAGGAACATTTGCTTTTAACAAGGATTCTGCTATTGGGGTAGAAGAACCTAGGGCTCTGGTCAAATCTACTGGTATTCGAGAGAAAAAATGTTCAAATTCGTTAGCGACTTCGGCATCTGTTGTAATGATGTTACCATTTACTTTAAGTTTAAAATTATTATCATTTAATTTTGCTTGGCCTCTTTCTGCGTTAATTATTTTCCAAGTAGATTTAACTTTGTCTACACTATTGATAATTTTATTACTTATATACTTTCTTTTGGCCGCTAAGCAGTCTGCTTTAAACTTTTTTGAATAAGTTTTAACAAAATTTAGAAATTCATCTGTTCTATTAAGCTGTCTTTCTGAGTATAGTTCATCCAGTTTTTGTCTACTTTTATGTATATCCTCAGTGGCCCATTCACTGAAGGCTGGCCTGTCTCCGATTGTGACTTCCTTAGACTTGAATATGGAGTTGAACTCATTGTAAAAGGAATCAAAAAATAACTTATACATTACATTTGAATCTAAGCCAGTGTCTAAAAATGGAAGTTTATTGCAAAGTCCAACTCGCATACGGTCCAAGCGGTCTACATAATATTTTACGTCTTTTAACTTTTTCTCTTGTGATCTTGAAAGATGCTATTTGCCCAGTATGATCTGATTTTATCTTATTTATAATACTCTTACTTTCTGGCAACATATCACTGTATATATTGTCCAGACAAGTAGCTGTTGTATCACAATATCTAGTAGGCTCTAAAAATAAGTTAGTGAGATTGTGTGATTTAAATAAATTTAAGATATCATTGGTCTGACGTGTATTTATAAGTATATTAACATTAAAATCACCGCACACTATTAGGTGTTTATTAGTTTTTCCAAGTTTAAATAGCACTTTATCCATTACTTCCTCAAACTCACAAAAGGGTGAGACTCCAGGTTTATATACGCATACTACTATGAATTGCTCCAATTCTACACACGATATTTCAACTGTACACTCTACAGAGAGGGACACAACATCTTTCCGTTCCTTATACTTTAACTTCTTATTTAATAAAATCAACGAACCCCCCCGTGTTGTGTTGACCCAACAGAACGCACTACCAACCCGGTGACTACTGAAGCTGAACATGAGCTCATACTCCTTACGCATATGTTCTGTAAGACAAACAATTTCAATATTTTCTGAGCTCATGAACAGCTCCAATTCAAACTCTTTGACCTGCGTTAATGTTGCTATATTATAATGCACCAGGCTGATACAATTTACATTTTTTAAATTAGTTTTGTTCGGAGGACAGTTTCCGATATAGTTATGATTTGCAATTAAATTCAACTCTATCAATTTACAATTTTGGCTAGAGGGTAAATCCTCTGTTGTCCCAGAAGTTAATTTAAATTACTTGGAACCGATTCCAAAGTCCTAAATCTACTCTGCTCAAATAAAGCAGTTTTGTCAGCCAAGTTTTTGGCTATAGAGTAAAAATAATTGAATAGCAAACTTGCTATTTGTCTTTTATAGTATTTGGGTAGACAATACCTACCCTTGTGATTATTATAGACTTTATACTTGCTATGTGACAAATTTGTGTCAAATACAGAATTAAAGTCAATTACATTGAATTTATTATTATACTGACTTATTAAGTTTAAACGTAAATTCATCTTATATCTAAATGAATTTTCCGAGTCTGGCACACCTTTTATAAATGGAAGTGTGAACATTACAACTTGTATGACATTTAAGTTTAAGATGTAATTCATGTATAGGGACAAATCATCATTACTAATTTTGCCCCTGTTTGCACAGAAAATTATTATTTTACTGTTAGCTTCAAATTTATATTCTAATATCTTTTGCATAATATCACTTAATGAAGCACCCGGATAGCAATTATTAATAACCGAGTAATAACTTGAATTTAAGTTTTGTTTTAAAAATGAACTTAGATTGGTACCAATATCATCACTAAATACAATTAGTTTAGTACAACGATTACTATTATTTACACTGTCACACAATATATCCACTGATGTACTGGGCGGGCACGTAGTAATGGGAGCTAAGGGCTCAGCGGTAACCGGTTCACCCTGAGCCTCCAGCGGCTCAATTGCTCTAGGGCAGTTAATATTGCATAAGTGGTCATTTAGGAAACAATTAAGGCGCTCAGTGTTATCATTTGATGTTTTGAGTACCTTATCTATGGTTACAGAACATTTAGTAAAGTCCTTAAGGGACCATTCATATTTTTTAGTCATATATTGAAGCTCAAATTGCAAACTTTGTATTTTTGATTCTAATTTTTGTGTCAGTGCAATATTTTAAATGACTTTGTTCCAGCTCTAACATTGACAATTTAGCTTGTTCTCTAAATTTTAAACCAGAACCTATATTTTTACACTTCTTGATTAACATTTTATGGAATTTTAATTGCTTTTTTGATTTCTGTATGAACTTTTTAATTTTTAGATATTTTTTTAGTTTATTTCTGCTGCAAAACAAAACCGACTTGTCCCGTTGATATGGACTGTCACCTGTAAGATCTATAGTAGTCAAGTCCAGGTTTTGAGAATTTGCAGAAGGAATAAACTGCGGGATACCACTCATTAACTCACTATAAAGATTATCAGTTTTTTGAGCAGTAACTTTCTCAGCAGCTTCTTCCAGGTGTGAGATTTGTCCCTGGGCATCCCTTAGCTCCTGTTCCAGAAAGGTAGTCCTCCTCAAGGTTTTCTCATATTCGTCACTGCACTCTTGGAACCTATCTACAATTGACTGAAGGTGGTCCCGCTCCGCAACAATGTCATCATAACTTACATGAAGTCTTGATAATTCGCATTTTAATTTTTTTGTGTCATTCAGAGCGTTTATCAATAGGTAGATTTATCATGCTCTTAGTTTAGAAGTTAAAGGGTCACACATATTTCCACTTTGGAGTCTCTTGCGCAAACTATTCACTTTAGAAAAAAATGATGTTAGGAACCTCAATAGCAATTTTTAAGACCGATCTCCAGATACCCCATACGTATAGGTTTGATGAAAAAAAATATATGTTCGCGTAACATTTTAGAATATATTTATTCAGGGTGTTTCTTTTAGGGTGTCAAGCCGCCACTAGCTGGTAGCAGGGTTCCATACCTATCGATTTAACCCCCATGTATGTTCTACGATTTTTTGTAGTTTTCGAGATTTTTTTTTTTTCGTTATCCTACTAATATCCTACTATTATAAATGTGAAAGTTTGTGAAGATGTTTGGATGTTTGGATGTTTGGATGTTTGTTACTCAATCACGCTCTAAGGGCTGAACGGATCGGGCTGAAATTTGGAACCGGGGTAGATTATAGTCCGGAATAACACATAGGCTACTTTTTATCCCGGAAAAATGTTCCCACAGGAAGCGGGAACGGGAACCAAATTTCACGCGGGCGAAGCCGCGCGCATCAGCTAGTTTTTTATAATTACGTGTCCACGTGGCTTTAAATAATTACAACTTCTTTTTGGTTCGACTTTTCTTGGATATTTTTTTATTATTATAATGCCTATTGATTGCAGTATTATGGACAAAATAATCTCCTTCCTAACTTTGATTCAAGATGTAAAAATTTTAATCGATAATAAAAAAATAGGGAATTATGCAGAACATTAATGGAAAATCGGGCTTAAATAAAAAAAAGCTACGCTTAATTCGAGCATAATGACTCAAACCAGCTCAAAGCAGGTAGCCAAAGGGTCAATGTCAGAAAGAGACAAAAACTAGCGCATTCCGATTCCAATTAGATTGTAAATATCATGGGTCCATACGTTAGAGAGAGACATCCATATTTTTTTTTGTTGTTGTGTCCTACACTTTTGTAATGTTCATCCTACTATTATAAATGTGAAAGTTTGTGAAGATGTTTGGATGTTTGGATGTTTGGATGTTTGTTACTCAATCACGCTCTAAGGGCTGAACGGATCGGGCTGAAATTTGGAACCGGGGTAGATTATAGTCCGGAATAACACATAGGCTACTTTTTATCCCGGAAAAATGTTCCCACAGGAAGCGGGAACGGGAACCAAATTTCACGCGGGCGAAGCCGCGCGCATCAGCTAGTTTTTTATAATTACGTGTCCACGTGGCTTTAAATAATTACAACTTCTTTTTGGTTCGACTTTTCTTGGATATTTTTTTATTATTATAATGCCTATTGATTGCAGTATTATGGACAAAATAATCTCCTTCCTAACTTTGATTCAAGATGTAAAAATTTTAATCGATAATAAAAAAATAGGGAATTATGCAGAACATTAATGGAAAATCGGGCTTAAATAAAAAAAAGCTACGCTTAATTCGAGCATAATGACTCAAACCAGCTCAAAGCAGGTAGCCAAAGGGTCAATGTCAGAAAGAGACAAAAACTAGCGCATTCCGATTCCAATTAGATTGTAAATATCATGGGTCCATACGTTAGAGAGAGACATCCATATTTTTTTTTGTTGTTGTGTCCTACACTTTTGTAATGTTCATTGTTCTTCAGTCGACTTATCGTCTGCTTACCGTGCGCCTGCGTTCTTGTGACTTCCGATTTTACAAACAACTGTGAATTTTGCTCGTTTATTGGACTTTGTTTTGCCTATTGATTTGGATTTTCGTTACCTTGGCACACACGACTCTGCGCGTTAACTGGATTGACTTTGATTGTTGCTTGTGTTGTGAGTGATAATCATGCCACGAGACTACGAATTATTATTAGTGTCCGACCGAAACTGGTTTACCAGCCAAAACCGAAACCGAAACCGAACTTTCGGCCCCAGGGTCAGTTTCGGCCGAAACCGAAACCAAAACCGAAACTCACGTGTTCATATTGAAAAGAAAAACAAAGCAGCCAAGTGCGAGTCGGATTCCCGCACAGAAGGTTCCGTTACAAAAATTGGACACAAAAATTACGTCTGTAGTGTGTGGATGTTTTTTTCTGATTTTAGTAGGTATTTTTTGTTATAGCGGCAACAGAACAGGGTGAGGTGGTGGTGGCAGTGCCTTGACATCGCCAACGCCTTCAACACCTTGCCCTGGAGCTGCGTTATGGGAGGCGCTTATTCACTATGGTATGCCTTCCTACCTCCGTCGAATTGTTTGCGCCTATCTTTTTGAGAAGGCCATAACTTAGCCGAGCTGGCTAGGACCGGATCGGCGATATGTGTCGTTTGGTGTTTCACAGGGATCGGTCTTAGGACTGCATCTCTGGAACATCGGTTACGATTGGCCTTGCGATCTGTTGCTCAGATTTTTCGGAGTAAGGTGTTATGCCGAAGACACCCTCGTTACAGCGCGAGGAGCAAAACATTGCGATGCAGTCCTGTGGTGGGTTGAATATGGTGCCTTTTTTTTTTTACGTGTGGAAATCCTACATGGATGCTATGCCAGACTCCTACCGACTAAAACCACACGATGCTCTACAACTGTCTACGGCCGGAAGTCCCGGGTAAGCCCTCGGAAGGATGTCCCAGGGCTCTCGGCAGACTTTGGCCAACACTTCAACCTCGCCTATGGGGTTCGGGTGCTATCCCGCGTCTGGAGAGTCGGTTCGGGTGTTAACCCGCTACTTGGGGAAGGGGGGGGGGGGGAGCTGGGTACTGTCCCACCACTATCACCACTATGAGGGGCAAAGAGATATTCGCCATCGTCTTGGCCTGCTTCTGTAAGAACGGCGAGCAGCCAGCTCACCGTTCTCAGGCCCCCGGTCATGGAGGTCGGTAGTCTTGGGCGTATAGCAGCCTGCGACGACCTCGCCGCCGACTGCGGAACTCGGGAGGGAGACTTCTCTCCCGGTCCCTTCCCGCCACCTCTTTTTGAAGCATAACTTGCTCGCAAAAAGATGCAGCGGCATCCCACTTGCTTCCGCTGGAGACCATAGCTTTTACCATGGTCTCCAGTGTGAGAACGTCAACGCCCAGGCCTGCAACGAGGTCTCGGCGCTGTAGCGCCCATGCTGAGCACTCCAACAGAGTATGCAGCGCCGTGTCCTCGCTGCAGTCACCGCAGTGCTGACACTCGGGTGTTACCTCCCTATGTATGCGCCACAGGTATCTGTGACACCCGATAAGTGAGGCTACCATGGCGTCTCTCCAGCCACTCATCCATGACCGGCTTCACCGCCTCAATAGTGGTGAGCCCCCATTTTGGTTGCTCAAGTCGTACCTTCCATGTTTCCATGAGCTCCTGGTGGAGCAGGGATCGCTGGGCCTCGATTTCCCGAGACTCAAGCCTGTGGTCCTGCTCCGGCGCCTCCTTGCGCCACTGATAAAGCGACGCAAGGGCTTTCGCTTCCAGGTCCCATGGAGGGGTCCCAGCTAGAATACATGCCGCCTAGACAAAGATCGTGCGGCTCTGTGCTTTGGAACCTTGGAAGGAGCCACCTGTCGGATCCAGCTTACATGTAGGGGGTTTCAGCATCGACATTGAGACCTCGCGGACGTATTTAGGGCTAGCCGGTGGAACTTTGGATACTAGTTTCGAAGTTTGGTCCGAAAACTGAGAGAGGGCATCAGTCACATTCTAGCGGTTGTGGCCCAACATCAGGAGACCCAACGCTTGAGTCTCCTGGGGAAGGTCTGACATCTAAGCGGAGACTGTACCTTGGGATATTGCAGTGTATGGCCCTATACGGGGCCCCCGCATGGGCGGAGATCCCAACAGCCAGCAATGCAGCTAGATTGTTTAGCCCGCAGAAGGCGATGGCCGTCAGGGTGATAAGGGGATACCTTACGATCTCAGTTGAGGCGGTATGTCTCCTACCCGAGACCCCACCCTGGGACCTGGGAGCGAGGGCCCTTGTGACATTGTTTGAATGGTGCCAGGAAGAGCTGGAGTGGGGCCATAGGCCTGCTTTTCGAGAAATCGAGTCTCGACGGTCTGAACTCTACCAGATAACCAAGGAGACCTGGAAGGTGCGACTCGAGCAACCAAGAGGTGAAATCGCCACAATTGAGGCGGTCAGATTGGTAATGGACGAGTAGAGCCACGGCGCTGTCTCCTACCGGTTGTCACAGATGCATACCGCGCACGGAAGCTTCGTTAATTATCTGTCGCGTATACACCCGGGAACCACGGCTGAGTGCCAGCACTGCGAGGAGCGAAGCGGGAGCACAGCGCGGCAGCGCCAGGTCTTCGTAGCAGGTCTGGACGTGGACATTCTCTCGCTGAAGACTTTGTTGAGAGCCTTGATCTCCAGCTGGAGTAAGTGGGAGTCCGCTGCCTCTTCCTGCGCACGAGCAGATCCTAGACGACAGCGTGACGTGAGATTCAGGCACGCTCCCCCAAGAAGCGGGATAACTCTTGAACAACGATTGGGATAGTACCCGAAAATCCCCCCCCCCCCCCCCCACAGGTGAGACCGCAGTAGTAGTCATCGGTCTGTTGGGAATCCTCTGGACATTCTTGCGAGGGCATACCTGGAACTCCCAACCATAGGCTGTTAGGTAGGATCCCGGTAGGATTTTCCTAACAACAAAAAAAAACAGCAACAGAAATACATCATTTCTGAGAATGTTAGGTCTCTATCTGTCACGATATCAGCGATAAAACCTCGTGACTAACAGACAGACGGATGGCTAAGTCTCATGTCTCGTTCATAGGGTCCCACTTTTACCTCTCCGTGCGTGAGTCCGACTCGCACTTGGCTGGGTTTTTTTTTCTTCAATAGGTGCACTAAGTTCCACCAAGTTCTATCAACCAACGATATAAATCTTCTCAAGTGTTCATTTTAGAAATATCTTCACCTAAAGATGGGTTTCTTTCTATTACATGTGGAATTACTCATAGATGCTATTGCGAACTCTTACCGACTAAAACTACACGGTGCCCTTCTACTGTTACTAACTCTTGACCGGTTTTGGTTACATTCAGTAAATAAATAAAACTGGATAAGAGCATGCCGGACTCGCGCAAGTAGAGTTCCATACAAGAAAAGCGGTAATAAATTACGTTTGTTGTATGGGCTCCTTTTAATAATATTATTTTGTCCGTTTCTATTATTTGTTGCTATAGCAGCAACAGAAAAGCATCAACTGTGAAAATTTTAACTGTTTCACTATCACAGACTCACAGTGCATGAGATGCTGCCTGCTGACAGACAGACAGACGACCAACGAGGTTTTAGGAATGGGGCCCTGTTTCTACCCTTTTTGTACGCAACCGACTACTAAGGGGTAGGTTCATGTAATGTCCAGATCACCTTTTTTAGGATTCCGTAACCAAAAAGTTAGGACAGGACCCTAAAAAGGTGGTCAAAGACATAACACAGGAGTAATTGTCTAATACTTGTCAATGATTGTAATTGCTTGTAGTTTGAATAGAATTGTATTATTGTAACTATTGATTGGAATTCGTTTGTAAGTTTCTAAACACAACGTCACAAGCAGAGCCAGGCTCTCAAAATTCACGAACACGTGAGTTTCGGCCCGGCCGAAAGTTTTTTCGATTTTTTGACCGAAACTGGCCGAAACCGAAACCGAAACTTCGGTCGGTCACTAATTATCATCGCAAGATTATGCGCAAATGCATTATTTCTACGGGTACGCCCGTGGAAACGCATCACTTGCCGCAAGGATGTTTCGTGAACATCTACAACGCAGAGGAGGACGACAGCCTGAAACATACCCAGACCATCGAGCAATACTTCGAGTACGACGAGGAAGGACGTAACCCGGCTAATACAAGCCGAACAAGATCACTTCGAGCGGATCCTGATCGAGTCAACATTGTAATGGAGGAAGTGTCACGCGATCCGTCAACTAGCACCAGAGCAATCAGTCGGCGCACAGGAATCCCACATGTGAGCGTACACAGAATTTTACGGTTTGAGAAGATCCATCCGTATCACATTAAAAAAGTGCAAGACCTGCTTGCTACAGATTACCAAAAAAGAATAGATTTCTGTCAAGAAATGATAAGAAGGGACGCTGAAGATCCCAATTTTTTTGATAAAATTCTTTTGACAGACGAGTCAAAGTTTACCAGGAGTGGTCTATTTAACACCCATAATTATCATTCATATGCAAGAGTAAACCCACACGAAATTCGACGACACAGTTTTCAGAGACCATTCTCTATTAATCTCTGGGCTGGAATATTGGACCGACAGTTGATTGGGCCCTTTGAACTACCAGATACTTTAAATGGAGAGAGATATTTGAATTTCATAAGAGAAGATTTGCCGACACTGTTAGAAGATGTGAACATTTTATTACGGTTCCGACAGATGTTCTACCAAATGGACGGAGCTCCATGCCATTTTGCAAGAGCAGTCAGAGAAGAAATGAATTTAAATTACCCTGGAAGATGGATAGGTCGCGGTGGTCCAATAACTTGGCCACCCAGATCGCCCGACCTGAATCCCATGGACTATTTTGTTTGGGGTTTTTACAAAGAGTTGGTATACCACACAGAATATGAAAATATCGAGACATTAAGGACAAAGTTGTCAGAAGCCCAAAACCACATAAGAGCGCAACAAGAATCTTTTACAAATTTAAAAAGAAAATGCGGCGGTGCCGCATGTGCATTTCAGTCGGTGGGCGGCATTTTGAACATTTATTGTAATAATTTAATAATAAATTGTTTTATAAAGTAATTTAAGTTTTATTTTGGCTCCTTTAATTTTAAGAATAGTACCTATAGGTATTTAGGTATAAAAAGTATGTTTTTTTATTAACAAATGAGCTCTGTTCAAACGTAAAGAGATAATAAATCTTAGAATTAACAAAAGACAGCCAAAAGAATAGAAAATTATAAAATATGAAAATTACGCAATTTTCAATACTCAACACTTAACCACCAATTTTAGCGAATAATGCCCCGTTAAGAACATTATTTTTTCTATTATTATGAAAGCTTATGGGGCTAGACAGTTTTTAAAATTAGTAAGAAGCTATGGAATACCTTTCTTTTTTTTTATTTAAGTCCGGATTTCCATTATTTTTCTGCATAATTCCCTATTTTTTTATCCTACTTTCTACTATCCTACTTCCTACTAATATTATAAATGTGAAAGTTTGTGAAGATGTTTGGATGTTTGGATGTGTGTTACTCAATCACGCTCTAACAGCTGAATGGATCTGGCTGAAATTTGATACAGGGATAGAGTATAGTCTGGAATAACACATAGGCTACTTTTTATCCCAGGAAAATGTTTCCACGGGAAGCGGGAACGGGAACCAAATTCCACGCGGGCGAAGCCGCGCGCATCAGCTAGTTATCTATAAAAAAAATTACGTCTTGTATCAAAGTTAGGAAGGAGATTATTTTGTCCATAATACTGCAATCAATAGGCATTATAATAATAAAAAAATATCCAAGAAAAGTCGAACCAAAAAAAAGTTGTAATTATTTAAAACCACGTGGTCACGTAATCATAAAAGATAACGAAAAAAAATTATATCTCGAAAACTACAAAAAATCGTAGAACATACATGGGGGTTAAATCAATAGGTATGGAACCCTGCTACCAGCTAGTGGCGGCTTGGCACCCTAAAAGAAGCACCGTCTATACTGGTATCAATGAGATGACTGTGAATATGTTTGTTAATAGTAGTACCTAATATTAGGATGTTACAGCCTGATTAGTGGAACAAAAATGTAAACCGATCCCAAGACCTTGTCATAGGGCTGGTCAGGTTGTCAGGTAGGCATGCTGTGGTGATATTGTATTTTTATAATTATATTTTGCACACCTTACAATAGTAACCAGTCCTGTTCATTTTTGCAATTAAAACAAAAATACAATATATTAATAAAAAAACTAATACAAGAAAAATATGTAAGAACGGCTCACTTATACTCATTTAGACCCTACGAGGTCTTTGTAGTTTAAGATAAATTAACAATAATGTTTAGTATGTTATGTCTTGAACAATAAATAAAAATAACCGGCCAAGTGCGAGTCGGACTCCCGCACGGAGGGTTCCGTACAATCCGTACCGAAAATCAACAAAAAGTCGTACCTATTAGTTGCATGGGAGCCCCTCTTTTTTCTACTTATTTAACGAGATGGAAAATCCTTAATGGATGATATGCCAGACTCCTACCGACTAAAAAACCCCACGTAACGGCCAACAGCCTACGGTTGGGAGCCCCGGGAAAGCTCTCGAAAGGATTTCCCAGTAAAGGTCCATTTGGTTTAATTATTATTTTTTTATGAAAATACTCTGCTCGATATTCTCTGAGTATTTCAAGCGTCTACTGGTTGCCCTCATTACCTATTAACACAGAGCAACGCGCGCCTTAGACAGTTCGCGTTGCTCTATAGTGTTAACTATCGTTGTATAGATCCTCGGTAGGTACAGTATATATTTCAAAAAGAGTTTGTGAACTGTTTGTTATGTTTAATTTCTTTTTCAGAATATTGATGACATTTGAATGATGACATTATAAACACGATATCTACGTCTACAACATAAATTGTGTGTTTGTACGTTAATTGTTTATACTGGAGAAAAATCTAAAATATGGACTATTTGTTTACTATTTCCTATGAAATAGTTATCTTTGAAATATTACACCTACCTAAAGTAATATGCTGAAAGCGTTGTTCACTTTTTAAAAAAAATATTTACGATGAAAGTCGAAAAATAAGTTAGTATGTGACCCGTATAATGTTCAATCATGGCGACACGAAATTAATTTCATTGAGCAACATTTGATTGTGCTATACCTCCTAAAGTATTAATTTTATTTGCATGGTATAAAGGGAATGAATGATCTTGATGAAATGTTCAAATTGTACATTATTACCGAATATATAAGACAAAATCGCTAAAAAACACGTTTGTTGTATGGAAGCCCCCCTTAAATATTATTATGTTTTTGTTTTCAGTATTTGTTGTTATAGCGGCAACAAAAACACATAATCTGTAAAAATTTCAAGTCTCTAGCTATCACCGTTCATGAGATACAGCCTCCTGACGGACAGACAGACAGACAGACAGACAGACAGACAGACGGACAGCGAAGTCTCATGAATAGGGTCCCGTTCTTTACCCTTTGGGTACGGAACCCTAAAAAATGGAGACATAACTCGTGTTTATGAAGTCATATTCATTCATTACATAGGTCAACGGTATTAACATTAATAGTTGATGAGAGACCCGAACTTATTTCCCTAATGCGGTCGTTACTGAAATATATTGATAATTATCCGGTAGACTTCGTAAATATTCAATTCAGAATAATATTTATGTATTTCCTCCTAAATTATTGACTACGGCCTACGAGTAAGTACCTACAGAAAACATATTATGTACCTATGAGAGTTAAGAAACAAATTAACCGAAACCAAGTTGATAACAGTTTTTGAAGACATTGTAATTAATCTGTATGTATAAAATTATTTGAGACCATAATGTGAAACAAAAACCATTCAGTTTATGCAGCTGAAGGAGAAGAATATTTGTAGAAAACTTGCAATTAGGGCGATTGGGGGCCATTCTTGTGAGAATGGCCCCCAATCGCCCTAGGACCACTGCCAAAAGTCTTACGGACTGTGGTCCGTAAGACTTTTGACAGTGGTCCTCAAGTTGGCGGCCCTGTGATGTGCCTTTAACGCTCCGCTTGAAGAACCCGGGATTGTAAAATGAGGGAAACAGGTTGTTCTAGATTTTTATAGTTTGACAGAGGAACGATCATTTGAAACGCTTAGTTCTGGCCACGATTCTTTCCACTGTGTGTGAGTGGTACCTCTGCCCGGCACGCGGTATCTGAAAGTAGAGGGCGGGATCAGGTTGAAGAGCTCTTCAGAACACTCGCCGTGATATATTCGGTAGAAGGCAGTCAAGGATGATATGGTTCTTCGCTGTGACAACGGCTCGAGGCCTCCCGTCACCTCAGGACAGCCAATAATTCGGATAGCACGTCTCTGCATAGCGTCCAGCGCATTAGACTCCTAGTAACCTCGAGGCCAGCCCAATACATCTCTCAATGCAATTTTTATGATTGAGGTCACGCCGGATATCTATACCGAGGATCTCCAGGAAGTCTCTTAGTGGAACCGTAACGTTCTTAACACTAGAGCGCACGCGCGGGCTACCTATGTAGCCCAGCGTGTAATATTGCCGTATATTATCGTACCCGGGCGCTCTATAGATCTATCGTCTCGTGTATTCCTCGACTACTACCCCCTGCACACACACCATAGTGCGTCGCCAGTTGCGGCGCACAGATCTTTAAAATATACGTCCTTAAAGTTGCTTGGGCTACACCTGTGCCCCGCGCGTGCGTTCGAGGAATAATATCGTGAAAGTGTACAAGTGACAAAATTCAGGTAAATATACTCTATGTCTATTGTAACATAACTATATTATATAATTATACATATTATGATATATCTAATTAAAAATTTATTAATAGTAAGTATGCATTATTTATTGTTGGTATTTGTTTATTTTTCGCAGATGGCGGTGTCCGAACAAATCGAACGATGGCTTGGTGAAGTTAGTGAAGGTGAAGATATTTTGATCGAAAGCGAAGAAGAAGAGTAAGAAATTGCAAGACCAAGTGACGCACTGGGATCATCTCATCATTCTGATACGTACCAATCAGGCGATGAGGAAGACGACGACGTGCTTTTGTCGACATTGGTTTCCTACCAATCTTGAAATAGAACCAAGTGGAGTAAGTGTCCACCATTTACTTCAAGAACAAGGTGGCATGATATTTTAGCTCGTCCACCAGGCCCACTAGGTCCAGCATAATTTATACTGATTGTTACGTTCCTAATTGATAATATGACCTAGTGATCTCAAGCCTGCCAAATACTAGTTGATTTTTAAGAGCTTTCTATTTTTGTTCAAAATTACAGTTAAAAGTTAAATTTACCTAGTTTTATAAACAATTATAATAAAAGTAAACATGTTTAAAATATATATACTGTGTTTAAATTATTCATTTTTGATATATATTTATAATTTACTTTATTGTTAATGGGCTACACCTGTGCCCCGCGCGTGCGCTCATGGTCAAATTAGGGGCGCGTGTACTGCAGTGTTAAGAGAGGGTAGGGATAGGAAAGGGGACTTCTTAGCTGTAAACGCACACGCCTGTGTTGTTTTTATTTTATTTTTTAAGCTATTGCATAGCTTCTATCGCGGGCCTTGCGTGGAGACCGAATCCAGAAATTGTGTCACGAAAATAAATCACACTCTCGGCTACCTTCGGCCACGCTCGGCCACGTTCGTGTATCTCGTCTCGCACTTCATATACCAACGTGTACACGTGAGCCTTTTTTGTTTACGTCAATTATGAACTCTGCAGTCGTTATATATTATGTCAAATAATCCAAAAATTGATGCTTGTACCCAGAATCGATGCTTGCGCCTTCTGCGTACCGATCCGGGTCTTAACCACTCGACCAAAGTTAAATTAAGAGTGCTGGTCGAATTTAGAGTTCTTAATGTGAAATGACAATTTCGATGCTGTCAATTACATTAGTTGCTGTTAATTTACTTCGTCTAAATAAAAATCCCACCAAAAACATCCCTGTTGAAAAGGAGGCCAAGTTCCTATGGGCTAATTGTTCGCTAAAAAGGGTTGAAAACCAATCCAATGCCAAGTTTAGATGTACTTTAAAATAGATCATAATCATCTTCATCAACAGCCTAATCCACTGGTAAACATTTGCCATTCCCAAGACTCGCCACCGCACTCAGACCACCTTTCAAATCCAGCCATTACCCACCACCGCATTCACGTCAACGGTCCATCTGGAAGAAATTCACTTTACCATACACCCAACTTAAAATATGGTGTAGTTGTGAAAATACGTAGGTACCTACTTGGTTAAAAATATCTAAAATAATGTTACTTCTAAATTAGAACTCTTTAGAATAGAAATGGATTACGTTCGTATTTAGCCTTCAAGCATGTGTCGCATTGGTTGATGTAGATCTGTATAGTTAAAAGCATGTTCGGCCAGTGATAATTTAATTCCTATGAATTTGTTTGTAGGTCTCTTGGATACCGCGATGGACAGTTTTACCCTCGTGGTATTTTTTTTATAATGTCATTTTGCTCCGACTTATTTTCGACTAGTGTAACCCGTGAAGTGCATTTCAATAATTTAGGTCCTCGATCGTTGAAGATTGTGGTGTATACTCTTGAAAAGGCAAGGTATAGTTCTTCGTTGTAAAAGTAGCAATGGAAGACACGATCTGCCATTGTATGTTCTTTTAGGAATCTAACAATCTCTGATTCTGTATTATTAATTGGTATGAATACGTCCCTAGTAACGGTACGCGTGTTTGTGGATCTGTTATCTACTCTGTATGTTGACCCGGGAGTTGACCTAATGTGAAACTGTTTTAACTGTCTATCTATAGCATCAGTTATTATGGGGATCCCTTGGGTTTCGTTTTCAGGTTGAGTATGGTTAGTGGAGATTAGTTCTTGGTTTCCTGTTACGATACTCATGCTGTCTGAAATTGTGTCAGCTTGTGACTCCGGTATGCTGGGATTCATAGGTGGAGGTACATTTTGCGTGGTACTAGCTTGGATCTCAGCTTCCACATCAGCCTCGATCTCGGCGTCGATACGTGCATTCTCAAAAATCCTGTTGATTATCTCGTCATCGTTGTTATTGTCTAAGTTAACGGCTAGTGAGTCTATGCTATGGTGGAATATCTTAGCGCGGGATAATGCGTCTGCGTTTGTGTTCTGTCTACCCTTTTTATAGATGACCGTATAGTCCCGATAGTATATTCTGCCAGTTTTAGTCGCCACCTCGTTAGCTTTGAGTTGGGATCTTTTAAGGACATCAACCATGTTAGGGGTCTGTGGTCAGTATAAATGGTAAACTTTCTACCATAAAGATAGGGTCTGAAGTATTTGACGGCCCAGACTATGGCCAATAATTCCTTCTCAATGGTAGAAGAGCGTGACTCGGTTTCGGACAACGTTCGAGATGCAAACGCTACCGGTTTATCGGAACCGACAATGCCTTGAGACAGGACTGCGCCTAGGGCAACATCAGACGCATCTGTCGTGAGTATGAACGGTTCAGAGAAGTTCGGGTATTGTAGGATCGGTACGTCGGTAAGTATGTGCTTGCATTTACTAAAGGATTCTAAAATTTCTGGGGAGTAGATTATTTTGCTATTTTTCTTTAAGCACATAGTCATTGGCTTTGTTAATTTTGCGAAGTCTTTGATAAATTTCCTGTAATACCCGACCAGTCCAAGGAATGCTTTGATATCCTTCTGAGTTTTTGGTAGCGGGAAATTTAAGACTGCCTTGATTTTATCTTGGTTTGGTTTGAGTCCTTCGTCTGTTAGCTCATGGCCTAGGAAGGTTACATGTCTCTGAAGGAATTGGGACTTCTCTAATTGAATTTTAAGGCTGTGCGTCTTGAATCTCTCAAAGACTTGTCTTAATTTCAGCATATGGTCCTGTAAACTGGTGGAAACGATGATTACGTCATCGAGGTATGTATATACGTTATCTATGCCTCTCAGGATGTGGTCCATGAGGCGCTGGAACGTTCCTGAAGCATTTTTGAGCCCGAATGGCATCCGGAAGAACTCAAAATGGCCTCTTTCTGTGGTAAAAGCTGTTTTCTCGACATCGTTAGGGTGCATTTCAACTTGGTGAAAGCCACTAGCTAAGTCGAGGGTGGTGAAGTATTGTGCACGGCCTACTCTATCCAAGATGTCGTGAATGTTAGGCAAAGGATACTTGTTTTCAACTATGCGGTCATTCAATCGCCTATAGTCTATTACGAGTCTCCATTTAACCTTACCCGAGGCGTCTGCCTTCTTAGGTACGATATGCACGGGGCACTACCAAGGGAATATGCTCTCTCGTATTATGCCTTGTTGTAGTAACTTATACACCTGCTTGCGTATCTCATCACGCTGTTGAGGGGCCTGTCTGTAGCTACGAACGAAGATGGGGTTATTATCAGTGAGCCTGAGTTCGTGTTTGACTGCGTGAGTAAATGTAAGTGATAAATTTTCGGAATAAAATAAATCTCTATATTGATAACATACTTTGGTTAACTCGCGCTTCTCCTCTTCGTTTAAATGATCTATGCGCAATCTTTTCAGATTATCGCAGAGCTCTTTGTCGGTGTCAATGTTATTAACCTGTAACTTATTTAATTTCGATTTCTTTTCTGTTACAGGCTCTGAATAGGTTTCTAACTCTATTAGCGACTTGTTGGGGATGTATTTTCTTTCACTACAAAGGTTAATCACGGAAGTTTTGAACAGGCCGTTAGTAACTGTAACCATTGCTGCCGGGGAAACTAAGCGATGAGACCATAGAAAGTCCTCGTGAAGATATTGCCCGTCAGCTTAGTGAGTTTTTAACCGACTTCAAAAAAGGAGGAGGTTCTCAATTCGTACGCTATGTTTTTTTTTGTATGTATGTTACGCGATAGCAGCGCCAATTACGGATGGATTTTAAAAATTATTTTTTTGTTTGAAAGAGGTTACTTCTGAGGTGGTCCCATATCCAGGGTATCAGGATCTGATGCTGGGATCCAGGAGAAATCGAGGGCAACCACCGAAAATTGTAGGGACAACTAGTGCGTTTGTTAACTTTTTGATAAAGTACTTTAATGTTCTAAAATTTAATGAAGGTCTTGACTCGATCTGATGATGGAACTGAAAGACAGTCGAGGGAATACCTTAACGATTAACAGCAGCTATCTTGTGTTTCGGCTTGATTGGTTTGTGTTTATGAGAACTTTACACCTAGATAGATATACTTTTCGGTCCACCCGTCACTTAAAATAAAAAAAATAAAAATTTTAAATAAAAAAATAGAACCGACTTCATACAAATCCTTAAATATAAAATTTACCTAGCACATAGTAATATGTATTTTGATTTATCAGATTTTATTCAATAAAATATTGAAGTTGGTGCCATAAATAATACCTACCTAAACCTATGGGTTTACTTGGCGCCAACTTCAATATGATATTGAATAAAATCTGATAAATCAAAATGCATATTACTATGTGCTAGGTAAATTTTACATTTAAGGATTTGTATGAAGTCGGTTCTATTTTTTTATTTAAAATTTTTTTAGCGTTACAATCTGTTCACATGCGGGTTCAACGCGAATTCTCTTTACGGGGTAATTAAAGTGAAGAGGTATTTCGGTATCGGCTGTTCGTAAGACATCGTTGTTGAGATCTACGTTACACCTAAGCAATTTTAATAAATCGCATCTTATTAGGCCTTTATATTTAGGGTCGAAATCGAATAGTAAGAATTTATGATTTATTTCGCAGTTGAATACCGGTGGCAACGGGAGATAAACTACGTGATTATGAGTGGAGGTACCGTGAGCTGTTAGTATTTCAAACGGCTCTTCCTGTACGCGGCTTTCGAAAGACGTACCCATTATGACGTCGGGTGCTATGGATGATCGACTGGCTCCCGTATGGATGAAAAACTTACCGTTGAACTCGGGTATTTCGATATAGGGCAGATGGTCTATTACATGCAGGTTATTTTGACTAACTCTGGTCGTTCTGGTCGGCGCCTGGCGTAAAATCCTGGCTGTATACATCTGGTTCACTTACGTCCTGGTCCGGCTCTACTGGATCTTCATTTATGTTTGAGTCGTCGAAATACTGACCTCCGTCGTAGTAAGGCTGTATTTGGTCTAGGGGGCCTGGTGTGTAAAACATCTGTTGGGGTGAGAACGGTTGTGGCGTAGGTCTATCGACAGACCTCATGGTGATGTCAGATGATACCTTCGCACAGTGTCTTATAATCGCTCAGTAGCGGTCACTCTCTTCTATTTATGTTTTATGATGGATAATAGCCAAACTAAGCAGATAGTTAAACTCCAAAATGTTTATCACCCATAGTTTTAAAAAAATTTAAGAAATCGAGAAAAGTCCATAGAAACCATAGAAACCCTTCATCACCTTTGTTATTCGTATTATTTTCGTTGTTTCATTTTTCCATGATTAAGTTATAGTCTTGGCATCGATTTATAAAAAAAAAATGAACGAATGTTGTCTAGTTTGGCGAGAATATTTTTTTTTGTAAATATTTTATTTATTTTTTTCTAGGGGCATCCCTTGACGGTCGCATTTTTTTAGATGCCGAATTGATAATTGTGAATAGTACTATTACCACAAAAAAAATTAGACGCTACAAGCCCAGGACAGCTGGGATATTCAGCTCTAAAGTTTTGAGTTAGGGTTGTCACTCAAATCTATGGTATAGTTCAGTTGTGGTCCTTAATTTTTTTATGTGTTATGATTATGAATCAAAACAGCCTGTTCTTTTGTATTATTTATATGTTTACGTATATGAAGAGTAAACTACATTTAACTGAAATAATAATAACAATCCTAAATTTCAATTAAATAAAACGTTTATCAAAAGAAACTAAGTAGTAACGATTTTAATGGTGTATAACCGCAATGGTGTAAAATGCGAAACTATTTTAGAGAGAATTTTTATAAAAAAAAATGAACGAATGTTGTCTATTTTAGCGAAAATATTTTTTTTTGTAATTATTTTATTTATTTTTTTCTAGGGGCATCCCTTGACGGTCGCATTTTTTTAGATGCCGAATTGTTAATTGTGGATAGTACTACTACCAAAAAAAAAATTAGACGCTACAAGCCCAGGATAGCTCTGAAAATCAATTTTAAAGTTTTGAGGGGTAAGGGTTGTCACTCATTTCTATGGTATAGTTCAGTTTGCCATATCGCAAGAAGATAAGTGTAATATCAATGAATAAATTTAGATTTCTTTTTGATTCCTAACACATAAAAATATAAAGACCACAACTGAACAATACCATTGACTTGAGATACAACACTAACTCAAATCTTAAAAACTGAATATCGCAGCTGTCCTGTGCTTGTAGCGCGTAATATTTTTTGTGGTAGTACTCATCAGCGCAATTAACAAAAAACATTTTTTAAAAATGCGGCCGTTAAGGAATTCCAATGAAAAAAAAGATATAATTTTAAAAATCTCGCTAAAATAAACAAGTACACTTTTTATATTAATTGTTACCTACAATATCACTGACCCATTCCAAAACTTTCAAGCCAAAATTTCATTTCATTTCAATTATATCTCAATTGTATCATCATTCTAAATATTATAAATTTCAGACATCAAAATTTTTTGTGACAACCCTATTTCCATAGAAAATTATAAAAAACTTAGAAACGTCTTATCTCAGCTGTCCTGCATTGAAAAAAATTAAAAATGTATGAGTAGGAAGCTACATAACTGGACATTAGTTAGATAGTGAAAAAAAATGCGACCGTTCACTAGAAAAGTTTTTATATTTATTTTTCTAAAGTTTGAAAATGAATTTTTATTTCGTATGCTAGGGCACGTGCAGACTTGTAATTTCTACACATCATTACGAATTTATTCCTCCATTCATTGCTAATTTTAACCACCAGAAATTTTGATTATTTCGAGCAAAATCTGTAAAAATGTTTTTGTCAAAGTTCAATGACCTTTTAAGAAAAGCTTCATAATTTCAAAACTAATTTTTTTTCAATTTTTGGTGTGTCATATTATGCTGTACTACGTTTATATCTATCGTTATTGGCCATAAAAAAAGAGTGACCGCTACTAAGCGATTATAAAACACTGTGCTTCGGAGTAATGTTTGCTTGCGGCTTGGGAATGTTCTGTTGGTTCCTAAAATTGCCACTATTGTTCCTAGATTGGTTAGGCCTAAAATTACCTGAGCCTGGATGACTCCTCCAGGGTTGCATTTGTTGTAGCCACGGCGGACGCTGGTTAGGCATGAAGCTATCTTGCGGGTTAAAGTTGTTCGCACCGTAGCTGCGTAGGACTGACGGAAGCTGTTGGGTACCATATTATCTTATCTTACATCGGGGGCTGACGAAGTCAGCAACACTTCGACCCAGTGGGATCTTTTGTGTTTGCCCCTACCTTAATGTTTCTTACTCTTTGAAGAAGTGGTCTATTAACGCGGTGATGCCACTAAGAGGAAGAAACCTGTATTCTTCCGGTTTGGGATAAGCATTCCCAAGGAGGCTCATACGCTTCGCTGCTAAGACGTCGCATTCACACAGGATGTGCTCCATAGTTTCCTTGACATCACCGCAGGCTCTGCAGTCGTTATTTGAAGTGATCTTCATTTTAAAAAGCATGTCGTTGGTTCCGTAATGCCCTGTAAGGGCACCAACCAAAGCTCGTGCTTTGCTTCTTCCATTATTCAATATAAATTTAGAAGCCTCATTGGTTCTGCTACTTATGAATTTCTTCGAATGTAGTAGCCCTTGACTGATATCCCACTCTTGCATGTGTTTATTATCAGCGTAATCCTTAGCGGCCTTTATGAATGTACATGCTGGTAGGCCCATACATGGTTCAGGTCCAAGCATGGCATTTGCCGATCCTGTCCTAGCTAGCTCATCGGCCTTCTCATTTCCTTTTATTCCTACATGGCCTGGGACCCAGAGCAGTCGCAGCTTGTTCCTGCGGCCCAGCTTGTTAAGGGTTTTCACCGCATTCAGGACAAGTTTTGAGTTGACCTTGTAGGAATTTAAGGCCTTTAGTGACGCTTGACTGTCGCTAAGAATGTAGATGGTCTTGTTCTCTACACTCCTTTTCAGATTTTCCTCTGCGCATGCTATGATGGCATACATCTCGGCCTGGAAGACCGTGGTGTACTGACCCAGGCTGCTCCAAAGTTGTGAAGATTCTGAGTAAATACCTGCTCCTGTACCAGATTCCGTTTTTGAACCGTCTGTGTACCAGATGAGGCAGTCTGCATCTGGTGAGCGCAGTTCCTGCTTCCAGTCTTCCCTTGTGGGGACATGTATTTTGAAGTTTCTTTTGAAGATTTTGATGCACGGCATAGCGTCGCTAATCATATGCATCTTCCTTTGAATCTCATCATTAAGCTCCATTTTTGTATGCCGCGTTGTTGGCCTATCGCAGTTAAAAGCGCCTGACGTTTTTAGTCTGTATAAGGTTTTGATCGCCTCCTGTTGTATGAAGATGTGAAGAGGGGTTAAGTTTAGTATTATATCTAACGCCTTTATAGGCGTGGACTTAAACGCTCCTGTGATAGCCATAGTGGCCATCCTCTGTAGTTTGCCCAATTCTTCCACGCACGATGTTAGTTTGGTTCTTGTCCACCATTCAACACTGCCGTAGGTTAAAATTGGGCGAACCATAGTGGTGTAAATGAAGTACAGTACCTTGGGCTTCAGGCCCCAGGTTTTGCTATACGCCGATCTACACATGTTGAAGGCTCTTATGGCTTTTTCTGTCACCTTCTTGGCATGCAGATTCCATGTAAGCTCCTTGTCTAAGGTCATACCAAGGTATTTCACGTTGGTGGACCATTCTAACTCTGTGTCAAATAAAAGCAATTTCTTTAATTTGCTCAACCTCTTCTTTCTTGTAAAAGGAAGAATTGTAGTTTTGCTGGGATTTATGGTTAGATGATTTTCAGCACACCATTCCTCCACATCCTTCAAAGCCTGTTGCAGAAGTTCCGAAACAATTTCCGGAAATCTACCATTGATCATGACAACTATGTCATCTGCATATCCCACAGCGAAGCATGCCCCTCTATTCAGTTTGGTTAGGAGGGAGTCTGCTACCAGACACCACAGTGTGGGGGACAATACCCCTCCTTGAGGGCATCCCTTGGTCGTTGTGGCGTGAATTTCATCTCCTAATAGAGATGACCTTATTCTCCTGCCCCTCAGCATGAAGTCAATCCATTTGCAGAGGGTGGGGTCAATGCCGTGTTCTTTTGCGGCTTTCATAATCGATTCGAATGTTGTGCGGTCAAATGCTCCCTCAATGTCCAGAAACGCAGCCGCACAAATCTCTTGACCATCAATAGCATTCTCTGCTCTCGCGACTACATGGTGCAACACAGTTTCGGTTGATTTTCCGGTTTGGTAGGCACATTGTAGCTTATGAAATGGTTTCTTTGTGAGAGGCCCATCCCTTATGTATTGATCTACCAATTTCTCCAGGGTTTTTAGTAAGAAAGACGAGAGACTTATCGGACGAAACGACTTGGCCTCTTCATAGCTATCCTTCCCTGGTTTCGGAATGTAAGTTACCTTTACCTTTACTCCATATCTTTGGAATGAATCCAAAGGTTATGCAGGCCTTAAAAAGCCGCATCAAGTGCGGGCCTAGTATAGGAAGACCTTTTTGTAGTAGTATCGGGTATATGCTGTCCGGACCTGGTGATTTATATGGTTGAAAGTTTTTCAATACCCAACTGAGTTTTCTTTCTTCTACTACCTTCTTTGCAACATCCCAGTCTGCTTTCGTAGTTCGCATGTTTTGCTCTTCTACGGGCATGGGATCATCAGTGCCAGTATTATCGTGAATTTTACAGTCCGGAAAATGTATTTCCATCATGATCTTTAGGGTTTATTTACCAGTTTCAGTTAGTCTCCCTTCATGGGTTCTAACTGCATTAAGAGTATTACTTCTACTCACGGACATAGCCTTTACCAATCTTGAACTTTCAGGAACAGTATTAATGTCCTGGCAGTGAGATTGCCATGCTTTCCTTCGTTCCTTGCGAACTGCCAGATTGTACTCGGTGAGTGCTCGGGAGTACTCTTTAAAACATCTCTTAGACTTAGCGTCGTTGAAGATGCGGCGAATTGCCTGTCTTTTCTTTTCTAAATCTGGCGTCCACCACGGAACCTTAGTTCCTTTCGCTTCTTTCTCTGGGCAGTTTGTGTACCATGCCGTTTTAATGGCTCTGTCAACCCGCTCAGCCTCAAGTTCAATGTCAACCGTAGAGTTCAATTTACCTTTAACTGATCCTAACTCATTTTTTAGTTCCTTAGTGTAGCCTCCCAGTTAGTGTTCCTGTTATGTCTTCTCCGTACTCCTGGAAAGGAGTCCTCTGTATCGTATCTAAAACAGATATACCTGTGATCAGAACCACTAGCTTCGTCAGACACTCGCCAGTTAGTAATCTATATATATAAAAACAAGAACTGACTGACTGACGATCAACGCACAGCCTAAACCGCTGGGTCTAGAACCATGAAATTTCGCACAAATGCTCCTTATGTCACGTAGGTGAGCAATAAGAAGGGATTTTTGAAAATTCAACTCCTAAGGGGGTAAACAAGGGTTGCAAAGTTTGTATGGGACAACGTGATTCCTAGGTCCGATCTTCTTCAAATTTGGCATAAAACATCTTTAACTGAATTGATAGGGGACGTGTCTTGTATTTTATTCAAATTTTTCTTTTAACATGGTTAAAATGGGGTTGAAAAATATTTTAGGGGGGATTTGCCTCATAGTTCATATTAATACTCCGTAGTCGGTACTTTTTAAATTTTTTTTTGACACATTGTCATGTTTGACAGCTCAATTCGATTTAAAAAAGATGGTCGCAATTTTTGATAAATGTCAAAAAAATCTAATAATAATTATATTAAAACCAATGATATATGAAAACTATAGATACGTTATCAACACTGAAAAATGGCAACAAAAAAGTCAGGCAATTGCCTTAATTTTCATACATGCTATCATAGATAATTTCATAGAAATTCTTTTTTTGAATGTATAAAATATTTGCCGTTTTTGAAAGCCGTGATGTTCGTACATGACGTGTCTATATTTTATTACGTCTTTGATTAAAACTGCATATTTTATTGATTTTAATTGTATTCTCTTTGATTTTGCCCTTCAATATGCGGAATTGCCTTCATATTTGTAAGTCAAAAATACATGTGTAAGAGGGCAAACCTGTACATGTCTGGCTAGGAATTATGAAAGAACAAGTTCTAGGTAAGGTGACACACGGTTTCGATTATCACAGAGTATTTATTACCATCTTCCCTTATTTTCTTATTTTATGCAGGAATACAAACTATCAGAGGCGTTATAAATGAACATTTAGCAGATGAAATCTATAGTAAATGTCTGGTCACAATAGGAGAAACTGTATTAGTACGGGTTGCCTCAGCCTCGAAAGTCTGAAGACCTACACAATCCATAAATACGAGAAAGAAAGAAGTTCAGATATCAATTCCTTAGCAAAAGCAGAGAATGCTCTCTAAACCAATTAACAAAGACATTAGGTATCAATTTTTTTTTGACACATTGTCATGTTTGACAGCTCAATTCGATTTAAAAAGATGGTCGCAATTTTTGATAAATGTCAAAAAAATCTAATAATAATTATATTAAAACCAATGATATATGAAAACTATAGATACGTTATCAACACTGAAAAATGGCAACAAAAAAGTCAGGCAATTGCCTTAATTTTCATACATGCTATCATAGATAATTTCATAGAAATTCTTTTTTTGAATGTATAAAATATTTGCCGTTTTTGAAAGCCGTGATGTTCGTACATGACGTGTCTAAACACTGAAAAATGGCAACAAAAGAGTCAGGCAATTGCCTTAATTTTCATACATGCTATCATAGATAATTTCATAGAAATTCTTTTTTTGAATGTATAAAATATTTGCCGTTTTTGAAAGCCGTGATGTTCGTACATGACGTGTCTATATTTTATTACGTCTTTGATTAAAACTGCATATTTTATTGATTTTAATTGTATTCTCTTTGATTTTGCCCTTCAATATGCGGAATTGCCTTCATATTTGTAAGTCAAAAATACATGTGTAAGAAGGCAAACCTGTACATGTCTGGCTAGGAATTATGAAAGAACAAGTTCTAGGTAAGGTGACACACGGTTTCGATTATCACAGAGTATTTATTACCATCTTCCCTTATTTTCTTATTTTATGCAGGAATACAAACTATCAGAGGCGTTATAAATGAACATTTAGCAGATGAAATCTATAGTAAATGTCTGGTCACAATAGGAGAAACTGTATTAGTATGGGTTGCCTCAGCCTCGAAAGTCTGAAGACCTACACAATCCATAAATACGAGAAAGAAAGAAGTTCAGATATCAATTCCTTAGCAAAAGCAGAGAATGCTCTCTAAACCAATAAACAAAGACATTAGGTATCAATTTTTACAAAAATAAATATTTACTTCGCTCAATACGTACGTAAGTATTTTGATTTATTTAGTCAGAATTATATCTATACATATAAAAACAGTACTGTAAAGTGCCGCGGGCTGGCCACAGAAGACGACAGACGACGGCAGATGGACCAAACGAGTTCCAAAGCGGGCATTGCTACTTGGTCCGCCCGCTAGATGTACCGAGGACCTAGAAGAGGTCGCAGGCTGGATGCTGAAGCTAAATTAGGAGAGGCCTACGTCCAGGAGCGTACATGCTGATTTGATTGATATAAAAATAAAAACTGACTTAGATACCTGATTGAGATCTATAACCTTGAAATTAGATTAATGGCATAGTTGCGCACTAAGAAACGATTTTTAGGGTTCGTGCCCTTAAACGTGATGCTTTGCTGTTTTTTTGGTACGGAACCCTCTGTCTTATTACTCCGACCAACTAAACCGGCCAACCGTTGTTCGGAATGGAACTCATTAAGGCCATACCCAGGGCTAACGACCTTGAGCAAATGGGCGATATGACTCGCTAACATAGAGTAGCGCAACTACAGAGACATCAGAGTAAAAGAACCACGGAAGAAGAAGAAAATAGTAGCGGAAATGCGTTCCTGGCTTCACCAAATAAACAAGAAAGACTCACCCGACTGCCCCTCTCTAAAACATTTATTGTGAAAGTTCAATCCGATTGACGTTGTCATTTTTGTTTTAGTTCAAACTTTGAACAGATGACCTAGTGACGTAGTTTAATGCAACAGAGTCACAAACTACAGTCAAAGTCTCGCCATAAGCCCCCCTGCAATCTATTTTATAGCGAAAGGCTAAAAGTAAATTAAAAAAACAAACGTTTGTATTTCAATTTTGCATATAAAATACGGGAACACCCAAAAATTCCGAAATATGTTTTTCCTAATTTCAATTTTCCGATGTTCAAAATTCCGAATATTTTAATTCCTAAGAAACAAAGCTCCGAATATTCAAAAGGACGAAATTCATTTTTCCGAAAGTCATAAGTACGAATTTTTATTTTTCCTAATTTCATTAGTACGAATAATCAAAAGACCGGACTGTTATTTTCCCGAAAAACATTATTCAGAATTTCTAATATCCGAAAATTCACTGTTAAAGTTTTTTTAATAAAGTACGGTGAAGTCTAACTACCGAAGATATTATTTCCAAGTGAGTGGAAGGCAAACGACAAAACAAAAAAAAGATAACCACGATGGCTAAGGCCGGAGCTCCACTCCGCTTCGCTTTCGCCCTAGCCTTCTAACCTAACCTATCCGAGTCGAGGTGTTAACCATAATAAGTAATTGGTTAACACCCCGACTCAGAGTACCCCGACTCGGATAGGTTAGGTTAGAAGGCTAAGGCGGGAGCGAAGCGGAGCGAAGCTCCCGCCTTAGCCTTCGTGGTTATTTTTTTTTGTTTTGTCGTTTGCCTTCCACTCACTTGGAAATAATATTTTCGGTAGTTAGACTTGACTATACTATATTAAAAAAAACGGGTGGAATCGGGAACATAAATAATCGTCTTTAATGATAAGTTTTCGGGTTAAAACAGGAACGGGTGGAAACGACATTCACCCTTCGTATTTATGATATTTCGGATTTTTGATAATCGGAGTTCGTATTTATAATATGGCGGATTTTTAATGATTCGGAATTCAACGGTTCGGTTTCTTGAAATTCGGCATTCTGACAGTCGGAATTGTAAACATTCGGAATTTTAAAATTATGACTTTTAATAAAAAGGATTTATGAAACATCGGATTTTTGACTTTCGGGATTTCGAATCATTCGGACTTATGAAATTCGGAATTATGAAATTCGTGATTGTGACTTTCGGAATTAAGTTTTTCGTATTAATGTAGTGTACCCATAAAATACACTACAAAAAACGTGATTAATTATTACGTAAATTGAATGTGACGAATTCACAAATTTGACGAATGTTCATATATTCATTGTTTTGTACTTAACATATTACAAATCCAGACAAAAGGGGTCTTCCACCCGCTTGAAATTTTTATTCCTTTTGAGAAACAAAATTTCATTTCATTTTATTATTACAAACCAACAAAAATATGTACGTACGTAAGCGTCGTAAACGCAGTGGCGAGGGTCAGCTAGATATGTATAAATAAGAAGCGCTCGTGGCATTGCGGACTCGGTATTCTGTAAACGATCACTGTAGTAAGCAACTTTCACTATGGCCAGTCCTTGGATAGGTGACCATCCATGTGACCACTTTGTGACAGTTATTTAAGCGTTTCCGTGCTTCGGAAGGCACGTTAAGCCGTTAGTCCTGGTTGCCCGTAAAATGGCAGTCGTTAAGCCAAGTTTTTGACAGACAGACATGAAAATTTTAAATTTCATTTTGGCTTAAGTAGATATCGATTAGAGAACGCGTTCTTTTTTTTTAAATAACTTCCATATTCAGACTCTCGACCCTCAACAGTTTTATTATTATGTATAGATATAGACTAGCAAGAAACTCGGCGGGCACTCACTTTATTCACTTTTATACCTTAACCAATTTGCCGGTAGATGGTGCCTACTTGTGGCGACCCACAAGACGTAATAAGCTAAAAGAGTCAATTCTTTCAGCTTAGGTTGAGAGCAGTGTCTCAAAAAAGCAGTGTGTTAATAATAACTATAATATAAGTATTTTCATCAGTTGTTTAAATCCCTTAGCACAAGGTTATAATAGCTTAAGTTGTGTGCGAATGTCCACAAATATTTCTTCATTTATTTATATTGAAATGATTAAGTACCGCTTACAATATAAGCATGATTACCTTCCGAAGTAATTTAATAAAACAATACGAAAAATAAGTTAAAATGCATTATATTCTCATGTAATGCAGTATGCATTGTGTAACTCGGGCTCTGTCTGTTACATGCATTACTCTGTACATGAATGAAAATATAACATTTTACGAGAATATTTTGCAGACCAGAGCGACACACGTCCGTCTAGCAACACGACTCCCTCCGCACTAGATTTTCGGGCGAGCGCGGGGAAGCAAGCAATGTGATGTATTCTTTGAATACATTATTAGTTATAATTAGTTAAAACTTATACTAATTCAAAATTGAAGAAAACCATTTTAGAGGTCTATGTTTTCTTTAGTCTCTGATATAAATTTTATTATCATTCATTAATAAATAGATGTCATACAACGACTTCTTCTAAAAAATTATGGGCTATTTCAGTGATGTTTTACTAGTTATTTATAATAAATACACAATTTCTGATGAAACCATTTTCTGGAACACATCTTGTAGATTTCAAATCTACTTTTGGCTGTCATTTTTCGTATACTAATACCGAGAAGAACGTCTTTATTTGCACCTCTTTTTCGCAAACTTTGTCAACCACTCCCCTTAAGGGACTTTATTCCTATCTATACTTTATTATTTATTTATTTCCTCTGTGCGCGAGTACGCTTCGCACTTGGCCAGTTTTTTATACTACTAAAATGGCAGACAAGCTTATGGTCCACCTGATGGTTGGTTACTGTAATGGACACAATGCAACACCAGTGGCGCTGCTGCATGTCGACCCATATTTCCCTTGGCATCCAGTAGAGTCACGGGAAAGTAAAATATCCTATAACCCTACTGATAGTGCTTCGAATTAGGTTCGTTTTCAATAACCATTTTAATGATAATCCAAGTTGTGCCAAAATAATACAACGGGAATACACGCGACAGAAAACCACGTGATAAGAATAGAAGCGACGAGGGGGACCTTTCTATTTCTCTCTTTCTCTTACGCAAACGAAGTTGCGCGGGTCAGCTAGTTCTCTTATAAATACCATTAGTAGCTATAGTTACATCAATAACTTCCGATCGCCTAGCATCCACAAAGGTGGGAACATTGCCCTTATTTAGTGTATGAAGTGAAGAGCTTCCCAAATATTCGAAAAGTTCCTCCCCTCTATCATTGATGTCCGAGCTCCCCCAGGTGATGTGGTGAGCATTTGCATCGCAGCCCATCACTAACTCCAGGTTCTCCCGGCCGCAGAACTCGACAAGTTCCTTCATCTCCCTCATGTTAGTGGGCCTTTCTTGCTTTGGGTAGGCGAGGTACACAGAGGCCAGTACAACCGCCCTCCGTCTTCGCCCTGCCCCCGTATAGACCTTGACTGCTGTAAGCTATGCCCTTACACGATCTTTGTTCTAGGGATAGAACAAAGATCGTGTAAGGGCATAGCGTCTATGCCATTTCTGACATATACGCACGCCCTCACACCCTCATTAGTACAGTGGAAAATAGATCCCTCTCTACCTAAGCCTGAGACAACACCCTCAGTGCTTATATAAGGGTCCTGTATCAAGGCAATATCGAATTTATGTCCTTTAAGGTGACGTCCCAAGAGGGGCATCGCCGCTTTACAGTGATGTAAGTTAATTTGTACACACCTTAGTCCCGCCATTTTTTTTTGTTCTTTGCAAATGGGGGGGTATCGGCAGTCTAGTGACTGTCGCCTGCGTCTACAGCCTCCTCCATAGTCTCCGTCTGCGAGAGTGGAGACGACAGGTTGAGGTCGACCAAGTCGCCCAACACATCATCGGTGCGATGAGAAGTGGCCGGTGAAGGGACTGGGTAGCCCCCGATGGTGTCCTGGTGAGACCCCGCGTCGCTACGCAGCATCTGTGGAGCAAGTGGCGGAACTCCTGCCCCCCCACTGGCGTCGACCTCGTTTTTCCTATCGCTATCTTCAAGGAGCTTGAAGTAGCCTTTATCGACGCCAGCGTAGAGGCAGCTAGTCCTTGGATTTGATGTAGTCTGCCGATGTCCTGTCCATCAGGACAATCCTCCTGACACTGGCCGCCTCCACAATTGTGTCCACCACCTTCCAGTCTCCCGTCTTCAGTTCGGGGTTTAGGCGCTGCAACATCGAAAGAACGCTGGGCAGATCTGTAATCCAGACGTTCTTCGATTTCCACGCCATTTTTACCGGTTTGGGAAGATCTTTGGCGTTGACCACTTTAAGGGTAAGGCTGCCGATAATCCTCCCAGCGATCCCGGCAAGCCAGTCTGCCGACCTCTGATCTTCGCAGAATACGTGGAGTGCTCCCGCGCTGACTGACCCGATGTTGAATCGAGGCAGAGGATCCGGGTGACCGACCATCATCTGCCAGAGGGCGCTGACAATCGGTCCGACGTCATCAGTGGTGACTTGTGAAGCCGGGAAGTTATCAGTGATGATCGCCATCCTGCATCCGTTGAGAGCGTCCCTGAACGATTTGTTCAGGTTCGGTCTCTTGGATGATTCGTCGGCCTTCTTATCACTGGACTCCCTGGCCCTTTTAGCAGCAGTTAAGTCCCCTGCCCCCCCAGAAGTTGCCCCGACAGGTGCACTTCGTTCCGAAAATGTCCGTGTCCGCCTTTCCAGTACCATATTAAAGCTAGATGGTTCCCTAGGTGCGTTGGTCATGAATTGGCGATAGTGGTTGCCATTAGTATTATTTTGCCTGGGTAAATCTCTGGGTTTTACCTGAGACGTAAAAGGCATGCTGGCGGCTAACGATCGATTATACGCTAACTTATTTTCCTCCTGCCTGGCGGCTATTATAGCTAATTCTAAAGTTTCTGGCCTAGCGATCCTAACGCCTAAGGAAACCTAGAACTCGAGTTGGTTTATATATTGTTCAATGACCATCTTCTCGTAATAAATTTTGTTAGAGTGTTCACCTACTGAATACAACGTGTCGAGGACGTCCCTTAAACGCTTACCGAAGCTTTCGGCATCCTCCGCCTTTTGACGCCTCGTTCTAGTGAGCTCCTGCATAACCTGGATCTCGTTACGCGGCTCCCTAAGTCGTCTAATTAAGGCGTCCTTAATTAAAACCCAAGTACTTAAATTTTCGTCATACGCGACCGCATCGATTGCTGAACCACTTAACCTACTTTTAATCAAACATATCAAAGCTGGATGGGCGCGATCTGTCTCCTCCATCAGATTTAAAATGTTATCTACTTCTCTAATATAATAATTCAATCGCTTCAGGTTGCCGTCATACTTCGGCATTAAACCCGTGACGATTTTAAAATAAGCATTATCTTAGTCCCTAAGAGACATGTTTGTAAGTACTAATTAAACAATGGATAGCTTGAGAACAATGGGAGTGTAATATTTCAGATAACTCCAAGTCGAGTGTGTCACTACGTTACTTTAATAATTATCTTATAAAACTTTAAATGTAATTTTACACCGCTATTGTTTTGAACGAAAGCCTAACGCGATTTTAGCTTATAGACAGACACATATAAGGTGCAAAACACACAGAAAAATAATGAGGCAGGAAATAGAGCAAGGAACTTGGTATTACGAGAGCACTTACCAGAATAATCCTTGCATCTCCTGTCGAGTCTTGTATGCTGGTCTCCTTTCGTTTCGGAAGCTCTGCTTGGTACCCGACCGCGCGTAGGTTCTCAATTACGGATCGCGTGGGTACGATTTGAGAACCGTCACGATTTATCTCGAAGAGTTTTACCCGAAATAATCGTGTCGCGATCCTACCGACTGCGCCAGATATGTTATCGCGTACAAGGTTATTGTTTTAAAAACAAAAAAAAACAAAAATACAAATGTTTACCCGAAGGAAGCGATACAAAGTCTAACTTAAAACTACTTATAACCTAAACAATGACAAATACGCGGTCAGCGGTTTACGCCTGCGCTTCGTTGCAAGTATGCAGTGGTGTCAGCTTGAGAGCCATGGTTATGCCATTATGCCATGGTAACTAGCGATGTTAACTTTTTAAAGAAAAAATATTTACGATGAAAGTCGAAAAATAAATTAGTATGTGACCTGTTTAATGTTCAATCATGGCGACACGAAATTAATTTCCTTTCGCAATATTTGACTTTGCTATACGTCCTAAAGTATTCATTTAATTTGCATGGTGTAAAGGGAAGAATAAGCCAACTAACGTATTTAAATTGTGAAGGATACCTCATTACCTAACATTATAAGATAAAATGGTGAAAAAACACGTTTGTTGTATAGGAGCCCCCCTTTAATATTATTATGTTTTGTTTTTAGTATTTGTTGTTATAGCGGCAACAAAAACACATAATCTGTGAAAATTTCAACTCTCTAGCTATCACCGTTTATGAGATACAGACTCCTGACGGACAGACAGACAGACTGACAGACAGACGGACAGCGAAGTCTCATGAATAGGGTCCCGTTCTATACCCTTTGGGTACGGAACACTAAAAAATGATAATAGGGAAATGATGCGTACTTATCAAGTGGGTACATTTATTAGTAATGTCAGTTGTATGTCCTTACGGCAAGGTCAGCTTTCCATTTTTCTGAACAAAATTTCACATCAAATGTTAAAACTCATGGTCTTTCTTTTATTTTTGACACTTTGTTATTCAGCAAAAAATAATCCTTATGATGAAGCCCTTCAATCGGTATGATAAAACTACAGGGTAATTTTTTTTTCTCGTGTAGTGGATTCAATTTCCGGCTCAACCATGTATTTATTTACAAATCTATAAATGCAGATTAAATTGTTTTGGAAATTAAAATAATGTCTTCTCTTAGTAAAATGTTCCATCTACAATCTTAAAGGTACTTTCCCTCCATGTGGCATAGCAGTGGGCACTTAAAAGTAGGTACTTCTGTATACAGGAGACAGAAGTACCTACTTTTAAGTAGCTATTAAAATGCAAATATATCTTATAGTAGGTATAGGTATTACGTGTAGCTTATTAACCACGAGTAGGTATTCATTTATTTATTAGTTTTGTCTTCCCATTAGGCGCGTTTACGTGCATTTTAGATCAAGTGATCTAAAATGCACGTTAATTCAAATTCATGTTTCTAGTTAAGAGTGAAGAAATAAGTTTGAATTTTACTCGTCCTTTCTGCCTATTCTTTAAGTTTCACAAATCATAATAATAATCTTACTAATAATAATCTTATCTTATTGTTATTGTTATCTTACTAATATTATAAATGCGAAAGTTTGTGAGTGTGGATGTTTGTTACTCTTTCACGCTCGAACCGCTGAACGGATCTGGCTGTAATTTGGTACAGGGATGCAGTATAGTCTGGAATAACACATAGGCTTCTATCCCGGGAATAAGTCCCCACGGGAAGAAAAAAATTTACGCGGGCGAAGCTGCGGGCATCAGCTAGTAATAAATATTTGTGGACAATCTCACACAACATCATCTAGCCCAATGTGTCTTATGGAATCAAGATGACTGATAGACATAGGTATTTATATATTAGGTGCTTACACATCAAATTGGCGTTTTTCGTACTGGCCACTTTAATTACGATTTTCTCCTCTTTGGTAAGGAATTCCAAATTCAAATTTTCCCAGCTATTTACTCATGTATTTATCCTTCGATGACCGTCATTCATTTGTTTTTTCTTCTGTTTTTTTCTGTTTGCGTCACTCATTTTACAAAATGGAAAACTTAAAATATCGCATTATTTACGAGTACGAGTTCCGCCGTGGCACTAGTGCTGCGGAAACGACTAGAAGGGTGAATGATGTGTATGGCGGTCATGTTGCAAAAGAAAACACAGTTCGTTTTTGGTTCCAACGTTTTCGTTCAGGAAATGTCGACCTGCAGAACAAGCCCCGTGGACGGCCTGAGACTCAAGTTGATAATGAAGTATTGAAGGCTATTGTGGAAGCGGATCCATCGCAAACCACGTCCGAGTTAGCTGCAGGCTGCGGTGTTAGTGATAAAACTGTTTTAATTCACTTGAAGCAAATTGGGAAGATTAAAAAGCTTGAAAGGTGGGTACCTCACGAATTGACTGAAGCAAACCGGCAAAAGCGCGTCGACTGCTGCGTTACATTACTGAACCGGCACAATAATGAAGGTATTTTAAACCGAATCATTACCTGTGACGAAAAATGGATTCTTTACGATAATCGAAAGCGCTCAGCGCAATGGTTGGATCCTGGCCAGCCAGCCAAATTCTGCCCCAAGCGAAAATTAACCCCAAAAAAGTTACTTGTAAGCGTTTGGTGGACTAGTGCCGGTATTGTTCATTACAGTTTTCTCAAATCTGGCCAGACTATTACGGCTGATGTCTATTGTCAGCAATTGCAAACCATGATGGAAAAGCTAGCGGCTAAACAACCTAGGCGGGTCAATCGCTCCACGCCACTGCTGCTTCACGACAACGCTAGACCACACACTGCACAACAGACGGCTACCAAATTAGAAGAGCTTCAATTGGAATGTCTAAAACATCCTCCGTACTCCCCGGATCTTGCTCCAACAGATTACCATTTTTTTCGAAATTTGGACAACTTCTTGCAAGGAAAAAATTCAACTCTGATGGGGCAGTCCAAATCGCCTTCACAGATTTTATTGATTCCCGTCCGACTGGTTTTTTTAGTAAAGGGATCAATGAAATACCTATGAGATGGCAAAAATGCATAGAAAACAATGGTTCATACTTTGATTAATTAAATATATTATATTTAAAAATATTCGACTTTTTGTTCCTCCTATACAAAACGCCAATTTCATATGTAAGCACCTAATATTTCTAAATACATACAATTATACATAGAAAACACCCAAACTCCGAAGCAAACATTTGTGGATCACACAAATATTTGGACCGACCTGGGAATGAGCAGAACGCTGCAGTGCCACGACCGCACCATGACCTTATAAAATTGAAAGCTTGCCATATGATTATAACTACATATTTGGGCGCTTAAGTTAATTTTTCTTCAAATCCAAATATGTAGATAATATTGGCACTGACTGCGGTCGTGCTCTCTGCCAGTTCAGTGTAAGTTGTTCTTTATTATTTTATTTCTGTTCCATCGAGGCTACTAGGTACTTCAGCAAACTGTACGGTCCCTGAAGCGTTTCCATCCCCATTCTGTATAGATTTGTATTAGAATACGTTCCGAACTCGGCAGCAGCGTCGCGACTGCACTCAGTACTGCGCGGCACTGTCGCCTTGCCGCCGCAACTGCAGTTGCTGCTTGCAGTCGAGTTCGGACGGTCACCTTTAGAAACAAACATCTTTACAAACTTTCTCATGTATATTTTTTACTTATAACAAAATGGGATATTTTTAAATGCACATCTGTTTAATTTTTCTGCACACTAGGTAACTACACTAATTTACTGAATGCAAAACCAGAAAATTAAATGCTGTGCAAAAAAACTAGTTCATTAACTAAACATGTCCTATTTAAAAAACTTATAGGTACTCAGAACAAGATGACCTTTTTAATCGAATTCACTCCAAAAATGTGGTTCGTACATAGAATATATGATTTGTAAAACAGAAACACGAATTGTTTTTCAAAAATACTAAATTGCACTCTAAAATTGGTTAATTTAGGTTAGACTTTTATTCTTTTGATCAATAAAATATAATTTTGTAGAGGTGACTAATTAAATTGGGGTTTTACTTAAAATAAACGATGTTCCTAAAAGTAAATTAGGCGATGGTTTTCCTTAAAAATGTTTTAATATTTTTTTTAAACTAAGGAATTGTTGGATAAACTATTTTGATAATAGTTATTCGTTCAGTAAAACTGTTCCGCAAATACCATTAAACAGTATAATGAATTTGATTTATTTAGAGTGCATAATTAGAGTGCAAGTCAGTATTTTTGGTTTAACTTTGAAATATTTCGTTCAGAAAAAGGGAATTTACAGATATCGATTTAAATACTTGCCTAATAAAATTAGTAAGATATCATCTATACTCTATACATACAAATAAATAAAATTGGAGTGTCTGTTTGTAATATTAAAATAACCGCTTTCTACTACATGCATATGAATGTATACTGGGTGTAACAAAATTACCTCTCCAAATTTCGTCACGTGACGTGGCATCAGTCAAGAAACATTACAAAAATGAAGAAAAAAAATCACATGAATACTTTAACCGTAAAGCCGTTTTAAAGGTCTTATATATTTACTTTTTCACCCTTTCTATCGCTACTGAGCGGCAGCAGAAAGCGACAACGACAGCCAGACGGGTGCTCTGTGTTTGTTTTGCCACGGGCGGCGACCATGTTACCTCGAATTGCCGCGGTAAAAAATGAATTCTTAATGTGCGACAAAAAAATTAAAAAAAAAATTAAAAAATTTACCCCCCCTTTTTTATTAAATATTTGTATTCGATTTCCGATGCCAAGTCATCTCATGAAATTCGAAGAGGTAATTTTGTTACACCCAGTATACGGTACACATACCAAAATATATATTTTTTTAAATTTTGTCTGTTTGTCTGTCTGTCTGTCTGTCTGTTTGTTCCGGCTAATCTCTGAAACAGCGGGACCGATTTGGACGGGACTTTCACTGGCAGATAGCTTATGTAATACCTAAGGAGTAACTTAGGCTACTTTTAATCCCGGGAATAAGTTCCCACGGGAAGCGGGAACGGGAACAAATTTTACGCGGGCGAAGATGCGGGCATCAGCTAGTTATACCAATGTCTACCTACACCTTTTTTACAATTTCACGTACGATACATAATTATCTTCTTTTAAATATTCACCATATAAATTTCCTAAACAATAGGTACTACAAACTTCTGTTTTTATAGAAAAATCTTTTCAAATGTACAGGGGTAAGAATGGCACTTTTTCTTTTTTTGCCTTTTTCCCAAGAGGCAATACTTGATAGTGACGGCTATGACGTATCACTGAGATTTTTTACCAATACAATGTAAACATATTTTTGCTTTTATATCGATATATCAATTTCTTTTATCCAGTTTGACGTTTTGTGAAAAATAAAACATTTTACTTTTTCACTTATAGACACTTTCTTGACAAGGGTAAGGGGACTTTGACTAGAAATAGTTTTTCATGTTATTCATTGAATAAAATGTGTTGCAGTTTGAAGTACCTCAAACTGCAACACATTTTATTCAATGTGCTTCTAATCTTGACTGCCTAAAAAAATCTTGACCGCCTCGTTAGTCTAGAGGTCGAAATGTGCGACTGCAGATCACGAGGTCGTGGGTTCGATTCCCACGGGAGACAATATTATGTAAGTATTAATATCCGTGGTCTGATAACCATAACACAAGCAGGTTATTCCTAGCTTACTTTGGGATCAGATAGCGTTGTGGGAAATGTCCGTGAATATTTATTTATTTATTTATCTACTTATCTGAGTATATTATAATTTATAACAAGACAACGTTTTGTCTTATATCTTTTTGTAATATTACAGTTACACCCCAGTGACTTGACTTTTGTGAACGGATTTCGGGCGGCGTCCTTATAATTTCAACACGAGGTAGCCAAAAACTATCTCTGTGTTATTTTTTTAATGACAACTAGCTGATGCCCGCAGCTTTGCCCGCGATGGCGCTGTATGTGAAATTTTGCTGAATTTTCTTTGCTATAAACCTCACGGAGCCCGAGACCTTTCCAACGAATGCAAAACCGTGGAAATCGGTTCGTGCGTTCTAAAGTTATAGCGTCAGGAAGGAAAACCCGACTTATTTTTATATAATAGATAACCGTCATACATTGGACCAAATACAACTAAAATGAAAGACAACATTCTACAGCAGCCGGAAAAAAGAGGTTTCCATGGTACTCTACAAATGTCATAGATATCACAAAATTTTGATTTCTGTATATTATGTAATAGGATAGGCATTTTATTTATGAAGTACAGTGACTACGTTATTAGAAACGTCGTTTCTTGGAACAAGTGCAAGCCGAAAAAACGTTTATGAAATTTCACTCACCGGGGCACGATACGAGTACGGTTGTAGTGTGTCTGCTAGACGGCGGACGAAACTGGCAAGTGTAAGCTCAGATTCATATAGGACAATCTTAATGCCATTGGGATTAACGTTACGACGGACAAAGAGTAATAATAGTATGATTAAACATAGAAATAGAAAACTATTCTGTGAAATGGGTTGGATTATCTACTATCGTTCTTTGATTGAAGATTGATTTATTTGTAATAAAACTCCTTTGAGCTCTCCTTTATCTGTCTACGTACAATTGAGGGTGAAACAAAAGAGGAAAGCAAACAATAAATCCAGCAACATAAAAATTGCAACAAGTTTGTTCAAAATGCCGATGGAGGTATCATCAAAAGTTGGTTCGCTTCGCACCCTCGCGCCCATTCGTGCAGAGATTACCAATAAATCCAATACGGGATAATTGGCCGGCTTAATTCCGTTCTATCTTTCTACTTAGTTCAGTCGTCAGAATGTGCCAGCTCAGGCCCCTTGGGAGAGTCCAGTCGAGAGCACAAACACAAACATTTGCTGAACAAAAATAGAATCTTCTGTACTTTCATAGGGGTCAATTTTATTCGTCAAATTGCAAATAAAGCAGATTCAACAGCAAATAAAGAAAGAGCACAATTAATGAGGTATTTTTAGTTTTCTGTATTACTTAATATCTTAATTACGATCACAACGTTATTGATATAATATGACTCAATGTGAAGTAGGTATTTTTGTGACTTGCGAACTTGAGTGACAGGTGACCGATGTTAGTGAGATTGCCCTTGCAGTGTAATGGAAGAGCAGTTATGAAGTCAAGGGGTGGCAACGACTTGATATTCGCATCAGTCACTGGCCCTCGGGATTGCTGCGACGTGATTCAATAACGATGTCCTCCGATCAGCCTTTTGATATATACCTATCGAATATTCATGCAGATAAATCGATCATGTGATTTTAAATGTGTATAGTTAATGTACCTTTATCATTTTCTATGTGTTATAGAAGTTAGTCTCTTGGTCTAGTGGTTAGGCAGGGCTACCAGAAAATGGAACCAGAAGCCGTGGGTTTAATTTCCAATTGAGGACAAATCTCTTTGTGTGATAAATGAACAGCATGATTCATAAAGTTTGGCTTTTTTTAACGTAAGGAATATCCTACATGGATGCTATGCCGGATATAAATTCTTTATTTTATGTAGTACTAGCTGACCCTCGCAACTTTGTTTACGTCACACAATGTCTATGAAATTAGAGGTATTTATTAAGGTTTACTAATGTTTGCCATAATTTAAAATGCCATAATTTCATATGCCATACTGGTATTTGCCATAATTTCATTAGACATAACGCTTCAGTTGCCATAATCGTGAAATGGCATAAAATGACATTCACTAATTCCATTGGTCATAATCGATCAAGTGTCATAATAATTTAAATCCATAATGTATTTGCCACAATTTTCGTTTTCAATAATGCCATTTTCCATAACTTTTATTCACCACTAGCTGAGCCCGCAACTTCGTTTACGTCACATAAGGTGTATGAAAGGAGAGGTACTTCTTCATTAGACTCATCAAGCAGCGTGAGAAACTGCCCTGTTGGCTTAATCATAAAAGAGCTTAAAGATTAAGCCTATTCTATATATTAAGCCTATTTTAAAATAGCCTTAATCATTAAGTTCTTTTATGATTAAGCCGACACGCCAGTGTAGATTTACCCACTTTTAGATTCATAAGTCTAGGTATGATTCTTTAAAGTGATATAACTTTTTTATTTATAAACCGATTGACATGAAATAAACACTAAATGTTAAGCGGAGCTAACCTTAACACAATAAAGAAAACCGCATTGCAATCGGTTAAACGGTTGCTGAGTTTAGCGTGCACAAACGTACAGACAAACAGACATACAGACATACAGACAAACAGACAAAAATTCTAAAAGTCACTGTTTTGGGTTCTATTGCGTTCATAAAGCCCCCCTATAATATTTTTTATCATTTATCTTTCATGTACAGACAGCGACCTGTTACGATTTTATTATATGTATTGATATATGTAAGCATATGAAAAAAAGTATATATTTATTAATTGTCTAGTAGATCATGTACTTATTATTCTACATGGTTTTCCCCAGAACTCTCCACTAAGTACAACGTTCCTATTACCTACCATGTCCCGCATTCAATCAGTTCAAATAAATAACTTGATAATAATGACTACGCATAAACTCAATAATATGATAGATGTATGTTCATACGTATGTGTATTAATTCTTATCCCCATGAAGAGTTTAGAATTAAAACGTCAGTCAAAGCGGAAAAATACCGTTCCGAAAAATTAGCCAGTGAAATTCTAACAAATAATTAATCTGGAATAATCATACAAAACGACGCGAGTGGGATGCCCGGCCATTATTACCATTCATTTCAAATCAGCCGTGCGGAGGGTAGGGGAGGGTGCGTTCCCCGCTCGACCTGAATAAGCATACATTTTCCAATCAGGCCACGTATCATTTAGCTCGCTATTAAATTCGACTTCTTCCCTCGGAATTATTATCATGTCAAAAAGCATTCAAAGAAGTAAATACCTACATGTTATAATTAAAGCATCAGTAGGCACCAAACTGTTTTCATTGATGCGAAAATCTACGAGTTTAGATCCGTTCAACTTAAAACACATTGTGTGGTAAGCTTTCAAAAATTTTTAAAGAAAATTTTATGCTCTTCATTATGCCAGTAGGAAAATACTTTTACAAACACCGTCATAACATTCATGCTTAAGACCTTTTAAGGTAATTACCTACGTTTTCTGTTTGAATTTTCACCTCGGCGCAGTGGTGAATTAGAAAATAAACTTTTGCAGAGGAGTCTTATATTTTAATGTTTTTATTTTCGTTCGAATAGAAATCATACAAGCTTTTTATACCTATACCTTCTGAAATGTTGTACCCGAGCGAAATAAGCAATATTTAAATGGAAGCATTTCTTTTTGGAGATTAATTGCTCAGCGTAAATTATCTGAACCTGAGCCAAACAAAAAAGCCGTGAGATCGTTCTCACCAGACTGCCCCTCTCTAATACGTTTATTGTAAAAGTGAAAGTTCAATCCGATTGACGTTGTCATTTTTGTTTTATTTCAACCTTGAACAGATGATCCAAGTGACCTAGTGACGTAGTTTAATGCGACAGAATCACAGCCACAAAAAAATCTCGCCATAAGCCCCTCTCCACTAAATTTTATAGAGTGGGGCTAAAACATACGTAATTTTGGTAATATTATATAGATTTTATACCAAACGTAAGAGCTCTTCTGCACTTCCTGATGTTTCTGAGCCATGACTTTCTACAAGTCATTTTCCTTCAATTTTTGCCCACATGATAGTAGCAGGTCGTAACGCTCATGGGCAATGTGTATCATTTTAAATGGAGCGTGAGACAGCACGCGCCAGTCACCTGACACCGTAGAGCAAGTCACCCAGGCGTCCCCCGCTTATTAAATTAATAACTTGAACACCGTCATTATCCGACTAATTGGAGGGGTGATGGGCTCTTTTAACACATTACCTGAGCGTTTAACATCACTTTTATGAACTGCGTAATTAATATTTCTTCCGCTGCTGTGACTCGTTTTCTATTTAAATACCTTTTTCACGGTGATAAATTATTATGAGTTGTACTGTCAGACATAAAACAAAATTAAAATTTTTTGTCATCCATTATTACACTTTACATTTTTAGGGTTCCGTACCTAAAAGGGTAAAAACAGGACCTTATCCATGAGGAATTACTGTTCGTTTGTCTGTCTGTCTGTCTACCTGTCCGTCACAAGGCTGTATCTTACGAACCATGATAGCTAGAGAGTTAAAATTTTCACAGATGATGTATACTTGTTGTCGCTATAACAACAAATACTAAAACCAGAAAAAAAATGGGGGATTAGGGGCAGGGTGCTCCTACATAAAAACGCGTTTTTTTGGTGAACGCGCTTGGTACGGAACCCTCCGTGCGCAAGTCCGACTCGCACTTGACCGGTTTTTTATGTGAAATTTTATTTAAAAGATGTAAGGCTGACATTGCCGCAAGGACATACAACTGATATTATCGTAAGTACCTATTACTAGTACACACTTAAGAAGTACGCATCATTTCAGGGAGGGAAATAATGAAAAGAGTGGGTTTTTGTATTTAACAGTATGGGACTCATTTGATAAATAAATAAATATTCGCGGACATTTCACACAACGCTATTTGATTACAAAGTAAGCTGGGAATAACCTGCTTGTGTTATGGGTATCAGACCACGGATATTAATACATACCTATATACCTACTTTCATACTTATCATACATAGAAACACCCAGACTCTTGAGACAAACATTTATGGGTTACACAATTTTTTGTCTCCGGTGGGAACGAACCCACGACCTCGTGATCCGCAGTCGGACATTTCGACCTCTAGACCAACGAGTCACACAAATGATTAATTATGTTTCAAAAATGTTAAAATTCATGGTCTTCCTTTTATTTCTGATACTATGTTATTTAGCAAAATTCTCGTGTTGCGGGTTCGATTCCTAGTTCAACCAATGTAATTATTTAAAAAATCTATGAATGCAGTTAAATTGTTTTTTAAATTAAAATAATTTCTTCTTTCAGTAAAATGATCCATCTACAATATTCAAGGTAGTTTCCCTCCATGTGGCATAGCCGTAGGACGCACTGTATACCTACCCGTAGTATGGCTAATAAATAAATTTATTTAAGAAGAGGAATCTCAAAAATCACAGTTGTAAAAGTAGATTATGTTATAGGTATCCGGTATACCTATGGTATTTATCAAGCCAATAATTTACACAAGAAGGGATTGTTATCACAGAGTACTAATTAACGTCTAACGGTAAAATTCGTGTTGTTTATAAACATATCATTTTGCTGTCCTATCAACGCTCTAGGCTCAATTTTACTTAGAAATTTAAGAGATATAATTAAGAATTCTGCAGAGCGCGATAATTTAGGGCTCTTTTAATGAGTGATATCAGGTTTCGAGTAATTAACGCCAGGGGCAGATTGCTGTTTTTGTTATCAAAATATAATTGTTTATCAACTTTGATCGTCGGAGTATCTGGTTCTGTTTTACTCAGACTGTGAAAGGCAACAGATTGTTTCTTCGCCGAGGACTATCGGCCTCCATGACCGGGGGCCTGAGGAAGGTGAGAGGGTCGCTCACCGTCCTTACAGAAGCAGGCCCATGACTGCAGAGTGACGTGAGGAATACACGCACGCCGCCCTTTAGAAGCGGGATCACACCCGAAACTCCCCAAAGACGCGAGATAGCACCCGAACCACCCCCAAGGCGAGGCCGCAGTGGCGGCCGTGGGTCTGTTGGGAGTCCTAGGACATCCTTCCGAGGGCTTCCCCGGGGCTCCCAACCATAGGCTGTTGGGCGTAACGTGAGTTTTTTTAGTCCCTCACATTAAAAAAAAAGGAACAGTTTATTTATTAATACGCACAATTTTGTAAGAATAGTGTTGTAAACATGATACGTGATAATACGTTACCTGAATGACGAAGACCTTGGCTGGCGGTGTATGTTTTCCCGCCACTCAGTGTACGGATAGCCGTTGAGGCCCTACAATTGCGAGCGTGATACAAATATACATATAATTTTAATGCCCGAGGGTGAAGCATTAAAAGTCAGGGATCAAATGCCTTTAATTCTACGTAAAAAAACTGTGGAGTCGCCATCATCACAACCGTGCTTACATAATATTATTTTTTGTAAAATAGTAGTAGAAACCGTGTGGTTTTAATCGGTTAGAGGCCGACATGGAGTCCTGGGATATCCTTCCGAGGGCTTACCCGGGGCTCACAACCATAGGCTGTTGGGCGTTACGTGAGGTTTTTTAGTCGGTAGGAGTCCGGCATAACATCCATGAGGATTTTACCTCACGTAGTCACAAAAAGAGGCCGACATGGTATTCTGTTTAGATTTATAAGTCGACTGACCTCGTAGTCCAGTGGTTAGTGTATCTGACTACGGGTTCGGAGGTCGTGGGTTCAATTCCCCATCAGGTAATATATCTATATTCATAATTAAAGTCCTATCATGTATATTTCTAAATACATTCATAATTATTATGAATGTATGTAGAAATATACATGTTATGACTTGGGACGCCCACGCGAGCGTATTGGGCACATTTGGGTTATTCCATATAGAATAGTCCCACTCCCCACCATATAGAATATCCATATAGAATAGACCCACGGTCAACTCCCCGCCAGTTTTTCTTTACATGATTTACTTTATCTGTCTCTTTCTATTCGCAAACCTAAACGTCGATTACATTTCACTGAGCTAGGAAACTTCAAGGGCATCGACCTGGGTGCTTTGGAGCGCGATGCAGCTAACATTGACTGGGCGCCTATAATCAACAGTGGCAATATTGACGATAAGATTGCCAACTTCAACAGTATTATAACTGATCTATACGATTGTCATGCGCCTAAACGTCGAGTGAGAGCAAAACATATCCCTGCACCGTGGATTACTGCTGACATAAAAGTGGCAATGGGCAAAAGGGATAAGGCCAAGAAAATGTATAATCGTAATCCTACTGATTCTAATTTTGATCGCTTCAGAATCTTACGGAGCGGCTGCGTTCGTCTGTGTAGAGATGCAAAACGTCTCCACTTCCACAAGTCTCTTGACACCCATGACTCCTCCAAAATTTGGAAATTCCTCAAGGCTAATGGTATCGGTAAGTCTCCCACAGTGAACGGTCAAGATGTCGATTTGCATGCTTTAAACAAGCATTTCTCAGTCCCGCCTACTACACTTGACCCAGTCACAAAGTCTAGCACCTTGCTAGAACTCTCAATGCTGCCGGTACCTGTATGTCCTCCATTCAATTTTAAGATAGTTGACGAGGATGACGTTAAGAAATCACTCCTATCTATAACTTCTTCTGCTGTTGGTAACGATGAGTTAGGCTCTAAAATGTTCAATCCCATCCTACCCTCCTTAGTTCCCATCCTAACACATATATTTAACTTTTCGCTGTTCTCTGGTTGCTTCCCTTGTGCTTGGAAGCAAGCACTTATTATTCCACTACCCAAGGTCACGAATCCTACTCTCTTGTCACAATATCGACCCATTTCAATTATTCCTTTCCTGTCCAAAGTCCTTAAGCATTTAGTACATCGTCAACTGTCAAGTTACCTAACACAGAACAACCTACTTAGTTTCTTCCAATCTGGCTTTAGGCCCGGTCACAGTACCGTGACGGCTCTTCTTAAGGTCACGGATGATATCCGCTGGGCCATGGAGAAAAAGTCGCTCACGGTCTTGGTGCTACTGGATTTCAGTAGTGCGTTTAACTCCGTGGATTTTGATATCCTCCTTGGAATCCTAAAATCCCTAAATTTCTCCACGGACACTGTGACCTGGTTTGACTCGTATCTTCGGGAACGCTCGCAGTGTGTTCGACTTAATAAATCTCACTCAGAATGGTGTAACCTCGGTGCGGGCGTACCTCAGGGTGGCGTGTTATCTCCTTTACTCTTCTCAGTTTTCATCAACTCGGCTGTACGAGTTATTTCCTCTAACTTCCATCTCTATGCTGACGATCTGCAGCTGTACCGTCATTTTGCCTTAAACGAGTACAGGACTGCCATTGCTGCAATGAATCGGGACCTGGGCGCTATTAGTCAGTGGGCAAAATCGTGTGGGTTACAAATAAATCCTAGCAAGTCTCAGGCCATGCTTATCGGTAGTAGACAAATGATTGGAAACCTAGGTACAACATCTTTTCCACCATTTCTGCTAGATGGCTTTTCCATATCATATAGCAGCACTGTGAAAAATCTTGGCATCATATTTGTAACATTTATTTTCTATATGTGGCAAGTCTGGTCTTGGGCTTGTCAATATATTTGAGCGTTTGAGAGCGCCATGATCGATTGATTTTTTTTTTGCTGTGGCAACAGCTGTCTCAAGAAAACGGTCTATAGTCTATGGGACATGACTAGAGTTTTTTTGGGGAACTGACATCGGAGAGAAAACGTTAATGAAAAATTAGAAGAGGTTTCTTGAGATGGGATGGCTTCGGTGCTTTGATTCTCTGAGCTACTAAGTTTTATGTTAGTCACTCCAGTTGATGTTTTTTGTCAAAGTTCTTTTCTAATTTCTACCCAGATTCTGGTAAGTTTCAATTAACTATTTGCAAAGCGGGTCGATTGTCGTCTTTCGCGCAGTCAATATCTTAATTTGTCGTTTCTTTCATGACAGGGTTTTTTAGTACGGGGAAGTCAGCTTACTCAGTTGCTGCTGTACCGACACAAACTCACGATGGTGTTGAACACCCTATCGCCTACTGTAGCCGTTCTCTCAACAAGAACGAGGTGAACTACAGCACAACTGAACGAGAACTTCTGGCCGTGATCTTCGCATTGGAACAATTTCGACAGTACGTCGAAGGCCAAAAATGTACGGTCGTCACGGATCATTCATCTCTTCTGTGGTTCCATAAGCTCAAAAATCCCACGGGTCGTCTAGCACGTTGGAGCATGAGGCTCAGTCAATTTGATTTTGACATAGAGCATCGAAAAGGTAAAGACCACGTTGTACCTGATGCTCTGTCACGCATCAAGATTGATTCCCTCGATGCAGTACCCACTAAAGACCCGTGGTATGACCACACCATGAATAGTGTTCGGAAGAACCCCAGAAAGTCACCAAATAATGACATTCGTGACAACCTTCTATATAGGTTAACTAAAAATAAATATTCTTTGACTTCAGACTTTGAGTGGAAGCTGGTGGTACCTCAGGAGGATCGCTTGCCCCTGCTCTCGAAGTACCACGATGACACACTTAGTGCCCATGGTGGCGTTTGGAAGACGCATAAAAGGTTAGCCCTAAATTATTACTGGCCCAAGATGTACGAGGACGTCAAAGAATATGTTGGGAATTGCGAAACATGCAAGCAGTACAAACCCGTAAATACGTCTCGTCCCGGCCTAATGGGTAGCCCGAAGCGGGTTTCGAAGCCATTCGAAGCTATCACTGTCGATCTGCTTGGTCCCTTTCCCACTTCGAGCAATAGAAACGTACACCTGATCGTGGTCTCCGACTACTTTAGCAAATACGTCATGTTGTGCCCTGTTCGGGTTGCCACAGGCGCTGTAGTCGCGAGATTCATAGAGAAGAGTGTGTTTCTCGTGCACGGAGTCTGCAAGACAATTTACATGGATAATGGCCCTCAGTTTGTGAGTAGGCCATTTAAAGATCTGTTAGCTAAATACAATGTACCTAATATATATTATAACCCTAGGTATCATGCCCAAACTAATCAGGCGGAACGAGCTATTCGTAATGTTGTTCAAGCGATCTCATGCTATGTGAAGTCACAACACAAGTCATGGGATTCGTTCTTGGTTGAGATACAGTGCGCTTTAAATACTGCAGTTAACGAAGCAACTCGTTTCACCCCTTACTTTTTGGTACATGGTAGGGAGTTTATTGGAGATGGAGTGCTATACAGGCAGACAGATATTGCGTGCCACCCTGCTTCAGTCTCTGTAGACGATCCATCAGCCTTCGGTGTCAAGCTGAGAGAAATACAACGCATATACGACCAGGTGAGGAGACATTTGAATGTTGCCCACCAGCGTAATGAAAAGTATTACAACCTCAGAAAAAGGCATGTGGAGCTGAAAGTGGGACAGATAGTTTACAAACGCACGTTCTACCTGTCAAACAAGGCCAAGAACTTTACTTCTAAGCTAGCCCCTAAGTTCCTTAAATGTGTGGTGACTGCTAAACGATCCCCTTTAGTATATAGGCTGTCAGATCTGGACGGTAGGGATCTTGGGGAGTACCATATCAAGGACATCCTGAAGTATCAGGAGGAGCCGTCTCCAATACCCAACGTCAGCAATGCTGTAACTACATAGCACTGTTTCTCTAGTTTATTAAACCAGTGCTATGTGATCATTATGTAAGACTATTTTAATCTTTTGTTTGTATTTCTATGTGTATACGTGACTTCAAATTGTCACGTTGTAGTTTCTTCTATGCACCGCACCGAGCGTTTTTCTCTCATTCGCTCCTCAGTACTCTACAATATCCTAAGAGCTTGGGTAGTGTTAGGGTATCAGCAGCGAGTAAAGGGAGCATTCGTTTTCTATGAAGGGCATTAGACTCTAGTTACTTAGCCTATCCGGTACACGAGTCAGTGTCTAGTTAGGTGTATAGGAGGATCTTTCTTTGTTATTGTAATGGTAGCAGTCAGCTTGGGGTTGAAGGACATAGCTGGTTGTCTTTGTTTATTAGTCAGTACTTTTCTGTTTTCTTTATTGTGTATTTCCAGCGTGTCATATCTGCAGGAAATACTATTAAAGGGGGGGTGGTTGTAACATTTATTTTCTATATGTGGCAAGTCTGGTCTTGGGCTTGTCAATATATTTGAGCGTTTGAGAGCGCCATGATCGATTGATTGTTTTTTTGCTGTGGCAACAGCTGTCTCAAGAAAACGGTCTATAGTCTATGGGACATGACTAGAGTTTTTTTGGGGAACTAACATCGGAGAGAAAAGGTTAATGAAAAATTAGAAGAGGTTTCTTGAGATGGGATGGCTTCGGTGCTTTGATTCTCTGAGCTACTAAGTTTTATGTTAGTCACTCCAGTTGATGTTTTTTGTCAAAGTTCTTTTCTAATTTCTACCCAGATTCTGGTAAGTTTCAATTAACTATTTGCAAAGCGGGTCGATTGTCGTCTTTCGCGCAGTCAATATCTTAATTTGTCGTTTCTTTCATGACAGGGTTTTTTAGTACGGGGAAGGATTGGTCAGCCACTGTTTTGAACCACACCCGAAAACACGTGGACCACACGAGTGAGGTTGTTGCGAGAGGAGCCTGCCAACTCCACCTGGCTGTGACAACGTACGGGGTCGCTCTCAGCTCGATTCGAAGGCCAGTACTTGTCAGCTACTTATACATGTAATCTAGCCGCCTAAGTTACTTCCTCACGCTGATTTAGTGTAGTGCTGTACTAGTAGTACCTAAACCCGTAATATTTTTATGTATGTCTGTGCTTTCTGTATCTATGTAATCTCATTGTCTCTGTAGTGTACAGTGTGTTATATAAATATATGTGTGTACACCCTACCTGGCTGTTTTCGTCAGAGCCCTGGCCTACCCTTGCACGCACACTGGAATCTCTGTAGTAAGGCGCCCTGGGAAAGAGTTCTCTGCATAGCTACCTCGCGCTAGTTGGTGAGTAACACTGATCATCACTGTGTTATATATTGGATCAGAATTTGTCCTGGAAGGCACAGGTCGACTCAGTCAGTAAAAAGGTGCATTTTACTTTCCACACGCTCAGGTGTTTCCAGAGTCTTCTGCCTTTGGAGACAAAAATTACGCTGGCTCAAGCCCTAATCCAACCCATCTTGGACTATGCCGACTCCTGCTACTTGGATGCTACTGAGGAGCTCTTAAATAAACTTGAGCGCTTGCAAAATTTGTGCATTCGTTTCATTTTTAATCTACGTAAGTATGATCATGTCTCACAGTTTCGTGCGGAACTCAAGTGGCTCCCAATCCGTCTTCGTAGGAATACTCGGATATTGTGTCTTCTGTTCAATATCCTAAACAATCCCACATATCCTTCTTATCTACGGCAACGTTTCTCTTTTATGAACAAGCCTGGTGCCCTGTGCCGGTCACACCTCACTTTCCGTCTTTCTTGTCCACCTCACAAGACGGGCTTTTATTCCTACTCCTTTACTGTTCACGCGGTTAGGCTATGGAACTCACTTCCAGCTGACATTCACAAGTGTCAAACTATTTCTAGTTTCAAAAGAAGAGTGCGAGAACACTACCTTTCTTTACCATAACATAGAATGTAGTATATGTATGTTTATTGTATAATAGTATGTATGTAATTTGGTATCATCTATAAAATATATGTAGCCATAGTTTATGTAAGTTTATTAACCTACACACACATAATTATATTCTTTTTTAGGGTTTCGTAGCCAAATGGCAAAAACGGAACCCTTATAGATTCGTCATGTCTGTCTGTCCGTCCGTGTGTCACAGCCATTTTTCTCCGAAACTATAAGGCCTATTATATTGAAACTTGGCAACTAGATGTATTCTGTGAACCGCATTAAGATTCTTATATTAAACTAGTAAAAAAGTAGTAAATTTTGGGGGTCCCCATACTCAGAACTGAAACTCAATTTTTTTTTTCATCGAACCCATACGTGTGGGGTATCTATAGATAGGTCTTCAAAAATGCAATTGAGGTTACTAACATCATTTTTTTCTTAAATGAATAGTTTGCGCAAGAGACACTTCCAAAGTGGAAAAATTTGTGTGTCCCCCCCCCCCCCCCTCTAACTTCTAAACTAAGAGAATGATAAATCTAAAAAAATTATATGAGGTACATTACCATAAAAACTACCAACGAAAATTGGTTTGAACGAGATAGAGCTGGTAGTTTTTTTAATACGTCATATACCGCAATTTTCGGTTAGAAAAATCACTACCACTGCGAACGTGTTAAAACATCAATCAAAGTTACAACGAACTATAAGACTTTTATATTATGTTACTTGCTGCTACGAAACCCTTCATGGGCGAGTCCAACTCGCACTTGGCCGGTTTTTTATCTTCTCCTATCTCAGGCCTACTGGAAGAGATTTCTATTGAAATAAGTAGTGCCTTTGTACTTTACTCTCTCTGTTATTTCCATTTCATGTTACATGTGTGTATGTACATAAATAAATAAATAAAAATAAATAAATAAATAGTCAGGTTAACTTGACCAGGTCCAAACATGAAGGAATGGGTGGATATTTTTGTTTTTTGTGTTTAATTGTGTGTTTAAATTGTATGTTGACATTATTTTGTATTAGTTGTATACATACAAGACAAATGTCACAAAGTACTTTGTAAGTTGATTTCTTTTAGACCGTTGGTAAGGCTAACAACCTTGACCATACAAAACACGCGTCTTTCTAGCTAGGAAATGTGGCATTTCAATAGCTTAGTAGCTGATGGTCGCTTGTTCACCCGTGTAAAATTTGGTTACCGTTTCCGCTCCCCATGGGAACATATTCCCGGGATAAAAGATAGCCTATGTATTATTCCAGACAATAATATAATCCGGTACCCACCAAATTTAAGCCCGATCTGTTCAGCCGTTTGTAATTTGTTAGAATTTGTCCCCCGTAATAGGTAGTGAGCCGTATCGCCGTTTTGAAAACAGACAGGCGTAGGTTTTGATTGTTAAGTCGAAATTTTTCAAGCCGCTCGTAAAACTAGGCTGCTATTTTACTGGCAGCGGGAACCAACGACTTAACACGTCTTATGAAGCCAGGTAACGCTAGCATTGAATGTATATTTCATAAAATATCAGTCGAACGTTAAAATCGTTAGCTTCTGAAGTTATTGTTTCAAAGTCCAAGCCCTTTTACGTTCCCACTTTTAAGTCTTTAGCATTTCCAGCCAAAATACCTCTTTCAGTTATGTTATTTATATTACCTACAATACAAATTTACTCACACATCAATGAGAACAATACCAGTCAGCATTGCTATTATCTATCATCAAATATTCAGACAAAACCACTCACATATTACGTATCCGTCAATAGGGTTTGAACCGTCACCCTTTTAATTTAGAGTTGGACGAGGGAGTCATTAAACAATAAAGTGTTGATTAAAAGCCCCCATGCGCGAGCGGCGCGGCCTGATGCGAATAACTGTGCTTCCTGTATTGAGCCATTATTTTATCACCGGATGATTGGCACGGGCGCTCACTACGTGTCAATGATGCTTCTTCAACTGTGCTAAAGGTCAAATATGTTATAGCTCTAAATTGTTCCAACATATTTGTTGTTACAGTTTAATTGCTAGTGTAAGTAATGCGAATGGTGTCTGAATACATAGAGTATTGATCTTGGTTAGTTATTGGTCTATGTTAGTTCAGTTTTCATACTCGTTCATGTTATCAATAGACTTTTCTTGTAGTGGCGTAATGTTAAAAAAATCTCTTTGAAATTTATTTTTAAAAATAGTTTTCAAATTGGGAGAGAGAAGTGTAACGTTCTGTAGTTGGACCGTGATAGGCTGATTGGATTAGGTAGGTACTAAATGACCTTCCTTCTCCTTTATGCTTTGTTCTGCCACAGTTTTTTTTCCTTGGTTGTAATTGACTTGTTTCCTGTTGATTGAGTATTTTGAAATGAACAATATGCATTATCGGTTTTTTCACAGTGCCATCTAGCTCAAATTAAAATAATATAAGCTTGTGCTATGTGATTTGAGCAACACAGATAATCATACTTAGATATTACCAAAGATAATATAATAGTTGATATTACTAGAAATGCTCTAACTCCGAAGTAAACATAGGTATGCCTATCTTAATATTGATTTCGAACTGGAATCTGAACTTCAAGCCTCAGAAAAGGCAGTCGCATCCACTATTACTGTGCTACCGCTGCAAAAGAAATATTCTAAGACAAATAAGGCTTCGCTTGTTCGAAATTAATATATAATTGCGTGGTAGGAAGTAACAGAGTCGCACTACCATGATGCGTGAAACAAGAAGCAAGTGATAGTTAAACTTGGTATGTCATGCCTTATTATTTAAATATGTGCACACAGAGATAATCTAGAAAACCATTTATGGATATTGTATACCAATCGTTAAAAAGAGAACCGTCCTGTTAACAGACTTTAAATCATTGCCGTCACTGGCCGCCATTGTAACGTCAAGTTAGTTCAAAAGCGGTCGTTCCAGTCCTACAAAATGATCTTCGCTGCAGTGGATTGCGGGTTCCACACCTCGTGGGATCAATAGATCTCTTTCAAATAATAATAAGGAGTTATGGATCAGCCGTGTGAGCCTGTCGGGCGGAGCGGTTGCGTTTGACGCAGTCGATACAGTGATGTACACCGTATTTCCATGCACCGGCGCCCTTGCACCATTCCTGCATGCCACATTTGAGTATGGAAATGGATATTTATTTCACGTCTCGGCAGCCCGCCGCTACCGTCTGCAGTGATCGCTGAGGATGATAACGCTCCGATTTATATATTTCACTCGATGATGGGTAGCTGCTACTATGTTCACCATACATACTGACAGAATAGATTACGTTAAATATTATAATGTAGGGGAGTTTAAACTGCTTTTTATCGCACATAAAAGTACCGGCTAGTGTCGAATCAGATTCGCTCACTGAGGGTTTTGTACCAAGAAACTACTAAAATCACGTTTGTTGTATGGGAGCCTGCCTTATTCCCCACCCCTCTTTCTTTCTTGTTTTAGTAGATATTATAACGATAGTTATAACGTCAACAGAAGTACCTACATCATCTGCAAAAATTTCAGCTCTCTAACTATCATGGTTCCTGAGATCAGTTTCATGACGGACAGACAGACAGACGTACGGCGAAGTCTCATGATAGGGTCCCGCTTATACCCTTTGAACACGGAACAAGAAAATGATTTAGCTAATCCACTTGCGTCACTAGCTGTTACGTTTTAAAATTTATCAAAGTCTGAATGAAAAGTAGCATTTAATGCGCTAGCGTAAATGTGTTTTTAAAATTCGAGCAGATTCTACTGAAATTGCAACAACACTAATTTGCTGGCAGTGCGGCAATATCACTATTACAAATAATTGTACGAGCCAGCACGATGGCTACTTTTTAAGGTTCCGTACTCGAAGTGTAACCCTATTCTTAAAACTTCACCGTCCGTCCGTCTGTCCGTTTGTCCGTCCAACCGACAGACGGACGATGCCATAAATTACCTGTTAGAAGTGTATTTGTTCGTGATAAAGGATTTTGTAATATCACATTCACACACTGAATCTGACACAATCGTTGAAAATATTTTTCTAATTCATTCGTAAGATCATTACAGAGTTTCAAAAATTATGAATTACTTTTAACCCCATTTTAACTTTTTCACATTCGATTACATTCAAATTAGCAATCCCCAAAACAAGAAGTTAGAAATGAAACTTCTAAGCACGCAATACATAAACAGATACTTTTATCGATAGCATAGGTGGGACCATTCAAAAACACTATTTAACTCACACATAGATCTTTCATTTTTGGTCTCGTGTTCAGTCTGACACTGTTCGTCTTGTACATTCTAAATCTATGCTTAAAATACTAACAGAAAATGGAGTTGTATATTATTATTTCCATCAAATTTAAGTGAGTTAATTTAAATAACAAAGACATTTAGTGGAGAGGCTCCCGTACAATAAACATGATTTTCTGACGTTTTTTGGTGGGCTCGATTCCCACCGGAGACAAATATTTGTGTGACCCATAAATGTTTGTCTCAAGAGTCTGGGTGTTTCTATGTATAATATGTATGTATTTAAAAAGTATATTATTATCCGTGGTCTGATACCCCTAACACAAGCAGGCTATTCCTAGCTTACTTTGGGATCAGATAGCGTTGTGTGAAATGTCCGTGAATATTTATTTATTATTATTATTTATTATCGCGGACCTTTCAAACCTTCGCTACAATTACTTCAATTCAATTCTAGAATCCTTCACGTATTCGGCAGTCAATATAAGAAAAGAAATTAGTCTAATGCTAGGTAACATTTGACCTGTATTCCTGTATAAACGTCTCCATAGAAGTATATGTTATTAAACATAGAATTTATACATGTAGTCGGCAGAACATAAATTGCAATGTGCTTAGCATTAAAATGATCGGCATGGCCGGGCCTATCTGCACATTACATTTACGGCGACAACGCTATGAAATCAACTTTCTAAACTATAAAACATTATACAACAACCTCTAATGCAGAAGGTGATATTGCATGCAAAATCTAGTATTCACCATAAACGTGGTCGTGATTCTTCTCTTATGGTTGAGAGATTGCCGCGATGAAGGATTTAATATGCGTACGTGTAGTTACTTTCTAAAAGGTCTGATAATTGATCAGCATCTGATAATGCAATAATAATTATCGAAGTTAGACTGCCTCTGTGCCGCAGTCGGTAGTAATACCGCCTGCGGCGCTGGAGGTCGTGGGTTCGATTCCCACCGGAGACAAATATTTGAGTGACCCATAAATGTTAGTCTCAAGTATAATATGTATGTATTTAAAACTATTATAAGTATTAATATCCGTGGTCTGATACCAATAACACAAGCAGGTTATTCCTAGCTTACTTTGGGACCAGATAGCGTTATGTGAAATGTCCGTGAATATTTATTTATTATTTATTCACTTAAAAAAAAAGAATAATAATCGCCGATTCACATTCATATTGAATATTGTTCACATATTCATATTGATTAGTCCGTGAGATCATTTGAGAATAGACACTCCATTCTCCTATATTATTTTAAAAGTACCCACCGTCTTTCGATTCGCACGACGACATCGCAAAGAGGTCGTCATAATTAAAGTCTGTGCTAAAGACTGAGCGAACTCGTAGAAAACCGGATCTCAGATTTTGAAGCTTGTCAATAAAGAATAGTCACATTTTCCAGGTTCATAATTTTTGTCTTATCGGTCGAGCAACAGATCTCGAAATAAAACATTTTGAAAACACATTTATAATTTTATTTGTAACTAGATGACGCTCGCGGTTTCGCCCGTGTGAAATTTGGTACCCGTTCCCGCTTCCCGTGGGAACATTTTTCTGGGATGAAAAGTAGCCTATGTGTTATTCCAATCCGTTCAGCCGTGAGAGCGTGATTGAGTAACAAACATCGAAACATCTTTACAATCTTTCACATTATAATATTAGTAGGAATTAGGATTTGCATCAGAAAGTACAAATGTATATATGTATCATTAATTTCTACCCCACAAACAACCAGAATAAATAAATAGACAGTAAAAAATTGTAGTGCTGGGCACTACAGTTTTTTATTCTGAATATTGCAGCGTAAGTTATGCTTGAATGCCGAGCATAATCTACATAAAAACCAAATTATTTCAGTTCAATAGAATTATTCTGCGAGGTCTGTGGACTGCATTTTAGTTCTTTTATTTTGAACTTGTGGCATTTAGTTTTCTTAAGAGGTTTTAAAATTTATAACGTGGGCATGTCACGTCCCGGGTTAATTAGGTGTGGCGCAGAACCTGGTAGCTGGATTTCACGATGCGCCTGTTCCTATTTCTACAGTCGCATACAGAATACACGTATGCCGCTCACAATAATTATGGACCTTTTCACCGTCTTTACATACATTTTGCATACTCAGTACTAAGATAAAAGTATAGTTTATTGGAATGCTTGCAATACCTTGAATGATTAAAGCTAATGAAATGGCACTTATAAGTACTTAAATAGTTAGAATTCTATTAAACCTGTCAGAATTACTTGCAAAATTGTATATCTAAGTGTTACTTGCAAACATACTTATTTGGTAAGAGCTACCTGCATATTTTCGTAATTACAAATAATATGTTTAAGGGAAAAGCGCATCTATGTTAGCGATTTTCTATAAAACTACTCATCCGATTTTGAAGGAATTTAATAAGCAGTAATCTATCATAATACCTATTAGGATTTGATTTAGATCATCGGAGATAAACAGCCGCAATATAACTGAGACTGCTTGCTGTAGACGTATTTAACGGAAGTACCTATAAAAGTGCAAAAAAAATTAAATTAATGCCTCTTCTTTTCCGCTATCATAAATACCTAACAAAAATTAGGAATTAAAAATAAAACAAGTACTTAAAGGTAAACAAAAGATTTTTTTAACTTAAAGTAGGTACATTAAGTAAATTAAATAAATAGGTACCTGGAAACAGGGCAGAACAACCTTTCTTCCTTGTTTTAAAAAAGAAAAGAAGTTCTTACAACTTTGTATAAAGCTCAAACATGATTCACCGACACAGAATCTCCGTTTTCGTTTGCACTCCATTATTGAATCGTTGCTAAAATACTACGTCGTTTTGTATAATTGATGATCGTCTTGTATACTCTACTATGATATACGTAAAATATTTATATCATTCGAGTAAGACCAGATGCCTCGGTGTGCTGAATCAAATATTCTAATTTCCTAAACATTTGAATATCGATATCGCAGCAAACCGGGATTGTTTCATGCTCCAGTCGATATTTCCGTACAATAGATAGGTCGAGGCGTGGTGCAGCTAGTTAGCCGCAAAGTAAGATGTAAATATGCGCCAGCGCAAAGGTCACACACGTACTTTGTGGCTTTGTGCAAAATCAAGGCAATGCTATTAAAATTGTAAGGTTTTTATTTATTAATGTACATTGTCAGCTCGTTTTAATGGATTTATGCACTTGATACTTATTTATTTTAAAACGATAAACCATATAGACATAGACACATTATGTCCCAGCTAATTAAATATAAAAAAACGTGTGCTGGGATATCATTTTTATTTATTTATTTAATATTTATGTACAACACATAAGTATTATGACTTATATTAAAACACACATATAAAGAAAAGATGAGTGCAATGGTAATTATGCTAAGTAGGTAATGAGTTGCTGAGAGCTTCCTAATGACAAGCGCTTTCTGGGATATTTTTTCCTTATTCCACTAGGTATTTATAATATTTTCTGAAAGAAAAAAGCAAGAATAGAACCAAATATTGTTGTAAAACAACAATATTTCTTGTCTTTTTTTTCGACAATTTTTTTCGGGGTCCTGCCGTTTCCCAAAATATGTTTCGTCAAATTTCACTTCCCAAAAAACTTTTTGCATAGTTTCATTTCCCAAAAGAATCTTTAGCAAATTAATTATTTTATATTTTGCATTTTAATCACTTCGTCAAATATTCATTTGGCAACTTTGCTTTGCTTCGTAAAAAAATATATTCCAAAAGTAAGTTCGTTTAAATTTTGATTTTACAATAGGTGAAAAATTGTCAAAACATGAAAAAATCTGTTGTAAAAGTGGGTCAGGTTAGGTTAGAACTGTGACCCCAACAGAGCGCGAGCCGAGCGAGCGAAGCGAGCATGCCGCGTCAGCGGCTGGCGAAGCGCGTATAATAGCAATTTGCCAAGTTTTTAATGCAATGAATTTAGACTCTAAAGAAAATCATATGATATGTAAAATTTTGGGAAAAGTATGCTATGCCAAACCGTATTTGACTACTTAATACTTGGTAAGTTATGCCAAACCTAATTTGACTACCTAATATCTGGTAAGTTTTGCCAAACCATATTTGACTACCTAATACTTGGTAAAATGAAACTTTGATATATAATTATTTTGTTACACAATAAATTGCCAAAAATAGTATTGCTAACTGTAAAATGGCAAAAAATTGTTTTGCCAAATGTTTTTTTTTTGGCAAATGAAAATTTGGGAAACATACTTTGGCATGTGTCACTTTGGGGAACGTTTTTTTGGGAAACATTAGTAAATCTATTTTTTCACGTAAATACCTACTTATAGGTAAGTGTAGGCTTTACTATTGAGTAGATACTTATTTATTCCACTTACAAATAAAATAGTTTTTCTCCAATTAGACACGTTGTTTGTAACTAATATTTTAAATAAAAAGCAGTCAAGTGAGTGTAAGTAGGTACATCTTTTAATTTCGTGACATGCCGTAGGTAGGTACTCCTGTTTTGTAAGTGTTTTCATGTAATTATTATAAGTACTCGCAAGTTCTCTGTCTCAGAGATAAGACTTATACAAATCGTCATAGTCTAACATCATATAAATAGAGCAATGCGGCAAGCTCCGCTATAATAATTGCCTACTCTCGGTTTTATCCCCCACTATCGTCCACGAATCCATCAAGACGATCCACTGTGTTTTGTAGACACAATTTATGGAGTTTCCTCACCACTCATTTGCATATTATCTTAATGATGAAGAACCACCTTCGCGCAACTTATCGTTCTGTTACAATTAATGTTGGAAATATGCTCCGGATAGTCGTAATACCGTGTTTTATTAACCTTTCAAAATATAAGATATCTTCTTCTTTGATCGTGGTATTAAACAAACTTTGATGAGTAACAATCTTGAAAAGTCACCTTGTTTACGATGGAAATTGTCATTCCTATTGCATAATGAAAAAACTGCGATTAATTTGAAATATTTTACACATATCGAGAGGACCAGTAACAAAAAAATAAAATTTTAAAACTTAAAGCTTCCACCTTAATTTTAAATGGATTACAATGTTTTTTTGGATATTATATTTTAAGATTCAGAAGATCCCCCACCCCCTCCTAAAAGCTAAACAGACGGCTCTTAAAATCTGAAAAATGTCGAAATGGTAGCCATATTTATGTTAAACTTTGAAGGAAAACTGTAACGGCTTAGATAGCTTCGTTAGTTTAGGAGTTATTGAGTCCTAACTTTTAAAAGGCGCTTACAAGGAAAACTTAGTACAGTAAAAGAGAAATTCACGTACCAGTTTGGGTGACTACAGAACCCTATTCCATAAAGAACCTAACGAATTAATAACTACCAAATATTTATTTACTAGCTGATCTCGCAGCTCTGCGTAAAATTTGGCTACCGTTCGCGCTTCCCATGAGAACATATTCCCGGGATGAAAGTAGCTGCATGTAGCTATTAGCTATCTCTGTAGGTTTCATATTTCAGCCCAATCCGTACAGCCGTTAGAGCGTGATTGAGTAATAAACATCCGAACATCTTCACAAACTTTCACATTTGTTATATTAGCAGGAAGGATTTATTTGGTAGTTATTAATTTCTTCTTAGTTAAGGTAAAAAAAATCGTCTTATTGAAAAAAATCGTATGATTTTGATCAAAAACATACCTAAAGGCGTGTAATTAATGACACGAACTACGTGAATTTAATACGTAATACCTATGTAGCTTTAGGTTAGCATTACTGACATGAACAGACAAACAGCAAAATTTGTCATTGGGAAGTACGTAATGTAAATTCTATTATAGCGGCCTTTTATTTTTCAATTACGAACCCTCAAGCCGCTGCCGCCGTCGCCTCGGGGCTAACTCTGAAAGACCCCAACATATTCCATTAATATATTTTTCGATGTTTGTTTACCATATGATTTACTTGTAGATACTATTTGTTATTGAAATATTTTAGAAAATAAATAGGAACGAACAAGTTATTGCATAATAATACCCTTATTACACGACTTCCGCCCTAAAGACTAAGTAGGTACCTATCTGTATTTTTATTGCTCTTGCAGGTTAGGTGTCTCTCTCTCTCTCTCTCTCTCTCTCTCTCTCTCTTCCTCTCTCTCTCTATATCACGAGAGCGGAACCGCGGGAATCATCTAGTCGACATTAAGAAAAAAAATTAACAAAAAAGAAACCGACTTCAAACAAAACTAAAAACTGAAAAATAAAATTTACTTAGCACAAAGTTTGTATATTCTGATAATTATATCAGATATCATTAAATATAATACAGAAATCGATGCCCAGTAAAACTATGTAGGCTTAGGTAGGCATTATTAATCTCTCTCATAGTCATATTGGCACCGACTTCAGTATTATATTTAATGATATCTGATAAATCAGAATATACCGTCGTTGCGCCTGACAAGTTCCATATGTGCATTTTTTGGATTTTTCGTTTTTTGCACATTATTGATCTCCGTCTAAACCTACACATGCTAGTAAAATCCGTTGTGTAATATTTAGCTTAGAACCAATTTTGCAAAATTCCGTATGTGTTTTAGGCTTTGGAAAAAAACGTTATGTGCACACACGCACATATGGAATATGCGATCTTGCCAATATCGCGCGGAAAAGATGATAAATATGTAACATTATGGCGACAAACATGGTCTAATGTGACGTTAACCGTCATTTTAATTAGTATTAAAAAAGAAAAGTATGTCGAAATTCGTAAGAAATGTGCTTTTTATTTATTTATTATCATTATTTGATAAGTTTTCAGAGTCCTACCCACAATTTAGGGGCCACTTTCCGGTCTTACCTGCGAGTGGTGCTCCTGCTGATAAACGGATGAGGTCATAACGAAGAGAAAAACAAACAAAATAAAACACTACGCACTACTTAGCCGTCTGGTCAACGTCGTACAATAAGGCCCCAACCCCTACCAATTTGAAAGCTTATAAAAATAAGGGGCCCACAGTTCCCTTGCGCTGTGCCGGTCGCGGTAGCGGTCGCAACAATGGCGGGAGGAAAGTGCAAAGAATTTACGGTCTTAGATAAGCTACCATTCACGACTGATCCTGGCTCCATATAACGACGCACTTTAGGTACACTCCATAGCTGAACGAGCATCTCATCAAACTCGAGGGAGAACTGAGTCGCAAAGACATACTAGACTTGTGCGAAATCCAAATAAACGGTTTCTTCACTTACACACTTACAATTAAGGAATACTAGGAACACGCCAACCCTCACACTCTATTTTTAGCAAAGTGATAGAAGGACCTCCGACGGTGGTGTCGATTTTATGGTGAAAATTTATTTAGTGGTGTGGAAGTCAGCAGTGTATCAGCTCGGGTAGCATATCATATACTGGAACTCATCAACTGGAACTCCCTGAATGTGATACAGGTGTTTGCCACTACCTCGAGAAGCACGAAAGAGGCAATCAAGGCTGTGTGTGTATGAAGACATAGCAAAGATATTACAAGGCACTGCCAACTACAATGTTAATGGGGATTTTCAATGCCAAACTGTAGGGTAAAAGGTCGCAGCAAACCGTCATACGGAATGACTGAGGCACATACCTACTTGTTGATGATCACTGACTTGTCCCAATATTTTTAGAAACAGCCCAGGTAATAAAGCCTGTTCTTCGACCTACTACGCTCCACATAAAATTGGGATCCGAAAGGTTTCAATTGAAACTTAGAAATCGTTTCGATTTGCTAGAAACCACTGACAACGATAAAACCGACACAGTGGTAAAAACACAACAAGTGCTATAAAAATTAGACGGGAAATGAGACCCACACCTGCGTATTCGTCAGAACGGTTTGACCTTAACGTCAAAATTCTAAAGCTGATAAGATACGACCTCAGACGTAATAACACCAGTGTATTCGAGGCTACGATTGAGTGGAACAGGGGAACGAAGATCTGTACCTAACAGTTTAACAGCAGCAAACAGCCACAGGTAGCAAAATTGTAACCTCAAGGTTAATTTGATTAATATTCTCGAGGAAATGGATTGCTTTTACAGATACCTATAATTATCACGGATTAATTAGCCTAGAAATGATGGCCACAGTAGATGGTTCCATTAACGCACCAATGTCCCAGATATCGATCAAAGCGAAGTCAGCGCGTCTCTCGAGCAACTCAGAAATAATAAATCCCCTTGAGAGGACGGAATTAATAAACAACACCTTAAATTTGGTGGGACTCAGGTCCTTGAAGTGTATTCAATTTCATTCTCCGGCTGGAACAGATGGCTAAAGCGGGAAGAGGAAGTGTGGTGACTCTGATCTTAAAAAAAAGGTGACAAGACCTGCCCCATGTCACTTGCGCGCGAGCCATGTTTACAAGTTGTTCTCGAGAATAGTATCACAAATTTCCTCACCGTAAAGAAACGACGTAGCAGGGACTAATCCTAGTCGAAAGGTTGAGGCTTGTGGTTGCCCAGGAGTCTACTTACCTTGAAACCTGATTTGAAACGATGTTTTTCGTCAGAATACCAGAGTTGTCGACATAGCTCTCAGAGCATGCGTTTTAATGGTAGGTACACATTTATAGAAGAAACGCTAGCCGAGCTTGATGAACATAGGATAGGACGATCCCCCTCCTGATGGCTCGACCGCCTGAAAAGGTCGCAAAGAGTGACGGAATGCGGAAGACGTAGGACCATATGTTCCGGCGTAATTTTGATTGCCTGATTATGATTACCTAATTAAGAATAGGCATAAAACTGACCACGGTTTCTACAGACATAAGATCGTACGGAATTATTCAAAAGTTTAAGCTCCATCTAGTTTGTTCTGCACTCTGCATTGGATGAGTCCAATGCAGAGTGCAGAAAATAAAATACCTAAAAGTCACAATATAAACTCCTCTATAAAGTCCTCAATCCACTTACACGAGTGTAAGTGGATTGAGGACTTTATAGAGGAGTTTATATTGTGACTTTTAGATATTTTAATATACTTTTAATTTAACTTTTACGATTAACACCAGAAGTTGTAATTAATACTAATACATTACAAAAAGACCGACCAATAATTGTGAAAATGAAAGTAGTACACTGAATGTTTAATACCGAAATGTCACATAATAGACTAGTTTTTGAGAAAACAATGTTAACATTATCCCTTATATGCATGAAAATGGCACATGAATAATTTGCATGGGCAGTGCCAAAACAGGTATGTGCAGATTTACAGAAAAAAATAATTAAATCTTCAAATATACGCAACATTGCATTTCAAATGTATATCTTACATTATGTAAAAAATGAATGTTCATATTACTGCATTTACAAATTTTTGATTTCTTACACAATTTTTCAAAAAACATGTTTTTTGAGTTACCCAAAACCTTGTAAAAATCACATCTGGAACTTGTCAGGCGCAACGACGATACTAACTTTGTGCTAAGTAAATTTTATTTTTCAGTTTTTAGTTTTATTTAAAGTCGGTTTCTTTTTTGTTAATTTTTTTTTCACCATTTTTAGTGACGTGTTGACTGAAAATCTATCTATCTAGGTGTAAATTTCTCGACAGTACAATTTAATCAAGCCCAAACACAAGGTAACTGCTGTATATCGTTAGGGAATTCTCTCTATTGTCTTACGTCTCCATCATCAGATCGACTCTGCTTACTTTAAAGCCTTTAATAAAAGAATTTACAAATGCCCTAAATGTCCCTACAATTTTAAAAAGTTCCCTTCGATTTCTCCAGGATGCCATCATCAGATCCTGACTTCCTTAAAATGGGACCACCTTGGGAGTGGTCTTCTCTCGTTTTCCATAAATTCATTTGCACTATTATTGTTTGCCATAATCATCCCCGATCATAATATTTACTTGCACTATTATCATTTATACTAATAACGTTTGCCTTAACAACTCAACAGTCATAACTTTTATTTGCCATAAAATGACTTTCTATAACAACATTTCTCATAATAATTAGTTTCCATAAGTAACACATCTCATAATCGACTCTTGACATGATCAAAATTTGATATAATTATGAAAATAATGCATAATATTGTAAGGTCGAAATTAATTATCGTTAACACCCAGAAGTAGCAGCCCTTCAAAGCGGGGCTCCGTCGAGCTTAGTTAGCTAGAGACGCCATATGAGGTTTAGTTTTAGGTTTAATTGTTAATAAAAAATCTGTGTCGTATAAATTATCTTTATTTATATTATGGTGAATAAAAGTTATGAAAAATGGCATTATTGAAAACGAAAATTATGGCAAATACATTTATGGATTTAAATTATTATGACACTTGATCGATTATGACCAATGGAATTATTGAAAGTAATTTTATGTCATTTCACGATTATGGCAACTGAAGCGTATCTAATGAAATTCTGGCAAATACCAGTATGGCATATGAAATTATGGCATTTTAAATTATGGCAAACATTAGTAAACCCTTGGGAGTATCTGTTTTCGAACGAAAAAACAAATTTTCAAATCGGTCCATAAACGACGGAGTTCAGCGCGAACAAAAATAAAAATAAAATAAAAAACCAATTTTATACTACGGTCAAATTGAGTAACCTCCTCCTTTTTTGAAGTCGGTTAAAAATATTTTTACACGACACGAAGAATATGATTATGGGGGAAATGTGAAAATCACAGAACGTAATTAAATCACAAATCATATAAGTCATAATAGGGCGTGTTTTAAATTTGTTCACGAACACTCCATTAAGTCAACACTAGGGAGTCGGGTCACGCGATGCAGCGCCAATGTACAGCAAATAAGCAGTAGTTCCTGTGAAATCATTATCATCGTTTGAAATTTTCTTATCCCCTGTCCAAAATTTTTGCTAGGATCGAATTTGGTGTGATCCGCTAATTGTTTGTTTCGGGACTATTATAATTTGTGTATTTAATATAAATTATGAAATATGTTCATCAGCTGTCTAGATCCTATAACACATGTTTATATTCGCTTAATTTGGGATAGATGCCGTTGTATGATTGTCACAATATCAAAATATTTGTAGTAAAAATTGTACGAGTACATACCTACGCATTTAATAAAGCACTTTTCCTGTTCTCTCTTTTTTACTGTTCAAGACAAGTAAACAGATACACTCTAGCTAAAGAAGCATAATACTCAATAAAAATATGGCGGACTTTTATTTATAGAATTAGGTTTTCAGTTCACTTGGAAATTTTGCGATAAATTTGGTCAATACCTTCTGCAGCTTTCTAAAATCGGATTGTGTTGTAATGAATATACTGTCTGCATCCTGTACTGTGGTGTCAAAGTAACGACAAATGATAGCAAGCAACATGGTTCTCTAACTGCAGTAGGTACAGCACTCCACGACTCCCTCAGCGCCACTCACCGAACAAATTAAATAATTTCTACTTCAGTTGCGATTGTACGCACGCGATATGCTTCGATATAATAAGTAGCGAGGAACCAACTTTTATCTTAATAGACATAAGATGCTTTGAAAGATTGAGTCAATATAGCTTACTTTCATTCGAAACTGTTTGCTAATGTAGATATTTTAACGATATGAAAGCTGTTAATTAAAGTAATAGAAGTCAAAAAAGCATAATTTGAAATGTTTGTTTGACTCTAAGAAAGATTCTCTACGGAAGAGCGATTGGGGACTTGATCTGCATATATTATGAGTTGGTAAAAAGTTCCTTTGCTTTTCGGAGGGGGAGCTGTGAGCATCCTAATTAAAGTAAAAAAAAAATCAAAAATATAGAACCTGCCCTTTATGGAAAATCAACAGAAGTCTTATTATAATAGGGAGCGTCTACCTTCTGTAATCTCAGTCAGTAGGGCTGGCAAATAATTTTATCTTAAACTCTAACCGCTAAGACTCTCACACTCCAGCTCTGAGTACCTTATTAGTAAAAATGTTGTGTTTTTTCCACTTCTGCACTACTCAGTACCTATCATAAATTTCTTCGCTGTCAAATGGGTATAGGTACTAGTCATTTTGACGCTTATACTGGGTGTTTCTTTTAGGGTGTCAAGCCGCCACTAGCTGGTAGCAGGGTTCCATACCTATCGACTTAACCCCCATGTATATTCTACGATATTTTGTAGTTTTCGAGATATAATTTTTTTTCGTTATTTTTTATAATTACGTGTCCACGTGGCTTTCTTCTTTTTGGTTCGACTTTTCTTGGATATTTTTTTATTATTATAATGCCTATTGATTGCAGTATTATGGACAAAATAATCTCCTTCCTAACTTTGATACAAGATGTAAAAATTTTAATCGATAATAAAAAAATAGGGAATTATGCAGAACATTATATCTCGAAAACTACAAAAAATCGTAGAACATACATGGGGGTTAAATCGATAGGTATGGAACCCTGCTACCAACTAGTGGCGGCTTGACACCCTAAAAGAAACACCCAGTATAGTGATCTGTTGTATAATTTTGGAACATGAAGAAGTAGGCGTAATTAATTTTAAAGAGTCACCACAAACTACATAGATGCCTCCAAAGAAAGCAAACCAAGCTCACCAATAATTTTGACTGTCTTAAGAATAATTTAAAATAACATATTTATTTAAAATAAAGTATATATTTTATTGACTTTTTATGACATACTTGTAAGATAACCATATCTGAGGTTCAATATGATTCAAAGTTATAACTACATTACACCTAACTGGTTTGTCATGATTCGGGGGTCGCAGTCGAATGGCGTGCTCGTTTGCAATAAACTCATAATAGCCTGTTCAACACTATAATAATAATAATGTTATAGCGATTCGATTTTGTGCATTATGCTATCGTATCTTGGTGGGCCGGTACCGAGTCACTCCCGCAATATCTAGTAACCTGTATTACGCCTTGTAAGTTTGTAACTGCTGTTGTAGCTCATGACACAGACCGAGAAATCTACCGCAACTGTTATTTATCTAAGACCAACATCTATACAATTTGATTCCATATGTCCACTTGTTAACGTATGTTATCCTTATGTAGTGCAATTTCACAACGAGTCACCGCGCCGGATCACGTACTCTGAAATCCACGTTCAAAACATAAACTATTTACCAACTATTCAATATTCAATACGCGATTGCAAAATACGCCAAATTATTGCATTAGTAGAGAACAGGGATTCCCGATATTGTGGTTCAGCGATCGCTAGTCTGCGCACCGCGATATGCGGCATAAATAATTTAATAATTCGCAATACGGAATTTACCATACAAATTGTCGTACCGTTTGTCTGTTTCGTATTCAATATGAGTATTTGATTCTCATACTACTATTGCATTGGGCGACGTACGAGCGTCCAGTTTTCACCGATCGAAATGATAACTTCCGCAAGACGAATAAGGTTTATTTTACATATGAGATGTTGGTCTCAGATCTTTTCAAACTCCTAATGTTTATATGTAGGTGAATAAAGCATGTCTGTACATTTCAATATCGGGAACATCCGTGTTATACGCGTGACCTTGCAAATCACAGCCTGCTTTCGAAACTACTTCACAGAACCGTCGATCGGCGGCTGTATTGCGCCCGCGCCGTGCGTGACAATCGCTCACAATGTTTTTAGAATATTTTATTACATTGTTACATGTAGAGTTATTTAAGTAAAGATGTCAATACCTATAAGCAATAATAATGTACCTATTTTATGCTCGATGCGTATCTTCAATCACTTCTGATAGTCTGAGATTGAAGGTATAACACTTGCTATACATTATAGATTTTGGGTATACCTTTTCGCTTTTTGGCGGATTAAGACTTAAATTCATATTGATTCACAAATTTTCATTTTGTGAATAACTCTGTGATCTGATAGGTAACAGCCAAATAGGTCCTACAATCTGCAGCCCTCCTTCCCAAAAGATTTCCCAGATAATAAATCTGAGGATATCGAACTGTAGTTTATATCAGAAGTAGCCAAGGATAATATTTGGTCATTAAACTCATTACAAGCAGTAAGTACTATGCCTAAATGTTGAAAGTGGCAAGAGTTTAACGTACCTAATCTAATTAAGATTCAATCGCGAGCAATCAAAAATTCAAAATCCACGTAAAATGGTAGATACAGATGTAAATTTGGCTGAAAATAATTTTGATTGTTTACAGTCTTCTATTACATTAAAATATTTCTCTTGTTTTTTCTTCATTGAAAGGTAAATTCATAAGTTTAAGTTTATTTTAGGGTTGTCACAGAAAGCTTACAAAATGAAAGTAAATTTTTATACAACCAAAATTTAAAGGCGGCTTGGAACTAATTTTCTCGTTTTACTAATTCTTGCAAATCCATCATGATGTCACTTCTTGAACCTTGCGTTTTCTTCGTAGGCAAATTTGCATGCAAATTTTAGTTCCATTGATTGGGGACAACTGATTAAAAATCTAGTTGCAAGGAAAACTTGTAAAACAGAAGAAGAAGCTCATTTAACTGGCCTTTTTAGGGTTCCGTATCTAAAGAGTAAAATCGAGACCCTATTTATGAGACTTTGCTGTCCGTCTGTCTGTGTCTACCTGTGTGCCATATAAACAGAGGGTAGACCTGCCCCACACACTAATTTAAAAAAAAAATAGTATAGGTATAAGCGGGGCTGATTAGCCTCATTGCGCGTAGTTCGCACTGACACTCTGTCACTGTCGCACCTCTTACAATTTAACAACAAAAATGTATTTTTAACGTCGAAAATATATACTTAACGTCATAAAGTTCCTGTATCTCAGGAACCGTCATAGTTAGAGAGCTGAAACTTTTATAGATGATGTATTTTTGTTGCCGCAATGATAACCTATACTAAAATCCGAAAAGGGGGAGGGGGCGATTAAGGGGTTTTAATTTTTTGGGTTGGAACCCTCTGTGAGCGAGTCCGACTCGCACTTCGTTGATGGTTCTAGCCTTCTAGGGTACCAAAAACAGAAGTAGATACCTAATTGTTATTGTAAGGTAAAATAAGAGCACTGCAGAAAATATAAATAAATGATATATTAAAATACAATTTGTAAAGCAAAAACATGACACCCCATAAAACCATAGAACACGATAGTGACAGCAGTTCGTTCCAAGATAGAAAAATATGAAAAACTTATGCCGTATCTATGTGGCGACCGTTATATTTCAACAATTATATGCAGAGACAGGTCACGTCTATACCATATACGGATAAAAGTGGATACGTTGACCAACATTATTAATAATTACCTACCTACCTGATTATCAAATAATGTTAGTCAACGTGCTATCTCAAATATTAAAATGTCTGTGTCTTGGACGGACAACGAAACATGTAAAATTTTAAAAAATCTTGACGCTCTTTGCCACAATTACTATTGGACTCATAAAAAGCTACCATTGATGATTAGTGTGTATAATGAACTACAATAATATATACACTTTTAGAAATTTAAATATTTATAAAAATATTAAAGAGAGTTATGAAATTAATAATTAAAGAATAGCAGTCATTAAGGAACCACGGGAGAAATATGATTACAATTGGAAAATCATCCAGCTTAACATCCATGATGGATTGTCCCTCACGTTAAAAAAATGTAGGTCTTTTGTTTAAAGTACAAGGTCCAATTTTCAAACTTCACATAAACCATCTACTTAATAGTCCGAACAAAGCCTAAACATTTGGTTTGGATAGGTGAGCCCGTTCTTAAGTTATAAAATTACAACGAAAAGTGGCATTGATTTTTATATATATAGATTAGTTTAACTAGGTTTAAGCTACAATAGGACGACATGTACAACTATGTAAATACAAAGCTCTAAATAAATAAAGAGAGAAAAAATGTCTGACGACTCTTCTCTCTTTATCTAGATATCTTGTGACACAGACGTTGTCACTCAAAAACTGATTTCTATTCAACAGTGTGTGGACCAAAACCCAGGTCAACAGTATAACTCAACGGTCATGTCCGCAATCTGCCGTTGCCAAGGTCGTAAAGCGAGTCGTGATAATATGGTAACCGTGTTTCAGATTTATGCTGCCCACTGCCGATAATATCATCCTTTGCATTCTGATAAGAAACATCGGTGTAGCTTAATGTCACGAATTAGATTGTGACATGTTTGCGACAATGAAAAGGGATCCACTGACCGTCGCAATGACGTGTTGTGGGCTCGGCCAACTATGTGTAAATTGGAATAACTTTCCCATTTTCTCATTGTTTTTTATTTAAACACTCACCTAGGTAAATAGCTCATAAGAGACAGTTACTTTTGTGTTCTATTTTCAAGTATATCTTGGGATCGTTGTACAAATTTTCTTTCAGATCATAAATTTGTATAACCTTTTGTTTTTTTCTTTTTCGTGAGGGAAAATCCTCATGGATGCTATGCTGGACATCTACCGACTAAAAAGCCCCGGTTAAGCCCTCGGACGGATAACCCAAAATAATTTGTAACTCCTACGAATACATAAGTGTTAACAGTTTACGAAGATTTTTGTGACTTCATTCCTAAACTGATAAGGCATAAATTTGGTTTACAGGAAACAAATTTCTCTGGTAATTAAACGGTTACGAGGAAACTTCTGCATGTGATTGGAGCTAGTGCAAACCATAAATCTTCCAGAAATGTAATTAAATTCCAAGATAAAGCCAAGACAATCTGACACAATAAAGTTATGAGCAATATTAAACATAAAAATGTTCGTGTTGGATAAATCTCGCTCGCCTTAAAAGCCCTAATATAACTTCATATCTTAATTACTACAATAAAAGCATACCATTGCTTTGTCGCTAGTGAAATATAGCGGAACAAAAAATGTTCAAAAAGGATAGGGCGAGTGTGTTCAAGAAATTGACAGATGCTTAGACCTTATTAGATAGTGTTGGTCCTTTAAATATTTCAGCATATCGGTTCTAATAAATTACAGTCCATATTTTATATATTTCGTTGCTTATGTTGACATTTGTTTTATTTGTTTTATCAGCTTGTAAATAACGGTTTACTAGATTTGTGAATAAGTTCCACTTGTTAGTTGGCGTCTTAAATTAAATGTCAGACAAAAACAAATGGTGAAATGTGAACTTTTGATATGCCTCTGCCTACCACTTCGGGGATAAAAGCTCGACTACAATGTGTATAAATAATGTTATTTTTATTGTGGGTTGTTTTTAACACGCTTTTATTAGCTTCACTTGTAACTATGTATGTAAGAAAATCTTGGAATGTTAATTTGACCCACTTCCCGTCCTTCGATTAGGCTGCAATTTTGCACACGCCCTGAGTTCTGATGACAATACATGACTAGCTAAAACCGTCATTACAAATCCAATATGGCGGCCTCCCCAAAATGGCGGACTGGCTGTTTGAAATCCACCTCCATGATATGGGTATCCAATGAAAGGGTTTGCTGTCAAGAATACGGAAAAATAGTCAGGTGACTTAAATCCAACATGGCGGACATCCAAGATGGCGGATTTTGTAATTTGTAGTGCGTGCTAAAAGCGTGTTTTTTAGTTTTTTAAACTATTTTTTTTTAATTATACATATTTAGGCCTACCTACCAGTCTTTTTCACTGTACCTAGTTTATTTATCTATTATCTCTTAGTTTAGGAGCAAAGGAGATTCGTCAACATTTAGGGGCCCGAACCATCCTCAACTACCGTTTGATTAACGCTGAGACTACAATAAGGACGCCCTTATTAGTTCTGGAGGTCTGAAGGCAATCTCTCTCACTGTGAAAAGATTTTAATGCAACCGAGATTACCGCTCGAATGATGAAAATTCGATTTCTTAGTGTATCTTCACAGTTTTAAGTCGTGCTAACCCTTGTGACTTGGACCCTAAGGAAAATAATAAATAAAATAATTCGATTCGCCAAAGCAATTATGTGGGAAATTTCCTGACAAGTACATGTTATTTGTGAGGAGTAGGACCCGGTAGCAGCGGCGTCGTACAATGTTCACGGCTCGGTGCAGCGCCGGCGCAGCCGTGCCGTCGCCTAATGAGGTCACTTGCTTCTTCTATTTATGTGACAAATGCATATTGTTAGTACAATCTTTCACGAATATTTAGTAAAAGAAGAGTATCATTACGTTTGATGAAAAAGCAATAACATACATTACATAAAGACGCGTCTCAAGGTCTTCAACTTGGCTTAATACTGACGACCAGGAACAATGTCATGACGTGCCTTTCCGAAGTAGTAGAAGTGCGCAAGTAAACGCAAGTATGTAAATACCATTAAAGTGATCACCCATCACAGGACTAACAGTGGCTTAGGATGCTTAACGCAGTATTCATAGCACTTACAACGTCACTAACATTATTTATTTCGTGCTAAAAGTATTATAAAGTGCTATGGAACATTTATACTTACTACCTGCTTTTTTAAATGCCTCTGTGGCGTAGTCGGTAGTGATACTGCCTACGGCGCTGGAGGTCCTGGGTTCGATTCCTGGGTCGGTCCAAATATTTGTGTGATTCACAAATTTTTGTTTCGGAGTTTGGGTGTTTTCTTAGGTATATTATTATGTATGTATTTAGAAATATATGTAAAAGTATGTATATCAGTCGTCTAGATACCATAACACAAGCTTATATTAGCTTAATTTGGGCTAGATGATGTTGTGTGTGAATGTCCACAAATAAATATATCTGTATACCATACGATCCTCAGTGATACAGTTCCGTGATTGTGTGATATAATTTGTGTGAATAGTACGACGCGGTTACTTACCTTGTAGGATAATAAATTTATCTTTTACGGGCCTCGTATATGTAGATATCTAGACGTGCATAGAGTTTACAAGTTTAGAGCGTGTACACTAAAATTTATGTTTGAGAGATTTGTTCGCCACAAATAAGGTTGTCAGCGTGTGTTATCTAAGGGATCGTTAATTAATTAGAGAAATTGAACGACCGCCGCAGCGCACGGGGACCAATAACTCGCAACCCGCCTCGTATCGTATCATAGCTTCGCATGCTTTATTTATTTTTACTACTCACGTAAACAAAATTGAATTCAAATAGCTTTAGGACATGTTCATGCAAACTACAACGTTTATTATGTACGTTTTGACATTTAAATGGAGTATAATGATGACAACCTACTCTCTTGAGTTGTGGGGAATGTTGGTGTAAATATGCACGAACGCAGACATATATGGTGTCTATATATAATGCACGCATAACATTAAGAACCTAATGCGTATATGTATGTCTAAATACTGGTCAATATGTTCAACTTTATCTATTTTATAAACGTTCTGCTCCTTTTTCAACGACTTAGCGTCTTCCCACTTGCATCTGAACCATAAATTGGATCTTGAGACAAAAACAAATGCTGAAAATATGGCTTTTTTTTTAACGTGAGGAAAAATTCTTCATGGATGCTATGCTGGACTCCTACCGACTAAAGAACCTCACGTAACGCCCAACAGCCTACGGTTGGGAGCCCCGGGTAAGCCCTCTGAAGAATGTCCCAGGACTCCCAAGGAAAATATGGCTTAATACCTCTCGAGGATAAATGCGTGACACATACGTAATTTACTTTTTCTATTTAATGAATAAAAACTTTTAAAGAAGACACGTATACTGTTAGAATTTCACTCATCACAGCTCTGTCGCATATTTTATCGTTGTCGTTGGCAAGGCGTGACTGTAACATGTCGTTATCTATTCAATCAACGATGAACTTGCTAATTGTGATGTTTTGAACAACGACGTGGACTGTCCTCAACGACCTCCACATGAATTATGATCCCACAGCGCCAGAAGCCAACACACTTTTAAAAGTCCCCATTTGCTTATCTTTATTTGATGAATATAAATTTACATTAACTTGCTAAATCAGATTCAGGCCATATTGTTATAAATTTATTTAGAATACGTGTTGAAATATAGTCATTAGTAATAGGTATTTGTAGAACGTATACGTAGAGATTTCACGTAGATAAAGGAGAGCCTGCCGTTACCTATTGACCTTTAAAATCAAGAGAAAGTAGAGTCAGTTGGTTTCACTCTTTGGTACAGACGACACTATCAAGAAAATAAGAAAACAAAAGAGAGAACAGCTGTTGCAACTACTCTTTCTTTTTGGTTAAAACGTGACAGCAAAAAAGTATCACAAAAATCCTAGGTAGATTTGGCAGCTTCTCATGCAGATCTGTCGTCATAGCGTCATAGCTCTTCTTTTCCTCACATTCGGTGTAATCTATATAGATTTATTACGTCTGGAAATCCCTACTGATGTCATGTCGTATTCGACTCAATTAAAACACTATGTTTCCTGCATATTTGTCTATTACTGACCGCTCTGGGTACATCCTGGGAAGTATGTCCCAAGGCCGCTGTACTGTGCTAATAGTCACCCAATTCATATTTTTGAATTCAGGTCAATGATGCACAATGGTTAGATCTCTGTGTTATCGGTAACACAAAGGCAGTTAATATATTTAGTTTAAATTATGCAAATTTTGTGTTTACTGATTAAGAGATCAAAATAAAAACTATGACAAACGTAAACATTGACGGATGTTCGTTTAGAAGTTTAACACAGAGATAACAAAATGGCTCAATAAAATTGCAGAGCATAGACAAAACGCTACAATAACATCAGAACGGGAACGGATCGCTAGTTTACGACATGAACGCAACGACCGACTGCTCTACAAATGAATAAGCCATCTATTCTAATAGCTGCAATTAAACATGGTCTCCAACCTCCCCGGCACTTGCATTTGGACATAAGAATCGATAAAATCTACAAGAAAATGGTTTAATATGTGCAGACAGAGTAACAAGACCTCAAGAAGACCTTTGTAACTTAAGAAATATGATTGTTGACAATGTAATTTTATTATCGAGTGTCGTTGACTTCAGCATGTCTAAGATAATTGACAAAGCTTTTTATAAGCTGTCAAGTTGCTCTATATAGGAAAACTGTTATGGCATGAATGCTGCTTTTTTTTTCAGACGGCATGCCGAGACACGCTCAAAGTTAACCATTCATATATGGCGAACTGTCATAATTAAACTTACGAATGAGGCTCCACGGATATTTTTTGCCCATACCGAGAATCATCATAAGTTAACGTCAATTTGATGAGCGCATTCATCTCTTAAATTTAATGATTATTATTGTAAAGAGAGAGATTTACATACAATGGTTTTCAAGTACCAATATGGAATTATGAAGCAATAGTCAAGAATAGACTTAGTTCATCTTCGAAAAGTATTTCAGTGTTACTAGAGGGGCATATGAATATTTTAAGTCAGATACATAGATAGGTACGCCGTTTTCTTATACTATGAAGAACTGAGTGTTTTATTTAACATCTGTCAATATCTACTGCTTTTCATAGATGCAAATAGTGGCTATTTGCATCTATGAAAAGCAGTAGATATTATTACCGAAGTGGCAGCCGGTAGAGGTGCGGCCGCTTTCTTCGATTCTTCTTCGACCTCTGTTAAATACGAGAAAATAATCAACTCTTGCAAATCGCCTTTTACTTTTTACTTTCCATAGTAAAATAATGTTCTTTGTCTATCAATGCAGTTTCAATGCTGATTAGCATCAAGTAATGGATTGATTTGGTTGATTTAAATCATATTTTTTATATGGGTACGGCTACCAACCATGTGAATTTCCCTCCCTTTCTTTTAATGTACGGATTCTTTATGGAACATGATGATATTCCATAAAAAAGCTGTGGGATATCAGCGATGGCTTTCTATCTGTGTCCCCAAAAACCATGAGTACTGTCGTGCACTGCTCGCTTTACTATTAGCACTCAGTCAACATTTAACTGGTGTCTTGTCATTGACAGTGAACTTCTGTTTCCTAAAATTCTGAAACTAGTTCAGATGGACTGCGCCTGAAAGTGTATTTCGGTTGACCAAACCTTATCCGCACCTCGGAATGTGCTAGTCTAGAACATCTTGACCCTTATTTCTATCAAAAAATTGGAATAATAAAAAGGAAACAAAAAGTAGATTATACATTAATTGTGTAGCTATTACATTGTTCTTTACACTCAAGCCCATGTATACTTTTGGAAACACGGACGAAATCCGATTCTCTTTTTTACGAGTTGAGCATGTATGTGTGCAGGCTGTCGTATATTTTTGTAAGTGAACATTGAAACCACAATGGCTGTTCTGGCGGCGAGTATGTGAGTAAACTCGGTGTCAGTTGCAAGGCGTGTGCGGCAGGCCGCGGCAAGCACTGAGCCTCTGCTTGCTGACCCGTAATTGCCAAGTATTTTATTGCACTATCTCAGAAGTTTTATGTCATTCAATCCACGAGTCTTAATTGAATAAGCGACATGAAATTTACAACCGTCATACATTTAACTCGTCCTAGTTAAGAATCTTTGACGTTTTGCGCACGCTCCTTTGTGTGAGTGCGATTAACTTCTTCGGGGTTCAGTAATTTAAAATATTTGCCTACTTTTCATCTTATTAAAGTTAATGTTACTAAAAAGTGTAAATAGAAAAACACTGTTATCTTTCATGATTTATACATTGCATAAATTATGTTTATGGCAACAAAACGTACCTCGTTCTTAACTTAGTAAGTAATGAAAAATATACTTTGATTTTTTTTATATAGCTCATAGTTTCGTATTAATGTATAGGTTAAAATGTAGTTTAATAATGCAGCAAAATGTCGAGGTTCATTTTTAAACTACTATAGAATAAAAAAGCTTACTGGAATAATTTGATGTCGTACTAAGCACGTGCCTAGTGCAATGTTTGGAAAGAGGAGGGGATACCGATGTATGTGAATTTCGTACATGTATCAAGTGATTCTATTTCTACTGATAAGCAGAAATCGTAGTGAAACCCGGGCGTCGATTTTTGATCGCACGATTTGAAAGCGTAGACGAAAGTTTACTAGTAATATACCTTTCGTCATGTGTTTAGCCGTTTCTAAATGTGAGGCAAAAGCCTTATCAAAATTTCCATCTACGCTAAGTATTCAATTAGTATGGTGGATAACCGCGGCCCAGAATGCTCTCTCTGAAGTTAATAAAAAAAGTGTTAAGCATTCCTATCCATAACATTTTTTTTATTAACCTTCCACGTTTTCATTATTGCGTTTAAGAACCACGGTCTATACTTTTTTAATCCAGTTGCCTGGGATGTAAATAAATTTTGTATTAATGCTGATATTTGAGTTTATACTTGTCATGATTTATGAAGAGAACGTATAAATACACGTCAACTTGAAAGATGTCAGTATAGCTTATTTATGTGTTCTATTGAATTCTATTAATATTTATATTAATTACATGTCACAGACTTGGATGACAGTGTGCTAGAATTATTTGTAATATATTTAGTAAACTATTGACAAGAATTGTCCTTTTTGATGAATGAATATTATGCGATTCTGTTTGAGATCATACGATAGAGGTTTGAGGGAGATGAGACATTAACAGGCGTCATAATTATAATAGTTATACAGCATCTTCTCTGAGTGAAGCCTCATCACATCACCATCACAATCTTAACCGATTTGACGAGTACACTGTTAGGAAAAGTATTTCCCCAACAATCGCCTCAACGTACGGTCTTAAGCCGCCCACATATACCTAGCAGGCTCCAGGCGATCTACTTAAGACGTTTGCGTTCCTTAGGGGAGACCTGCAAGTTGTTTTTTTTTTGCCACTTGCAAATGCATCATGACTTCACATCAAAGGAATATAAGGCGTTTTATTGTAATCTTCACTATAGGGTTGGTACATACTAACTTAATGATTTACTGGACAAATAAAAGGAACTCATTAAAATTCTCATAATGTCAAGAAATAAAAGTAAAATTTCAGTCGGGAATTTGATTTACTAATCATAAGTACTTAGATAAACAAACAAACAACACACATAATTATTAATATTGGTAATATCTAATATGTGAAATATAAATTAATTATCTATTTACCAAACCAACATTTATTTTAAAACTAGATGATGCTCGCGGCTTATTCCCGGGATGAAAATTATGTGTTATCCCAGACTATAAGCTATCTCTGTACCAAATTTCAGTCCAATCCGCTCAGCCTTTAGAGCGTGATTGAGTAACAAACATCTAAACATAAAATATCTTCACAAACTTTCACATTTATAATATTAGAAGGATATTGGACGGAGACAAAGATTTGTCATCACATGGATTGCTGCTATCATTTTTAGGATGAGTACAGTCTTGCTCTGCATGCACGCTTATAACACGTTGCATCATTGTACTACTTGTATTACAGATTATCCTTATGCTAAAAGCATTTGAGCTGACGAAGACACATGGAACAGTCGCGTCTCTAATGATTTTTTCAGAAAGTAGTTACCATGGCGTCTACTCTGAAGGATTTTTCTGTATTTGTTTACTAATTGAACCCACCTTTTTCTTCCTGATTTCACATAGCGTCTTCAATAAAATGGGGTTTTTAAGGGTAGGTACTACTTTTAACACCTCTACACATAGTACACATGTGCGTAATTTTTTTTGAAAAACGCGTTTTGAAATATCATAGAATTCTTAGTCTAAAACCCAGCAATTAAACATAATAATAAAGTGATGAAATAACATTAATAAGACTATACCATTAATAACTAAATCGTTGCACATACTATAACCAAAATCACGAACATCGAACAGGTAGGTATGACGTATGCGACGCAGACTGGCTGGCATCTAATAATGCTTCACAATGTAAGGGCCAACATGGCCCGGTTCACCCAATTAAAGATGAATCTCCCCGCGGATCATGTGACAACAAGCCCTGATGAAATATCACCAACTTGTCTCCCGCAGACCAAAATGATTTGATACTTTTAAAAACACAGGTAATATTTAATACTTAATCTAATAAAAAATGTGAGGTGAATGAATCTATAAAGTTACTTCATAGTTTGCACTTAAATAATACTAGCTGTTCCCCGCGGCTTCGACCGCGTAGAAATCGTCATCGCGTAAAATCATAACCCTCCCTTTGCGCAGTTGGTTAAAAAGTAGCCTATGTCCTTTCCAGGGCCTTGATTAGTAGAGATAGTCGGGATAAGTATTCGTGGTTTCAGTACCGGATAACAATCTGGCGCTACTTCACCAGTTCACGTCTGTCTTCATTTAAAAAAAATAACTTTTTAAATTTGTTTTAAATAATGTTGTACAAGACTCATAATACCTATACATAGAATATATATATATTAACCAATGTATACTTACAGTTTAGTACCACACATACAAGTTATTGGTTACATTGCCATTATAATACCGTTGTACACAATAACAAAGAAAATATTACAGGTTACGAGTATCACAATTACATTAAGTATAAAAATCATCAATTAAAATGATTTTTAATGTACCTACTTAATCTCTACGGACGGTAAGTCTTAGTAATATAAAAGTTTATAAAACAAAATAGAAACAAAATATTTACATTTATATAATGGTACTAGGTGTGGTTATACTCTCCAGATATTGACTAGCTGCAGCTAGGAATCTCGGTTCCGTAAATGTGAATATATCTACTGCCTTATCATGCAGAAGAATATTATTGATATGAGTTAGTGCTAGGTACAATGGGCTAGTAATTGTAAGTGTTACAGAAAAAGAAGATACTAGAAAAAGAGGACGATGCCGAGGGCGTAATGAGCGCCTGATCGGTAGAGGAACATTTATTGATATGTCTTCCAGAATACCACGAATTAGGCGGAAGAAAAGAATAACAAGGCTGAGATTTCTTCTAACTTCTGGACTCTAATAGGTAACCATTCCTAGCACAAATGGTGTGGGGTACATGTAAGGATAGTAACCGTATAGTTTAAGGTAGAAATAGCGAATGAAACAGTTTTTGTAGTTTTTCTATGAGGAGTATATACGATTTTTCGTGTGGATTCCAAACGGCGCTATTCGTCTCCAATAAGCTGCGGACATATGAGTTGTACAATATGGTAATAGCATGAGGGCTGTTAAACATTTGTGTATGTCGCATAACAAATCCTAGACTTTTTCTTGATCTATTACAGGTCTTTATTATATTTTGATTAAAAGTGAGAGTTGGGTCGCGTGAGTCCCTAAATCACGAATTGTTTAAACACGATTTAGGGTGACAGAGTTTAAAGTGTAGATCTTGAGTATCGGTTGCTGTACTCTCGTATAAGTCATAACGGCGCATTTACTGGTATTAAGATTAAGACCGTTACTAATACTCCAGGTGCAAATGTTGTCAATATCTGCCTGCAGTTTAACAGTGTCATGTATATCATTTATCTGTAGAGCAATCTTGACATCATCTGCGTACTTTAGAACCATGGAATATTTTAAATGTTTTGGAAGGTCGTTTATGAATATTAGAAAGAGCAGGGGACCTAGGCTACTACCTTGCCCAATACCCGAGGTGACTGGGTAAAGCTCAGAATGCGTATTTTTGTATATTACGTATTGAGCAAAGTTCTAGAAAAACCTGAAATAGCCATTTTAGTTAATAGCACATCGTTCTTAACTCTATCGAAGGCCTTTTGGAAATCAAAATAGACTACAGCCACTTGACTCTTATTGTTTAAGTTAGTGGCGATAAAAGTAGATATGTTGAGAAGATTCGAAGTAGTGGAGCGCTTTGGTAAGAACCCATGTTGCTCTTCAGCATACCATCCAGTCAAATCACTGTAAATCTTTTTATATAAAATAGATTCAAAGACTTTGCCAAATATGGATAGGACAGCTATAGGTCTGTAGTATTTAATATCGGATTTAGCGCCATTCTTGTGAATTGGAAGTACTTTGGTGTTTTTCCATATTGTTGGGTACACATTAATTAGTCTGGACTGAGAGATTAAAAATATATTATAAAGGGCTTGCTAAAATTCTGTTACCATCTTTAACTATGAATTGTGGTATACCACCTGGACCTTGAGTATCTTTTGGCGCAAGTCGCAACATAGCTCTAAGCACTTCTAGTTCGTTAATAGGTATGAGTAATATTTACATGAAAATTCTTTACATTTGAATTTTCCGCGAAACACGCGTTATCAACGCTTAGCGATGGGGTATCAGGCAGAAATACCTTTTTAAAATATCTAGAATATTCAGTTGTTACCTGATAGGATGACATATTTCCAAAGGTAGCCTGTTCGTTGTTTTCCCTATTGCTCTTCAATAGGTCCAAAATGTTCTGGGGTCACGCTTAATAGGTACTACAAAGATCTCGTAGGGTCTATCTCAGTATAACTAGGAATCGTGATAACAATTAAAAAAAAGGGTTCTTGTTCTAAGTCGGTTCAGTAAATAAATGCTTTAATATCACGGCGCTGAATCCCATACAAAATTTGACATCTTAACGTTATCTGCTGATAAATTTCCACTTCTTTCTGACTTCGAATATTTCAAATGACAATTATTGTGAGATCGTTGGTAAGTTTTTGGGTCTGCTCGTCTTTACGCAATTCATTAGAAGAGATATATTCAGACACCTGTTTCTCACTTCACCTAAATGACATCGCAACAAATTCTCAGCATCGAATTTGATGTGAAATATCAAAGTAATGTTGGGAAGAATTGCAGAGTGATTTCTTGTTACCACAGATCGTTTATTCAAGTAAATAATATTTTAACATATTTTACAAAAATGCCACCGTAAAACTTGCATTTTAATAAGTATCAAGACTATTGTCTCGACTAAAATTTAAAGATTTGTTATCTTCCAAAATGGGCCTGACATACGAACATATGCATATACGTATGTTACAGGTATATATTTCAGTATGAACTATCACATTTTTATTATAATGAGCATTAAAAGTCGCTCATGGATCCCAAAAAGGTTGAATATTTGATGGGTCGTCTCATATTTTACTCTCATCGCGAAGCCGAAAGCAGACATATAAATCAAAGACATGTTTGCAAAGAAGGCGACCGCTCTGCACGTCTCTGTAATTGCCGCAAAAACACACATTGTGTGATTTTCGAAGACGTTGGCAAATTTCCGAATAATATTTAAACGGAATATGCTAGTGACTATCTCAAAGTATCGGTAAATAAGGAATTGTGTACAGATATAGTTACAAAATCAAATGTAGATGTCGAAAAATAAATTATAATGGGTAATAGTTCTTTTTATTCGCAAACGTGTCGTATTTCCGAGAACGTTGAGGACATGATAAAGATGCGATGGGAGCAAAAGGTAGGTTATAGTTTGTTGGTTGAGAACTGATTAGCAAAGCCTTGCGCTGATCTCTCAGTGGCACGGAGCTCGCTCGCTCTCGGGTGCGTCATAAATTTCCATTGATTGGATTAATCTGATTTGGATGTCAATTTTGTAAGGAAAGTACTGGTTCTTTATAAAAGAGAATACAATCATGAGTCCTTCGAGAATTCTCTTATTCAGATTGGGATGCATAATAACAAATATATTGTAAGAGTCAAGAACATATCTACGTCTCGGTCTCGTATGCGTATCTAAATTTATGTTTTACTTATTTTCTGTTGATGATACAATCGTTAAAGAAACAAAGAAGTTTGCCTTTATGTCTGTCTGGATTGTTTACTTCATTGACTCAGAGTTCATTAAAAATTTCTATGTAGCTGAATAAGTAAGTAGGAAAAAAATCTAGTATAAAAAACAGATTAATCACAATTTAGTTTTTAACGGATTATGTTGGGTTTCAAAGGATTCAATAGTATGAAATAGTTAGAGGAGGTAGATACCTTCTCACTGAAAGGAATGCAAGTAGTTTGCAGTACTTTTACAAAAACTTGTTATGAAAACATGAAGGTGGAACGTTTATATTCCTGTATATACATGAACACTGTGAAGTGTGTAGTTTGCCTTTATGTCTGTCTAGATTGTTTACTTCATTGACTCAGAGTTCATTAAAAATTGTACGCAAAAAGAATTTTTGGATAATTTCTATGTAGCTGAATAAGTCAGTAGGAAAAGGAAAAATCCCTTTATTTCCCGTGGTCCACCTCGTAGTCCACCCAGGTGAACCACGGGATTTTTTTTTACCCGTAGTCCACCTGCTGTACCACGGGAATTTTTTTATTACCCGTAGTTCACCTAGGTGTACCACGGGAAATAATTTTTACCCGTGGTCCACCTGACACTTAGCGTTCTTCTATCAACACTTACAGCTATGGTAACCTTTTTATGCAAGTCCCTTTATCACGAGCCCTTTATCCACTAAAATCCATTAAAAAGATTCATCATGGATCTTTGTGGACATATCATGTCCACTTTAATACCTTAAAGTATTTTTTATGAAAAATGGATCTTTTAGGACATGTCAGTGGAAAAAGATCCATTATAGGTTGTGGTATACGAAGAACATCTAAAAGGTAAAATGTATAAAGTAATGAAATAATTTTCAAAACAGATGAAGATCAACAAAACAAAAGAAGATCGACGAAACAAATGAAGATCGGAAAAACAAATGAAGTTGGAAAAAACAAATGAAGATCGACAAAAACAAATGAAGATCGGCGAAACAAATGAAAATCGGCGAAACAAAACAAATGAAGATCAGCGAAATCAATTATGATCGACAAACAAATGAAGATCGGCAAAACAAATGAAGATCGAAAAAACAAATGAAGACCGATAAAACATAATTATGCAGATCAATAAAACAAAAGACTATAAGCAAGTTTATAAGGTCAAAAACTTTTCGCAGCCATATTTTGTAATCTAGATGCGATTGCCATTCAAAAACATAGGTGCAAGCAACTCTCGACCTTAATGACACATCTCAAAAATGTGCTCTGTGGCGTTTATGTCTATCACTGATCAAGAACATGTAAAAAATCAATAAATATTATGCATGTTTATAAGGTCGAAAATTGCTTGCACCTATTTTTTTGAATGTTTATCGCATCTAGATTACAAAAATGGGTCCATGCGAATTTCGACCTTAGGAGCATGCATAATATTCATTTATTTTTTATATATTCGTGATCAGTGATGTCTATAAACGCCTAAAAGCACATTTTTAAATAAGTGTCGTTAAGGTCGAGAATTACTTGCCCCTATTTTTTTGAATGGCAATCGCATCTAGATTGCAAAATATAGCTGCGAATAGTTTTTGACCTTATGAACTTGCTTATAGACGTTTGTTTTAAACTCAGAAAACTCATGTCAGAAAACGACATTTGCTCCTTATAAAGAAATAAATTAAATTTTAAAATAATAGCTACCAAATTCATATATTTTTATACACGAATCCGCTGAAAAGAAATCAGAGCATAATTATATATAATTCAATAGCAATATTTTAAGTAAATTTTAAGGAAATTTCTTTTGCTACAAATGTGACAGATACCTAATATTTGGATGGTGGCGTTTTCACGAATTGGAATACTATTTTGTGTGCAAAGTCCCGTTAAGGTGCAGACGCGACGGTCGAGCTTCCCTAAAACATTGCAGGCCGAAAATAATTTATGTTTGAAGAAATTGTCTCTGAAGACTTCTTCCGATGCGCCAGATTTGACAGAATCGTCAAAATTATGAATATTATTGTTTTTATTTGTGTTTTTTATAGTTACTGTTTAGTTTATTAGTTTATTTGTAAATATATAGAAAAATGCAGAGCGCGACGCAATCCGGAGATGGTACGTCACTTTATACTAATTCATGCTCCATTTGTTTAAAATCTTTTAAAACTGTTAGAGGCCTAAACATTCATATTTCAAAATTACATAAATGCCTCAGCCAAAACACAACTTCATTACATTTACATAATTTCACACCACATGCTTCTGTTCCATCTGTTAGTAATACTTCTGCTACCCCTTTTCATCTTATATTGAGTAATTTGAAAAATAACATCAGCCTAGTAAAGCGAATTCCTCGAGGCGCCAGAATCTCCGTCGCTACACTCTTGTCTCAAAATATTACACAATGTTTAAATAGTAATTGTATAGAAGATTGGCATAATCTTTTACTATTTCCCTATAAAGTTTTACATGCCAAAGTTAGTGACCAGACCATTTCTCTCACTCAAAAAATTAAAAATAATTGTACCAACCCTACACTTCCCCTTCAGAATTCCTTATTTTCAGAAAATTATAACAAAAAGTCTTCTAATTTTAACAAAATAGTAGAAGCGAAAGTTAGCGACGGAGATTTGAAAGGTGCAGCACGTCTTCTTTTTTCAAGTGATGTACTATCTCCGGATACAACAGACACTCTTTTGGCTTTACAGACTAAACATCCCCCAGCTCCTGATACAGCCTACTTCCTGGACCCACCTACATCGCCCGATATGTGTTTGCTTTCGCACGAAAAGGACACAGTGAGTGCTATTAATGGTTTCAAAGTTGGCTCAGCTGCTGGCCTTGATGGTCTTTCTCCTCAACATCTCAAGGACCTAACCTCTCACTGTGTGGGTGATGCAGGTAAGCACCTCATTGGATGTTTAACAAAATTGGTAAACCTCATGCTCACTGGTAACATTAACTCCGAGATTGTTCCTGTCATCTATGGAGCGAATCTCATTGCCCTCTCTAAAAAAGACGGAGGAGTTCGTCCTATTGCAGTTGGTTCTACTTTTAGACGTTTGACATCCAAAATTTCAGTCCGTTACATTTTATCTAAATTACAACAACAATTTGAACCTACTCAATTAGGTTTTGGTACCAAAGGTGGGTGTGAAGCGGCGGTTCACGCCCTGCGCACGTACCTTAATAAAGATGAGTGTGAGGTTTTATTAAAAATTGACGTCAAAAATGCCTTTAATTCGGTTAATAGGGACACCCTGCTTTCAGAAATTAGAAACAATATTCCAGAAATTTACAACTATTTACTAAATTGTTATCATGAACCATCAAAATTAATGTATAAATGCAAAGAAATCTCTTCTGAAGTCGGTTGCCAGCAGGGTGATCCCCTTGGGCCAGCCATATTCAGCTTATCTATTAACCCTATCATTCAAAATTTAAAATCAAAATTTAACGTGTGGTATTTAGATGATGGGACTCTTGGAGGTGATGCTGTTACTGTTCTCTCAGATCTTTTGGAAATAAAAAACAAATTTAAGTTGATTGGTTTGGAACTAAATTTTGATAAGTGTGAATTATATATTCATAACGCTCACAACCGTTCCGAACTCATAGAAAATTTTGATTTCTTATGTCCAAATATCAAAATTATTAATAGAGAGAATCTTAACCTCTTAGGGTCTCCGATTTTTGAAGATGCTATTCCAGAAATAATAGCACAAATAATTTTAAAATTTGAATCAAATGTGGATCGACTTCTCAAAATTAATTCACATTATGCAATCACAATTTTAAAATTTTGTCTATTTGTTCCTAAATCTATGTATCTGCTTCGTTGTTGTCCTTTTTGGAAACATCAGAATTGTTTATTTGCGATTGATTCCCTCATAAAAACGTCTTTAGAACGTATTTTGAACATACATCTTAATGAACAATCTTGGACTCAAGCTTCCCTTCCCATTAAATACAGTGGGTTAGGGATCCGCAAAATCTCCAGTGTGGCTTTGCCGGCCTTTTTGTCATCTGTACATGCCACGTCACCACTCGTAGGTAAAATCCTAAGCAATTGTCTTACTAACTATGAGATGGCTGGCTGTACAGATGCCAAGGATGCTTGGCTTATGGCTTGCCCAGGTCAAAATTTTCCTATTCATCCAAATTCTCAATGGAGCTGGGACGACGCAATTTCAAAATTAACTTTTGACACGTTTTTAAACGCCAGCTTAGGCCCAGATCGTGCTAGACTATTAGCGCTCAGCAAAAAGGAATCCGGTGATTGGCTGAATGCTTTTCCAACTGCTAACACCGGAACCTTTCTTGAACCGGACACTTTAAGAATGGCAGTTGGCTTGAGACTTGGCGTCCCGCTCTGCGCCTCACACCGTTGCCCCTGTGGTGTTACCGTTGACTCTATGGGACACCATGGACTATCCTGCTTGAAGAGCGCAGGCCGCTTCTCTCGCCACGCTGCGCTTAACGATATCATTCGCCGTGCTCTTGCCACCGTCGGTGTGCCCGCTCTCTTAGAGCCAAATGGCATTTTTAGGGACGATGGCAAGAGACCGGATGGGATGACCTTAATTCCGTGGGAGATGGGTCGGGTGCTAGTCTGGGATGCCACTTGTGTAGACACTTTGGCCCCGTCCCATCTGCCTAGAACAAAAGAAAAAGCCAGCGCAGCAGCAGAAGCGGCAGAATATAAAAAAATAAATAAGTATAAGGGTCTCGGCTCGTCGTACAATTTTATTCCAGTCGGTGTCGAGACCCTAGGTCCATGGGGTCCCAATGCGCATAATTTTTTTAAAATTTTGAAGAAGCGTCTTGTGGAGTCAACTGGTGACTTAAGGGCTGGCAGTTATTTCTCCCAACGAATAGGCATCGCCGTTCAAAGGGGGAATGCTGCCAGTCTTTTGGGCACAATGCCACGGGGGCCCTATTTAGATTTAGTTTAGTTAGATTTATTCATATTGTAAATAGTTATTATGGTTTATTGTAACATTTGTCTCATTAATAAATAAATTTTAATTTGTTTTATTGATCTGCATATTTTGCCGATCTTCATTTGTTTTGCCGATCTTCATTTATTTTGTCGATCTTCATTTGTTTCGCCGATCTTCATTTGTTTTTGTTGATCTTCATTTGTTTTTTCAAACTTCATTTGTTTTCCGATCTTCATTTGTTTTTTCGACCGTCATTTGTTTTGTCGATCTTCATTTGTTTCGCCGATCTTCATTTGTTTTTGTTGATCTTCATTTGCTTTTTCAAACTTCATTTGTTTTTCCGATCTTCATTTGTTTTTTCGATCTTCATTTGTTTTTTCGATCTTCATTTGTTTTTACCGATCTTCATTTATTTTTGATCCAGTAGTACCATGGGTAAAATTTAAGTACCAGTGGTACTACTGGGACCACTTAGTAGTACTACTGGTAATTTTTACTTTTTTGATCATAAGTATATCCATAATTTTACTATATAATTTACTGTTACAAACATATGGCTATGCAGGTGGACCACGGGTAAAAAAAAAATCCCGTGGTTCACCTGGGTGGACTACGAGGTGGACCACGGGAAATAAAGGAAAAAATCTAGTATAAAAAACAGATTAATCACAATTTATTTTTTAACGGATTATGTTGGGTTTCAAAGGATCCAATAGTATGAAATAGTTAAAGGAGGTAGATACCTTCTCACTGAAAGGAATGCAAGTAGTTTGCAGTACTTTTACAAAAACTTGTTATGAAAACATGAAGGTGGAACGTTTATATTCCATATGTATACATGAACACTGTAAACTACTTATTAGTAAGCCTTATTTCTTACATGTTTAACATAATATCCTGACCACTTTTTACTGTACTATTTACTTATTTAGCACCAAGAGGTAATTAATAATTTAACACTACACACCTCACTGCATACTGTTACGGTATCAACGTGTACCTAAAGAAAATTATGATGAATTTATGCAACAGCAATATCCAGTAGAACGACTGCACGTAATTCATTGTAAAATTTATCGACATGTGTCTGCTGCCTGCCCTCAGTCACAAACGAGCATATTTCCCACGTATATTTTGATTGCGTTATCATAGTGAACGACAGAAAGAAGATATATGAGTTAGTACTAATTTAACCCAGTAAGAGCAGCCGCGAGCTGGGTACTTATCTCTTTATTGATATAGAGCCTCTGTCGTAACATTGCAAATTTCTGCTTATACATCTTAGCACGAAAGTCCATTTTTCAATAAGTCGTACAAAAGAAGTAATCACACTCTTAGTACTGAGTAAACAAATCTTCGACATTGTATCTGTTCAGTCTTAACTCTCTTTATTCAAAGGAACGTTGTCAAGAGAAATGTACAATTACTGTAGCGTTTTCTTATGGACTGCGTTACTAAAATATATAACTCGTAAGTTTACATTGAGTAAGGTTTCACTATCTGTGATTTCATGTTGTTTATCAATTTGAACAGGCCAATAGATATATTTATTCTTGCGTACCTAATCTATGCCTGTGCTCTTTACTACGTTCACGATTACCTTCAAGCTAATAATAAAACCTTATAGGGTTCGTTTTAAGTGAGAATTGTGAGATTGAAATACTTTTGACCAGTGTTGGTTGACCTATAAACGAATTGCTAGGCGATGGAATGGTAAAGTAAGATACCTCAAAGACATCGTTCTCACAATCTGCCGCTAAATCTTTTGCTGAGAACAGCTATAAATTTCAACAGTCATATAGTCGGTCATCTTTCTTTGTTATCATATTAAAGGGACGACATTCCATAGAAATAATTATGCAAAAACCTGGACCATGGCTACGGCGGGCAGCCTTTGATAACCGCGTCATTATATTTGACGTAAACTAAGATTTATTCGATTGATTTGTTAATAAATATGAATTATCTTTCATCTCAATATTTTTCTCAATGCTAATCATTGGAACTTTATACTCTTTAGTTAATCCCGCGCTAATGATAAATGTCACATTACAGTTCACATAAATGGAATTTATTACTAATGGGTAAATATTTTAATAGTATGAACGTGAAAATCCCGAATGCTTCGATCCCTCCAACAAGAGCAAACGAACACGTAATTCGCTGAACAGTGGTTAAATTAGCGGGCGATGCGGGCGTCTTTATAGTCTTTAAATTGGCAAAAAATCGAGACAAGCTTCGACTGACACCGATCGCGGAGGCATCAGCGAAACAGGTGTTATCATAAACATACATTTTGCTATAAAAACAAAATAATTTTCATGAGTGGCTGGTAGGCGCGAACTGCCGTTCGTGTCGCCGACACAATGGCGATTTCATAGTTTTCTTTTTGGTCTGCGTCGGTATAAAAGCCGACGATATTAAATTTAGTAAGCGGAGAGGTGTCCAAAATCTCACGCAGACGTGCGATCCGCCACACATATTTCCATCTTCACAAAAAGCGGAACTATGGCCATAAATATGTCCAAATAAACATTAGTCGTCGACTAACTACAAATACTTTCGCTGGGTTTTGCTGTTTTCGCAAATATTCAGTCGTTTAATCTTCATAAACACTTAATGCGTAGTCGCTTGATTATCCTAAGTAAGCCAGATTTATAAGTGACATAAAATTATTATTCTTATAATTTACCCACAAAATTTGCAGTTTCCCTTCCCCAGTACATTTTTTTTGAATGATTACCTACTAAACCTACTAAACTACCTACTAAACTGAAACTTAGCAAATTAGCTGGACAGTAACTTTCCAGCTAATTTGCTAAGTTTCAGTTTGACGAAACGTCCAAAATTTCTTCTACAATAAAAATTGAGAATTTTTGAGAATTGTCATCGACATTAAATAATTTAATGTCGATGACAATTCTCAAAAAAAAATTACAAAAATTGTAGGACTCCGAGTACTGCCAGTCGGTCAAATCCAAACATTTTTTGTTTGTTGTCATCATTGTTAGTTACCACAATCAATTTTTATTGTAGAAGAAATTTTGGACGTTTCGTCAAACTGAACCTTAGCAAATTAGCTGGACAGTAGGTAATCATTCAAAAAATTATGAGATAGTAAAAAAAAATACATTTATGTAACCTATTCCTGCTGCGGGGGCAGCTGTAACGGCGGTGTGTGGGACTTCCAGCCCCTGGTGAAGGGACCTACCGACAAAAACCGTATTAGAATAACCGTTAAATCACTTCGAAGTTTTCCACGGGGGAGCCAGATAGGCCTCTCTTCGAGGGTTATATATTAAAATACCAGAAATCAAAATGCCTTTACTTAAAATGCATTAGACCAAAATACCCGAATTCGAAGTACCTTAACATTCAAAATACCTTATTTCAGTTCACCTTACCCTAAAATGTCTAAACTTAAAATACAAATAATTATTATACCAAAATTCAAAATGCAAATTTACAAATATCCTTAATTTAAAATACCGAAAATAGAATACAATGTGAATATAAAAAAATAAACCATAACCTACCCAGTTTATCGCTATAACCTCGCAGTTATAGCCGTAGGTCTGTTGGTCCTTGGGTATCTTTCTGAGGGTTTACCCGGGGCTCCCAACTGTAGGCTGTTATATTGGATAGGTACGTGTGGTTTTTAGTCGGTAGGAGTCCGTCATAGTATCCATGTAGGATTTACCTCATGTTAAAACACTTTGATTCAGAGTTACAAATGTATTACAGTGGGCTAACGAAAAATAAAAAAAAATAACCACGAAGGCTAAGGCGGGAGCTCCGCTTCGCTTCGCTCCCGCCTTAGTCTTCTAACCTAACCTATCCGAGTCGGGATACTGAGTCGGGGTGTTAACTATTCACAGATATATAGCATCCATGTAGGATTTAAATCATGTTAAAAAAAAGGTATTTTGTGTTTGAACATTTTAGGATAAGGTATTTGATAAATTTATTTTTTGGGTTTCGGTTATTCGACCGTAAGGCATTTTAAATTATTTATATTATAAATATTTGCCTTTTGAATATTGATATTTCGATTTCGGGTATTTTGGGCTCAGGCATTTTAAGTAAAGGCATTATGATTTCTGGTATTATGACGGTATACCCTCTTCGAGATCTACATAGCCCTTAAAAAAAACTTGGAATTCTAAATTAATCAATTACAAACTAATAAATCTTTTTAAGACATTGAAATGAAAGATTATGACATGTTTTAAGAAAAAGTTTATTACGCCAAAACATAAAAGGTGATAACTTTGGTACCTTATCCATTTAACTACTGAAATCAAAAATTTTATTGAAAACAGTAGCACTTAATCTAATAACAACAGTTTATGTGAGGATCCCATTGTGTGTGCTAACAGGCGTTGTGACGAGGTTCGCGCTCGGCGTGTGCGCAGCGTCGGCGATGCGGTGCACTGACAGCCGGACATCGCACGCGATAATATGTGTACATATGTAACATTAAACTGCACAAATAAACGAGTGTTTCACACTACATAGGTTCAAGAACAAGTTTTTCCATAACACAAAAGCCAACACTGAATAGTTATAGCTGCTTCACGGCCTCGCGGCATAATCCAATAAAACAATCGGTGGAATGTACCGTCAGAACAATATGTGACATTGCGTATTACAGTAAACAGTCAGTAGATTATTTTTTATTATGTCACTAAAGTCACCTAATGTGTCGATCGGCCTACATGTCAGTATGACTTTATTAGGGTTAATCATCATAAACTTCCATTGAGAAATTTGGTCTATATCTATACAAAATTTTTGCTATGCATCTTATGTTCGCTGTTTATACTTACCGATTAGCCTAAGCTCATAATTATGTTTATCCAGGTGTTCAATAACGAGCTTTTAAGCTATTGCATAGCTTCTATCGCGGGCCTTGCGTGGAGACCGAATCCAGAAATTGTGTCACGAAAACGAATCACACTCTCGGCTACCTTCGGCCACGTTCGTGTATCTCGTCTCGCACTTCATAATTTTTTTGTTTACGTCAATTATGAACTCTGCAGTCGTTATATATTATGTCAATCAAATAATCCAAAAATTGATGCTTGTACCCAGAATCGATCTTGCGCCTTCTGCGTACCGATCCGCGTCTTAACCACTCGACCAAAGTTGAATTAAGAGTGCTGTTCGAATTTAGAGTTCTTAATGTGAAATGACAATTTCGATGCTGTCAATTACATTAGTTGCTGTCAATTTACTTAGTCTAAATAAAAATTCGACTAAAGGTGTGTATTCATCATCTATGTACAACAGTGAACTGTACTCGTATAATTTGTGTAAAAAGTGTTTTAAATATGAATAAACAAAGTGCATTTATTAATGAAGAAAGTCACGAAAAATAGTGAAAGAAAATGAGTGAGTACTCTATATACATACATTTTATTATTATTATCACCAATGCAGTATTATTTTTTGTTTTGTTAATTTATATATAATACTGCTATAAAGATAACCAAACCCGGGAGTACGTTCCCATGGGAAGCGGGAAGAAAATTTCACGCTGACGTAGCCGCGAGCGCCATCTAGCCCATACCTATGTACTTTAAACGTGTCATAAAAGTCACAACAATACCATACATGCATATTTCAAAGAATGTCTATTATTACCATAAAATTTGTAAAAATAGTTTTTAAGTAGATAAGAAGAAACCTATTGTTTTATCTTTTAACTAGCTGACCCTCGCAACTTTGTTTATGTCACGCAAGGTCTATGAAATTAGAGGTATTTATTAATCATACTCATCAAGTAGCGTGTGAATCTGACCTGTTTGCTTAATCAAAATAGAGCTTAATGGTTAAAGCTATTCCTCAGTATAGAATTTTCCTCAGTATAAACAATTTACATACAAACACCGGCGTGTTAGAATTTTATTACATGTATCAATGTAGTAGACGTAATGTGTATAAAATGACATTCATCAAATGTCATCAATATTCTGAAAAAGAAATTAAAAATAGAGATCACAAACTCTTTTGAAAATACATACTGTACCTACCTTAGAGGATCGTTATGAAGATAACAGGATAGTTAACAACCATCCATAGAAAATAGATGGTATAATGCTGAATACCGCAAAGAACAATCGGCGCGGCATAGAATGGGGCCTATACTGATATCCTGGAGGATTTAAATGAGGCCGATGTCCTGTGTCTGCTGAGGCACACACACGCCGTCATGCATGTCTGCAGGACAACGTGCAGGACAACGAGCAGGATGAGGCAGCGAATGGCTGGACTGAAATTAAATTCGACAGACGCAAGAGATGTGGTGGAGGCACTAATTCACGTACCTCGGGAGTGTCGTGTCAGAAACTGATGGGATAGAAGAGTACCCTACATCATTTCGAGTCTCGCCAAGGCCAGAACTACCTTTACACAGCTGCGTCCCGTAGGCAGTTGCGAAAATGGACACGAAAAGTGAAACTCAAAACAAAGTAAACGTTAAAACTGTACTGCTAACTGCTATACGGATGCGAGACATGGAAGGTCACTAAAGACATTTCGCACCAGCTACCAGCTATAAGTCTTCGTCAAACGCTGCCTCCAATGGATCCTCGGTACATACGGGCCCGAGAACATCACGAACGTAAGACTATTGGAACGTTGCAGTGAGACCCCTATCCACCAACAGATCAAACGTCGGAAGTGTAGCTGCTGCGCTGGATTGGACACACGCTGCAAAGGGACCATGATCACATCATACCAAGGCAAGCCTTACGGAAACTACTGGTAGGGTTTCAAAAACTGTTCGATAGTAAGTAGGTACATTTATTGATAGTGGCTATAGGCTACATAACATAATGAGAAGATTAATAGGAGCGGTGCAGCAATGAGGAATGTTTCGAAAACGGAAAACATTTAATCGTTATAAGAGTATCCGTTGCGCCTCTGCGTATGGTTGAAGTTACATAAAAATAATTTATTACAAAATAATTGTTCTTCTTAAAAAAGTTCCAAAACAAAATACCTATTAAGCTATTGCATAGCTTCTATCGCGGGCCTTGCGTGGAGACCGAATCCAGAAATTGTGTCACGAAAATAAATCACACTCTCGGCTACCTTCGGCCACGCTCGGCCACGTTCGTGTATCTCGCACTTCATATACCAACGTGTACACGTGAGCGTTTGCATAACGTGTACCTATGTATATGAAGTGAAGTAGGGTGAAGTGGGGTGGGCTGAGGTGTGTAGGGTGGGGTGAAGTGAAGTGGGGTGTGGTGAGGTGAATTGGTGTGAGATGGGTGGGGTGAGGTTGATGGAGTGGAATTTTGGCCTTTTGGACTTTGGCCTTTGGGACTTTTGGACTTTTGGCCTTTTGGGCTTTTGGACTTTTGGACTTTTGGAATTTGGTTTTTTGGACTTTTGGACTTTTGAACTTTTGGACTTTGGACTTTTGAACTTTTGGACTTCTGGACTTTTAGACTTTTGGACTTTTGGACTTTTGGGACTTTTGGGACTTCTGGGACTTTTGGGACTTTTGGGTCTTTTGGGACTTTTGGGACTTTTGGGACTTTTGGGACTTTTGGGACTTTTCGGTCTTTGAGGACTTTTGGGTCTTCAAAAGTCCAAAAGTCCAAAAGTCCAAAAGTCCAAAAGTCCAAAAGTCCAAAAGTCCAAAAGTCCAAAAGTCCAAAAGTCCAAAAGTCCAGAAGTCCAAAAATCCAAAAGTCCAAAAGTACAAAAGTCCAAAAGTCCAATAGTACAAAAGTCCAAAAGGCCAAAACTCCAAAAGTCCAAAAGTCCAAAAGGCCAATAGGCCAAAATTCCAAAAGCCCAAATGTCCACAGTCAAGTAGGTACTTGGTACTTTACTTTGTTGAACATAGGCCTTAAAATCTTACTTCTTACTAATATTATAAATGCGAAAGTTTATGAGTGTGGATGTTTGTTACTCTTTCACGCTCAAACCGCTGAACGGATCGGGCTGAAATTTGGTACAGAGATACATTATAGTCTGGAATAACACATAGGCTACCTTTTATCCCGGGAACAACTTCCCGCGGTAACAAATTTTACGCGGGCGAAGCTGTGGGCATCAGCTAGTATTCTTATATAGAAATAATTATACTAGCATAGTTGGTAAAAAATGCTATGTAATAGCTTTACCGCGGCAGTCCCCGAGTGCCACACGTCTTTTTTTTATTTTAAAATAACGTTTGCTTCTTTATGGACGGTCATTTCTGACAAAAAACTGATAGCTCATCAGCTATCGGTGGTGCTCACACTAAGTTCATCTGCTCCATCTAGGTTATTTTGCATTGCAGTTTCAGTTCCTTGACTCATCATTCCGCAATTTACTGCAATAGATTGATTTAACTGAAATTTTATAAAGAAAACTAGATTTATAATTACGAATATTTTCGCGACATTCCCTTCGTTGTTCTATTGTGTAGTAAAAACAGAGATACTGTTTTTACTCAAAAAAGAGCGTATGCTATTTTCGAACCATCGCGGTTTTCTTACACTCATACCTAGATGGTCTAGGACTTCACGTGAAATACTTACATGCACCGACGCGGCGACGCGACGCTTTGAACGCGTTGCAGGCCAGCGCCCGTTGTCGCGTCTGGACTATGGAGGATCGACATAACATAAAATTACTTCTTATCAATCTACCATCCATTATTATTACAATGAAGGATTATTTATTATTTATTTATTTTTCTTTTTTTTATTAAATGAACAATTACATAACTTGTGAAATAAATATTAAATGATATGTGTATCACCGACCTTGAATTTCCTTCAAAGCTTATTCAAATTTAATAGAATACAATATAGACTTGGAAGTAGTCTATCTTCCTACTTATACTGAATTCAGACTTAAAGGTATATATATATTTCTGCCCTTTTAAATATTAATTACTATAGCTTACGCTTATTTGCTATCTGTACGAATGAAATTGGCGACTGAATCTCAAAATATATGAATTTGATTCAATGGAAAAGCAAGCGGCTTCTTTCTGTTATTCCGAGGGCTACCACCGGGGCACTCAGCTGCTATATTTTTTATTATTTTTAATATTATACACACCCGCATATTCACCGCTTCAAAGAAATATGCTTTCATATTTATTTATAATAGGTATATGAATTATTTACAATTTATAACTCTGAATGTGTCGATAAAGATTCACTATCTACACTCAGTTACGGAATTTGAAGACAAGTATTTTTTTTTTTTTTTTTTTTTAACGTGAGGGAAAATCCTCGTAGGATGCTATGCCGGACTCTTACCGACTAAAAAACCTCACGTAACGCCCAACAGCCTATGGTTGAGAGCCCCGGGTAAGCCCTCAGGAAGGATGTCCCGTGACTCCCAACAGACCTACGGCCGCCAATGCGGCCTCGCCCAGGGGGTGGTTCGGGTGCAATCCCGCGTCTATGGGGGGTTTCGGGTGTGACCCCGCTTCTAAGGGGGGGCGTGCGTGAGTGCTCACGTCACGCTGCCGTCATGGGCCTGCTTCTGTAAGGACGGTGAGCGGCCCTCTCACCGTCCTCAGACCCCCGGTCATGGAGGCCGATAGTCCTCGGCGAAGACACGTCGGCGGCGCCCAGGGCGCCGACTGCGGAACTCGGGTGGGAGAGTTCTCTCCCGCACCCGGCCCGCCGCCTCCTTCGCGAGCATGACCTGCTCGCAGAAAGAGGCGGCGCAGTCCCACTTACTCCCGCTGGAGAGCATGGGTCGCACCATGGCCTCAAGCGAGAGAGTGTCCACGCCCAGACCCACTACGAGGACCTGTCGCTGTTGTGCCCACGCCGTGCACTCCACCAGCGTGTGGAGCGCCGTGTCATCGCTGCGGTCCTCGCAGTGCTGACACTCGGCCGTGGTTTCCCGGTGTTTTCGCCACAGATACCTACCGAAGCTACCGTGCCCGGCAAGCATCTGTGTCAACCGGTAGGAGAGAGCACCGTGTCTTCTCTCCAGCCACTCGTCCATGACCGGTCTGACGGCCGCGATTGTGGCGAATCCCCCCTTTTGTTGCTCAAGTCGCACCTTCCATGTCTCTACGGTTTCCTGGCGGAGCAGGGTCCGCTGGGCCTCGATTTCTCGAGACGCAGGCCTTTGGCCCCGCTCCAGCGCCTCCTTGCGCCATCTGAACAGTGACGCAAGGGCTCTCGCTTCCAGGTCCCATGGAGGGGTCCCGGCTAGGAGACATGCCGCCTCACCGGAGATCATGCGGTATCCTCTTATCACCCTGACGGCCATCACTCTCTGCGGGCTCAGCAGTCTAGCCTCATTGCTGGCCGATATTGAAGACAAGTCTTAAATCTTAATAATAATATAAAATCTTTAACCTCTTGCACTTGCATACACATAGCTCGAAAGAATAAGCTTTGCCTGAAAAGAATATTACGCATCACTGGGACCTAAATATTTTACGACAATTGAGACGCGGCGCAGTGCTCTTCGCGGGTCATAGTAATGAAGGAAGGAGCGACTGAACAAGTACGAAACCCAGCACATCAGTTGCTCAATCACAAGTTGCAGAGAAATAGCCATTAATTATCATTTGATAAAGATACTTACTAATAAAACTTTTATCGCTCAATTGATAAATTTAGGACATTAAACCTCTGATTATGATTTCAAATATAGGCATCTCCAATGGTACTTGCTGCAACAGATAATCCTGAACCGTTCAATATAATACGCCAGTAGCTAACACGTGTAGTGATAGTGATTCGGCTCGATAGTGTCTCTTCGAACACACACACCGTTGGCAGCTAGCGGACAATAAACTGTGATTGTGATTGGATAAGCGATATTCATCAATAGTGTTTTGCTAGCCTATCTAAGTCAAACTACAATATCGAGATACTGCTTAGATTTGTTATCCATGACTTCAACTAGATCATTGGGTGCTCTCAATAACTTTACTTGCCTGGTAACGGAGCTACCGATGAACGAATGTACCTAAACAGATGAGGGTGTGATGCGCAATACTTTAGAACGGTTTGGAGTACAAAGGGCAGGGTGCTTTTAAGCGTACATTTTGAACGTAACCTTGAAATGCGTCGCAGATAATTTTTATGATGGACCAGAAATAATGTACAATTGATGATATTATGTAGGTACATATAAACAACTTAAGCTGCATTCCGTTAGTGACCTCGTAATATGGTAAGAATTTAGCTTAGCGCTCATACTATTTCAGATCATTCAGTGAAAATGTAAGCATCAATTCAACCATCAAGTAACTACCATCCTCTTTTCCAGGCGCCTTGGGTTTCAATACATAAATCTCAAGGTTACACTATAGATGAATACTACCTCTCTGACGACTACTCGATAGGTTCCTGGCCTATTTTTATTGAGCCAAGAGTACCTATATGTAGAAACGGGATAGTAAATCTAAATAACAATTAGGTTTATGTGTTGGTAGCATTTGTATTTCGATCTTCTTTGCACATTTTACCATCTGTGTAGAAACAGAAACAGCTAAAAGGAAAGGCGAAGATACTACCTCTTACCAGTAAAATAAATATATTGTTATAGCAACACTTAGCCTACCTCAATACTTATATTACTATTAGCGAAAGTTTAGATGACTGCCAAACTTCCACATGTCCTGTTAGCCATTTATACAAGAAACCTTTGGCACGATTTGTCTCCATTATTTTTCTCTTTTATTTTCCTTAACACGCTTCGATGCATCTCGGCTTGTCCTTTTGTCAAACATAAGTTTCTATTGTCATTGTTATTCTACCACCTACTTTGGACAAGGAATAGTTTTTTCAATTCTCTTGTTTTAGCACCTTTTCGAGTAAAATAATGTTTGAATATTCTAAAAAATACTGGTTTCTGGCAGTAGATATCACACTCCCTACATACATGCCAATGCGAGCTTGGTGTCAGCCCAATTTCTTTGACTTAAAGACTAAGTTTCTAAATGGACAGTGCCCTTTGAATTCACGCGCGATTTCTGAATAGCCCGACTAATTTCTGACATATGCAATGCCCCATTCAAGGACGTCACGCTAGATACATTACTGACATCTCACTTCAAAACTGGCTCTGCTAATTGCTAATGCCAAGCTATTCCAAAATAGACACGCAAATTTATATTTATCCAAATAAGAGTATAGAAACATACGACGATTATTATTCAAGTACCAACGCCACAGTGTTTGAAATTGAGGATTTTCCCTAAGCAAAGTATGACGAGACGACCCACAGCATTTTTAGGTTACTGAACTTTCATAAATGGTTGGAAAGACGATTGGTGTCTTAGTGTCATAAATAGTATAATAGTAAAGTGGAATAAAATGTAGGTAATAGGTCGCATTGGCCATAAATGTCTCATGTTATGTGAACGTCATTTAGTACCTACATTCACAATGTAACACAACGATGAAGTTGAAACACATGTTCAATGAGAAGATCAAGTTTCTTATGAAAAACGCCTGGAAGGTCTTACAAATAAAAATACAAGGTGCTCTAAAAACAATTAACAAGATCAATTAACGATTACTGTGGTAAGGTATTTTCACGGTTGTTCTTTGAATAAAGACAGGTCTCCTCAGAAACATCACCCGCACACGGGGATTCCAACCGATAGGTGGATCCGAAGGTGACTGGTTAATTGCCTTGTACGCAGTGCACGTACAGTCACTGACATGTCACAAGACGTCTGCCACCGGCCGCGGCGATCCCTCAGCGAATTCCAATTGGGAAGAGCGAAAAAGACACGAGCCAAGCATGCGCGGATAAAAAGTTGCAGCACCGGAGCATCGCCGCGGGAGGCACCACCGCGGCGAAGTGCGCATCCGTTCGACGCAGCTCTCCCTGTGCCTTCGACTCATGCAACTGAATTGCAAGATTAAATCGTTTAGCTATATGATGCATATCCCTTTAGTCTTGTAGATCTTAGTTAAGCTCTTCCCTTTGACTTAGCTCTAACAATGGCTTAAGCTACTTGCTCCGAAGTTCAGCGCACAATAACTGTTAGCTAAAAAGCAACTTTGGAAAAACACAGCGTATACCAATAACTGTTCACATGCGTCATATTTAAAAGTAGGGTATGAATTTGATGCTAAATGTCCTAGTTCCCAGTATTGGTTCGGTCAGTTTAAAGAATTGGCGTCAAAAGGCCGGTGGCGCGCGCCGCGACTTACAAAAACAAAGCCGTCTGGTGCGCGAACGCGTATCACTGCGATGAAAGACATTCGCAAGTTTGCGATTGAACACCTCACGTCATAAGTACTACTCACTTTAATAAGATATGCTTGCCTTTCCAAACATTCCTAGAAGGGTGAGCACCTTGATTTGTATATCCCGTCCATAAACATAAATAATATATGTATTGGTGACATCGTGCATCGGTAGGAGGTACTAACATACTTATAACTTTGAGAAATGAAGTAAAGTAGTGAGTGCGTGAGCGCACCTCGCCTGCATAGCAATGGGGTGTACTTCGTCTGCAGACGCCAGCGTCATACGAATGATGCGATATAACGGATCGACCCGATTATTTCTGTCCATTTCACGACTGTTTAATAGCAATGTTAAACTCAGCGAAAGCAAACATACACGCCCTGTTTATCGAATATTTTACGATCTTCACCGGATACATTTTAAAATGCTAAGCTTTGTAGAAGCAGCTGAAAGATTGTTTGATTCAAACGCATGCTGCTAGTTTTACTATTTCTGATATTTATATTACAGTTAGTCATTTAACATTCTGATTTACCTGCGTGTATGTTGATTCAGACTCAGGTGTTTATAATACACGGATACTTTATTTCAAATAAGATTTACTATTCAAGAAATAATTTGGTGCTGAAACATCTGGACGAGGTCTGCTTATCTAGTTATTTCGTAATTCACTCCAATAACATTTACGAGGAATTAATTTTTAATAGCAAATGCAGAGCAGATTCTAGAAGAATAATCTTGTTCTGTGATTATCAAATACCGATAAACTTCTTTAGGATTTACGCCTAAAGAAGGATTCGAACCGTCCATGGATTCGAACCGGCTATAACCAGAGGATTTTTCTTCAGGAATGTGCAAAGAGAATTAAATTTTTTTTCCACTTCCGTCTCAAACGCTGTAAATAAAATTTCATTGGCAGATTTCAAGTTCTAACATTTGTTCGCAGTTATTACAATATCGCCAAATAAAAAAATAAGTTCCATTATATTGTCTTTCTTAGATAGTGGACCCCTAAATACCAGCTTGAAGCATTTACGCTGTGCAGTATTGCTCTTAAGTACAAAATATGTTCATATTTTTGCAACAAATAATATATTAACCAGGAGTACCTCTCGTGGCCCCGATTGATCACTCAGCACTTTGTAAGGCATCACTGTGATAAGCGGGCGTAAGCAATTGTCATTCTTGAATTGGTGACCGTTTATCGCATGTCCATACCAGCATTTTTGTGTTTCTTGAAGGCACTGAACCATTGGTCTCAGCTGCCAGGACTTGAAAACTACGTTAGTCACAACCTGTCTCTGTCCATTTCAACACATTTGCTGAGATATAAATTGTGACTACTTTTTGAGTGTTCAATATTCACCCCGCTAAACGATAAGGTGTCAACCAAAAGTGTTGCTGTCACTTCGCAGCTTATGTTATAATACAAACGCGATATACTAGAGATAGTCCCCTTGTTTGTAAACTTTGACAGAGCAACGTGAATAAATAACAATGTAATTATAATTGGGGTACTAATGTGGTTTTTGTGTTAGTGGCACCGTCTCGCTTCCGTTCAGGTGACGATTGACGATAACATCTACATACTTATATGCTATTCTAACACAGTTTGTTACTCTAGTAATATTCATTACATTAATCTTCATAAATAGTTATAGTCATCTGTTTAAAATTTGTTGTGGATGTTGTAGCTACGGTCTGATAGTATCTAACATCAGTATATATTTAAAATTGGAAAAGGGCTCGACAGTACTTCTTGCAAATTGGACATGTAACATTAGGTATTATCAATACTTTCGATTGGGGTAGACGTACTACCCCAATCGGAATTATTGATGGAAGTGCATTAATAAAATTATTTCGTTGAATTGATAGATTAATGTGTATCTTGGAGCTAAGTGGAAAATCCATAGCATCTATACCTGCTATATACCTCAATCAACGGTATTGTTGATCGAAGGCTATACTTACAGTAAATGGAAAGATATCCATACTTCATTCTCTGATGATAAAGATGGATGTGGTAAGGAAACACAGTGTTTATCATCACCCATCATCATTAGCAGCTGAAATTAGGATCTGAATTCCACACAGTGCCTAGAGCTTCATCGAGCCGGCCACTGGTGGATCGCTTAGCAATTTGGATGACCTTGGACCTCAACAGATTTGACAAATTCTAATACCTTCTGTAATTCGAAGACTAGTTACAACCATATCGATATATTTTAAAGTTATAAATACGATTATAAGAAAGACTTCATAATTCAAGCCATAATGAAAGCACTTAATTCCATAAATTGTATAAATAAACAAGGCCCTTTGACAAGAATATCCTGGGTAGGGCATTTTTAAACATTTTACCCTTAATATGGAAGTCAGGGTCATCGAAATGAAAATGTCATTAAGCAGCAGGATATAAATAACGTAAAATTTGTTGAAAAAAACCTTAAAATTATCATTGAGTAGATAATGCTTCACACTCGAATATCACTTATATGTACGACATGAGTACGGCGTTATTTTTATGTGGCATTTTTATTTAGTAATAATGTTATAATTTATTGAGCCTTTTGTATTTGTAATGCTAATTATAAACGAGGTTATAAAAGTTTTTATTTCGATGTAGATTTAGATAGCTATTGAAGATAGGGTCGAATACTGATGTTATAAGTAGAAGTGCAGTGCATTTGTTGTTATCGAAGTACTCAATCTATATTCTCCTTTGTGGTAAGCAATATGACTACTATTTATTTACCTCCCACTATGGTGATGTCTATTAGACCAGGTTTCTATACTTTACATATTCCAGGGATATTTATATTATACACAAACAGTGCTAGTCATACCTGAATAAACTTTCTGGGTCAAATTTGCTCTTGGAAGACAGTATCGTGGGCCTACAGTAAATTTTGAATGCTACCCACAGTTTCTTGAATGAGATAATATACACAATTTCTGTTTAGTACGAGTATAACATCATCTTACCTACATCTTCGTATAGTCATGGGTAAACACACTTCTTATAACCATAGCGACGATAGTTATTTCTAGAATAGAAAAGTATTTTTTTGGGGAGGTTTTATCATAAATCGAATGAATATAGGTGCAATTCTATACATTTGTACCGTGTAACTTTCTAAGAAGTGCCGGCCGGTAGATGCCCCAAGACGTATATTATGTGGAAAATTTGGTTGGTTCCGAGTAGGTTGTGGTAGCTAGTGGTTAAGCGTCTTGCACGGATTGCGGGAAGTCACGGGTTCGAATCCTGCTTGAAACCAATTCTTTTTCCATATTTAAAATTTATGATCACGATCAGTTAACATACTAATTGCTTTTCAAAAATAATCTTAATATAAAAGTATGTTCATACACAGCTGAAACAACGATATTAGCTTGAGCCTGGAACGTTAGGCTGCTCTTTACAGTTGATACCGCTAAAACAGTGATACTAGGTGAAAAGAGGATATTTTAGATCTAAGATCAAATAGTAGGCAGACCTTCATTATAATTATGTCGTATCATAAGGTTAAGCAATTTAGGTACTGTTGCAGCCCTATAACAGAGAACGCGGGTTATTGTCAAAATTTATATTATGGAACAATGAATTTACCTAACAATTTTATAAAACTTTTTTTTTTTATTCTTTATTGCACATCAAAATATAATAAAAATATAAAAACAAAATACAGTACAAATATTACGCTGTACAAAGGCGAGCTTAACTCATAATTGAGTTTTCTTCCAGCAAACCTTGGGGTTACTTAAGTAAATGCGCAACGAAGGGGTTAAAAAGTGAACAATATTTTTTTTTTAAAGAAATAATAAACCTTATAATCATATAAATGACTATATACATACATACATACATACACAAATACATAAACATACATACACACATATACATAAACATACTTACATATAAAAATAATAAACATACCTACATATAAAACTTCAATTTAAAGTACCTCTAAGGTATTAGCCCGTTCTCTATCAAACTTGATACATACTAATTCACGCCTTTCATTCAGAAATCTTTCGTCGTAGGCATACGCCGACAATTTACCTCATATTTTTAAATCCTACGTAATAGGTGGCGAGCCTATTGCCGTTTTGAAATGGACAGGCGCAGGTCGTGTGGTCCGGCATTTGAAAATTTTCAAGCCGCCCATTCGGCCTTCAACGTGACTTAACGGTTATAATTTTAGTGTCAACCGGGTTTCTTTTCCTTCTCTATGCAATGGATCGTTTTGCGAAAGTGATCCCTTAGTCGTCTCTTACTAGTACTAGTACTAGTACACCCTTGGGGATAATTGGGTTGGCGATAATTTGTACTCTTTCCCGTCGTCACACGGCCGTTGCCACTCGGGTCATGATGAGCCTTGATGATTCTTGAATTTGCACAATTTGTTCGAAACTGTAATTTCATGATCGAAAAAAGTACGTACTTAGATTCCTATCGTATTACACATTTTAACAATAACTTCGACGATTTTTAATCTGTTATCACTTTAAAATTAGTATCAAATCCTTTATAACCTTACACTTAACCCATGAATTGCCTTAACATGGTACATTTGCCACCTGCACGGCTTAGTTAACTCGTGTACTTAGTAACTTAAGGTTAGTCCTCCTGTTACAATATTTTTGTGGCTTCTGTCTACCTCTACACGTAACTAATTATCTACATGGATAAACCTGTATAGGTAGGTCATAGTTACATATTTGATATAGTTTTTAACGATCACTTTATTATTTTTTGGACACTATTATTATTGACTAGCTGATGCCCGCAGCTTAGCCCGCCTAAAATTTGTCCCCGCGAGAAGTTATTCCCGGGATAAAAGGTAGCCTATGTGTTATTCCAGACTATAATGTATCTCTGTACCAAATTTCAGCTCGAACCGTTAAGCGGTTTGAGCGTGAAAGAGTAACAAACATCCACACTCACAAACTTTCGCATTTATAATATTAGTAAGATTAGATTATACTAAGCCAAGAAAATTGATTTATTGTAGGAGATACTGCAATTACTGCTTATGTCTCTGTTCTCTATTGGTAGCTGGACAAAGTACCTCGTTAGCAGGCATAGGCCTAAAAATTCTTGGACTGACCATATCATACCTGCATATTTAGAAAAAAAATAAGTTGGCTGCTGTACAATGTGATGATGTGAATTGCCTAGATTTTTTAGCTTTGTTTACCTGGAACTGACGTATCTCTGTATATGTCCAAAGTCAACAGTTTTCTATTTGTCTATACTAATATTATAAAGAGGAAAGATTTGATTGTTTGTTTGTTTGTTTGCTCAGTTTTCCCAAACGCCTACAGTATGGGGTTCTTCAAAAGGGGTCTAAGAAGGTTTTTACGGGGTCGGCAGCGCGAGTGTGGCGCCTCTGGTGTTGCAAACGTTCATAGGCTGCGGTGACCACCGGTCCGTCTGGTGGGCCGTGTGCTTGTCTGCCACCTTAGTGGTATAAAAAAAAAAAAAAGAATAGGCTCCAATCCAATATAAAAAAAAAATGTTTTAGTATTGTTTATGTTTATGTTTGAGTATTGCCACGGGAACGGGAATTACGCGGGTGAAACCGCTTGGCGTCCGCTTGTATCTAATATGTTATTTTGAATTTGTCGCTCCCAACGTCGTCATTCACTAAAACAGTGTCGCGAACAGGCTATGTCACAAAGCCTGTATAATAATGAACATAAATTCATTGTGTTCATAATGGCATATAATTATCATCCAGCATAGATTATGAGTGAGCTGATTAAATTTTGTGAATAATTTACATGCGTTCCGGAAATCCTAACAATTGTCTGTCGGCCATTTAATAATACTGCTTTTGTTATTTTATCCTGATATTATTAAAAAATATGCAAATCGATCGCGGCCCAACAGGATGTTCATTTTAGTAATAATGTCGATGTATTTGCATGTAAATGACGACTGTATCCGCGGATGTTCCAATTACAAATTGTAATATGCAGCGTCAGAGGTTGAAAACAAAATGCATGACACATCTCATTATAATAATAATAATCAAAATACTTACATACTATTATAATAATTTCCATAAATTTAGAAATTACACAAGTCTGCCAGGTATCACTGTCCAGTAGTCCCAATACATCGCAAACATTTTATCGTTCCTAACAGAATGTACAGGTGTTGCTACTAAGCGATAGATGGCGCTATGCGTACCATAACAAAGGATTCTTTAATAATGTGGTAGGTACTACACTACTTGTTTTTATTTTTCTATTCAATATTGTATTCCAAAATATACTGATAGCGCGACTAATACGTGCAAAATTGAGAATTAACATAGATAAAAACGTTTAAATGATGTTTTCAATTGTTATTCTAATGTTAACGATACCAACGCTACCTATAAATTAGTAAAATGCTGACTTAATTAGAATATTGTTTTAGGTAATTCGAATTTCTGTGAGGTGTCTTTAAGAATGTATTGGAACAAAAGTGCATCGTTGATCGGCGGGAGGTCGTATACGGCCGGCGGGTTGCATGCTGCAGGCTACACTGCACGCCCCCGGCCCGCCCAACGTCCCCACTCGTCCCTCACCTCCTTCCCTCCCCCTCTTCTTGAACCTCACTTGTTTTGATGTAAGGTGTCCACTGGCCACTATGCAAAACTCATGCCTTGCCGAAGAGGTGGGAAGTGCGCCGTCCTTGTCGTTATTGTAGCTAAGATAAACTTTTGAACGTGCACATTCTTGTGCCGTGCTTATGTTGAGTAAGCATCTGTTATTTCCGCTAAGTGCACAATAACTTGTTCGGTTTAAAGTCGAGTAGAGTTATCGTGTTTTTCAATAATCGTTTGTTGTAACTAGATTAAATAAATTAGACTCTATTTGGCAGGGGCTTATGTTTGCCGAGGTACCTACCTACCTATCTATTGTAAGTTAATATGGAAACATGTCTTTTTGCATTTTATTTTTTGTAGTCCCAGTCACATTTATCATCTAAAATCTCTACTCGTTTTGTTTCCCTTACAGAGGAGAATATTTGACTAAGGACCTTTATCAGAACCTTGGTCATTGGCAGAGTCATCGGCGACTAGTAGGTAATGAGTGGTTTGAGTCCAGATAATTTGTTGGGTCATTATTTGCCTTAGGGTTAATATCAGCTAACTGTCTGACCGTAAAATCAAATCTATGAAATTCTACTTTGCAATAAACCTCACTTTCAAGTCACGTACAAGCTAAATGAAGATGTCGTAAATATGAAATGAAATAAAAAAGGATGTGCACTGACTAGACAGCAGTCGCTTCAGTCTTCTTGGGCTCCCATTTTCTGCACGTAGGTCCGCCAGTGGACCCATTGTACGTGAGTGTTGGCTGTCACTCCAGCCAACCCAGCTCCAACCAGAAGCGCAGGATCCTCTTCGGGTCCTCACGCGCTTCCCGGAGTGTTGTGGGGCTGCCAAGTATGTTGACTCTGTATGTAACCAGGCTCTCGCATTCCAAGATTGCATGAGCTATGGTTTCTTCTTTCGACAGGCACGCTCTGCACAGTGTGCTGTCCGTGATACCTAGGACATTCAAGTGCTTATTCACTGTACAAGGACCCGTTATTGTGCCTACCATGGTTCGTAGATCAGGAGTCGCTTCTAAACATATACCTAGCTAAATCACAGTTCTCCAGGCAGTCAATCAAAGCAGATTCGGGACTTTAAAGTAGAAGTTAGATGTTACCAAGATAAAACATACGGGTGAAGAAGAAGGCAAGCTATACCATTTTCGAAATATTTTTCTATAAATCCTCTACTGGTATTGGTCAGTTTTGTATTTAACCGACATCATAAAAGGAGGAGGTTCTCAATTCGACTGTATGTATTTTTATGATGTATGTTCACCAACATTTCCCTTAATTATACACGGATTTCAAATTTTTGTTTGTTGGAGAGTTCACTTCTAAGGCACCATTTTCACCAGGTCAGGATCTGATGATGGGATCCAGGAGATATCGAGGGCAACCACCGAAATTTTAGGGACAACTAGTGCGTGTGTTAACTTTTTTATTAATTGCTTTAAAGTGCTACAATGTAATGAAAGTCTGGAGGCGATGTCACGATGGAGTCGAAAGGCAGTCAAGGGAATTCCTTAAAGATTTACAGCAGTAAAGTACCTTGTGTTTGGATGAGATGGATGAATTTCACACCTAGTTAAATAGATTTTCATCTTGTCAGTCCACGCATCAGTCCACCCGTAACTTAAAATAATGTAAGAAGAAAATTATTAACAAAAGTTAAACCGACTTCAAACAAAATCTGAATATTAAGATTATTTTTGAAAACTAATTAGTATAAGCCCCGCAAGTTGATATTGCGCTTGGCGGCCATCTTGGTTACCACTTGGTGACGTATGTCCGTCGAGCAGTCAGTACTAAAAAAAATACCGTACGCAGCTTCGCGAGGCCAGCGCGCGCTCGCGCTACGTCACGATGACGTCACTTAGCTGTCATTATGACAAGGTTCCAGCGCATTACCAACTTGCGGGGCTTATAAGTGTTGCACGGTTTGCAAGAAGATGCAGGTTCGAATCCTGCTCGAAACCAATTCTTTTTCCATATTTAAAATTTAAAAACTAAAAAATTTAATTTACTTAGCCTAAAGTAAAATGTATTTTGATTTATCAGATTTTAATTAAATATAATCTGATAAATCAAAATACAGAGATTTTATTGAACATCATTATTTTAATAAAGTCTGATAAATAAAATATATATTACTTTGTGCTAAGTAAATTAAATTTTTCAGTTTTTGTTTGAAGTTGGTTTCATTTTTTGCTATTTTTTTTCTACTTTAGCAAATATAAAATCACTATGAGATCAAATATCATGTACCTAACCACTGAAAAGATGGCTGACCTACTCGGTTCAATCTGTCGATCAAATGATTGTGCCCCAAAACTAAAGGCGTTTAATCAGCTGCTCGACTGTTGGGATCCCCACTGATTCAAGAGCGATCAGGAGAAACATGAAACGTATTTAAAATCACAACAAACCGGGTAGGTACCAGTTTAGATAAGTGGAATGAAACGTACTACATAATAGCGTTGTTGCGTAAAATCTACGGAAACGGCGGTTTCATTCCTTTCTGTACCGTACACATAGGTAGGTACCTATCCGAATCTATCAATGATAAAATCCAGAAACAAACGCTGGACTAGTACCTGCTATGCTAGTATATTTTTCTACTATGCTAGTACTAGCTAGTAAAGTAAGTAGCAAAATAATACGTGATATTTACATAAACGGTATTAGCGACCCGGCACGCGTATACTTTTTGCTAGAGTTACGGTTTCTAAATTTCCAAATTTCATCGAAAAGTAGAATAACCGTAATATGAAAAATCCGTTAGATCCGCCCGTGATTTGGTTTCATTTACCCGCTAACAATGATACGAGGCATACCTTCACGCCGCATGCAAATCTCTACTCTCTACTTACACTTAGTTGTTGCTGATAGACAGCGAAGTTCATAATGTATTTCAATACCATAGTCTGTCTTGGGAATCTTTATTTCTTTTGCTCAAGAAGATATTAGGTCTTAGGAAGAGACTTATGAAAGTTGAAGAAGCGAAAGTTGTTTGCCAGGATCGTAGCAAGTGGAAAGTCATAGTCTCTGCCTACCCCGTTGGGAGACAGGCGTGATGTTATGTATGTATGTATGTACTTGCTAGGACTTTCAGTATTATACTCCCATACTCCAATATTCAAAACGCAGTAGCCCTCTGACATATAATTCCCTCCACCTGCATTGGAAGTTAAGTTCTTATGGTAAAATTATGTTAATTGCAAAGCAGACTGGTGGGTAGGGGACTATATGAATTGGATAATTTGAGCTATGGCTAAAGTAGGCATCAATCAATTCAGTTTTATGATCCCAACTCACTAGATAAAACCCATATACTCGAACCATACTGCTTCTGAGGTGATGGAGTAACATCGATGTGACTAAGGGTACCGGGAGATGCAGCGCTGAGTTCGACATTTTGGAGCTGAACTACAGCCGGTTTCCCTGCAGCTATGTCCTTGTTAAAGATTCTTCTATTACCGAGTAAGTATGCGACTTCCTTCCTCTAACCAGACAAATATGGCCAGCTAGAATAGAGACTTTCTTCACTTCCGAGAGTAGCGTCTTGCTCCCCCTTTAGACTGCGTCCGTCATAATTACTATTATTCACAAATTTCTACAAGAAGTAATAAAACTATACCAAAAATTCTGATCGCTCTAAGCCCCAAAAACAATTCCTTCGTCTACCTATTTTTCTCCAGAGATTCTAGAACCTTTTTTTTATACCACTAAAGTGGCAGACAAGCGTACGGCCCCACCGACGCACCGGTGGTCACCGCAGTCTATGGACGTTTGCAACACCAGAGACGCGACAATCGCGCTGCCGACCCTGTAAAAACCTTCTAAGACCCCTTTTGAAGAACCCCATAATGTAGGCTTTTGGGAAAGTCGAAGCAGGGAGATCATTCCACAATCTAAGAGTACGAGGAAGAAAGCCTCTATCGGATCTCACCGTGCTTGAGCGTTCAGGACGCAACGTATGAGGATGAACACTCTGTCTGTGACGAGCGGTGCGGGTGATAGAATGTAGCCGTGGGCATCATATCAAACAATTAACCTACTAAAAAGCTGCCAGATCAAGCTATATTTTACAGAGTATAATATTATTATTTCGAAAGTTTGTGTGTAGATGTTTGCTACTCTTTCACGCTCTAACGGCTTAGCGGTTCGGCTAAAATTTGGTTTAGGGATCGATATTAGTCTGGAATTTTTACCCCGGGAATAAGTTTACATGGGAAGCGGGAATGGAAACAACATTTTTCGCGGGCGAACTGCGGGCATCGGCTAGTCTTATATATAATAAATGTAAAATAGTTTAAAAAACTAAAAAACACGCTTCAAACCTTTTTATTTAATACCCATATCATGGGGGTGCATTTCAAATAGCCAATCCGCCATCTTGGATGTCCGCCATGTTGGATTTAAGTCACGTGACAATTTTTTTCGTATTCCTTACAGCAAACCCTTTAATTTGATTAATTTGATACCCATATCATGGAGGTGCATTTCAAATAGCCTGTCCGCCATTTTGGGGAGGCCGCCATATTGGATTTGTAATGACGTTTTTTAGCTAGTCACGTATTGTCATCAGAACTCAGAGCGTGTGCAAAATTGGGTCCAATTAACATTCCAAGATTTTCTAACATACATAGTTACAAGTAGTGACCGACCGAAGTTTCGGTTTCGGTTTCGGCCAGTTACGGCCAAAAAATCGAGTTTCGGTTTCGGCTAAAATGGGCCGAAACTTTCGGCCGGGCCGAAACTCACGTGTTCATGAATTTTGAGTGCCTGGCTTTGCTTGTGACGTGTTTGGGGTCAGCCCAACCAGTTAATATATTAATAACCGAAGATTACAGATTTACAAAGGACTTCCAATCAATAGTAACAATAGTATTTTTTTTACGGAATCCTGAAAAGGTGATCTAGGACATTACATAGCCCTACCCCTTTGTTGTCGGTTCCGTTGACTTCGTTGGTCGTCTGTCTGTCTGTCAGCAGACTATAACTCATGCACCGTGATAGTTAGACAGTTATTTTTTTAACAGATGATGTAGGTATTTCTGTTGCTGATATAGTAACAAATAATAAAAAAAGACAAATTAATAATAATAAAGGGGGCCTGGGGCCTCCCATACAACATGCGTGATTTTTTGCCGTTTTTCTTGTACAGAACACCACGTGCGCTAGTCCGGCTCACTGTTGTCCAGTTTTAGTTATATATACTTCTAGAATGTAAACAAAACCAGCCAAGAGCTAGTAGCAGGGCACCGTGTGGTTTTAGCATATTATTATAATTTCAATTTCAATTTATTTTATTCATTCAAATTAAAAGTTCAAATACGATAAGTGCGAGTCGAACTCTCGCACGGAGGGGTTAAAGCGGGACCCTATTAACGAGATATGAGGCCTAGCCGTCCGTCTGTCTATTAGTCACGAGGTTGTATTGTACCTATATTTGTATCGCCGGATCCGTGCCAGATAGAGGCCTAAAATTTTCACTGTTCAGTAATCCTACAGAACAAAAACCACGCGAATCCTACCTAACAGCCTACGGTTGGGAGTCCCTAGTATGCTCTCGAAATGATGCATACTGCGGCCGCGTCATTGGGGGGTTGTTCAGTTGTTATCCCGCTTCTTGAGGGGGGCATGCATGAATCTCTCACGTCACGCTATCGTCTAAGGCCTGCTTCTGTAAGGACGGTGAGCAGCCCCGTCACCGTCCTCAGGCCCCTGGTCATGGAGGCTGATAGTATGGGGCGCCGCCGCAGACTGTGGAACTCGGGTGGGAGAGTACTCTCCCGCTTCCTCCCCTCCGTCTCTTTCATGAGCAAGACCTGCTTACAGGAAGAGGCCTATGGCCCAGCTCTAGCGCCTCCTTTCACCGTTTAAACAATTACGCAAGGGCCCTTGCTTTCAGGTCCTATAGAGCGGTCCCGGCTAGAAGACATGCCACCTGAACTAAGATCGTGCGGTATCACCCTGACAGCCATCTCCTTCTGCGGGCTAAGCAATCTAGCCGCATTGCTGGCCATCAGGATCTCCGCCCATACGGAGGCCGAGTTTAGGGCCATGCTCCGCACGATCCCAAGGTACAGTCTCCTGCAGGGAGCGTTGGGTCTCTCGATATTGGGCAACAACCGCGAGAGTGCGGCTGATGCCCCCCTCCCTCAGCTATCGGACCATACTTCGGAAGTGGTATCCGAAGTTCCACCGGCTTTTGAGTACGAGCCCCAAATACGTCATCGAGAGCTCGATGCCGATGCTTACGCCCCCTATATGTGAACTGCATCCCGCAGGTGGCCTTTAGGGCTGCGTCTCGGTGCGTTGCTCCTCGCGCTGTATCGTCGTAACACGTTACCCTCGTAACACGTTACGCCGACACCTTTGAGCAACGGACCACGCAGCACCCAATCGCAACTGATGTTCCACAGAAGCGGTGTTCCATAGGGATCAACTATAATACACCGAACGACACATCTCGCCGACCCAGACCTCCCAAACGCAGCTCCAGGGCAAGGTGATGAAAGCGCTGGCGATGTCAAGAGACACTGCCACCACCACCTCACCCTGTTCTGTTGCCGCTAAAACAAAAAATACCTACTAAAATCAGAAAAAACCGGCCAAGTGCGAGTTGGACTCGCCCATGAAGGGTTTCGTAGCAGCTAGTAACATAATATAAAAGTTCTTATAGTTCGTTGTTGTTCACATGTTACATGTTTTAACACGTTCGCAGTGGTAGTGATTTTTCTAACCGAAAATTGCGGTTTATGACGTATTAAAAAAAAACTACCAGCTCTATCTCGTTCAAACCAATTTTCGTTGGTAGTTTATATGGCAATGTACATCATACATTTTTTTTAGATTTATCATTCTCTTAGTTTAGAAGTTAGAGGGAGGGGACACACATTTTTCCACTTTGGAAGTGTCTCTTGCGCAAACTATTCTCTGTAGAAAAAAATGATTTTAGGAACCTCAATAGCATTTTGGAAGGCCTGTCTATAGATACCCCACACGTATGGATTTGATGAAAAAAAAAATTTTGAGTTTCAGTTCTGAGTATGGGGACCCCCAAAACTTACTGTTTTTTTTCTAGTTTTATATAAGATTCTTAATGCGGTTCACAGAATACATCTAGTTACCAAGTTTCAATAGCATAGGCCTTATAGTTTCGGAGAAAAGTGGCTGTGACACACGGACGGACAGACAGACAGACAGACATGACGAATCTATAAGGGTTCCGTTTTTGCCATTTGGCTACGAAACCCTAAAAAGCATCCACACAACAAACGTACATTTTGTAACGAAACCCTCTGTGCGGGAATCCGACTCGCACTTGGCTGGGGCCGAAAGTTCGGTTTCGGTTTCGGTTTCGGCTGGAAAACCAGTTTCGGTCGGACACTAGTTACAAGTGAAGCTAATAAAAGCGTGTTAAAAATTAATCGCAAAATGTGTTGGTAAGCGCATAACTTTCCGTGGACCAGGTGGACCGATTTCACTAATTCTTTTTTTGTTGTGTAAGGTATTGTCAGGAGAAGGTTCTTATGGAAGAAAAAATATTGTATTCCCACGGGAACGGGATAACGCGGGTGAAACCGCGTGACGTCCTCTAGTATACTATATTTAAATGTGCCAACCTCTGCTGTGTTTGCCCCATCCGTAGCCCCTAAATCAGTAATAAAGGCCTAGTCGGTGGTCCACTTCAGAATTAAACACAATTTACGATAGAATAGATTGTTCATAGTTCACTTGAATTATAACTTGCTCATGCCTACGCAGACCGCTAAGTGGTTTAACTAGATGTCCTTTGAAGTCATTTTAGTCACAGCGTAGTTAGAAATACTTATTTATAGTCTTCGCTATCTAAATCTTCTGTTTATAAAGGTAGGTAACTAGGTAGTATAAGTATACTAGCTGATGCCCGCAGCTTCACCCACGTACAATTTTGTTTCCGTTCCCGCTTCCCGTGGGGACATATTCCCGGGATAAAAAGTAGCCACTATGCTATTCCAGACTATAATCTATGGCTTTACCAAATTTCAGCTAGATCCGTTCAGCCGTTAGAGTAACAAACATACACACATCCACACTCAGAAACTTAGGGATTTATAATATTAGTAAGATATTTACAGAATTCATCGAACTGACCTCATTAAGAAGACTCATTTATCTAGTGCAATCTACTATGTAGTAGAGTGTTGTACCTGTTGTGTTGCAAACATTCATAGGCTACGGAAACCACTTTCGATCTGGTAAACCGTGTACAGTTTATAAGTATATGTAAGTAATAAGTTTGTGATAGTAATGAGGCAGATCACAGGGCCGCCAACTTAACGACAACTCAGAATGTCAGAAGTTTTACGGACTGTGAGAGTGGCCCCCAATCACTAGATGTGCCACGGCTTTCCATCAGGCTGGTGATGACGTCGATTTGGCGAGCTAAATATGTATAAAAAAAGTTATGTAATAGGTACACTATGATTAATGAGTACCACAAAATAATTGAAACGTATTTCGGCTCTTGTGTCTGTAATGAGAAATCCTTCGGATGACTCCTGAAAAGAAATTTCTCGAAACTATCACTTTGATAGCAGCTTGATCACGTGGTTACAAATGAAACAATCGAATTACATTGGTCATAAGAATTCTGCATCGCGATAGCAAAGTAGGTACTCCCCCTGGCCAATGATTTTATAATAAAACAGTCGAACATGAACCGATGGAGTATTTACCTAACCTGGTTGCAGGACCGTCTTGTTAGGGCATCTTAACCTTCCTCCACTTTGGAAATACAAGAGAAAAAGAGTATGGTAGAAGACTGAAAGTTTTCTTGTCCATCCTAACAGCAACTTTTATATTATTCATATCTTTTTAAAGACTATTTTTTTTACCTTTTCGGCCCATTCATGCTTAGAAAGGGCTTAAGGTCCACATCGTTGAAATATGCATTGAGCTTGTCTCTTTCTTTGCTGTAAATTTGAAATACCTACTAGTAGTAGTAGTAGAATCACTTATGGCACCGCGGTCTCAGTGTTCTGTAAACGATTACTGTATTTAGCAATATTAACTACGGCCAGTTATGGATGAGTGACCATCAAATTACTACTTTGTGACATTTATGCGTTTTCGTGTTTTGGAAAGCACGTTAAGCCGTTGGTCCCGGTTGCCAGTAAAATGGCAGTCGTTAAGCCAAGTTAAAGGCCTTTATAGGTTTTAAATTTCAACAGCGGGCAGTAACAACCTGCCAAGCTGGACAATTTCTAGAAAAAAAATGTTGAAATGTGGGCATATAATATGTCTCTGCCTACCCCTTCGGGGATGAAAGGCGTGATCATATGTATATTATATATCTAATTTAGTACACTTCTATCTTTGTACAAATAAGTAGGGAGAACGATTCCGAATAACGCAAAGACGACCCCGGAACTTGCAACTTCTCTACATATTAAAGTAATTTGGTACCTACTTAATACGTATCTACTATGTAGGTAACGGAAGAACACATTAATTGACCGTAAGTACCTATGTAGGATGTCCGACCTTTTATGTACTTAAGTACACATGCTTAAGTATTGTAATGACATTTCAAGAATGCATTAAATATTTACACGGCACGACATTGTATTGTTTTACCATTGACAGCGGAACTCGACTTCACCGCGAAATCCTGGAACGGCTTTGTACAAAACCTGTTCTGGTATGTAAAAAAAATGCTTAATTGATTTCGTTAGTTTAGTCATACTAATTCGCTGATTAATATTAATTGGCCACCATATACGTGCAAAAGTTGCAGATGGCTTGTAACTACTTAGTGGTTTTACATTGAGAAAATTTTATGGTTCCGATTCGGTATCGGTCTGTTGTCCCCCTGACTCCTTTTCGGAAGCGGTATCTTACTAATTGTTTCGGATATTCATTTAATTGCTAAATTGTTTCTATAAGTCGCGAGGTGTCATACAAACAGTCTGTACAGATAAAGGCACAGTAGATCGAATAGTCCGTTAGGCTACTTTTCAGTTTGGAATACTGCTTACATGAAAAGGAAGTAGACATCCCAGTACTTACTTTATGGGTAGTGTTACGAGTATATTTACTTATCAAAAATAAGTAACTGAGTAAATGCAATCATGAGAAAGATCCACGCGAGAGAGATCCAAAAATCATATTATAGTTACCTACCTAATTTAGTTACGTTGAATTCCGATGATCTGAGTTCTGGCGTTTGTGTATTTTATCGATTTTGTACTGGGTTAGTAGAGGCCGAAACCTTTTGACATTAAGTTCAATGCGTCTTTTGCTCACTTGGCAATATTGTGCCCTATCATGGCATAAACTGTAAGTCAGTAACTAACCATCATTTTTGCGTGCATTTTCTTGGCGAAGGTTTTCATCACACGTCTTAAACATATCACACAAATTGTAATTTACCAACATAAACATTCTGAAACGATGACTTCACCTCGTGGTCAGCCTTTGGCCATGAGCTTCTTAACCTGGCCAAAACGTTAGTTAACGATAAAAAGGTATGAAACACACAACTGCATCTTCTTCAACGTTGCTGTCAGACAAGTTCTAAACTCCATGAAAAGGAATTACAATAAGTTTTCTCTTAGTCTCAATGTAGGTACATCTCAATAAAATTTGGCAATGGTTCTTTTCAAAAGCAATGTTTCTAGTTGACCCTTATACATTCACTGTCTCTTTTCACATTTGTATCATTTAACGTTCGAATTTCACATTATTATAATTTAACGTACGAATTTCACATTATTATAATTTAACGTACGAATTTCACATTATTATAATTTAACGTACGTATTTCACATTATTAACATTTAACTTATGTACCTACATCCTTTAAGAGCCGTATCTTGGCACATCGCAATATAAAAAATATTTTAAAATTATTTTGCTAAGTGCATTACAGCATGTGAAGTACTAAGACCACCAATAGGTACGACAAGTTTTTACTAACATTATAAATTAAATCAAAGCACAACATCGATTTATGATCGTGGTGAGAATATCTATGGAGAATATGCTACAGTAATTTAATAAACAAGAAAACCAGTAGAGAATCGTTAGTTTTTACTAAAGTAAGTATCGGCTTGAGAGCGATTCCCCGCGGGTGGCGCAAAGCTGAGGCGAGGCCATGCTTCATAATTAGCTTTGATATGAATTTTATAAATGTTTCATGCGCACTACACGAGTAGAGGACAATTAATTAACTCCTGCGCAACGCTTACATTAATTAGCCAAGAGACATGTTACGTCTCTACGTCATACATAAAACATATTCTACTGCGTTCGTTGGAAAATTTATTAATATGATGTTACATTTCAATAATTCAAACTGAATTGTCTTGGCTACATTTTATTCCATCATTATCGGTAAATGGACCACCCCAGCAGAATGTTACTGGTACATGGATTCGTTAAAGCCTCTACACTAATTAGCGCTTATAATTCTTTTATAGTAGTGTTTTGCTGATTTATCATTGATATAATTGGACCTGCTACGATATTGATTATATCCTCCATTAAATATGTTTATGATACCTAATTTGAATCGATCCAGCTGTAGGTAGCCCATCAATCAAATTTAGCTCTATCGTGAATCAATAAATTATAAAAAAAACCGGGATAGTTTATTCATTCTTATTTGTTTTTAAATCAGATGGCAGGAACTGGCCACATACTTGAATATGAACACAACATATTTTTATATTACATACCTACAGGCAGTACATAAATATTATCTAAATATTTGCTGAAATAAAAAATATCAATATAGTAATTTTATGAATTTCTAAAAAAAGTCTGTCTTTAGCCTCGCGGGTTTGTCCGTGACATAGCTCAAACTTCCGTAATATGCCTTTAAAATGAAAGTTTCTTATTTCTTAGCGGATGCCTAGTTACCTACTACATAGGTACTTAATCTCTACCAAATTAGTGTTAAGTTTGTTCATTGGGCTGAGTTATTACTTAGTACAAGTTGTACCGGCGATGTTTGCCTTAGAATTCGGTACCATAGAACATGTATGAGCAAATGAACGATTCTTATTTATTAAACTAGTAGAGTAGAGATAAATCTAACAAATAAAATATCACAAAGGCACATACCTACGCTCCTGAGTCATAATGGTGTACGTAAACGTTACGGATTTTTTTCATTAATAAATGATCTTTTGTATCCCAGAAAAAACAAAAATACAAATATTTTAACCTATACAATGTGCTTGTGCTGTAACTGTCCTTGGTTACAGGTTTAATCAGCCTGTTACCTGGTGGAAACTGTAATTATCAAAAAGTAAGCATCATAACCGCGATTAACCCCGTCAAAATAAATTTTCATTTGTTAATAATACACGTTAGTTTTTTCTTACCTAACTTATAAAGTGTTATCGGAACGGACCGTAATAAATATTATGACTTAAAATAATATTTATTTTATCCACATTAAATTGCAGGTCAATAAATGACCAACATTAATAATCAAAGTGGAATATTTCATTAAGACAGTAGAGACCACTAAGTTTTATAACTTAATAGCTTTCGCAAACTATAACAGGATCAGTTTTTATGGCACTTCCACAAAGGTGTCCTTAGAATCTCAGCTGCAATCATTATTGATATTATTTATTTTTTGTATCATAATTCCTTGCAATGAAGAATGGGTCTCGTTCATTTTGATTCGTTTATTTGTTTTGTCAATCTTCGTTATGGTCCGCAGTTGAATCAAACATTCTACGAGACGATGTTGTATAAAATGTTATAGGTACGAGGCCGGGTCGAATGAATATAGTCGGTACTAAACATTCTAATCATACTTCTGTAATCTGGAGAGTATTTGTCGAATGGCATGGAATATTGTGAATGTCAGGAATAAGCCGACGCAATGCACACAATGGACCGCGTAGTGATAAGGTGTGCCCGTGGTGCGCTCGACCCGCGCGCCCGATTATCCTACCATAGGTAATTTTCCCATGATCAAGAATGTAGCCATGCGATACTCTAACATTGTCTAAACTTGACCACCAATCTGCCAATACATATTATTGAGAAATAGTCGATGTTTTTGCTACTATGCTGCACTCACAACATTATTGTATTCAGCATAAGTTGAAAGTTGAAAGTTAAGTTTAAAGAAGGTTGAAAATCAAAAACTATTTGCAGTTATTAAGTTTTATTGCCCACTAGAAGTACTTTTAATATTCAGCATTAAAGAAACTGCTTTCCATGCTCCTAAAAATTCCTTTCGACGCCTCTAGGTAGTATTTATAGTAGAATTTCGTTCATTTAGTCTCGTGCATGCAAATGAGTTTGACTTTGAATTTGGAGGTATGTTTGTGACCTCTCTACAAACAATCCCTACTAATACAAATCCAAAAGTTACTCGGTCTGTTTGCTACACTTTCATGCCTAAACTACTGAACCGATACTGAAGAATTTGGTACAGAAAAAAGAGTTTTGAAGAGGACATAAACTAGTAAGTACTAGAGTACTTCTTTAAACCCAAACTATGCACTCTAAGTTGTTGGCATCAACTAGTCCAAGATTAAGAATAGATATGTATTGTCAAATAATAATCTTTCCCTCAAATTACAGTTCAGAATGTTTTCTAATATGAGAAGAAAAAAATCTTAGGTATAGAAAATAACATTTGCAAAGTACGAAAGCACTCCATTTATTAACTGAAAATAAAATGTTAAAAGTGGATGTTTTAAAGAAAATTAAAAGCAAGGAACTTTTGCTGATGGCGCCTGGTACCTAATCTGCTCCGTGTAAAGAAGAAATTAAAACAACTTTCTTGGATATTTATTACGCTACTTTTATTACCTCTTAGGTGCTTTTATTCACGGTGTTGAATTTAAAAAGAAATAAATAGGCATGTTTAACGAAAAAGATAAGCTGAATGGAAGTCAACAAATCACAAAGAAGTTGTTTACTTTACAAGATAGTCCATAAATATATATAAAGCTTGCCCTTCAAGCATTAGTAAAAGTGTACTAAGTGTGTCCTTGGGCAGTAAAGTAACAACTCGAGCCTAATCAATTTATATGCAGTGAAGTTAATCTATTCACTACGAGTAGGTACACATACTCTGGAGTGTACCGGAGCCCCAATAATATCTTCAGGGCCATAACAACCTTATATCCCGTTTGCTATATGTTTGCCGCTGGCCTAGAGGCTGGTGTAGAGGCGTAGTATGGGAAGCTACCGGCAAAGTTAGAGTGAACGGGTAGTACCTATAAAGAGTGTACCTACCTGCTGGCTATCGGACGAGGCTCAAAAGTAGGTTCTCCACAGTGTGTTCAGAAGTCAGTCACTTCCAACAATGCTAAAATAAACAGTTAAATTCTAGTGGATCTTAAGACTCACAGGCGTCGGATTCACTCCATATCGAAATAGGGTATAGAAGCAACTGAGAAAATTATAAGATTGTGAGACAAAAATTTGTTTAAGTAAGTACTTGTTCTTGGGCTTACGGTTTTAACCAAAGAATCGTGAAGATTCACATTTTGAAGCGATAGTTTAACTAAGTAGACACTTGGGCAGCCAGTTCAATAACTTATTTGCGATTTGATCTTCATGTCTTGTATTCTCCATCTAATATCCTAGTGTGGAGAAATAGGCTGAGATGTTTCTCCGTGCATCACGAGGTAAGGCTTCCCTGATCATGCAAGGTGATATTGTAAGACTGTGGCTTAGCCATACAGAGTAAATAGTATATCGCTCGAATATTTTCATTATCGTTGTTTGGCGCGTAGGTAGATATAATTTTATGTAAAGTTGTAGTGTAGTCTATCACGCAGTTTACGTAACTCCAGGCTTTCAAAAAAAAGCAAATGTTTTTTAATTTTTTTTTATTTATTCCTTTTTAGGGTTCCGTACCCAAAGGGTAAAGAACGGGACCCTATTCATGAGACTTCGCTGTCCGTCTGTCTGTCTGTCTGTCTGTCTGTCCGTCAGGAGGCTGTATCTCATGAACGGTGATAGCTAGAGAGTTGAAATTTTCACAGATTATGTGTTTTTGTTGCCACTATAACAACAAATACAGAAAACAAAAACATAATTATATTTAAGGGGGGCTTCCATACAACAAACGTGTTTTTTAGCGATTTTGTCTTATATATTGTGTAATAAGGTATCCTTCTCAATTTAAATACGTTAGCTAATTTGAACATTTCATCAAAATCATTCATTCCCTTTACACCATGCAAATTAAATGAATACTTTAGGAGGTATAGCACAATCAAATGTTGCTCAATGAAATTAATTTCGTGTCGCCATGATTGAACATTATACGGGTCACATACTAACTTATTTTTCGACTTTCATCGTAAATATTTTTTCTTTAAAAAGTGAACAACGCTATCAACAGATTATTTTAGGTAGGTGTAAAATTTCAAAGTTAGCTATTTCATAGGAAATAGTAAACAAATAGTCCATATTTTAGATTTTTCTCCGGTATAAACAATTTACGTACAAACACACAATTTATGTTGTAGACGTATAGTTATCGTGTTTATAATGTCATAATTCAAATGTCATCAATATTCTGAAAAAAAAATTAAACAGAGTTCACAAACTCTTTTTGAAATAAATACTGTACCTACCGTAGAGGATCTATACAAAGATAGTTAACACTATAGAGCAACGCGAACTGTCTAAAGACGCGCGTTGTATAACACTATAGAGCAACGCGAACTGTCTAAAGACGCGGGTTGTATAACACTATAGAGCAACGCGAACTGTCTAAAGACGCGGGTTGTATAACACTATAGAGCAACGCGAACTGTCTAAGGTGCGCGTTGCTCTGTGTTAATAGGTAATAAGGGCAACCAGTAGACGCTTGAAATATACAGAATATCGAGCTGTGTATTTTCATAAAAAAATAATTATTAAAACAAAATGGACCTGTACTGGGACATCCTTTCGAGAGCTTACCCGGGGCTCCCAACCGTACGAAGTTGGCCGTTACTTGGGGTTTTTCAGACGGTAGGAGTCCGGTATATCATCCACTAAGTATTTTCAATCTCGTTAAATAAAAAGAAAAAAGGGGGGCTCCATGCAACAAATAGGTATGACTTTTTGTTGTTTTTTGGTACGGAACCCTCCGTGCGGGAGTCCGACTCGCGCTTGGCCGGTTATTTATATATTCACCGACATCTCACACAACGCTATCTGATCCCAAAGTAAGCTAGGAATAACCTGCTTGTGTTATGGGTATCAGACCACGGATATTAATCCTACTTCCTACTTCCTACTAATATTATAAATGTGAAAGTTTGTGAAGATGTTTGGATGTTTAGATGTTTGGATGTTTGTTACTCAATCACGCTCTAACAGCTGAATGAATCTGGCTGATATTCGGTACAGGGATAGAGTATAGTCCGGAATAACACATAGGATACTTTTGATCCCGGGAAAATCTTCCCACAGGAAGCGGGAACGGGAACCAAATTTCACGCGGGTGAAGCCGCGCGCATCAGCTAGTACTTATATACTTTTAAATACATACATATTATACATAGAATTATACTTAGTACTGGCAGGTTGGCACCATATACCACATATTCATCCTCAAACTCTTCATTAACTCCCGATAAACTATTCTATATTTAAATTACGTCAGATAAGGAGAAGATTAAAACAGGTTTTATGGGTTCTAAACTATTTATCGATTGAGATCAGGTGTTGAATCTTATTATGCATTTCCCATATAGTTGGACACTTTCACGATTATCAAATTATAATAATGAACTAAATAAATTGTGGCTGTACCGAATCACTGAGATTAAGTTTGATTAGTAACATAGAAATACCAAGACCGCCCACGTAGAATAAGCAGAGGTATGACTAGATTATTCCGTTGCGAAGCTGATTTGGACGATAACCGCGTTTACCTTTATTATTCATAGTGATATATTTACAATTTTATAGCGATTTATATCATATCATAAACAGTGTTAAAAGTTCCATTCTTATTGCTAACTTCCGCTCACACTTTTTTTTTTATACTACTTAGGTGACAGACAAGCTTACGGCCCACCGGAAGGTTGGTAACCGTAGCCTATAGACGTTTTGCAACACCAGAGGCGCTACACACGCGCTGCCGACCCGGGCGCAGGTTGTGACGACCCACAGTTGAAATTTTTCAAGCCGCCCGTAAGGCCTTCAACTTGGCTTAACGACTGTCATTTTACTGACAACCGGGACCAACGGCTTATCGTGCCTTCCGAAGCACGGAAACGCTCGTAAATAAATGTCACAAAGTGGTCCACGTGGTGGTCACCCATCCATATTCGGCCATAGTAAATGTTGCTTACTGCAGTGATCGTTTACAAAACACTGAGTCGGGGGGAGCGGGGCCACGAGCGCTTCAGAACAGTGTTAAAAGTTCCATTCTTATTGCTAACTTCCGCTCACATAACTTAGTTGCTCAGCGTTGTTGCTCGCGTTGTCCTATAATAGTCACGAAGAGATCCAAGGTAACTTGATTTGTGTTACTTCAAAACTTATCCAACACTTCACGGTAAACAAGTCTAAATCGTAACTAAAAACAGCAAAGCATAAACACCTGCTCGTGATAGTATTGTGTCGACTCTACGACCCTTTCCTTCACAGATACACTGTATAGATCGTTATCGATAAAGTTGTTTCAATATACTGCACATTTAAAATGAGTTTTCGTTATGGCACCGTGTCGACATTTCTGATTATTTATCAAACCACCACGGCAATAAAACTTAAAATGCCTTTAAAATCTGATTATAAAACAAGTTCTTTGTTTCTGTGTTTAAAATTCGTGATGACGGTCCTTTGAAAAGCTATAATGAGTATTGATTTAAATTACATGGATTAAAAATCTGGGAAAAATTATAACGAGAGGATGCCGCCATCTGTTTGACTACGGAGAGAAACATATGGATATGACTCACTATTTGTCAATCTATGACATATTTGCATGTTTATTTCAGGCATAAGAAAAGAAAGACTGGTCAAGTTCCCGAGTGGTTGATGAGTTTTTAGGATATTGGGTACCTACTTTTACCGATTGATTACGCAGAAAAGTTAAATGAGTAAATATCCCATATAATGATTATAATTATCCTTTACGTAATCATTTGTTTATAATAACGGGTACGTTATTTTATAGATAGGTATGAAATTAAACCTTTTATTTACCACCATACCTACACTAAAATAAGAATTCTAAATGACTAAATGTGGCAGCAAAAGTTAATAATGCTTTGTTTATTTAAGAATTTTACATGTTGCAGTATTTATTTATATTGGGGCCTCCACCATAAAGCCTCAGATCATTATTATAGCTCATAATTAATACTATAATAAAATTTTCAAAAGTTTATAGCATAATAACTCTCTATTTTATCCATTCCACATTAAACCTTGTGTTAATTTTTTTTAAGAATAATGAAGCTGACATTTTTATAACAAAGGTCCTTGGCCGTGCATCTTGATCTTAATGTTATCTCTAATAGGTCAATAAATAAGGAGTAACGTGCGAGCTTCGGCGACATATACACGCAAAGGACTTATTATAATAAAAAAATAACCCATGCGATCGCCCTGGTCACAATATTATACTCTGATAAATATTAATATTTTTATCGTCATGGCTGTAGTTTATAATTTCTTATTGACAAACCATCTACTGATATTTAATCGCCTCACCTGAGTACTATGCTAAAGGACTCCAGCGGTTGCTCTCAACTAGGGCTGCAAGGTCGGTAGACCCACAAAGCCTGCAACGGAAGTTCCCGCGACGTTATACTCCAAACTTCGTCGTTTTGATGACTCAAAACGACGAAGTTTGTTTCATTTGTCTCAGCGAATCACTACTCTACACGAACATCGGTGCTATGACAATGTTGTCATACCGTCCACCGATCTTCATCCGTGGGTGAAGACGCAGATCTTACCTAAAAAGTGCTGCAATCGAGCCTCATTATTTTGTTTGTGTTCATCGCTGTGATCGCTAGACTATACGATCTGACCTGAGGTCAAAAAGTATTTAAAAGAGTTGGGACGTAGGATGACGGAAAGAATAGGACTCCCAGTTTGTCATTCCTGGTCCAGAAATTGACTATTGCTGCAATTGCTATCCAACGTCACACCGCATTTAGATTTATGGTGACCTTCGTACCGGGATCGCTCATCGATTCTATCGTTTATTTGACAAATAGAATTCGTTGTATTAGTTTTTTAAGCACTTTGTACCTAATTGATATTTTGCCATTTAACTGTTATGTAGTTTTTATCGTTTTAAGTATTATTTATATTGAATTAATGCTAGTTTTGAAAAAAAAATCCATTAAATTTAAACAACTTTAGTTCGAAACAACTTTAGTTATTGCAATGAGATTTAAAATAAACGCAAAGATCTCTTGCAGAAATTACAAGAGGTAATATAGAATTACTTTTTATGATAGGGCAATCTGGCTTATGAATGAAATGTAAACAGCCGCAATGAAATGATATAAATGATAGCCGGTGGTGTGCGGTCACAATCAGCTCGCGGCATCTAGCGGCTCGGCTCGGGCCCGGACCGTCCGCTTTATGATGCTCCACTCTTTTATTTAGATATTTGTACGGATCCCCTCATTTTTATTCAACCTAAAACATTATTATGCATAAATAAGTACTCTTTTATTTTATTCTCATCGTTATTTTAATACGTTAAGTTTCAAAGTTGCCTTCGTCACCTCTTGTTCGTGCTCGCGGCCGCTCAAAATGTGGTGACAATATTTAACAGATAACGGCTATAACGAGGCAAAGATTCTTTTTAAAGCGATTTGATGTAACACGATACTTTAGTATGTCTTTTATAATATTCTTTATGAGTAGGCGACTGTGAGGTATATTTTATTTTATGAACAGTAAGTTAGAAGGGTTTAAAAGTGGGCTATTATAAAGCGATAGGATTATAATGTTATAGATTGCACTTTTATGAATTATGTGATGAATTGTTTGTATCTAATGATCATATTTGTATTAGAGCAGATTTTTTCTCGCCAAAATGATTCCGCCCGCGCGCCTGTCGGACATATATCTTACTATCAAATTGAAAGTCACTCTCACATTGCACCAGACTACTGACAGTGACCCTAAAGTTGACAGTCTCTCTATATGGTTTGCTTGAACTTATGTGATTTAGGTAAGTAATAAATATTCGCTATTTTAACAGTTACCTAAGTCATAAAAAAATATAAACTTTAATTTCTTCTTCGATATTGCAAGAGGGGTGAGCCATTTACGTTAACAAACATTTGTCACAGTGTTGTAAGGTGTCAGGCAGCATTGGTAGGGCCCAGCATTACAATTAGTTGGCACGACGCGACGCACCCGCACCGTTTGTCTCCGACTCTCCGCCGTCGACGGTAGCGCACTCCCGCTGTGCCCCCCGGCGAGTCACGCGCCGCTCTCGACGAACCAACACTACACATCTAATATTATAATATCTTAATAACCGATTAGGGTGTGTTTAGTATGCACTTTGAATAATTACTAACATCATTATAATAAATCGGATACAGGTTATCTAATCTTGTAATGTACAAATTATATCATAAACAGCACGCTCACCGTGGGACGTCGATCCGTTTTGCGTTTTTCGAATTTTTCTACATTTCTTACCAAAATTATTTAAATTAGGATCTATATTATTATCTAAGCTGATTGACGGCTACTGTTGGGCACAGGCCTCGCCAAAGTATCCCTGCAGTAAAAAAGTTATCTCAGTATGTACTTTCAAAATGTAGGCACTCCAAATGCGAGTCGGACTCACGGACGTTTGCGCAGGGCTCCGTATCAAAAAACGTCAAAAAAACGTTGTATGGGAATCCTTAAATATTATTATATTTCTGATTTTAGTATAGAGATTTTAGTGGAAATACATCATCTGTGAAAATTTCAGATCTCTAGCTATCACAGACCCGAAGATACAGCCTCGAGACGGACAAACAGACGTACCTACGGCAAAGGCTCATAAATCCCATATTTGTCTCATATAATGTACCCTTTGAATACGATACCCTAAAAACAGCCTAATAAATTACATAATAAATATACAATACATGCATACGTATGCACATTAATCACGCCCATTTCCCCAAATCGACAAATGCATAAATTTGAAGTGTGGGTAAACGTCGATGGTTGTATTTCGTGCCATGACACGTAATAACTGGTGAGAACTGAGAATATTGTCGTGGACATCAGTACACATCAATAAAGTCTAGTTGACCTAAAGGTATGAGACATTACATAATTGTAAAGGTTGCCTGTAAAAGAAAAGGTTGCCTGTAAAAGATTGCTTTTTAGCGATAAGGCCGCCCTCTGTACATTTAAGATTTTGTAATATCTGTATAAGAATTTTTAACATTGGTGTGCAATAAAGTTTATTCTATTCTATTCTATAACTGCCTCTGTGGCGCAGTCGGTAGTGATACCTCTTGCGGCGCTATAGGTCGTGGGTTCGATTTCCACCGGAGACAAATATTTGTGTGACCCATAAATGTTTGTCTAAAGAGTCTGGGTGTTTCTATGTATAATATGTATGTATTTAAATTTAAAAGTACATAAGTATTAATATCCGTGGTCTGATACCCATAACACAAGCAGGTTATTCCTAGCTTACTTTGGGATTAGATAGCGTTGTGTGAAATGTCCGTGAATATTTATTTATTTGTTATTTATTTATTATTCTATAATTGTATGTATACAACGTTACATCCGTTTATTCCCAAGATAGTAGTGGAATCTACCTTGTGGACTTGTTATTTACCAGTATACTGATATCCTTGATTGACTTTTTGCTCGATTCTTTACGCTGTAAGAAAGCATCTTACGTTTTCTACCTTCTATGATGCCCAGGTCAACATCAGAATTTATATTAGGATAACAGATTAAATCTTTCTTTATGGGCATGGATCACTTACGTCAATTTATACTCAATTCTCAAAACTAAAACCTAATTCAGCGCCAACTGCAATTTCGGTAAGTTCCATTGCGGTCAGTCTGTACTGAAAGCTTTTTTGTGAACCCTTAAAGCCTTTGGTATTAAATGAGAATTCTTGTGCAAATGTCTGCAAAGTGGTTGTTAGGCAAAGTTCCGTCGACAATATTCTTTTTAAACCAAGTTGTCTGGATTATACTTACAAATACGGTTCTTTATAGTTGGACAAAATACTTCTCTACCTACCTCTGTGAGTAGCATGGTAAGGCGTGTGTATACCATACATAGTGTTTATTGCCCTAGTACCCATTTATATGAATAAGAACTCGAATTGAAATGAAGGCAAATGACGTGACCTAAGTCTAATGACAAATTTTGGTCGTAAGGGGTCGTTAATGGTTGGAAAGTTCTGTATTGGTGCGTTGCTAGCGGCCGCCCGGTATACTCGTAGCAGTATGGTGGTACATCGGTTATTGAGAGCGATTTGGGCAACAGTCTCAATACAAGTACATGCGACTGATTTACGAGACGAGCGTGTGCCCTTTGTGCTCCATCTGACTAATGGACGGACGCTCACGGACATTTATGTAGATTGATTGTATGAATTTTATTCACAATGTTAATACAGTAACAGATTTAGATGTCATTTAGAAATGGCGCTCTAAAGTTGTGCAATTTAGGCCGTGAATAATGGATGACGAATGGTCGGTTTCTATACCGGTCTCGTGCTGAGGTGGGGCTTTTATTGTGCAGTTGATCTGAAATTAAAAATGTGTTGTGTAGACCAACCACCTATGTATTGCAACATCTCTTGTAAAGAAAGTTGTTGACAGACTAGATGTAAATTAAATTACACTTTTTACAAATGTGACAAAGAATTGGGGATCATAACACTGCTCTACGACTTTGTAGAGCAGTGTTTTAATCAGAAACTTACCTATTTTTCAATTCTCTGGTTTCAAGAACGGTTTCTTAGTATTCCTCAAACTTAACTAATTAGACTAAGAAATCTCATCACCTGTAAATTTTGAGGCTTCTGTTTAAAAATGCTTCGAATTCCACCCTCAATTTGTTTGTCTTATCAGTATAAAATCAAATTTATAAAATATTATGAAGTTTAAAAAAGCATACCTGTCCGCCACATAAAAACTATAATTTAAAAACTTATTATGAGAAGTGAAATAAAAGAAGTATCAAAGCATTCATGATATATTTGAAGCATAATATTTTGATATGGAAGCGAAGATATAAAAAATATTTATACCGTTTAGTTACGGCTGAAGAAAAAGGACAATATGAGAGGACTTGCATCGTCATCTTATCGACACGGATCAAACGTTGTTAATCAGAAATTTTAATGACCATAGTTCAGAAAATAATAACTTTCCTTTGCTACCAACATACTACAACTTACCATATTTGATACTTGAGTATGTTTGACGTTGAGCATAGTTGATATAGATACAGAAACAGTAGTGCATGAAGAAGATGAATACTAGTAATAAGAAGTTGTAGACAGTAGAAACCTTTGATATATCTGTCATGAATTTTATTTGAAATTCATATTCACATTGCGGGCATTAAATTGGCAACTTCTAGATAATAAAGGTTATGAAAAAATAGCGCTTATCTGTAGATCTATATTTTATCACACTGATGCCAACAACCTGCCTATTACAGGAATAGTTTAGGTAGGTACCTGTTCCTTTTCAATACATTTGCAGGCTAACGAGGTAAGATTCCAAAAATGGACGACTTAAGACAACCCTACAATAGAGAAGAAGAGGATAGTATTACTAGAAAGAGATCTTCAAGGTGATGTTTTAGAAAGCAGACATAAAAATGATTCTGTTACGCACTGAACTAAAAAGAAGGGAGAAAATAGAACTTTCGTGATTAACCCCATGTTGTGTTTATTCATTTATTTATTTTCTTCGTGCGATTAAAGTAAACTATAATTTAATTATTTATTTATTGCAGCACATACATACAAATTATGTCATTTAAAATATCAAAATAGTTTACTCCACATACAAGTGGTCACGCACAGTGGCGTAGCGAGACAGTTCGGCATTTAGATTCATTGTGCCCATGTTATTGACTGTATTCGATCCTTCTATCAAGTGACCGGTGTGCTTGCATGCCTCCGTTTTACGCACTCATGTTTGGTATATATTCTTTTTTTAATATAATTAAGGGTAGATAGCTCCTTAATCCTTTATTAGTATTTTTCTAAAAGCCATAAATATTTGTAACGCATTTATTCCTTTCTAGCAAACCTTTCCGACGTCCCTTCGAGAAAATTCCTAGGAATAATTTATCCAATATTTATAAGTTAAGCAATTATTTACCAGCCAAGGTAGATATGACCACGAAACCTGATTGACAGTGATCCCCGATGTCCGGCGGTCTATGGTTGATAGGAACACCTGAGGTGCTGTACGCGTTCAGCCAAGATGGTTAAAGTGGTCCCGCCCGCTTATGACGATTAAAAGTAGGTATAGTAAAAGTCAATGTTATTGCACAAATTAGAGACAGTACAGATGGAAACATACATACTAAATTCGCTGAGGCTACGCTCACATAGACAACTTATTCACAGACAAGAGGTCAGGCGGTCTCAACCGAATTTTCGATACTGATTTGTGCGCGAGTGTATGTAGCAGAGGGTAGGTGTAAAAAAAAACATACATGAGTTTTCCATCTGTACTATCTCTAATTGGTGGTTATTGTGAGTTGCACACTATATCACATCTATGCAAATTCTGGGACATTGTTTCTAGGGCGCCCGACCGTAGGAAATATCATGTGTTGTTTTTAGTCGGTAAGTCTATCCATGAGGATTTCCACATGTAGAAAATTAAGCCTTTGCTTTGCTCTTTGCAGTTACGATGATATTAAATGAGGGTTTGGTTACTTACGTCACTTTACTATTCTAGATGGAGTAGCGTGGCTCTGGTTATACGTAAAAACAGTAAGTAAAATTAATCTACACTCGAGAGCAATGAATCCGGGTCACTTAAAGAATGTTAAAAATCTCGGAAACTAAAAATGATAGGTTAATGCAATAAATTGTATTTAATAGACAATGTAATACTCCTTAAATGAAAGTAAAAAAAATATGAGTCACCATACATTTTATTAACACAAAATTACATAAAGAAAAAACTGCTGATCTCTCCTTAAAACAAAAATAGGAAACATGAAATTTTTGAACTTTATTACGATTTTCTTGAATTTTAATACTTCGTATTGCCTCCTCGTGCTTCCATTACTGCGTTTACGCGGTTTGGCATGCTGTACACCAAGTTCCTTATACGATTTTGGGGAATATTCTCCCATTCCTCTGTGAGAGCAATTTTGAGCTCACGAAGCGTGATTGGGGGAGGGTTTCGTTGTTTTACGCATCTGCCTAGCTCGTCCCAAGCATGCTCGATCGGGTTGATATCCGGGCTGCGCGCTGGCCACTCCATACGAGTAATGTTCATCTCTTGAAGGTAGTCATTCACAATCCTACCTGTATGAGGTCGGGCATTGTCATGCATAAATATAGCATCCTCACCTAAATTGACCATAAATGGACCAACGTGATCATTGAGGATTTCTTCCACATATCTTACGCTAGTTAAAGAGCCGTTTTCTATGATCACCAGCTCTGTGCGACTTTCAGAAGAAATTCCGGCCCACACAAGTACAGACCCACTTGGGTTACTTCCTCCGAGGCGTCGAAACTGATTGGTGAGTTCAGTTCCTGTGAGAAAGCGATTTCGAAGCATGGTGTTCACCAAGTATCGGTCTTCTCGTGCTGTGGTACACCTGGTTCTGCCCGTTCCTGGTCTGCGTAGGTTAGAACCAGTTTCTTCGTAACGTCGGAGAATTCTTTGTACTGTTGACAGCGACACACCGACAGTCCTGGCTGTATCGCGCTGACTCCGGCCGGTTTCCAGCATTGTAAGTATTCTGGTGCATTCTTCAGGCGTAAGCGACATAATTTCAGCTTGATTAATGAATATAGAGCACTATCAACATGGTTTATGTACCCACATAAATTACAGATTACAAACAAAAGCAACACCAAATGCTGTAATTTCGTAGTTCCATCTACGAAAGTGGCCCTTTTTCAAATTTGATTTTTTTATGATATAACTTTACAATAACTAAGAAGTTTTAATACCTTCATTTAAGGAGTATTACATTGTCTATTAAATACAATTTATTGCATTAACCTAGCATTTTTAGTTTCCGAGATTTTTAGGATTCTTTAAGTGACCCGGATTCATTGCTCTCGAGTGTATCTATTACTTGCTCAAAAAGACTTCTGATGAATGGCTTCTCTCAAACCAACGCGGGTAGTTCAGCCAGTCGCTGGGCGGAGACCCTGACGGCCAGCAATGAGGCTAGACTGCTGAGCCCGCAGAGAATGATGGCCGTCAGGGTGATAAGAGGATACCGTACGATCTCCGGTGAGGCGGCATGTCTCCTAGCCGGGACCCCTCCATGGGACCTGGAAGCGAGAGCCCTTGCGTCACTGTTCAGATGGCGCAAGGAGGCGCTGGAGCGGGGCCAAAGGCCTGCGTCTCGAGAAATCGAGGCCCAGCGGACCCTGCTCCACCAGGAAACCGTGGAGACATGGAAGGTGCGACTTGAGCAACCAAAGGGGGGATTTGCCACAATCGCGGCCGTCAGACCGGTCATGGACGAGTGGCTGGAGAGAAGACACGGTGCTCTCTCCTACCGGTTGACACAGATGCTTGCCGGGCACGGTAGCTTCGGTAGGTATCTGTGGCGAAAACACCGGGAAACCACGGCCGAGTGTCAGCACTGCGAGGACCGCAGCGACGACACGGCGCTCCACACGCTAGTGGAGTGCACGGCGTGGGCACAACAGCGCCAGGTCCTCGTAGTGGGTCTGGGCGTGGACACTCCCTCGCTTGAGGCCATGGTGCGAGCCATGCTCTCCAGCGGGAGTAAGTGGGACTGCGCCGCCTCTTTCTGCGAGCAGGTCATGCTCGTGAAGGAGGCGGCGGGCCGGGTGCGGGAGAGAACTCTCCCACCCGAGTTCCGCAGTCGGCGCCCTGGGCGCCGCCGACGTGTCTTCGCCGAGGACTATCGGCCTCCATGACCGGGGGTCTGAGGACGGTGAGAGGGCCGCTCACCGTCCTTACAGAAGCAGGCCCATGACGGCAGCGTGACGTGAGCAACTCACGCACGCCCCCCCCCCTTAGAAGCGGGGTCACACCCGAAACCCCCCATAGACGCGGGATTGCACCCGAACCACCCCCTGGGCGAGGCCGCATTGGCGGCCGTAGGTCTGTTGGGAGTCACGGGACATCCTTCCTGAGGGCTTACCCGGGGCTCTCAACCATAGGCTGTTGGGCGTTACGTGAGGTTTTTTAGTCGGTAAGAGTCCGGCATAGCATCCTACGAGGATTTTCCCTCACGTTAAAAAAAAAAAAAAAAAAAAAATAGTTCAGCCAGTCGCTTAGCTGAAAATTTTAACAGTCAATTGTCGAAGTTATTATGTAGAATAGAATGAATAGAGTATTATATAATTGTACATAATATGAAATAGAATTATATAATACTCTTAAGTCAGTGATTATTTTTACTATTTTATATTCATAACAAAACTGTAGAGGGTCGAGAGTCTGTACTGATCGTTTTAGAATAGACTTCATCTATGATTAACCATAAAAGCCTCTTTCATACACCTTTTGTAACGTGTATGAACTCTTTCATACACCTTTTGTAACGTAACGTATGCGAGAGTTAGCTGGTTTCGAAATAAGTAAGTAGGTATATCACATTGTAATAAAAAAAAATCAATAAAAAATAAAACCGACTTCAAACAAATCCTGAAAAATAAAATTTACTTAGCACAAAGTAATAGGTACGTATTTTCATTTTATCAGATTTTATTCAATATCATATTGAAGTCGGCGCCAAGTAAACTCATAGTTTTATGTAGGTAGGTATTATTCATGGCACCAACTTCAATATTATATTGAATAAAATCTGATAAATCAAAATACATGTTACTTTGTGCTAAGTAAATTTTATTTTTCAGGAGTCGGTTTTATTTTTTATTGAATTTTTTTTTTTATTATTTTAAGTGACGGGTGAACTGAAAAATATATATCTATATAGGTGAAAGTTCTCATCAATACAAATCAATCAAGCCCAAACACAAGGTAGCTGCTGTAAATCATTAAGGAATTCCCTCGAATGTCTTTTGGTTCCATCATCAGATCGACTCCAGACATTCAGTAAATTGTAGTACATTACAGCACTGAATTAAAAAGTTAACAAACGCACTAGTTGTCCTTACAATTTTCGGTCGTTGCCCTCGATTTCTCCTGGATCCCATCATCAGATCATGATCTGGTTAAAATGGGACCACCTCAGAAGTGAATTCTATCAAAAACATTGAAAACTTCCTTTTTTTTTTAAGTCGAATCTATCAATCTAGGTGTAAAGTTCTCATAAATACAAATAATCAAGCCCAAACATAAGGTAACTGCTGTAAATTGTTAAGGAATGCCCTCTTTTGACTCTATCATCAGATCGTCTCCAGACCTTCATTAAAGTGTAGAACATTAAAGCACTTAATTAAAAAGTTAACAAGCGCACTAGTTGTCCCTACAATTTTCGGTGGTTGCTCTCGTTTTCTCCTGGATCCCATCATCAGATCCTGACCTGGTGAAAATGGGACCACCGCAGAAGTAAACCCTATTCAACAAAAAAAGAAATTTTGAAATCCGTCTATAATTGACGGAAATATCGCTTAACATACATAAAAAAAAACATACAGACGAATTGAGAACCTCCTCCTTTTTTTGAAGTCGGTTAAAAAGAGCAAAGTATAGCACATATAACTTAGTCGAGACTTATTGCCTACTATTGTTTTTTTCACGTTCTGGTGATATATAGGTATAAACAGTTTTTGAGGGTACATAAAAGCATTTGTACATTTTAAACTAGACATTGTAACTCGTGACATAGCAGGAAGATTCGCGGAAGCGACCAAATTAAATACATGCGTAATTTGAGGAGCGATACTGAGTTTTATAGATGTACGTCATACAAATACAAATTTCTTTTAGTGGCTTCTCCTGTAGGCATGTAATTATAAATCAATGGAAGAGATACATGAACTCAAAATGTAATTAATGTACGTTAATAAAATTTCCAATTAAATTTATGAGACTCTTAAAATGTAGGTATTATAAAATCGAAATGTATAATTCAAAGGCCTATAACTTAAAGATATTAGGTATACGAATGAACGTATTAATATTGGTAAGAAGCATTCACACATACAGGGTGTTACATTGAGAGCGGTCAGTATGGGTAAGTCTGTAAATATGTAAGCAAAGATCTGTTCTTAGAAACATGACATCGATTTTGTAGACAAGAAAAACTGCATAACATACATAGATTAAAAGAAAACTCGTACTCAGCTCGTAAACCAAACCTGGCCATTATGATAAATAAAACTTATATTATTACTATTTGGATATAAAAGAAAGAATAAATATAGATAATTTGTTTCACAGTAACATTTACTGATGTACAATCAATATTCCAAATAGAAATAATGTAAGTTATATTTATCAAAACGACAGGGCTCGTTTCCACGAACTGCGTAGCCCATGCTGACCGCTCCAAAATGTAACAGCCTGTATATTTCACTTCTAATTACAAATATCGAGAACTTAAAAGCACATTTTATTATAACTGCTTGATCAACTATGGATATCACGGATCTAAAAAAAGAAATGAAAATTGATCTTAATGAGTACTAAAATAAAGTTAATTGTCGTTTGTGAGTGATTTGAAAATTGTTTATGAGTGTGGCGCGAGATGCCCAGTAGCGCGGTGTAATCGATTAGTTACAGACGAGTATCGACTGGGGTATGATATTGTTCGGCGACGATACTGAAGGTGTAATTAAAGATTCGAATTGTTTGATACAATGGTTACTTACTTGAATTTTAATTGCAAAAGTTACAAGTTATATTTATTTTTCACTAAGATGGCAGTAGGTACTGGTGGTCACCGTAGCTTAAGAACGTTTGCAACACCAGAGGCGCCCCCACTCGCGCTGCTGACCCTGTAAAAACCTTCAAAAATGTTATGAAGTAAAAAGCAATATCCTATATTAAGATAATTTTTGAAAAGCAATTAGTATGCTAACTGATGATAAATTTTAAATATGGAAAAAGAATTGGTTTCGAGCAGGATTCGAACCTGCATCTTCTCGCATACCGTGCAAGATGCTTAACCAATTATCCACCAAAACCTACTCGGAACCAACCCATCGACCTTATATACGTCTTGGGGCGACGTAGGCACCATCTACCGGCACTTTTTTAGAAAGTTACACTGCACGAATGTATAGAATTGCACCTATATTAATATCAATATTCGAATACTGCTCGAAATCAATTCTTTTTCAATATTGAAAAAATATCCTATGTTGTTACGAACAATATTTGGCTTTGGCTCTGATGCCTTTAACAGTATTCTGGTGTCAGTAGAACTAGAGATAGACATAAGCAGACGTGGTCTCCGGATTTTCATCCTTTATTGACTGACTTCAAAAAAGGAAGAGGTTCTCAATTCTACTCTGTTTTTTTTTATGTATGTGCACCGATATTTCCGTCAACAATAGACGGATTTCAAAAGTTCTTCAACTTCTCAGTTCTTAAGTAGTCCCATTTTCACCTGGTCAGAATCTGATGATACAATTCAGGAGAAATCTAGAGCAACTAGTGCGTTTGTCAACTTTTTAATAAAGTGCTTTAAAGTACTACAATTTAATGAAATGTGTATTGTAATTTATCAGATTTTATTAAAATTATAATAATGAAGTCGGTGCCATTAATAGTAAGTACCTACCTAAACTTATGAGTTTATTTGGCGCCAACTTCAATATTATTTGTGCGAAGTAAATTTTAGTTTCAAGTTTTGTTTGAAGTCGGTTTTATTTTTGTTTAATATTTTTTGGTATAAAATATGTTTTTTATTAGTATATATTTTAGTCAATACTCGTGAAACTTAATAGAGACATTACTGTTACATGACAGTTAAATTAATTTAATACAAAATTGATTTGAAATTATACTTACATCATTTACTAGCGAACTTCACACGGTTTCACCCGCGTAGTTCCCGTTCCCGTGGGAATACGGGAATAAAATACAGCTTATGTTCACCGCAAAGAGTGTAGCTTACCAACAGTAAAAGAATTTTTGAAATCGGTCCAGTGGTTCCGGAGCCTATTCGTTACAAACAAACAGACAAAAAACAAATCTTTCCTCTTTATAATATTAGTATAGATACATTATATTTTAGTTAATACTCGTGAAACTTAAAAGAGACATTATGTTACATTAATTTAATACTTATTTATGAAATGACAGTTAAATTAATTTAATACTTATTTATAAAATTATACTTATATCATTTACATAAAACACATTGCTGTAGGTATGACTTGATAATGATGCATTGTCAAAATAGTCACCATACCCCTGAGGAGAGACTAACTAAAAAAACAAGTCACGATAAAAGTAGTCAAGTATGACTAAGATACTCGTATAAAAAGTTTACCTATTAGCCATTTCAATTTTAAGAATCGAATACGTACGGAGCATTCATTGTTGATGAATGACAGTCAGCACAGTAGACTCCTTCACAAATAAAATATTTAATCTGCATTCAGTCAATACGTAATACATACATAACAAATTACGAAAGAAAGTGAATAGGTACCTAAGTATTCCAGTGATCCTTATAATTATTGCTTAGGTGTTTTGTGTTGCACGCTGTACCTATGAGATGTCCACTAACTACCATTAAGTACGTGACGGTGATGACCAAAATCGATCTCAAACAGTGAACCTGTTTGAATGGAATATCATCACGTAGTGGGATCGTTGCGCTATCGCACTATCTATACAATTTAAAAAAATGATAGTCACGTACCCCACGAATTATATAGACGAAACCAATCGACCACTTCAAAAATTATAAAAAGCTACCCATCTGAGCTAAAACGAGAAACTAAATCGATGCGGTGCTTTTTTTTTATTTCTAAAACTTATCTGCCTATTATCCAATCACTGAATATCGAAATTAAGCACGCTTTACGCAGTTAGTAAAATTTGGTTTGGATGACGTGGCAATATTGAAAAGTAGAAGAAGACATAATGTCTCGAGTATCTTTAAGTATAACCGTCACGCGCGTAATCTTCTAAATCCCACAAAAATATAGACAACAGTGGAATATTTTAGGTACTTACCGAATTCAATCATTAAGTTTGAAGACGTTTGAAGTAGAGTATGTAAGAATAAATAAATAAATATTTGTGGTTATTATCACACAACATCGTCTAGCCCAAATTAAGCTAACATAAGCTAGTGCTATGGGATCTAGACGACTGATAGATATACTTATACATATTTAAATACATAAGTATTATACATAGAAAACACCCAAACTCCGAAGCAAATATTTGTGGAACACACAAATATTTGGACTGATCCGCGAATCGAACCCAGGACAAGCACAGCAGGCGGTTACACATCCGACTGCGCCACCGAGGCAGTCAAAGACTGGTATAAGAGTGCAAAGAGTCAAGAGAACTAATAAACAAATCGAGTGCGGGTAATTGAAACTTTAAAGTCATAGAGATTTTCAGGTAATCGGACGCTATGATAACTTCCATTTTGGGCACAAACATATAACATACTGTAATGGATGTTATTTGTTTGCGTCCAAAATAGAAGTTATCACAGTTTCATGAATGCAGTATTATTTCATTATGAAACAATTTATCCCGAGAGGTTTGGCTAAGAATGTTTGGTTTTATAGAATTTTGATAACCATCCATCAAGTACTCAGTAAAGTTTTGTACTTACATAAGTTTTCATTTGATTATCTAAAAAAGTTTCTCGCTGAAGAAATTTAAGTTATTCGTATATAAGATCTTTAGCCTAGATTAAAATACAAAATTATCGCATCACGAATGACTACCAAAACAGCAACCAGAATTCGAACAACACTTTTGCTCGGGTGCATCATTATGCTGGCTTTGCAAAACATGAGAAGTGTCGAAGCGCTCGTGGCCCCGCGGACTCAGTGTTCTGTTAACGATCACTGCAGTAAGCAACTTTCACTATGGCCGGTCCATGGATGGGTGACCATCCATGTGATCACTTTGTGACATTTATTTGAGCGTTTCCGTGCTTCGGAAGGCACGTTAAGCCGTTGGTCCCGGTTGCCAGTAAAATGGCAGTCGTTAAGCTAAGTTGAAGGCTTTATTTTCAACAGCAGGCAGTCACAACCTGCGCTTGTCCATTTAAACACGGCAATACGGCTCACCACCTATTACGTGGGACAAATTATACAAAGGTGAAATGTGGGCATATAATATGCCTCTGCCTACCTCTTCGGGGATAAAGGCGTGACCATATGTATGTATGTATGCAAAACATGCGAGTCATTTAGAGCTGATTGAGTATATCGATGATTATGATGTCAAAATTCAACGATCAACCGTAAAGTAAACGCATAATAAATATACTATAATTAATATCAACAACTTTAACTCAAAATCGACTGAATCGTACCATCAAATAATGTCAATATAAATTCAAACTGTAACCAGAACAATAATACAATTTACATCACTAATAGATGTATACCTGCCGGTACAACATTGACAGGACAAGTGGTAAGTTTACTATAAACCATTTGTATCCGATGTAGGCGAGCCGATTTTGATGTAGTTATCCGCAAATAATAGAGGGCGCGGTTCGTTTCGCTCCGCTGAGGCTCCATTGTCCCTGATATAATAAATGGCAACAACAGGTGAATAACTAATTTCACTCATAAAATTAGATCGTCATGGGTGGAGTCATTTATTTTACAAGCTTTTTTATTTCTGAAGCTTATGAATCGATGTATGAAACTAACATAATACTGCACAGCGTAGCAAACAGTTTTTTTTTATGTATGAAACGGTACCCAGTTGATTAAAACATCATCCACCGAGTCTTTTACCAACCCAGTTGAGGTCGGCTTTTTAGTCAACTGTGATGCGACTTAACTTCGATATTTTCCGTGAAGCATCTGCTTCTAACTTCCACAACCAATTGGCGATGTCGAACTAATATTTATCACGATAAATTTAATTAATATGTGTAATATTTTGAATACGTATATTTAAAATTTAAAGAGGTCAATAATGTTTATTTCCAAATGTTATGTATGAAGCTATTTCGGACGTTATAATACACAAAATTGCAATGACTCTATCCTTCGCCGTCTGAATGAAAGCCGTTGATCGATATGTTCCTACCTACATCCATAGAATTATAACGCGGTGTTATATGTCTATGCCTACATCTAGCAATACTGTATACGTTTATAGTGAAAGACATTGCAATTTCATATAGATCCGTCTATATCTTTATTACCTATTCTACAGCGAACATCAGCTAAAAGCTTTTCAATTAAAACAATAGATTTATTATGGAAAATAAATGCCTTTCACAGACGTAACAAGCGGTTCGAATATCCTGTAAAATATACCGGGACATTGTTTTTGTCACTATTAAATATGCAAAACTCCCAATGAAATATTTGATGCGGTCGATGCCATTATATAAATGGAATTATTCATGGAGGCAGACGCCGGAAAAAGCCAGTGGAAATCGACAATTCATTTGTTTGTGCAGATGTTGCGGCTTCGTTGCCATTTGATGGTAACTCATATCCAAAAAAATATTTTTCATACTATAGCGAATCAATAAGAGAGGAAGAAAACGATATTAAATTACCCAAACACACGACGGCGATGACGGAGGGATCTTACTACTTTCCACAGGTCAACCAATTGTTCATCTGGTAATATTAGTAAGACCTCTCCCACTAATTATGTGAATAGTCGATAAGAACACACTGAATGAGAAGATCTTAAAAAGCCTTATGAGCTAACGATTATAACCCCAACCAACGATAGCTAAATATGTTCAGAGGTCAAACTTATCTATTACACCCCCTTTTTACCCCGTCCTGGAGTTATACATAGTTAGTAGTGAAATGACGACTAGTAACTTTGTACCAGTACTTCCTTCTATGCAAAATAGGTAGGTAACCGCGTAACCCCGAACACGCCTCTCCCCACAAGTGTTCAAAGTGGGTGAAACGACTAGTCAACCCTTTGCCGCTCACTCGCACGTGAAATCACTCAAATACTGAATATTTTAATCTGAGCAGATAACGAGCTCGCAATTCTATTAGATGAAACATCGCTATGTGAGGTTAAATACAGCGGAGCGGACCCTAGCTTGCATCGCACCGTGATGTTGCCGGCTTGATGCACACTTGCGCACCTTCATATAATGTGTATCCAAACTTGTTCCGTTTTAATCAAGTAGGTTTACGTTTATGACTCATCTGTGATTAATAGTTTAAGGGGTACAGCTTATCAATAATTGCAGATTGCTAATGAAATAAATAGTAACTTTTGCTTAATTTTTACCGCTTGTTTTTTTCTTTTACAAACAAAACTGACTTTGAAGTCACCCCTGCTAGAGTGGTGCACCTGCTGATTAACGGACAAGGTTATGGCGCTTTATGGCGAAAAGAAGAAAAAACAAAACAAAACCCTGTAAAAACCAGCCAGGCCAGCGTAGTACAAGGTTATATTGTCTTTGAATAATCGCTCTTCCAAAATAATTGGGGGATAGCTACATCCAGTGGACTGCGATAGGCTGATTTCACTGAAGGAGTTTTTAAAACATAATGAATAACGGCACTTGTACTAGTTTTTAAAACCTGACTATTACATAAACTTAACTTAAATCAAAAATTACTCTAGTCCAGGAGAGAAACAACATTGTAATAATAGATCCATTTAGCCACATGTAGGTAAAAAAATTGTAGGGCTTGGATCAGGGCCAAAGAGCATGTTTTAACAAAATATTTTACATTCAATTAGGTATATAAAAATTATGTTGTTAAAAAAGAAGCGTACAATATCCCGAAAACAACCTTTACAATTATTGCGTATATTGCTTACATTAACTCAGTAATAAATTACAATACATATACACTTATAAATATATCAGGTTGAACAATAAAGCTATCAAATATTTACTAATCTGAAACGGCACGAGAGCGTCGCGCGAACCCCTTCTGGATTCGGGACTCATAAAATAAATTGAAATAGTCGCGCCGCCCCCCAAATTAAAATATTCAAATGGGACGCACGCGCAAGAAAATTGAAAATTGTCGTCTATCGCCCGCAAATGAAACCTATAACTCCTCACATACACTTCCAACCAGAAAAGAGGGCAAACATTTCGGTAGGAAATTGCATTTCTACGCAAAAAATTCCTTCATCTCATGGATATAAGCAGATCTTTATTTTATAATGTTATTGAAATTCTAACGCTTGTTCTATCTGCTATAAAAATAAATGCTTGGGTACGTAATTCCAATATTCATTAATAATGGAAAACATTATTACGAAGACATTTATTATGTACATCAAATTATTGAAATAAGTACTACGTGTTCGGTAAAATACATACAGCTGTTACTTTTTATATAATTTTATAATGTTCCGCGCGGGGGTTATTTTAACTGCACTACAGTGTAATTCGGTACAGAAAGCACTGTTTCGATATGCCGTCGAATAATGCTATAAATGGTCTTCACTTTTATGACTGCAATTTGGTTCAGATACTGAATTAGTGTTTGTTTTATGCAAGAGTGAATTTAATCCATAAGAAGCAATAAAATAAGAATAGGGTAAGATATGACTTTAAAGTCGGAACTACAAGACTAAGTTAATCTATACTACGATACTACAAAGATTATGGAAAACTTTAGAGGACTCTCGCGACCCTACCTTAAGTAAAGTTTTTGTTCCACAAATGTATGTATTACCTGTAAAAAGTAGTATGTAGTAGTTAAAAAGTGCCTTACAAAAAACCTCATATATCAATCCTTCCTTGAGACAAACAAACATACTTTCACGAATTTATTGCCTTAGTAGCGTAGTGGTAGTGTATGCGACTGCCGTTGCTGAAGTCTGAGTTGCGAATCCCATCACGGATCATACCCAGTATTTGTGAAATTCACAAATGTTTGTTTCAAAGTTGGACTGTTTTTTTAAATGTATTGGTAGGTACATATGTCTGAGGGTTTTGACTTATTATCACACTGAAGTATACTTTATACACTCATTTGCAAAAAAAACGGGCGGTTTTGATTTTCATTCATCTTTAAAAAGATACAATACCAAAAAGGTTTCAATCGTTTGTACACGTTACTGGCCGGTTTTAAAAATGCCGTGGTATTTAAAAAAGTACGTTCTAAATTCAAATTTTCATTTGATGCTCATTTTTACAGAAAACCCCTTTTTCTCCTACATTTTTGGCGCGAAGTTCCAGAAGTTAACATCGACTTTCACAACTTTTATTCAATTTTTATCGATTAATTTCATATCCTTGACTGTCAAACCTTTATTTATTGCAGTTTGGCTGTATCAAAAATGGCAGATAAAGTGGTAAAAGCTACCAAAATTATCGCGCTGCTTGAAGAGGGTTGCAGTCAATGTTTCGTGGCTAGGAGGCTAAATGTTAGTCGCTCGACGGTCCAAAGGACCTGGCAGCGATATCAGGAGACTGGTTCCGTCGAGAGAAGGCCTGGTTCTGGAAGAAAACCATGTACCCAACCACGGGATGATCGTTTTCTTGTGAGCCGCGCATTAAGAAATCGCAAATCTTCGTATGTGGATCTTAAGAACCACCTCCAAGAAGTAAGAAATGTGCATATTAGTCTATGGACGGTCAGGAGGAGGCTTCTCGCTGCCAATATACGCAGTCACCGCTCGGCCCGCGGCCCCAAATTACTCCGTGAGCACAGAGTTCACAGGCTTAGGTTCGCTAGAAATTGTGAATCATGGACTCAAGAAGATTGGAATAGGGTTTTGTTCTCTGATGAAGCCAGGATATCTCTGTTCGGTGAAGATCGACGTCGGCGAGTGCTAAGAAGACAAGGAGAGCGCTTTGCAGATGCATGTTTCGAAGAAATCACACCTTATGGTGGGGGCTCTGTTAAGTTTTGGGCAGGAATAAATTCAATGGAACGTACAGAGTTAGTCTTCATTGAAAACGGCTCACTGACTGGGCATCGATACATAACCGAAGTTCTAATTCCTCATGCAGAACCCGCATTGGCCGCTCAAGACTCGATTTTTATGGACGACAATGCTCGCGCCCACCGATCCCGTGATGTTAATGCGTATGTGCAAGAGGTCGGCATTCGTCGTTTGGATTGGCCAGCTCGAAGTCCCGACCTCAATCCCATAGAACATATCTGGGACGTTCTAAAACGGCGTGTGAGATCAGTACACCCGGCTCCGCAGACCATCAGAGAGCTGAAGAATGTGATTACTGCGTAGTGGTAACGTATTCCGCAAGCAAGTATCCGGGATATACTCGCTAGCATGCCCAGACGAATTCAAGCTGTGATTTTAGCTAGAGGGGGTCACACTCGATACTAAACATTTATCTGCTTTTACTATATTAAAGAAAAACAAACAAAAAAACTTTTTTATTTTTACTTCATGAGCATTATGCACTACTAGCGAACATACACTACTAGCGAGGTTTAGCATTATTTCCCATAAATTGTAACAAAATTTTATGAAATACTGATGAAAACGATTATTTTCTTATTAATTTACCAAATTGTGAGGATAAAACTACCTATAATTATCAAACAAAGCAATATTAACATTTGAAATGGTTCATTGCTTAGGTGCCCGTTTTTTTTGCAAATGAGTGTATTTTGAACGGTGAGCATTATGGGTTCAACAATCAAGACAATTGCTAGATCAAATTTGTCTATTTTCAATACAATTTTTTTGTAATCTTTTATGTGTCAGTGGTTTCGAAGTGTATGACTACGTGAGAGACTGGTAGTCGGAACCCTCGGTGGCTTCCGTTGTTCTGCGGCCGCCGCTGATTTTGTGGTTACATTTCGCGTAACTTGATAGAGACGTATTGTACTTGCACATCCTTAGAGCTTACCGCGAGCCAGTGATGTTCGATATCGATATTGTAGAAGATTGGTATTTGATTTTCTTTTCAGTATTTAAAGCTAATTTGATTCAAAGTTTTGTAGGTGCTGCTATTGACGTACTTTGACTCTGAATTCCACTTTAGCATTAGTATTAATTATTTAACTTTAGAGAAAATTTCATATAATTGCATCTTTGATAAGTTAACATTTAGTAGTAAACTTTGTAGAACTGTATAAGATACAGCGGTGATACAAACTTTCGGCACTTGTTGGTTGGGAAATTTGGAAAAATGTTGCACGAATGTAAACAAGTTTAAATGTTGGAAAATCGTGACATAGCTATATCAAGCGTCATCTTAGTATTTCAGATAAACTATCTATTAAAATCAGTATTGCAATCGTTGTAACTTTTTGTCATGTGTCACTTTTGCCTATTTTTTTTAGCAGTAATATAAAGAACCTTACTATCGATAAAATTAAAAAAATCGATAAATAAGATGTGTGGTGTCAAAGTGTATGAGGTAGGAACTAGTGAGCGTCCGGTGTCCGTGCAAGCGATACCCTGGGAACGATCGCCTTCCGCCGACCGTCGTCGGAACATTTACCCCTTTAGGTACCTACATCACCCCCGACACGACAACATTGCACTAAGTATTACTACGCGGTAGGAACACTCGCCAGAACACCTCATTACTTTTTAACACCTTTAATTTACAACGAGACGACCTCAATCGCCCCCGTCGGAAATGCTTTTTATTCATTTCATCGCATTTAAAGATTTAAACCGTTTGCTTCCATTCATAAAATTATTAATGTGATCGTAAAATTGGGCAAATTTTATTGTCTCGAAGGCATAATGGGAAACTAATGTAGCGTGTTATTATTCAGTTCGGTTGTAGCCGTAAAATACGAGTATTTGTGAGAGCGCCCATGGACGTCGGTCTTGGTAGCGGCGGACGACGGGTGAGCCCACTGCGCTCAATGCGTTCCCAGCGGAAGCCCCCTCTGTTATTTGAATATCAAACATATTTTGATCATATTTCATTGAAACAGTTATGATATTCTTCCTTTGCGTTACGTACGTGCATCTAATGTTAACATAGACATGTTAATGTATAGATTTATTACCTCTATCAAATTGAAATCTTCCATAAATGAATCTACTTCCTTGACATTGGATTAACAATCATTTTTATTTGGTAACGACATTGATGTGATGTAATTCTATTCTGCATACTTTTTGACTAATAAATAAAAAACTAATGTTATAATAATTATAGTATAGTCTGGCAATAACTGCTGTGAACTCCATGTTATCGATGATTTTGATCTTGGAGTTATCAGAGCAAAAATTCATCAGTTTAAAAAATTCAAACTGATATCGTCAGATTTGTCCGACGTGTATTAATCGCATGTGTACTCATGCTGTTTTTTCCCCGGCTCCCACCTCGCCGCGCATACCTCAGAGAGTGCACAGCAGTTATGGCCAGACTATAGAATGAGATGGTTTCTGCTGCATCCATTTAAAACTTTAAATATGTACCTAAACAAATAGGTACCCTATAAGATTTAGGAATATCTATGTTACTTTGTCACCTCCATCTTAGGGAGCCAAATACAAAGCAAACACATCTAGTCGCCACCAAAGGAGCTAACAGGGGAGTCAAGTCTACGAAAAGACCGCGTCTAAGTCCCAGTTTTGATAACAAGCAATGGCGACACGTCCAGACATTTCACACCACTTTCGTAGTGCTGTCTTAAATAGCAGTTTTAGACTGATCATCACTAAACATTTACTACCTTTAAACATTAGACGCGCGCAGACCTTAAATACTTTCAAAAGACTGGTTAAGGAGCACTACTTAGCTTCATAGTATATGTGAATGTAAATAATAATGTATTATATCTGTGTGATAATATAAATATGTATGTAATTAGAGTGTATGAATGTATATAATATCAACCTGTGTATTGTTATATGCATTGTATATAGGTATATTATATGTTTATGTATGTATTTATTGGTACCTATGAAGGTACCTACCTATATCTTATTGACTTGAGACGTTTAGTAGACTTAGTTTGTTTTTTTATTTGACACCAATGACTACCCCTTTTACCACGTGATTCTTGACGGTATTTTTCCATCCAAAGGTTGCCTGTAAAAGATTGCTTTTTAGCGATAAGGCCGCCCTCTGTACATGTATAAAATATAATATCTGTATGAGAAATTTTAACATTGGTGTGCAATAAAGTTTCTTCTCTTCTATTCTATTCTATTCTAAAAATGCTTTTTTATACCCAGATTAAAACGGTTTGCTGTATTGTGTGCTACAACGGATCTGTTCCAATACTTGCAATCGAAAGATAATGAGTTAAGGCAAAGCAGTGAAGAACGAATTAATTAGTCGACAACACTTCGATAATTCAGCAAACAGCAAAATCGAATGTCACTTTTTGTCAATCGAATGTCACATTGTTAGAATATGTAGGTACATGATTACTCAGTTGTCTTTGACACTTGCCCGGTTATAATAATACGAATAGATAATACGCACAACTAAGTATACGTATTGTATGTTAATATTAAAATAATACCTAATACACGGTTCACTAAATCTGGCCCCGATGGACGCAAAAGCGAATATGGAATAAATTTACTGCGTTATGAGTAAATAAGGTCTGTTGATAGTGGCCTGCAAGATACAAATCGGAAGGTTCACAGAAGTGCACAGAGGGCCATTTGTTCTGCAGATTACGGTCACTGAGCGCCCGCTTCGCTGATATGAAATTATTATTGCAAACATATGATTTCGTAGAAGCTACTTGGAGCTGTCTTAACTCATCATCATACGAGTACCAATGCTTGTGCCGTATAAATTCCGAGCTTAAAGATCCAGTTTTGTGCGGTTATATCTCCTATTTTTTATTTTGGAAGCTCCTTGTAGGAATTGAATGTGGATATTGTATTTATTACGTAACCAAAATGGGTATACTACGCCAAATCGAATGCCAAATAATCGAACATCCAAATACTCGAACGTTCAAAATATCGAAGATTACAATATCAATGTTCGATATATTAAACGTTCGATATTTTGAACGTTACTCAAGGTGAGTGTAGCTTTCCAATGGCGAAAGAAATTTTGAAGCCGGCACAGTAGTTTTTGAGTTTATCCGTTACAAACATACAAAAATACAAATTTTTCTTCTTTATTATGTTAGTGTAGATGTAAATAATTGTGTCTTGATGTTTTTGAATTAGGTACTACCATTTTTACAACTGATTCTTGAATTATTTCTTCAATTTAAGTAAATGGGTTCGTTAGCGTTTCCCGTTTGCAGCACTGTCATCATAATCAAAAAATCGTCAACAGCGAAAATATTGAAAATTAAATTAAAATTCGTTAAAACCTTAGACTAAAAATATGCATCAAGTAAGTAGAGGAAAACAATATCGTCTTGAAATTATAACTTTGCCTGTTTATATTAACAGCTGAAAGGTGTAAGAACATCATTACTTTCTACAACTAAGCTACGAGTATTATAAACGCCAATTAAAAGAAATCTGCAACGAATGAATGGAAGTAAGATATTCAGTACCCACCTCGTTTTGTCTCTCAGTTGCAATAACCATCACACAGTCTACCCAAAAGTATTGTACCAATTTCGATAGAGCAACGCGAACTGTATAAGGGGAGAAGACATAGCATGTTTGCACGTTGCGGTACATATTTGTCTGTCATATTTTGCGGGGGGAAATCATATTCATATTCACCACTACAAAAGCAATCGGCTGTCGCTATGGAACTACACAAAACAATCCACTCATAATTTTAGACATACACATACATATTTCTTACATATGTGTATGTATAAGCGTACACTTTTTAGACCCCGCTTTGACAGAAGGGAAGCTCCCAGTAAGGCGCCTCCACTCCCGGTGAACGTCATAGACCCAATGATATATAAAAAACTATAGATACGTTACCAACACTTAAAAATTGCAACAAAAAAGTCAGGCAATTGCCTTAATTTTCATACATGCTACCATAGATAATTTCATTGAAATTCTTTTTTTGAATATAAAAAATATTTGCCGTTTTTGAAAGCCGTGATGTTCGTACATGACGTGTCTATATTATAATACGTCGTTGCATAGACCCCGTTGCTCTATGACCAATTCTAATCGATACAATTTTCTTGTCCAAAGTACCTATCTAAATTCAGAAAACAATGTAGATAAAATTTTTGGAGAAAATATCTTCACATTATAGTATCTAACTCTTCACTGCATTAGTAATGAAATAATAAATCAAAAACCATCAAGACAAGCGTCTTCAAATGTCATTGACAGGATTTATAGCCATCGTACCAACCTTGGAAATCCCGTTATTAATTTATTATTAAATACTCGTACAGCAGTCGACTCATTGAAGTATTTTGAATACAACGAATAAATACTAATAAAACAGCACCGGAGTAATTTTTTGCCGAATGAAAATATGCATGGGCAAAGACAATATGCTTTTGTTTTTCGTAAAATATTTCAGTGAGCAGCACTCGGGAATAAAACATGCTATTTTGTGTGACAAACCGTCACACTTCATGAGAAAATATTGACCCACAGATAGTGGAATAAGCGAATTATTGGTGATTGTCAACGTGGAACGGAACCAACCACTCTAACTTATCCGTCACTGACATTACGTATAATTTTTATTATGATGATCAAAAATAAAATAAGGCGGTCAAGTCAATTTGCTTTTTTGGCACAGTTTCTAATGTTTTGTTGTAAGCTCAACTGAATCATTATGAGATTAAAACCGCAGTATTCAAATCACTCTCAATGTTTTAAGGAAGTTTTCGTCATAATTATCCGTGGTTGAAATGCTACACTCACTTCGATTTTATGCTCCTTTTCTAAGACAGTGTGACATTGCCACCCATCATTCAAAACATGACCTTACTTACCATCAAGGTGACTCGGTAAAATACTATAATTCATAAATTATTCGATAAAATGCTTATATACATACATATCACGCCTTTATCCCTGCAGGGGTAGGCAGATGCATATTATATGCCCACATTTCACCTTTTTAAAGTTAGCCGTATTGCCGTGTTCAGATGGACAGGCGCTGGTTGTGACTGTTGAAATTTTCAAATAAAATGCTTACTATTGCCTAAATAACCAAACCTTTTGTTCAGTGAATGCGATATACTTAGATGGTTCACTCTAACATAGCTCATCCATATGTTAATGTGATGAACGATAAATTGGCCACTAATAAGATAATTGGCCGCGCTCTATACCCACGTAAATCAACATCTTAACAGCTGCGCTTACACAGCAACTCGCACAATCAACAGCGTGTCCAAATACATGTTACAAATATTACGCTTTTTCTTTTATCTCAATGATGATAGCTAGTATCATTTTAGTATGTCTTTTAGTACACTATATTGAAGTTGGAGACGTGAATCACTGTCTGATATGGTGGGTTTGTCGACCAATGTCCACAATCCCGCCCTGTGAAATGAAACATAAAGAACCTGAAATTACGAGTACGAGTATCCTATATCTTAGTATGGTAACAAGTTCCAAACTTACAATGGTACAATACAGAAAACATTTGTAATGCAGCTTCGTCCGGATAAAGACTTTATTCATAGTTAAGAATGACGTTGGGTGGAGATAGTAAGATAACTAAAGAGATCTTCAGATCGCGTGGTTTTGGTGAAATGAAGCCAAAGAATTTTATCCATTTATGTCACTCTAGTCTGTTGACTGTTAGTTATGGATATTAAGCTAAATGGATGAAATTACTTACGAGTATACTCTGAGTTAACTTGACTACTTGGGGACCTAACAGATATCCTTTTTCGAGAAGAAAACATCGCGAGACGTTGGGGCTGGAGTGAGATGACGGCTAACGACATAACATGAGGACTGCTATCCTAACGAAGGCGTTTATCAAGGTACAAAATATGAAAATTGACCACCGTTAGTTAGTTTCGATACTAGAATAGCTACTCCGGAATAAACGCATGAGCACAATATTTTATTTTAGTAATTAAAGGTGATAGCAATTCCTTGGTTCGGCTCTAGCATTAATTTAATGTTTTCAGCAAAAGCCGTGTTGATTATTCTGTCATCCCGCCTGTTCGCATAATTTATCTCTAGCAGAATATAATTACATGTTAATGGTTTTAGTCATCGCCTGAAACAACTCGTGATATGCATTGTAATAAATTACCTACTGAAAAAATACGCTCAACCACAAAATGTTTCAACAATTAATTTGTTCCACTTTATAATGTGTAGAATATACTTACCATGCCATTACCTACGTTTATACATAGTTCAAGAACTGTGTATGTCATAGGTACCATTACATTTATTCAGACGTTTAATTTTATAGATATACCTGTGGTGGTAAGGTAAAAGGGCATGTGTCATGATTTTACCAAAATCATGTTCGTATTTAAAGGATAAACGTGGCATATACCTATTATTCCAGGTAAAAAAGAAATTAATCTATAAATGGTCCGGTCATACACCTACATAAGAATATTGATTTCACGTGTTGCCGAATGCTTCATCCAAGACTTTTACGATTTTAAAATAAAACAAAATTATTCACGACTTTTTTTACTCGAGAACTTATTACCAAAGTAAACATTGCATTTAAATTAGTTTACATACTAAGCCGATTTATGTGTCTAATTACTTCCAAAAAATATCAGTCGATATTGTATTATAAAGTCACAAAATATATCCATCTTCAATTTTTATTACATTTCTAACACTGGCACTAAAATGTTTTCGTAGACACCCTGTGTATAGTATGATTCACTTCATGTTCATTGTTCTAGAGCTATTTGAAGTAAACAATCAATTAGATACAAATTACAGGATGGTCAATAATAGTGGATATTTATTGTCATTGGAACATTTTATAACCATTTTATTAATTTAATTGATATTGATGAGGTTCACTGAGCATCGCGTGGGTTGATAAATTCAATGCTCCTTTTGTGGACAACCTTATTATTCTCAATAAAATTTAGTAACTTATATGCGTTTCTAAATTTTCTTTTATGTAAAGCTTTATATAAAATCTATACTAACTCGAAAGTAACTTTCTGTGTAACTCTTTCACGTCGAAGGGACGAAGAAACAATTTTAACACACATTCAACCTTGGATCGAGAGGAATGATATGGCCAATTGTGATTATAATAGCCTACGCTGATATGTGTCAAATTACGAAAGGAAACTTTTTCTCTCTATCTATCCGACTCTCTCATCTTGTCTTAATCAGAAAGAACGAGATTTAGAGAAAATCTCCATGACTTATAAAACTTCTATCACAATATACCCATAGAGAAAAAATTCTGTAGGCTGTGCTTCTTCGAGGGCTTACCGGGGCTCCCAACCGTAGGCTGTTGGGCGTTACGTGAGGTTTTTTAGTCGGTAGGAGTCCGGCATAGCATGCATGAAGGATTTTCCTAACGTAAAAAAAGGCTGTGCTTATATTCACAGTTTGTTGGTAGCGACCATTGTTTGACCTAATAACCCATCTGTTGGCACGTCAAAGCATCATCCACTAACTGGTGCATCAGATGGTGACTCAGGTTAGTTGATGAGGTCAAATATTCAATTTTGTAATCCCAGTTAATACTTGAATTACTCACAAATTGCGTGCGAGTACGTCGCCTGTATGATAATTCACCGTATATCGGTACTCCTACATAATATGTGTCCACGGATGATTGCATTACACAAATGTTTTTAGGTCAACAGTTGATTGGGAAACGATCTGTTCATGTAGTAAAATATAAATAACTAGCTGACCCGTGCAACTTCGTTTGCGTCACATGAGAGTGAGAAAGAGAGAGGTATGGTATTAATATTTCGAGTATTATAATGTTTCCCGTCGCATTTACCCCCGTCGCATCGCGTCGCTTGAATTCATTAGAGCTGAACCGCATATTATCTTCGTTTGCGTCACATGAGAGTGAGAAGAAAAGATGTTAAAGTGATATAATGTTTCCCGTCGCTTTTACTTCCAGCCATCCGTTTTTTGGTATGGAACTCATCGTGTGCGAGTCCGACTCGCACTTGGCCGGTTTTTATCGTTCAGTTGACTGGCTGCCACTGCAGACCTACTTTAAAACTTAATAAGAAGATTATTGTAAGTGAATCTTAAAAGATAGGCATATGCTGTTAAGGACTTATTTTTATTACTTTTTAAGAGGAACAATTTTGTAATACACAATTTTTACGTAACTTTAACTATTTATGCAGCGTCCGCAATGTGAGCTCTCAAAGAAAGAATTAATCCCCGTTCTCGAAACATTATTCATGGCTGCTGCGCTCCTGTTCGTCTTAGCGTGATGTTATATCGCCATTAGCATGCCTCAACAAATGGACTATTAAACTGTAAAATAATTTTTGAAATGCAACCAGTAGTTTCTGAGATCCTAGCACAAACAAACTCTTTACGTTCATTATATCGTAAGCGAACCTTAAGAGATAAGACAAATTAAGTTATTGTGAGCGAACCTTAAAAGATAGACATATGCTGTCGCGGACTTTTTTGTAGAACTTTTTAAGAGAAACAATTCTGTAGTACTCAACTTTTATCCAACTGTAACCATTTACGCAGCGTACGCCTCGGAAGCTCTTAGACGGTAAAAAATAATCCCCGTTTTCAAAACATTCTTGATTGCTGCTCCGCTCCTATTCGTCTTAGCGTGATGTTATATAGCCTATAGCCATCCTCGATAAATGGACTATCAAACTGTAAAAGAATTTTTGAAATCCAACCAGTAGTTCCTGAGATCCTAGCGTTCAAACAAACAAACAAACAAACAAACAAACAAACAAACAAACAAACTCTTCAGCTTTATAATATTAGTATGGATTTGTTTTAAACGGAATGAGGGTCATTTAGAAACATGAGGGTAATAAAACTAGTGCGTGTCATGTAAACTTGGTCGCAAGCCTACGTACAATGTAGCCAGATAACAAAGAGCTGTAGGTATTCCTTCTTTCATTTGAATGTTGTATTTGTTTAGTGAGGAGGGAGAGCTCTCATTATTTAGTCGATCTGTGAATTCGTTCGTCGGTATCGATGGCCGAAACGTAACGCTATTAGCATTCGAGACGTAGATGGACGTACGTGCGCTGCGGGCAATGTTCACACAATATCAATATCCTTGTTTGCGTCATGTCATAACATATCGATATTGCACGTAATTTGACTACAGCCAACTCATAAATATAGATGTACTGGGTTTTTCATGGATTTTTAAAATTTTGTAGAGTTATTTTAGCGCCACTAATAGCAATTTAGACAAATGTAAATATAATTTTTAAAAATTCGAAGAGATTAACTTTTCTTTTATTTTGTACAATATTTTTTATTTTAAAGGGCTTTCGTTTCGGCTGATGTGCCCTGTGCTCTTGAACCCCTTGGCCTATCGAGATCGGACGGCAGGAGACCGGATGGGCTGACTCTCGTGCCGTGGAAGCGGGGTAGATGCCTGGTGTGGGACGCGACTTGCGTTAGCACTGTGGCAGCGAGTCACCTGGGCAGAACAGCACTGGCCCCTGCAGCTGCGGCAGAAGACGCGGCTAGCAGGAAGCACGTAAAGTATGCAGACTTGGCATCGCGCTACATCGTAGTACCAGTGGCATTTGAAACAATGGGCAGTTGGGGCATGGGGGCCAAGCAATTGGTCGCAGAGATAGGAAGAAAAATAGGGGAGAAAACCGGTGACTCTCGCTCCGGTTCGTACCTGGTGCAAGGGTTAGCTATTGCCATACAGCGCGGAAATGCGGCGAGCGTTTTGAGCACCTTTGCACCGGAAGCGACCCGGGGTGAGATATTAAGCTAACAATTTGTGTTAGTTTTCGATTTATTTCTATTGTGACATACATAAGCAATATTGAATAATTATACTGATTCTAATAACGTTAAATAAATTCATAATTTTAAAATTATAAATTTGACGTATAAAAGGTGAAAATTTTTGTTGGTTCCGAGTAGGTTTCGGTGGCCGAGTGGTTAAGGCATCTGCATGGTATGTGAGTAAAAGCAGGTTCGAATCCTGCTCGAAACCAATTCTTTTTCCATATTTAAAATTTATGATCAGTTAGCATAGTTAGTATAGTATAGTATAGTATAGTATAGTATATGATCAGTTAGCGTACTAATTGCTTTTCAAAAATTATCTTAAATTGTAAAATATTTCTCAAAATTAAAAAAAACGCGTCATCATAGTTTGATATGGCAAAAATTAACTTCGTCATAACATCTCTAGAGTGCTGGTGTCCCGCCCGTTTTCCAGAATAATGCTAAACTGGAGAGAAGGGTTTTACCTAAACCGTCCTGAAAGTCTCACATCCTCATACGATCTCTACCTCTCCACTACATAAGTAGGTATTCAGAAAAACTGTGGCTGTGTGAATAAAAAAACGGTACAAGCCCCCCTTAAATATTATAATCTGATTTATTGTTACAGCGTATTTTCGTTGTTATAGCGCCAACAGAAATACTTAAATCGTCTAAATTTCAGCTCTCTAGCTATCAGGGTTTCTGACATTTAGCCTCGTGACTCACACAGAAAGACAAACAACTCACACAGAAGTCACAATACAGAGTCCCGTTTTTATTCTTTAGCTACGGAACCCTAAAATTTCAACTCAACATTTAAAATTAACATGGGTGTTATTTCTAGAATTAGTTATAGGTATTGTAAATAATGACAATAGCCGTTTTGAATTAATATTAAACAATCCGTTGAATGTTCATTAATATTTAAAGTGTACTGACAAAAACCGAAAATATCCAATGATATGTGATTTTAAATACAAGTTTGATTAAAACTCACGTGTTCGATGTGAGTGACGTGATAGAATTAATCAATTCTGTTCGCTGCTATGGGAAAATAGAACACTGCTGACATTTTTTACATTTCATTAGTGAATAATTTTCTGGTGAATTGAAAATTTTAATTCGTTATCTGTGCATACATTTGTGAACTCTTGTTTTGAATCAATTAATCGTAATTAGGTACCTATAGTCTTCAGTGTTGAAAGAAATGGAGCCAAACTATTTAAAATTCTAAAATGTACCAATATTTTTAAATTAACTTTTTCGTCTTTTTATGTTAACTGGTATGCCTTGCAATGTCATTTCTCGGTGATGAGTAGGTACTTACGCTCATACAAAAATTTTATCTCAGTTACCTATTTGAACGGTTTACAAACGCGGAAAGGACAAATATAATAGATTTTATATAAAGATATATTTTGCTACAAACCAGTCTCATCTGCAAGTGGATGTACCTGTTGACCAACGAACGAAGTCATGGGGAAGAATTTACAAAACAAGACCTTGCACCAACCAGCGTAATACAGTAAGAAAAATCACCTTACCAAAACTAGTTGGGAGATGCCTACTTCCAGCAGTGGCGCCTACAAACATTTTTACAAACGCGATATTATATTAATATTTTTTATTTTTGGAACATGGTGGTATTTGTTGTGTCTCTGTTTGACGAGAGGGAAAATCCTCATGGATGTTATGCCGGACTCCTACCGACTAAAAAACCTCACGTCACGCTCAACAGTCTGTGGCCTCGCCCAGGAAAATATTGACGATAATATGGAAGGGACGAAAAATATTGAGGATATACCAGAGAGGAAATGAAGTAAGTCATAAAAAAATCTTTTACAAGATTTTGGCGCAAGCGTATCCTACTTATGCTCACCATACTTAAGAAAGAAGATTAAGAACCACAGCTTAAATGATAATATTGGAAAAAAAAACATTAATTTGTCTACTGAAATTTAAAGCGGTGCGTATATATAATCTACATGGACCTGTCAATCACGTTCTTGGCCACGTGAAGTTATGAAAATCATATCAGGCGTACCGTTTACAAATGCATGAGCGTCATTTTATTATGAATCTCTAGCGTCACAAAATAAGGCATTATCATAAAGTACTTTGACAAACAACTCGCACTCGACTGTTTTTAAAAAGAAGAAGTTTTAATTTCAAATTTGTTAAGGAATTTACTCGATACTGTCTCCAGAAAAGATACATTCTTTTTATATAAATTTTGTTTTTGTTTAGAAACATTTTATGTGTGTAAAGGTTGACTTAACTTCAATTTCAAAACCGTTTCAACTAAATGTACTGAAGTGAAGTGGAAGGTTATGATGAGTGATTCGATGTTACTTTAATGATTTAATCGATTGATAAATACTCGTAACACTATCGCTCATTGCTCGCCTGTCTGATCCACTTATTACTTATAGTTCCACCAAATCATATAGAAACTATACAAACAAACAAGGAACAAGGAAGTCCTTACAAGGTTAAAGAAAATTCTTGCAAACGATTTCAAGGCGACAAGACAAGATTGGTAACACATCACAACTTTAAGTAGGAACTCTATCTCACACGGGATAATAAAGGCCAAGCTACAATAAGTATAGTATATAGACAAATAAAAAGTAACTAAGTCATTAATAATGCATAAAATAAAACAGAATAATAATTTATAAGCGGTACAGGTTCTGCTGTAGTTATAAATCTTAAAGGGGTGGTAGATCATTACAGAGGTATTCCGGCGCTAATTAATTTAACTTTATTTTTCATGGCTGAACGAGGGTGAATGAATGAAATTCCAAAAAGTGTAACGAAACGTGGTGAGTACAAAGTGCGTAGTTATCGCGAGTCTCATTATACGCATTCCAGGGCGTCTTCATAACTAGGCTGTCAAACAAGTAGCAATGTACAAGAGGATGGCACTGCCCAACGTCTCCATCACATACAGGCTGTTACATAAGTGATTTCATCTAATATTTTTTCTACATCATGGTTGACCATTTTTTCATTTGGTTAGTCCATGAACTGCTGGTTTAATTTCGATATCGATTATAGACTTTTGCTAAAGTGCTTTTGTATGTTATTTATTTTAATTGCGTCTTTCTAAGAAAAAGCTAGGTAGGTTTCAAGATGTAAGTGAAACATACATCAGATGAAATCAGCTACTGCCTCGGCATTCTTGTAGGTAACTGAAACAATGTTAAACGAATTCCTGTGCTTAGACATGGCAAAATGTGAAAACAGTTATAAATATTTGATGCTGTAATTACAAAGTAACATTTTTATTCTTTCGTTAAACATTAATTCATACTCAAGTGTCTATCTATTGGCTATAACTAACACCAAGTTTGTAACAAACATTTGTATTTAAGTCTACAATTATTATGTGTGTCCACTTACGAGAAGGCCGATCTACAATGTTTGCTTAAAGGAAGAGTTTGAGGAGTATTCACCTATGGCTATGACTAGATATCTTCTGAAGGACTTCATTTCATTATGTAGGACATATTTATCAATTAATTTTCTGCAGTTGATAGAATTTGCTCCAATTTAAGGATTTGTAACAAAATGGAAACTAGGTATAAATGGCAACATCCTGTGTTTAGTATAAAGTTCTAGAGTATGATATGTAGGTAGTTAGGTCTCATTTCGAAGTAGATATGTCGTACGAATGTCATCTCATGATATACTCGACACATTGTGTGGTAATTTCCCTCGACAGTTTAATTGCCGTTTCACTGTAATGTGACAGCCCTAAGATTAATTTATAGGGACACCTTGAATAGCCACGTTTCAAACATTCATTTATCATCATTAGAGACATACGAATTATGTTGTTAGTTAATAAGCTATGCTATTGAAAGTAAGTAATAACAAATAATATTATAATGACATTATTATTATGAAAAAAATGACCATAACAAGACCGTAAATTTTTTTGTTATTTAATAAAAAAATTGAAGAAATACGATTCGGTTATCAATATAAAGCCATTCGTAGGGAGACAGGTCAAGGATGCCTCATGCCAAATACAACTGATTATATTGTGGTGCTTATGGGAGGAACGTGGTGATCGTTATACTCCTGTAGCACACCAAACACCTGTTAGACCCTGTATTTCGAAATCCACCTACGTCCCGCAGATTTGCTAGGTACTGAAAGTCGAAATAAAGCGACAGTCGGAAAATCAACAGGTTTCTATGGAGTATCCAAACCTCATCTCTATGATAACAGAAGACATTTCGTAATTACTGAGGTAATTAGGTTTTTTGGCGATTACGATTGTGATCAATTTCAAGTGGGGAACTGAACAGTCACTTGTATGTGTTAGGAACGAGGGCTTCAACTGTGGTATGGCTACAGAGACCTCTGTGGAACTTAAAAGCGTTGGCAACTCGGTATCTGGATATTGTTTAAAGTAAAGAAAGTCACATCCGTGAGCGATCTCAATCAAAATAAGCTTTTAGTTTGTCACGTAAATTTTGAAAGTCGCGATAGAGTGGACTTCGTTGCCTTTGTTATGGTGAGCTTTTATTATTTTAAGCTATTGCATAGGTAAACAAAATGCTAATGCACCAATTATTCTTACCATTCAAATACATGTTCCAACTTTGTCTGGTAATCTGATCTATAAATTATGTGACAGAATTAAGTGGGCGCACACAACACAAGTCAACTCAAATATGAAATGAGTTAAATCGGAGTTAACAGCATAATGCGAGCTTTTACATTTTTTGTTTGACACGACGCCGCTTCGGTATTTCCTGCTACCGCTTATGACACATGCCAAAATTATGGAAACAATACCTTATTGTGTTTCGTTTACAGTTTATAATTCAATGTTCATCAACTAAGTAAACCGCTTCCACTAAGTGGTGATTAATTGTGATATAAAGACTTTTATTTTTGTGTTGTTAAACTGTCGCATCATTTTAAAATCACGACAATAGTTTCCATAAACATTTTTTCAGTTTTATATATAGATATTAACTTATGAACAGCGGCTTCACTCGAGACACATTTAGTAGGTATCCCCCATGAATACCCACTCCGTACGTAATGTTCGGGAAAATTGAGAGACGGAGCCTAATTTAAACGGACTCTACAATCTAAGCAAGCAGAAGGAAGCCCTATCGAATACACGAGCAACACAGAATATGAAGATTAACTCCCTGATTGTGGCGAACGCAGTTTTGCGTTCATATATTATTACCGCAAATATGTTTTTAAGAGCACAAACTATTACATACATTCTCGAGGTACCTACCTAGACGCACTTAATGCTATGCAGAGACGTTGCCGTTGGCGCAGTGAAGAACCATAGCGTCTTTGGCTGCCTTCTGCGGAATTTATCACGGCGAGTGTTCTGAAGAGCTCTTCAACCTCATTGCACCCCCTCCTTTTTGTGCCCGAACAACGCGTGCCGGGTCACGGGCCAGATGCCACTTATACACAGTGAAGAGAATACTCCCCAGAAGTGACCAATTTAAAAGGTTGTTTCCCTGTCGCACTATAAATATTTGCACGTGTTCATCGTGCATCTCACAATTCGAATTCTTTAAGTAGAGCGTGAAGAGACACATCACACAGGGCAGCCAACTTGAGGACTACTGTCAGAAGTCTTACGGACTTTGAGAGTAGCCCCCAATCGCTAGATGCGACATGGCTTTCCATCAGGCTGGCGACGTCGATTCGGTAAGCCTTATATTTTTTTTAAATATACAAGGAATAGGACACACTTTTACACTGCCTGCAAGTAGAAGATCATTTCTATAGAAAATTAAATCGATTATATGAGCACTCTGTTGATTGCCAGTCATTGCTAGGCTCCACAAAAATCACCATAACATTTGGTCTGCTGCCGCCCACCCCGACTCCAGCAGGCTCCCTTGACCATTGTGAAGGTCACCACTCAAAAGCCTTTCAGAACTAATGGCTGTCAGTTTTAAAAAACACACCGTTGAATGTGAAATACTATGATAGGTATTATATTCAGTGTTTCAGAATTTCATAGCACAACATTACGAAGTTGTTCAAAAATGTCATTAAGATGTGTAATAAATTATAAAGAAAGTTAGACGGAAATGTCCAATTAGGCAAAGGCAATGCTGCGATAATTCTGCTGAATTGATTCCATGTCGTCAGATAAAGCGAGTGGATGTTGTCTAGAGAGTATGTTATCAGATCGGTGTGCGGCTGCCCGTCGGCCTGCGTCGCCCACCACGTGGGAATCTGGGCCTTTCTAGGAATACTGTGTATCATACATTTATGAAGTGGTAAAGATTTATAATTTATATTCTCCAAAACCGGTAAGCTTATCCGAATTTTATATGATGTGATGATATTTTTGGTGTTTAAGAGAACGGGATCTTTATTATCAAATTATGTATTTTCATGCATTTACCAGTTGATATTAAAAGCCGCTGTCATAGTTTTTTCAACACTAACAATTAAAATGAAATTAAGGTAGGTACCTACATGGCTTATGCAAAAGTGGATTTTTTTGAGAAGTTTATGGTGATAGAAAATGTAAGACGTACCTATTTATGTCATCCATAATGAGGTTTAAAATCATTTTATGGATAGTGTAGAAATAGTGTACCCTAATCCTTGCTTTACTGCATCGGACAGTCTAAACAATTTAACAAAACAATTTATAAGAAACAAATGTCAATAAAAATCTACATTAAATACACCTCTCCGATTTGCTACCCATACTTATTTGAAAATCTTTCCTCATTTAACAATAAATTTAGCTATATAAACAAAGCCGAACTAAGCATCACAGTAATAGCTGTATTTACAAAGATATACATTCAATTATGCTAATTTTTATTACTGTTTATGGAACATAATACTTAAGGAGTTAAACAAATGTGGCGCTCTAGCTTCATATTTTACAACCATAAAAAACGTATATGGAGCAATATGTGCATAAATGTCAATATTTGTGTAGCCAGAGAACGCAGTAGGAGCGACCGACGCAATTTATAAGTAACATTTAGTTGATCTGAGCAGCGGCGGCGAGACACTCGCACAGCGGTATACCTCGCTTCATATCGTCCAGCATCGTAATTGTCGATTAATTATTACAATTTCAATAAAACGTCGCCATACAAATGATATTGTATAATTTTAAACAATAAAACCTCACTAATAAGGCATAACTACTGCTCCGCCCGTTGAGAATTTTTACGCCGTACACATAAAAATGTTACAGTTGAAAAGAAGTTATGTTCGCGAAATTTATTGTTGTATGCGAATACGTGATTACGAGCGGAGAATCGCGGTGTTAGAGACGTCTTAGCACCAAGGAGGAGCATGTTTGTACGTAGTTATGTGAAAGTATAATATTTATGAGTTCATTAATGCAGGATTGTGTTAATAACGACGCATCACGTCCTTGGTTCACAAGGCATCAGGATCAAGCCTCACATTTATATTCCGTCAGCTATACACTGCCGTTTAGATTTGGATTATATTTGTTCATTGTTATTCAGTTGACGGGTGTCTAAAGTTTGTTTATTTGGAATACGATAATAAAACAATTGAAAGAACGTCATAAAAATATTGTATAATATCCCTTTATCTATTATTAATATTCGATTATCACAATCAAATAAATATGTTGTCAGGTCATAAAAGTTCCCACACATTCTGTCTTTTTATGAATGTTAGGATCTTCTTTTCTCTAAAAATAATAACATTCTCTACTCTATCTTCTCACTTTTGAAAGGTGTTACATAATATGAGTTAGAAGAGCAATCCTAGTACAACCACATTACTATTGCTGCATATATTTTCGACAATTACAGAATGAAGCGAAAATTTTACAATACAATGATTGATGAAGTTAAAGATCCTGAGAACAGTATTTTACCAGATTTTTGGACCCTAGAAGTAGGTTACCTTTCTATGTCAATAAAATTTTTGCAGCTAGCCCCCATTAATTAAGCACTTTGCCAAAATTCTATTTCTAAGCTCTACTCTATACTTACCGATAACATCACAATGCACTTGACACTTTAAAAAGTCATTATGATTATTTTTGAAAAGCAATTAGTATGCTAACTGATGGTTCGCCGAAGACGCAGGTTCGAATCCTGCTCGAAACCAATTCTTTTTCCATATTTAAAACTTCAATAAGTCATCGAAATGAGGATAAAATTATCTTAATGTTTATAAGCAAGCTATGAAACAACATGACAAAGGAACTTTATAATGAAATGAGAACAAATTATAATAATAGAGCGAGCACACCTGCTATTCTTTTGATCCGACATTTCTCTCATTTATGACGTTAATCGAGCGTAATACTTGTGTGTTAACATAGTTTTGTCCCCAACAAAGCACCGCACTCAGACAATACGACTATGCTTTAGTAATATTTTTTGTATCAAACATAAATTCTCTTTCATCTCTCTTAATTTTAGATCAAACTATAGTTCTTGCATGTTGTTCACATCATTATTGTCTCTGTTGCACTCTTTAGTAAAATAAAGCCGTAAAAGCCGATGGCCCTACACAAATTTAGACTTAAACTGGTTCACAAAAGATATATTATTACATCTCGTTTATATCTAACTAGTGTTTGTAATTGTGGTATTGTTGACAGATAAATAATAAGCGACAATGCTTACAGGCGAGTGTGTATGTCGCATGAGTCCTTACGCAGCGAGTCGCGGGCCGAATTAGTGAATTGTTAGTTGCGTACGCGAAGGCGGCAGGTTTTGTCTAGCGCGATCCGCCTCTCTCGCACATTAATCTCCAGGCCAGATGAAACGATATGCATTTGTCATCGTGTCTGCGATTAACTCAGAGAAACTCTTTCTATTGTATTGAATCAATTCGATTATTATTTTAATGGTCATATGAAGCAATAGGAACTATTCACGAAAATGATAATAACTCTTAGACTGTCTTCCGATTTAAGGAATCAGAATGTTTTGCTATACTCGACAACGTATACAGGACAGATGTAAAAATAGTAGCTACGCATAAATAAATTAGTCAGTTAGGCGGTCGGCAAATATCTCAGAAATATTATGTGTATGAATAGCGCGCCGTATGACGGACAGCAGAAAGGGCTGCCCTTAAACTTACCTTGTATTATTTTGTCATTATTAAATTCCCCTGTCACCGGCTTGTTCTCATTTTGCCCTAAGAAAATATTGTATGCAAAATTATATGACATTTGAATGAGCACAAAATGGTCGTATTGGGATTTGTATGTGAAGTTTAAGAGTATTTTATATTTGAAAGATTGTCCGTGCACAATTTAGCATTTTAAAAAGTAGTAGATATGACAACCTACCATAAAACTAGAAAACAATATATGTAAAGTACTCGTTGAAATGAATAAATTCAAGTATATATGATTTTAAACTAACATGGTCATTACTATAATATCGGATACTCGATAAAACAGTACATGGTAAATTCAAGTATAACTCAATAGAGTTCTTTACGCCACATGAGCTCATCATGTGACCAATGATTCGTATTCGTAGTCAAGTACGAAACAAAATGTGTGAAATGAAGTGTAGCTCAAGAGCAACAACACAAAGGTTGAAGAGGCAATCAAGTTCACTGGCGAAGAGGCGAATCTTGTCAGTGCAGAGGACCTCAACAAGCCGCAAAATGAAATTTCTCGAAGCCGTCAATCATTTTCCCCTAGTCGAGGTCGCCCTGGTAGTCAGCTGATAAAAATTGGTGCAAGTTACAAGATTGTATATTATTTATTATATTTTATTTGTTACTTATTATTACTACACTCAGAAATACTCTCTCAGAAGGCTCAGAAGCTATGATACAAAATATTAGTGGTAACAAGAGTGATGATATTACCTACGCCTGTAATATAAAAATATCTTATTAAATTGGTATTAACCACACGACGTTTCAGTTTACTAATTTAGACGTTGTTATTTATGTATCATTTACTAGTTGAGCTTTAAAAAATCATGCTAAAACATAAAACTTTGTTAACAATGAAGCGTGTGGGATGTACGAGTACTATTAGAAAATAATTTTGGCAAAAGTTTGCCAACGAAGTTTAAGTAAACTTCTCTAACATTATAATATAGCTGAGTCACAGTGAACTTATTATTTTTTATACTTATTTATATATATTAGTTGCAATCCGCTCAGATCTTCTACCTTGGCCCCCAAGTATGAGAGTAATCGAGACATTATTTCGGTGTGTAAGCCCGTCCATCCGTCACGAAGATGTTACGTGGAAACTACTCATATGACGTCTTCTCCCCTTTTGTGTTGAGGTAAGTGGGTAATTATCACATGAACATTCAATATAACGTTTAGTAGGTATGTTTTTTTTGATAAAAGTAATACTAAGAACAAAACATGTTTTAAGGCTATCAGTCATTCATACAGAATTATAATAAAAATTTTGATATTGATTTTACGTTCAATTCAAAGATTGAATATTAAATTATGTATTGAAAACCTGAAGTACTTAGCAGACTTTGAAACTGACTATGAAACCCATTTAACCTTAAGGCTACGATGACGGAATTGGTAATAGGTAAGTCCAGTCATCGAAACCAAACCACAAGTGACGAATCTAATTAGTTTGATTAAATAGACAAAAATAATTCTTTTTTATATTTACAAGTAAAATGTAACATTTGAAATTAATTCTATAATACCTACACGAAAGAGAAATTCCACAACACACTGTATTGCCTTTTAATAAAAAGAAATTGATTTGACTAGGTAAGTGGTTCACTAACTCACATCACTACAACATACTCAGTGTGATACAAATTACGTTTGAACTACCGACAGCTTCTGTAAAATAATTCTTACCTCAGCAAAACTTAGCATTTTACCGGTCAGACAAATGCACGAAGCCGCGGCTCAATGCACAGCAGACGGAAAAATATTTCGGAATTGAGATTGATGTCGCACGCATGTGCAGACGGCCTGTCTGTATGCAAAACAACTTCTCCACCAAATATAGAACTAATTTATGGTCATACTCCGCGATTATGTGCATCTATAAATATGCGCCAGTTACTCCCGCTCTCTATAACACATACCATTTGTAATTAGAGTATTACAATTCGAACTTTACAAATCTATCTAATATAAATTATTTCTTAAGAAATAAACTTTTAAATAAAGGTTAGATATGTGATTTACTAAATAGACATTTATCCTTTCCTTACTAAATAAAATTGTAAAAAAACACACACACCTTCAAGCTGAAACTGCTCAACCAGTTTTGAGTTTTGAAAAGGTGAGACAGGTCATAGAATGCTTTTTACTGAAAATAAACCATGAAGAAAAAAAGTTGAAACCTTAATTACCCATATGATTCAACGCTCCGAACAAAATATTTGTAAACGTAATCGTAAAAGTATTCAAATTTCAAAATATACAAATATTCTCAATGAGCATTATCAATAAATATAATTAAAATAAATCCCACTTTAAGGGTAGACTCCCACGCGATAAGAGATGTTATTTATACACCCTCATCTCACAAAGGAACCGCTGCCGAATATCACCCATAAATATTGGGCTGAGGTGTAATTTTTCACATACCACGTCTTCTCGAACGTCGCACCTTTAAAATAAATGCAAACAAAATTTAATAGGGAGAGATGCGCGGGATCGCGAGCTTCAAGTAAAAATAAACGATAGTCCTACTCGACCAATCGCTGCGAAATATTTTTATTATCAGACTATATTTGTCCCATTCTTCTCCAAGATTACTTAGTTGCAACTATGAACAATCCATAAACAGTTGAGATATCTAGTCGTAAGTCGTAAACGTGGTGTAATGCAACTTTACTAATGTCTCATTGTGATTTCGTTTATAATCTGTGCAAGTTCCATAGTGAAATAGGAAGACGCGGATCGATGTGCGTTTATTTACGATTATTGGTTATGGACAGAGTTGATCGTCGGCCGTTGAGTCCCGCGAGTCTCGTAACGCCTCGGACTTCGGCCACGATCACTGAGGGTGCCGAGGCTGACGGATATATCCATCTCCAGGGACTACGCCTTCTCACAAAATTATGAATCGCAAAAGGGTGTTGTCTCGACACCTTCTCGAGGAATCGATACTAAGCAAACAGTACAAATATTCACAGCTCACATCAAACTGATTTTATTGCGGTTAAAGATACAAGTATAAAAAACGTTGTCAATAATAAAACGCAAAGGCGAAAAGCAATAACCAAGTTCTTATCCGATACACATATCACAAAAGATAGCCAATAAATAGTCCTATCTGTATTTGTCACAAAATAAGAATTCCATCAAATAATTCGGCGGAAATAAAAAACGGATAGAGACATTGCACGCATTCGTAATAAAAGTCTCGCCATAAATAACGATCATGAAATATAATACACCTGCAATCTTCGGAAAATGGGAAAATCATTTTCCGAGGGCGGGCGCGGTCCGGCGTAATATTGTTATAAATGTACTTTCTGGAGGGTATAAATAATAATGGTGACCGCGCGGGTGACGGCGACTTGCTCGGGGAAATTGGCTGTAACGCGCTCCTAAAGTTAAAAATTAAAATATTATTTTTAGCGTTTAAGATGTTCATAATTTCTGTAACTACACATCGACACTGATAACAAACTAATCATAATATTTGACTTCATTAAAAAAATATTAAATAACAGCTCCGCACTAAAGAGTAAAATTCCTGCCTCTGCTTTTTTGTGACATCTGTTAAAGAGTGTCTTAAGTATATATTAGTCATAAAGTACTATTTCTATAAAATTTCAGTAGGTACTTACCTATTTAATTTTTAAAGTCAATTTTTTTTTAGCAACTAGTTACTCACCACTAATATCTAATAAACGTAACATCCTCGGCATTACGAGTATTTCCCAGTGTTAAATTTCTTCACTACTAACACACAGATTTGTCATCAGTGTTTCAGTAGGGTAAATAACTTTAAACATATTTAATCAATCGCTCGCACAACTTTTGTGTTCGCACTGACAAAATTTTCATTTACCGCGTGATTCAGTTGTGGTATATCGTGATGCGGTGGCGAGCGCCGCTGGGAGTCATTCCACTCCGACAGCCTGTAAATTCTCCATTACGCGATATGAAATATGCTTACCCGCCCTTACACCGTTTACGAGCGCCACTATGATTTCTTATCCATCAACTATTCTTTCTTTGGGGCGTGTTAGGCAACTTTCATTTGTGCTAATCAAAAACAGACTTTGATATATTGAAAATTGTTTTATTGAAGAGGTAGTAAAATGTTAGTAATAGCTAGTAAATTAAGATATAAATCATGGTCGTCTTATATTATTATATGTATCTTTGTAAAGGGTGTTTTCAAGAGTACAAAAGCAGAGCGTTTTGCTGGGATAGTAGCCTTCTTCTTAACTTTTACTTTTAAATTCAAATTCAAATTCATTTATTTACATGAAACATGGTTACAGAGATTTTCACATTATCACAATATGAGTAATTGGTACAGCATGTCTCACCGTAAGTACGGTATGTAAATTTAAAGAAAGAACATGGCAAAACTAAATATCTATCAATCTATACAAGTTTAACAATATTAATAGAACGGGTCTCATTTTCCATGCACAATAAGCCCCTAGATATAGTGTAAATACATTCAATGTCAATTATAATTAATAAAATAAATAGGAAAATACCATGTCAAATAACTTTCAAGTCAATAAATATTTGATTATAAAAGTTTTTTTTTTTAACGTTTGTTATATTATTAACATATCTAAGCATAAAGCAAATACTGTCCGCCGGGATCTACCCAGCTGGAACTTCAAACAGTATTTAACCTAAGTCTTTGCAATCAAGGTATTCTTGTAAAGTGTAGAAGCAATAGAAGAATTTAGCTGTTTATTCTTAATCTTTAGAGTAACTTCTATTATTATCTATAGAATCTGTCGTAACCAGAATCTGTCCAAACCAGAATCTGTCCTAAGACGAATGAGGGAATATTTTGTGTCTCTGTGTGTAAATTTCTTAAGTATAGAATTACACTGTTACAATTAGATTTTTTACCAACATCCCCATTTCCATCTGACTTTCATCGTTTTTTAGTAACTTAGAACCTAGTCGCATTGGACTTTAACAAGCAAGAATGTAAAGTCCATTTTGCGTACTGCACTAATTTCAAAGAAATGTTTTATTCCTACACCAATAAGATTCGTTCATCACTGCCATAAATGTCACTTTAAAATCACTTTGTATAAGAGCTAAGTGACTTTAAAATTATCACAGGTAAGATATTTAGGTAGATACTTATGCGCAAGTCTCGATGAAATTGTTATATCACTTTCAGCAGAATTACTGTGTACTAAATTAATACAAGTTTGTTGGTCACATCACGATATTTTGCAGTTTCAACACAAACTTCAGCTTTTGTTCGCAACTCAGGCAATGTATTTATGCAGCCACTAACGCGATATAATTTCATTTAAGTACCTGATTTAGCTGCACCAGAAAGCACAAAACAATGAAGTGTCGACATCAGGTCGAGTCAGAAAAATACAAGCCATAAATATGTATTTAAGTATATCTTTAATTTGTCCCTTAAAGTTACTCAAACTAATGAGTAAAGAACTCTTCAATTTCCGTTAATGTAATCTTTAACCTGAAATAAATTCTATCAATTCTGATTCAGTCAGTCTAACTACCGAACTTTGAAATCGCCACATCACGGAAAATATTGAAGTTCATCCTCATCACAGTTGGACTGAAAAGCCGAGCACAACTGGGTTTTTCTTAACGTGAGGGAAAATCCATCATGGATGCTATGCCGGACTCCTACCGACTAAAAAACCTCACGTAACGCCCAACAGTCTATGGTTGGGAGCCCCGGGTAAGCCTTCGGAAGGATGTTCCAGGACTCCCAAAGAAGATGACGAATAAGTACCGATACTTCAAATATAGTATTCTCTTATTAAATTTTAATCAAACTATTACTATTTAACATGGGGTTCATGATCGCAGTTCAAATAGAATTCTTAGTTCTTGCTTTGTATGTATTACTAGCTGTGCCCGCGACTTCGTCCGCGAGGAATGAAATAAAAAAAATTAGTTTATTTAGCTTTTTTTTTGTGTTTGCATTATTTTCTATAATAAAAGAATTTTTCTAAAATAAAAGTAGCCTAAGCTACTCTTTATAATTCGGTCCACGCGTTACGGCACATGGTCCAGCCGTTCCAAAGATTAGCCGGAACAAACAGACAGACAGACAAAAATTTTAAAAATATAGATTTTGGTATGTGTACCGTATATACATTCATATGCATGTAGTATAAAGCGGTTATTTTAATATTACGAACAGACACTCCAATTTTATTTATTTGTATGTATATGTATAGATAAAAAATCTGCTCTCAGTCTGAAGCTGTAGTTTTATAAAGTCGAGAGTAGTCTGCTCTCGATTTTACGATGCTACTTGTATTTTTTCACTTATCAGTGCGTGTTTTATACAACCGTCGTAATTTTATCATTGTAAAATTCTATTAAACGATTACTAAGCTTTTTTAAGCTTGTGAAATCTCCTTGTCACCAGTACGTAAGATTAATGTTGTATCATTCAAAATAAAATAACTATTCTGATCTTTTAAGCAGATAAACTTTCAGAAATAATCCGATAAAGTCGATAAGTTACAACTTTATTATTCAATTATATAGTCACACATTAAATTAAATACATTGGATTTTGTGAAATTAAACTATGGGTAGGTAAATATTTCTATCTGCGTTGCCTACTTTCTCTCCTTGACTTCAATGCCATTAGGTATTTACACGTTCCTGAAATATGTAGTTCATAGAGTACAATAAATAAAGATTAACTTCTTTGCGGTTCTTTAATTTTTGTCCCAGTTAATCGGATCTTTTAACAACTATTTAGAATTATATCATTAATATAAGAATCATGATACTCTAAAGCAAATTAGTCATTCTGGCAGCGAGTCAAAAAATTCAAATTAAATTATAGAGTCATCGCAAGATTTCGACAATTGTTTTAAGATGGTATTCAGAAGCTCCTATATTTTGTTAATTGTGAATTGTCACATTCTATTTTGAAGACAAGCGATTATAAAATTTCATTTCAACAATTTGTACAGATTAAAATCACGTTGAAAAATATTATGTTGTCAACATTCCGCCTGAGATGATGTTGATTTTTGGCACGGAATATTATTTTTATGTGTGGCAATTTTATAGTCGTCAAGACTCATATTATGAGTACAATAATTGATTAGAGGGACAGCTGTTGTGGTTTTCTTTCTTAAGAATATACTCGAATAACAATGTGTACCTGCGCTATTATGATCTCTGTTGGAATGGAAATAAAATATTTGTGAAAGATCCGAGAGGAGCTTACGCGCGATGAATGTTCTGAATACGCTTTCGGTGTAAACTTTTTCGATACACTTCTTCCAATACATAAATTCGGAACCTGATTACTGCTCACTCGATAATATAAAACTTCTATTGAACTGCTGTATGGGAGATCGCCATGATAAAAACCTAATTCGCTGAATGTGAATATAGCAATCTTCCTGCGAGTATTTCGTGATATTCTTTAACCTGATTATTATAAATATTAAACTGTAACTCACTATAGCTCCAAATATTCAAATTATTTGCTTGTAGCCCGAGATGTTCAGCAATCTGTAAATGATCTTGACTTTGAGCTTCTTACGAATAGATATCTTAGTTTAGCTCTGATATGGGTGGCAGTTTCTCGCTCACAGGGACAATACTACAACTTATGAATCATCGCAGCTGTATAGAAAGAACAAAACTGCCTACCCTTTTGAAAAATTTACTAGGCTGTGTATATTATACGATTATCTAGCATTCACATAGATACGATGTAGATCATTGCAACTTCAATAGGTTACAGTGTATCTCAATGTGAATACAGATTTATTGCATTACAAGTAAAGTAACTTATGAAGGAAGGACTTGTTGGTGTTACGAGCAGCTAAACTAATAAACACATCTTAATTTCTCCTTGAATAGAGGGCTATTAAAATAAGGACTTAAAATATGGAACGCCAGATTTTATTTACGTCTTACAAATTTATGGCGTATGGATGTGTGACGTGGTTGAAACACACATGGAGGGCGGTAGAACGCTGCAGTCGAACCGAAGCGATGATGCGCGTGCTACTCAGACAAGCATATATGACAACGCGATGACTGTTATATTTTCCAGACGATTTATGGCATTAAAAGAGTGTACCGTTAATATGCTTCCAGATACATAAATAGTAATGATTTTAATTTGATGTCTTACACGACAGGCGACGACATGTGTAACTGCTGGGTCGTGTCTCTTAATTCCTCTGCCCTATTCTTAGTCAAAATATTATGTTTGAATAATATTTTATGACTAATTTATATTTCTGCTTAAAGATTGTGGTGACAGTCATTTAAAAGAGTTGGTATTCTTAGCTCATCATTTGGTTATTAGTTTTTAAAGTGGATAATGGATAATATTACAAATGTGTAGATTCATTTCCGGTCGTGCTCGAAACCTAATTGCATTGTGATTTAATTTTAATACTTAACAACAACCATGGTGTTTTGATATCGAAAAAGAATGAAGGTGTAGCAAATGTGTTGGGCTAGGAAAGTTCCACTTATAACTTCTAGGGTACATAACATTTGAAGAAAAAAGCTTATCTCAGAAAGCGTCTCATAAAGCTCTCTATCAGTCAAGTCCATTCTTTCAGACCTAGTATTTAACTGGTATAAACTGTATGACATATGATGCAACGGTTTAATCGTTATACTATAATTTAATGACCTCTTATCCCAGAAATCTCCACCTTAAGATTAGATAAGCCTCATACGTGGTTTTCCACATAATGTATAGGTACATTAAGTACCTACCTAAAATTCTTTTTCCATTAGGTTCATAACACCGTGCTTTTCAGAAAACAAAGAAAACCTTAAATAAGTCCAGAAAAGATATTTATAGAGCCTATAAATATTGAGAGCAGAATGATCAATAAACTTATTTGCTATGATGATAACAAAACACCATAAAATTGATATTTTGAGTAGCTTACCCACCTGTTAACAGAGAAGCATTGTGCATGGCATCGCGCCACACGACACCAGTACGTGACAATTACGTTACAACGAAGCCAACATGCAGCATTATGCGAAATTCCTCCAACACGTAATAAAATTTTATAAAACCGCGGTTATCGTAAACAGAACAAATAGCAAAGTTTATGAGCCATTCGTCGCGCTTTTCCATTTGCATGATACGAGTTATATGTCATAGGAAATACGTATCGTACGCGGCTACGGGTTATGGCGATGTCCCAGGTCATCGCACTAAATTATTCCTCGCGTATAAATTTGTTTATGTAAAAGTTATGGACGGTTGTCAGACATCATCAAATTTTCAATTCCATTGTACAAAAATGTCGGGTATAACTCGCGTCTATTTTGTTTACGACTACGCTTTGGTTTTTCTCGTTTATTCCATGTGGCTTGACCCTATTAAAATGACTACGAAAGTTTGCATGTCAATAAAATGCAGTAACTGCCCTGTGGTCCTTCCATAAAATTAGAGTATGATATTAAACTTACATTAGTTGAGGACTACAAAGTCACTATTTCATCTTTTCTGAATTTATACATTTTACTTATTGTTTGACTGAGGATCCCAAAAAATACTTGGAAAGGCCCATAACATCCCAACAAGCAAAATAGTCTCAGAACACATATGTTATAGGAATAAGACACTTATAAGATTCTTATATTGATTTTGGCGTTCGCAATTACTCTTATATGCGTCTCAGAAAATGCTATTTGGTTTTTGATCACGATTATTCTGATAATTAGCCTTTTAAGGGCTTATAATACTATGTATACAGATCCCTATAAGCCGCACCCTCTTGTAAAAGCTTTTAGTAAGAGCAATCAGACTAAAGAATGAAGGTTCTTATAACCAGCACTTGTAAGCGTTTTTAAGATTGCTTATTAGGCTACTATAGACCCGAATCTCCTATTAAAGCTTTATTAAGTGTAAATACACTTGATTACATTTACACTTGTTACTTAGTTTTATAAGCGCTAATAAGTGCAATATTTGAATCCGTTACAAACAAAGTAGTTTTATAAAACCATTTGTAAGTCTTAATTGAATCTAGTTTAATGCGAGCTTATTATGATACTACTTTTACTAATAACATACTTGCCACATGCTGTTATAAGTGTTATGATTTTATACGAGCTAAGTTCAATACTGTTATTGTCAAAGAAACACTTGTTGATTCGTTGGTAAAGTCATTATAAGATTATTTACTCTTGCAATAGGTGGTTTGGACCGAAATAGTTCTTTTTATTCGCAGTACGACCTTGTGAAGTTCAAGTCACAAAACCTGGCAAGGGTTCCGTATATTGGACTATGACCCAAATACAGAAGAACTAACACCAAACCACTTAGGTGGTGATTATGCTCATGAATAAATATGACAAACTTGTACTGTTAGTATTAGAGCAAAAGCGCATTAACTCAAAAAAATATTAATTACTTACACAAATCGTCAATAAATACATACCTGCTTATATTCATGAACACAAATACCACCTACAGGTGTTATTTCAATATTAGGTTGTATATTTAGCGTTTTTCTTATTTCACCACGGATCCCCAAAAGATAAAAACATGGCGAGTGAATGCAGCGGCTACGAGACATTATAGAACCGAGTTTGTCTATAGAGGTATAGTAGAACACTTCCAAATGCTAAACTAAAAATGGCTACCGAAAATGACTAATGGAGAACATTTTGTTATTTTAAAATAATTAATACGAATGTATAATTACTTATTTTAAGAGGGGCTTTAAAATTTTCACCAGAAACTTGGTATGTTGCACGAGAAATACGAGTTCCCAGTACGTTTTTGATTAACATCATGAAATACGAGGACTCTGAAAAATTATCATATAAGTTGCCTTATTAATGTCCGAAATATTATTAGAAAGTATTTTAATAAAGTTTTTAGTATTATGTACACGGTGTGTGTAAAACTCCCAATTTTGAAAACTGAATGATTGGCTGAACGAAATGAACGAAATGAGAACTTGTAGAACAGTTGTAAAGTGCATAACAATCTAGTTTAGTTTTCTAAGAGACTATTAATAGATTTGGTAGGATTGTATGGTTTTACAAAATGCCGCCACACGGCTGTTACAGTCGTTAGTTGAATTCCATGAGGGTACTATTAGACTGTTAAAAAACTGAATACACTAATAAAGTGGGCCCTTTTCCGGGCTTGTAAGCTCTTATGAGTTCGTTATAAGTCTATTGAAAATTGGTCTTAGGATAATTATAAAACCGCTTTTTGCTCGTTGGGATGGGACTATTCTCACCTAAAATTCTATGTCGCTGTTACTTAAACAACTAGGATCTAATAGCAATGATCATGACCAGAAAGTTTACATCGAGCTTGAAATCGATAACGCTTTTAGGGAAGTTTAGAATGTCTTTAAAAAGCTGATAAAATAAGATTAAATATGATTTTTTTATCTCATTTATGATTTTCTGTTTTGTAAGGATCAGAAATGTAAGAACAGACGCGCATCTAAATAATATACGTTTACTAAATGTCCCATTACACCCTCTTAACACCCATAAACAATTTAGGAAACGATCATAAACTGAAAAATAAAAGAATAGATCATAAAACGCAAGTTCAGTAGTTCTTAGGATGAAAATAATTACAAAAATTCTTTGACAGACGCATTTAGAGTTGTAAGCGCTTTTTTTATTATAAAAAGGTTTTAACAAAGACTCATGAAAAACTGAAGTCATAACAGGGAACGTGATACAGTGGCTGGGATTTTTAAAATTACCGTTTTCATCATAAAAGCGCGGTAAGTAGCAGCTGGCGCTTCCACTTTATGTGGTTTTTGAAAAGCTCCTCTTTAATAATCTTGTTTATTTTCGTAAGTAGCGCGGCCGTAACTTGAATGCTTCTGAACATGTGTCTTTGACTTGAAATATACGTCTTTGTAAAGTTGTTTCTTTTCTTGTTAAAGATGTTTTCCAACATTTCATAAACAACCCGCCACTGTATTGTGTAGTTATTTTGAAGTATTTTTTGAATTAAATTTCATTTTTTTTACTCGTTTTTTTTCACATTAGGTAAACTCGTAAGTCACGGTACTTATATAATGTAGCTACTGTAGCCATACGGAGAACATTAACTTGACTACCTCCAGATACAAGATTGCCAAAACTATAACAATAATCCACAATTCTATTATATTGGTTTACTTTTTATTACTTCAATTTAATTACTTGCAGTCCATCTTCATTGCAGGCGTTGCAATGCATTCAAAACTGTACAAGGTGTTGGTCAGCATCAACTCAAAGCCATAGTGTTTTTGAATCGCCACCCACCACATTTTAAAACCCACGTTTTTGAATTAAAGTTGATTGCATAGTACGAGTAAATTTTCATGTGCTACAAGTATTCACCGAACTTGATAATCAAATATTTGAACACTTTTTGCTTTCAGGAACTAAGCATTATACCTTGCTATAAGGATATAAAAACAAATCTTGAATCACTTGGATTTGAATGAGATTGTAGCCACTGTTTAAGTGAAGCCCCTTTTGAATTTACGCATAATAATCGTTATTCTGAATCTGTAGTTGTCAAATATCTGTTTCAGAAACTTTGACAAAGGATGAATAGTGACGCTCATCTTCTACTATTCTCTATAGTTTACGTTTTAATTCGGTCTTGAAGAATTTAATATTATTTCTTTCTTACTACTAAGGTGGCAGACAAGCTTATGGCCCTAGAACTATTATTTAATACTGCGGTTCCGTAATAACCAGTAGACCACTTAATCACTGTTATAATAAATAAATCATTTTAGTTTTAGTAGAAGGTCTTAAGATGAAGTAATCGGGAGTACAAGAGAAGAACCTGCTACCAAATAGAACTGGATAAATATGGGTATATACATATTTGGCAGAGGCATATTATACACTGTATAATACGACTCTTCCTTTGATTATAAACGAGTTTAACTTCTATTGAAAGTAAGTAGGTGAAGTAACACCTCATATAAACATTATATATGCTTAGAGTGTTAGTTGAAAGGTTAATCATTTAGTTCAGAGTAGAAGCTAGATCAATATTACATAAGAGGAAGACATTTAATAAAGCGATGCATGTAGGTACTGTAACAGGGAACAGTGAGTAAGCAATAAGCCTCCGTGTAGCTAATAACAACAACAGCAACGATATCTCAATATCGTAGGTGCGAGTTAATTAACACATGATGCTTGTCGTGGAAATAGAATTCCTGTAAGAGATGGCAGTGCGCGCGCGCCCCGGGCCACGCCACACCGCTCCGCTCATCTCCCTCCACTGTTTGTTTACAAGTAGCAAGACTTCATTACGCCGCCGGCTAATGTATTCAGCTTCAGCCTCCACGTTAACAGCGACACTTCTCGGAATCAATATGCTCCTTGTACGTTTTGATTGGCTGTCGTACTGACGAGCAACACAAAACCCGCCCTAACACACTAACGCATAAAACACAGTTTTCAACATCACAGCACCATAACTTTAATGACACCGAATACAACGAACGGATTTCAGTGTTAATACTTGTTCAGGATAAATTTCCTATAGTGGTAACGACCTCTGCATTGAACTTGTCCAATTTTAGGGTTAAGGCACATTAATTTGTTTTATTAACGATTTAAACGTTTAACCGTTTCCTGTCGTCTCTGGTTCGTATCATTCTATTGTGTTCCATGCTCGCCAGTAATCCTGTGCACGCGTACATTGTAAAACAAAACAAAGTAATTTTAATATCCGAAGTTGCCTTTATATTCGAAAAAGAAGCTTTCGATGTGACATATTGCGATCAAACCACAAAACAGTTATGTGAGTAGGCTGACACAGCGTCGGAACATTGCCAAATCCGTCGAAGCGACTTCTGATCCCTCTGCACCCCCAAAAATAATAATGTTTCATCTTATAAAAATATTTCCCTTACGACTGTCGCTCGGTATATCACGGTATTTGTCACAGAGGATCACCCTTTATGTTCGTTTCCAGTCAAACCCCTTAGATAAGCGAGCCTTTTATATGCCAAATATAATATATTATGGTTTACAATTCTTCAGAAATTTTAATGTGGATAAGACAAATATTATTTTTACGTATTCCATACTTTCATGATAGTTTCAGTGCTGCAAATAATTTTTCTTTTCAAAATTATTAAAAAAAATATGAACGATTTTCTGATCACCTAGACAATTATTTATCCTGCTGTATTTCTGCTGTAGATTACAATGAAATGCTAACGGTAAATGCATACTTGCAACGATAATCTTATGACAGGCTCTATTGCGTATCCACATATCGCTAGCAGGCACGAGCCATTACTTCCAACATATGAGCAAAGTAAAAATATCAGCGTATTATGGGTTATCAGAGGCAGAGTCGCGTCTCGGAGACTCCGGCCGCCATTCATGTCCCGTTCTGACTTAATGGATTGCTCGCTTTCATATTCCGAATCGTACACAATATTTGCGCTTCTATGATCACGTATAGTGATTTAACGCTTTATGGCGAACTATAGGCAGTCAAATATTACTGTTGAGAATAAAACTTCATGTTTGCACGTGGCGAAGTGCGAACATTTCTGCTAATATGAAAATTCAGTTTACATGTCACCGTAATAGCATTTTCCGATACAAAAATTTGAAGTGCGCGGTTGTCACCCATCTGTTTGCACGAATATGGCTCCCCTTTCATATGAAAGACGAAAACAAACAGAGAATGTGCCAAATAGCAAACAATATTATACGGAATGCACAATAATATCAGTTCCGGCGGCGGGAGTGTGGGTCGCGCTGTTTGCTTCCGCGAATAAATATGAAATTCGAAGAGTCTCGCCTCAGACGCGAACAAATATTATGGGAGTTTGCTTTGGTAAAATGATAACCATCAAGATTGAAAATTTGGGTTTAGCCTCGAGCCAGGAGATTATTGAATATCAGAGTATGACTACTTGAATGGATTTTATATCAAAGTTAGGTAAACTACTTTGTTTTGAATGCGTTATTGTTTTCGGGTCTTATTCGCGTAATACTCGTATTGAAATTTTAGAATTCGCTTCTATTCGGCTAGAGAGTAGAATAAATAGGAGAGTGTTCTTAAATTTAGACACACTACAATATTAGATAATCCGTTACCTACATGGTCCGATATTTTTCCAAAATATTACAAGTGTTCAAGATGCCACAAAGATCAAGAAACCTAACCTTGCCGAGCAGGCAATTTGGTGCACCGGCACCGGTTGATTAACAATGAAGCTGCTGACCCAGGCACTTGTAAAGGAATTTTCAGAAAACAGACTCCTCCGATGAAGGCATAAAAAACAAATCAAACTTTCACAGAGCATAGTCAATCGCAGGTTTTAAACTAGAGTAGAGAGCGTTAGCAGCGCAATGACAAAAAGGGTTGGAACAAATTATCCTTCGTTTGATACGCAAAACTGATTTTATTAGAATACGAATGGTTATCGACATTATTTACACATATTTAAGTAGTTTTATAAATTGAATATTTAAGCACGAGCTTGTATTAAGCTTGATGGCGCTGTGTACAAATATGTCCCTTCAATCTATCAGTAAGTAGTGTTCGACCTCTATTTCTTCCAGCTGGTCAACACAGCGATCAGCCTCACCAGCTGACTAACAGACGATATGATGGTGAACAAAAAAACGTGAAACATTGCTATGTTCCGAACTAAACGTGACGAAAAACTAAAAAAAAACAAAAAAAGCTCCCTAAAATTAAGATCTTTGTTATGTAAGTAGTCTATCGAAAGCAGTAGAATTTTACACTTGTTTTATAATGATAAGATGGTTCATGTAAGAAAGACCTACGAGCAGTGGACGATAGGCTCAATTGATTGATTAAAAATGTCGCACTGTAGTGTAAGGATCACCATGATCTCCAGAACCACCTTACCTGTAAATAGTGTGCTGGTTAAAGCGCAAGGAATCACTCCTAATAGCGAATAACATCCAAAAAAATAGTCATAATATATTTTTTACACATCGAAATCGCTTCTATAAAATATCCGCATATAATAAGGAATCATGTTGAAGATGATGCACTCGGCCGGTCCCGTCAAACCGTCGATCGCCGCGAATCGAATGTCCCTCCGACCCCACCTTATCATCCCGTGAGAATAAATTCCAGATTTATGTGTCACGTAAAAGTTTATGTCGTGCTTTGTTTCTTGGCTATTTTATTGCTATCGTCTATTTTGTATAACCACATATTCTGATTTGGAGGACCTTTTGACTCAGAAATTATAGTACTTTTGAGAGTTCTGGTGTTTTCTATGTCTAATATTATATCTGTATTTATATGTACATAATCATTTATTGTATTTCAGATCACTGATCTAAAATTTGTTTAATTAAATACCTATTGTTATTTTATATTATTAATTTGATCGTAGAGCTCAACAAGTGATGACTTAGAAAATTCAACTAACCTATATTTTTCGTAAGTCTGTTAGAGAAAGAATGTGAAGAGTTGTCGATCAAAAGTCCTTCTTTGTAAATAAACAGAATAAACTTATTACAGACTAGCGGACGTCACGCGGTTTCACCCGCGTAGTTCCCGTTCCCGTGGGAATATGGGAATAAAATATAGCCTATGTTACCCGCAAAGAGTGTAGCTTCCCAACAGTGAAAGAATTTTCAAATCGGACCAGTAGTTCCGGAGCCTATTCGTTACAAACAAACAAAAAAACAAATCTTTCCTCTTTATAATATTAGTATTACTAGTACATGTATTATAAATAGCCATTTATATTTATCAGTTGTGCAGGTCTTATAATAGTACCTATCCGTTCAATCGTTACCCTGTAGCCCAACGCAGTAGGCAGAACGATACTAAACAAGCTCTGTTCTCAAAAAAGCGTAGCGAGAATGAATGCAACCGAGACAATTAGTAGGTACCCCTTTTGGGTAACTTACTAATTTAACTTTCAGTAATAGTTTACTCTACATCAGTTTTTAGCTGTATAATGTGATGGAAGGAACGATCAAAAGAACATATCAGCGCCTAGTAATGTAAAAAGAATGCCATTTCCAACTCTAAGAAAATGGTTTTTCATTATTGTAAAGTTAACCTGAACATCAATTAATACTAGATCAATACATAGAATTAAAAATAAGGTGTTTTCATATCAAACTTAAAGACCCAAATGTAAAGAGACTACATCCAGCAGCAGACTATAATTGGCTGATTTAACTGAAATTGCATTTACTCGTAACTGACATTGTTTCATACAGTTTATGAAAATGAATCGAAGGTACATAAGACGTATCCATAACACGGTTTTCCCAAAGGAGTGAGCAGAGGTATACCATACGCCCACGTTTCATCAGTGTACAAAGTGCTGAAGCAGGTTGAGACTGCCTGCTGTCGATATTTTCGTTACTGGCAGCTGGCTTAGGTATTCTAATAGCTGAATGTGTCTTGTAAATCCTTTTTTTTGGTTACTACAGGAAGGTTTAGAAGGTTCCAAATGAATTCATTTCCATGGAAGAATTTCTTAACCGCAATACATAGGATAAAAATCACGCTCATGTTTTTTTTAATTTTCCTGTTATCACCGAAAATGATCTCAAAATCTGCCTCTCACACGTCAACATCATTACTTTTTCAACAGATTTTTGGTTTAGTAGCTTAGCAGCTGGTGCAATGATAACATGCTATTGTTTCCAATTCCCTCACCACTAAATTCTCACATCTTTTGAAATTTGAAGAAATCTATTAAATGTTGTCATAAAGTCGACTTCATTCACACTCTCTATATTAACATAGTCTTCCACCTTGTGGCGGTAAGTTGTTGCAATGTGATCACAGGCCCCAAGGTCCAAGGTAACCCCGCGAGTTGAGTGGACGATAATAGAGAACCGTCTTTACGAGTTCGACACCCGCTTGACACATCAACACCAAATTGACATTGTGCAGCCGTTGATCACTAGGGCTGTTACTAGTGTGACTGAAATGGTACTGCTGTGATATACAAAGTCTAACTTGATATTTGGTATGTTACACATTTATTTATAGTTAAATGATTGTGAACGAATGTATTTTTTTAAGGTTACATGAGAAAGAGATTTACATGATGTAAGCTTGTAGAGACCTAACTCACAAAGCTAAGTCTCTTCAAGCTATCTGACCTTCTATGCATCTGACCGTGTACCAGAAGGTAATTAGATAATTTCATTCAATATAATTTAAATTACAAAACCATAAATATAGCTATTAAAGTCAAAATCGTTCTTAAAAGAATTTAAATCATACATGGTAACGACTTCTTGCTAGTTTACCAAAAGAGTCGATAGTTGACAGTTAGAAACTGTGTGCTCATCGTTATGGGGGTTACAACAGCTCTATACGAGGTGGATGACACGCGCCACTTTCTGCAATGTCATCGGTGCATATAAAAAGTTATGACCGTTGGCAATATTTCCGAGAGGCGGCCGAGCTCTCCGTAGGAAACGATATGCAGTAAACGGTCGGGCGTGCGGTCTCGCGGGGCCACTGCGCCCTTACTGACCCGCCCGATTTTATGCCAATTTCATAAAAATAAATCTGACTCGCGTTGATTGAACCAGTCGCCGGGCCGTTCGTGATCGACTTTCTATTTTATTGTTATTAGCTCAGACGCGCAAGGGTACGAATTATTGTTTTGCCATTTGTCTCCAAAAATAGAAAAGGTTGTACCTACTAGGGTGACGCTATAACTTTATATGACAAACAATTTATTCGCTACAAGTGTTTCTAACATAAAATGAAAAAATGGTTTAAAAAACCCTAGAAAAATACGCTTTTATAATGCACGAAAAAAAAACAATAATAAATTATGGATCGTGTAAGTTGCCTCTATTTCTAGGCTGAAGTGTAAACTATGTGCTTTTAGTTATAATATTTGATTGCAAAAGCGTGGGGCGCTGGGACAGGAAAGACTTTCCTGGCGGAAGCTGCATGATGTCTTGTCAGATTAAGGATAAGGTCACATTTATAAAAGCGTGTTTTTCTCGTGTTTTTAAACTAGATATGAATTTACACTGTCACGCTTTTATATTTCTATTGTGACTTTTACTATTATTAATATCATTTTATATTTCGCAAATGTATTAACGATGATAGGCTTTAATTGAAATGCATAACAAATCACGCCTACGCATTTTCAACACCCACTTTTGGCAGTTTTCCGTGACGCCCGCATAATAGGAGCAAACCTACTCGTATTACCGTTACGAATCTCTATTAGATAATTCATAGGTAGGTAGATTCTTAAAGTTTCGGCATTCCGAGATATTTAGTACAATATGTAGTAATCATGTAACAAGAATACAAACGCATATATCCCCAAACGGGTTATCAAAGGTAACCAAAGATATCTCGTTTTCGAACAAGAAAACAGTTAACAGTGGCAAAATGTAGAGCATTTTGCCACTGTTAACGTATTCCCCTCATATATCTACTTAATTGCCTGAAAGAAGAGGCGTTCCCATTGGCAGCATAAACGTTATGCTCTTGTGCGACCTCATGCAGCTTTCGTCAGGATTTTTATTATATCAGGATTAGTATTAATAGGAATTTGCTTACAAAAAGTCTTTCTTGTTCTAGCGCCTCACGCTTTTACAATCAAATATTATAACTAAAAGCACATAGTTTACACTTCAGCCTAGAAATAGAGGCAACTTACATGATCCATAATTTATTATTGTTTTTTTTCGTGCATTATAAAAGCGTATTTTTCTAGGGTTTTTTAAACCATTTTTTTATTTTATACTTTTTTAGTCACAAGTCGCAGGCTTCATCCGCGTAGAAGTTGTTGTCGCATAAAAGCATTACCCTCCTTTTGCGCAGTCAGTTAAAAAGTAGCCTATGTCCTTCCCTTAAACTTAAATCTTTATAACAAATTTCATCAAAATTGGTTCAGTGGTTTAGGCTTGAAAACGTAACAGACAGACAGAGTTACTTTCGCATTTATAATATTAGTAGGGATTTCTGTATTACATGGTGTTTTGTCTGAGTTCGACTAATGTGAAAATATTTCATTATTACTCTAATACATATACATTTTATGCAGGTACCTATGTCAATATTTACACTCAATATTAACTTCAATATTAACAGGTTTGTTATAACCTTAAACCCTAATCGTGGTCAAAGTTCATTACAAGACTTTTCTAACAAATCCAAACACAGCTATGATACGATGTTCAATCATGAAGTTACAGTTCATATCTTACGACTCCATCATCAGATCAGTTTGACAGCACCATATTATTGTATTGTTATCAGAACTACAAACATCTGCCAATTTTCATGACGCTACGATCCTTGGAAGCTGGTTAAATTAGCTACCTTAGATTCCACTTGTTTTCAGTACCTATCTTCCGGCTCCATCATCGTATCAGTTTGACAATACCATATTATTGTATTGTCATAAGAACTACATACAGCTGCCAATTTTCATGACCCTACGATCCTTGGAAGCTGGTTAAATTAGCTACCTTAGATGTCACTTGTTTTCAGTACCTATCTTTCGGCTCCATCATCATATTAGTTCGACAGTACCATATTATTGTATTGTCATCAGAACTACATACAGCTGCCAATTTTCATGACCCTACGATCCTTGAAAGCTGTTTAAATTAGCTACCTTAGATGTCACTTGTTTTCAGTACCTATCTTCCGGCTCCATCATCATATCAGTTTGACAGTACTATATCGTCTGCTTACTGGTAAAACATAATAAATGCATTTTTTATCTAAAATGACTTATGTATGCATATACATGTAATTTTCGATGCTCTATCTACTGGCAAAACAAAATAACTGCTAGGACCGTTTAATACAAAGATACCTTAGTTAACAATATGATAAACAACAATGAAATAGTAATAATCATTCAGATAAACAGAGGTAAATCACCTTAACATCGAATTAAAACTAAACAGCACAAGTAAATGACAATATATCACTGTATGATTTTTTCGATGTAGAAAGATGTAGTATTTACGTTCCCATGAACTTTACGCTAAAATAAGATAAATTCATTTATTTACGATCATATTTACATAATGTATTTAAATTCCTCCAAGTAAAATGAGATAAATGCAGAGTTTTACCCAAATTACTGAGCATTTATGGCAAATAAAGGTATCTATTATATCTGTTTTTTTCAATTACAGGTAAAACCAGTTAAGTGCATGACCTAGGACAATAATAACTGATTTATTGCCTGATTTTCTGAAGAATGTGTTGCTGTAATTTAAATGAGATACAGTTGAATATTTTATTTATCATTTGGCATTAAAGAATTGAAAAAAAAAAAAAAATAATGATAGTTTTAAATCGATGAAACTTTCAAAGCTTATTATCTCAGTTCAAGGAAATGTGCACTTAACATATTTTACCAGTAAGCAGACGATATTATTGTATTGTCATCGGAACTACATACATCTGCCAATTTTCATGACGCTACGATCCTTGGAAGCTGGTTAAATTAGCTACCTTAGATTCCACTTTTTCCATCGAAGTTTCAGTGCCTATCTTCCGGCTCCATCATCATATCAGTTTGACAGTACCATATTATTGTATTGTCATCAGAACTACATACAGCTGCCAATTTTCATGACGCTACGATCCTTGGAAGCTGGTTAAATTAGCTACCTTAGATTCCACTTGTTTTCAGTACCTATCTTCCGGCTCCATCATCATATCAGTTCGACAATACTATATTATTGTATTGTCGTCAGAACTACATACATCTGCCAATTTTTATGACGCTACGATCCTTGGAAGATGGTTAAATTAGTTTCCTTAGATTCCATTACATTGTTAGTTACATACACGACGACCTAATAAAAGCGTATTAATATACAGTATTTATATTCTCAGACTACTTGAAAAGGTATATAGACTTTAACTTTAAAATATACATATCATCATTGGAACGAGTTACAAGCTCCTGTTAGTAAAGAGAACAAAAACAGATGTACAAATGTACGTTCCTGACACAAGAAAGTCAACAAGAAACCAATGGTTAAAATCTGTTGAAGTAAACAACGCGACATGAATGGATCATGGGCTGAGTTAATAACCGTCCCGCTGAAGCTCGGAGCGATCGAAAGGCTGCTATCGCTGTTAACATCAGATGAAACAAGTGTTATGGCATCGTATGCTGCCTTATACGATTGAAGGTATTCCCGTACAGATATTCCGATGGTTATCGGACGGCCACACACGGCAGCTTGCCACCACTCAGAATAACTAGCCGACAGTATACGCCAATTTGCGACACTTTTACGCTCATAACAGCTTCAGATGGTAGTGTTAATGTTCTACTTCAGAATCGAGTTGTTTGCCACGATCCAGCTTCTTTTCCAGTGTCGTAAATATGCTCGAACATAAAATACCTTTTATGTATTTAAAGATTTAATTGAAAAAATAAATAGCTACATATGTACAGCGATAAAATGAAATACAAAATGATATGTCTGAACAAAAGTGCAGAGTGTAGTCAAAGAAGCATAGCGGGCGATCGTGATTTATCGTCGGCCGCTTTTGAATATTAAATAATCTTTAATGGGAGCGCATGATCGGCCCATTAGCCGACGTCGCTCCTTTCACGTTTAATAAAGAGTCATTTATAAGCCAGCGACGCTTTTCCCTTATCTGGACGAAGTATGTCGTGCGACTGAGAGGTGCCGCCCTATCAGGATTAATTCATAATTTTATCCGTGTATGTTGATGTATTCAATGTTTTTGACTTTGTGTACCTACAGAATTAAAAATGTCAATCTTAATTACCATACACAAGTCATTACCGGCTTAATGTTTTGAGGATCTATGATGATAGGTAATAGCTATACAACGCGACTGTTCCACTGTCTTAACCTCAAAGTGTTCGTTAATTCCCACGATAGGTAAGGATCACTTCATTGAATGATTTTACCCCATTTCCTCACCCCGATAAAGACTGATCGTGCCTAATGGTCATTCCCTAGGATGCTAAATACGATATTGTTTCACAAATGGTGGGAATAAGAGGGTATTGCAACAGTTGCAACATTGTGTGAACATGTACCTAGTGGAATTCTACTTGGAAAAATTGGTTCATTCTAATGCAGTCTTAGAATAGGGTGCAGATAATTTTTCAGAGTCAGTAACCAACGTATTGTGGCCAGTTAGTTTGCTGCTGATTTTGAAATTTTGAAAAGTATTTAGTCAGTATAAATATCAGGCATCATGGAAAATTTATCCTTTTTGAGCAGACTTGGAATATTAGTACATAATTCTTCAGAGTCAAAAACCAACGTATAGTGGGCAGAGTCCGCTGTTGATGTTGAAATGCTAAAAGTATGCAGTCAGTAAAAATTTCAGGCATCATAGAAAATGGATTTATTCTTGTGCAGACTAAGAAGATGTAAATAGGTATGTCTTCTACCTATTTAAATCCTGAAAATTATTTGGCTAGTATTAGTTTCAGGCGTCTCGTGCCGATATTGGTCGATTTACTTCAATCTTAAAAATGGATGATTATAATTCCTTAAAGTAAAAGACTAATATAATATAGCGGGCAGGACGGACGGTGGTCTACTACTGATATTACAATGCTGAAAGGTATACCTACAGTCAGGATAAATTTCAGGTAAGAAAAAACGATAGTTACAAAGACGATGGCTTTTCTCCACTAGATGGCGTTATTACAATGTGTCTCAATCGGAACCATTTTCAATGTTGCCAAAGTAATTTTAACGATAACGTTACATAGCAACAAATTATACTTCAATTAAAGTGTACGCTCTCATGAGGCAAACGCTCCATTAGTCCATTCCCGTCCAAATACGCTGCACAAAACCTTATGAGATATAACCATCCCTGTAGACAGGCACCTACATGCCCACTAAATGCGCGTAATTATGAAGATTAATCTCCACGGTACGAAGGTTAACATAACTTGAGGGCGCACATCGTCTGTTACGACTTCCTAATGACACTTCGATCGAGCCCGCCGCTCATTATCGCGAAACATTCGATCGACTCACACGCGTTCTTTCAAGTCTCTTCTTAATATCGCCGCAGTGCGTAAGGACAGGATATTGTCACGTATGCGCATCGTAATGCCGTAATTATATCGGTGCAATTAAAGACTAACTAATATATTATAATCGTTCTGAACATCGGCAGTTTTTATCAGAGCCATTCAAGCCGACAATCGTAGATACGATTCGCACACTCGTTGCTGTAACACCCTCGATGTGCATTACATTGCAATTGAGTGTAATCTCATTGGTTTTATTTAATAACTTTACTCTTTTTATACTAATATGGTAGTAGACAAGCTTATGGCCCACCTGATCGAAAGTGTTTACCGTAGCAGTAGACTAGCCCAGAGATTACACTAGTACTTTTGAAACGGATTGGTACAAGCTGTGACTATTTGCAATTGTATTTTTCAAGCTGCCCATGGTGCCTTTAAATTGGCAAAACTATAATAAGTATCAAATGAAAATTTCACAAGTCGCTATTCATTTCAGTATTGACTCCCTTTTTTCCTTGCTCCTTCTCGACTATTTGTTGTCAGGGAACCTGGTGCACCATCGAAAGGAAATCCCAGTTACCCTGACCTAACAGTACTGACCCTATCGTAAAATACTTCTTGCAGAATCCTTTTCCACACTTACTTGTGTATATCTTTGAGGTAGATATATCCTATTACATAAAGGTGTGTTGATAACGCATCTGTACTTTTACGAAATTCTTAAAGTAAAGTTTCCTTCTTTCCGAGGGTGTTCTCGGAATTTCGGCCGTAAGCAGATGGATAGCCGCAGTGTGAATTTCCACTCGTAAAGAAACACACATCCTCATAGTAAGATAATTTTTAAGCAAGTTCCCATCCTGCTGCAAAAACATCGAAGACACTTGACCTTCACGTATTTGGATTTCAAAGCTCATACCAGACACTATCAAATGAAATCATATGCTGTTTCAAAGCAAATCTACAAGCATGAATGTACCTACCTACTAATTTAAGGTATCCTGGGGCACCCTGATTGCTAAAACCCACTCGATCTAGTCATGTCCCAAATTTCGGTGTAACATATATTGAGCCATAGCCCTCTACCTACCTTATAGTTGAATATATTCAGTAGGTTCTAGAGCCAGAATTGTCGAAATATACTTATTTCTTAACTTTGCGATGCTACGTCTTTGAGTCACAGCCCTCCTCAGCTCACATCAGTCAACCTCATAATGATAGAAGATTGCGCATAGAACCCATTGTTTTCTAAAGACAAGGAAAACAAATCACAGTTCTAAAGGAAATCAAGCATCACTTACATAAGCGATATAAATTGCATGGTAGACATTACGTAGGTACATTAGGCAGTCAGATCACTGTGACTGCCTAATAAACGGGTAAGCCTTCGGGCAGTTTGATTTCCTCGCGAATCATGAGAAAATTATGCTGCAAAACAGCGAGCCCTCTTTGTGAACGTCCGACGGATAAGAATAATTACTAACATTGATTGAAGCTTAATAATCCGAGTTTATTTAATAGTCGACAGATGTTAATCGGTGCTCCAGCTATAATTACGCTTCAAGTCCTGTCGAGAAAAACGCTAAAGCTTGTCTACCAGAAGACGGAACCGATTAATGTAATAATATAAAAGTACCTTTACGGTAATAAATTTTATTTATATTGTGTAGGTACAAGGCTAGAAGTGCTAAGCTTTTATTTACTGACAATAGCTGTGCAAATGCTGATGGCTGATAAAGCAAACGAGTAGTGGAGTGGAGACTGCGACTTGGTATACCTACGTGGGGTAGGACGCCCGTCCGTCAAATGGACCAACAACCTGGAAAAGGTAGGAACTGGGTGTTCCGCATCCAGCGGCACAGGACAGTGTGTTTGGTTGTTGGACACCGCTAGATGTACCGTTGTTCCTGATTTGATTGATTGTGTACAATGCTATTTGAAAGATTAGTGTTCGAGTTAACTGTATGTAACTGCCATAATGTTATTTGCGTTAAAAATCTTATATTCCGACACTGATGTTTCGAGCACTCAAGTTAGTAGCTTTTATTTATTAAATTATAAATACAATTTTACCTATTACTACCTACAGCTGCATGCAGCAATTCAGATGCAACATTATTGTGTTAAATAAATGACACTTGGTAAGGTGGGTAATCAGTAAAACCTCTATTGTGAAGTGACCACTAAAATCTGTATGGTATTTTAAAATTATTTTCACTTTGTTGAAACACGGAAAATTAATACGAATTTTAAATATTCCACAATTATGAAATCCACAGAGTATATTGTAAAACGTTTAATAGCAGCAATATCTACTTAAAACACAAAAATACCAACCGGAATGTAGTGATAAAAACGACGTATTAAAATTGACACGGTCGGTTCACAGTCATAAATATTACGCAAAGTTTCAACATCGAGAAATGGGAAGTAACTATAGCTAATAGCTGTTTTAATTAGCGTTTATAGAAACGTGTCGGCTAGCGGAGTTCATTTTAACATTTTTCCATTGTATGTAAAGTAGTGTTGAGGTTCATCCATCACTTCATATTCGCGGCTTGCTGACAGCGCGGGGATTGCTCCCAGCTTGCTGCCACAGTTCATGTACCGGCCGACTGCCCATACACACGCTAATTGGAACATTGAAAAAATATCTTAGTTTAATTATCGTACAAGTTCAAATTAGGTAGTAGGATTCATTATCATAATTGGACTCATCGTGTTCATGTATTTTTGCTTGGGTTAAATAGATGAAAATGAATACAATTTATTAAAATTATTGCTATGAAGGTAATTTCCGTCTAAATCAATGAAAATGAGTCTAGAGGGTATGAAAGTTTTTCCATTATCCAGTTATTTACCATTAGGGGTAGACAACGATTGGTTTTCTTCAAACTCAGCGCGATTTAACATACGTTAGCACAAGAGTGTGACATCTGGGGGTTTTGGACCTACAGAGAATATTGCAATATCCTACTAATCCTACTAATCCTACTAATATTATAAATGTGAAAATTTGTGAAGATGTTTGGATGTTTAGATGTTTGGATGTTTGTTACTCAATCACGCTCTAACGGCTGAACGGATCGGGTTGAAATTTGGTACAGGGATAGCTTATAGTCTGGAACAACACATAGGCTACTTTATAGCCTAGGAATATGTTCCCACGGGAAGCGCGAACGGGTACCGAATTTCACGCGGGCGAAGCCGCGCGCATCAACTAGTTGAAATATAAAACTGAAGTTACATTTATATAATGCCTTGCTCTTTGAAAATGTTTTAGTGCAAACTGAATTGATCCATTGTTTCGTTGTTATCGCCTTGACACAACACGTTCAGTGAACACAATATTTAGGGTTCACTGAATTTAAAATATTTTGCCGCGATTAGATAGGTACCTTATTGTGGATCCAAATATAGATGCTAATATTTATGGGAACTATTACGAACAAAACTAAAATTACAGTTAAATACTACTGGATGAGGAATGCATATGTTTTGTTGTAAATTGGGAGAGATCTACTTCCAAGAGTATACTCATAGTGTCTTAGCCTGTTTTTATTGACTGAAATTACATTTAACTCGAAATACATACATACTTTTTTTGAGTATAAGTACCACTTTTCTAGCTTTCATCATCATCATCTCAGCCGATTTGGCGCCCACTTTTGGGAATGGGCCTTCCCCAAAGATCGCCACAACGTTCAGTCCTGTGTCGTCTGCATTAAGCATGCTCTATCGCATTTGCAGCTTTAATTTGAAGAAAAGGAAATACAAGGCAATGACAAAGTGGGGCAATAATCTCCATAACTTTTCTTAACATGGATTAAGTGTTTAAAAAAATGTACGAAATTCCCTCTTCTACTCGGACTTATCAGTTTTTTTGCAAAACTAAATTGTTTCAACTACAATCATCACCAATTTAAATACAAATGAAGTATGTTTTAGTATAATGAAAGACGTTGAGAATAGCTGAAATTGGCCATTAGCTAGTAACTGTTAAAACATGTACATTTCACTATTGTTAATGCAAATTTAATGTACGGACACGATTAAATCTACCTCTTTATATACGAGAACATATAAGTATCGTATTCAACGTACTCATAGTCTTCGTAAATTCCAATGGTACTATATGCGTTGCAGTGCAGTTCCTGTGGTACCTATTTGCATACATTTTTTTATTTCCTTACTAGATGGCGACTGCGGTTCCATCCGCGTTGCCGTTCCTACCTGCACATGGGAACATATTTCAAGGATAAAATGTGTCAATCCTGGAATTATGGTCGAGTTGACAGTCAACTGTTTCTAGTTTATCATTACACTATGATTATTAAGTAAAAGTAATATCCGCGAATTTTTCAATTTATTCAATGATATAATCTGTCCATTACTTTGATACCTCTGGTAAAAACCTGACGCAGTATAGGCACATTGTCCTTCGCCTACTTTTCGACGCGGTTTAAGATGTGCCTTTTGACCACTGTCCTTGAATGTGTCCTGTGAGCTTTGCCCACGACCGGTGCAAGGTAGTAAAAACTTCAAAAGCAAATAGTAACATAGCTACTTTTAGTAAATAAAATATAACTACTGATCAATCAAATAAGCTTATCACAGTCCACTTCTGTTTTCCAATTTCTTTTGGGCAGTTGACAGCCCTTACTTTTAGATATAAGTACTTATAGGAACATTCCAAATATGTGTCAGTCATAAATGCCATACCCGTACTGGTAAACGCGCACATGTATTAGAATATACATGTGCGCGTTTACCAGTACGGGTATGGCATTTATGACTGACACATATTTGGAATGTTCCTATAAGTACTTATATCTAAAAGTAAGGGCTGTCAACTGCCCAAAAGAAATTGGATTCCCTTCCCTAATCCTTGTTGCATTTAGAACGGGGCGGCCTAGTAATTACGTACTTTCTTTTGTCTGTTCCTCGCAACAAATGAGCAAGGCTCGGCGTGTAAGCTCGCTCCATGTAAAGCAGTTAGCAGTACTCTAATCTCGCTATGCCATTAATTTAAAGAATACGTCTGCGTAACCGACTTTACCAACAACGTCGAAACACAATTCTACTTCACATTTTCTTATTTGCATATTAAAATAATTTCGAGTAAACGCAATACGTAAGTCGCCTTCCACCCGCATTATAACCTTACCTAAACGACTTACACCGTCGTTAAGAGATATGGGAAAGTAAACTTTATTCCGTTGAAATATAATTGCTTGTGCATTAAAGGATTTGAAATAAATAGGCTTGTCTTATCCTGTCATAGTCTAAAACGATGACAGATAAAGGCGGGTTGTGCGCCCAAATAGATAAACTAGTGTGGAAATTAATGTCTACATTTACTGGTGCATGAAGTTCGTAGTTAATTATAGGTTTATAGTTATTCGCTTTTTAAATACGTATAACAACCACAAAAGTTAACCATTATCGTTTTAAAAGGAAGTGTATAAATTATCCATACTTAGTGGCTTATCAGCACACAGACAAATATTTATCAAAATAATGTACTGTTTTCTTTCGACCGTGAAATTGCAGTTTATCGTGGGCTTCGAGTATTGTAATTCAAGTTTTATTTCTTAAATAATGTATTTTTGTAAACAAATTGATATTATAAAGAACTAGAGGACGCCCGCGGCTTCACCTGCGTAACATATCTTATAATCTGCTGACCACAGTTAAGTTTATCCCAACAACTCACACATGGTTCAAATTTTATGCGTTTCGGCTCAATCGATTCGCAGCTCTGAAAGCCCTAAATCCCAACAACTTGTGAGTTTACTGACTAGTTCTGTGTACAGAGTTCAACTTCTTTGCATTTTGGGCTCCATCGATTTCGACGAGACATTTAGCAAGAATTAAGCTCTGAAAAAGAAAATATTCGATAAATTATAATTTATTGCCTGATTTTTCCCATGACACGATCTCTAACTAGCATCTTCAAAATATTATTTTAAATAATTTTGACTTTGAAAACAGAAATTTATATGCAATGCAGTTGAAAAGTGAATAAACTTAAGACCTTTCTCAAATATAACAGACAGCATTATACCACAGATTATTATACAGATTTCATGGTACAACACCTCAGCTGTATTAACAAAAAAACATGTTCTTTTATGAGTACAACATGTTATTAATGTTCAAGTGATATTTGTTTAAGAATTACAAATATGAGCACGCATGAAGGATTTCCCACTAGAGTAGCCGTGGTGCTCACACACCGTGGTCGGATCGTTTTATGAACATATTAGTTACACAGTACGCAACACACTTGACGCCACGATACACGATCTAAAAACAACACTGTTATGAATTACTAATTTTACGATGCTCATTACGTAGCATAATTATGCGTTATAATTTTATGATACGTTAATTTTACAACTTAACACATTTCACTTAACGCCTTTTACACGGTACAGTAGACGCAACTTAACTTTTTATGCCGGTTTTGTAGGATATCAGGCATGTTTTATAATTACAATTACACAAACTTATGTACGCCTTCATGATACTAATCAATAGTATTTATTAAAATAAGTAATGCTCACCACTTTGTTCACGAAGTAGGTTTCTGTCAGTAAAAGCTCTTCAAACAATGGTTTAGTCAATTGAAAAGAAACATTGTTATTCTCATATACTGGCCTTGGATGCTATTATAATTTATTATCATCCAAGTCCTGATACCATTCGGTACCCCCGCTTCAGAGCTCCAAATCATTTTCATCAATTTTCTCCAGTTTACCTCGTTTATCTTACTGTTTTATAGATATTTGTTGTATTATAAAGATAGCATAGTAAATTATGTCATTTGTTTTTTTCCTATCATTTTAGCTATTCAACTGATACTTTTGCTAGGAAATTAAATCCGTTTTCATTCTTACCAGTTTAAAAGACAAAAAAATATTTATTTATTATCCGTTTTTATTTCAATAGATCAGTGACCCAGGTGACCCAGATTATTTGAATTGCATGAATGTACCCCAATAACAAAACAAACTAATAAATGCCTTTGGTATCACCGTAAAATATTGTAGTGTCGTATCTGACATCCGATGAATATTGTATTTATTCAGTTATTATCTGTATGTTAGTAACTTTTTTCTTCACACATTCCAGGGAAACGATGTGGCGTGCTGCAGGGGTGGGGACTGGCACCCGCGCTGCGAGGTGCTCGCGCGTGAAATTATTATCATATAATACCCCCAAGCTTTGAACATACTGCGATTATTCAAATGCTCTTCGCGATACACAAGCTCGCACCGTTCCTCGCCGGCTTTAGAGCGTAGATTCTCGAATGTCTATTTCGCAGCTCCTTTCTCAAAATTTGTCAAATATATTCATGTATAATGCACGAGACTTGTCATGTAAACGATAAGCAAATGACTAACAATAAGAAAATGTTATGTAAATTCAGGTGTCTATAGTGTTCAGTAAATACCTTCTTAATATAATATAGGTATACAATAGATAGCAGGAGCGTGACTTACGCTTCACATAAAGAAATTCTTTTGTAGACTAAACGTTATTGTCTTTGTGAACAATAACTTGATTTTCAAGCACTTTATTTACAGAAATAAACAATTTTTATGTCGTGGTGTATTTTTCATTTTATTCATTCAATATCAGTTATGGTTTAAATAGGGTTTTCTTATTATGTATAATTATTTACAGCTCCTCAAGTTAGTCATGAACTTACAAATTGAAACCTCAGCCCGGGTTTTTAAGCATTCCTTTGTGTTAGAAGATAGGTACTACTAAATTGTGAAGGTCATAATTTTCGACACCTCTATGTAAAGTTTGTTTTAGTAAGTTACTAATTCCGACTACAAGATTCTGCATGCGAAAGTGAACTATTGTCTGGAAAATATATTTTAGTCCAGAAAAGTAGTGCCAGTTATTTATGCTGGTATCTATTTACCTAAATCGGAACAATGGTTACAGCTGTATATAATTAAACTAAGTACGTATTAATAGAGTTAGCAGACAACTTTATATTTTTAATTCTCTGTTGTTCGTTACTAAAGGTCACAGTCAAATCTGATAAAAGCTATAAGCATTCGTACGTATACGACTGGAGTAATTCCATCAATCTATTCAAATGTGAACTAGACAAAAGCGTTTTCCACTACGTCCGACATGAAACAGATTCGAAGAATACAAATTTATTGTAGACATGTCTTTCACATCTATAGACTTGGAAATATCTCTTAATTAATTTTGGCTTGTTGCACGTGACAACATTTGTATGATCCAATAATATTCGTCACAAGTCTGGGTGTTCCGTTATTAGCAGATATTAAAAATAAAGTGTAGGTATATGTACGTTTTCTTTTTTATTAACGTGAGGATAATACTACATGAATGCTATGCCGAACTCCTACCGACTAAAAACCACACGTATCCTACCTAACAGTCTACGGTTGGAAGTCCCGGGTAGGAAGGAAGTCGCGAGCATCATCTAGTATCAAATAAAGTCAATAAGTACTTATATTTACACTTCGATTAAATTAGATTATTAACCTAAAACATTGTAGCATATAGAAAGCCATAATCTCTGCCTACCTCGATGGAAAACGGGCGTGATGTTATATACATACCTATGTATGTAAATATTACAGTAGACTGAAAAATAAAGGTACTAATTTCAAAATATTTCGTTTTGCTAATATAATAGTGACTTGTAAAACTGAAAAGTAGCATTTCCAAGTTAAAGGATTTCCTCGCCTAACATTGGAAGGCACCGTAACTCGTCCACTGACTCGATTATAAAGTGTAAATTTAATTATAAAATAGTACTAAACTTAAATAAACTTGTAAGTGAATCCTCCCGACTTGAACTTAAGTCGCAAGTGGAGAAGGGTCTGAGACGTAAAGTAAGCGTTATCTGGGAGTAGGTATATTTTGCTTTGGACTCTATGAGTTTCAAATGAGATCCGTCACGCGACGTTAACTTGGAATAGATGTGATAAAGTGGCCGCTAATCTGTCCTATTGGAGCCGCACTTAGTACACTTTATTAATCACAAAGCTTACAAATTACACTATACTTCCTGCGGCGTGACACCTCGCTTTGGCGTATGGTAATTTTACAGTCGACTGTGCTGGACGATTTGGTCATTGTATTATTGGGGTGAAAGTTATTTGAATTTTATAAATATAAATATTGTCTTTTCTTTAATTGTTATAAATTTAAATTTTAATATTTAAAATTGACTGTGAGAAACGTGTGAATGGGGTAGAAAGAAGCTTCATAAAATGTAATACCAAGCTTCCGAAGTTTTAATAAAAGTTTAGCTTTTAATTTCTTTTTATACAGTAGGTACGGACCTTTAGATTCATAAAATTTAATGCACAATGAGTCAAAAGAAGTGTCACTTCAAAAAAATTGTGTCGGATCCTGAATATAATTAGAAATAGTTACTAAGATGCCTAAAATAGTAGACTGTTTCTGAGTTTGTACCCTTCAGAATGCAGAATGCACAGTGCTATTTGCTCACCCAGCAGAAGTGCATTAACTATGCATTAGACATTCGATCTCGATGTTCGCTACAAATAAATTCACAATAGCAATTTGTCATCGTGTTGCTTCTGTCGATAAGGGTACTTAAAAATATGTAACTGAGTGAACAGAACAGAACGAATAGGTTTGACATTGTAGTAAGGTTACCTTGAGTCGTCCTTTTTGTTTTACTTTACCGTTGCATATTTATTACTCTTATCGGTACGCATTTTGCTCAAAGTGTTCATGCACAATTTTATACTTTAATCGCAAAATTTACACTTTAAACGTGGGGTTCTCGACATGACGCCTTATGCAAAGCAGGTGCTACCTGATACGTGAGCTCACTTGCACATTTGGGAACGTTGTAAGCCTCGCTGAAAGGCACTACTAAAATTTATTTAATGCTAGATATATACAAGGACTAATTTCGTGGTTTTATACTTTCAGCCGTGTCTTCCGCTTCGTGTATTTCAAGTACTTAAAATATGTTACATTATGTTAATACTATTTTAAGAGATCGTAAGTCACACTTTTGTTAGGTTTGTAGTGCCTTAGTCGCATCGTTACAGTAACGATACGGCAGTTATCGTATCTATATCGATCGCATTACTTTATCATGAAGTTTATGTTGATTTCGTGGCAAGTTGGGGTAAATTTGTAAAAGTTTAAAATAAATAAATATACATAACAAAAGCTATAGATCAAGCAACCGTAGGTAATACTCGTACTTATTAGTATTTGGAGATAAAATGAAGTTAACTCGCTTTGGGCAATTTATTGGGGTAAGTTATGGGCGGCGCGCGGGCTCGAGCGGCTAATTTATTCGCCGTGCACATAAATTACTTGATTATGAATTCAAGTTAGCTCCACTGAATTGTTTGTCTGTTGTTGTAAGCAGCGCTTTTGTGTAACAAACAAGGATATTAGAATATACCAGATTGTTGTCTTATAGGCCGTGAATAAATTTAAGGCCTTATGTTATTAATGGTATGGGGAAGTATACCCAATATAAACGCATAAATATAAAAGGTAAGGTTTGTAGTAATGGCGACTGTATACTTACCACACAGGTGCCGATTTTCTTCCTTTCACCAAACTCTTTTTACCAAAATATATTTTTAATTAAGAAGACTTTTCAATATTACTACAGTTAATTTCATAACGGAACACCTGCTTAGGGTACGTACCGAGATATCATATCCACCTGACGGATGAAGTGGTATGGAGAAAAGGAAATCTCAAGACAAACCCGCGTACCACCCCATCCGGCCATGGTGATAAAGTATGGACTTATAAGAGGCAAGGAAACGCGTCACGCGATTTCACCCGCGTAGTCCCGTTCCCGTGGGAATATGGGAATAAAAAATAGCCTATATTTTTCAGGGCGAATGTAGCTTTCCAATGGTAAAAGAATTTTTAAAATCGGCACAGTAATTTTTGAGTTCGTTCATTACAAACACACACACAAAAATACAACTTTTTCCTCTTCATAATATTGGGCTAAGCTACGTCTAGCATTCGATGCGACACGCTAATTTAGGTACACGGTAAAAATATTGGCCTTTTAACACGCAACTTAGATAATGTACTAAGACGAATGAAGCGCTGAAAGACATTCAAATAAAAAGCTATAGTTATGATTATGCAGAACACCAATGGTAATACCTACGTATCCGTTGTTTTCCAGGCTGTAAGAACGCGCCGCAAGTCGCTGCAGCGCGGAATAATCGCGGATACCCATAAAAGATGTAATTTCAGATAAGCTGAAACAGACGAGCCCCGCCCCCTGCCTCCCGACCTCCCACCACCTCTCCCTCACTGCCTACTTTCTAATGACTAATTATTATGCTGTGCGTTCCGAGCTTTTGTATCACCTACTGAGGCCTACCTGCTTTTCCGTGTTATATTACGCTGACACATTTTTATTGAAAATTCATGAAAAAAGTAGATTTCTATATGTACCTACTTTTACTCTGTTTAAACTTTAATTGTGTCAAATTTCACGTTCATCCGTTTGAGCAATTTTCTTTAAAAGGGGTACAACTATTTCGCTTACTTAGATTACGTTCTGTGTGGAATTATAGGTATTGATGCGATTAATTAACCCTTTTTATCTGAGAAAAGCAGCTCAGACTCTATGAAGTGGTCTAGTCACAGGGGTCGGCAACCTTTTGAGTCGGAAGAGCCAAAAATGACGATTTTAAATTACAACATTTTTAAAGAGCCACAAAATCTTTCTTGGTCCACGATCCCGTCGGAAGCTCTGAGAACATTCTTCGAAGGGCGTCTCCAGGACTTACGGCCATAGGCAGATGGTAAGTCACAGGGTGGTTTTGGAGAATTTCCACAATTAAAAAAATCTGAGTGATTATGTGGGATTCTCCCACTAAAACCCTGGGATGTTCCTTCATGTCACTATTGTTGGGTCACAGGGAAGGCAAGCGTAACAGCTACTTGCAACAGTCTCGACTCTGGGGGTCTAAATATTACCCACCGAAACTTCACTGCCGCGACGCCTGAACACGAGGGGTGCGTCTTAGTCAGTCTCACGGCTGTCATAAAGCTTCCATCGTCGGCCGCTGGAAGTGTTAGGCCACCCCACTCTGGCACCTGCAGCGCTTTTCTCATTGCCGTTGACGTCAAAACAACATCCGAACCACTTTTCTTCGCTGTCTAACATAGCTTAAACTATTTTTTTTTTATACTACTTAGGTGGCAGACAAGCTTACGGTCCACCGGAAGGTTGGTAACCGTAGCCTATAGACGTTTGCAACACCAGAGGCGCTACACACGCGCTGCCGACCCGTGACGACCCACAGTTGAAATTTTTCAAGCCGCCTGTAAGGCCTTCAACTTGGCTTAACGACTGTCATTTTACCGACAACCGGGACCAACGGCTTATAGTGCCTTCCGAAGCACGGAAACGCTCGTAAATAAATGTCACAAAGTGGTCCACGTGGTGGTCACCCATCCATGTCCGGCCTTAGTAAATGTTGCTTACTGCAGTGATCGTTTACAGAACACGGAGTCCGCGGGGCCGAAAACTAAACTATAATAGACAGCGACGCGACCGGGACAATTTAGGACTCTTAGAGCGGTACGCTCGCCACTCCACTCCGTACAAAAAGCGAGGGTGTGCAGCGCTGTATCCACGGCGCCGTCCTCGCAGTGGGTACGTTGCCTCAGACTCAATGCCTACCACATCATGCAGGTATTTACTAAAATATCCGTGCCCCGTGAGTAGCTGTGTGAGGTGGTAGGTATGTCAATACCTCAGAATAAATAAGATGGCAGAGACGAGCTCAATGCTTACCGCCGAGCTCTAGCCTGGTGCGCCATTTATGAATGAGATCATTGCGCGCTCTAACACGCCAGCTTTCAATCTCTTTCGAAGATGGTTATTTGCCATTTTACTTTTAGTCACCAAAGCATTGGGCCGGTAGATTTCTGCCAGAACTGCGGCTTCTAGTTTCCGCGACGGACTGTCAGAATTAGACTTGCCGTCTCTTATCATATTATATTCTCTGGGCTATGGCCCGCTGCGGACATCGCAGCAGAATCCTATTAGAAAGAAAATGGTGCTCCATATAACGCTTTCAAGCGCAGCACACTACCATTAGGCGAGTTTGCTTGTTTAACTACTAGTAAGACTTTCGGGGAATTTTTGAAAATGAAAGGGTGATAATGTTCTTGAAAATGAATAATATGATAATTATGTATGCAACTAAAGAGCCACAGGTCTACCCCCAAAGAGCCGCATGCGGCTCGCGAGCCGCGCCTTGCCGACCCCTCTCTAGTGGAATGGTTTTACATGTATTTTTTTGTTAATAGTTTACAAAACTTATTTAAAGGTGAACTATAGGAAGGAAAGCAAAACGAATCTATCGGAAAGATCCTTTCGTTCATTAAAAATTACTTACATAATGAATTTCATGAATGAGTCAAAATTTAATCACCAAAATAAATAGTGCTTCAATATCTCAGCGCTCCGTAATGGAGAACCCAAGATAGACATTATTATTTTATAGCTGATTTGAGATAAGATTCCAAATTTTATCTTATATCGTCTCTATGTAATGTATTTTAATTATAAATTATTATTCCTTCGGATGCGTTGAGTTTCCATAACAGGCTCCTTCAAATGGGCAAGACTGCTATGGGCATGAATATTTTGTAATAGTTAATGAGGAGAGGTGCTTATGAGGGCTGGTGTAGTCGCCAGCGCCGGCGCCCGATGTCGCCGATATAGGGCGTCGTCGACGTGGCGTAGCTTGTATGATACTGATAACACATTAGCATAACATGCGCACTCAATAACTAATAGAACTATGAGTGATTATACACCAAATTAGCATATTGTAAATGAAGGCTCTATTCTAGCATCTTCAGAATATTAAGTACCTCTGTATCGATGGGCAAGACATGTTGAAACCTTTCGTAGGCTGTCTTAAAAGTGTTTTTCCAATAATAACTTTTATTTATAGTAAAAAAAAGACCACTTGGTTCTGATTTCAGACGATGATAAATTTTATTCTGACGATGAAACAAAACCAAAATTTGTATGTGATTCAATTGACCGCCTTATCGCATTGCCGGTTGCTAGTAAGTTATTGAACTTACTAGCAACCGGCGTATGGACGACACTCAATAATAAAAATTTAAAGACTAATATGTGTGTAGGTGGACCAAATCTGTCCAGTACATCATTGTTCCCAAAACGTACGGAAAGCGAACGTGATGAATTTTCAGCGCGATTTTTATCAAGTATTTTGTTTCATCAGAGTATAAAAAATATTCACGGACATTTTAACACAACGCTATCTGATACTAGTAGGGGTAAGCTAGGAATAACCTGCTTGTGTTGTGGATATCAGACCACGGATATCAATACTTTTATACTTTGAAAGACATACTTACCATACATAGAAACACCCAGAATCTCGAGACAAACATTTATGAATCACACAATTTTTTGTCTCCCGTGGGAATCGAACCCACAACCTCGTGATCCGCAGTTGCACATTTCGACCTCTAGACCAACGAGGCAGTCAAAAAAAGAGTATAAAAGCTCACAAGGCAATCCGTTATACTTTCGACTCTCTCTTCTTCCGAGCTTCAAGGCAACTTCTTTCGAGAGTTCTGTGGAGGGATCTATCTTACGTCTTCAGGTGCGATTTATTGTATTTTATTATAATATCGCTCGGACTGCAGAGATATAATGTGGGTAACAACTGTCCTGGCTGCTGGATTATTTGTGGAATGAATTACAGAAGGCTTTGAATGTACCTTATCCCCGTCCTTTTCCTACCTCAACCCTTTCCTATCCACCAATCCTATTCCTACCTCATCTTCTTCCCATCCTTTCTCCGCCAAGCCAACGTTGCCGTGCGTATGTGCTGCGTGACTAGGGGCGAGCCTAGTATTAGCGTGCCAATTGCCCTGGGGCCGGGCGACCCCAGAAGAAGGCTAGCCTTACTTAGACATGCGGGGCTCTGTCTGGGTGGACTTTATTTTCCCTTGCTTTTCGTGGGAACGCAATGGACAAACCCAAAAACAAAATCCAAAATGGCGGCGATGTGGTTCGCAACCCATCACGTCTCGTTTCCCATCGAGGCGAAAAGTGGACTGGGGATAGCCACTTTGCTACGTTGAATGTAAGAGGAGGTATGATAGACAAAATTGAGGAAGTATGCAAGATGATGAAAGAGAGACGACTCGATATTCTGTGCGTGAATGAGACAAAGAGGAAAGGATGTGACACCACCACACATGGACCCTACACTGCCTACTGGTCGGGTGTGCCTAAAACCAGTAAAGCGTGTCAGGGCGTTGGTGTAGTACTGTCTGCGAGAATGAATGAATGTGTCACAGAATATGAATTTGTAAGCCCAAGACTCGTTTGGTTGAGGCTGAAGGTTTGACTTACCCGCATCTTTGTTTTAGGAGTATATGCTCCGCAAGATGCGCGGTGGCGCCTATCTTTACGAGACCAAAGCGAGAGGCAGGCATTTTGGGAGAGCATGAGTGATGTTTTGAGTAAGTGCAAACTAAATGAGAGGATAGTAATGTTAGGCGATTTTAATGGGTGGGTTGGAGTCAAGCGTGATGGGTATGAAAGAGTATTGGGAAAGTTTGGTGATGAGCGAGTGAATGAAAATGGAGAAAGTTTGCTTGAAGTATGTTTGGAGAGGAATCTTGTGGTGACTAACACCATGTTTCACCACAAAGATATCCACTTGGTTACGAGACAAGAAGGAAGTAAGAGGAGCATGATTGACTTTGTGATTGTTGACGCAAGGATGAGAAAGAAAGTACTAGACACTCGAGCCTACCGCGGTGCTGGGATTGACACAGACCACTTCTTGGTTGTCAGCCGAGTAAGAGGTCTGTTTCAGCGGTGGAGGCACCGTGTGCGTGAACCTGTTAGTGTACTAGAACGCATAAAAGTTGAGAATTTGCAAGAGATAGGTATAAAAGAGGAATTTGTGAGCAAACTAAGCAAAAAGTTTGATAATTTAGATGAAGTATGTGAGATTGAAGAATTATGGAAGCCGATTAAGGAAGGACTCGTGGAAGTTGCGATTGAACTGTGTGGTGTGAGCAAGAGAAGCCAAGGATGTAAGTTAAAAAGAATGACCGCGGAAGTTCTGAAAGCGTTGTCTGATAAGAAGAAAGCATGGTTGGACTTGCTGGCTACAAAGGCCAATCAAAGAATGCAGAAGGCAACAGATGAGGATGTACGAATGGCCAACGATGAGTATAAAAGGTATAAGCGTGTGGCAAAAGAGGTGTTAGTAAGAAAGAAGGAGAATGATAGAGATGAATTTGATAAAAGGTTATCTGGTGACTTCCAACAGAATATAAAATTCTTTTGGAAGTCCATAAAAGCGGTGAGGAGTCAACAGACCACATCACCGCTTAATAAGATCAGAAACCAGGATGGAAGTTTTGTGGGAGGAGAAGAGTGTGTGCTAAAAATATGGAAGGAGTATTTTGAAAGTCTATTTGATAAAGAGGATACGCAAGTGCAAACTCATTTTTGTGAAATGAATGAAATTGGTAATGAAAACGACATTAGCATGGAAGAAATAGTGGAAGCATTGAATAGTATGAAACTAGGCAAGGCTGCTGGGATTGATAGGGTTTCCGTTGAGATGCTGAAAGCAGGACGTGGCGTGGTGATTGACCAGCTGTACCGCCTTTTTAATCTGTGCTGGAGGAATGGCAGCGTACCAAAAGAATGGTCCAAAGCGGTCATTGTGCCGCTGTACAAAGGAAAAGGGTCGCAGCAAGAGTGCAAAAATTACCGCGGCATAAGCCTGCTCAGCATCGTCGGTAAACTGTATGCGAAAGTGTTGATAAAAAGAGTGATGAATGAAAGTGAAGGAAAAATGTGGGATGTTCAAGCAGGATTTATGAAAGGAAGGGGATGCACGGATCAGGTCTTCTCCTTACGATGCATAGCAGAAAAAGTTTTGGCGAAAAACCAAAAGGTATATTGCGTATTCGTAGATCTGGAGAAGGCCTATGACAAAGTGGTGAGGAATGAACTATGGTCAACATTGTCTTTGTACGGGGTGAGCAGCAGCTTGATACGAGCACTGAAATCTCTTTATGAGGGCTCAAGTGCTTGTGTCAGGATCAACGGAGCTTGCACGGACTTCTTTAATATAGAAAGGGGTGTGAGACAGGGTTGTGTAGCGTCACCGTGGCTGTTTAACCTGTACATGGACAGTTGTTTGAAAGAATTGCAAGAGAGTGCGTGTGGTATAAAACTGAACGAGCTGACCATCAAATGCCTCCTATATGCTGACGATCAGGTGATCTTAGCTGCATCGGCGGAGGAGTTGCAGTTGATGGTTAATATTATGCATGAGGCGCTGAAAGGTAGAGGAATGAAAGTGAATGTAAGTAAGACTAAAGTAATGGTTTTTGAAAGAGAGGAATGTATGACGAATTGCCCTATTATTATCGAAGGGCAAAGAGTGGAACAGGTGAAAGAATTTGTATACCTGGGTTCAAAATTTACGAGGGATGGAAAGTGTGACCAGGATATTGAGAGAAGAGTTTTGGCAGGAAATCAAGTGAATGGGGCGATGCATACCTTTATGAGCAGTCAAAACGTGTCTAAGAAGGCGAGAGTGGCTGTGCATAGGGGTGTGCTTATCCCCACACTTATGTATGGTAGTGAAAGTTGGGTGTGGCAGAAGAAGCATGAAAGTAAAATTAATGCAGTGGAAATGAGAAGTCTGCGAAGTATAGCTGGAGTGAAATTGATGGACAAAGCAAGGAATAGCGTGATTAGAAAACAATGTGGTATAACTGAAGATGTAGTGACAAAGATAGAAAAAGGGATGCTTAGATGGTTTGGACATGTTGAGAGGATGGATGAAAATAGACTGACTAAACAGATCTATAAGGCGATAATGAATGGGCAAGCTGGTAGGGGTCATCCTCGGCGTACGCATGGTAACCAAATTGATGACCTGCTGGAAAAAGGCCAGGTCAAGAGTACCCTTAACCGGCGAGCGTGTATGAAAGCACTAATGAAAGTAGAAGAAGCGAAAGTGGTATGCCAGGATCGTAGCAAGTGGAAAGCCATAGTCTCTGCCTACCCCGATGGGAAACAGGCGTGATGATATGTATGTATGTATGTATTATAATATGCTAAAATGCTAGAAAGCTATTTACCTATAGTCAAACTGATTAATAAAATTAGTAAGAAAAGTATATTCTAACATCTATACCTCCCATCTTACATTACTCATTCCCACAAACCCAAGTTAATGTTGTGCTTGTATAGCATTCCTATATAGGTCTACAATATGTATGAACAAGATGGCCATCAGCAAGTAAATCGTCCGAATTATACAAATAGCGTTTGCCTAACTGCACCAACATATTGGCATATGTTCGTGACTAGTTTACGAGTGCCACGACATTGCATATTAATTGGTGTCGCTATCGAACCGCGCATCGTGGCGACCTAGCTTCCACTAGAGTTATCTCTACATACAAATGTGCTACTGTTTGTTTGATATCGACATGACATGATCTCTTTATTTGAATATGATAAAGCAGACACTGCTTTCTTTTTATATCGTTGAATATCTTTAGACTACTCCTTTGTATCATATTGTAGGTTTGTTATATCAGGGCTCTACTAAGATGTATAAGGGCGAGGACACTATATATTGGTACCCACAACTCGCCTCTTATATTCAATTCCTACCAATATCTTGCAAGATCAACGAGATACTACACTGATTCCATGATTAAGATTCGTATAGTTAACGTCTGGATTGAACATGAAAATTCGATTCGAAAAAATACTACTTAAGTTAATTAATTTTAAGGACGATTACTGTTACTGTATGAGAATAAAATAATGTTTTAGAATCAGAAACGAACTCTATCTTCAATTTAAATCCATGTAATTAAAACGATTGGTAACTACATAAAATCCGACATAATTTAAGAGACCTTTCATTGTCTTTACATAGTTATCAGCTACTAGCAACCGGAGCCATCAATGCATTGGTCAGTACGTGCGCTACACTCTACGTAGTAGTGTGATGGGGCGGATAGAGCGAGCGCAGTCTAATATGCAAATGTATTTAAATGCTAAGCCCTCTTCATTACGTCGGTATCGATCTTAGATATACAATTTGTAACTCGATAGGTGCATAAGTCTAACGAATCTCTAGTTAATACCCGTTGTTGAGCGAATTAGTTACCCTTTGCGAACCGCTGAATTTGTTCAAAAGGTGGACTTTGAAAATTTACTATACATTTTATTAGACAGCTAAAAATATGTAGTGTAAATAACATACATATGTACTTCAAATTTTAAATAGCAATCATAATTAAGCTAATTTAAAAAGTCAACAGAAATATTGGGAATTCCATACATAAATATTCATATCGGACTAAAACTGCGTCTCTAGAAATATGCAATAATCCAAGACATATAGTATATCTTTAGAAACAGACAACTGAAGACCAAAGAAGATACTGGCGGGGAGTAGGTGAATGGGGTTAGTAACTAAGCCAACCTCACCTTCCCGTGCACGTGCTGACTAGCGAACAAGATCATGGCGAAGATAAAAAAATAAACAAAAGAAAATTGCGAGAGGCTTATGTCCAGTAGTGAACTGCGACAGTCTGAAATGATTGATGATTTATAAATATCGATAAATGATCACCAGCGAAAAGTTCAGGCAGTTGAGTAATAAAATCACTCTCAATTCGGGGTGATTTCTGTGCGAATTTGAATGACTGATACACATGATGACATTATCATTAACTCACAACTTCTAAACAAATGGAATTCCAATACATCACATTACAATACATAATGAGTCCTTGCAAATTTATGCTCAACAAACGAGGTACTCGTATTAATTAATGAAAACTAAAAATCAGCATACATTCCCAAGAAATTAAAAGAGAAATTCCTACACAATTAACCATTGCTTTAAGTACATAGAGCACGATTAGTATTCTAGCAAGTGTTAGCGGTCCAATCAGATTAATCTTAAATATTTATTGCACATACTGTATTGGCAGCCAGAGGTATGTTAAATTAGTATGACGATGGTAGCTCCGATGTTGGAGAAAATGGTAAGCTTCGACGAACGTGGGTGGGCGACCTGCAATTGATTAAGACATGATGAATAACAATCTGTTGGCCTCCACTATGTTTATCAGCAAGTTATTTAATTGCTTTGGATTATTTCTAGCTATCAGGTAAATATATTGTCAAAGTTGATAGTTTCAAGGTAATAAATACAAAGTAGCAGTTTGTACCTCGAGAGTATGCTGATTTTATGATTCAATTATTCAAAACGGTCTATCTTTGTCTCACATAGATAATTCTGGATAAGTAATATCGGAAAAGTAAATATTGAAATTTTGAATCATTAAAAAACTGATGCACTTTTATGTATTTTTCTTCACTAAGATGGCAGGAATAGCATATGGCCAACCTCATTCTAAAGTTTGTCATGGTGGTCTGTGGACGTTTGCAGCATCAGAGGTATCACTGAAGATGCTGACCCTTTTGCCATGAAGAAATAGACAGTGTGGAAAGCTATTTTAGTTATATTTGAGTATTTTCTAGCCGCACAACAGGCCATGCATTACCCACCTTGGGTTAACGACAACTATTTTACAGGCACCCGTGACCAACGACAAGTTTCTTTCGAAACACGAACGCTCGTATGTCGAAATACCATAAATGGTAACTCATCTCACGTGTGGTGCTCACCACAGTGATAATTGAATCTCAAAATTTTGAACATTTACGCTGTTTTTTCACCTTAAACTTCTTAGCCCTGAACATGTTAAGGTCCATATAACCTAATTTAGATATATCATTATTGGTTCAAACATGGGTAAGTAACATTTGGAATGAATCTTCATTGGACGCTCAAGATGTAGGTTTGCAACAAATGTTTGGAATCTCGTACAAAAATAAAACATGTTAATCAGCTATTTGTTTTATGCTTTTTAGATACCACAAAAAAATATTGAATTAACCTAGTTGTTGTTGATAATTAAATAACAGAGAAATTAGATGATTGTCATCGTATTTTAACATCAACAACCAAATGAATTGCTTTGCCCAGCGATAGATCATGGCGCACACAAAACAGCACTTCCCCTTTTCTATCGGGAATCGATTAGTTACTAGCTAATCCTTAACCTACAGCGAAGTAAAAAAAGAACGAAACGAAGGCAACTCCACCTGTCGAATCTGATAAAAGTGTTTTATTTAAATTTCTTTAGTTGGCGATTCAAAAACGAGCACTAAGTTGGATTTGTGTCTTATTAAATGAAATTTATAGTTTGGATATATTTGCTGATTGACCTCGGTCACTGGAAGGATAACTGGTTCGCATGAATGTTAAAAATGAGATTTTGCATATAATATTTACACCCACACATACAATACTGAAGGACCTTTCCCACGTGGGATCTTATTTTATACTGCTTGCATTTTAGGTACCTACCTGTATTTAGTTCATTGATAGGTCCAATTGGATTTTCAAGTTTACAAAGCTACTTTAATGGGTCCAATAAATCTACGAATATCGATAGTTCCATGGTAAAGTCAATAATTTTAATTTTGTTATGGAGGTAGAGATTCGGTTCGTGTCTTCAAGTATTAAATTTAAAAATTATTAGTAATATAAGCCAATGCATTAACGAAAATGTTGTAACTGCAATAAGACCCGTTATAAATACACTGTTTCCTGAGATACAGATAATTTTTTTGCCTAGTTTAAGAAGAAGATTCCTATGTCTCATAATTGTTGTACTGGTTTTCTTTACATTTGCAACTCTATGCGATGTACAAACTATGTATTTAAAAACTTATTTTCAAAATTATATGCTGCAGTCAGGGTAGAGTGTAACGTGATATTCCTCAGAAGGTTTAAAATCTTGTACCTTGAAAATGCGTAAAATCACGTAATCTCTGTTAAAGTTAAAACAAGGTATTAAAGCCATCACCATATAAATAGCGTACTTATACAATGCGCTATAAAAAAATACTACTTAATTTTGTGTTGTAACTGCATGTTGTGCAAGGTGCGCGTACGCACGTGCCCGTCGCCCGCGGCTCCACAACAATATCTGTTCTGAATTAAAAATCGTGTCATACATCGTTGTATTTAGGTAACAATGTAAAATTATGTAAACTGGACTTTAGAACCCCCGCTTAAGGATGATTTAAATAATAATGGTAAAGGAAATGGATATTCAAAATAATATCACCTCAGGGTTAACGATTACCGGTGCGCGCATGCGCCACAGATGGCGGGATAAACCGACGTTAGTTTCCGCAGTGATATCTGAATTAATGGCGATACAAAATACTGGAAAGGTGTTCATTAACATGATTTATGCAAGATAATAAGTTTCTTATACAGACCCTATTGTTAATTTTTAAAAGCCTGTTTATTAAGAATGGTTTTTTTGTGATATAGATCAGTGCATTGTTGTTGGGTAGGATAGTATTGTGCGGGTAATAGGTGGAGAGTACATGGACGTATAGCGAAGTCCTCGGTTAGAGTATCCTGCAAGGGCGCCGTCCATCTCGCGGCTCGTTCGTTCACTGAGTACATTCCCGTGTAAGTTTTTACACCTATTATTTTATGTGTCGGCGAGTAAAGTTCGGTACGTGAGTTATAAACTCGCTCGCGCCTCTCTCGCCCCTACTTTATAGGTATTAACGACTTGTCCGAGAGTTTTCTTATAAATAAATTTGAAGGGTAACAAGGCTCGCTTTTGTCGGATTAGTAGAGTGGATCTTGTTTCAGTTTGTTGCGTGGACTCTCTATCTTTTTAATGGAAAATTTATGAGGAATATCCACAGGCTTTGTGAGATTATATCATATAGTTTTTTTACTATTACATTATGAGTAAATAGATGATAATTATTGATACGAAGATCTTCGCTATGTGGCGGTCGCCACAGTGTTGATGAAATTAGTTTCCAGGCGATTTCCGCAGGTAGAAAATAGTATTTTTTTGTGACAAGAATTTATGGCTCAAATTCTTCTGGAGCAGTGAAGAGTTTTCTTTGTGACGTACAAAAGGCTAATGACTGATGAATAGAGATCACCACTACCTACTAGTATGATATATGCGACAGTAACTCGAGTCGGTCTGTTACACGCGGTTTCATACCTGAGGCACTTTACTGAATCTGATGAATATTATAGAGATTTACTAAAGCTTGGGGAAGGAGGTATGTGTATGGTGCCCTTTTATTGCGAAAATGTTTTTAAAGATGTTGAAAAGAAGATGTATTGGGAAAAATTCACCAGGCAGAACCACGGCTAGTAGCTAGTAGCTGAGGAAAGCTTAATGTCCTAATCTTTAAAACCCTGCGCAGCATAAATGGTATGTTGTGAGAGGTAAGAATCAGAAGATCACGTGACTTTAGCCCATAAGGCGTAGTGCGCACTATAAAAGCGGGACATATGGAAGTTAAGAGCACTACCTGTAAAATATCAGAGCAGTAAAGTAAATGCAGTGCTTGTGAGACAGAGGACGTGCTTTGAACTCATACTACTTTCGACTACACAATAGCCTCTTATCTCATCTTCACTTACATTTCTTTTTACTAAATGACTTTTACCATTTAGAAAATAGTTCATGTTTAATTTTTAGTACCTATATTAATTACTCACACAGTTAAGTTCAGGCATAACTGTAGTCAATATACATGTGAATACTTAACAAAATCTGAATTCACTCTTCAATATAATACTCGTATTACTCTTTGGAAGTATTTTCTTTTATTTATCAGTTTGTCCTTTCACTGCGTAATATTGTGTATTATATAAGTAAATAATGTAATAACATGATTGGGGTAATGTTTTAGATCTAAACGGCGACTTAAGGATTTTTGCCGGAGCACCACAGTAATGTGTTGTCCTCAATCTCCAACTCTTTTTCTCTGAAATTCTGTCCCTTGGACACATTCAATGTTATGCTGATGATAGAACTCTGCATGGGAGTTACTCTGGCCGTCCAGCGCAGGGGTGATGCGACGTGACAAAAAAGTGACGGCTGTTTGTGTTGAATCTTGACCAGAACCTGAGCTGCACTATTATGTTCAGCTTAGATTTATACGCAAAACATCAAAGCATTACAAGCCTTTTTTATATCATAATATGAGGTGGCAAAGAAGCATGCGATCGAAAGTCGACATCCCTTTTGAAGACCTCATAGTGTGGACTTCTTTTAATGCTGCCTTGTAAAACACTATACGATTACTTTATCAAGACTTTGTGGTTGCTAATAATTTTGCTCGGACAGACACAGATTATGGGAACAGTTTGGTCATAGTCGTCTGAAGTGAAGATGGGGTCCACGTAATCGTTGACTCTATCTTTTTAGCCTGGTTAGCTATGGTTGGCTAATGCTATTATCTATTTGCTAATATCATTGCAGAACGTTTTCTTTTTTCATGAATGCTAAGCTAAGCGTAGAACACGTTCACTTCTAGAGAGTCTACGCAGTAACCACTCACTTTATAAAGATAGATCAGATCCCCTAAGTTTTGACAATAGGTAAAGTACCTACTTACATTTCTTCAGCAGATGTTGCAAGTCAAGTGACTTGTTCATTTCAGCTAAATAATCATAACAATACCTATCTATTTTTGGTACATGTTATTACCAACAAAAGCCAATTTATGAGTGCACTCTCAAAGTGTCAAATATCCCTAATGGAGTAAGAGTGAGCCGTTTTACATGTTCCCCCACAAACTGTATTATAATGACTGCACCAAAAATAACCGCACATAAATATAAAACAATGTGAAACCACTTAAAGCGAATAAAATACACGTCGACTTCAACTCAGTAAAATGAATTTATTAATAAGAGACAATGAACGTCTGAAACAAACGTATCACTTTTTGTATTTTTAATTGTCGTCCGGACGACAGCGAAGACGCATTAGAAGCACGAAAATAAACCCGCCATCATATTATAGGTGTGCGGGTACACGTTAACCGCAGAACCGCAGCGGGATGGGTCGCTTCAGCGGCGCCCGCGCCCGCGCCGGCCAGCGGCTGCGACCGCTACCGCTCGTGCCCACTGCACACATCACACACAATCATGCTTCATGTCTCAAAGTAGTAATCCTGACACTAATTAAAAGTACTTCTTAACCTTTTGTAGTATATTTAATGATTGAAATGTAATTCAATATGTCCCTCATTTAATATGGGATGCAATTCTTAGATGATATCTTCTACGTAATTAAAACTCTTGTCGTGACATTCAGAGGAGCCTCCCGCCTCCGCACTCTTCAGTTCCTTCAATATTGTTAGCGATTGAATCGCAATTAAATGTAAGGAATCAAACTACACTTTATTAAAAGGGTCTGATAGCTCAAAATGGAAAACCTATCGCGAGGCAGAATCGAACGTGCTCCCGTCGGAATGCCAACCATTTTATTTATTCACCTTAATTATGTATCTTGTCTTAATTTACGATTGGATCATATGATAATCTGAAACATAATTTATAACTGATGCCTAAGTATTCCGATCGGGTCCATAACGAGATTTAGGATTACATAGATGACGATGCGTTCGATGCTCGGTGTCGCGATTAAAATATACTATCGACATTCGTTGGCATTTTGCAATTAAGTGTGCGCGGATAGCGGCCAACAACGAGCAGCGAACGCTCAGTGCGCGCGCTTCGATAGCGTCATCGCGTTTAATTTTGTTATGTGTCGATGGCATGACGGCAGGACGACGTTTCGATACGGCGACCGTCCACAGATATCCCTTAATGAAAGTAATGGAGGTTTATTAACGATCGACGACAACTCTTCTCGTAATACATGCTATAGTCATAGATAGGAGCGATGTTGAAACGTGCGAGCGAGAACAAAGAAAGCCACATTTGCTAATTGCTGTTTTGCTCGTGTCGTGCGCACGGAGGCCGGATCGTGAGCTCCAGCGATATGACGATAACACATTCATAAATAATTAGAGCGAAATTTTCTCATTTGTAAGACGACAGACAAGATATTTGGTAGCAGACTCACTGTTCTTGGAACACAAACATCTAGATAGGCCTAGCTCCGACACGCTTACTCGATGCTTAAGAGTAGTAGTGCATATATTATTTCCAGAAACAAATATATTTTTGTACACCACTGATTTTACAAAACGATAATTACAGCAAGAACATTACAAGAAAGTTCTGACTGCGCTACTAATAGGTACTGCAGATCGCTAAAGTCGATTCTTCTTCAATAAGTTCAATCACATAACAAAGGCGAGTTTCATAATTATGCGCAGGTACAATCATGTCGAACCAATACAATCGAGGCCTACTTCAGCCTCATCCGCAACAGATTGCACTAGGTGGCTAAAAGACGAAGAAATACTGAAAACTTGAAACGACACCATGTATCCAATCTAAACTTATGCGTCCAGCAGACCACATCTATCGATTGATTTGATTGATTGACAGAATTTCGACCAAAAATAAATCACCAAGTTGTTAATGTCTAGTTATAGACATTTTCTTACGGAGCATCGTGACACTAAGTAAATCTCTAGGTCAACCATTGAAAGAGAGAACAATACAAAAAGCAAATGTGAGGTGAAACGCTTGTGGGATCAGTCACGCTTGTCGGAGCTTCGCCATGACAAGGTTCAAATTTCCACTTCCGCTCGATCCATGAACAATCGATATTGTTATCGCCGACTCTTCATTATAAACTGAACAAAAATAATTATACGAACGTTGGAACGACAAAAAATTGTTGGGTACGTACGCATTCACGTTTTAATAACGACATCGATAGCAAATTAAGCATGTTTAATTTCCCTACGCCGAATGTTATTGAAAGCATCGTAAATCATCAGGAAGATAAAAGGCTTTAATTGAAAGAAAAAAGTCTGCAACACAATGTTTGGTTTTTGTCCAGTCACTGCGCAGATTAGAATCCCAGGCGTAACCAATTATTGCAGTATCAAATTTATTAGTTTCGGGGTATCATTGATAGATAGATATTTTTTCTAATCACTACCGAACTATTTACTTGTACATAGGTACATAATGTAGTAACAAGAAGATAATTTGTCGACCAAATAACATTTTTTTAAATAAGTGGTAGTAGGATGTAGTGCGATGAAACTTAACTAGATCTTTGGGGCCACAACAACCTCACCAGGTCTTCGCAGTCATGGGTTGATTTGATTGTATCAAATGAAAATAAATGTGAAACATTTTTTTGCACAGCGTCATCAAACCCACATTAAACTCGTGCTAGGATCTAGGCAAATTGATAAAAATCTCAAATACTTGAAAACATTTGTATACAATTACACATAGAAAACACCTAACCTCGAAACAAATCAATTTGCGGACCAGACTAATAAGTATTTGTTTCGAACGATTGTATAAAAATAATACTCGGATCTACGAATTACCGTTCGTCGATTCACAGTTTTCTATTAATCAAGCAAAGGCAGATTTTTCGTAACTTCCGTATTCGATTGTTGTCAAGTTTTTTGCCACACAAAAAGTGCCTAAACTATAAAAACAAACAATCTCTCTAGCGCATAAATTAAAATTTCCGCTTGCAGATCGTAGTGCCAAATCAAGCATAAATATTGGCGAGGGATGGCAACGATCGATGCTGTGTCATAAGTTTATAACGGAATCGGCCATATTATAGAAACGATGCTGTTATGATGACTTTACCCTTTCAATATATTATATTCTGCCTCAGTGAAATGAAATGAAATGAAAAATCTTTATTCATATAGGTCACAATGTAACGCTTATGAACGTCCAAATGATTGCTTCTACATTTACATTTACTGCCAGATTCGCAAAGCAATAGGTAGAGCTGGAGAAAAAAGAACCTGGCAATAAAACTCCGGCCACTCTTTTAACATTCAGTAGGTAAATACAAATCATTCAACAACTACAGAGGTGTAGTTGTTGAATGATTTGTGTGATGAGATTTGTACACGCGAGTTTTCATTAAGCAATATCCTTTTTTAAACAAAATTCGTCTAGGTAGGTACATAATTTTTTTTGTGTGTTGACTTGGATTGCCTTAAATCCACGCATTTTTATCATCTATATAGTCTGAAATTGTATAATATGCCTTGCTACATAATTTGGCTTTAATGGTAGCTTTGAATTTGTTTATTGACAATAATCTAGTTTCTTTGGGAAGTTTATTATAAAACTTTATGCATTGTCCGACAAAAGAACTGCTTATACTATGTAGACGAGTAGCATGTAAAACAAGTTTATCTTTATGCCTGGTATTTGCATTGTGTATATCACATTTTTTTAGAAATTTGTCCTTATTTTTATGCACATAAATTAAATTTTCAAATATGTATTGTGATATAAGAGTTATAATAATAATTTCTTTGAACTTTTCTCTTAGAGAAACTCTAGGACCTAGCTGGTATAGGTATTACTCTAGTGGTATTTGTGACTATCGTGCTGAGGTCACAGGTTCATTCTCAGGTCAGAAAATATATTCTTAAATGATTTTCTCGCAACTTGGATGTTCTTTATATAACAAATATGTTATTAGTACGACATATTGAATAACACCACTTGTACTGTTCCACAACATTTATTTACTTTACGCCTGGCCGGTTTCGCCTCTCGGCATTCAAATATGTGCAGCAGGTTCCACCAAGTGCCATCAACCAGTAGTATAAATAATTATTAGTGCGACGTATGTATTTATTAATATCAGCTGTCTTGATCTCGTAGTAATAAGCTAAATTTGGGCTAGATATGTGAGAATGTCTCAAAAATATTTATAATTCTTATTAAAATTCTACAAACTACTACAAAGCTTCCAGAGATTGTGGTATCTGCAGAAAATACTAATCAGTTTAAGAGTAGATTGAACAAGTAGTACCTATTACCATACACAGAGGGAAAACTGAAAAATGAAATGGCTGGATACAGGCTTCATCAGTTGTTTCTACTGCCTGCCTGATAAATAAATAAAAATAATAATAATAAAACTCTCCATCTTTATTAGTAAATCTAAATTTTCATTACCACGTGCATTATACACGTCGAGTAGGTCTGTCCAGTAGATAGTCATCAATTACCTTTACTGCACATCATATTCATTTAAGAATGCACTTGCCTTGATTAGTGGAATGCTCTTTAAGGGCCAAAGGGCCATTAAAATAAATAAACAACTATACAAAAAACAATTCCAAGTGTTAAGTGTGTAGTGGCTATCAAAAATTACCTGATAAGAGTCGACAAAGCTAGGTCGGTGACTTATGAAGTGATTAAAAACATAAGTACAGTCAGCTACATATTTTATACATTCCTATATTATTATTCTTTCTTTTTATTGATTTTTTGTATTCATATCTGACGGAATCAGGGTTTTTCCCCGAAGATATGGGTAGAGGCAAACTATATACCCACACATCATTTTCGCACATGTCATATTCTGTCGGAAATGAATATCTTGTTGATATCGTGGGTGATCGGATCGAGCTTTGAATAGTATTTTTGTGCCATGTAGTGTGAAGCGACGCCGACGTTTTACACGAGTGTTTAAAACACCTACGAGATGGTTTTGTAACAAAGATTTGTAGGGGTTTTCATATTAAACATTATTCATTAGTCAACTGGTGGCACCACCTAGTATGGTCAATAGATTTTCTTTAAAGGTTAGTAACCAGACTACATAGGACCTTCCAGATTGAAACTGGTTACCGTAGCTTTTAGAAGTTTGCTATGACGTCCCTATTGCATTTCTATTATTTTACTACATAGTTTCCAATATTATGTGATTAGGATAACACATTTTCTAAACTAATAATATGCAAAAGAATCCTATCCATAATGCATTGGGGGTGCTGGGTAGGACAACCTCCACGTGGTGCATCCTGGTAACGTGGACGACGATGTGGACTTCACCTGAGGCGCACGTCGTCGCCCACGGCCAATAGTCCACCAAGGAGGGGGGGCCTTTATGGCCGGTTTGGAGTTCTCCACATGCGCTCTGTTATGCAGAGCGTACTTAGTGGAGAACTCCCAGGGCGACGAGTACTTCGCCACTGAGCGATCAGTGGCGAAGTACACGGTTCCATAGGAGCCACCGTTCGGCCGAGCCGTAACCCCGTCTGGCAACAGACGGGCACGGTGGCTCTTTGGAGTTGCGAGGAAGAAAACCTCTTTAAAAAATTACCCCGAAACTCACGCTCTGACGCCCGGCTATTTGTTGCATCGCTGGGGGGAACTCAGTGCCTAGGGCGTCACTCCCACCTTCCAACCATTCCCATCCTCACATCCTCTCCCAACTCCCCCACTCCCACCCTAAAAAGTCGGCGGACTATAAACGCAAAAAAACAACATGACTGAGGTAAATATTTCGCAAGGAACTACCCAGGAGCGCACCCGGACAGTGTCCGGGGAATCGCTTGCCATGTCTCGGCATGGCGACCCCCGCCAGGGTTCATCCCTGGTGGTATATGGGAGGGGTCACCACAGTCCTACAGGCCCAAGGGTGTGCCTCAAAACCACCCAAGAAAGTGACGCGGAGGTCGCGTCCACCCGCGCTGGCTCGGAGATGGAGTCGGCTGTCGACATGGGTACCGAGACCGAGGGTGCCCTCGAGGGTATCCATGTCGACGTAGGAAGAAAGAGACCCAGGTCAAGCGGACCTGGCAAAGGCGTGTTCCGTCGGCCTGGGTCTGCATCATCATCGAGTGAGGAGGAAGGTAGCCTTCCTAGGAAGGTGGCTGCTACCACCGCGGGTAGAGGTCGGAAAGCCGACCTCTACAGAGCTAAAGGGAGCAGAACAGCAGCAGAGCCGCCGGTGATTGTGCCCCCGCTGCCAAGCGGGAAGGTCACGGAGGTGCCGGCGGCGGTGAACATCTTGGCGGCTCTTTCCCGCATTTCTGGCGCCGTAAAAGGCGCCAAGAATGTAGCGGGAAAGAAGAGGGTCGTGGCGGATGCGGTCACTGGCGCCGCCAACGCGCTGGTGGAGCTCCTAGAAAGGAGCGTCTCCAGCGAGGAGGATAAGCTCCGGGCTCGGGTCGCGAGCCTGGAGAAGGAGCTTGCCGATTCCCGCAACCAACAACAGCTGATGCGGGAGGAGATCGACAAGCTCACGCAGCTGGTCCAGGGGACCGGGGAGGCCCGGGGTGTGAAAACCCCCGCTCCCCGTGCACCACCCAAAGCGACACCTACAATGGTCCAGCTGCTGGAGGCCATTGAGAGACGCCTCGGCGTCCTGGAGGACCGGGCATACCGCCCGCCGCTGGCGGCACCCGTCGTCACGTCATACGCGACGACGGCTGCACCCAGTGGTGCATCTGGTCCCAAGAAAATGGCCTCCGCCGCGACCGCTACCCGGAAGACGGCAAAGGGGGGGAGTGGCAACCCCACCTCCCCCAGCACAGCCATCGCTCCCACTGCACCCCAGATTCCCTCGCGAGAGGGGGTCTGGGAGGTGGCGGGAGCAAAGAAGAAGGCGGCGAAGGCTGCCAGAAAGGCGGCGAAGGCCGCCAGGAAGGCGGCAAAAGCCGCCGCAAAAGCGGCAAAGGCCGCCGCGGCGAAGGCGCCAAAGAGGCTCCGCGCTCCTCGCTCCACTGCCGTCGTCATCACGGTGACGACAGAGGGCAAAGCGAAGGGCGTGGGGTACGCCGAGGTCCTGAGGCAGGCGAAAGCCTCAGTCGACCTCAAGGCCCTCGAGATTGAGGGAGGTCTCCGGTGCAAGGTGACGCGCACCGGAGCACGCCTCCTCGAGGTCTCTGGCGCCACCAGCGGCCCTAAAGCTGATGCCCTAGCGGCAAAGCTGAGGGAGTCGCTGGACACGGGCGACGTCCGCGTCACCAGACCAAACAAATGCGCGAGTATGCGCATTTCAGGTCTGGATGATGCGGCCACGACGGAGGAGATAATCTCCGCCGTCGTGGAGGCGAGTGGCTGCCCCCGTGATCAGGTGAGGTCAGGCGAAATCCGCTTTGGCCCCACTGGTCACGGGTCGGCGGTCGTGAGCTGTCCCGTCGCGGCGGCCCAGAAAGTGGCGGACGGACGGAGCCTCCTTATTGGAGGCTTCCTGAGGGCGCAGGTGCATCTCCTGCAGCCCCGCGAAGACAGGTGCTATAGGTGCCTGGTCGTGGGGCATGTAGGAGTGCAGTGTACGGCGGAAGTCACCGTGGGCGATCGGTGCTTCCGCTGTGGTCAGCCCGGTCACACGGCCCTTGCCTGTGACGCTCCGCCACGCTGTTTTAAATGCGTGGCGGAGGGCAAGGAGGCAAACCACCGGGCGCGCAGTAAGACCTGCGCTGCCTCAAGGCCGAAGCCCCGTCCGTCCGCACGGAGGGGTGAGGGTGTGGATGCACGTTCGCGGCAGAGTGCGGATATGGACGTCCATTAATGGACACCCATATCCGCATCCTGCAGGTGAATCTGAACCACTGCACTGGTGCTCAGGACCTTCTGTACCAGAGCATCAGGCAGTGGTTCACTGGGTTCACCCGGGAAGCCCGGTGGATCTGGACGGCACGGCGACCATCTTTGGGGGGACCGGCGCGGACGACTCGCGCCTAGCGCTTATTGCTAGGGGCCCGGGTTGCGTCGCGGCGGAATATGAGGGTGTGGCTGTCGTGGCCGTTTACATCTCGCCGAGCCTCGACCAGCATCAGTTTGAGCTATGGCTCCCTGAGCTGGACGTCGTTCTCGCTGCATGCCGGCCTCGCCCTGTCCTGGTCCTGGGAGACTTCAATGCCTGGTCGCAGGCTTGGGGCTCCCGGGAAACCAGAGGCAGGGGGAGGATACTGGAGGACTGGGTCACTACACGTGGCCTAGTCATCCTGAACCGGGGGAATGTCGCAACCTGGACGCGGCGGGGTGAGCCCCCGCCGCGTCCAGGTTGCGACATTCTCGGTCATAGACGTTTCGTTTGCGACCCCTGAGCTCGCCCGCCGTGTCCAGGGATGGCGCGTGGTGGAGGAGGAGGAGACGTCGTCAGATCACCGATATATTCGGTTCGACGTCTCCCCTCCACCTAACCTGCCGCCAACAATCGCGAATCCCCCGGAACCGCGTTGGGCACTCCATCGCCTGGATCGGGAGGCTCTCCTGGAGGCGGCCATCGTGCAGGCCTGGATTCCGACAGCGGACGGGCCTGCCGATGTTGATGCCGAGGTGGAGTGGTTCGGGAGAGCCATGTCGCATATCTGCGATGCGGCGATGCCCAGGGCTAGGCCCAGACCGGCGAGGAAGCAGGTGTACTGGTGGACGCCGGAAATCGCGCAGTTGCGCGCGGATTGCGTTACCGCGCGCCGCCGGTACACCAGATTCCGCCGGAGGCGTCGCCGCCCAGACGATGCGGCAGCCCGAGAGACGGAGCTTTATGATGGGTACAAGGAAGCCAAGAGGACCCTCCAGACGGCCATCAAGCGGTCCAAAAAGTTGGGCCGCGATGAGCTGATGGAGACTCTGGAGCGGAACCCGTGGGGGCGCCCGTACCTTATGGTAAGGGGCAAATTACGTCCTAAGGCGCCCCCACTGACTCAGAGTCTCCAGCCGGAGCGGCTGGAGGAGGTCCTGGACTCCTTGTTCCCGTCGAGAGCGGAGGAACATATTTCTCCGCGCATGGCTCTGTCTCAGGCGCCCAACGCGGAAGGCAGCGAGAACGACGTGCCCGTAGTCACCGAGGGTGAGTTAGGGGCGGCTGTACTGCGGCTTAAATCCCGCAGAAACACCGCCCCTGGACCCGACGGCACTCCAGGCCGAGCGTGGGTCCTGGCTCTCGAAGAGCTTGGGCCTCGACTAATTGGGCTCTTTAGCGCATGCCTCAAGAAAGGCCAGTTTCCCAAGGTCTGGAAGACAGGGAAACTGGTCTTGATTCGAAAGGCGGGGCGGCCGGCAAATTCCCCAACAGGGTACCGGCCGATCGTGTTGCTCGACGAGGTGTGCAAGCTCTTTGAGCGCATTATTGCACAACGCCTCGTCGGGCACCTCACACGCGTGGGGCCTGATCTGGCGGATAGCCAGTTTGGCTTCCGTCAGGGACGCTCCACCGTGGACGCGATCATGCGCATTAGAGGCCTGACGGAGGAAGCAGTCTCACAGGGTGAGGTGGTGGTGGCGGTGTCTCTCGACATCGCCAACGCATTCAACACCTTGCCCTGGAGCTGCGTCAGAGAGGCGCTTATCTATCATGGAGTGCCTCCCTACCTCCGTCGAATTGTCGGGGCTTATCTCTCCGAGAGAGCCATAACTTACCCGAGCTGGCTAGGGCCGGGTCGGCGAGATGTGTCGTGCGGTGTTCCACAGGGATCGGTTTTAGGGCCGCTCCTGTGGAACATCGGTTACGACTGGGTGCTGCGTGGTCCGTTGCTCAGAGGGGTCGGCGTAACGTGTTACGCCGACGACACCCTCGTTACGGCGCGGGGAGCAACGCACCGTGCCGCAGCACTTAAGGCCACGGCAGGGGTTGCTCAGGTCGTGGGTCGGATTCGGCGGATGGGTCTCGAGGTCGCCCTTCACAAATCCGAGGCTCTGTGCTTCCACGGACCTCGGATGGGGCCACCTGCGGGATCCAGCCTACAGGTGGGGGGCGTCAGCATCGGCATCGAGCCCTCGATGAAATATCTGGGGCTCGTACTCGATGGCCGGTGGAACTTCGGACATCACTTCCGAAGTTTGGTCCCAAAACTGAGGGGAGCATCGGCCGCACTCGCGCGGTTGATGCCCAACATCAGGGGACCCAACGCTCCCTACAGGAGGCTGTACCTGGGGATCGTGCGAAGCATGGCCCTGTACGGGGCTCCCGTATGGGCGGAGACCCTGACGGCCAGCAATGAGGCTAGACTGATGAGCCCGCAGAGAGTGATGGCCGTCAGGGTGATAAGAGGATACCGCACGATCTCCGGTGAGGCGGCATGTCTCCTAGCCGGGACCCCTCCATGGGACCTGGAAGCGAGAGCCCTTGCGTCACTGTTCAGATGGCGCAAGGAGGCGCTGGAGCGGGGCCAAAGGCCTGCGTCTCGAGAAATCGAGGCCCAGCGGACCCTGCTCCACCAGGAAACCGTGGAGACATGGAAGGTGCGACTTGAGCAACCAAAGGGGGGATTCGCCACAATCGCGGCCGTCAGACCGGTCATGGACGAGTGGCTGGAGAGAAGACACGGTGCTCTCTCCTACCGGTTGACACAGATACTTGCCGGGCACGGTAGCTTCGGTAGGTATCTGTGGCGAAAACACCGGGAAACCACGGCCGAGTGTCAGCACTGCGAGGACCGCAGCGATGACACAGCGCTCCACACTCTGGTGGAGTGCACGGCGTGGGCACAACAGCGCCAGGTCCTTGTAGTGGGTCTGGGCGTGGACACTCTCTCGCTCGAGGCCATGGTGCGAGCCATGCTCTCCAGCGGGAGTAAGTGGGACTGCGCCGCCTCTTTCTGCGAGCAGGTCATGCTCGCGAAGGAGGCGGCGGGTCGGGTGCGGGAGAGAACTCTCCCACCCGAGTTCCGCAGTCGGCGCCTTGGGCGCCGCCGACGTGTCTTCGCCGAGGACTATCGGCCTCCATGACCGGGGGTCTGAGGACGGTGAGAAGGCCGCTCACCGTCCTTACAGAAGCAGGCCCATGACGGCAGCGTGACGTGAGCAACTCACACACGCCCCCCCTTAGAAGCGGGATCACACCCGAAACCCCCCCATAGACGCGGGATTGCACCCGAACCACCCCCTGGGCGAGGCCGCAGTGGCGGCCGTAGGTCTGTTGGGAGTCACGGGACATCCTTCCTGAGGGCTTACCCGGGGCTCTCAACCATAGGCTGTTAGGCGTTACGTGAGGTTTTTTAGTCGGTAAGAGTCCGGCATAGCATCCTACGAGGATTTTCCCTCACGTCAAAAAAAAAAAAAAAAAAAAAAAAACCATAATGCATTGTACCTACTTACAAGTCATGTGAGTTTAAAAAGAAAAGTAAGATTAGGTGTGTATTTGTTTGCTAAGAGTACTAGTCACATTTTTCCATTGATTTTCATAAAACTTCCTATAAATATTCGTTGATTGTTCAGATTTTTTGTGGTTGTTTTTTGTTGAAGCGGAAATGGGACAAAAAGCGGGAAGTTTGTTGTAGCGTCATTTGTCAGCCGATTTGAATCAAATTTGGAGGATACGTTGAATAATTAATTAATTCTAAGCAAATTGTGGTAAAGTCTTATAAAAAGTACTAGCTGACCCGCGCAACTTCGTTTGCGTGATAAATAAAGAACCGCTCGACCGATTTTTTGCAAACTTCACATAAACCATCTACTAAATAGTCCAAACAAAGCATAAACATTTGGTTTGGATAGGTGAGCCCGATCTCGAGTTATAAAATTACAACGATAAGTGGCATTGATTTTTATATAATAGAGAAGATAAGTAGGTACAGAAATTATTTTCAAAAGAAATATTTAAACAGTCGTTTCCAAATTTGTACAATTTTGCCGACGACTTTCTAGTCTTTATTTTAATTTAGGGTACGTATTTTAATGTCCCCGATGGTATTGCTTTTTCAGAGCCAATCGTAGCATAGAACTTTATGAAAAACAAATAGTTTGACTAAGAAGGGACTGAATGCGGAAGACGACTGGACTATGTATTGTGGTGTAAATTGCGAGAGGACTAAAGGCGTAGCTTTTCATGTACATAGGAAAAAATATATTAAAACCATATTTGTCTATTAGCTGTCTTTATATATCTTTAAAGATCTTGTGTTCGAATATACTTTTTAAATGTATTCGTTTAGGAAGGAAGTTTAATTATGAGCCCTATTTGAAAGTGAGTCCGTAAAATCTTTTAACGTGCCACGATATCTCCCAACTAACTTTAAGCGCGTCCTATTACGCCGCAACGATAGCCACAATCAGGTAACAGCGGCCATGACATCTTTATGATGTTTCAAAAACCATTACTAACGACACCTTTTTAGTTACTCGCGATAGGCACGAGTACGTCGACATCTTGGAAACAAAACGCTTCGTATCATCGGCGCCCATAGTGACCCGTATAATCGTACCACGCTATAGGTTAATAACGTTGAACATAGATACTTACTAGAAAACTATTTTATCAGTTTTATAGGCAGTCTGAAGGCTGTGCCGAAGCTTAGATAGAATGACGTCGTGTACACTCTCCTAGAAGAAGCAATTTAGCTTAGAGAGGGAATGCTAATAAATTCGTTTGCCTGTTTTTTTTACAATGGATTAAAAATGTATGGGGTAAAGTTGAAATTCTCACAAAGATTGACAGGGGTTTGTCTTCAAACCAGAGTTAAAAAGCTCTACAAGTATTGTTTTTGTCAAAAAATATGAAGATGTGACGTAAGTTTTTTGTCTGTTTCATTCCTCACAACACCCAGTCACGAAAATAGTATTCAAAAATATTTTTAGGGCAACCTAATGTCATCATAGCTCTACCAAGGCACTCAAGTGAGCTACTATTATGGCTAGCTTACTTGAAAGTCGAAGTTTTTTCGGCACCCTTATTATCAACAACTGTAGAAGGTTCCTTTAGCGCCAAATGTGTGTGTATTATTTTGTAATTGTTACGTAGGTGTAAAATCTTTTACGCAAGCAACCAATAAAAATTTGACTGACTGGTTTCGTTAATGGAACAGACTTTAGTTATCTACGAAATTTAAATAATATAAATATTAGTACATATTATTATCATAAATTAATATGCGATATTAAAAGTGGACTTATTAATAATACACTTACGACCATAGATTAGTTTTTATACGAGATGTTTTTCTCATAGATATCAATTTTAAGCAGAATAGATAGAATTATTTTACATTAACTAAAATAATATTTGATTTCATATCAAAAATTAAAATTAATTGCTAAATATGTAGATAATGTCAAAGCTTGAAATCAGGTAGATCTATGAAACCGTTTCATTAATATTCTTTGTTATTGAAGGAAGGGTAATAAAAAATGCTCATTATACTGTAATTTTTGCAAGCGTATGTACAATAACAAAAATAAATCTTCAATGGGCACAGTTCTTACCTAATTACTCTACCTATACATTTAACGTGAACGCAGTTAAGAGTCTGTATGACGCCAAATTGACTATTACCTTGATCTAGATCTCAGGACTTGTGAGGTTTAATGAATTAAAATTTTAACACAGACAACTTCAGTTCATAAACCAAAAACGCACTAGACTAAATACACGATTGCTGATAAAATCCTCGATAGATTTTTGTGTTGAAAATACCTCGATTTCTTGAAATTTTAACCTAGATCTCATAAGTTTTAAGTTGTTTTTATAATATAAAATATTTATAAAACAGACAATAGTAAAATCTTCATTTGCACTAGACCACTTTTTTAATATTGGTTATAGTTTTTTTTTTAATTAATTTATTTCGTTAAAAACGCACAAAAACCGATCGCATATCACTCTGTCTTGCACGCTAAAATGTATATCTTCTATCTTCTTTCAACAATTTGGCGTCTGGTAGGCTCTTAAATATTAGGAATATCTGTTCCTTTGAAACAGTTTTTAGAAAATGTCAGATGTTAGTCGAGCTATCCATTTACTTAGAAATAAAACTTATTTACTGTAAATGAAATGAAACTATAACCATTTCACTATTTACTATTTATAAAATATTATCAATTTCTGCTTACTTATACTAAACTCACTCTGGACTTTAGGTAAGTAGTAGGTACAACAGACACGTGTTCTTGCAGGCAAACAGCAACAACTGCAGTGTGGCCCAATCTTTACAAATATAGTGCAAAATTTAATAGATTCAAACAATTCTTTAGAGAAAGTGCATTTTGGAAGATTTTTATATCTTTATCTTTAAATAAAGCGTCGTGACACGCACGGATGTTCAACTTTTACTGCTTAAAAAGCAATTCAAAACATTCATAAATAATGTGCTGAGTTTGCTTGCCCTTTAACGTTGACAGTTAAATGCCTAATTAAGTCTTCTATTAATTAAAAATAATATTCATCTTTTATATTTGTTTGATCTGCATTTAGTGTCTCGTAACCGCATTCCAACTATGAAACGGTATGGTTTTTGTTTTTGTTTAATTAAGTACTTTATATTAATTTAATATTTACTAATGTATTTTAGGGTCAAGTACGCTTTTGAAGGCGAAAACAATTTTGACGATACTGTAGAGTAGTAGCGTAAAAATAAAATAATAAACGATGTTGGCAATTATACACATGTATAAGTATACATACTTATACTTATTTAAATGTTTCTACTAAAAATTATAAAACACTAATTAGATTTTATCTTAATGAGCTGACCCTCTCTGACCACTAAGAATAATAAACGTAAATTATTTATGCTTATTTTATATTTCAACAAGACTGTTAGATATCACAGCTAGAATTTTAAATATGATAAATATATTGTAGGTACTTACCTACTTGTCATAAAAACTTTGCTGGTATTTTGAACATGTTTTGTGTGGAATCTATTCACCTACTTATAATAGATAAGTCTATAAAGAAACTGTCTTTACCATAAAACAACAAACCAAAAGGTGTTGGAAAAAGCAAGTTTCAATGTAAGATACCGCTTAAGGCAACCAAAACATAAATGTCTAGAGATAGATAGTCATTTTAATCTAATATAGAATTAGATAGTGATGAAGTTGCCCGTCAACTAGCAACATAAGAATTCACATCCGTGCAACTGGGACCAGAACGTCGTCTGAGGCGCTCTCCAATACACAGGAGTATTAAATGCTCTCATGAAAGACGTGTTTCGTTTTCTAGACATTTATGTTTTGATTATCTAACATTGCAACTTGACTTTTTCAATACTTTCTGTTTTACATGTGCACCCACTGCACCCTTAAATTAATTAATACGACAATGACGTTAATAATTTAAAAAAAGATGATCAATAAAACAAATGATGATTTATAAAACGAATGAAGGTCGACAAAACGAAAGAAGATCTATAAAACAAATAACGATTTTAATTTGTTTTATAGATCTAAATAAAACAAGTAAAGTTTACAATGAAGTGCCTGTTCTTGCACGGGGGCGGTGGTTTTCCCAAACACTATGTGGTTGTAAGGGTCAGGGCCGTCTTAACCGGGGGTGCAGAGGCGCGGCCGCACCCGGGCGCAGAGCCCGAGGGGGCGCAGGCCGAGCTCTAAACATTTCGATATTTCCTTAATTAAACTTTCGCCATTCCCCCGTTTCGTACACTTACGTCCTACATACATTAAAATATAGGCATCAACCAATATTAAATAACCATTGTATCTATTTTTACTTGACACTGCAATCTCGAAATTAAATGAGAGATTCGAATTGCTAATGGATCACAATAATGTTTTTTCATTCTTGCATAACATTGAGAACTGTAGGAAAATGGAGCCGATTAAAAAAACACAAGTTTCACCTTACAAGAAAAATTAACATTTAAAAATACAGATATTGAGGGGGAAGATTTGTTTAATGAATTAGAATTTGTTGCCGAATTTAACACTGCCTGTAACAGTAGCCTAAGAAAAACAGTCTTTTTCAAAATTGAAGTTACTAAAAAATTATCTTCGGCCAACCAAGACCCAAAACAGACTGAAAAACTTGGCAATTATTAGTATAGAATCAAAAATTGGTATCAAAATAAACAACATTACTAAAATATTTACCAACTCAAAAGTCCGAAAACTTGACTTTGATTTTAATAATTGAAGAAATATTATAGAAGAAATATGTATGTACCTACCTAATAAATACCTAATAATTTATTATGTAGTTGTTTTTACAGCGTCAACAAGCAGATAGACAGTTAAAATTAGAGATGCGCCGAATGTGGGTTGAACCGAATTTGAACTACAGCCGAATGTTCAGAATAAAATGTACTATCCCGAATATTCAGCCGAACTATTCGGTTCAAATCAACGCGGCAAACAGGTCAGTCGCCGTGGCTGGCGAAATTCTTTCAGCACTGCTCGCGCAGCCCCCCAGGGCGCCGATTTTTAATCGAACGACTTGCGTAAAGAAAGTTTAGTCGAAATGTCTTTTGTCCCACCTTGAGTTACAAATATTTCACCAGCAAATCTCCGTCTATGCAGGGAATCGCCACTTGGTTGCTATTATAAAGTGTTACGCCTAGGTCTACAGATCATCCTTCAAGCTATAAAAAATCGAAGTTATCGCGAAGGCCTCTAAGTAGAGGATCGTTTATAATCCTCATAGCACACCTCTATAACAAGTCGAAAGGGCAAAGCTTTCAGAGAATTTTTAGATTAAAATTCAGGAGCACCAGTTAAAAAATGATGACAGCACTCCATGTGTGGCCGCACACGCAGTTAGAGTAATTAGCAGAGGATGGTGAGAGGAACGAGCTCATTTTTAATGAAATCAGTTTTGTTTTCCGCCAACAAAGAGTTTAAAAAATAATTTGGATTGAAATGAGTGAGGTGAATTTTAAAATATGAAATGGAAAATGAGCAGTCCACACAGAGTTTTTTGGACCGGTTGTGTGCGGTCGTGTTCTGCAGCATATTAGTGATACCTAATGTCGTGTGACACGTAATATTGTATCTTAAAGAAGAACAAATAAAAACGAATTTGCAATGACTCTGACCACTATTTAGGACTGAGCTAGCTCATTACAAAAATTTCTGCCACTCAGTCCTTTTATCTCGACCATTTATTGGTAGGAAAACAAGTAGGTACTTTGCGAGTTTATTGCGAGTTAAGTGGATTCAATAATGGGTGTTTCGGCTCGCGGTGAAAACCGGGTATTTTTTGGGAAGCAACAATAAGCACTCACTAGTTTTTTGGACTTCAGATTGACCTTGTCACCTAAATGACTATGTTACTGTGCGTCACTAGAGATTTATGTACCATGGCGTTAATTATGGAAAAACGCATCCGTATTCTATAGTAATTAATTTTGTTATTAATAATTTCCACATTCGGTAATTATTCGGCAAATAAACCGAATATTCGGCCGAAACCGAACTTTTCAAAACTTTCCAAATTTACCGAATTCGAATTCGGCGCATCTCTAGTTGAAATAAAAAGAGATTACAGTTACCTATAACTTAAAATATGTTAGCGGTACCTTCGGAACCCTTCGTGCGCAAGTCCGATTCGCACTTAAAATAAAACATTGTTTATTTAATGTAGATTACAGATCTTATAGAAAAATAAATAGAATTAAAAATAAAAGTTTTTTTGGTTGACCGGTGAGGAGGGGGCGCAGTCTGAGCTTCGCACCCTGGCGCTAAATAGCCTTAAGACGGCCCTGGTAAGGGTAATAGAAATTCCCCATGCTCCATCAGTGAGTGAATGGGTCGCGGCTGAAAAAACATACATACATACATACATACATATGGTCACGCCTTTATCCCCGAAGGGGTAGGCAGAGGCATATTATATGCCCACATTTCACCTTTTTTTATAATTTGTCCCACGTAATAGGTGGTGAGCCGTATTGCCGTGTTTAAATGGACAGACGCAGGTTGTGACTGCCTGCTGTTGAAATAATGTCTTCAACTTGACTTAACGACTGCCATTTTACTGGCAACCGGGACCAACGGCTTAACGTGCCTTCCGAAGCACGAAAACGCTCAAATAAATGTCACAAAGTGATCACATGGATGGTCACCCATCCATGGACCGGCCATAGTGAAAGTTGCTTACTGCAGTGATTGTTTACAGAACACTGAGTCCGCGGGGCCACGAGCCCTTGCACTGAAAAAACAAATCTCCAATAAAACGAAATAACATTGTAGTTACCACAGCAACTCAATGAGATTCAAGAACCTAAGCAAAGCCAACATTTACCTACCTCATTGCAGGCAGAACAAGCACATTCTTAAACTAACCAGACTCTATAAGTTTTCCCATGAAGCCGAATAAACTCTGCAAATGTAACCCCAAGCTTCCTTCGATAAACACTTGCCAGATACAATGTATAACAGCCAACCTGGAAGTTCCATAACCTGTCAAAAATTAGATAAGAATTTTATTGGCTAGCACAATTGACGTATTCAAGTCCGTCAAGTCTACAAAGCCTCGTCAAATTATAATAGTAGTGGGTATGAAGTATGCAAATCGACTTTAACCACATGTCACCCTTATTTATTTAGCTATTTTCTAACTAGCCAGTTACAAAATGTGTAGCAGTAGATTACTGGAAAGTAAGACCTCCTAAGAAAACTGACTGGACTCTAGAGTCTAACCACCTCATTGTAAGAAAACATTGCTCGTAGAGCTTCGTAGCAGCATGGAAGTAGCGGTTAAAAGACTAGTGCTATTTAAAAATGAATGTTAGAAATGAAATCAATACGTTTAAACGTTTGGCGAGTACCGAATAGCGCGTTATGAGGTCATAAATCTTTGACCTTACGCCGACTATCTGCCCCCCTGCCCCAGTCGTAACCGCTACGAGGTACGAGGTACAGCATCACATATGATTTGAAAGATACGACTCAGGTTATCTCATTCAGCAATTCACAAATGTGGGTCGCGTATATCAATGATTAAAATATCGGTAGGTTGAGAGGGGGTACAGTACATTTATACGAAAAACTTAATTCCGAAAGTCACAATCACGAATTTCATAATACCGAATTTCATAAGTCCGAATGATTCGAAATCCCGAAAGTCAAAAATTCGATGTTTCATAAATCCTTTTTATTAAAAGTCATAATTTTAAAATTCCGAATGTTTAAAATTCCGACTGTCAGAATGCTGAATTTCAAGAAACCGAACCGTTGAATTCCGAATCATTAAAAATCCGCCATATTATAAATACGAATTCCGATTATCAACAATCCGAAATATCATAAATACGAAGGGTGAATGTCCTTTCCAATCGTTCCTGTTTTAACCCGAAACTTATCATTAAAGACAATTATTGATGTTCCCGATTCCACCCGTTTTTTTAATAAGGTATAGTCAAGTCCAACTACCGAAAATATTATTTCCAAGTGAGTGGAAGGCAAACGACAAAACAAAAAAAATAACCACGAAGGCAAAGGCGCTTTAGCCTTCTAACCTAACCTATCCGAGTCGGGGTACTCTGAGTCGGGGTGCTAACCATCCACTTATTATGGTTAACACCTCGACTCGGATAGGTTAGGTCAGAAGGCTAAGGCGAAAGCGAAGCGGAGCGGAGCTCCGGCCTTCGTAGTTATTTTTTTTTGTTTTGTGGTTTGCCTTCCACTCACTTGGAAATAATATCTTCGGTAGTTAGAATTGACCGCACTTTCTTAAAAAAACTTAAACAGTGAATATAACAGGAAAATAACAGTCCGGTCTTTTGATTATTCGTACTAATGAAATTAGGAAAAACTTTCGGATAAATGAATATCGTCCTTTTGAATATTCGGAGCTTTGTTTCTTAGGAATTATAATCTTCGGAATTTTGAACATCGGAATATTGAAATTCGGAAAAACATATTTCGGAATTTTTGGGTGTTCCCGTTGAGAGGACATTAAACTACTGACGTGAATACTTTCTATCCTAACACAAGTAAGTACCTTAGCTGGATGACTTGTGGTAGCAAGTACCTTAGTCTTTAGCAGACAATAAAATTAGCTTATCAATTATCGTTGTTGGGAAGAGTGAATGAGCAAACTGGTAGGGGTGAACCTCGGCGTACGCATGCCGATCAAATCAAAGACTTTCCGGAAAAAGGTCAAGTCAAGAGTACCCTTAACCTGCGAGCGTGTATGAAAACAGTTATGATGAGGAAGAAGCAAAAGTTGTATGCCAGGATCGTAACCAGTGGAAAGTCATAGTCTCCACTTTCCCTAATGGAAGATAAGCGTGATTATATGTATGTATGTATGTATGTATCAATGGAAAGGGTAGAATAGCAAGGATTGCTACGCACTAGAGGTGCTGGTCTATTAGTAAAACCCAATTATATAGTCAGATCGGTAATGAAAATTATTGATTATTCATTAAGAATTTACAATATTTGTTCCAACCCGCGAATTAAATCCATGAGCTCTACAATTCTGCATTGCATTGCTTCCATATCTTCATAGCAATCACAATCTTAATTTTGTCAACAATGTAATTCCGGTATTTAATTTAGTTCTACTTAATATTACAGAGATTTTTTATTATAATTTAAAATATAAAATACCTATTTAAAATTCATTCACAAAAATGCTGCATCAATCATAGTCATAAATGACATCCATAATGAGTTCACAGTCGCATCATATTTTGGAAAAACACATTCTAATTTGCATAACTTTAACTTTCACTATGACGTCTCAATTCCATGAAAACTATGTTTCTGTATCTTATCTCGAGGAAATAAATCAGCCACCCGACCAGTTGTGTCATAACTATTAAAGTAGTAAGATATTACCGTTATTGATTATCTAATAAGCAGAAATGATGGTTCTTGTGGGACGTGAGTACACTGAGAAAGCTTTGGTGGTTCATTCGACAGATATGAGCGGACGAGCCGGTTATATTTTATCGGAAGTAACGGCGTCTAACGTACGGCCAATTTCATAATGCCTCGCTCGCCCGCCGCGAATGTGCCTCACTTATCAATTTGATATCTCGATGTGGAAACATAATATGCCACAGATGAATCGTAATGGGAAGATATTGATTCGAATATTAGATTGGTTTGATTATTTTTTATTCCCATGAATTATTGTTGGGAAAATGTCAACATCGTCCGGAATGAAGCTAGTAATCCTTTCAGAAGAATGTTTTGTTTCTTTGAGTAGTCCTAACTCGGGTTAAAGTATTACTCCTAAGAGCAAATAATTTTATTTACAAATTGAGAATCTCTCTCTTTTTAGGTCAGCGTTGCATATTTATGTTTTTTCAGTTTTACTACAAACTGTACAATATTGCATATGTTTTTGTTTTACTGAAAACTGTACAGTATTGTATATGTTTTTTACTTTTATTACAAACTGTACAATATTAAATACGTTTTTAATTTTACTAAAACTGTACAGCATTGCATACGTTTTTAGTGTTACTAAAACTGTCCAGTTTTGCAAGTGTTTTTAGTTTTACTAAAACTGTACAGTATTGCATATTATGTTTTTAGTTTACTGAAAATTGTATAGCATACGTTTTTGATTTTACTACAAACTGTACAGTTTTGCGTACGTTTTTAGTTTTACTAGGTACAAACCGTAGAGTATTGCATATGTTATTAGCTTTACTAAAACTGTACAATATTGCATACGTTTTTAGTTCTGCTAAAACTGTACAGTTTTGCATATGTTTTTAAATTTTTACTGAAATCCTTACAGTATTTCTTACTTTATTAATTTAGTGCCCTAAGATATGCACTAAATCAAATCCGTGCAGTAGGTATAGCATCATCATCTTTTATTGTTTATACTTTATCATAGTATGTAAATATTTGAGTCCAAAACATTCACTTTGGAGGAGTCTTTTGTGGGTTGTCTTTTATTAGGATTATGCGAAATAAATGATTTTTGAATTTTGTTTTTTTTTTTAAGTATTAGTTATCAGCTGTTGTGGTTGTCGTCTACACTTTTATCACATCAAATCTTAAAAATTTAGGAGATTGTTATTTATCTTTATTTCGATTTATAAAAATTCTAATCAATTTTTTGCCAATCACAGTTTCTCGGCTCAGCCACAACTATGTAATTAAGTAATTCAATCGTGCAAGTCAAGTTTCAAATGACTCAATTTCACGCATGACTATAAACGCCTAATTAAACTTCGAGTTTATAATCTTAGCACGAGAATAATAAACACATAAACTAATCCCTCGTAGATTATGATAATACACAACGGTAAAACAGACGACTCACTCTGTCAAATAAGTCATCAGTGTGTCAGTTAACTCAATTACATCGAGATCAACACACGGCTACCGTACATGATTAACAAGCAAAACCCACAAACGAAATTATACTCAAAATCTTTTAATGTAAGTCACAAAATTGCTCGTCAAACCAAACTCCTGGTAATCCTGCTTCATAAATCATTTAATAACACAAATGCATAGCCACACACTGAGCTATTCCTTCCGTTCTTGCTGTGACGAACTTGCATACAAAAATCAACTCTAATCCTACTGCTGAAGTTGTAATTTAGAAAAACAAATGCTGATGTTTTGCTTTTCGAAAAGTGTCAGTAAAATTATCCGGTACTGGAAAAGCAATATGTGTGACATATAAACTATCTACAAAGCGAGCTCTATGCGGACGTGACAGAACGTATTTTAATAGTAACGGTCGACCTGGCCCATATTGGGATGGTTTATCCGTCGTCCGGAGCGGATGCCACGAACTGCTGTCAACCCTTGACATTTCGGATAAGTTTGACTGATTAGGCACGAAAATGATTTAGGAGTTACAGACACATACAATGTTATGATGAACAGTCTACAACATGTTATACTAATAGATAAAATGGATTTTTCTGGAATCTATTCCAATAATCATTAAAAAAATTAATAGTGTGAATTATGGAGACAATAAAGTTATAATTTAGTACCAACTTATATCGGAAAATATCATATTTCACACACATTATAATATTAATATTAATAAAAGTTGCGAGGCCCATCGTCATATCTCCATCGAAACCTAATACGGCACGATTTTGTAACTCTATAGCGCCGAGCTAATAGGGTCTGTTAAAGCACTCTGTTGACAAAACCGTTGACCTTTCAATCAACGCTAAGCAAATATTTACATTTCAAAATATCAAATATGTATACGAGAACCGGAAAGTGGTCGTTAAATTTGGACAGAGGCGGCTATAAAAATAAAATATTAATAATTAGTTGTAGGAGGTTAATAGTCCATTAGCAACGTGTTCCCTCGTGGTTGTCACTCGCTTAGTACATCAACACCGAACATAGTTTCGTTTCATAACGACTTACTAAATCTTTAAAGTGTTTTCTGATTATCATAAAAGCATGTTAAGCTAACTTAGTAGCTCATTCAAATTACATCATAGTTATTAATGAAACATGAATATTATACATGATTGATATTTACATGTCTATTTAACTGACTTAGAATCTACCTCGAAGAAGCTACTCATCGTGCTGTAGGCATTACGTAGCACTTATCGGAATTGCCGGCATTTATTATAATACATATTTCGTACAATATCGACAAGAGAACAATGTATAAAAAACATATATTGAACTAAATAACAACCGAATAAACGTTGAAGATATGTTTCATGGCAGAGGTACAGAGAATAATTATGAGCTGTTTTAAGTTAATAACGGACCAAACAAAATTGATGATGATAAAGCAACAGCAAAAACTGTAGCAAAAACATTGTCGTAATCAATGAGGTGATCTACTTCCCTAGTCGCAATATTAAGTCTTACAAAAACAAGGCAATAATTAAAGCAGCGCTGCATCGATGGCTTTGTCTGAAAAGCGGGCAGGTGGCGAGGGCTAGCCAGCCACCGACCCGGGCCCCGTGCTTGACAAAACGAGCACAGCCACGTTCGCCGATAGGGAAAAACTACACCATCACGTTGGTTGTAAAAACAAATTATAATAAGAAATAAAAATCTATCGAGGAAGCGGTCACAGTTGACTGTATCCACAGATTATCCACAGCTCTATGACTTGTTTTCTTTCTCGATAATATCTCGGTAGAACGACGGAAACTAGCAGTCCTTGATTGTTTGATCAGTTTTCCAATAATTATTCCCTATAAAAACACCGGAAATGGAATGCTTAATCGATTCCGGACCGCGCCTCGTAGTGACGTGGCGTTTGATTACTGAAATTATATGGCGAGACCAATCGCGCAACTTTGTTTTGTGTATTGTTGAACATGGCCTTCGACAGCGGCGAAAAATAAAAACTAATACAACTATTGTTTTAGTCTTGTCATTATTTTATCACCGCTATGAGGAAGTTAATTGACGCCTTCAAGGTAAACGGTTTATACAGACATCTTGTTTGATGATTTAATTCATTTATTTAGTTGCCTACACTTATAACAATAAAATTGTAAGACTATTGCGTCTGATAGGTTCCTTCCAAGTACGCATAGACTGCGAAATAAGAATGAACGTTGACTGCTTTCCATCTGGTGGGCTGTATACTTGTTTGCTTGCTTTGTGGTATAAAATAAACAAAAGTTCACATCCTGCTTCGGTTTTCGGAACTTCTTCTAGAAGGAGTCTTGAAATGTTTTTTCAGAGCCGGGTATAATCATCGGTGTGGCAAACTTCCATATACGTATAGGCTACTGATACAGTTTTAGTTCAAGTGGTTGTCTCCTGTCAGTCTGCTATCCTAGTGATATTAATAAATATAAGACTACCCTTCAAACACTAATATTAAAAACCAAAACTGTAATGGCGTGAATGGTTTATTGTATCATACTGGGCCTCAAAGTAAAAGCCTCATACTTCGTACACAAATAGTATTAGACACGCCACGTAGAGAGTACCCGTGTTCACATTAAAGATTGATGTCAGACGAAAAGATGGGGCCACTCTGCAAAATTTATTTCACATCTCCACTCCACCAATGACAAGAAAACTGTTACGGTTTGCAACGGTCTGAGTGTAACATTAAAAATTCAAGTCGTCTTACCCACTTGTGTGAGGGATTGCCGCATATTCGCCTTTGGACAGCATTTATATTTCCTATGGCTACGGTTATACTGAGCATTTCGTCAAAAGAGAATTCTGTATTCGAGATTTATCTTTCCACCCGTGTGGCCTATAATTTATTCATAACGAGATTCTTCACAACAATTTATAGAGGTCCTGCAAATAATAAATTATCTTTTGGTCTGTCCGCTGTACAGAAATTTTGCGATTTGTTATAGATATTATTTTATGTGTCATTTCCGTCTTTAGCTAATTACGTCCTCCTATAATTACTCCAATGTTGCAGATAACTGCTTCGTTGCTTGACAGTCGCACAAGCTGGTTCGGCCCAGAAGGTCTTGGAAGGTACTTAACATTGCTTTAAAAACTTAAGAAAAAAACCGTTTACATAATTACATGTTAAGGCACGCATAGAATAGGGTTCCGTAGATTCCATAATGGTCCATGGATTTAGAAGGTGGTTTTATAATTATTTCGTTATTTTTGCACGAAGTTTTCCAGGACAGCGTTATCACTATTTAGACCTCTTATGTCTCCTGATCTAACAAGGCGATCTCAGCCTTCAAAGATATCCTTAAAAGTTAAGTATATATAATGTAAAAAATTCCCATGATTTTTTTAGATTTTTCATAAATATAAGATGGGACGAGAAAATGAGGACGGATGGATGGACATTGGACACACGAGTAGGTACCTATAAAACGAACGAACAGATTCTATAATAACTAACAATATAGATAGGTATGTATTTAATGATTACTGAGGACGAAAATTATGACGATATTTTTTAAAATAACAGATTAAACCAGCTTCTTAAAATTCACTCTCACTTTTTAATAAATTTGTCTCAACGGTATCTTTATAATTTGAATATTTTCGTGCTACTGTTCATCGACACCCCGACATCACCAAGTTATGATAGTTATTGCACTATGACAAGGCCGACATCGATACAATTATTAATATGACATTACACTTTTTTGTGGCAACATATATCTAACGTACATAATTACTATTGCCTGTGTAGTGGATTTTAAATATTTCAATTTGTGTATCAATCTGTTGATCGGATTTTAAAAATCTGTATCGATTGAAAGCGGTAAAGTAAAACTGAATGCAGAAAGAAGATAATATATTGATAATCTCACACGTTTCACGAGTACGGCTACCGTAAAGATAACTGTGAAAAAGTGTCCAGCAATACCTCCTTCATCGGGTCGAATGAAAAAGAAAAAATATATGATGACGTCATTGTAGAGGTTGACATGCTTGCCAATGGTCAAATTTTATTAGAAAAGCAAAAAAGTGAGAAAAGTGAAAACGTTATCATAACGAACTCGGAAACGAAGGCATAAGTTCCAATTCAGTACGATGACGTGAAAGATAAAAATAATATTAACTCGAAATATTAATACTAACAATCAAATTCAACAATACGATAGAATCAGTGCGTAAAGTAAACTATAACAAATAATACGACCTTTTTATGAATATAATGGCATCGACGAACCCGATATTTCCGTTTGATATTGTGCTTATTTATTATTCGTCCAATACAGTCGATGACAAAATACTTACGGATTTAATATCTTACCCAAATTTTTAATGTTACATTCAAGTATAAGAAAAACATTCTTAATTTACCATATACATATATTTTATCCTAACGATTTCAATGAACAGCCTGTAAGTTCGATTTTAAGAATTGTAACAGCCATCTTATTTATGCAATCTCGGTACTTACCATGCTGACCTGGAAAGGGCGGTACTTAGATGGGATCGTCCATCTGGCTCAGGATCGTCCTACCCCCACGTACACCAAGTCGTGATATTCACTCCAGAACTCGTCTCCATCGCCCATCGGTTCTTCTACATATGTGGCGGGCCCATTGTCACTTCAAAACGCTTACTCTGTGAGCTATTTTGTATTATTAGTAGGTATGTAAGTTTAGCAAGGAAAAATCAAAATACTTGTTATAATAGTTAATACTATGTTATTTATCATACATTTCATAAAAAAACCTTATTTTGTCTGACTGAAATCCAATAAGATGTCATCGATCACGCAAAAAGTCAACAAATAAAATATAATAGTATTATATTGTCAAGCGTTTTTGTGTGCGAGTATACAATGAGAGTACAAGTTGTCACACCTACCACAATGTCCGGTGGTCACGTTACGACCCACTGAGCACCTAGACACAATACAACGATTGGATACAGATCCACGCTCTATCATATTTTATTACAAAAAAAAATACACCTACTTAAAGACATTTGGCAACATCCTTCATGTAATCGTACAAACTTTTATAATTATTTTTTCCAATTTCATCCTTCAATCAAATTATAATCGATTTATTTAAAAAGTAATAACAGATTTTGATGTATTTTTTGCACAGTTTTGTGTAAAAAAGCGTGACGATATTTTGTTCCGGAGTTATGACACCATTTTTAGGGTTCCGTAGCCAAATGGCAAAAACGGAACCCTTATAGATTCGTCATGTCTGTCTGGCTGTCTGTCCGTCCGTATGTCACAGCCACTTTTCTCCGAAACTATAAGGTCTATGCTGTTGAAACTTGGTAAGTAGATGTATTCTGTGAACCGCATCAAGATTTTTATGTAAAACTAGAAAATAAGCAGTTAATTTTGGGGGTCCCCATACTCAGAACTGAAAAAAAAAATTCCATCAAACCCATACGTGTCTATAGATAGGTCTTCAAAAATGCTATTGAGGTTCCTTACATCATTTTTTTCTAAAGTGAATTTCCTAAGTGGAAAAATGTATTTACCCCCCCTCTAACTACTAAACTAAGGAAATGATAAATCAAAAAAAAATTTAATATGATGTACATTGCCATAAAATCTATCAAAGAAAATTAGTTTGAACGAGATCGAGTTGGTAGTTTTTTAATACGTCATTAACCGCAATTTTCGCCTAGACAAATCACTATCACTGCGAACGTGTTAAAACATCAATGAAAGTTACAATGAACTACAAGAACTTTTATATTATGTTACTTGCTGCTACGGAAACCTTCATGGGCGAGTCCAACTCGCACTTGGCTGGTTTTTTTAATTGTAGCATCTGAACTAAAACTGACACTTGTAATATTTCAGTTAGGTCATCGTCTAGTTCAGTGTTGTTAAATACAGCACTGAACTAGGCGATGATGAGATGTAAGCATTATAGGTACCTATGTAATATATTTTTTTGTAATATAAATAATGTAAGTGTACATTATGTATACTATGAACTAATTTCCGTTATCCCAAACCATTATCTGTACAGATCAAATATTCTAGGGTTCCGTATCCCAAAAAAAAGAGGAATAGTCAGAATTCTTAATGACGAACACTTTGTTGTCTTCAACTTTCATTACGCTTACTATTCTACAGATGTCTCAAACGGTTTGTTCCTTCAAGTTTGTTTCTGTGAAAAGTAAACATAGAACACCATCAGTAGCAATTCATCAAATTAATTAAGCTGTTTTGACCAGTATAAATAAACAAACATTCTTTCGTATTCATAATTTTTAATAATAATAATAATATATTCTTTATTGTACACCAAAGCTTATAAATATTAACAAATTATAAGAGGTATTCTACGGTACAATGGGCGGCCTTATTGCTAGAAAACATTTCTGCCAGGCAACCTTTAGATGGACTGGACTGTGTTATACTTCAATAATGGGGTTTCAGGTTTGGTGTCACATAATACTTATTAGCAAAATAAAATACCTAAAATAAAATCGATCAATATGTACCTACATAAATACATACATACCTACACATATACACACATAAATACAAAATATACACACCTATACATATACATACTTAAATACATATATACATACAGACATACAACTATACATATGTTATACACTTCCTACACATATAATATACGCACAAAAACTTAATAAATAATTATTATTCTCAATATTATTCAAATTTCAAAGAATTTTTTACCAAACTATCTATAGATATAAGCGCAAGGTGTGCGCACGCGCCGCCGCGCCGTTTGTTTATATTGACGCGTAGAAGAGCGAGTGGCAGTGTGGCAGACAAACTTCAGCGTGTCGGAGGGTGATTGCTTCCGTTTCATAAACTTTAAAGACGTGGTTGACCCAGCTTTGTTTGTGTTAAATAACTCCACAACAGCACCACTGATGTTCTGGTTAAATAATTACTTAACACGAAATGAGTTCCACACAAACACTAGTAAACTAATATTGGAAATATACAGCATAGAATACTTGAAAATCAATTATTATAATTGATAATTTGTAATCTCTGGATTATTAATACAGTCTATACTTCTATACTATCTATACTAATATTATAAAGAGGAAAGATTTGTTTTTTTTGTTTTTTGTTTTTTTGTTTGTTTATTTGTAACGGATAGGCTCCAGAACTACTGGACCGATTTGAAAAATTCTTTCACTGTTGGGAAGCTACACACTTTGCGGTGAACATAGTCTATACTTTAGTCCCCACGGGAACGGGAATTACGCGGGTGAAATCGCGTGAAGTTCGCTAGTAATTTATAATCTAGAATAGGTTTTGGTAAGAATTTCAAATCACTCACCGCTTTTTATAAACAACCACTTCATATTATAATTACAGTAAAATAATTGGCAATTATACTCCACACTCGTAGGTACTCTATCTCGCCGTTTCCTTAATTAACAGAAAGTTTTATCTCACTTTGTTCACAAAATATCAGGGCAACTTAATCAGAGGATCACATCTCTTAATATATGGACCGGCGACGAGTGAGATCTGACACGAAATTCCCTAAAAATAATATTTAAAATGGTAATGGGCATTGGGGTTCATAAATTGCTGCGCCATATGTCCCGTGCGTTGCACCTACTGTGTACATAAATATGTCAAATATTGAGAAGACTGCTGTTTGTACGTCGATAGACAGTCTTGATCGTATAATAATAATACAGTTACTGTTATTTGAGACTTAATAAGTCAAATAAATGTTTATTTTTGTATCGTAAACTACGTTATAAATTATAATCCATTTTTTTTTCTTCTAACGTAAAATAATGAAATAGTCAAGATTTCAGTTGGCAAAAAATAACGACTTGCATTTACATAATTCAGGGTTAGGGCTACTCCAATGAGAAATATCAGCTACGGCTGGAAAGGTTGTGGTTAACTTGGTGAGGTCGCAGACACTCGTCTAGATTTGAACGTGCGGCAGGGCAAGCAAACTGCCGAGCTTTAGAAGGTAATTATTTGGCGACGCGCTATCTGAAATCATAGGTTCGGGGCTCTTCTTTTCTAAATTTCTCATAATCCTACATTAACAGGAGTCTAGTTTGCTCGTAAATTAGCTTTTTCCAGTCGCATAGATTCTTCTTCTTAGTCGTTCACTCTTGGCAGAGTGGTCGTGGTAGATGATGCTGTATTTTTTAAACTCGATTTTCAAGTACGTATCTATGCGACTGAAAATACAGTCACATAGATATGTACTTGAAATTCGAGTTCCAAGTTGATTGGAAGCTATAGGTTGTGATTTGAACTTATTCGGCATTGTTGGAAACTGCCATCTGACCGACCTCTTCATGGGCGTATATGATATTGCTTCGTACGTTATAGTAGGTATATGAGATTGACTAAGAATTTTTCCCGGGAATCAGGATAACAAGGGGTACGGGCCTCGTTTCATATGGAGTTAACGGTCCGTAATCTGGTATTGGTTACTAATAAATTAAAACTATTGTAAAAGTATCAAGATCGTAGGTCACCGTTCAAGTAAGTGCCAAGTTGTACACGCGACCAACAATATGAGTCTAGTAGATTTTTAACAAATATTTCGTATTTCCGGATACTTTTTTATATGCTGGTAAACAAAATACACATAATATCATTCTTTAGTAAAGAGTAAACCGTGACATACGGTATATCTCATAATGACAATATCATTGACCCACGTAAAATGAGATGATGATTATATTTCATTCCAATTGAACTGAGCGTGATAGGAAATGTAGAAAAATTGAACACTGAAATCTTAAAAAGAGGCAAACTAATATGGATTTCTGGAAGGATTTCATTGTGTATCGGTCCTTGTTGAAGTTATAGGTATGCCTATATGAGGCTAAAATTGTACATCACCACGAAAGTGTCCAATTTAAAATAATAATTTTTTTGGTACTTACCTATATTTTTTACAGTCGCCTAGCTTATTCATGCTTCTACAAGCTTGTGTGACATTAGATTAGACAACTGATAAACCTAAATCATATATTTCTAGACATTATACATAAAACCATTCTAACGCAGAAACAAACACTAGGAAATATCCGGGCAGGATCCGAACTCAACATCGAAACGGCATTTGAATGCTGGCAACTTGCTACCACACATAGACAGTGATAATTATTCCGAGCAATAACAAAATAGAAATGTAAATTTTACATAGATTACCTTATAACAAAGTGTTCTAGGTTCCTATATATCATCATGGTTATGTTTATTAACCAATAAGTAAGGATTAGTAATCAATCGTAAAAGAAACTACAGTTGTTGTTATTACTGTTGTAAAATTATTATTTTTCTTTAAAAAACATAGTGCCATCGACAACGTCATTTTTATAGATGAACTCAGTTACAGTCTGTCCCGTTCCCGTAGAAACGTACTAAAGGGATAAAGAATAACCTACATCATTATTCCATACCACACACACTGTAATCTATCCCTGTAAGTACGAGTTTCAGCCAGATCCATTCAGCCGTTAGTGCTTGATTGAATAACAAACATTCAAACATCTTCATAAACTTTCACATTTACTATATTAGTAGGATACTAGCTGCTACAACACCTTAGTTAGACTGTTCGAATCATCGTGTTATACCGTCAAAGTTCATCTGAGCAAAGGTCGTTGAGATAGATCTGCGCACGTTTACCTAACACCAGCTGTCGCACCAAGCCATGATCTTATAGCATAAACATTCAACATTATTTTAACTATATTTGTTCACACCCTCATTCCATCATAGCGATATATAATTCTAAGAATATTTTGACTATCGCGTTCACACGTGCGAACTTCAAAAATAGATTACTCTTGCGCACAGAACTTATAAACATATCACATGCCAGGTGAATTATTGGTATCAAAAATAGAGTTTTATGAATTGACTATGAATTACTCTATCAGGATTACGCACGACCACACAAAGGTTACACAAAATCAATCAAAACTACTATTTGGAAAACGACAGATTAGTAGAAGCTACTTCAATCAGATACTATTTATTTTTCCATATCGAGTACATTTATGAAAGCCGTAATAATACACTCTTGGGGGACCTTAGCCGGTTCTTGGTCAACAATAAGTAATCTTAAAATCCGGGACTCTTGGAAGAAAGGCCCCGAAACTATGACCAAAGAAAACAATAAATCGTAATGATGGCGCGCCCCGAGGGCACCCTCGGATGCTCGCTATTTTGGACTATAAATAAATGTGTAGATGGATTGATAAATATAAATATTAGGGGCGAAACGAAGAAAAACAATGTTTATGAAACTGGTGTCGTTCGCATCATAACTGTGAGTTACGACTTCCGACGCCTGCCAGCATATGGGACCCTTGCGTAATTTTTTTCTACCGCATTATCTTAAGATAAAAATAGACTAATAAATTAAAATTTTAAAAAGGTATAACAAAGAACTTTCGTAATAAATATGTAATCAATTGAAATTGCAAGTCTGGCGCCAAATATGTTGCTTTTTATGATGACAATATTCTTCTCAACTTCGGTCTATGGTTGCAAAGATGTACAGTTGTGTCGTATAGATCTACCACAGTTTTACTTTAGGTACGCTGTTATGCTTACTACACAATTTAGACGGTGCTAGAACAGGACTTATGATCTTAAACAAATAAATTATAAGTCTTTTATTTAAGCACTATAATATTGTCACGCATATACATAACAACAAGAGTTTACGATAGATCGAAATAGGCAAGACTTCAGATGTCGAACAGAATTCGCGGCATTGCAAATAAATTGCTTTACCATAATAAGAATAACAGATATTCGCATGCGAGTACCAGCCGCGGCTGACGGGACGTTAGTCACGATACTCTATACTTAGACTGTTGCATTGTCTTCTGAAATATCTATTAACAATTATTGACAAGGCATCGGCACGCGAATTCTCCCCGCGGTAGGTGCACCGAACTTGCTATAAATATATCTTATGTGCAATGTAACGTGTTGCAGGTGACGGATATAATGGATGCACGATCTACGACAGAACTACAGGAAAGTTCCTATGCCAGAATCAACATTGTCTTAGTTATGTATACTTAGATGTTTTTTTTGTGCCCGATAATTACATCTTGTACTATCTATACCTATATTATAATAATATGTCATCTACACTGTACCACGGGATGGTACAATGTTTTCTAACGAGTCGTCAGCAGGTGCACCACTTGCAGGTGAGGCTAGGCTGGGCTCCGAAGCCCTGGGTGAGTATATCTACACTGTAAGTACCTACTGTAAGCACCTACCTACGTTTTCACCAAAGAAAATATATGAAACTAGCTGATGCGCGCGGCTTCGCCTGCGTGAAATTTGGTTCCCGTTCCCGCTTCCCGTAGGAACATTTTCACGGCATAAAAAGCCTAGCCTATGTGTTATTTCGGACTATAATCTACCCCGGTTCCAAATTTCAGCCCGATTCGTTCAGCCGTTAGAGCGTGATTGAGTAACAAACATCCAAACATCCAAACATCTTCACAAACGTTCACATTCATAATGTTAGTAGGATTAGTAGGATAAGTATTATTATAAGTAAGGGCTACGATTTAGTAGACATAAACGTTTCGTAGCCTTAAACTTTTGGCTTAGTTTCAAAATGATATAGTAAAGTCATTCACCCTCCCACAATAATGGCACACAGACTATGTGTTAAGGTGAAAATTGAGAGAGGCAGTACATTCAGCATTAGACTTTGAAAAGTTCCTTTAATTTCAATGATTGATTGCATTGTGAACCAATTACTAATACCCAATTATTACTGAAAAATAATAAATATATTTTTTTTACACTAGATATTAAACACAAAATAATAAGTCATCATGGAATGATTCCATGAAAAACAAGAATGTTTGATGTAATAGTTCATTAACGAAACATAAACGAATTTGTCAAAATTGCGAATTGTGAATTCAAAGTGCTACAATTCGACAATTGATTACAATATGCACACAAAGCACTATCGCGTCCACAAACACAGGCGAGCAGTCAGCCGGCCGACATCGATTCATATCCAACGAGAGTGCTTTTCATTTTGTATGTTAAATTAAATTTCCATGAAACAAGATTGAATTTTTCGCAATCAACGCGCGCCAAGTTTGCATGAAATGAATTCGACTGTTTCTTTGTTTCATAGTGTTGTGTGTTGAGTTAATGGGACATAATCTAATTTATCTTGTGTGAGATAGGCACATGTTCTATCTATAATGTAAAAGCATACAATGACTGATTGATATGTAAATGTACGGCTAAAAACACTGAACTAATTTACCTAAATCTACGAAAATGATTTTTGGAGTGACAATTTAAAGTAGTTTAACAGGGTTTTGATATTTTTCGAAGGCGACACCGTAGGGGTAAGCTAGTGTGGCTTAGTGATTTATAGGCAATAGTGATTAAAACATATAGGTTCAATAATAACAGTCAAAAGTATCAATGTAGCTTAAACCGCAGTTGTTGCATCGGCATCAGGCCGCACCACAGCGCACCGCTAGCGGCGGCAAGCTAGCATCAGCTTAGCTAATTTACAATTTAATTATCAATCGGGATGATGCATCGTTAGCGCGCGCCAAACCGAGTTTATGCGACTAATCAATTGTTTGACGCGGCCACTGCAATCACGCACCGCCCGCCCGGCCCGCTGCCTCCCGTCCGCCCCACGCTCGCTAGCTGCCACTGACATTAGTATAGACTATACTCAATAACGTACCTAATACATGTTTAGGTTTCCATTCCACGTCCTATTATAGACTCCTTCAATAATTGTTTTATTACATTAGCAATAATGAATCTCTGTCGGCAGCTCATAAAATAAGTATCGAGAGAATGTTCGACAATCCAATTGAGAGAACAATGCGGCGGCGTGTCGCGCCCGCGTCGATTAAATATAGCTCAGAATCCATCAAGCGAACGGAGCGATCAACCCGTTGCTATGGATATATGCGAGAAATATTCGACAGGTGCCAAGTGTGTCGATCGTAGAGTTCGATCGCCGATGACTAACTGCGCCCTAAATTTTTTTGCAAATGTCATATAATTTGAGCACCTGCGCTGTACCTAGATCTGCTCACAATATATTTTGTAGAGTAAAACTGCTAGTCAGTGAGTATAGTACTCTCTCGGAGTCTGACCGTGTTACCTATGCATACTTAAAACAAGACCTTCCGGTCAGTAAATAGGCATTCGCTACTGTTACATGATAACGGTACAGCGCAAACATCCGTCATTAGAGAGTCACGCGCAGTTTTCATTAATTTATTAAGGACGGGTAAAATTAACCGCTCACGAATGAAAATCGTGCGACACAACGCAATGTGAACGTTCACAATTCGCTAATCCCGCGTCGCTACCGTTACATAAGACAGCTGAGTTGAATATAAATGTAAAACACAATAAATTTCATGCCCCGTAGGAAATGAATATTCATCACGAAATCGCCATGCATATTCTCTTTTGCTACAAAATTTCATACATCCGTAGAGTCGCGCCCGCCTGATGTTAAACTAGACCTTACATCCTTCACCATCAGTTAGTATTCGCATGCATGGAATAGAACGGTAAAGTCGGGGTCGCCGGTTCACCGAGCGAGCTCTCGTAAATTTCAACATATAGTAAAGTGATTTACGAATAATTGTTGTGTTGGCGTATAACTAGAGAAATCTTTCCGCTGTTTGCCGCCGCTTAATTTATATATGAGGCTTAGGTAATTCGCCAGCCTCGAGTAATTGGCGTACAGAACAATAGCTTTTGTCATACCCTTATCTCGAGCGCCACGTTTGTCTTACTTCAAAACGCCCTCGTAAGCACAATAACGTTCACATCAACCTTATCTAAATTGAGTACATATTTCTATTTCTCTCATTCTTCTAATATTATTAGAACTTTATTATAAGCTTAGTCTCATCGAAGATTTGCGCGTTGTTAAGGCGTGTGTTTACGTATTTTGATAGATTGTGTCTGAGAAACGTTTCTCGTCTAGCCCAAAACCGACTTTAGATTTTGTATTTTGTATTATGAGTTCATGTGTATTTCAGCTTTTCTAGTTGGAAATGCAAATTAATCTTGAAAAGGGTGACTTAAGTGGGTGAAGAAATAACATCAGAAATGTAGAAAAGCAATTGCCGTGCGCGCTCATGACTCGCGTAGGTAATAAGCACGAGACATTAGCGTAACACTTAATCGAAACATGTGTTTATCGTAACATGCGAATCGGCCTAAGGCGAATTAGTTCTCGCACAATGCAATTTGAATGCACATTACACAACGGACGAGGTACCAACGCTTTTTATTGCGGCGTCGTGAGATCTTATCTCAGAACTGCCACTTCCAGCAGGCATATTTCAGATTCTGTGCTACTTTACGGCGGTTTTAGACCTTACTACGTTTAACAAAAAGTATATAATTGCATGACATTATTCGCATTGAACTTGTGTGGGTTTGAACATATACGCACCTCGTGCACGCACCCTACTGTACATTTTTAAAGAATTCAACATAAAATCAGCAATAAAATTGAAAACATTTTGTTACCTTTTAAATAAGCTTTGCACTGTAGAATGGGTAGCGCCACGTGAATTTGGTCTTTATTTGAACTCCCAAGTGTGCATTTTCTTATAAGGCTTTCAATTGTAGAATCATTTTTCGATCGATAAGAAGCGTTAATTTTACGAGCGAGTGATAATTTGCTAACTTCCGACAGACGATCGCCCTAGTACAATTGTTTCGAACATTTGGTTCTAATTGTAAGTACTTATAATAACTTTTAACTAAACTAAGTAACATGTGCTGAAAAGTGCTATTACATTTGCTCATGTTGTGCTGACTCTCACCTGATAAACGAAGAATGACTCTCTACCTGTTTCATTCGGAATCAGATAGGTACATTTAAAGAAATGGAAATGATGAATTGGCAACCCACTGAAATCAATATTGCTTTATTCTTTATTATTGGTTCTATTTGAATCGTGAAGGTTACTTTGCCATTACATAATTTTCATTTCTAAAGAATATGTAAACTGAACATGGTTTTGGTGAATTTTGGTTGGAAGATATTTAGGATTTACATAAAATCAAGAAGAGATACTTTTTTTATGAAAATTAATCTTTAAAATTTTGTACATCGGAGAATAAACATATATACGACATTTACATTTTGACACATTTCTTTCACAATAGCTGCTCAAATTTTTACAGGACCTAAATTCATATGACCTAATTATTTATATCATATAATATTCCTATAGTATGTTTAACTGAACGATTCAAAATTCTAGAAGCAAAATTTAAGATAGAGCGTTTTTAAATTTAAACTTCCGGATTCGAATTTAAAATAAAAATTTTTTACTTAAATTTCTTCTGTACTAAATTTATAATTCTGTATGAAATATCGCAGGTCAAGAAGCTCGCAAATATGTTCCTTATGTTTTTATACGGAATCGTTCAGTTGTGATCATCCTTTAAAAAATTTGAGCAGCTATTTTGGAGAAACCTGGCGATGATGAATCAAGAACGGTAAATACCGCACGTGTAAATTACGAGTATACAAAACGCAATTTTGGAATCTATTTAGTCATAATAACCGTTTTATGTATTATCTCTAGAAGAGCATTTTTAGTTAAACAAGCATTACTAACTCCATATTTTAAGGTAAGAGTTCAAAGACCTCACTTCGACAGCTGTGATTCCTGTAGCTTTGATTCCTTTGCTAATGTTAATTCAGCACTTCAGGATTTGTTCTTGATACAAGATGGTGGTATTGACAGTTAGAAAATCCAGCTCTATGTAAGCAGAAGAAACGACTCTCCTGCAACTGTCTATTATGCGACGAACGTAATAAGTGGTGCATATTCATCCCCACAATTCGCAGTTCCAGCTTGCATCGTTTAAGCACAGATTGATTGTGTAAAATAAGATTTCTATAGATCTATCATGATTGTCATTGACTTCGTCTAAATGCTTTTTTTTTCGGTCTTTGCGCTTCACCGTCTAATCACCTACGAAGATTGCCTGCCATAATCGATAAAGCTATTTTTATCATCGTCTTCATACAAAATTTGTATTTCAATATTACTAACATCATCTGCTTCTCTCACATTTATGTACAAACATATACCTAAGTTTCAGAGAAAGATTACTACTATATACTTTGTTAATTTACAAGTCTCCAAATCGACACAGCGTTGCAGCTACCGTGGCCCACAACAGCGTGTGTATCACCAACAATAGCTAATTATACCAACCGCAATGATTTTCATTAATTACAAAACTCGCAACGACCTTTTGTATTTCAATATTTACAAATTCTCAGCTTTCCCAAGAAGTTGGTCAATGAGAATCTCAGATTGTTATTCCAATAAGACAATAAGCAAGTAGTTGTCATGTTAGCTCCGCCTCTTACATATGTATTATACGCTAATGAGTTAGTCAAGGTTTTGCTTATAAATTAGAAAGTTAACTGCGCGTAGTTAATAAAGATAAAGCTTATCAAATTAAAAATTTGTTATGTGGCATGTAATTTGTCGGTTACGGTCAGTGGGTGCCCGTAACCACTGCGATTGTTTAAATTACTCGCTTGTGTATCTTTACTTATGTGGTCTTTATCTTTATGTACTATCTTTCGTTATAATATAATCGTAAGTAGGTATATAAGAAACTATTGAAATATATTTTTTGGTAAAATCCTGATACCTATACCAGATTTGATCATGATATTTGGATCAAATTTTGCACTTGTATTTCATTTAACTGTTTTTTTAGGTTTAAGTATAAAGTTGGATGATTGTTGTTAAACTTTTTTTTTATTCATTTCAGTAATAACCTGACTGATTTTTTTATTATTTTTAAAAGGAAAATATCCGTAATCTGGTAGTAAGAACCCCTAAGGTGAAGAAGATCCCATGAAACTCTGGTCTCCGTAGCAGAGCAAATAAGTATAAATTTACTTTATCGTGGTACAGATGGAAGCTACAATAATGAGTTTACTTTTTAATAGGTTTAGTCATAAGTTTTTAATGTTATCTTTCTCACCGAGAAATACAAAGAGAATTCCACTCAATTCATCATCGTTTATTTACAATTTATAACTGTAATTGCTAATGTCATAGTAAACCTAAACAGAAAACTTACTTGTTTTAAAAACATACAAGAATCCTTGAAGTAATAATAACGCCAATAAGAATGTCTATCTCAAAACATAAATCATGGAGTAACATTTGAAATTTCACCAGAGTATGTTCTAAACAAATGGTGATTTATTGATAGCAAAATTAGGCCACCCGCTCCGTGACTAATGTATTAGAAATGAACAAGTTTACAGCAATTTAATATACAAGCTTTTAATTTCAGTACTTACGTAGTTGGGATAACACAGGAGGCCGATTCTCGGTTCCTGCGACATGAATGTGTGGACGGAAATTTACGACTGAAAAGTCATCTGTCTCATACTTAGGAACGACAAAACATGAGACAGATAACGTTTCCGTAAATTTCCGTCCACGCTTTCCCGTCGTGTGGACGAGAATTGACGCCCAGGAGCACCGTGGTAGCAGCGACACCGACAGAACGACACGGGTGACGATCAGCCGCGCGAGGCTCATTGGCTCCATGCCAACAAGGTGAATGCCACATCGGGTCGTCCAACCCACTTTACCCAACACACGGAAATATATCCTGGCCTCGATACCATAATGTCCGCTTATCTAGTTATACTATGCCACACGCGGCATCTTAGGGATGTAATTCACATTCACAACAACACTTGTCTTATAAGACATTTTAGCGCTGTTGGAAGTACTTTCGAAGTACGATAACGTTACAATATCGATAGAGAGGAAATATGTGGAAACACGGCCCGTACACTACAGACAACCGTTAAACCGCTCTAAAGTCAGTCCTATCGATACTGATTTATGATTAAATTGATTCGTATTCCATACAAATTTATTCATGTTCTTGTAATTCTGCTTAGGACAAAATTATAACAAAGTTCATGTCCCAAAAATAACAATAGGCACCAGTTGAGTCCACACTAGGCGATATTTACATACATAAAATGTACCCCATAAAGTAAACTACATTGGACTACAAAGTAACAAAAAACGCAGGTAGATATATCTGCATAATTTTATCAGTTAATGTCAGTAGCAAGCAACTTATTTTTTAAGTTCATTAAACCAGTTTCAATCTTCTTTTAGTAGTAAAATCCAACAAAATCAACGCAGCTTCCTTTGTTATACCTTTATTTTCTATATTTTAATTCAAAGTTTAAAAGAGTAAAACTTAAAAATAAAAATCTAAATATTCGAAGCGACTATCTACTGTGAACATCAACATAAAGATAAATTCTCGTAATTAAATGCAATCAGATTTTGTTCTCGATCCCACTTTTGATTAGTTTCTATCTGTGACATCATATATTATAGAAAACATTATGCTACATAAACTAGTTGAAATACAACGAAATGTGACATAAATATTACACATTATATCACTGAAATTGGGTAGATAGAAAGAAAGTATTTTTTATTTAAAGTGATCGACCTTGTAGATGTAGTGATAATGAGATAGTTATCTGTTCTTTATTTAGCGTTCGTTGAATATTCTATCGTGTTAATGACTTCAACGTTAATAAGTGCTATTGCTTCTCTGTAGCTTTTCTTTGAATGCCCCTAATAGCAAATACACTTACTAATAAATGCCTACAAAGCTTTTCAATCAAGTTCGTATTCATTCTGTGCCTATCCGAATCTGTTACGCGCTTCAATCGACTGGTTGGCAATGACATTGAATTAGTAAAAGAAATACTATTTCGGTTCGGTGTAGATGTGCAGTCACAAAAGCTACGGTCTTAGTGTTGCTTACACAACAATTACTTAACTACTTTTTAGCTACGCCAGAACTAGCTGTAACTGAAAATTGTGCACCTGTATATTTATTTACAATTTGAGTAATAGCTAGTTTTACCGATGCGATGACTGTGAAGACTTATATGTTGACTGCATTATAGAAAGGAAGATATATTGTTTAAAAATATTAGAGAAGCAATTTAGCCTGGTCTATGACTGCGCAAAATGTTTTTCAATATAATTTTTCCTCTTAGCAAGGCTGCTGTTTTTGACCGCACAATATTACATGTCATTGAAAGATTTTTGCAATTTTGTAAATGGGTTAAGTTGACATTACTTTTAATATAGAAGTGTCTTGTTCTCTACCTAATTCAACGTAGAAAATACTTAGATGTAGTGCTGATGATGTCAGTGTAGTGAATGAAAAGGTTTGTAAATACAGCGCTATGTCTACATATTCAACTCGTGTAGGTATTGCAGCTGAAATGCAAATTGATATAATGCAGGAAACGTCTGAGTGGGCCTCATAGCGGTAGCCTATAGCTACATGAGTAGCATAAGTTCGTTTACATACGACAGTCAGACGAATTTGCATCCCAAATGTTCGGAGCGACCGCTCGTTCGCCCAACTTATCCGTATACCCAACCAGGCAAAATATTAGTTTGTGCATCTTCACTCGGAAAGTGCATAACTGAATATCAATATAGGAATAAAAAATACCTCCGGAGGCGTTCCCGCTCAGTCAAGGCGGATGTGCTATAAACCAATGGGCGAGCGGAGCTCAGCATATTCATAACGATATTACCGCCGACGGTGCCGCGGCGTCATCATAATTCATATATAATAACCCTTCCGACGACGGCGCGCCGCGATGCGCTGCCCTGCGTCTCATTCGCGCCTTGGAAAGCTCCGTGAGATGAACAGAGACGCCTGATGCTTAAAATATCATAATTCATAATTTTATTTTTTACGACCAACGCTGTCATGTACCGAGATGCTGGTATCTCAAAGGCGTATTAAAATTTTCCGTTTCACTCTCGCTCGGTGCGTTTCAACTACGTGTGGGAAAAGCACCGCATTTTTTGTATTTTTAATTTCAATCTGAAATGTGAAATTTACGGATATAGTTACTGGAATACGAGAAACAGAACATGTTGGGCATGTAAAGACGATGACAGCTATTTGTAATTGGAATATGACGAGAAGCGTGCGCGTGCGCTCGGCGCGTCTCATTCGTCAGTTTATAAATAGAGCTCGGCGTCTGTGCCGTGACGACTCGCGCCATTAATTTATATGAAATAACTGTCGGCAGACGGAAAAATAAGTTCGATCTGGAATGGCCTTCTCCACGATAATATTTATGTTTTACGAAGTGGAAGACGGCTCCTATGCTGTTGATGTACACGCGTCAGAAACAGTATGTATGGTAGATATTAACAGGTATTAATGCTGGATTCATACAGACACCCACACACAACACTCAATAAATAAACCCATCGGTTCCTTTTCATTTCTAGCGAAGATATTAACACGCTGTAAACTGATTTATTTGAATGTACATACAAATGTGCAGATGGTTAGTGTATTAGGTACTTAAACTTCGTGAGACCTATAAAAACACGTTTTCATATACAATTTTCCTACTCACGACCTTCACAATCAGTTTAATGCCTAAAATGAATGTCGAACGAAGTAGGTAGGCTATAATTTACGGTGTTTTTTGTTTTGTTCGTTGCTACTTTATAGTCATCACCAAATCCACCTTCACAGTTCTTTTGAGATGCAATAAACATTTTAAAATACAGATTTTCACGGTAATAATGTTTTTGAAGTACGCCGTGACAAGTGGGACATAAATTCGTTAGCACGTGTGTAATCGTCAGAAATATACAACAGACAATAATTCACATCGGTAAATTTTAAAGTTGACATCAGAAAGAACGTCTTATAAAGCTATAATTCAGGCACATTCTGATGAGTCACACTGTCTTATCCTGATTTGTAAAGTCACTAAAACAAATATAGGTAATGCATCTAAGCATTATATTTGTCTCAATGTACCTAAGTACCTATGTACTTGAGTACTCTAAGTTAGGCCTTGTTCAAAATGGATTGACAACTTTACTGCTTGAAATATCTAAATAAATGAAGTTTGTCCCTTCAAATTCTACATTATTTCACATACTTCTTACAAATTATCTCGTTTAATTGTCCTCAGTGGTTTGACAGCGTGAAATCTATCAAATAAGCCAGTCTCTGTTCACTGTTGCACTCACTGGCATGCCTCTCCCGACTTTAGGAACTTTCATACTGAAAATATGATTTGCCTTACTGTCGCCAGTACTTACAAAGCTGCTACGGGGTTTAGTTTCTTTCTCATCGAATACCAGGTAAAAATCATATTTTACACTTTAGAGTATTGGGCTTTCTTTTCTTCTGCTTATAAACTTCTCCATATCTAATAATGTCAATAAATACCGATAGATGGCGCTTATAGTTTCAAATACCGGGTTAAAAACAGTAAATAGATCAAACAGCAAAAGCAAATTGTTGTTTTAAATATTCTTTCATCTTCTACGTAAATATATGAAGACGTTTTTTTAATACTTACGTTTTTTTAATATTATAGGTATATTTAAATAAATATACCTATAATATTAAAAAAACGTAAACCGTTCATAGGCTACGGTGAACATTTTTCTTCAGGTGGGCCGTTTGCTTGTCAGCTACCGTAGTGGTAAAAAGCCTATAGATGACGTTTATCGATTTAAATACCTAAGTAGGAAGGTGGCACTGGTGGAATGCATGATGGAAAATAAAGATATAAGTCACATTTGACATTAGTTTCACACTATGAAATTTATAGTGCGTCGCAGTAGGTTTGAAAGCTCTATAACATAGAAACACGTAAAATGCTCAAAACTAGAGCAATTTGTCGTCACCTAACTATCGGACATTAGCCAAGCGACCACACAGGACGCAGTCCACAAAAATGCGAATGTCAAGCACGATAAAATATTCGAATGTTATAGTTACAAAACAAATCGTAAACAAAAAGTAAGATTAAATATGTACGTGAAAACATCGATTAGTAGATCGATACTCTACCCACCTAAATCAACATCCTGAAAGCTCACTAGTAACAAAAATAAAGTAATTATTTATAATTTCCCAAATTAAATTTCGTTTAGTTAAACCGCTCTTATAATGTTATAAATTCGATAAATTAATTTTATTCACTAAAGAATTCAAAGACTAATCTATACAAAAGATAACCAATATTAACCTAATGGATTCCTGAGTTACTTCAAGTAAACTCGTATTTAAAATCTAAAGATATTTAAACACATCGCCCTCGCGCTCCGCTCGCCATAAATAAAATAAATACAAATATTCTCACGTAAGCGAGTACCTCGAAAGCGTTCATTTACATTTGTGAATGTAATAAATGGGGCATCTTCCAAATACAAAGTAAACTGACGAAAATATTCTATTTTTGAAATAGCATCTGACTTCTATGATTAGAAACTGTCTACAAGGAAATATATGGCGAATCCGCGTTCCGAGCATATTTCTGTTAATATAATTACAGTGGGTAATGTCTACGAATCTACGAATAGAACATTTATTACTGGCTGATATAATTCATCCTATCTTTGTTTGGTTTCACAATTGAGTTTCGAAGAATATTGTGCAAGGCCATTGTATAAAAATATATAAAGTACCTGCGAAGTACGTGAGCCAGCAAAAGGGTTGGAACACCTTGCATATCCATTCTCTGATTTATGATCAGCTATTGGACCAACAAATAAGATCTTCCAAAAAATATAATAAGAGCATAACAAAAAGCTTACCAAGACATGTCAACGTCAACCGCGCGCCATTGATTGGCCGAACAAAGAAATACCAACAAACCCTGCTTCATGCACGCCATATTTGTTATTAAACCATTTTTGTTTTAATGCTATTTGGTTTCTAGAATCAAAAAGATACTTTTATAATAGTAAAATATAAAGCTGCTGTCAGACATGTATGAGAAAGAAGGACCAATAAAATTTTCGTAATAAAACATCCCCGGAGCGCTCAGCTACAGAACTTAACACAAATATCATGATACTAATTAGACGTTAGTTTATTTAGATTATACTTATCTAGTTTATAACATATTTTAGTGCACCATAAACAAACATAGCAAGATTTTACAGCTCCTGACGGTCTCGGCTCACATTCGAGCCATTGTGCCTCTTATAATTTTTATTAGGGCAATCCGTCCGTCTTGATTTACTCCTTCCCGAACTGACGGATCTTTCATTTAATTTACGATTGTACCCCAGTGTTCCAAATGCAATAAAATGTTACAAAAACAAGCAAAAATTACATAGATCTACTATATGCGTGATATTCTCTATTGATTTTTGAAGTGAAACTTCTTTATCGGCGTTGGAAAAAAATTTGCGTCACGTCACGATTTTTGGTTACGCGCCATCTTTGTTCTGTTCCCCACCACGGTGGATTCGAATTAAGAGTACTTTATCCAGGGATAGCATGTCATTTAAGGGTTTTTGGACTTTTGGACTTTTGGGCTTTTGGACTTTTGGACTTTTGGATGGGACATTGGTACTTTGGGTCTTTGGGACTTTGGAACTTTGAGACTTTGGGACTTTTGAACTTTTGAACTTTTGGACTTTTGGACTTTTGGATGGGACCTTGGTACTTTGGGTCTTTGGAACTTTGGGACTTTTGGATGGGACCTTGGTACTTTGGGTCTTTGGGACTTTGGGACTTTTGGACTTTTGGACTTTTGGCCTTTGGGACTTTGGGACTTCGGGACCTTGAGACCTTGGGACTTTGGGACTTTGGGACTTTTGGACTTTTGGACTTTGGGACTTTGGACTTTTGGACTTTTGGACTTTTGGACTTTTGGACTTTTGGAGGTGAGGTGAAAATTAAGTTTATGAAGAAGTTTCACTTCTTACGTGTGTACACTAAGTACACACAATTTTTTTAGGGTTTCGTAGCCAAATGGCAAAAACGGAACCCTTATAGATTCGTCATGTCTGTCTGTCTGTCCGTCTGTCTGTCCGTCCGTGTGTCACAGCCACTTTTCTCCGAAACTATAAGGCCTATGCTATTGAAACTTTGTAACTAGATGTATTCTGTGAACCGCATTAAGATTCTTATATAAAACTAGAAAAAAAGCAGTTAATTTTGGGGGTCCCCATACTCAGAACTAAAACTCAAAAATTTTTTTTTCATCAAATCCATACGTGTTATCTATAGATAGGTTTTTAAAAATGCTATTGAGGTTTCTAAAATCATTTTTTTCTAAAGTGAATAGTTTGCGCAAGAGACACTTCCAAAGTGGAAAAATGAGTGTCCCCCCCCCTCTAACTTCTAAACTAAGAGAATGATAAATCTAAAAAAAATATATGAGGTACATTGCCATAAAAACTACCAACGAAAATTAGTTCGAACGAGATAGAGCTGGTAGTTTTTTTTTAATACGTCATAAACCGCAATTTTCGGTTAGAAAAATCACTACCACTGCGAACGTGTTAAAACATCAATCAAAGTTACAACGAACTATAAGAACTTTTATATCATGTTACTTGCTGCTACGAAACCCTTCATGGGCGAGTCAAACTCGCACTTGGCCGGTTTTTGTTATTTTAAAGCATATCATTATCTGTTGGGAGTCCTGGGACATCCTTCCGAGGGCTTACCCGGGGCTCCCAACCGTAGGCTGTTGGGCGTTACGTGAGGGTTTTTAGTCGGTAGGAGTTCGGCATAGCATACATGAAGGATTTTCACTCACGTTAGAAAAATAAAAAAAGCATATCATTATCATCATCCCAGCTTATTCATCGCCCGCTGCTGGTCATCTTAGACCTCCCCCAAAGATTACCACGACTTTTCCTCTTGTGGTAGTACCTTTGAACGATGTAATTTTTTAATTAATACCTTGGTCGTCCATGAGAGGCTGGGATAGTAATAAGGAACGTCTTAATAGGACTAAGCAAGATTTCAAACGACTGTTCTTATTTAAATAAGCAAGCTGAAGTAATAGAGGATCAACTTCGGCGTGACTCTACATCTGATAATTGTCCAAATTGTAAAAAGGGTTTTTTAAGCTAGATATATTTTGTATAGGGAAGCATACCGTGAGCTTAACCGCATTCAGCGGATTGCGTTGTAGTTGGGTCTGAATCGCGATATGGTTTGTCTACATGTAATATCTAGATCGCGATAGGGTTTGTCTACATGTAGTGTCTAGATCGCGATAGGGTTTGTCGACATGTAGTGTCTAGATCGCGCTAAGGGTTTGTGACAAAGTCTAGATCGCGATATTGAAATTGTGCTAGGATAGTTATAAGTATGTATTACATTTCTAAATTAGTGAGATTCATTTTGGAGTTTTCGATACTATTCGAACTATTTGTATTGCTAACGTGAGCGATAAATTAAATTATAGTGTTGCCTACAAAGTTGTGGTACATTATTTAACCTTCGCCCTCAAGACCCATTGAATAATATATTCATGGTCCTTCTGCCGGATGGCTGAGAGCGTTTTTTGGTAGTCTTCGGTGGTGGTAAAGAATACCACCCATTGCGTTAGGACTAGTCAGTGGATTGCTGTCTAGAACAACCTCTTCAGCAAGTGAAGAGGTACCTGTTGGCGCTGAAATTTGTTCCTGGAACCTGGATTGGCGCCATCTGGAGGAAAACGACGCAAAGGGAGGCTGAACTGGTGCAGAGCTGAACTTAGAACGAGGTCGCTACAAGGAGCTACTGGAAAATAACTACATGGATACGGTTTGTGTCAGTGAGTGCAGTTAAAAAATATCGTGAGTACATTTTGAACCTTATTTCTTTGAAGAATTAAACATAGACTATTTATAAAAGAATCCTAACTTTGAAAATTTTAAGTGACAATATTTTAGTGTAAGTGTTAAAGACTTTGAATTAGTTTAGATTATTATTAACTTGTAAAATTATTAGGCTAAAAGTGGTTGAGACGGGGACTCTATGCCCGATTTTATTTTGAATTTAACAGTGTTCAAACACTTAGAAAAATTTTAGTGTTTAAGGACTTGGAATAGTTTCAAACTATTTTTATTGAACTTGTAAAATTTTCTGTTGTTGTGTTTTTGTGATAAGAATTATTTGTTTGTGTTTAGTTTGATAGTTAAAGTAGTTTATATTTATTGAAACGTTTCATTCAACATACAACACTTGGAAAATTAATTGTTCCTTGGGTCAACTTTGTTAGTAGAAATAAACTTCGTTGTGAATATATAATATCTTTATTTGCTTATAAGTACTTTACATTGTCTAATATGGAAGCGTTAAACGAAATTCAGGAAGACATTAAAATAAAGATGTCTAAAGCGTTTTCTAATGTTAAAAAGTCTCCTAAAGATCGGTTAACAAAGGCTTATGTACAGATTAGAACAGACAATTTGGAACAGCAGTGGTCGTTATTTACAAATACTCATACACAAATTTTAACTCAAGTTAAACGGGCTGAGTTGCATAGTACTGAGTATTATAAAAAGGGTTTGTACGATGAAGTAGAGGATTTGTATATTACGTTCAAATGTCACTTGCAGGAAATTCTAAATCAATTTAGTGCACTGGCTGCACCTGAAACAAATAAAAATGAAAAATTAGTTACAAGAGTCAAATTACCTGAAATAAAAATACCATCTTTTTCGGATAATTATTCTGAATGGCCGACATTTCGAGATTTGTTTCTGGGCCTCATTCATAACAATAAGGCTATAGAAGACGCGCAGAAATTTTATTATTTAAAGGGACATTTAGTGGGAGAAGCAGAACAGCTGATTCGAAATATTAGTGTAACGTCAGAAAATTATAAAATAGCTTGGGAAACATTGGATAATATGTACAATAACAAAAGATTTTTAGTTAATGGCATTTTAAAACGCCTTTTTGGTCAAAAGACCTTAACAGGTGAGTCAGCTAGTGAAATTAAGGCGCTACTCAATACTACTACAGAGTGCCTGCAATCTATTAGTGCTCTTGGGGTGGATATCTCGTCTTGGGACATCCTTATAATTTATATTGTTAGTGGGAAATTAGATAAAGAGACTCGGAAAGCATGGGAATTGAATATTTCATCGCAACCCGGTGATGAATTAGCTAAATTTACTCATTTTTCGGAATTCTTAAATAGTCGCTTCCGAGGGCTCGAGCATTTAGAGACAAAGCATGGTACCCAGGACAAGACTAGACCTCCAAAGAGTACACAATCATTTCATATTGTGGGAAATGATAAACAGATTTCGTGTGAATACTGTTCGGGTAATCACAAAATCACGTCGTGTAGAAAATTCTGTGCGCAGTCTAGCGACAGTCGACGTAGTTTCGTCTGGGACAAGCGCTTGTGTTTTATTTGTTTAAAAGGTAACCACTCTGCCAATTTTTGTAAAAACACTCTCCGGTGCCACGTATGCCACCGTCGTCATAATTTGTTACTACACCCAACAGGTGTATCTGGGTCTGATAGTGAAGGTTTTGAATCTCCAATCGCTCACGTAGGATCCTCAAAACCTCTACAAGATGAGGCGAGGGAAGGAAATAAAATAACCGCTGAGGCGGAGGGATCTGCCAAGCCACTCGTAGCATGTCTTTCGACAGGGAACGGTAGCAAAACCGTTTTATTGAGTACAGCCTTAGTGAAGGCTGAGTCGAGAGATGGGGCATATCGCGTGGTGAGGGCTTTGGTAGATCAAGGGTCGCAGGGGTCATTTGTTACCGAGTCGACAGTTAAATTTTTGGGGCTAAAGAAAGTTGCTGCAAACCACACCATAGTGGGTGTTGGAGGAAATACAACTGATGTGTCAAGGTCTACTGTTAACTTCAGTATCCAGTCAAGGAAGGACCCTAACTTCACAATGAGGGTTACAGCTCACGTCGTGAAATCGGTCACCTCCCTTCTCCCTGTTACAAACGTAACTAGGGTAGAATGGGTAGGTCTGACTGACAATGATTTGGCTGATCCAAAATACTACAGGCCTAATAAAATCGATGTTTTATTAGGAGCTGAGGTTTACAGCCGAATCATTCAAGAGGGCATTAGGAAAAATCATGCAGGGACTCTCTTAGCTCAAGATACAGCATTGGGTTGGATTTTGTCAGGGGTTTATGAAGTTGAGCAGGGGTCTATTCCGGTTTCATCAGTAGTGGTAATGCATTCTATTGTTCGCGAACACGATTTGTTAAATAAATTTTGGGAGTTGGAAAACGAACCGTTTTCGTCAAAGAAAATGCTCACGGAGGATGAAATGAAGTGTGAAGATTTATTTTCTGTCACTACACTACGTAATGACTCCGTTAGGTATATCGTGCGATTACCCTTGAGAGAGGCCAAGATCAGTGAGCGTGACAAGGTCTCCACGGATATAGCTGAGAAAAGACTAAAGAGTTTGGATGTAAAGCTCAGTAAAAATCCTCAGCTCAAAACGGAATATGCTACGGTCATACAAGAATGTTTAGAATTGGGTCATATGGTCAAAGTTAGATACTTGTCACACCACGCTGTCGTTCGTAAGAATAAAACTATGGCCAAGGTAAGGATCGTGTTAGATACTCTTTGTAAGACAGCAAACAATATGTTACTTTATAATTACTTATTGGTTGGGCCTACGTTGCTGGCAGATCTTCACCATATTATCAGTAACTGGCGAAGACATAAAATGTGCTTGATTGTCGCTATAAGCAGAATGTATCGGCAGGTCTTTGTGAATCGGCGAGAAACCATGTTTACACGCATTCTCTGGCAGGGCAATCCTGACGAGGGTATTAGAGACCTTTTGATTAGAGGAGGTTGTCGATTGCAGAAAGAGAACCGTAAAAGCCGGGAGCTTTTAATTTTAAACCTTACCAAATATAAGGAAAGTGCCATAACGGAACACTTAAACATAACCTTAGTTATAATTACTAAAATTTTAGAACTTACCTGGGGTCCTAGTGATGAACTGTTTCAGTACTGTGTTGAACTGCCGCCGTTGGTTGAACCTGTGAAAAGAAAAATTAGGTCAAATATTACTAGACTGTTTGATCCTTTGGACTGGTTGGGGTTGTTGTTGAATTGGGTTCAAGAAATACCAAATTATTTAATAAGTGAATGGAGGACTTACCATAGCAGCTTGGTGTCATCAAATGACACATAAATCCCACGATGTTATTGCACGAGTTCTCACAGTATAAAAATCAAATTGCACGGCTCAAATCACGCATACGCAGCTGTTTTTTATGTAAGCTTCATAGGCATACCTAAAATAAATTGGGATGCTTGGCCAGATGGTGTGGTAGTGCTGACCTGGCTTAATGTCCATCCCAGTAGCTGGAAGGCCTTCGTAGTAAAACAGGTTACCGATATTTTAATTACATTTGATGTCCATAAGTGGTCACGTGCGCTGCTAAAACCAAATCCAGCTGAATATGACCCTCGCTGCATCTTGCCCTCTAAACTGAAAGTCATTTTGGAACCTGAACTTCCTAAATGATAAAGTCGTAGAATATAAACAGCTGACAATAACAACTCCTTGTCACTTTTTAGTTTTAGAGCCATACTTAATTATACCCGTTAAGGATTATGGGAGAGAATTCCCAATGTTGGAGACCGACAACGATGGCAGATGTACCAGAGGATAATCCAGTACATTTGGAAGCATTGGTCAAATGAATCATTAAAACAATTTCTACCGAGGCATAAGTGGACACAACATCCAGGATCCAGAGCCATCTGTTAGGATTTAGCTTAGATCAAAGGAGACGATATGATGCTTGGCAAGTGGTTACTGGATAATATTGAGAGGATACATCTTGGGTAGGACGAAATTTGTCGCGTCGTTCCATTGCGTACACAATTTTTGTGATGAAGCGATCTACTTACCTCAAACTTGTGTGTCACAATTTGTTAGTTTTTATAATGTGGTTATTTTTTTTGAGATTGTTGATTTAATTTTGTTTTTTTTTATGGTTATTTGGTATTAAGTAGTTAAGTGTAGTATAGTTAGTCCGTCATGGTGGACGGTGATGAAGGACATTTTGAAATATGTCCTTGGTGGGCGGTATGTCCAAATTGTAAAAAGGGTTTTTTAAGCTAGATATATTTTGTATAGGGAAGCATACCGTGAGCTTAACCGCATTCAGCGGATTGCGTTGTAGTTGGGTCTGAATCGCGATATGGTTTGTCTACATGTAATATCTAGATCGCGATAGGGTTTGTCTACATGTAGTGTCTAGATCGCGATAGGGTTTGTCGACATGTAGTGTCTAGATCGCGCTAAGGGTTTGTGACAAAGTCTAGATCGCGATATTGAAATTGTGCTAGGATAGTTATAAGTATGTATTACATTTCTAAATTAGTGAGATTCATTTTGGAGTTTTCGATACTATTCGAACTATTTGTATTGCTAACGTGAGCGATAAATTAAATTATAGTGTTGCCTACAAAGTTGTGGTACATTATTTAACCTTCGCCCTCAAGACCCATTGAATAATATATTCAATAATATAGAACCATGATCACAGGTTAATTTTTGTCCATTTTTAGGGTTTCGTAGCCAAATGGCAAAAACGGAACCCTTATAGATTCGTCATGTCTGTCTGTCTGTCTGTCTGTCTGTCTGTCTGTCTGTCTGTCCGTCCGTGTGTCACAGCCATTTTTCTCCGAAACTATAAGGCCTGTGCCATTGAAACTTGGTAACTAGATGTATTCTGTGAACCGCATTAAGATTCTTATATAAAACTAGAAAAAAAGTAGTAAATTTTGGGGGTCCCCATACTCAGAACTGAAACTCAAAATTTTTTTTTTCATCAAACCCATACGTGTGGGATATCTATAGATAGGTCTTTAAAAATGCTATTGAGGTTCCTAACTTCATTTTTTTCTAAAGTGAATAGTTTGCGCAAGAGACACTTCCAAAGTGGAAAAATGTGTGTCCCCCCCCCCCCTCTAACTTCTAAACTAAGAGTATGATAAATCTAAAAAAAATATATGATGTACATTGCCATAAAAACTACCAACGAAAATTGGTTCGAACGAGATAGAGCTGGTAGTTTTTTTTTAATACGTCATAAACCGCAATTTTCGGTTAGAAAAATCACTACCACTGCGAACGTGTTAAAACATCAATCAAAGTTACAACGAACTATAAGAACTTTTATATTATGTTACTTGCTGCTACGAAACCCTTCATGGGCGAGTCCAACTCGCACTTGGTCGGTTTATTTTTTTTTACTTTATTTTTATATAGACTTAGATTTTTCATAATACAGATCAAAAATACTTCTATGGTTCCGTACCCAAAAGGGTAAAAACGAAACCCTGTTACTAAGCCTACACTGTCAGTCTATCCTTCACCAGACTATATCTCGTGAACCGTGATAGCTAGACAGCTGAAAATTTAATAGATGACTTTTATTTTAGCTATTGCCGCTATAACTATAAATGTTTGAAGCGCTCGCGGCCCCGCGGACTCAGTGTTCTGTAAACGATCACTGCAGTAAGCAACTTTCACTATGGCCGGTCCATGGATGGGTGACCATCCATGTAATCACTTTGTGACATTTATTTGAGCGTTTCCGTGCTTCGGAAGGCACGTTAAGCCGTTGGTCCCGGTTGCCAGTAAAATGGCAGTCGTTAAGCCAAGTTGAAGGCTTTATTTCAACAGCAGGCAGTCACAACCTGCGCCTGTCCATTTAAACACGGCAATACGGCTCACAACGTATTACGTGGGACAAATTATAAAAGGTGAAATGTGGGTATATAATATGCCTCTGCCTACCCCTTCGGGGATAAAGGCGTGATGATGACCCAACTATAAATGTTAAAAACCTAAAAGAAATAATTAAAGGGGGAGTTCAGTACAACAATCGTGATATTTTTGCTGTTTTGGTACCGGAGCGGAACCCTCCATACGCGACTCCGATTCGCACTTGGCCGGTTTTTTATATTATAAAAACAATATAAGACCACACCAGACAATTCTTCAACATTTTCTTAACATTATAAAACATTCAAACTGTCGCAAATGTGATATGATTTACTTTAAAAACAATCGTAACACAAATTTACAGCTTATATTTTCAGTCGAAATATTCGGTGGAGCAACCCACTCTCGGGCCGTCGTATCCGACAAGTATTTGGCAGAGATTCAGAGTTTGTTATTAAATTATAATTTTACTCATAAAACCATTATGGACTGGCAAATATCTTCATATATTCAATAATCTATAACTCTTCGAAACATCAAAGTCGCAATATGAGGATATTAAACACATTCGTATAAACTTATTCGAGCTGCAAACATAATCATCAAACACTTTTGTTGGAAAATAAAACTATTGACTTCGTTCATCATGTCATCACGTTCATTATTCATTATTTAGTTACTTTTCAGTTTTATAATATGAGTGAAGATTTATGTTATATAATTTGGGGTAATTTTTATTACTATATTCCAAAACGGATTACATGAACTAGACTAAGTCACATTTTATCCGGTTGGACAGTGTTTTATTACGTGCATTATTAAAAAGAAAAATATTGACTTTTGAAAATTAAAATATCTTTACAATAAAGTTGTCAATGTTAACGCCATAAATTTATACTTAAATGGAATAAATTACATAGAATAAAAAACATATATTGAGAAATTTTAATTATTCGTAGCTACATCATGACCAAGCCAACACTAACATGTTCAGTGTGTGTCTCATTTGCAAGTAACAGGAGGCGGATTATAGACCCACGAAGGCAATAAGATAAAAAGACGCTCAATAAGGCGCGATCAGAAGCAAAAATGAAATAAATTGCCGCTGAAATAAGTGTGCTATGTGCAATTGAGGCGAACACGGTTGCTCATTAGACGGAATACGGGGATGGCATTGCTACCGGAGACATAACGTACTCTCCAGCTCACAGGGTGAACCTTCTCACAGTTTTAATACAATGACTAATGAATGGCAATGAGAAAAAAAACATAGCGACAGTATTGGTTTCACTCTTGTCAAGGAACCAGGGGCAAAGTGTTTAGGCAAATACGTGAAAAAGAAAACGTCTTTACGTGGTTTGATCATAGACGCACAGAAAGCTTCTGACTAGGTGTAGGATGCCCAGGTCATGAACCGGTTAGTATTGCAGCCCAAAATCATTCTCATGACTGACACATCATTCGTGGCTTCCACCAGGACTCTGATTGCTTGGGTTTGAACTTACATTGACTACACTAATCACCAGTCAACTTCTGGATCCACCAGGGATCTATACGTAGACTATTCGAGAGAGAGACCCACTAGCATCCGCGACGGATGCTAATGAATAATAACAATGTAAGTCATCTGCATAAGTACAAAATATTTTTTCCATTGAAAACAAAAGTGCACTGAATTCTGAGAACATTTAGCACTTCAAACTGACCGAAATTGTGACAATAACACTACAATGTACCCGTCCTTTCCGAAAACGTGTATAATCTACACATATTTGCATAATAAAGACAGTGATTTGGTGTGACGAGCGGCTGGTACGCACAAGGCATCACTTTCATTTATTGTGAGATCTGTAGCAATATAAATGCTTTTAATTATTCATCTACAAGAATATCTAGTAAGTCAGAATGGTGTTTGTGAAGAAACAGCAGGCTTCCGGAAACAATGTGAAACACGGACCTTCTGAAAACGAAACTGTATGAAACATATTTGTCTTGATCTTGTCCATTTATGAAATCGAAACGTTGAAGATAATGAAAAGACAGCTTACTAAGACATCATTAAGCATAATGCGGTAAATTAGATACGTTTTTAACTCTGTTGCCGGAAATAGAAATCAATGGAGTCGTATTTGTCTTTAAGATATGTTTCGTTGTGCATTTAAATGAATTAAACAAATAGTTACACTTTCATTATTTTACTGTTTAGAAAAATATAAGTTCTATTGTTATTAAACAACCTAAACTGGTTACACAGAATGGTTTCGGTAACAGCAGGTTTCTTGTAATATAGACCTTCTAAAATTAAAACGGCATGAAACATATTTGTCTTGTTCTTATTCATTTATAAAATCAAAATGTTGAAGATGAGGAAAGGGCAGCTTACTGAGACAATCAGTACCTAAGTATAATGCGGTAACTTAGATGCGTTTTTAACTCTGTTCGAAACACAAAATCTATGGAGGCGCTACAGTTTTTGTCTTTGTGTTTTGCATTTTAATGAATAACCTAACTACTTAAGCAAACATAGTTAAAATTGAATAATAACTAAGAAAAAAATTCTAGTCTAGCACAATGGTAGTGTAATACGTCTGCTGTTGTTAAAATCGTGGACAAAGAATATTGTCATTAATGCTAGATAGCTACTCTGTTAGGAAGCTTCTACACTTATAAAGTACAACAGCTGAATACGAGGATTTCAGTTACATACCTATCCGAAATCTTCCTAGACAGTTGAACCTAGGCTAGATTTATTGAATTTTTTTGAGTGGTCGAGTCAATTTGAGAATGGTATAAATTCACAATTAAGGTCTCCTGGAAAATGTTTCTTGACTTGTATGACAACGTCTGTCAGGTCCGCTACTAATATTATAAAATTGTAAAATTTTGTGTAAAAATGCAAACTTATTAATTTATTGAAAATTTTAATAAGTTATATAAAGTTAGAAATATAAAGATACCTACATAAAATTTTGTCGTATTTGATCTTTACAGGTGCAAAAACTACTCAACAGATTTTGATATGGTTTTTTTTTTCTTTTTTGCTAAAGGGCTCTTTGCCTGTCTGATATTTACAAATTTGTTCGAAATTGTATAATATTTTACTTAAGAATAATTTTACTTTGAGTGAAAAGCTTTGTACATTATCTTTCTTCTCCATACGAGAGCGCTTGTAATGAGTGCCTTGACTCGATTTTTCTAAACGTCTACAGTATGGGGTTCTTCATCAGTTGTCTTAGAAGGTTTTGCAGGGCCTGCAGCGCGAGTGTTGTGCGCCTATGGTGTTGCAAATATTTATAGGCTACAGTGACTAATTTACGCAGGTAGTCCGTATGCTTGTTATGCCACCTTAACGGCGTTAAAATAAACTTTAAACTTTAACTGTGCTAAACAAATTTAACAGTACATGCATTTTTTTTTAAATGGCACATAGTTTTCTAATAATACTAGCTGACCCGCGCAACTTCGTTTGCGTGATAAATCAAGAACCGCTCGACCGATTTTGTGCAAACTTCACATAAACCATCTACTAAATAGTCCGAACAAAGCCTAAAATTTTGGTTTGGATAGGTGAGCCCGATCTCGAGTTATAAAATTACAACGAAAAGTGGCATTGATTTTTATATAATAGATATAATAATATTGAAAACACTACTACACATTGCTTCTTGCGACTCCACAGACGTCTTTGTTGGAGGCAGTTAGGACGATGCGGTAACAAGGGGCGGTAGAAGAACTGTGTCTACGTTACACTCCACGCAACATTTGCATGCATTCGGGTGAATCACACCGTATCCCATAGGGAACACGGGCACGCGAGTAGGTACAGAAATAGTTTAAAGTTACAATAACCGAAAAAAACTGACATTGTGTCACTGATAAATGCAAGTCACCATACTATTGCTTCTAATAACCTCTTTTTAGGGTTCCGTACCCAAAGGGCAAAATCCTGACCCTATTCATGAGACTTCGGCGTCCGTCTGTCTGTCCGTCACGAGGCTGTATCTGAGAAACTATAGCTAGAGAGCTGAAATTTTCACAAGTGATGTATATTTCTTCTCACACAAAAAACGCGATTCTTCGCCGATTGTTGATACGGAACCCTCTGTGCGCGAGTCCGACTCGCACTTGACCAGTGTTTTTTTCTTGATAAAATTACCTTTTCTAGCAGTAAAATTGCCACGTGCCACCTTTTTGTTTTAGTTGTACAAAAGATAATTAATTTCTATTGTTCAGTTTTACATCTATAATTAAAAAAAACCGGCCAAGTGCGAGTTGGACTCGCCCATGAAGGGTTTCGGAGCAGCAAGTAACATAATATAAAAGTTCTTATAGTTCGTTGTAACTTTGATTCATGTTTTAACACGTTCGCAGTGGTAGTGATTTTCCTAACCGAAAATTGCGGTTGATGACGTATTAATAATAAACTACTAGCTCTATCTCGTTCAAACCAATTTTCGTTGGTAGTTTTTATGGCAATGTACATCATATATTTTTTTTAGATTTATCATTCTCTTAGTTTAGAAGTTAGAGGGGGGGGGGGACACACATTTTTCCACTTTGGAAGTGTCTCTTGCGCAAACTATTCACTTAAGGAAAAAATGATTTAGGAAACCTCAATAGCATTTTTGAAGACCTATCTATAGATACCCCACACGTATGGCCTTGATGAAAAAAAAAAATTTGTGTTTCAGTTCTAAGTATGGTGACCCCCAAAATTTACCTACTGATTTTTTTCTAGTTTTATATAAGAATCTTAATGCGGTTTACAGAATACGTCTAGTTACCAAGTTCATATTCATATTCATATTCATATTCATATTCATATTCATTTATTGCACACCACATGTCAAAATTAAAGATGTCACAAAATTTGGTTAGAGTACAATATGGACCCTGTCGGGCACGGCAACATAGGAGAGAGGAGGAACCAACCACCGCCATTTCTTCATGCAATGGCTTTTTGGCCAAAGTTTCAATAGCATAGGCCTTATAGTTTCGGAGAAAAGTGACTGTGACACACGGACGGACAGACAGACAGACATGACGAATCTATAAGGGTTCCGTTTTTGACATTTGACTACGAAACCCTAAAAAACTGTAGACGCTCTAAAATATGTAGATACCTACTTCAAGTGGGTCTAAGCTTATTTGCTACCTTAGTTGTACCTATAAAAAACTTCTAACATATTTAGTTTTTTTTTGTAGAGCTTTTATTATCAATACTAAAACGTAATGTAAAAAAAATGTTTGCGTAGATCTCGAAAGAGCATCACGACAAACTACTTAAATCATACTTGATGTAATCCGAGCTTATAATCTGCGGAAGGCTTTCGGATACCTACTTATTTTGAACCCAGTATTATCAGCGGTCACTTTAGGAGAGGGGATGAAACACAAAATGTAGATTATATTCAGTTGTAACAAGGCGTTGTCTAATGAAATTTGTAATAAATGTAATTAATATTTTAAAATAGCTTTTAATACGTTTATCAACATTGTAGGGAAGCTTAAATCTTACCTGAAGAAACCGCATATATTATTTATAAAATTCTACAATATAACATTATTTCAAACTTTCTCTTTGTACAGTGATAAAATTTTACTAAAACTTAACAGCTAAAAATGAGTAAAGTTAACCCATAAATTTTCTATTGTTACATAATTTTGAAAAAGATTGAGTTTTTGTCGCTTTGACTAATTACCATTACAGGCCCTGTAACAAAGGGGTGTGAACACATTGTTTGGTTCCATGGGTTTTGCAAATATAATAATAAAAGTGGACATTACTCCATTATTCAAAGGGTTTGTCTCTGTTGTACTAAAAGGGTAGCAATAAAACCTCACACCACGAAAACTTTTTGTTAACTTACATATCGTCATAAATCAGTATCAGAAATTATGCAGCGAACGGCGGGTTACTCAATTACTGGGTATTACACAAATATAGATTTTTGGCATTTATAAACGTGCCGCTGTAGGAGGTATAGTCCTTTGCAAAAAATTGCAAAAAGTGAAAAAGATTGTAAATGATTTTACAAAGAGAGAAAGAGAGAGGCTAGAAATATATCTATTTATTACCACCTGCTCTGTGTCAACAGAAAACTATATTGTATATTTTTTTTGTAAAAAGTTATTGATTTTTGTTTTTATAATAAGTAGGTAATAGAATTATGATTTTGATAATAAATAGTATGAGAATAAGTATGGAATGAGAATGAAACAAAACATTGACTTATTCTTTTTACACATTGACTTTTTACTGAAAGAGTTATTGAGTATTTGTTAGCTGATAGATCATTTGATCATTTTTACCAATAAGACACAATAACCATGCAAATATAAAGGAGAATTTTAGAGATGTAAAGTACTCGTAGAATATTTGTTTTAGCGGCAAAAGAAACACATAATCTGTGAAAATTTCAGCTCTCTAGCTATCACCGTTCATGAGATAAAGCCTCGTGGCGGACAGACAGACAGACGGACAGCGAAGTCTACGTAGTACGGGACCCCATTCATGAAACTTTGCTGTCCGTCTGTCTGTCTGTATGTACGTCTTTTTGTCCTTTGGTTAAGGGACCTTAAAATGAAATGAAATCTGTCATCTATACTCTGTTAAAATTAGGATGATAATTTTGACAGCTCTTAGCAGAGTAGTAGTAGTGTCTAATCGTTAATGAATCTATTCGATTATCGATGGCGTGAAATTTTAAATCGATAGTTACAATAAAACGGTTTTTATTATTTTAGGTAATTAGGTGATTATATGATTGCATTAATATTGTTTGTATTATACTTAGCTAATTATATTACAAATAAATATTGTAGATACCTATTTATTAACTTTACTGTTAAAAATTACAGAGAAACATAATTATTACATATCTATATTTACATTATTACTATCTAAACTAAACCTAAATAAGGCCCCCGTGGCATTGTGCCCAAAAGACTAGCAGCATTCCCCCTTTGAATAGCAATACCTATTCGTTGAGCGAGAAAACTGCCAGCCCTTGGGTCACCAGTAGACTCCACAAGGCGCTTTTTCAAATTCTTGAAAAACTTTTGCGCATTGGGACCCCATGGACCTAGGGTCTCGACACCGACTGGACAAAAACGATACGATGAGTCGAGACCCTTATATTTATTAATTTTAATATTTTCAGCCGCTTCCGCTGCGGCACTGGCTTTTAATTTTGTTTTAGGAAGATGGGACGGGGCTAGAGTGTCAACACAAGTTGCATCCCACACCAGGACCCGACCCATCTCCCACGGTATCAAAGTTATACCATCCGGTCTCTTGCCATCGTCCCTGAAAACGCCGTTTGGCTCTAAGAGCGCAGGCACATTGGCGGTGGCAAGAGCACGGCGGATGATGTCATTCAGCGCAGCGTGGCGTGAGAAGCGGCCTGCGCTCTTTAAACATGAAAGACCATGATGCCCCAAAGTGTCAACGTTAAAACCGCAGGGGCATCGATGTGGAGCGCAAAGCGTGACGCCAAGTCTCAAACCAACTGAAATTCTTAGGATGTCCGGTTCCAAAAAAGTTCCGGTGTTGGCTATAGGGAAAGCTTTCAACCAATCACCGGATTCCTTTCTACTGAGCGCTAATAATCTGGCCCGATCCGGGCCTAGACTAGCATTTAAAAAGGAGTCAAAGGTTAATTTTGACATAGCGTCGTCCCAGCTCCGTTGTAAATTTGGATGGGTGGGTAAATTTTGACCCGGACAAGCCATTAGCCAAGCATTCTTGGCATCTGTAAGGCCAGTCGTCTCATAGTCTGTAAGACAATTCGTCAGAATTTTACCTACGAGACTCGACGTGGCATGTACAGATGACAAAAAGGCTGGCAAAGCCACACTAGAAATTTTGCGGATCCCTAGCCCACTATATTTAATGGGAAGAGATGCCTGGGACCAAGATTGTTCGCTCAGTTGTATATTGAGAATTGATTCTAAAGAAGATTTGATTAACGAATCAATAGAAAATAAATGACTTTGATGTTTCCAAAAAGGACAACAGCGAAGCAAATAAATAGATTTGGGAACAAACATACAAAATTTCAGAATTGTGATTGCGTAATGTGAACTAATAGAATGTAGCCGATCTACATTGGATTCAAATTTTGAAATTTTTTGTGCTATTAATTCAGGAATAGCATCTTCAAATATAGGGGACCCTAGGAGGTAAAGATTCTCTCTGCTAACAATTTTAATATTCGGACATAGGGAATTGAATTTTTCAACGAGTTCCGAATTGATGTGATTATTATGAAAAAATAATTCACACTTATTACAATTTAATTCCAAACCAATTAAATGAAATTTATTTTTAATTTCTATAAGATCTGACAGAACAGAAACTGCATCACCTCCAAGAGTCCCGTCATCTAAATACCAGACGTTAAATTTTGACTTTAAATTTTGAATGATGGGGTTAATGACTAGGCTGAAAATGGCTGGTCCGAGGGGATCACCCTGCTGGCAACCGACTTCAGAAGAAAGTTCGTTGCATTTATACATTAATTTGGAAGGTTCGTGATAACAGTTAAGTAAATAGTTATAAATTTCAGGAACATTGCTTCTAATTTCTGACAGCAGGATGTCACGGTTTACCGAATTAAAAGCATTTTTGACATCAATTTTCAGCAAAACCTCACACTCACCTTTATTAAGGTAGGTGCGTAAGGCGTGGACCGCCGCCTCACACCCACCTTTGGTACCAAACCCTAATTGAGTCGGTTCAAATTTTTGTTGTAATTTTGACAAGATGTATCGGACAGAAATTTTGGATGCTAAACGCCTAAAAGTGGACCCAACAGCAATAGGACGGACTCCTCCGTCTTTTTTAGTGAGAGCAATGAGATTAGCTCCATAGATAACAGGAGCGATCTCAGGGTTAATGTTACCAGAGAGCATGAGGTTCACTAATTTTGTTAAACAACCGATGAGGTGCTTACCTGCATCACCCACACAGTGAGAGGTTAGGTCTTTTAGGTGTTGTGGAGAAAGACCATCAAGACCAGCTGCTGATCCGACTTTAAAAGCATTAATCGCACTCACTGTGTCCTTATCCTGTGCAAGTAAACACACATCGGGTGATGTAGGCGGGTCCAGAACGTAGTCCGAGACTGGAGCTGAGGGATGTTTTGTCTGTAAAGACGTAAGGGTATCTGTTGTATCTGGAGACAGTACATCACTTGAAAACAGGAGACGTGCGGCTCCTTTTAAATCTCCGTCGCTAACTTTTGCTTCTACAAGCTTGTTAACATCATAAATCTTTTTGTTATAATTTCCAGTAAAACAGCAATTTTGAGTCGGAAGTGTGGGGTTAGAACAATTATTTTTAATTTTTTGTGTGAGAGATATAGTCTCGTCACTAAATTTAGCATGTAATACTTTATAAGGAAATAGCAAAAGATTTTGCCAATTTTCAATGCTATTACTATCCAAACACTGCGTTATAAATTGAGACAAAAGTGTAGCGACAGAGATCCTGGCACCATGAGGAATTCGTTTAACTAAACTCACATTATTTTTTAAATTACTCAAAAGGTGATGAAAAGGCGTGCCAGAAGGGTTATCAGATGGAATAGAAGCATGAGGTTGTGCGAAATTATCTGAAAGTAACGTTGTTGAGTTTTGGCTGGGGCATTTATGTAATTTTGATATATGTACTTTACTTGCATTTTAATAAATAAACTTAATTTCGAATTATTCGATTTATTTGTCTATGATCAATTGTGCGGTATTGTTGGAAGACGCTTCACTACGATAAGTGGGCGGTACTCGTCTATGTGCTACGATATTTTTTTGAGGTAGGTATACCTGACATAAACAAATACGATACTTCAGAGGCGTGAACTGTCAAAATTATCATCCTAATTGTAACAAAGTATAGTAATCTCTTTCGAAAACAACATCCACCAAGACATAGGTACCCAGTTGGAGACTCTGCGGCTCTAACCCTTATTTTCAACAGTAGCACACTGTGTCAGAGAGTAGTTTAAGCAGGACATAAATTTTATTTATACTATTAAGGTGGCAGACATGTACCACTGTTTGTAACAAGTATAGCCCTTTCGCTATAAGTTTGCCGCTGACGTAAAGGCTGGTGTAGAGGCGTAGTAGGGGAGGTGACCGGCAAACTTAGAGCGAACAGGTAGTAGCAATTAAGACCTTCCACCTGGTTTAACAACTGTTATTTTACTGACAATTGTTAAACCAGGTTTCCCGAAGAACGGAAACACTCGCAAATGAAGTGATGATCCATCCGAGGACGACTCACAGCGAAAGACGTTTACAGAACACTGATTCAGTGGGACTACGAGCGCTGAATCAATCAATATCAATCATTATCAATCACTACACTTATTATAACAAAATCGTAACAAGTCACTGTCTGTATATTGGAAATATATAACAAAAAAAAATCTAGGGGGGGGGGGGGGGGGCTTTATGAACGCAATAGAACCCAAAACAATAGTTTTTAGAATTTTTGTCTGTTTGTCTGTACAATTGTGCACCCTAATCTCAGCAACCGCTCAACCGATTGCAATGTTGTTTTCTTTATTGCGTTGCGGTTTGTTCTAATTAACATTTAGCGTAGTTTCATGTCAATCGGTTCATAAATAGAAAAGTTGTATTAATCTAAAGAAACACACATAATGCAGCGTACGAAGTCGTGGCCAACAGCTAGTAATAACTACGAGTATGTATGTCTGATACGAGATTTCTATTCAGAAAAGCAATGTAACAACCCTTTTTTATCGTTTTCTTTTAGTTTCTAAAGATGTTAAGTCAATTAATAAATAAAAAAAAAAACAAATCAATGTTACATAACAACAGTCATTTCATAAAAATAACTGTCACGTCGAGACGGGGTTTTCTTGGAACTGCCTACAGTTATTTTGAACAAAATAACAAGTGTACTGTAATATCTCATAAGTTACAACGTTACATAATAACAAAAGGTCAATATTTATGACAGAAAAGGTTCTTTGCTTTTTTCTCATCACACTTTTTTATTACGCTCTTAACTCCTTCATGTCTTAAGTTATAGTGAACAGTACAAATTTTTAGTACTTGTAGAATGCAATACTAAGGAAATTAGAAAATAATTTCGTCTACAAAATATTCCTATTTACGGCAAATTTGCCATGTTCCAGAGACTTATTGGCCGTCCTAAACAGGGAGTGACTGGATGCGAAAGGCGAAGAACCGTAGATTTTGGAGTAATTTGGAAGAGGCCTAGTAGGTAGAGTAGTGGACTACCATAGGCTGATTTGAATGATTAATGCTTTATGCACTTTTTCTCCACATTAACTTCAGCTGTATCCTCGGTATAAATAATACCTATACCTATTATTATAAATATGTTCTGAATTTGATTTTGTGAATCAAATTTTACGTTGACACGTTCAGGCAATAATCTAATTAGGGATACATAGTTTTGGGCATTACGAAAATACAAGTTACCGATATTTTTGGCACTATTGCAGGTGCCATGATCGTGCATGAAATATCCCGTAAATAACACCAGCTATTTCATTAAATAGTTTGCTTCATGTCGGAAAGTCCTCAACGGCAACATAACGTAATGCCTCTACTTGCACAAATTATGCTGAGCCCGGAATCCCGCTCTCTTTCTCACTCTAGTAGATTTCTATGTTTCTAAGTACACCGAAAATTATGCAGCTCCACCCTTTACACTCTACATTTTTAGTACAAAAGTTGCTTGAACTACTGATACTTACTGCTACTTATTTGAAGGAGATCAGTGCATCACCACTTACGTTGGTGATATTACAAGAGAGAAATGACGTCATTTGCAGCGTTGATAGAAGAGTGATGGAGCAGGTCAGCGCCGGGGTCGGCGCCGCCATGCGTCATCGCTAACGACGACAAATAACGTGACGTGAGTGACGCATGACATGACGCGACCCACAATATCCACATAGCTTTACATTTGACTAAATATTTGGCTTTTAATGAAATTTAAATATGAAATTGAATTATGGAAAAAGAATTGGTTTCAAGCAGGATGCAACCTAATTGCTTTTCAAAATCTACTTTTAATATGAAATTGGTAACAATCTGATTTTTAGGGTTTCGTAGCCAAATGGCAAAAACGGAACCCTTATAGATTCGTCATGTCTGTCCGTCTGTCTGTCCGTCCGTGTGTCACAACCATTTTTTTCCGAAACTATAAGGCCTATGCTATTGAAACTTGGTAACTAGATGTATTCTGTGAACCGCATTAAGATTCTTATATAAAACTAGAAAAAAAGTAGTAAATTTTGGGGGTCCCCATACTCAGAACTGAAACTCAAAAATTTTTTTTTCATTAAACCCATACGTGTGGGATATCTATAGATAGGTCTACAAAAATGTTATTGAGATTCGTAACAGCATTTTTTAGGGTTTCGTAGCCAAATGGCAAAAACGGAACCCTTATAGATTCGTCATGTCTGTCTGTCTGTCTGTCTGTCTGTCTGTCTGTCTGTCTGTCTGTCCGTCCGTGTGTCACAGCCACTTTTCTCCGAAACTATACGGCCTATGCTATTGAAACTTGGTAACAAGATGTATTCTGTGAACCGCATTAACTTACTTATATAAGACTAGAAAAAAAGCAGTAAATTTTGGGGGTCCCCATACTCCGAACTGAAACTCAAAATTTTTATTTTCATCAAACCCATACGTGTGGGGTATCTATAGATAGGTCTTCCAAAATGCTATTGAGGTTTCTAACATCATTTTTTTCTAAAGTGAATAGTTTGCGCAAGAGGGACTTCCAAAGTCTAAAAATGAGTGTCCCCCCCCCTCTAACTTCTAAACTAAGAGAGTGATAAATCTAAAAAAAAAATATGATGTACATTGCCATAAAAACTACTAACGAAAATTAGTTTGAATGAGATAGAGCTGGTAGTTTTTCTTTAATACGTCATAAAACGCAATTTTCGGTTAGAAAAATCACTACCACTGCGAACGTGTTAAAACATCAATGAAAGGTACAACGAACTGTAAGAACTTTTACATTATGTTACTTGCTGCTACGAAACCCTTCATGGGCGAGTCCAACTCGCACTTGGCCGGTTTTTTTTTCTAAAATGAATAGTTTGCGCAAGAGACACTTCCAAAGTGAAAAAATGTGTATTCCCCCCCCCCCCCCCCCCTCTAACTTCTAAACTAAGAGAATGATAAATCTAAAAAAAATATATGATGTACATTGCCATAAAAACTACCAATGAAAATTAGTTTGAACGAGATAGAGCTGGTAGTTTTTTTATAATACGTCATAAACCGCAATTTTCGGTTAGCAAAATCACTACCACTGCGAACGTGTTAAAACATCAATCAAAGTTACAACGAACTTTTATATTATGTTACTTGCTGCTACGAAACCCTTCATGGGCGAGTCCAACTCGCACTTGGCCGGTTTTTAAACTTACCTACCTAAGTGTAAGGAATATTCCAGGAAAGTTGATAAGAAAACTTAAATGTAACCATTCCAAATATTGAAAGACCAGAAATGCATTGAATTTTTTTTTGCCTTGGGATAGACTTCCTAGTACCTACTTAAGTTTTGCAAATAAAATACTTTTTTAAAGGACTGATAATAATTTGAAATCATAAAAGAGAGGCATCATAAACAAAAATTATCTTCGAAAAGAAAAGAGTAATTCGTCATATCTCTTACATAATTTTTATCTACATCACAGTTCCGTTATCTATTTAAAGAAATTCAAATTTATGTTAAGCCTTCTTTGATTAGTTATTAATTTTATGATATCATGACAAAACATCCTACAATAAATCCATTGTATGTTACCACAAAAAATTACCTACATAACACTTTCTTTGTTTGGAACAGCTTATTAAATTTTTGTCCTCTTTAAATTTTATGACAGATGGTTGACAGGTTTTGTGAAAAAAATTTTTCAATAAAAAATAAAACCGACTTCAAACAAATCCTGAAAAATATAATTTACAAAGCACAAAGTAATATGTATTTTGATTTTATCAGATTTTATTCAATATCATATTGAAGTCGGCGCCAAGTAAACCCATAGTTTTATGTAGGTATTATTCATGGCACCAACTTCAATATAATATTGAATAAATTCTAATAAATCAAAATACATAATTACTTTGTGCTTTGTAAATTATATTTTTCAGGATTTGTTTGAAGTCGGTTTTATTTTTTATTGAAAAATTTTTTTTTCATTATTTTAAGTGATGGGTGAACCGAAAAATATTTCTATCTAGGTGAAAGTTCTCATCAATACAAATCAATCAAGCCCAAATACAAGGTAGCTGCTGTAAATCATTAAGGAATTCCCTCGACTGTCTTTCGGTTCCATCATCAGATCGACTCCAGACATTCATTAAATTGTAGTACATTAAAGCAATGAATTAAAAAGTTAACAAACGCACTCTAATTGTCCCTACAATTTTCGGTGGTTGCCCTCGATTTCTCCTGAATCCCATCATCAGATCCTGACCTGGGGAAATTGGGATCCCCTCATAAGTGAACTCTATCCAACAAAAAGCAGATTTGAAATTCGTCTATAATTGACGAAATATCGGTGAACATACATGAAACATTGACAACTTCCTTTTTTTTTTAAAGTTGGATCTATAAATCTAGGTGTAAAGTTCTCATCAATACAAATCAATCAAGCCCAAACACAAGGTAACTGCTGTAAATTGTTGAGGAATGCCCTCGTCTGTCTTTCGACTCTATCATCAGTTCGACTCCAGACCTTCATTAAAGTGTAGAACATTAAAGCACTTAATTTAAAAGTTAACAAACGCACTAGTTGTCCCTACAATTTTCGGTGGTTGCCCTCGTTTTCTCCTGGATCCCATCATCAGATCCTGACCTGGTGAAAATGGGACCACCTCAGAAGTAAACCCTATTCAACAAAAAAAGAAATTTTGAAATCCGTCTATAATTGACGAAAATATCGTTTGACATACATAAAAAAAAATACATACGGACGAATTGAGAACCTCCTCCTTTTTCTGAAGTCGGTTAAAAATCGGTTGTTCTTATAACACCGCGTTATAATTCAATGGATTATCTACTAATCCTGCCAAAGCTATGTCATCAAAAGCAAAACTTGTTAAAAGTAATGAAATCCATGTATACTATACAATACTACCTTCACGCCAAATCCCTTGCAGGGTAGGCAGAAAGAACCGAGCGCCACACGGCACGGTCCATACACACCTCACTTGCTTCTTCAACTTTAATTTTTCTTTTCATGCATGCACGTCGGTTTTTTCGGCTCTTGACACCACCTTCAACTAACACACGATTAATTTGATCGTGGTAGGTGTGTTGGCCTTCCCCGACTCCTACGTCCATCCACTTTCGCGTTGTATATCTGTTAATAAGAATGTTAACTATTCAGTTCCTGCATAAGGAACCTATTGTTTTAAGTTTTACGCAATTAGCTAACTTAACAACATCTTATTGTGACCATATCCATGTTAAAAATCTTGTGATTTTTTTAAATTTTTGTTTTAAATAAAAATAACCCACATTTACCGAAATACCAACGACAATAGCACTGTAGCACATTTTCATTAAAAGAATATGACACATATTCATCAGTTTTTAGGGTTCCGTACCCAAAGGGTAAACGAACGGGACCCTATTCATGAGACTTTGCTGTCCGTCTGTCTGTCTGTCTGTCCGCCACGAGGCTGTATCTCATGAACGGTGATAGCTAGAGAGTTGAAATTTTTACAGATTACGTGTTTTTGTTGTCGCTATAACAACAAATACTAAAAACAAAAACATAATAATATTTAAGAGAGGCTACCATACAACAATCGTGTTTTTTTGCTATTTTATTTTATACTAGCGGACGTCACGCGGTTTCACCCGCGTAGTTCCCGGTCCCGTGGGAATACGGGAATAAATTATAGCCTATGTTCACCGCAAAGAGTGTAGCTTCCCAACAATGAAAGAATTTTTCAAATGGGTCCAGTAGTTCCGGAGCCTATTCGTTACAAACAAACAAACAAACAAAAAAACGAATCTTTCCTCTTTATAATATTACCTAGTATAGACTAGCTGGCGTCACGCGGTTTCACCCTCGTAGTTCCTGTTCCCGTGGGTATACGGGAATTAAATGTAGCCTATGTTCACCGCAAAGACTGTAGCTTCCCAACAGTGTAAGATTTTTTTAAATCGGTCTAGTAGTTTTTGAGTTTATTCTTTACATACATAAATACAAAAATCCAAATCTTTCCTCTTTATAATATTAGTATAGAATCTATACTATAGATATATCAAACCGGCCATAAAGGCCCCCCCTCCTTGGTGCACTATTGGCCATGAGCGACGACGTGCGCCTCACCAGGGTGCACCACGTGGAGGTTATCCTACCCAGCAACCCCCCGAACCACCCCCAAGGCGAAGCCGTAGGTCTGTTGGGAGTCCTTACCCGGGGCTCCCAACCGTAGGATGTTGGGCGTTATGTGAAGTTTTTTAGTCGGTAGGAGTCCGGCATAGCATCCATGAAGGATTTTACCTCACGTTAAAAAAAACAGTGAGCTTAAGTTATCTGTATCATTTCAATAAGAACATGGTAAACCTCAATGAAATACGACAATACCACTGTAGGCCATTTTATTTTAAAAAAATACGATAATTCTTAATCGTGAGCTGTAAACTCATCATCATCATCCAATTTCAGGCAAAGTATAACTAAGTATACATTCCGCAAATAATGAATCAAAAATAAAATTTTATACAGTGTATTTTTATACTTATGTCTAAACATTCCTAAGCTCGTATTATGGCTTTGATTTACAACAAAGGAATATTCATCTACCATGGACTATGCAAATTTTATGCCCATTGACGCGCCATTTGACCTTGTGCCAATAAAATTGAATAACGAGGCAGCATTCAATCGCTGAGATTCCCCTTCATGGGTATAAAAATAATAGAAAATCATACGAGTTTTCTATTTCGGTATTCCCAGAGGGCTTTATGGAAGGGTAGGCGGCTCACAGTTTATCCATAAACATAGGAACATTAGGGGCGATACAAGCTAAGGAAAACTGATTTAATGATACCGAGACAGCTTGTTTTATGGTTTGGGTGAAGACTGACAAGAGATCTCAAGTGCCCGTTTTGAAAGAATCTGATTATTTTTTTACAAAACAGAAGGAAAGTGTCACTCGTCGCCGCGATCCATCACGAATTCATTTCCTGTCTGTTCGACTAAATAATTTTGTTTTGAAATATCTTGCTGAGCTTGCAAGTTAATTGTACATAATATACATAAATGTGGACACCTTTATCCCCGAAGGAGTATGCAGAGGCATATTAGACGTCCACCAAGTAAATAGTAAGTTATAATACCTAATTACATAGTATAATGAGAAATTTCAACAATACTTTAATTTCTAATATATAAAATTCTCGTGTCACAGTTTTCGTTGCCATACTCCTCCGAAACGGCTTGACCGATTCTCATGAAATTTTGTGAGCATAATGAGCAGGTCTGAGAATCGGCCAACATCTATTTTTCATACCCCTGTGACCGGGAATAACATTCCACGCGGGCGGAGCCGTGGGCATCAGCTAGTAATCGTATAAAATTTTGGTGTAGTAAATTTTTGATCAAACCTGATTTGTTTAGTAACAAAAGAGGACTATTTGTAGGGTTCCGTACCTCAAAAGGAAAAAAACGGAACCGTCCATCCGTTCACGAGAAAAAGGGTATTGACAGACAGAGGGGGGCCGGACTGACGGAACCCTCGGTGGGTGAGTCTGACTAGCACTTGCCGGTTTTTTTTAATTCAGATCAGCTCAGTCATTAGGATATTTAATTGCATTGGAATAAAAAAAATGGTACAGCGGAAGTTATTCAAGTTTTTGAAAACGTTTTTTCATACTATTTGTAAGTAGGTATTCTGGTAGGTACAGGTGAGTGAATTAAATTATAGTATAGTTAGCATACTAATTGCTTTTCCAAATTATTTCTAATGTGTCGGCAGGTGTTATCTTAAATCAAATGTTCTTTGATGTAATTTCTATACATCCGTACCATAGTAGAATTATTAAACTCTGTCCGTACCGTGTAAATGAACTTAGTGCCGGTAGATGGCGCCTTTTAACAGCCTATGGTTGGGAGCCCCGGGTAAGCCCTCGGAAGGATGTGCCAAGCCTACCAACAGACCTACGGCCACTACTGCGGCCTCACCCAGGGGGCAACAAATGGCGCCTACTTTGTCCCAACAATCTGTGGATGGAATATTTCAACAGCTACGAATGTGTCTCGATAGTTCAGAGGTTGCAGTAGTTCCCCCGGATTGAGAATAGACACGGGTTGGAATCCCGCCGGAGCTTGAAATTAGTTACATTATTTACATTCATAAGCGCTACTTTAGATACAACTTTTGCTGTTAGAATGTCCAGAATAAGAATGAACGTGAGTCGCTGCTGAAGGAATATATATAAATAGATAGATTAGGTCTCATTCAAACGATTCTATCAAAACCAACATCGTGTTAAGAAGTAATGTAGGTTGGCCTTGGTGTTTAAGGAGTGAGTTGCTTCATCTAAAGTGCATGATTACCGACATAAATTTTGTTTCTGAATAATTGTCAAAGATTCGATGGGGTTGGCGTACCCTTTATCGGATACTAGCGGATGTCACGCGGTTTCACACGCGATATCCCGTTCCCGTAGGAATACGGGAATAAAATATAGTATTTGTTCAAGGCAAAGAGTGTAGCTTCCCAACAGTGAAAGAATTTTTCAAATCGGTCAAAATATCAAAAACAGGAACTCACTGCAAAAAAAAAACTCTATTTCTCAGCGACCGCCGAACGGTTCTACAATTCAAAATAAAAGAAAAAATAGATTTTTTCCAAATTGTAATATTATAAGTGACAATCATAATATTGCGTAAAAGTATCAAGTATTTAATAGAAGATTAGCAGCAGTGTTAAACAAGTTTCCCACAGAGATTTAACAAGACCGCGCGGCGGCTGCACGCGTCACAAAAATAGCCCACATTGGTCGAAAAATAAAATTTTCCCTAAATAGACGGAAATATACAAAAATGTGAGGCAAAGAGCGAGGGGCGAACGTGATGGCGTGCCGTAATGTGCGCCCCTAATTAAAACGTTAAAAACCGACCGCTTCTGAAAAACGTCAATTTCGAAGAGAAATGTGCCGTCCAAAAGATCCCCTTTCATACTTTTGTTCAATTTATTTTTATCATTTGAGTCCACAACAGAAACAAATTGCAAAGAATAAATGTAGCGCCACAAAGTTAATGTGCTTATTTTTAAACTTACCTTATAACTTTTGTCTAACGAAGGTTTTATATTATGGCGTCATTTTTTGGTCTGCCAACAACACATTTAGATATTTTCAGTTCAAGTACATATTATTATAATCACAGCAATATTTTTAATGGTATAGGTAGAGGTCATAGAGGTGAATATTACACACCTACAAATTTGACTGTAGTTTTGTTAGTCCCTCATAATAGTATAAAATATATTATAGAATCTGTGGTAATAGGTGCACAGGAGAAAATCTACAAGGAACCACATCGTAAGGCAAAAACAGAAAGGCAGATTTTACACATCTAGATGTATAATCTGGACAGTTCGAACATGTGTTAGGTAGGAGCTTGGAAAGTCACTCATCTAATAGAAGTCTACTATAGGTCCCTTACAACCTTTAGTAGACTTGTTGTAGATGCGTGACTTCATGATGAAGAGCTAAAAGTTCGAAGGTGTTTTATAAACCCTTGGAGTCATCCTTCCGAAGACGTTCCCGGAACTCCTGGTCTTAGACAGATGGACAAGATACTGTGTGGTTTTAGTCGGTTGAAGTCCGGCATGGCATCCAGGAGAAATTCCACACGAAAAAAAGGTGTTATATGAAATAATAAACGATAGTAAATTGTCACATTTGCAATACCTACTTAATAATGGATTAACGTAGAATATAGATTTATAATTGAAATTTAATTATAATAATTGACAAATCGAATTGGAATTATTGATACTGTATGGGAACTATAATATTTTTTAATATTATTTTCTTATTTAACAGTTTTTTATTAGAACACTGAGCTTGCGGGTATACACGCGCTTCAAAATCATTAGATATATGAAGTTGCCATTGTAAAAATAAGGAAGGAAGTTGAAGTTCGCCCTTGAATGCTTCCTGGGATTATTCTTCGTACCCGGGACTCTCAGCTATAGGCAGAAAGGAACTGTTTGGTTTTAGTCTGTAGAGATCCTTATAGAGACCGTCATACGAGAGAAACCGGTGATCGATTGGTTTGTGTTGTCACTTTCACTAAAAGCTTTTATCACTTGCATAGAATTGAGGACTAACCAACTACTTAGATAAATAGGTCGACTACCAATTAGCCTTAGGAATTTAGTACCTAATGGAAAAGATCAAATTGTTAATTGCTATCTGCCTATAGATATTGCCCAAAATACCGATCGCCATTGACAGTAAATGCAATGCAAGAGAATAAGCCTCCTAGTGCCGTTAAATTGGGGGTTTAGTCAACATTTGAAACACGGACATATAGCGACGGGATAAATCTAGCCGTTAAATCGATATGCAGATCTGCATCGACATTCATTACCTAATTAAAATCGCAAGCCCCTTCCGCTCGCTACATTTCTCCAGCGCGCTGCCAATAAATTTCATCCGCCAGTCGCCCCATAACGATAACCAGTTCCTCGGGAACTATCGTTCAATCTGGCGTCGATGCCGTATGTTGATCCGGTCGTGTACCCGCTCTTCGCAGACAGTGCTGTCGATACCTATGTATTATTTAGTGCCAACACTAGACCCGCGCCCTCAACTCTACACGCACAGCCCGACGCACACATCCACCGCAAATGTCTCGAGCCACGTCAGCCCACAGATAACGAGCTCACATATTCATAAAGAATAAAGAATTATCCAACAACCTCTTCACTCTCCTCACCCTCCGCCTCCCTTTTTGATCGTAATGCTCTCATTCACACTCTCCCGTTGATCTCGATCTATCTGTTCCCCTCTAAGGATTTTATAAGAACGACTCTTACGGCAACAGGCTCGGAATTGGATTATGGACTTTAATTTATTCCTGAGAAGAAATGTTTCATTTATCGTCGACACACGCTCATGAAACTCTTTAACTCGCGACGAATTGTTGCTGAGTTGCTTCAAAACGATCATTCTAGTCTGAGATGTAACGACCGGTTTTAATTCTTACATACATGATACGAGAGACCATTTCATCGCTAAGTCGCATCGGACAAAGGATCATTGTAGAATTAACAAGATTCAGGGTCCAACCCTCGAGTCTGCATCTTTATGGACGACATATTTGATTCGAAAACTTGTTATGCTTCGCCCTAAATAAATTATAACGAGAAATTGTAATCATTAAATGAATATATTTAATGTGAGTAGATGTCGCAGGTTAGCGCAGTGCGTCGGTGCAGTAGAGAAGTCGCTCGTGCGAGCATTCGGTGTCCTGTGTGCGCGCGTATCAGCCTACACAAATGCGCGCACCTCACAGATAACTCGCACAAATCTTCGCGACCTTTGCTGCAGAACTACTTTTGCATGTCTCTGTAATGATTTATTGTTCTGGCTTGAGCTTTGACAGTGTGAGGTAGACCACCGTGCCACAACGATTGTCTACATTGTATACAAATAGATCGATATATTATATTAAAAAAATTAGATCGATATACTTAAATAAAATACCTTTCTCATTATTAAGAAGAAGTTAATATATTTTACACTAAACACGTCTAATAAGAGTTTCACGGCCCACGCGTCAGAATGTTTACTCAGTTCACGATATTAATTTAAGACATTAAGACAATCTATATGAATATGGAAGCAAGCAACTATTTCATTAATTAAAATGGAAAATGTTTATTAGCGTAGGAGGTTGTGGACCCAGTTTAAGCGAACGCAGTGGATAGGTACATATTAAATACGATCACTGTGATATAATCATTAGGTAGGAAGTTTGCCTCTTAAATCAATTTTATTTATGTCTAATAACATTGGACGAGCAATTCTTGTATATTACAATTTTATTTCGCAAACATATCTCGGAAACGGCTCTAATGATGTGTAGATGACATTTAAATTTATAAATTTGGTTTTTAGTTGATCTATAATTTAAAATTTATGACACACATACATCCCTAGCACTAAATTAAAATAATGAACTTGTATTTGAATGTAAGAGATATCATCAAGATGTGACCACAACTGCTAACGGGGAAGCTGCTGACCAACAGACGATGCTCCAACGCTACAAAATATTCAGGTAGTTGCCAGAAACTGGATTGCAGTTCTGAACTGTGACCGATGTGGTCCCAGGCCCCAGCAATGAATTTTTCAGCCAGTGTATCGACTACCACCTGGTGTCACTTACTGCAAGTTAGCTCTTAGCTGGGTTACATTTTTTAATTGTTACCGTAGATCTGTGTACATTTACACACTAAAGGTGCCACCACATGGTCACAATTTATTGTACTTCTTAGAACCAATATAGAAGCCTAGTTGGGTACCTTGTAACGTCAGAGGGTTCGTCCGTAGATCAACAGGTCCTTTACACCCAAATATTAGTGTTAGGCGACGCTGATTATTTATTTTTTTTGAGCGACGATTGTTTATTGACTTTTACTTCAAGTTGTTCAAAAACATGATTTTGACTAATAAACATAAACTTTGGCAAAGTCTAAAAACAAGTTATTTGACTTAAATATTATACTTATACATACATGCACACTCGTCTACATGTCTACATCAAAATATACATAATACAGACATTATATACGGGTATACAGGTGATTAATAAAAAGTAAAATCAACGACGTGTTGAATACACAAAAAGCAAGGTGAGATGCGTTCAAATAAAATTTTATATAGTGATCGTTAACAGCGTCCCGTCCGATATTAAATGGACAGCGGTGGAGGAGTAAAAATTAAAGACAAACATAAATATCAAAGAAAAAACCTTTGAATCAAACTTGGAGCGACAACGTACCAAGGGCCCACGACTCAACAAGCGCGTTTGACGATTGGAAAGAAATCTGATATTTACCATCGGCCATAGTTTCATTGTTACTTTACAAACGGAATATTTATCTTTTATAAGATTATTTTATGAATGGATAGTTGGACACGACCTGTGGTTTATACTAAGGGTCTTCAAGTTGTTTTATGTACCTTTGTACGGACATAAAATTATAGGTTCTTCTTGTTAGCGCCTTATAGCTTTCTGTATCGACGCACAACTCCAATATCTTATCTGATATCTATCAAGTGGTTAACGTATTTATATCAATGAGGAGAATATGTGTTAAAATAAAAGAAAAAGTCGTGTCTATAATTTATATATTTGTACATGTTACATATTTATATAAAATCTCTTATAAGGTTTGAAAGGAAGTATTGCTGTTGCAAATCACCAGTAACTTGCTAAGGTTGTTTATTAAACCATCCTAGATATGTGATTCGGGCTTAAACTTAGTTACTTTTGTTAGAAGTGGAGTGGTTTATTATCTTGTATTCTATACAGCTAAACTTTTTCATTTTTGTTAACTGGGTCCGTGTTATTGAAATATTTTACAAGATTTGACCTTACAATTGTTCATAGCAAAATTGACGATCATTTTCAAAAATCATAATATAATTATGAAATTATAATAATCAATCAATCTAATAAGCGAATCGCAGTTCACTGTAGATGCTATTTTGTGAATGACCTTACTGTATAATTGCGCTTAAGAATTGGGTTACAAAGATTAATTTTGAGTTTTCCATCTCTCATCTTCGCCATGCCCTCGTATGTTTAGTCAGTTTGTTTGGGCCCTGAAGATCTCAATAGAGTTCCATCGCAAGTTCTCAAGTACTTATGTATTATGCATATTCTTTCCTTAATAAAAGTATATGCTTTTAATATGTCCTACATTATCTGTAAGATTAATATTTTTACCAAAAATTACAAGTGAAATGAATTTGATACGAGGAAGGCCGCACCGAAACTGGATTTGTAAGCGGAGATGAATAAATTAAAAGCTAAGTTATGAGCGGTCCGATCTAACAACATGAATGAAACCCCACCTCCCCCCAGTCGCGGGCACCCCCGCTCGTCCCGCACACCGACCGCGTGTGGCCTTCTACCATTGCCACTACAGGCGTGGACTTGGTTGTCACAAATCGCGTAGGAAAAAAAGAAAACACGGTCTTCAAAGTGATGCACGTAAATGCTTGCTTATTCCCGCATCTTCGTATACTTCAAGCTATATTCCACCCATAGTCCCACCTGTATAACTCTGCACTATCCAGTACCTATATTGTCCATCTCTTTATCAAGCAGTTCTTTTTTTTTTTGCTTAATCACTGCTTACATATCACAACCGAAGTGGTGCCCGAGGTCAATTTTCCTACTTTTCTAAAAAATCTGGATGTAACTCTTGAGCCAGTTTATCGAAACTTAAAAAACATACGATTATTTTAAAAAATAAGTAATTAATTCAACGATACTCACGTAATAGGTAAAAAACTGACACATTACGTACAAAAGTTGACTGTTAATTAGAGTTATTTAACAATTAGCCCTTGTTAGCAATCGATAGGGTTTGCCAGGGTTGGTAGCTAGGGCCTTGGTGATTTCCGCATGGAATAATTTTGAAAATATTTTTAATATAGGTACAAACTTTTAAGTTTACGATTGTCTTATAAAAGCTTAAATGATTTTTCTAATGGCTCTAATGTGTATGAATAAATATTATTCCATATTATTATAATTGCCTCAAGATCAGGTACGAAAATATTAAACTAACGCAGTCCGTCCCTGTTAAGAGGTGAGATGATGCGCTATCAGCGCCGGTAATCTGAGACCAAATTATTACGATTCAAAACTTGGTCAGGACCTTGCCTCGAACGTTGTGTTCCACCGGTCCCGAATAAACCAACTCTGGGTACTATTAAAGGGAAAAGTCAACATTTATAACTCAGACCCAGAATATTTTATTTGTTCAGTCATAATAAAAACGATGTCAATTAAGCCCTGTTCGAAATTAATGTGCGGTTCTTTTTTAGTATAAATTGGTAAGTTATGGCGTTAATATAGCCTATGAGAGATACAAAATACGTCTTCCTCAACTTGTACCATCTATTACTATTAATAATTTAATATTCTGTAGTATAGATAAGTTTGTTTACCTGCCTAATAATAAAATTTGAATAGGCTCTTATAAGGCAATAGATATTCAAATTTAATTAGGTGTCATCATTTTTAAACCATCCACATAACAAGTAATTCTTTTGACTCGTGTCGAGATATGTTTGTATGGTGACCATTATTTTCAAAATAAAATCTAAAGACGACATTAATTAATCTTGATTAAACTGAGATAGAACCTACTTTCTCAGTTTTATCGTAAGATCATAAAAATTTAAATTACTCTTTATTCTATTTGTACTTACTTGCATGTTGGGCACAGACAAACGAGTTCTCAGATTGTGAGTGGATATTGCCTTATTCTGAGACAAAACGGCAATATATTGTGCGGGTGTATAAAAATTCTGCTCCTCGTTATGTGTCGCAATTTAATTGAGATCTTATATTAATTAGGGTGGCGATGTGATGCACGAAGCGAATGTGACCGCCGCACGCAGCCTCTGCACGCAACTAAGTACATCACCTACATAAATATCGATTTTTTTCATCATTTTTAGCATTCTGTGCGACAGACGCTAAGAACCCTTTCGAGCAAACTTCATAGCACTTAAAACGTACATAAAAGGACCATATAGCTGATTAATTATTTATTACTTGCTGTTGCCCGCGACTTCGTGCGCGTGAAAATTGTTACAATGCCAATTTGAGTGCTCTCTGCTTAGCCCCTAGGATATGTAGCGTGATAATATATAGCCTATTTTAAGACCCTACCCCTAGGTAATATTTATGCAAAATTTGAATCAAATCTATTGAGTACTTTTCGAGATCCTTCCGGACAAAGCAAAGCAAACAGACAAACAGACAAAAAAATTTCTAACTATATTTTCGGCTTCGGTATCTTATGTTGAACACCCAGCGAGTTTTCTTTTTTAAATATTTCCAATGTACAGTTTTGACTTTTCTATCATTTTATTATATGTATAGAATAGATTTGTAGCTAGTTGGTTCTGTAAACTACAGTAATCCGTGTAGTACATTGTTATACAATTAAATTTGAAATTATACATTTTTATTGCATTCTGTGCAACAGACGCAAAAAAAATTGTGCAAACTTTATAGCAGTTGACGTTGTGGCTTGCAGAAAAGGGTCTGAACTGATTAATTATTTCAATTAACAATGTTAATGTCGCATGATGACTTTTAATGTTTTATTTAATACGGTTTGTTGTGATAAATATACCTACTTAAAAATGATGAATAAAGACTAAAGTTTGCCTTTTTACCACCGTAGCTTTTAAAGGATTTATTGATATTTTTATTTATAGCAGGTTTTCTGTCGGTGGTTAAATTACAATGTTTATCAATATCGGTTCAATAATTTGCGATTTCTGATGATTTTGTTGGGGATTTTTAAAATGTTTTGAATAAGCCTACGTCATACTAATAACCAAAAATCCCGAAAAGAACAATGTTCAAAATAATTATGTTCTTCAACCCCCATTCCCAGCTATCACCGCTAAAGGTTTCTGAGGGCGCTGATTAGCAAAAACAATATCAATTGCTTTATGCTTTTGATTGTTGGCACTTGATGAAACTTGTTACAATACATTATGAAAATTCTCTCACTTAAACTAGTGTAAACTTCTTTGATAACAGTATACAACGAAAACGGTCAGGTAAAAAGTGTAATAGTACAAAGTGAGTAAATTTTCATTTCATTTTCATGAAAATCAGCTTTTAAATAAAGCTGTACCTAGTCCGTAACAGAATATAAGTAGTTGACTAACTACATCCCGCCTTGTACTATCATTGACCCTGTCACCCCAAAAACTGATCACTGCTTCTTATTATTATTAAGGTGACACGCAGACATAGTGTCTTTGTCTTTACCTTATTTCCACGTAGCTTATGGACGTTTGCAACACTGAAAGTACCTACTACACTCGCGGTGCCATACCGATGCTATATTGTTTTGTTGAATGACGACATGTAGGTATAGTCCGTTCAGAGATATAGTACCTCTAGCACTTAGGTTGCCTATCTTGATTGCTGTGTTACCCCAATAAGTTTTTGTTTCTCCCATGTAATCTTACTTTTAGTCGAAACTTATTTTCTTCTTTTGTTGGCGTTTTTCCGGGTGTGACCATTATTTGAGATGTGGAACGTTGTGGAAGCAGCCACTTCGCCTTCGTTAGTGGTGGTAGGGATTTATTTTTTTCAGAAATTCATTAAAAATAAATAAATCTTTAAAACAATCGCATTGTAACAGGTGCACTCTCTTAGTGAAGTTAAGTTAATTGCGACATGAAAAACAAAACTATTCGTGCTAAAGGTTGAATGTTATAATCTCCACTTAATTCGGTAAAATTTCTTAGGCTGGCACTCATAGGGCGACTTTACTGCAATGCCAACACACAGAAAACGATCGACGAGCTGTCACTCAGAGGTAATATAACTGTAAACGGACTATACTTACAGATCGGGCTGTAACTCCCAGCTGTAAAAAGTTTCAAGCCTGTCCAAAATCCGATTTCATTATATAACATACCTACTTTCCCCGTACATCCTTTCGCGTGATATACAGACAAATAAACTAATACAATGTTCCGCATTTATAATTGTATTATACGAACGAGGAGAGCGAATCCATCGCGCGTTCGCGTGCGCGATGACGTGATATCGGCCCGTCACGCGTGTTTACACCGCTCTTATAACAAGTTGTAAGAGCCAAACTAACAAGCAAGCGCTATATCTTCACCTATACACCATTAGCGATCGCGGCATGCAACAATTTTCATACACCTATTTACCACCACGCACCACTTAATATTTCGCAATGTATATTTCTAGGGTTCCCCAGTCAACAAGGTAGCCTTATAGTTTCACCATAGCGTCCGTCTCTCTGTCGGTCTGTAGTCTGACTAAGAGACACTGTAATGTTTATTGGTAACTAGCTGATGCGCGCGGCTTCGCCGGCGTGTAAGTTGGTTCCCGTTCCCGCTTCCCATGGGAACATTTTCCCGGGATAAAAAGTAGCCTATGTGTTATTCCGGACTTTACTCTACCCTTGTACCAAATTTTAGCCAGATCCATTTAGCCGTTAGAGCGTGATTGAGTAACAAACATCCAAACATCTTCACAAACTTTCACATTTATAATATTAGTAGGATTTTTTGGGTTGGAACCCTCTGTGCGCGAGTCCGACTCGCACTTCGTTGATGGTTCTAGCCTTCTAGGGTATCGAGAACAGAAGTAGATACCTAATTATTATTGTAAGGTAAAATAAGAGCACTGCAGAAAATATTAATAAATGATATATTAAAATACAATTTGTAAAGCAAAAACATGACACCCCATAAAACCATAGAACACGGTAGTGACAGCAGTTCGTTCCAAGATTGGAAAATATGAAAAACTTATGCGTATCTATGTGGCGACCGTTATATTTCAACAATTATATGCAGAGACAGGTCACGTCTATACCATATACGGATAAAAGTGGATACGTTGACCAAAATTATTGATAATTACCTACCTATCTAATTATCAAATAATGTTAGTCAACGTACTATCTCAAATATTAAAATATCTGTGTCTTGGACGGACAACGAAACTTTAAAATTTAAAAAATCTTAACGCTCTTTGCCGCAATTACTATTGGACTCAAAAAAAGCTACCATTGATGCTTAGTGTGTATAATGAACTACAATACAGGTGGCATCATCTGCACTTTTAGAAATTTAAACATTATTAATAATATTAGAAAGCGTTATGAAATTAATAATAATTAAAGAATAGCAGTCATACAGGAACCACGGGAGAAATATGATTACAATTGGAAAATCATTAAGCCGATAGTCAAAGAACGGTACAGCCCGTGGAGCTGCCTTTTATGTAGAACCGTCTAGCAATATCTCTAATGTAGGTCTTAGGCTCGAGTCCTGGGACATCCTTCCAAGGGCTTGTCCGGGGCTACCAACCATAGGCTGTAGGGCGTTACATGAGGTTTTTTTAGTCGGTAGGAGTCCAGCATAGCATGAATGTCATTCACGTTAAAAAATGTAGGTCTTAGGTTTAAAGGACAAGGCCTAATTTGTATAATGTCGTGTGGTGTGAAAGGCAGTTCATAATGTTGTTCAAATCCACGGACACCACAAAATGTGGTTATGTGTACAGATAGTAAGAATGCTTTGCATCATATTGCTCCATGTGCCTCTGGATACAGAGGTACACCAATATAAAAAAATTTTTCAATAAAAAATATAACCGACTTCAAGCAAATCCGTAAAAATAAAATTTACTTAGCACAAAGTAATATGAGGATTAGTAGGATTATATCCATGTACACTCACCATCATCACAGCCAATTTGTGCACACTGTCCTGGCATAGGCCTCCTCCAAAGATCGTCCTGTAACGGTGTCCCAAATATTCGTTGTCAACTTCGATTCTTGATTTTCCGAACGTAACCACACCTACACGACATTAGTTTGACATATTATCAGTCTCGCCATAATCATTTTTGGCCAAACTTCCAGAATCTCAGCCATGACTACAATAATATATCGGCAAACCGGAGGTAAGTGAGGTATTCGGCGTTTATGTTAATATCGTGTGTCCCTTCCAATCCTGAACCCACATCTTTCAATGCAGTAGTGAACAGTTTTGGAGATATAACATATCCCTGTCTAGTTGGATGGATCTGGAGATCAGGTATTGGGTTCGGACGGAAATTTTGGCATTTCCACAAACGCCAAGCATGGTCGGTTATACTCTTCAGTCTGTATTATCTGTCACAGAGTATGTATGAGGTCTATGGAGCAGCTGTTTCTAAAACTGGCATGTTTGGGAGGCTGAAAGTCGTCGAACTTCGTGCCAGCGTTTGTCAATAAAATGTTTTCTAAGGTTATTACGAATCGTCTAAGCGAATTTGTTCCGCTATTCTTTAAGGAAGACTCTATCTCTATCGCATTTTACCCTCGGGTATGACGAATTTAAAACATCTGATGGCCCTAGAACAGGCATCTCTACGTGCCTTGCAGAAGCTCAGCTTCAACATTTAGGGCCATTCTTATCTGTACAGCCAGACATCCGAGATAATATTATGTCCTGTATAGGTAGTACCGGGTTTATCTGGCTCTCTTGGGTGTTTAGCCAGATCGGCAACGGGTGCTTTTCACCCTGGCTCAAGGTATGAAACAATACAGTTTTGAAGCCAGCGTTGTAAATACGTAGAGATGCTACTTTTTCTCGTCTATCCCATGGTACGAGTGTCAAATATTTTAGATTTACTAAAACCATTTTAAATTATCTATCCTTAATACTTACTTATTATTATTTAAATTAGAGATGTAATTACCTAGTTACGCAAATACTAACTCTTTCATTGGTCGTAATGAACTCAATTTAAGTGCTTGAGTGTAATATTTAAGTAGTGGCAGAACATTAATGACATCATAAAATTTACATTTTAGAACATCTTACTTATTATGAGTTTTTGAATAGTAAAACAAAGTTAACAAGGTCGCACAACACGGCATGACGGAGTGACGTACATAATTTGTACATAAATGAAGCCTTTCTTCCTTCCTTCTTTAAATTCCTGTAGTGATCAATCTTCCCGTCTTATTTTCACACTCTTCTTTCTCTCGACGTTCACTCTCGAATGCATTATTAAAACTCACACTATGTAGCCCGCAGTCCGAAAGATATACGGATCTTGATGATGTTTGGCTGAAACATGAAGGATATGATTCCTTACAAGCGGTTTTTTTTCCTGGCTGCACGCGAGGTCTGCTCTAAAAGTACTAGTAAATAGGTATCTTTACTTTTCAGATTGTTGGTATCGAATGAGCAATAACTCCACTTTTCAACGCGATATTTATAACACTACGTGTTCGCCTTCATACGAGGCATCCTCCAACCACTGCTTGACTGCAAGTGCAGAAGATCCCCGCGCTTTGCTCGGCCTTTGACAGTACTACCTCTCCACTACCCTCACCTATCCCCGACCTATTGTTTTGGCTGTGTTGCCGGTTTGAAAATAAATTTAGTATTAGGTAAGTGTGAAAATCGACCTGTTTGTTCTACAATGCACTCCGCTCAGGTATTTGTAATTGTTCTAAACCGCACCACCTTTTGTCTTTTTTTTGCTTTATTTGTCTTTATTAAACAAGATTTTTGGTGTGCTACTTGGTTTTCTTTATACTTACTAGATATAAAGAACACCTTGTGGTTTTTCTTTATACCACTACGGTGGCAGACAAGCATACGACCCACCAGTGTCACTGGTGGTCACCGTAGTCTATACAATACGTAGTTTCTATGTAATCAGCAAGTGATTTTTTTTTGGATCGACGCTCGCTTCACTATTATGTATGCACCACCACACACGACTGGATGTCGTCTAATCTGCGAGCGACTCGAGCGAGACGATTCGTAATAACCCTGGAAAGAGCATATTAGATCATACTCAAATTAAACCACATGCGTTTACAACGTACTTAAATACTTTACAAAGAACACGAACAATAGCTGACTGCATCAATGTCTGTTACGACCCGAACCGAAGCAGTCCTATCCAGTTCCATTTCAGGTAAGACCTTGGAATGGAACTGGACTGTAACATTTAATCTTATTTAAGAGACAACTGAAGAATGAATTACCAATTGGTGGTTCTATGGGTTCGGAGTTAGGTCCACAATGAATGTAATTTCGAATTGTATTATAAAAACCGGCCAAGTGCAAGTTGGACTCGCCCATGAAGGGTTTCGTAGCAGCAAGTAACATAATATAAAAGTTCTTATAGTTCGTTGTAACTTTGACTGATGTTTTAACACGTGCGCAGTGGTAGTGATTTCAGTACCGGAAATTGCGGGTTACGACGTATTAAAAAAAAACTACCAGCTCTATCTCGCTCAAACTAATTTTCGTTGGTAGTTTTTATGGCAATGTACATCATATTTTTTTTTTAGATTTATCATTCTCTTAGTTTAGAAGTTAGAGGGGGGGGGGGGGACACACGTTTTTCCACTTTGGAAGTGTCTCTTGCGCAAACTATTCACTTTAGAAAAAAATGATGTTAGAAACCTCCATAGCATTTTTGAAGACCTATCTATAGATACCCCACACGTATGGGTTTGATGACCCCCAAAATTTACTGCTTTTTTTCTAGTTTTATATAAGAATCTTAATGCGGTTCACAGAATACATCTAGCTACCAAGTTTCAATAGCATAGACCTTATAGTTTCGGAGAAAAGTGGCTGTGACACACGGACGGACAGACAGACGGACAGACAGACAGACAGACATGACGAATCTAAAAGGGTTCCGTTTTTGCCATTTGGCTACGAAACCCTAAAAAGCTGCTGTGGTTTATACCGGACCAAATAGTTACTTTTAAAGATGCCTGTAATATTCTAAATTTCTGTAGTAACAGGTGATAGTTTTTAAAGATAACCGTAGAAGGGTGGTTATAATTACAGAGATGCGTTCGAACGATCTCTTCACCTTTATGTGTAGGTATTATAATATATAATGTAGTACATACCTATGGACTGATTAACCTGGCTTCAAAAGATTAAACGGTGCTATTGTGGGTACATTTCATAATTAATTAAACGTCCCGACATTGAACGGAGGACGTATTGTTCGTACGTTCCAAAAGCTCGTATGAAAGCTTCACAAAAACTATGTCACCATTGTCAACCGCACTAATGCTTCATAATTGTCGTGATATTTCCTTTTCATTGAGTACAGCCCTCCTTACCGATAATTTCTCTTGTCATATTGCATACATGTACCTGCTTACAAATAAGCGCGATACACACAATATGACTATTTTCCACACAAATATTATTAACGTGTTTTTATACAACGCAATCTATATCATGTTAAGCTAAAATAAGACATATACAACGCAATCTATATCATGTTACGCTAAAATAAGACATCTGATAACCTTTTGAATATAAACATAGAAAATCGACTCTGAATTGAAACCCAAAGTCACCGTAGGTATGCTTCCGTACGTGCAGTTCGGAACGAAGGTATCGCCATTCCAAACTGTTCCAACGAATTAAACGCTAGCAGAGGCTCTGGTGGGGCGCCATGAGATCGACAGTTCGAACTGGCGTGCCAGCGCGTACGCATCGCTCGTCCAGTTACGTGTAAACGCAAATTTAAGCAGAAATGTAATTTCAATAATTTTACCGCCGATGCCAATTAGGTGGAAAATATAAAGCGACAAGGATTTAAACGAGTGTGTGTGTGTATTGGCAAGGTGTTAGTAATATTGACATTTCTGGTTGCTATTGGATTAAAATTATCATGTACTTATCGAAATTAGGATTAATGAATAATTTTACTGACATCTAATCTATACTAATATTATAAAGAGGAAATATTACTTTCTTGTTTGTTTGTTTGTAACGAACAGGCTCCGGAACTACTGGACCGATTTGAAAAATTCTTTCACTGTTGGAAAGCTACACTCTTTGCGATGAACATAGGCTATATTGTATTCCCGTATTACCACGGGAACGGGAACTACGCGGATGAAACCGCGTGACGTCCACTAGTAATGTACTCGTATAATTTTAGTGATATGTATTTCGAAATAATTTTAGAGACATTTTAAATTGATAAGTCTGGCATGTTATATGAAATGTATCTATTGCTAGTTATAGCGGTAGGTCATAATTGTATAATTTGACATTGACTTACTGCCTTCATTTACGATTTTTTATGTTACCCTTTACCTATGATTTCTGTTATGTTATGTTTCAATTTAAGATCACATTTCTACACAATTTATATCGTTCTGAAATAAATTGAATTAAATTGAATATGCGTGTGTGTGTGGTTGTGTCCTACTTTTTTAATAATGTCAAACAAAACCATTAATTTTAATGATATTAATATTATGTAACAGTAATACTATTATAATTTATTTTTGTCAATATGGTGAGATGAACGAAGCTGAGGGGATCAGAGAGATACTATAACCTGGACTAAGACAGTTTACAACGGCATCTTTGTCGTAGCTGCAGTCTCGTAGAGAAACATTATTGAAACACATTCCACAATTTAATTTAGTTTAACACCACCTGATCGGTTTTGCTTTAAAGCATATTCTATTACAACAAGTTCCATCAAGTGCCGACAATCGAGAGTTTAAATGAAATGTGTCTGTGTCTAGCTTTACCTTATGGTCTGTATGGCTTGTAACTGTGGTGGCTAAAAATTTTCAAGGTTTTCTTCTACCAGTTGGTTTTTTTAAATCTTAATTTTCAGAAGCACAAAAAGTTTCCTAACTTCCGAATTCAGAGCCCGAAAATGTTTTACGAACCCCGGAATGCGAAATATCAGGAGACCGCATTCCAAGCTGTGGTCATATTTTTAATCGCAATTTATCAACACAGTTTGATCCGTAGTCCAAAACTAACAGATTGTACGGTGGTATGGATCTCATTTGCAATGCGCGGTCCGAAGTGCACATGTAAACGCCGCCGTGCATTCATTGTCCTACACTCCTTCAGTCTACGCAGTTCTTAGCTAGATGAAAATACAGCGCAGTGGGCTAAAGATTGTGTAAATGAACTTTCAATAAACTTGCGTGAAATAGTTTGTGAGTACAGATTTATCTGTGATTGATTGGTTTAATTTATTGCAATGCATCTGATTGATACTTCGCATCTATTGTGGTTCCAGTAAATATTTAGACGACTTTTTCTGATTACTTAGATAGTGTTGATGTATTTATTAACCACCGCCGTTGTTTTTCAGCATGCTCGTACGTAATAGTAACGCTAACGCAGTGGCTTATAAAAATACAGTAAGTAAGTTCTACACAATTATTTTTTTACAATAGAATCGTTAGCGTTTTTAATTTACCTTATTTCTATATATTTTATTTTACTATGTACGAGATAAAAATAACATGATTTATCATTTCAGATTTTACCTAGTGTGGATCGATTCTTATGGTGACATAAAACATAGTAAGAAATACAAACAAAAGGCGGGATAATGTCCCTTAAATAATATAATATTACATGTCACGAAATTAAAGCTTTATGAAATCGGATATTTTTGTCATATCTTGTTTTATTGCGTTTCAATAGAGAATTACTGCGGTACTGAGTAGGGCCTTTCAATTTACTAAATGTATGAGGGTGGAAACATCTTACGGAGACCGACGCGACTGATAAAAAATGAATACCCATAATTTTATCATCAAAGCTATCCATTTAATAGTTACATAAACTTTAATGTTTAGTACCTTAATGGTAATGATAGATAAAAATATGTATTTACTCAATAAATATCACCCATGTTTCAAGATAGTTCAACCTTTTTAAGTTACTTAAGCAGGTATAATAATGTCACTATATTGTCCCTCTGAGAACACAACAGAGCTTACGATAAAACCTAGCATTCGATTGATACAGAGACAAATTAATCCAATCGTCTAATACAAAATCAGTGTGCGTAACAATTTAAAATTTTGCACAAATCTAACCGTATTTAAAGTATTGTATTACATGATGTATTAAATAGGCTGGTTGACAATGTCATGCGGATATTATCCCACAAAAAATGTCCTCAAATGTCCCGAGGATTTTCCGCTTCACGCAGTAGTGCACTCTCTCGGCCCGGACCTGGCAGTTGACAAAATATTGCATTGTTCCTATTATCTGCGCAGTATTTATTTAAAAACGTTATTTAAATGGATGATTTTAATCTTATACAGTTGAGGGAGCTATTGTACTTATCTTAATATCGTTACACATTGATATAGAACGTCGACGGTCTTTTGGAGACAATGGATTGCATCAAAGTATAGAGATATTATGAACTAGATAATATGTAGTAGGTATCGAGTATGTTATTATATTACCTTAACTCTGGTTTAAACAATGATATTATATACATATGGGATAGGTTACCTTCATAAAATAACGATTTTTTTTGTAGAGCCAAATAAACGTATAAATCCCTATTACCTAACTAGACTGTGAAAGCGTAATTTAGACACGGATATAGTCACTTTCTTTATTAAGATAAGATAAGATAAGATAATTTTTATTTCGAGTAACCACACTCATATTTTGTTAGTAAACACACTTTTATCTTAATTCTAAGTGTTAGTATTTACGTGTTTTGCACAACAGTGATTTATGTAGGCACAATCTACCCGGTCCGCGATAACTCTCAAAAGGGAGTTAGAGCTAGCCCTGACTCTGCAGACGAGGGAGGTGGCACGTTTCCGCATTGTTGTATAAAAACAATCTACTCGTGCCTGCGCGAACATCCCCGACGCGCTGCAGCGCCAGGGCAGCCCCATCAACCTCCTGAAGGCGTTGTTGTATTGGACTCGGAGAGCCCCGTATGCCCTTTGTGTATAATTAGCCCACAGGCTGCACGTGTAAAATGATGTACAGAATGCTTTAAATAAAGTAATTTTAACCTCGGGAGAGCAGCGTACAAACCTGCGAGCTATGGCATTAGCCCGGACAGACAGGGCCCTCCGTTCCCTGTGAATATCAGCATTGTCCTTGAGTCCAGCGGTGACCAGGTGACCGAGGTATTTGAATTGATTGACTCGCTCGAGCGAGATACCTCCAAGCTTTATAGGTGGGACGTTATCACTGTACCCAGCCCCGCTGGCCTCAAAAACAATGTACTGACTTTTCTTTATGTTATAGACTAGCCCATGTTCTGCAGCGTAGGCTTCACACGTAGCCAATAACTTCCTCAAGCCACTGACTGACGCACTCAGCAGAACCATGTCATCCGCGTAACTTAAGTTATTGAAACATGCTCCGTCTATGTGACAACCGACACGCTGGCTGCTGAGTGCCTCAATCAGTGCATTAATATACAAATTAAAGAGTACTGGCGAGGTTAACCCCCCCTGCCTCACACCGCACTCCAGCTTATATGGCTCAGATAACGCTCCGGCCCATCTCACACTATTTACCTGATTTCCATACCAGTACCGTAGTGTATCCAGGAGATCCTTAGGAACACCCGAGGTCTCGAGCTTTCTCCAGAGCACTCCGTAGGAAACCAGGTCAAAGGCCTTCGTCATGTCTAGGAAACACGCAAACACGGGAGTCCTACGAGTCGTGTAATACTTGATGGTATGCTTGAGACACAGAATAGCGCTTTCGGTTGACAGACCAGGCCTGAACCCAAATTGGTTGTCATGCAGTTTTATGTATTTATTTAACTGTGACTCAAGCACCCCATCAAGAACTTTAGCCAATACAGTGGCCAACGAGATCGGTCGGTAATTTCCCACGTCGGACAAGTCTCCCGTTCGGTTTTTCACAATCGGGACAACTACCGTTTTTATCATGTCCGATGGTAGGTATGAGTGACTAATGCACAGATTAAATAATAGAGCCAAAACCCTAGGTAAATGAGACCCAGCGTTTTGTAAATGCTCAATGCTGAGCCCGTCGTGACCGGGTGACTTACCACGAGATGAACAAGTTATAAATTTATGTATTTCCGCCACGGTAAATCTGGTATTCACCCTGCCACGACCGACAACATCATCATGCACAAGCTGAGGCCCTCCCAGACGTGACTTCACAAAGAAGTGGTTCTTAAAGCGATCAGCTATTTGCTTCGCATCACTCAAACCGTCCACACTCACAGGCAAGCCGGGTCGAGCATTGCACTTTTTCGTACTTTTCCAAAAACCGCGAAAGTCACGTTTGGAATGATGAGAGGCAAGGATATCCATCTGTATTTGTGCCTGATGATCCTGACACCACTTTAATCGAGATTTGAAAATTTTCCTACTCTCTCTCATCTCCTCAAAAATATTCCCGGTCTTTGGTTTCCCACTTGACTGCCATACCTGAAACTTCAGCCTGGCTTCCCCGTGAGCGCTTCGGACGTACCTATTCCATCCAACCACTTGTCCAAATTTCTTTCTAAAAGTACTGCGATGTTTATTGTTTATTTTTTTTTATTCCTACAATTGTGCATATTGTGCATTTGAGGGCACAGTTTAAGAATGGTAGTGCGATATCTACCTTTATTTTGTGTACAATATCATTGACTTCAAACCCATAAATTCTCGATGGCATGTCACCAAATAATAGTGATAATAATATCGAGGTTCGTGAAACCAATTTATTACCTTATTACTTCGTTCACTTTGTTTAAGTCATCCGGCTATCACCCATATCGCTGACCATAAATTCAAATTCACTCAGTGACTTCCAATAAAGGTAATGAAGGCAATCATCGGCAACGAAACCAATAAAATAATAGAAATAAATTTGATATGACCGACATATGGTGACTTTAATGCGCAGCTAACCCTGTTATTGCTGTCAAACATGCGACAAATAGCTCAGACTGAGTTCCATTTCATTTTGTCAAACGTTGATTACACAGTATTGGTCCGTTGAACGACAATGAAAACAATCTACATCAAGCAATATGTTCACACCCCTTTGAAGTTTTCGATTCACTGCGATGACCAAAAAGTAAATTCCAGTTTATTATTATTCCATTACCCGTCACCCCATTTTAAAAAATATGTCATCGGATGACGAGTGGGGAAGATCCCGGTAATCTGCGAGCAGTGAGCGACATTGCAGAGCGGTGGAATACTAAATGTATTTATATAAAATAATTTTCATGTTCGACAAGTCGCAACACAATACCCTATATTTTTTGCTGTGCCGATAAATTGGTAGGATTATCTTTTAATGGAGGGCTCATGTTTACTTGTCGCGATTGCCTATGACTGACATGATTTTATTAACAACATATCGATGTTTCGGTTCGGGTTGGAAAATTTCACACTGACAGGAGCAAAGCTTCAATAATTCAGACGGTTTTATTTCAGAAAGTATTAATGCCTATTTAAGTTGAGCGTCAGTTATTACTTCAATTTAGGAGTTAGATAGACAAGATTATATATTATTCAGCATATGGAAGCTCTATTGTAGGGATCATGAGTGAAATTTAAAGCACAATCAAGTATTTATAATTGTTTGACATTTGTTTTCGCTAATGCCGAAATCCCTTGTTACTTGCACATTAAATTATTAGTGAGGCAAAATAAACCGACGATCAATACAATTTACTAAACATGTCTTTAAAGATCTAGGTTACCTTTATTGTTACATTAAATTGGATGTCACTGTCAGAAAAATAAATAGACACGAAAATTTTTGTCACATTTTAGTGTCTGTTTATTTCCATTACAATTTTCCCAAATTTCAATTATTTATACTAACGGCATCCCTACAGAATTTCAGAATTTCAAGGAAAACTACGATTTCAATACATTAGCTATTTCCCAGATAAATTGTTGGGGCTACGCTCCGTAACGCCCGAAATTATAAATATCCCTGCAATTACAGAGACAAAATAAAAAAACGGCATAAAAATATATTTAGCCTTTTCTATTACTGCATAAACTAGGCAAAGCGATGTTGTCAGAATTATTACACAAGTTATTGTGTGTGACCCAATTTTTAACGTATTTATGGTAACAGTCTAATCTTCTTTATATCATCACAAATAATCGCTTATAAATCCCTTATTAGCGAAGAAAAATATTTTTTTGCTGTGACATTAAAATGCGTATTGTAGATTGCGAGACGTGCACCGGATCTATGAGATGTTATCTAGTCGGAGTCTCCCCGTGTTTACACAAAATATTGTACGACACAATGAAATTACATGACATCTGTAGTACAAATAACGGGAATATCTTTATTCATACCGCGACGCGGCGCGCAAATACGCTCCCCTCGCATTGTCACCGCTACGACCGTCTGCTCACTGTCGCTACAATGATACTGTAATAAACTATATTATTTTTATCACATTAATACGACATAGCAATAATGTTGTTAGAATGTTTGCATATTGCTTTTGTGCAAATTTGTAGAAATGATAATGGCTGATAGGTGCTTTAATAGTTCATCAGCGAGCTTAGCGTTAAGTCTACATTTCAGGATAGTAAAATTTCTAAATCCAGTTTTAAAGACCGATTTACATATTGTGGTGTTGAGGGTTGTTTCTTATAAAACTGTGTAATAAGGTACTATATACCTACTAGGTAGATGACGCTTATCAATGTACCTAAACCATGGTTCGCTGAAGACATTACTTAAAACCCGAAATTATTGTAAAGTTTGTCCCAAGAGTATTGCGGTCATTACAAAACCCTAGCTATATCCCACTGCATCGCCAGTGCGATCCCAGCAGCAACCATTTAACCCATACATGCCTGTATTTATGCTGCAAAGCGTTCATGTCAGCCTATGACAGTCCATTGCTGAACGTAGGCCTCTCCCAAAATACACCACAATATTAGATTTCCCGCCATAGTCATACAGAACCACTATATTAGTACACCGCTGTTTATTGACATAGCTGGCTGATTAAGCACGTTAGGGGACTATTCCTGTCTAAAAACTGACAGAGTAGACGATTTCTGGAGTGGAGACCTCGACTCGGTTACCCCTCCATTCCGCCCTCCCAACAGATGAGCGGACGACTTAGATAAGAGGTATACATTCTGCAGTGAATGAGTGGAGACCTCGACTCGGTTACCCCTCCATTCCGCCCTCCCAACAGATGAGCAGACGACTTAGATAAGAGGTATACATTCTGCAGTGAATTGGTTTGATTGATGCGCTGTTATTTTACAAATTGTGGAATAAGTATTGAGTGCAAATTAGGGGTAGAAAGCTTGGCCTTCTCTCGTTTTCCATAAATTCATTTGTACTAATATTGTTTGCCATAATCATCCCCGATCATAATATTTACTTGCACTATTATCATTTATACTAATAACGTTTGCCTTAACAACTCAACAGTGATAACTTTTATTTGCCCGCTTTATATCCCGCTTCCCGTGGGAACATTTTCCCGGGATAAAAAGTAGCCTATGTATTTTTCCAGACTATACTCTATCCCTATACTAAATTTCAGCCAGATCCATTCGGCCGTTAGAGCGTGATTGAGTAACAAACATCCAAACATCTTCACAAACTTTCACATTTATAACATTAGTAGGATAAAATGACTTTCTATGACAACATATATCATAATAATTAGTTTCCATAAGTAACACATCTCATAATCGACTCTTGACATAATCAAAATTTGGTATAATATTGTAAGGTCGAAATTAATAATTGATAACACCCCGACTCAGTGCAATCCAACTCGTAAACCACCCAGAAGTATATTATGGTCAATAAAAGTTATAGAAAATGGCATTATTGAAAACGAAAATTATGGCAAATACATTTATGGATTTAAATTACTATGACACTTGATCGATTATGACCAATGGAATCAGTGAAAGTAATTTTATGTCATTTCACGATTATTGCAACTGAAGCGTTATTTCTAATGAAATTATGGCAAATACCAGTATGGCATATGAAATTATGGCATATGAAATTATGGAATTTTAAATTATGGCAAACATTAGTAAACCAGAAAGCTTAGTTGTCAATGCGTAATCAGAGTGAACTTTATCTTTCTATTTTTTTTTTACAGGAGAGAAAATCCTACATGGACTTCTACTCACTAAAAAACCTCACAAATCCTGCCCAACAGCCTACGGTTAGAAGCCTCGGGTAAGGTCCATGACTCCCAACGGCCACCACTGCGGCCTCACCTTGGGGGGGCGGGAGACTGGGTTTGTGTGCTAATACGCGTCTTTGGGGGGTTTTTGGGTGTTATCCCGCTTCTTAGAGATGGGGGGGGGGGCTCACGTCACGCTGTCGCGTGTCGTCTAGGCTTCTGTAAAAACGGTCAGCAGCCCTCTTGCCGTCCTCAGGCCCCCGGTTATGGAGGCCGATAGTCTTGGGCGAGAGTGAACTTTATCTGAGATTTTTATACACTTCACAACTATTTCTTCAATAAATCATATTCTAAGTCTTATTTTGCTACTTGAAATCAAAAAGGTTATTAAAACTAAATTAGTGAAGGAGGTCCAAATTTTCATAGGTGATTGAAAATATGCATAAAGTCTTTATGTACATACTTTAACTAAATAAAAGAATATTAAAGAAATAGATATCTGCTCAAATGCAAGGACAGTAACATAATATCATAACAATGAGGTTCAAAAGAAGATTCTATAAATAGTTTTTAAACCCCGAAGTAAAACTGTTTTCGTACCTACTTACTAATTTTGGCATTTGGTGCTTTTGCAGTCTTTCATTTTTTGTGCACTTATTCACTAGGTTTTTTACTTTATCATAATGGGCACATCAGGGTCTTTATCACATCAGGGTCTCCCCTGATGTGACGGCCCGCCATGCAGCCGAATTTGCTTTGCGGGCCAAGTAATTTAGCCAGATTACTTGACCCGCAAAAGGCAATTGCCGTCAGGGTGGTATGGGGATACCGTAAGATCTCAGTTAAGGCGGCATGTCTCCTAGCCGGGACCCCGGCTCCCAGCTCTACGAGGAAACCGTGGAGACTTGAAAGGTACAACTTGAGCAACCAAGAGGGGAAACACCACAATCGGGGTGGTAAGACAGGTCACGGACGAATGTCTGGACAGGTGTCACAGCGCTCTCTCTTACCAGTTTTCATAGATGCTTACCGGGCACAGAAGCTTCGGCAAAAATCTGCGGCGAATACACCGGGAAACCAAAGCAGAGTGCTAGCACTGCGCTCCGTTCATTGGCAGAAGTGCACAGCGTGGGCCCATCAGCGCTAGGTCGGCCCATCATCGCCAGGTCCTTGTGACAGGTCTGGGGGTGGAAAGTCTCTCTGAAGACCATGGAGTAAGTGGGACACCACTGCGGCTTTCTGCAAGCATGTCATGCTCGTGAAGGAGGCGGCAGGAAGGGAGCGGGAGAGAACTCTCCCACCCGAGTTCCACAGTCTGCGAGAAGTTCGCCTCAGACTTGTGTTCGCCCAAGAATATCAACCCCCAAAAGATGCGGGATAGCACCCGAACTCGTGAGGCCGCAGTGGTAGCCAAGATCTGTTGGGATTCCTGGGTACATCTTTCCGAAGGCATATCCGGGGCTATCTGTAAGATCCCGTTCGTAACAATTACCTCAAAGTTCTTTCGTATTAAAAAAAAACTGTAAAATAATATGTGTAATAAGTACAGGCACGCCGACAAAGAGTTTAAAAAAAATTTCAAACGGACTGAAGCCGACAATGTTATGTTTTGAAAAGATTTTTGTAACAAGTTAAACGATTGTTATGTTTGATTTATTTTTTAATATTTAGCACGCCAAAATGACGGTGCCGCGCCAGCCTGACGGAAAACCTGACGCAAAACGGACGATACGGACGCCTGACGCAAAACGGAGCGTCTGGACATGTTGGTCTTGGTCTGAACTTGGAAGAAAAGAAAATTAACGTCATGTTTAATGAGCACATCACGCCGGGCCGGGACCAATCTACGGCGAAGGATCGAGGTTTGAGGCTGTCTAGGAGTAACCTATATTCAGCAAGTTTTCACGTTAGGAAAGTGCTACCTGGACAAAGGATCTGGTTGGACTGGGCGGCGGGCGTTTAGCAAAGTACGTCAGATTTTCAATTTGCCTATACCGCAATGCCTGAAGACGAATGTCTACAACCAGTGCGTCCTACCAGTTATGACTTATAGTGCGGAGACGTGGACACTTACGGTGGGGCTAGTCCATACCCTCAAAGTTGCACAGCGAGCTAAAGAACGAGCCATGTTTGGAGTATCTTTGAGGGATAAACTCCGAAATGAGGTTATTCGGTGCAGAACCAGAGTCGTCGACATAGCTCGTAGAATAAGCACATTAAAGTGATAATGAGCTGGCCACATCTGTAGAGGAACCGATGGCCGATGGAGCAAACGAGTTCTAGAGTAGAGAGCGCAAACGTAGGGTACGAGGTCTACGTGCCAGATGACGATTTAGAAAAGCTCGCCAGCGTGCTATTTTGAGAACAAAATAACACGCTGGCGGAATTGCGGACAATATCTAGTTCTTCATATTTTTTATAAATATGAAGAACTAGATACCTAGTACCCGCAAAAATATTGTTTTCTATTGAAACCGAAACGGCTCTTGAAGATAAATAATATTTGTAGAAAATTCACCAAAAGTAACAAATGACAATTTCAAAGGGATGCAGAAATTGTTTTATGGCAAGTAAAGCAAAGGAAACGATTTACAATAAATAACGTTAATATTAGAGTTACTCCCCCATATTGATACCGATACCCCATGCGCCTTCGGCGAAAGCGGGGATACTCAACCTTTTAGAGAATTCAAATCTTTTACTTGTATCTAAAAAAAAAATGTATGTAGTCCTGTCGTGTGAAAAGGGTGAAGGTAGCCTGAACAGATTAGTAAATTAATATTTGTCTTGAATTATTTAGTAGCTCAAACCTCGCTCGTTGAATATATCAAGCAACCTTTCTGAAACAAAAGTTGATCATAGATTTCAATGATAAAAATTTTTCAATTTTTTTCAGATCCTTTGATTTTCACTCTCTACACCAATTTTATCCCAATCGATCCAATGAATCCACTGCTATCTATGAATTGCCTTACAATTTATGAATCAAGATTAAATTCGATAAAATAAAAACTGCTACCTGTAGAGTGTCTGACGTCATTGCAACCCGCAACCCCTACCACACCATTTAAGTTAACAGGAAACAATTTGCACTCACCATGTTTTTTTTTTCATATCGTATCAGCAGCACACCAAGTTTCATACAAATCGAAATTAAAACTTCAGTTGCTAAGTAGTGGAAGGTCCATACTTTGAATCCTAGATCCCGTTATTGCATCGATCGCAACAAGGTAGATTCAAAGAATGGAAACTATGGAAATGTGACGTTTTAAATTTATAGTTACCATAGGACGAATTATCGTCAGTATGATAGGTAGAAGAGACGAGCTCGGAAACTTAAAATTTGAAGTGCAAATTAAATCTATCAATCACCAATGATTCTCTGGAAATTTTCTTCTAAAAATTTTTTATCATAACATAATATATTTTGATCGCAATAGTATTACGATCTAAAATTAGGAATACAATTAATACGAGTACATTCAAGTATTTGCCAAAATGATTGCAACTGTAGTGTTGAAGTTCTTAGTGCGTAACGTTCCTTTCGTAGCGAATTGCAAGGTACATAAAATATTCCATGTATGTACTAATTTGTATGAAAATCGACACATGCACAAAAGTATTATTCTTACTCAAAGATTGAAGCAAAAGGAGCGGCAGTTAAACTTCAGGTAATAAAAACTTGGTGCACTAGTTTGCGAACTACAGTTTGCAAGCCCTGATTAGACGTAAAAATAGTAAAATAGTCGTAACAGTGCCATGGAGCACCACTATTAGTTTTCTTTACAACTTTTATTGACAATACCGTCTAATATATCTATTTGCAGTTTTTCATACATGTCGTGATTATTTGGTACGTACTTCTAACTTAAAATTTGTTAGCGTTTTCAACTGACTTCGAAATAAAGGAGTAAGTTATTACTCGACTGTTTTTTTTTACATATTTGCTTAACATAACTCCAGAAAGGTATTTTTTACTTTAAATGCTAGAAAAGTCTGATAGCCACAGATTACAGTAGTGGTATAGTTGTCCCAGTTGGCCGAATTTAAGTCGTGAATAAAACTACTACAGATTGTAGCAATTGTAACCCCTCAAGCTAAGTGTTAAGTGTACGGATAGCCCTGAGATAGGATATCCTTGATAGCTTTTCCATTAATGAGCTGTTTTGTGCTTCAGAAGACACTTTATATCGTTATGGGTGGACTAGTATTAGTCTGAACAAGTAGCCTACCTTTTACGTAAACGCACGCACCTATAGATTATATCAATCCGTCAATTGACTGGAGTTTTGATAATTCAAAATCTTTTTTTTTTTACTGGCTGTGTCTCCTACTCTTTGAGTGTGATATACTTCGAACTCCGGTTACATCACACCTAAACCCTCCAGCTAATCAGTGTTAAATATTTTGATACAAACTTTCATGCCATACTTTACAAACTTCGGGGTAGAGTTTTGGAAAATTCCAAATTATCATTGAAGAGTGCTGAATTAAAAGCTAATAGCAATTTTTTTTGTTTATCTGTCATACACAATTTGCCACGCCGTTTCACCCTTTGAGAATATGAATTTCAAAAAAGTACCAATTATTGTCAGTGGACTTCTACATCACAAAAGAAAACCACAGTGCAATTTTTTTCATGTTTCTCTGTAGTTTTGACTGAGCGCGAGCGTTGCAGCGTTGAGGAGTCAATCAACTATATTTTTTATATACTCTGTACGCCAAATTTGTACAATACTGTGATTTCGAAATCATTGTGTGTTAGAAGAAAGGCGCGAAGATACGAAGAGAAATGAAAAGGTTGGCAGGGTGTCTTCAAAAAAAATCGCAAGAACAAATTGCACATGGTGCCCAGCGGGTGGTGGAAGTTTTCGTGGGTGTCGTACAGTGTAACGAAAGGATAGGGTTATCTTCATATCTGCGATCCAAGAGCATATAGGTATAATACAGTTAGCAATCAACACATTACACAGTTTATATTCTGTTAAAATTGGTCTAATTACTTCAAATATTAGCCGGAAAAACCAGGCACACAGAGAAAAAAATTGAAAAGTTGATAGGTAATTATAAAATTAAGAATTTTTCGATGCCTCAATAGGATTTTTTTTTGGTGTTTTTATGTATGAAATTTACATACCCTTACTTCATTTTCTTATGTATAAAGTGTATAGTAGATAATTATATATATTTTTATATACCTATTTGGTAAAAAGTTATTAATTTGGCATTACAAATAGAATGTAGCCTAATATCAGCAGTATGTTGTTGAAAATGAGGAAATAGAACTGCTCTATATATCATAATATTCATAATTGAACTATTGGAATAATACTGGAATAAAGGTTTTAAAGAATTATGGCTATAATATAAAAGGCACCTTCAACGGAATGTGCGTATTGAACACAATTAAGACATAAATCATCAAGTGAGGGTCAATTGTGTGTCGAGGACGTTATGACTGCTCGGGTTCGATTCCGGGTCGAATCACTCATTGCCCTGCGGCCATTAGAAATGGTCACCAATTTATCATTAAAGCAATTTTTACAATAATTGTTTGCTTTGTGAGAATGGCACGGTGTGAAATATGCTCTACTTGTGTGTGTGCTCTACTCATCGATACATGAAAGTATTATAAAATGGATGATATCGATTTTCCGGTCAAAAAAATATTTTGACAGGAAAATCAATCGTCGCCGCGTCGCTTTTTTTACGTATCACTATTTGGTACAAAAAGACACTTGATTGAGTTCCGGAATTCCGGAATTCAAATACTGAATATTGAAACCCAATTCCGGAATTGAAAAAGGGTCTGATGCTCAAGCCCTAGTCTGATCCAAATCTTTCATATCATATATCATATTTAATATACCTTCGTTGAATGTAAACTAAAGATAACAAAAACAAAGGAGGATTAACGCAATATATCTGCAACATTAGATAATGCAGTTTCTATTGTGCTTTTAAAGCACTTTAACTGATATTCAGCACTTAATAACTTTTGGACAATAAATACTTTTTCAGAACCTATATTTAAGCACTGAACGTTTTCCAAAAGACAAGTGTGCATTTCGATAAAGTCCCATAGCATAGACTTAAGCTTCTAAATTCAAAAATAGAGCAACTTGGCGATAATACACGCACTGGTCATCGGTCCACCCACGCACACAAAAGAAGCGTGGGTGCAAAGATTATTCTCATTCAATTGAACGGCATTGTGCGCCGGCGCATGCCACTTCCATGCCACCTCTTAATTACCGCGCAGCTGCTGACCCGGGTCCATCTGGATCATCACCACCTACACCGATATCTCTGATACAGGGTGGTAAAAATAAGTAGAGCATGTATTCAAGTCGTGCCTTGTAGAAATTCTAATAGTCCTTCCAAATATATAAATTTAATGAAACAGAGAATAATATCATAGCAGGAGTTGTTAAACCAAGGAGAAGTGGCTTAACAACTCCTGCTATGATACAACAATGTTATCTCAATGAATTTATATTTATGGAAGGATTATTAGGATTACTACAATATTCTGGTTGACTTGAAATTTTAACAACAGATGCCACAACCTGTATCGGTCTATTTCAGCACGGTAATAGCTTCATTACCGTGGGAAAAATACAAATCGTGAAGGTGTGAAATGTGGGCATTTAGTATGACTCTGCCTACCCCAAACTCTCTGCCTTAGGATTTTTCTTAACTACTAAACAGAGTTACACTAAACAGAGTTTAACAAATGATTTTATGGTTCGAAGAGAGTTGTATTCCTTTTAACTAAACGTATATTATCACCCCTGCGATCACAGCGCTTGTAACAGTCCTGAAATATCGAAATACATAGATCGGTAGTAAATATTCTAATAAGTCTGATATGTTCGATTGGTTAAAAGAGTTTTGATCGCACGCCTGTTTATAGGCTAGATAATATCAAATTATAATTTTTAGGCTGCCTCTACCTTTAACATGTCCATGAACTAAAAGTTGTCATTACTTAATCATCACCCGTATCTCTACTGACCGTTACAAAAAAATGGTAGTTGTAAAACAAATCAAATTTTCATGTAAATTCTGTTGTAACAATCATGACGTGACAATTACGAAGATGGATCATTACAGTAGGAATGAACACGCTGTATTCGGCAGATCTGTGTAATACAAGGTGAGAGTGTCCAGTGACAATAGAGCGCCAGTTTTGAGTGGCCAGACGTCCGGCAAATCTCATTTGTGGATTTATCATTAACCGTATTTCATCCACCCTTCTCTCCATAGCCTATTAAGGGTTATAAATTTTATATCCGCCTGCCATGTTCCAAGCTCTCCGATGTTTATTTATCGTAATTTTATTTATACACAATGACAGACAAACCTATATTTCGCATTCCATTCGTAGCAATCTCGTATTATGCTCATAAAAGTGGAAAAAAAACATGGGTAGGTACAGTCGAAAGAATAAGGAGCACCCTAATCGCCCCCTTATCGACACTAGCTTTTGTCTTAATTCGATGACGAGTTATTTATGACTATGTGCAGGCTACACTTGCCATAAATAATAGCATTTTAATGTGAGCCCGTAGAGTGCTGTTCTGTCAAAATTCACATAAATAATGACGACCCGACGAGACTGATCTTATCTTGGTATAGCGACAAGTCTACGACGCGGTTATAAACAAAAGACGAACTCTAATGACTGAATGAGCCCTCGTAAACCCTTAATATTTACGCAGTATTCTTTCAGTTCACCTTTTGAGAGGTTTTATAACTCGGCGAGGAGATCTACCCGCTCCGAACAGGCGCCTATGTCAATCGACGAGCTGTATCTGATTTATTCATACCACCCGATACACATGATCGCTTTTTCCGATATACATTTTTTTGAGGTTCAGTTTTTGTTGCCGATCAGATTTTTCACACACTGGAAAGTTTTCGTTTTTGAAGTGATTGACAGCCTTGACAACTTGACGGTTGCATTTATCAACTTGACCTGATTCTACTCACATACCTAAACAAAAAGAAATATACACTCTTCAATGTTACCACTTTTATCTAACAGAATTGTTTTTAAAATTTGTCACAATTTTGTGTTTACTTTATTGTGTATATCGGCTATAGATATCGGGTTGCAATTAAAACTGTAGTTAAACCACATTCGTTAACTACCGTCCAGCGTCTGGGAGGATAAATACAACAGATGTGCCACCCCAGCTAACTCACCACTCACTCACGGCACTCGCCCCAGCGTTTGCAATTAGTAACTTATTGATGTTTTACAGTCGTCTTATAGATAATGGTGAAAACTAAAGAAGAGACGGAGATCACAAATCTGGGAGGTCTATTTAAGGATTTAAAGTTAACTGACGCAACGTCGGATAGGTAAGCGATAACGATACAATATTTATTGTCACCCGACGTCCGTCATTAAGATAGTGTCAAAACTAACTGGCACGCACACACGCATTACGGGGCCGGACAGAGCACTCATAATTATTACTAATGCCTTAAATATGTCAAAACAGGAATCCAGGTAAAAAGGCGTAATTTACGCGCGTCCGATAGAGATTTGGCAGTTGGCGCCGTGGTGCGCACGAGCATACCAGTCGTTCGCGAAGAGAGGCGCCTACTTTTTGTCAACCATTGTCTTTTAATATAAATAGGAAATGTCCCTTTTTATGGAGATCTAGTTTACGGCACTGACAATGAAGGCATAAATCTAACGAGTGCGTCACGATACCTCGCCGATGATCGATCGATAAACATTATTTATGTACTTCCGTTGGGTAACACACGATTGGAGCTGTGGACGTGAACAAATTCGTAGAAATGTGCCTCGAATATGTCAACATTAATTCCTTACTTATGGCGATCAACATCACCTTGTGATTTTGCTTAACACATAAACAGGTATTGAATGTAGTCATTGTGACTCAATCACCCAAAATGATATTTTTGGGCGTGTCTTAGTATTTTATATTTCTCGTAGAACACAAAAATTCATGAAGCAAATAGGTGTGTTATTTATTATTATCTTTCAAAGTATGTTTTAGCAAAACTTACCTTAGATATCTTCAAGCAGAGAAGATCTTAGGCTCGTCCAGTTTAAGGGCCACTGTCAAATCATCCTTATCGTAAAATTGCCTCTCGATCCCTAGATTGACAGCCAGTGTCAATTTGGCGAGCTGAATTCATAAAATGTTAAAATAACGCACGATCCATAATTTGTACCTGCTAAGATTTTAGTAGTAAGTACAAATTAAACGCAAATAAGAGGTGCAAACAGGAGAGTAAATATATGATCGACATAATTAAGTCGAATGTTAATATAGAGAACAATGCGGCTCATCCTGCGCGCCCAGCTCGGGCTCCAATCAACGTGCCTGCACCAGAGGAGCTGATTAACGACAATAACTCGGCGACAACACCAACTTGACCACGTTTATTTTTATTTGAGGCCCTTTCCAGTCGATCTCTAATGAATACGGTTTATCTTCAAGTTTATATAAAAAATAAATCGCTTTTAACTGAAGAATCACGCCTTAAAAAAGAACGCTTATTAAAATTTATTTCTCTCTCCTCGCGGCACTGTCGTGTACTTCGCTTCGAATAAAATTAAAAAGTCAAGAATTCTTATTTATTTTAATACAATAAACCGCAATCGCTGAATAAAGATAAATAAAAAGCAATAAAAAATAAAATCGCATTAGCAATAAACAAAATACTTCAGCGAATGTGGGCAGAGCGAAGAGCACGCACTCCGAACTCTGTAGAGTCGATAGTGCACCCTATCAATCGTATGAAGCATATACCGCTGTAAATAAATATTGCCGAATATGTTTGAAAACATAATTCATTGAGCCTTTTTTTTTATATTACATGTAAAACAAATGTTAGAAAATAAACGTATACAGCGTGATGCAAATATAGTTACTATATTTTTTCTGATCATTTTCTTATCTTAACATAAGAGAAAACCATTAAAATGGCAGGATTTACACAAATGCATTGTGACAGTCAAATAAATAGAGTATTATGGCGTCTCCACAGCGAGCCGTTATTCGATTGTCACGAGTGCTACCCTCGTCGGCGTTTTCTTAATTGTGCCGAAATATTTATTTGATTGCGAACTTTGCAGCACAAACGTGCAACCGGAATGGTCATCGGCATCCTCGCCGCCACCACAATAGTACCGCCATCTCACCTCACCGCAACTCATTGTTACTAACTAAAATCTATTTTTGTATTCTACCTACTAGCTAGGTAGTAGTAGCAAGATAAGAACATAAGCTTCTGAATAAACGAACCATATATTTCTCAAACAGTATCGAAACAGCATATTTATAGTTTGTGACTTGTAGATTAATTTTTGACTGGCTTTCCCACAAATGTGTCCCGTGGGAATAAAAAGTAGCCTACAAAACTTTCCAGACTTACGTTGGTCGTCATTTTATAAATCAAGTCAATCCATCGATTCGTTACGAAGACGTGAGAGAAGGATAAACCAACAAATAAATAGGAAAATTTTATAAAATTAGTAGGTACATACTATAAAATCATAGATGATGTACAAACTATCTAATATACTAGTTTGTAAACCAATTCTTCTATTGATTTTTTATCAAATAATTCTTATCAGCACATAAAAGTTTGTTACATGTCTCGAGTGCGCATCGAACATTATCTCGATACACAAACAATTTAGGGCAATCAATTGAACAGCCACGTTAAGTATCCAAGACATTCTACCTTCAACTCTGAGGCAGGCGACGCGCGAGTCGTGTCCGTCAGCAAATTGCGGTATCAACGATCTAAATGGGACAGAATCGATACTGGATACATTTGTAACAGAGTAACCACGCATTGGGTTCTGGTTATTCGCCGTGAACAAGAGATGAAATAAAGTATGAAAATGGACGCGCGTTCGAAGCGACGCGGACACAACTGTATGGTCCCTGAGCCAACAATCGAGATCTGAAGCGCTGATATCGATGTCAACTAGCAGCCTGTCCTCGCCGTTCCCATGATTTGCGATGCCGTTCTAATCGTAATAATTACGGTCTATCCATCAAACGGACGTATGATAAACATGCGACTCGGGAATCTGACCAAGAAATGGTAATAGTTATCAATCTGTTCGTGCCGACAGCGTACGCAGTTTGAGAAATCGCAGAGATCATTTTTTGCGTTAGTGACGTGTTTATGAACGTTCCGTTATAAATTCTCTTTGATCTCATCTAACATGTCACATTCATGTCTCGATGTAATTTTCAAAGTATATTGGAACCACTGACGGCGCTCGTTTACATATTTTTATTGCTCTAATTTCTCTACGCATCGGACGTAACATTCGTCAACGGTCCTAACAAAGCTGACTAATTATCGTGGCGTGGCATGTCGTAAAACAGTGCATATTGACGGAATATAGAGAGGCCGGCACACAGTGCTTAATGACATTAATCACATTGATTTATTGTGGTTCCGAGTTATTACAGGCCGGTGGAGGTGTGCTGTGTGAGTGCACACGTATGTATGTGCGGGTACGGGCCCCCGCGCCTGGCTGCGTGTGCTTCTTGTGTAAATGTTATACCTACTCTGATACAGGATGATACAGAGCACCTGTGCTCCTATTCATTAAACATATTTCTGTTTTTCCATGTGACTTCATTTGTAGTAAACATGAAATTATACAGCTGGCAAGTGATTTAACTGTTATTTACTACTCATAAAACTAAAGTATCCACTGACACCAATCAACTGTAAACCAAAATTTGCACCCTAGACGTATTTTTTTTTTCAGTCACCGCTGAGGAACATTTCACAGTAACGTTATGAAATGGAACACCCCAGCTAGCGTAGACGCTAGTTCACGGACGGCCCAGGACGTATGTGTGTGTGTATGGCATTAGGCAACAATTTACGCTGTTTGCGGCGTGTTAATATTGATTGGCTCGCTTTATTTCGACTCGCGCGAATCTATTCACTATACACTATGTAATGTTCAGATATTTCTAAGTTTATACGCCTCATTCTCATATTTCTCATAACCCCATTTTCTGGTTTATTGTTTCTCTTTGATCTCTTTATTCGAGAAGGCAATAAAAAGTGAGGTTTTTGGCTCCGCGTAGTTCAAACCGTTTTGTAAGTAGGTTAATATATTAGTTTTCACGCATTTATATCGATCGGTGTGAACGCTAGCTTTAATATGCGGGCGTTTTGTAATTTGTCTTTTTATTGTATTACATTAGAATTTTGTTGTTAGTTTCGTCTAACGATAGAACAATTACGTTAAATGACGTCATATTTAAAGTAAGGCTCGCGAATTCCTTATTATATTCTGTAAAGGCCACCACAAACGTAGCTATCGCTGCAGTGCTGCGCATCAAAGCTGCCTGCCGCGTTGATTCTGAGCGCAGCAGCAGTGTTGCGCTGCACGTGTTGGCACATACATACAGTCACGCCTTTCCCCCGAAGGGGTAGGCTTAGGCATATTATATGCCCACATTTCACCTTTAAGATTTTGCCCCATGTAATGTGGCGTGAACTGGGAGATGCCTACGTCCAGCAGTGCACTGCTGCTGAGTGCAGAATGCATTCTAAAATAAATCTCAAAATATATGGGGATCAGACGTTCTGTAGCAGCAATGCAGCGGCAGCAATGCTGCTTGCTGCCGAGTTTAGACTCATACCTTTATGGAAGAAATAAATGAAGTTCGGTGTAACAAATGAAGATCGACAAAACAAATGCGGATCGTTAAAATAAGTGAAAATTTTCAAAACAATTAAGATTGTGAAAACAATTTATTGAAGGTCGATGTAAGATCTAGTTGACTCCTTTCATGACCATAGGGCAGTAGGGCTGGCCTATTTCTCGTTCAAAGAATTAGTACCTATGTAATAAAACGTGATTTTTTGCCTTTTTTTGGCATGCAACCCATCATGCACGAATCCGACTCGCACTTGGCCAGTTTATGGGATAGTTAGACTGAAACTTAAACATCCTATACATAAAATGAGCATTAAAACTGTGCGCTGGCAAGGACGGCCGAGTGAGGGCAAAATATAGCTCCCGTGTGTGATAGCTTGCTATAATATAATATATATCTCGATATATTAATATATATTATAGCTACGTATGTGATGGCCTTTAAGCTGCGTCTTATATCATTTGGGATATAGCGTCTGGCGAGACAGATGTAGCACATAATATATGAACCACATTGAACGTAATAACTAGGTGCCCATCTCTTGCCAGTGCATGGTAATCAATTGAGGACGCGTCTCACATAATCCAGTTTCCATATAAAGTGAAAATCAGGTGTGGGAGTAAGTCTGATGACAGCATTTAGATTATGTAGTTATACTTGCATGTAGGTACCTAGTTTTTTTTTTAAATAAACAGGTACTTGGATAAGTCAAATCAAAATGAAGATGAAAGTTGCGAGATTTAATGGATGAGCAAAGCGTAGACCCATGTATTGTGTATGGCGTACATTGGGTGAGGCCTACGTCGAGTCGACGGCCACCAGCACTGATCTGCCATAGGCTCATTCAATCAAATGAATAGTGGGTTAGGTATCATCTGGCCAAGCTACATTTTGGATATTTTAGGAGAGGACATTTTTTATCGTAATGGCTGTCATTCGCATGTCATTCGATTGTATTGATTTCCAAGCTTCTATTGTGTGAAAATGATAGGAATATCTAAACATTTACCTAGTTCGTCAAAAACCTATGTTCTGGGACTGAAGATAGGAAGGTAAAAGGTTATGTGTTAGTTTCAGAGTACCAACTAGTTCTCGAGAACTGACTATCTTGCTTACCCTGAACTAGTTCTAAACTGCCTACATCCCAATACATTTATAAAAAGACTAGCTGATGCCGATTATATTGGTTCCGTACCCGCTTCCCGTGGGAACTTATTCCCGGGATAAAAATGTGTTATTGCCAAATACCAAATTTCAGCCAGATCTGTTCAGCCGTTAGAGTTTGAAAGAGTAACAAACATCCACACTTACAAACTTTCGTATTTTAATATTAGTAGGATAGTAGGATTTTTGTAACTATCCAATAACTATTAAAATGTTAAAGGAAATTTTGATCCTTCATAATACTCATTACAAAGCTGGCACCCCGTTCTATTAACTAGCCTCGCTTCCTTAAGTCATGCAAAACAAGTACCATGTTAGCATTCCCTAATGAACTAAATGCCTTTCATCACAATGAATTTCCTCGTCAAGTTCTGCGATAATAGCCATTGCTCAAGTATTTAGTACAACAAGCGCCGTGCCCCATACGAATCACATGCACTAACTCGCTCCTCGCATATCAATCACTACATTATAATTTCATAATGCACGTTTGTCAACGTAAATAATACGCAAAATTTATGTTACGAGGTTCTCACCGTTCTATGGAGGCACATCGAATACTTAATAAGACATCATTAAATACAGTAACAGTTCGAGTTCCAGTCATATTCATTTGTATACGTGGGTATAAATTCAATTACGCTAAGGATACGTAGAGATGTATAAGTATATAGGTGCACAGGACCACGATGTAAACCGTGTTATGAACACGAATATAAATTCATTTCGTTATTTGCATAAATTGCTATTTAAACTGTTTTATGGCTTGTTTGTTCTATACATGAGCTGTAGAAGTCACACGCTGCAGTACGTGGGCTGGTGTATTCAAGGTATGCAGTATAAGGTGCGCGGAATCTTGAAATACATTTAGATATCGCTAAATGTAAAACGTTTCTTTTGCTCTCTGGTTCCTCTTTTGTTGTGGATTATAAAGGAGGGTAGGTAAAGGATTCTACTCCATACCCTCGATTCCTCAATCCTAACGCACACCTGTCAAGGCAAACGTCAACTAATTGTACTCGTAACGTAGGAATGACTCAACGAAGTACTCAAGGAAACGCATCTATCTATTAAAGATATGGTCGCTGTGACAACATTATCATAATATGTATATTTAGGTCAAACAGGTCGCACAATGAACACTAACTAAGCATAAAAACACCGGCCTATACTATACCCATATAGAACCTCCTATATTAAGAGTCTGTATGACGCCAAATAGACTATTACCTTGATCTAGATCTCAGGACTCATGAGGTCTAATGAATTAAAATTTTAACACAGACAACTTCAGTTCATAAACTAAAAACTCACTAGGCTAAAAACACGATTAATGATAAAATCCTCAATAGATTTTTGTGTTGAACATACCTCGATTTCTTGAAATTTTAACCTAGATCTCATAAGTTTTAAGGGGCGGTTAACCCGCACAAGTAGGCATTTGGCGCTCCCCTCGCCCCGGGCGCAAGCCACACCGCGCGCCGGCAGCGGCAGTCCACTCTCATGCCACAGTATAAGGTATAGTAGAAAGAAAAAGCATGCTAACTTTGTTTGACGTAGTAAATGCATCTAACTTTGTTAAGTGTAGTGATTTATTAGTTTCGTAAATAAAAATAAATGAGTTAATCGTAAATAAATTATGTATATTATACTATTATTTTTAAGCTAAAGAGTTTGTTTGTTTGTTTAGTTGTTCTAACTCTAGAGTCTAAGAGACTGCTAGTTGAATTTCAAGAGTTTCTTAACAGAATGTCCATTTTTGAAAAATACCAAAATATATAACATCACGCTAAGGCGAATAAGAGCTTAGCAGCAACGAAACATTTTTCGACAACTAGGATATTTCATTTCTTTTGAGAGTTTCCGTTGCGTACGTTTGTTACAGTTGCGTAAAAAATGTAAATTACATAATAGCTGGTCATAAAAATTTCTAAAGTTTTCTAAAGTTAGTATGCTAAGTATGAATCACGGGATCATTGTGCAATCCAAAATGGCTGCCGCGGTGTAATCACAAAATTTCATGATGGGTGTCGTTTAAAGGGTTTTTTGGTATGCTGAGTACGAATCACGTACTAATTTTGCAATCCAATATGGACGCCGCGCCGTAATCACAAAATGTCATGATGGGTATCGTTTAAGGGGTTTCTTGGTATGCTGAGTACGAATCACGTGATAATTTTGCAATCCAATATGGGCGCCGCGCCGTAATCACAAAATTTCATGATGGGTGTCGTTTAAGGGGTTTCTTGGTATGCTGAGTACGAATCACGTGATAATTTTGCAATCCAAAATGGCGGCCGCGTTGTAATCACAAAAATTCATGATGGGTATCGTAAATGGTAGTATCGTAAGTATGGTAGTATCGTAAATCATACGTAGCAGACTGTAGTGTAAAAGAGATAGAGACACAAAAAAATAAGAACCTTCTTAATCTAAAAATAAACAGTTAGAGCATTTTTTTAACTTTTTTATTATTTTTTACGCGAGGATAAAGTAAAACTGGGTCGCGATACTTTATTAAAATGCTGCTCTTATATGGTTGTATTGACAGTATTTTCTTTTGTAACCTCAAAACACTGTAAGTAGTTTAAGGGGCGGTTAACCCGCACAAGTAGGCATTTGGCGCTCCCCTCGCCCCGGGCGCAAGCCACACCGCGCGCCGGCAGCGGCAGTCCACTCTCATGCCACAGTATACAGTATAGTAGAAAGAAACAGCATGCTAACTTTGTTTGACGTAGTAAATGCATCTAACTTTGTTAAGTGTAGTGATTTATTAGTTTCGTAAATAAAAATAAATGAGTTAATCGTAAATAAATTATGTATATTATACTATTATTTTTAAGCTAAAGAGTTTGTTTGTTTGTTTAGTTGTTCTAACTCTAGAGTCTAAGAGACTGCTAGTTGAATTTCAAGAGTTTCTTAACAGAATGTCCATTTTTGAAAAATACCAAAATATATAACATCACGCTAAGGCGAATAAGAGCTTAGCAGCAACGAAACATTTTTCGACAACTAGGATATTTCATTTCTTTTGAGAGTTTCCGTTGCGTACGTTTGTTACAGTTGCGTAAAAAATGTAAATTACATAATAGCTGGTCATAAAAATTTCTAAAGTTTTCTAAAGTTAGTATGCTAAGTATGAATCACGGGATCATTGTGCAATCCAAAATGGCCGCCGCGGTGTAATCACAAAATTTCATGATGGGTGTCGTTTAAAGGGTTTTTTGGTATGCTGAGTACGAATCACGTACTAATTTTGCAATCCAATATGGACGCCGCGCCGTAATCACAAAATGTCATGATGGGTATCGTTTAAGGGGTTTCTTGGTATGCTGAGTACGAATCACGTGATAATTTTGCAATCCAATATGGGCGCCGCGCCGTAATCACAAAATTTCATGATGGGTGTCGTTTAAGGGGTTTCTTGGTGTGCTGAGTACGAATCACGTGATAATTTTGCAATCCAAAATGGCGGCCGCGTTGTAATCACAAAAATTCATGATGGGTATCGTTTAAAGGGTTTTTTGGTATGCTGAGTACGAATTACGTACTAATTTTGCAATCCAATATGGCCACCGCGCCGTAATCACAAAATTTCATGATGGTTATCGTTTAAGGGGTTTTTGGTATGCTGAGGACGAATCAAATGATAATTTTGCATTCCAAAATGGCCACCGCGCCGTAATCACATAATTTCGTAATGAATATCGTTTAATGGGTTTTTTCGAATGCTGAGTACGAATAACATGATCATTTTGGAATTCAATTTGGCCGCCTAAGCTATTTAGGCCCACTTGCGCGGAGAGTCGAGTTAAATATATAAATATAGAGTTAGTAAGCTCTGCGTTAAATAAATAACTTCTTAACTCTGACCACGTCTTGCACAGTTGCAAATTGGCACGCGTTTAACTAACTCACAGTAAACCGAACAAGTTTTTTTAGTCTGTGTCGTTACATGCAATCCAACCACACACAAATGTTAGAACGAAGAATGGAACATGTGTCTCTATCTCTTTTACACTACAGTCTGCTACGTATGATTTACGATACTACCATACTTACGATACTACCATTTACGATACCAATCATAAAATTTTGTGATTACGGTGCGGCGGGCATATTGGATTGCAAAATTATCACGTGATTCGTACTCTGCATACCAAAAAACCCCTTAAACGATACCCATCATGAAATTTTGTGATTATGGCACGGCGGCCATATTGGATTGCAAAATTATCACGTGAATCGTACTCAGCATACCAAAAAACCCCTTAAACGATACCCATCATGAAATTTTATGATTACGGCGCGGCGGCCATCTTGTATTGCAAAATTAGTACGCGATTCGTACTCAGCATACCAAAAAGCCCCTTAAACCATACCCATCATGAAATTTTGTGATTACGGCGCGGCGGCTATATTCGATTGCAAAATTATCACGTGATTCGTACTCAGCATACCAAAAAACCCCTTAAACGATACCCATCATGAAATTTTGTGATTACGGCGCGGCGGCCATATTGGATTGCAAAATTATCACGTACTTCGTACTCAGCATACCAAGAAACCCCTTAAACGATACCCATCATGAAATTTTGTGATTATGGCACGGCGGCCATATTGGATTGCAAAATTATCACGTGATTCGTACTCAGCATACCAAAAAACCCCTTAAACGATACCCATCATGAAATTTTGTGATTACGGCGCGGCGGCCATCTTGTATTGCAAAATTAGTACGCGATTCGTACTCAGCATACCAAAAAACCCCTTAAACGATACCCATCATGAAATTTTGTGATTACGGCGCGGCGGCTATATTCGATTGCAAAATTATCACGTGATTCGTACTCAGCATACCAAAAAACCCCTTAAACGATACCCATCATGAAATTTTGTGATTACGGCGCGGCGGCCATATTGGATTGCAAAATTATCACGTACTTCGTTCTCAGCATACCAAAAAACCCCTTAAACGATACCCATCATGAAATTTTGTGATTACGGCGTGGCCGCCATGTTGGATTGCGAAATTATCATGTAATTCGTAGACATTTTAATGCATTAGGTAGCTGGTTACCATGTCGTGATAACACTTAAAAAGTAAAAGATCACCACATTTTTACCATGAGTCGCGTATGTATTTGTAACGGTTAATCTAATCACATTTTGCCCATTACTGATATTTTTATACTGTGGCGCGATTTCAACGTAATTTGGCATAATAATTACGAAATAGTTGCGAAAAAAACTGACACAGGTCCTGCCTCCACAAGCGCCAGGGCGAGACTGATCGGCCGTCAGCGGCGCAATTCTATTGCGTTTGGTAGATATTCGTACATGATAACTATGTAAATAGTTGTTTATAGAAAAACGCTCGGAAAATGTGTCATCATCATCATCAAGTGCCTCTCCATCTACTGGAGGTCGGCCGTCAGCTTAGCGAACTTTCTTCTATTTTGTGCCAAGCGAAATAGCTCTTCAACGCTGGCAATGTTCGTCCACTCTCGGATGTTCCTCAACCACGATTTCTTTCTTGCTCCAGCGCGCCTCTTTCCCTCTATTTTGCCCATCATTATTAACTGGAGAAAATGATATTTATCGTGCCTCAATACATGTCCGAGGTACGCAACCTTTCTTCTCTTAATGGTTTGTAAGAGTTCTCTATTTCTACCGACGCGCTGAAGAACTTCTATGTTGGTAACCTTCTGTGTCCAGCTAATATGGAGCATCCTACGATAGCACCACATCTCGAAGGCTTCGAGGTTTTTCTGGGTATCGGCTTTCAACGTCCAAGCCTCGCTACCATACAACACTACCGACCACACATAGCAATGAAGCATTCGCACTCTGAGCCCTATCGACAATTTACGGCTGCACAAAACCTTCTCCATTTTCTGTAAGGTAGATCGGGCGATTTCAATCCGGGTTCGAATCTCTTGTTCACTGTCCCATTCTTCATTCACCCAAGCACCGAGGTATTTGTACATACGCACTCGCTCAAGATCTTCGCCCGCAACTCGTATTCTGGGGTTTAGATCATTGCTCCTGGAAACTACGAGAATCTTGGTCTTTGTCGCGTTCATGCTTAATCCCGCTCTCATGCTAAACCAGCTGACTCTATCCAACAACTTCTGCATGTCCTCTTCCGTCGAGGCTATCAGTACGGTGTCATCAGCGTATCTCAGATTGTTAACTATTTTGCCGTTTATTTTGACTCCGACGTTTAAATTTTCTAGTGCTGCTGATATTATAGCCTCAGAGTATAAGTTAAAAAGCACGGGAGACATAACGCAGCCCTGTCTGACCCCACGACAAATCGGTACTTCATCGGTCTCAGTGTGATCCACTCTAACAGTTGCCCTCTGGTTCCAGTACAAGTTCTTAATAATCCTTATATCCTTGCTGTCCAAACAGACCTCCCTTAAGCGCTCCATTAAGATGTCGTGTTTTACGCGATCAAACGCCTTCTCATAATCAATGAAACACAAAATGACATCAGTCTGCATATCTCTGCATTTTTGTACTAGGACGTTGAGGGCAAACAAAGCTTCACGCGTACCCATGCCCGATCGGAAACCAAATTGACTGTCTCCTAGTTGTTCATCGCATTTTGGTCGTATTCTATTATGAATGATGGTCAAGAATACCTTTAGCACGTGACTCATTAAGCTAATTGTACGGTACTCATTGCACTTCTTAGCTTTCACTTTTTTGGGTAAAGTGTGTATAAAAACTTAATACCTTTAATTGAGTGCAAAAAAAATATATAAAATGTTAATAGTTTAGCCACAATATTGAAAAAACTTTCCTGAGAGAGTCAACTTTGGGATTTTTTTCTATCTAGTGAAATTTATTGGATCGTGTAACGGGCTCGGAATATGTTTAGCTTATATCCTTAACTATTATATATATATTTTTCAGATTTAAAAACCCTTTACTTTTTGAATAGGATTGTTTCAAAAAACTCAAAATCTGACCCACGCGGCCTTAAGTTGTTTTTATAATATAAAATATTTATAAGAAAGACAATAGTTAAATCTTCATTTGCACTAGACCACTTTTTTAATATTGGATATAGTTTTTTTATAATTAATTTATTTCGTTAAAAGCGCACAAAAACCGATCGCATCTCTCTTTGTCCTGCACGCTAAAATATATATCTCTATCTTCTTTCAACAATTTGGCGTCTGGTAGGCTTTTAAGTTGGATAATAAAGGACACGGTCTCAGAAATACTAGCTTTGAATTTCCGAATCTGCAATATTACGTAATGTACGTTCTATTTCTATACTTTTCCATAAATAATGGTTATGGTAGAGCAATATCAAGCTATATATTCCAAAAATATATTGCTCTAAGTCTACGATAACATGACTAATGATGATAGACATGCCTAACCGTAGTCTTATTACCGGTAATTCACCCTATATAACATGGCAGGGTTATATTGCGAATGAACTATTGATATACGAGAGACAAAGGAACGGTAAGAAAAGGACAATACCAGTAGTTACTTTGGCTTTAATTACTTCATTTAGATCGAATGACGCTCTTTAAAAGTATTTGTTGAAGTTGTTTTTCTGTCATTTAGGTTGTAATTATCTAGACACAACATGCTGGGTATGTTGTTTTGACTAAAACCACACAATGTTAGTTTACCATAGAGCAATGCGAGCTTTGTAGAGGTTGGCGCGTTGCTCTATGTCCTGTATCTATTTAATTATGTATGTGTTTAAGACAAATCGGGCTACACCACAGAATGAAATAAGAAAGAATTACCGTTCATGCGTGTTTTATGAGCTTCACACTTTTGAAGCAACAAATGAAATCCCTACTAATATTATAAATGCGAAAGTAACTCTCTCTGTCTGTCTGTAACGCTTTCACGCCTAAATGGCTGGAGCGATTAAGATGAAATTCAGTATAGAGGTAGATCAAGTACCTGGGAAGGACATAGGCTACTTTTTAACCGACTGCGCAAAAGGAGGGTGATTGTGATTTTACGTCATAACGACTTCCACTCGGTCGAAGCCGCGGGGAACAGCAAGTATGTTACATTTATACAAGTTGTAGTTAGAAATTTGACGAATTATTGTTAGACGTTGTTTATACTCATAAATATGAATATCATGTCAGTGTAAGCAACCGACTGCCTACATAAGGTTTTCATAGTGTTAGTTCGTTTAACTTTTTCATAATGTTCTACGCCAAATTTAATGTGAAGAAATGATATAGGTCTCGAGCAGGACTCGAACCTACGTCTTATGGCATTTCGCTGAACCACGGAGATACTACAAGGTCTTTTAGCTTATACCTACATACATCTTAAGGCGACGTACGCAAACAAAAGCAGGCAAAAGAATAAAATAGCTAACCTGTAGTTCAGTTAATACTTTCTAATAACAGAACCTTTACCAACCAATTTTAGGAAAACTGTAAAACAGTTAAATGTTAGAACCAGCATACAACAAAGGACCATGCAAAAAATTGTATGGACGCTGTCCCCAGAACCAACAGACACGGTGATAGTTTTAACATTATTGTAATGGCCCATATAATGACAAACCATAATTTTTTTTTCAGAAATCGATGGGGTTCTTGAAATATAAGACAATGTTTTACATAAGAAAATCGTGTTTAATATTATTTTCTATAATGATAATAACTACATTTTAGTCATTGCTTACAAAAATAATTGTTCAACTAAACATTCTAGATATGACTAACAAAGTCAATGCTCAATATAATAAGAAAATATGTAATTTTTTTACAAAACTAACATCATTTTAGACACAAGACAAATAAAAAATTCTTAGTTTACAATTCTTCTGAGTTTGCTTTACAGTTTATTATATTGTATTGATAAATACATAATTATTCGTCTATCATTATGGTAGTTAACATTTCTGCTGGTAGGTTAAATTCTATATGACGACCTATCCCCATATACCATATAATTGAGATAATATGCGCACAGCTTCCAATTGTACGCGCCCCTGTTAAGCAGGTGCAATACCATTGCTTAATGACATGTCTGGCAGTTTCATTGCGGTTTATTAATAAATAATTATAGTGAACGCGTGACCTTACGTGTCTAGACTGTATGCGTCCTCTTATCAACCAGACGTTATCTTCAAGAATGTTAAATCTTGATAAATCATGTAATTGGTTATCTGTGAACAATTCTATATTATATATTCCATTCTGAATATGTTCCGCACAGTATGATTTGGCAAGTTTTATGTGGTAGGTCCCTAAAGCAAATAATATTATATCATCTTCAGTCAATTGCGGAAACTCCTCAAAATGTGGCATATTGGCTTCCATTGTCACAAAGTTAACTCTTTGCCTATTTAGATTTTTGCCTTCGACATAATTACGCAAGAGGTTAGGTTGATCTATATTACATCGGACTAAACACTAAACACTGCAGTGCGCGCGCGCCGCTTAGCTTCGAGTCGAAAGGACGAGTGCAGAGTGAGGCGGGGGGGAGGGGGCAGTACGATAGACCCGAATTTTTTTTAGATCTTACGGCTGGACTCTTCCAATAGTATTTCTATAGTTTAACAATGTGTCTGTAAATTCTTTTTGCAATTTATTGTACCAAAAATAATAAACATATATTACTGTTTTGTACGAAAACCCCATGAGCTACGATGATATTGTAATAGAATAAAATCATCGTGGTGGCAAGGTCTATTAAATGAGATAACTTTGAAATCTGTTGGTGGGTTGGGACGGTTTTTTGCATGGTCCTTTGAATAGTATTTCCCTGAAACATGAAAAGCATGTAAATATATCTTGTAGTCCATTGAAATTAATGTTGATAAATATACAAAAGGAAGGACGGAAGTACGGACGTCGCGGCCGGAAGTAGGACCATCGATCATCCGCCCGCCCTGGATAAAAACGCTCGTTAGTACAACCTCCCCACCTCTACCTGCCTCTCTATAAGGCCTCATACTGGCTGTTAGTGGCGAGCGTAGCGAACAGCGCCGATTGCGGTAAGAGCGGTGCGTCAGAAGTACAAGAAAGTATTACTGTTGTCCGGTGTATCCAGTACCTACATCTGGTGGACCGTGTGCTTGTTCAACCTTATTAGTGGAATAAAAAGAAAATGATGCATCTATATTTGTAACATATCAACGAACTGGGCAGCTTGTCATCGTGTCGAATATGTAACTTGTAGCTGGGATTTTCAAGTGTACCGACATGCGAGTCTTATACAATAATGGAGAAATGTGCTGTAAACATGTTACAAAATGTGGATGCAGCTAAGGCGGCACTGCGTTCGCCCACAAGTAAACCGCGCTCGGTGCGTTTGTTATCGTTTGTTGGAAATTACCTTCTATCTTGTACTCTGGCGTCGCGCTCTCTTCGCAATCGCCGCCGCTCCGCTTGCCGCTGACATCCAGTTTCAGGCCTTAATGTTTCACTCAAGAGCCTCTATTACTACCGTCATTTATTATATCCATTTTGGCAAATTGGCTGATCTCGCATAAAGCTATCTCTCGCTTGTAATTAAGGGGCTCTTTGTACGCCAATATGGCTAATAGACGGAGATATTGCAGTTTCTTAGGTACGTGTTACTTTGTTATGTCTATTAACGCGTTTGTTACTATACTGGATATGGCCGGGGTTTTGCTCGCAAAGAAATTACTTAGGCCTTTAACGTTTATTAGTTGCCACACAAACATTTTATCTGATAACTTTTTTATTTGTAGCATTTTAAATTTACTGCCATTTTGAAATGCTGTATAAAAACTATGCTCATAACAAGCTAAATGTTTCCTTCATTATACAATAACTATATAGGCTTTCACAATAACAATTCAAAATTATAGTCAATCAAAGCAGACCTCAAACTTAAACATAAGCTTTTAAATGGAATCACTGCTTAACGCTAAGATCAGAAGGAAAGAGGGTTCTGTTAATGAAAGAAAGGCACCCTCCATTATTTAGAACGAATATGACGCATATGAAAAAATGTATAAGGGCAATCAAGTCTGGACTTATCGGACGTGAAAAGACCAATAGACCTCGTAACAATACGTGTAGGCATACTACCTACTACTACATATTAAAATGTTAATCGAAAAAAAAAACATCGCGTCGTCGGGTCAACTGGGTTTCTTTAGTTTTACTTTCATAGTAGCAGATTTTTCTCCAATCTACACACTTATCTTTATAGACCAAGCGAACGTAGCGAGCAAGATTTTCAAACTTGTTAAAATACACTACCGAGCCATAAATTATGACGAAAAGACTTAAAATTCTATTACTTAAAACAACATAAGTAGCCCCATAAGAGAAATCTAGTAAAAAACACTTACTTAACAAATTTAAATCTGTTCATATAAACCGCGTAAACAAGACAAAAACGTGGCAGTAAATGTCAAAACAAAAGTACACAATCCCGCGGGTGTATTCAGCAGCGACTTACCGAGGTGGAGATTGAAGACATGCACGCGAGGGTGACAGCACCGCCGAGGATTCTTGCGAGACAAAAAGCGTTTATAAAAGCATGCGCTACAATCCGCGTAGTGCGCCACGCCACCCTGGGTATTAAAATTATTATGAAACCGCGCCGCGACGCGATAAGGCGGGATGATACCAGCTTAACACCACCGACACCCCTCCTCTATCCCTCAGGCCTCCCACAAGCGACGCTCTCGGCGCACTATCGCATAATACTTGGATGCCTTTTCAACGTACCTCATGCGAAAAATTGTATGAGTCTAGTTATGCTACACTTAAATATAATTATTGTAATTTAAGCAGTAGTGACAGTACTGAGACATATGATTGGTTTTTCATCACAGGAAGTTTATGTTTAAACAGTCCGCGAATGGTCAACTTACAGACTATAAGTAGGTAGGTACTATTTTGCAATGATTAATTAGGAATCTACTTATTTTATTTATTTTGCTTGTATAAATAACTTATTTCGTAGACATGTCGTTAATTTAACTCCAAGTTCCAAATAAATCAAAGTAAGTAAACTTGAAACATTAACCAGATAAAGTTATTTGAACAATGTAAACGTCGCGGGCAACTTTATGCAGAAGCTGCACTGGTATGTCGAACTACAATTATAACTTTGGCCCCGGACGCGACAGAACGTACCGTTGCAACAAATAAAATATGTCCACGAAAACGCGCGAGGGGGACGGCAGAACGAAATTTCGTACACGAGACAAAGATAAGCTTAACCAGCACGAAATTATGAGCGTTTAACTGTTTCTAGCTGTAGAATCTGGCACGGGTGCTTCGCCGGCTCGCCAGCGCGCGTTATTTACGAGGGGGTGGCGGCCGCCCCGCTGCACCCGAGATAGTGCCTTCCCCGGAAGAGCGCCGCCGCAGCTCGCCGCGCCGATCGGGCCCTTGCTGTCGTCCGCCGAGGGTCCACAATGAGGCGACGCGGCCGCCTCACGCCACGACAAGCACCTCGCTTACACCTCGCTTCTGCTTGTGCAGATTGCTGCCAACCCGCACTTGCTACGACGTGAGCGATGCGCAAATTCCACCTCTATCTCAAAAGCAATAGAGCGAACGTACTTAAGGATGGTTTCCCACTTTCGTTTCAAACAGCACCGAACATTTCCCTACATTATAGTGAAGATGTCTGTATTTCTTGTTTATGATAGCATAAAACTATGGTAGGCAAATTTATGTTGTCGTGTCGGTGTGCCGGTGTAGCACCGTCTACACGAGAGCTACGCGGACTTGCGCTCGACACACTGTTTACATTAATGTGTACTTATCCAATAATAAATCAAGGTGTGTGTGGGTGGGACACGATGTTTTTTTTAAATAACATAAGTTCATTTACTTTTTAAATTAGAACTTAATTCGTTCGTGCTTTCTTAATATTCAAATTACCTACTACAAGAAACACTCTGTAAATCTTCCATGATTTAAAAAGATCTAATCATTGCAGAGGTCCCATGAGCATACCCACATGTTCGTTTCTATAGTTGGGTTTTATTTCTAAAAGAAAATAATTTGTGTTCATAATGTATGGTTACTTTAAATCTCAAGAAAGATGCTTACGCTGAGAAAAAGACACTGCCAAAGGAATAGTTTTAAGAACATTTTAAGTACCTACCTACTTACATTTTTTTACTGATTTTTTCATTGCACTTCCAAGAAGATTGTGTGTTACGAAATGCATGATTTTTGGATAAACAGGCATAGGTACACCGATCACGGACAAGGTAAAGAGGTCACAAAGTTTTTTATCCCTATAAAAATTAAAAGGTCAGGTGGGTAGGTAAAGCCGGTCTGAGGTGGCAGTCGGTATTCTCAGATTCCAGGCCATATTGGCGATTTGATGAACAGCAGGTAGCGATAGCCTGTGCCGCAGCGCCCCAGCGCGAGCATAACACCTCTGTTGTTGCAAATGTCACTTTAAATCAGGAGGCATCTGTATGCTTTTCTGCCATCTCTGTAGAATAAGAAAGCATAAATGACAGAAAAAATAATATAAAACAATATAAACAACTTTACTAAAAACTAATTCAATATTCCCATTCCTACTTCTAACGCCTACATTGTGCATTATTCACATAAGTCGTTAAGTCTATAAACCACAGTAAAACAAAATAACACAGCTATGTGGGGTCACGTACCTTTGTCATTTAAGTGAAAATATACGACAGAAGAGAGAGAAATGCTACAAAAACCATCTAGAACATTATGCCTCGCGGAGAACCATTACTTTTAATATAAATAAAATAACAAAATATGAGCGTCCGGCCGCTGAGTGCCCCAGGACACTTTTATATTTCAAGAGACTCGCCAACCACCCCTTGCCGACTCTCCCGTCCACCTACGCAAGATTTATATTTTGAATTGTACGTTGTACTTATTTTTCTACTTTTTAAACTAGACATTCGCCATGATTAGTACTAAAACGATGAATAGTAGTAACTTGCTTAATTTTTCAGCTAGTATTTATACCGTCAATATAGCGAAGTGAGACATAACCGCGTGATACAAGTTTATATGCAGGTGTAAAGTCAACAAAGTAATACTAACACAGACACCATAACTCACACATAACAAACGACCGTGTGATCATTACAAACCAATGTTATGAGCAAAACGTGGCCAAGTTAGCAACTTTATCGTCATTTCGTATTAAATTTATTTACTCAGCCGTGTCTAACGATAATATAATTGTTCAACAAAATTAATTGTCTAGCACAAAAACTTTTTATAATTGTAATGGAAGTCTTGAAGGTCAACTAGTTATAAGTAACTGATAATGATGAGCAAATTGTGCTCATTTAAGGTGAAGTGGGACTCAAAATACATATTTTGACATATTTCGAACCAATTTTGCAATGGTGTTACCAAGGATTTCACAATTTTTTAAATTGATAATTATTATTAAGTATATTGACTAGGGTTGTCAGCTCTCCAAAACACGATTGAGTAAATTCGGCTCGATAGAAATTTATCCCAAAGTTGCCTCGAATCTGTAAATTTACCTGTGACCGCCTTGACTATAACCAATTTTATTCAGTAGTTATATAATGTACCACACTATTTTTTTTATTTCCATGTCCCTAATAAGTTACCTCGGGGCCCTATGATGTTATTTATTTATTAAACTCATATTGTTTGAATATAAAATACGTTTTGTTGAGCGGGAGTGCATTTTGCCGCTATCAGCCACCTCACAGCGCCCGCTCAGTCAGCCAACAGGCTTCGTTGAGGACACCCGTATACAACGTTGTCGCGCCCGCTGACGTAATTCGCTGCCGTAGTAACGAAAATGGGTAATAAAAAAAAACAAAAAAGGAAGTATTCAAGGCTGAATTACGCTCAAGAGCGTAAAAATATCGCATCTGTTTGGGTAAATTTCTTTGGTGTATTATATAAGTTATAGTAACGTTTTCATACTTTCCAATACAAAGTCCGCCTGATGCCACATAATAGATAAGTCCAGAAGATTCACCTATAAATGCGCTCATGTATGGGACGCCCTGACTGAGCTTATAACATGTACATTATTTATATTAATATTTAAGTAAAATCAATGTTAATACGAGTATAATACTAATGACTGATAAATCAGTGGGCCAATGCTCCTAAATTTACAATATAACAGTAGGTATAAACCTTAATTGAGTCTATAATAAAATAAAACTCAAAAAATTGGTATTCTCCTATCCAAAATTACAGTTTTCAATGTACGTATTGCGTATTGTTGATATTCTGGTAGTCTTACTTTACTACTAGTACGTCGTAGTTGATGTAGATAGGTATTGAATTTGAAAGTTGTAAGTATGAGTTTGAATTTTAACCAACAGTGAACTGAAAATAAACAGCTTACAACCCGATACAGGCAATGCAACCCTAACTTTGTTTTTAAGCTATAATGTAAAACAGTAATACAATGTTCAATGGTACCTATATGTTAAGCGCTAGAAGATGATTTTGTGAATATTTGTTACTGAAAACCGGGACCAACGGCTCAGAAGCACGGAAAAGCAAAATATTCAGAAGTGCCTGATGATTTAATATAATTTACGAATTATTTAATTATGATATAATTGAAGTCTGTGTAACGTGAACAGAATTCTACACAGCTGAAGCTGCGGGCAAGAGCTATGCGAAATGAAACGTTTGGGTAATGGTAATAGTTTGGACAGGACTAAAGCCTTGTCTAGTCTAAATAACTAGTATCGAAATTTATTCCTTTATACACCCTTGCATATATGCATATAGGAATATTCGTTTTTGTATATTCTTTGGTTTCGTATCCAAACGGGACCCTATTACTGAGACTTCGAAGTCCGTTTGTCCATCTGTATCTCATGAACTAGGCAGTTATACATTTCACAGATGTGTTTCTGCTACCGCTGTAACAACTATAATAATCTAAATCTATACTAATATTATAAAGAGGAAAGATTTGTTTTTTTGTTTGTTTGTTTGATTGTAACGAATAGGCTCCGGAACTACTGGACCGATTTGAAAAATTCTTTCACTGTTGGAAAGCAACACTCTCTGCGGTGAACATAGATATTTTATTCCCGTATTCCCACGGGAACGGGAACTACGCGGGTAAAACCGCGTGACGTCCGCTAGTACTAGATAAAGAATGAATAAGGTCACTTCCATACCTACAACGTAATCTTTTAGCGTTTTTTTTTGTTGCGAAATCCTCATCAGTGTGCCAGTCCAACTTCAACTTGGCCGTCTTTTACAGTTCCGTATCCAAAGGATAAAATGAGACGAGGAGAGAGTAACTTGATGACATGAAGTTAGTTTTTCCTTTTGAAAATGCGAAGAGGCGAAAGCGGTCAGGTGTAGAGTAAATAAATGCTGTGGAACGGTAGAAGTGGTGGGTATTCAATATGCGCTGCAGGTTCCACCAAGTGCCATTAACCAACAGTATAAATAATCTGTAATAACGCAACCCTATTACAGAGACTACGCCGTCCGTCTATCTGTCATCTCATGCACCACTGCAATCGCTAGGCATTTGAAATTTACGAATACTAAAAACTGAAAAAAAATTAAGGAGGGCTCCCATACAGGTATATTTTTCATTCTTTTTTGTACAGTACCGTACCATTACACAGTACAGTAAACAGTACAGTAAAGTACCAAAAAATAAAAACTATGAAGGAGACGGTCAGCAGATTTTTACTTTTTCATTCAACCTGGCAAAAATCATCACAGGTAAAAAAATAAATTGAAGTATACTTCTCAAATATATTATGTTCTATTCTTATACTTTTGATATCATTTGTAATGAGGTATTCAAGGCCTTCACAAAAAACCAGCTTGTTGGGCATTAATGCAAACTGGAATGTCTATTTTGACTGGACTATTATTATGAAAATGAATTTCATTACATGTTAGTGATAAAAACTGCATCAAAATCAATTACGTAGTTGCTCACGAGTAGAAAATCTCAGAGGTTTATCTAAACAGGGCGAAAAAAATAGTTATGTAAACTTGTACTTCTGTCAATGATTTCAATTGCGTAGTGAACGGGCTAACGCGCGATAACGTTTCCGACGCACGGAGCGTCCCGAACATCTTGCGTCTGCTTCACCCCCTCCGAATCGCTGGAGACACAATTGCACTTCGCCTTAAACGTACCATAATTATTGTGCAAAGTAAAATAACATTAAATTTGTGCTACAGTATATTTGATCCTGGTATTCTCCTCATACAGTCATCATTTTGACAACTTAAGTGTCTGTTGTAAACGAGCTACGTCGACAATATTTTTCTGTATAATTTAAGGCTTTAAAATTTTCTTCTCGATGTGTGGGTAGGGACATAATAATCACTTGACACGCACAACGATTTTGGTGAGAACTTGCGTTATAGGCACAGTACAGGTACAATGCCATTAAGTAAACAAATTATTAACTTAAGTAATATATTCACAACTTAAAGAACTTAGAAAAAATCAAAGGACCTACATCTACGAACGATTTCATACTCAAATTCTTCATGCGTTTTAGGGTTTGGTAATAAACCAGGAAGCTTCATAGATATAGCTTGATCATTTGGCGTTTAGTAGGTACGTACTAAAAAGACTACTGGCTACTGGGGAAATCCTTTCGCGAGTGTACCCAGGACTAAAAACCAATTACTAGAAAGTTACAATTTTGGAATGATTATGTCAATCACACCGACAAAGTGGTACCTACCTACCTATACAATCAATCAAATCAGCCTATATCAGTCCACTGCTCACGACCTGAAAAAGGTCGCAGGGACTGACTGGATGCGGAAGGCGCAGGATCGTGTGTTGTAGCGTGATTTGGGAGAGGCCTACGTACAGCAGTGGACCTATACCATAAAAATATTTTAATAAGCGCCCTACGTGGATAGAGTGATTTCTATGTTTCCCTATCATCCTAATCGTGTGGGGCAACGTGGGATATTATTATTGTAGGTTTGTTAAATCCATTTTTAGATTAAGGGTTTTGTTTATGAAATATTAGACAAGCCTTTTTTTTATTACGTGAGGGAAAATCCTCATGGATATTATGCCGGACTCCTACCGACTAAAAAACCTCACGCAACGCCCAACAGCCTTTGGTTGTGAGCCCCGGGTAAGCCCTCGGAAGGATGTCCCAGGACTATTAGACAAGCCTTAAATAATAAATTATTTTTCGAAGTAACAACTTTTAAAGTATTAATTTCGTACAAATCCGCAGCTAGATCTGACTTTTTACAAACCTATACAGAAAAATTTTCAGAACAAATGTATCAAATAGTACTAAAGATATGAGTTACACTCGTTTGTAATCGAATAAGTGAACAAAGTAGCTCTTGTACGAGTTCGAACAACAGTTGCGTTGCGTGCGCTTCAGCGATGCGTGCCCTTTACACAGACTCCAATCAATCAATGTCCACCTGTAACGACTTAATACTGACATACACTGTCTCGGCATTTCTACACAAATTTGTTTCATAAAATGAAGAAATTTACATGATTATGTACAATAGCGGTACACTCTTAATATTGCGTTCCAGAGCAGCGTTAATTACACTCGATGCTCCCTTCAAAACCTTACGAGGCTTCATCTACCAATATTGTTCATCGCAGCCGCTCGTAAAGCGGGCCTAACAAAACAAAGAGCATAACACGACTATAGAGTTCGCAATAAAACCGCGTGAAAATGGCAATAGCTATTCAGAGGGAGATATTAAAATGCATGGAAATAAATTCGGCGTCGCATTCGGGCGTACGGCTCTGGGGGTGCAGTAAAAATAAACAGCGCCGCCATTAGAACTCACTTCCATATTCAAATTTATGAACGCGTCCGCGCCACGCCGCTCGTCCGCTGCCACGTCGCTCTCGCCACGCCACTCGCCACTTGCCACTTGCCACTTGCCACCGACACTTTGCCATTCCGCCACTCTGCCACCTATTGCTCGTTTAGTTACCCAACACCGTCATGTCAACGGTCAATTTAAATTTTCACCCTCGTTATACATAATACAGCCATACAAATTATGAATGTATTTTTAACTAGGTTCTACACTCCCAGTTCACACCTGTCGTCAATAAAACTCCTTGGGAGACATTTAACAGGCAGAATACTAATTATTCTTAGCATAATTTTATAAAGAATATAATTAATTATAGAACTTTAAACAGGTAAAAGTGTAGGTAGAGCAAGAACACTGAACGACTTGTGTTCGGTTATCTACTTTGGTTCAATGTAGCACGTCAGCATACAAGGAACGCGTGCTTTAGCTTAAATAAACAGACGTTTTCAAAAATTTGTGTATTTAAATCGTATGTGACTCGTGTTACTGGTGCTATTTTTGTTTAACTGCCGCACTGATGGATCTGAAATAACACCTCGCCATAGTGCCGTTCAGGGAACTCACATTAAATTCATAAGGGATTAGGTGTCATCATAAACAGGAATTATTTAGTCGGCTGAGGTTAAAAACAACATCATAGATGCTCGTCTAATTATTTTTAATGGCAATCATAGCGCGGTTAATGTGCCCCTGTTGAAATATCTATACGTTCTGTTTATTATGATGTCGCTAATTTTATTACATAGAAAGAAATGGGATTACTTTGGAGTATATTAAAGTTCAAGGTACCTATAACTCATGATCCCCATATTATAAGGAATGCAGTCAACAAGTTTATATTTATAACCTTAACATCTATGACAGTGAATCCACGCCAAAATACAACTTACTCGTAACCGCATTAATATCAAAACGAGATTTAACAAAAAAATTATATGTAAGTAAAAAAAAAATAAACAAAGGGCAACAAATAACCCACAAAGTAATAGTTAACCTACCCCAAAACAGTAATAGTTAAACTTAGCAATGCCTTCGCAGTGACGTAGCCTCTAGTCTATCTTGTCCTACGAAAGACAACGCGAAGCACAGTGTTTTAGTTCGTAGTGTCGTGTCCCTCTCCCCCCCCCCTTAAGGGTGGTAAAATAAGGTTAAATACGGTGAAAAACGGGTGGCAAAGTGCGTAAATGCATTTCACCACGTACAAAAAAAGCCTTAACAATGCTTGTTGTTTTAATATTGTACCCAATCTAAATCGGGACTCGATCTACATCGGTGACAGCGGTCGGTGTAACGTGTTCGAAATGTCAGGGAAACAAAAGGTCATTATTTCTACAGTTAAAATCGAATATTTTTTTACGGTTTGTAGAGATTGTAAGCCTGTTAGGCCTTACAGTATCTAAGTATGGTAATTATATCCTTTGCTTATCAGGGATGTTTGGGGCTTTTTTTTTAAACGTGAGGGAAAATCCTCATGAATGCTATGCCAACTAAAAAACCTCACGTAACGCCCAACAGCCCATGGTTGGCAGTCCCGGGTAAGCCCTCGGAAGGATGTCCCAGGACTCCCAACAGACCCACGGCCGCCACTGCGGTCTCGCTTAGGGCGATGTTTAAGGCTTGCAGATTAACATAGCACCAGTTTTATATTGACCTTCATTTTAAAGAATACTTCCCAACTGTTCGATTTAGTCTGTTCCCGTTTAACATGGTAAGCACTTAGACATTAGATACATCTAATTAACATTTGTTTTTGAGCGGATCCTTCGTTTCCACTGTAAAATCAAGTCAAGGATTGAAGCGCTCGTGGCCCCGCGGACTCAGTGTTCTGTAAACGATCACTGCAGTAAGCAACATTTACTATGGCCGGACATGGATGGGTGACCACCACGTGGACCACTTTGTGACATTTATTTACGAGCGTTTCCGTGCTTCGGAAGGCACGATAAGCCGTTGGTCCCGGTTGTCAGTAAAATGACAGTCGTTAAGCCAAGCTGAAGGCCTTTTTTGCCTAATTTTTCAACTGTGGGTCGTCACAACCTGCGCCCGGGTCGGCAGCGCGTGTGTAGCGCCTCTGGTGTTGCAAACGTCTATAGGCTACGGTTACCAACCTTTCCGGTGGGCCGTAAGCTTGTCTGCCACCTAAGTAGTATAAAAAAAAAAGGATCAAATGAATTGCATTCAATCCAATCAGCCTATGGCAGTCTGCTGGACTTAGACTTCACCCAAATAACACCTCAATAGTCCTGCGCCTTCCGCATTCAGTCTCACATTGCGACCTTTTAGTTCGTCGGTACGTCTGTTGGTGGTTCGGGCGTTCTACCCCAAATGTACCAAGTCGCGGTCTAGACTCCAGTACTTGTTTGCTCCATCGGTCATCAATTCTTCTACAGATGTGCCCAGTCCAATGCCACTTTAAAACACATAGGTACTCAGCATACTCTATGTCGACCACTCTGGTTGCAAGGTGCATGTAAATATCGTGAAACAAAACACGACATATCGACGTAGTTATGTTAACCAGCAGCCTCTCTCACAACCCATGCTTGTGAAAGAGTGTGTACCCTCAACCCCATAGTTCTATCGCCCCTGATAGTGCAAAGGGTTCAAAGTAAGTAACGCCCTTCTTCATCTTTGCGTCTCCCGATTGCATCCAATTTGCATATGGAACTCAAGATCCACAATTCAATAATTGAGATGAAGATCTTTAGACTAAAGACTACCCGAAATACTACAATTCACAAAGAAAGACGAAAGACGACCTTACCTTAGATGACGTCTTACTTATTTCGTCTAAGGTAGTAAGCGTCTAAAGATCTTCGCAACGGCCTCACGTAAACAAAAAATAGCCTTTGGACTAGCTATTATTAGTGAATAATAATAATTGCATAGCTAATGACTTCAATAATTGCCCCAATTAAGTTATGAGTCTATTCTTATCTAAGTAAAATATTGTAATAAATTCATTTTTTTTTTCTCATTAATTTAATATTAATGATTATTAGGTAATAAAGAATAGAAGTGGTATCTATTAATGTCCAAAGTGTTAAACATGCGCAATGTTTTTAAAATAATAAAAAAATCCCGTAGATTGAGTCACAAAAGCAATGAGAGATAGGTAAAATTATCGACGATCAACTTTTCTCAGCCTATCGTCATTGTCTCATTCACCAAACCTTAAATTATCTCCATACAAAATTCGTGAACCAATGCTCCCTTTTGAAATAAATGCGAAAGTACCACGGCTGAACCACTGACTGAACCAATTCTGATGGAATTTGGTACAGAGATAGAAAAGAGCATGAGAAAGGACTTATTTTGGGACTGGATCCGATGGACTGGTATGTTTAATCTAATATTTGTAGAAAAAAGAAGTGAACATTTAAATGCGGTAGGCACAGCGGGTAGGTACTTTTTCATTGGAACTTAGGAAAAGTGGTTTTATGGATATGTGGATTATAGATTTTCTCCTACATAGTACCTACCTAATGCCCAGGACGGCAATAGATTTGGCTCCTGTTACCTGGAGCCAACACTAGCTCCTCTGCTGACCCTCCGTTTCTTTACTAATAAATTCACCTCTGCCCAACCGTTTTGTGTTAGCTTGAAGGTCGTAGTAGGATACATTTTTAGATAGTTACATTTTTTGGAAAATGTTTCATTGCAAAGAAGATCCAAACATTACATTTTGGTCTGATCTTTCATCCCAGTGACCGTCCAGTTTTTTAGGGAATTATCGGGAACGATTGCTATTTGACCTTCCAATCTCATAAGGACACCTACGTCAGGACCTCTTTCAATGGTCAACAGGTGCACCGCTAGTGGGATCGCCTGGGACACGGAGATCTGAGTGGGGACCCTTACATCCCTGGATATTACCAATATAAGATAGTTTTTTTTTATCTGAAACCAGATGAGAGAGAGAAATCTAATAAAACAGCGCCGAAATATCGTAAACTCTCAACAATACATGGTAAATATCCCGATAACTTTAACACTAATGAAAGAAATCAAGTCGAAGTCTTATCCAGACTTCAACTATGCCTAGACTTCAACTAGGTTCTTCGTACTCCTAACAAGAAAATGTAATAGGTAGAGGTACCTACGAAGATAACAAAATTAACAAGATAAATAAACACCAATTTCACAAACAGCCGAAACATAGATATCTACCAAATATACCAATAATAAACACTAACACGCCCTACTTGTTTCGTTAATTAAAAAAAATATTCACCCTCCAAGATTGAAAGCGAATGACATGATCGAATAAATAGTAGGTATCGCTTCTGTTAGTCGAATAGCCGATCCGATGACTGGCAGAATCGACTAAATTACTTCTGGCATATTCGATCCCAAGGCGGGTTACGGCAGTCACACGTAAACTTTATATTTAATTTAAAATATACAAAGCGATTGACATGGCTCCCGGCTCCCGCTTTTTCATACCTAACGAGTTCTCGTCAATTTGTTTCAGAAATTAAAATTGATAGTCATCAATGAACCTAGTTACGGATGTCTAGCTGTAGATTTACGAGGCTATCTTCGTGCCGGTGAACGATTCTCAATAAATATTTGAGGGCATGCTGCGTTGGCTTTCAAATTAAACCAATATGTTCCGTATGATAAAAAATGTGTTTGTTATTGTTAGAAATGATGCTGACACACTCGAGGTAACTCGGTAGGTAACCACCATTCGTATCACAATAGGTGTAATAAATAATTATAATTAAATAACACTGTTATACATACTTGGAAAGATGTTTGATTTTTTATCGTTCAACATTGCTAACAAAATTAATGTAGCAATCGTATTAGATACATTTTTTTCAGCCGGGGCAATAGTCGGTAGATAAATCGATATTATTTATTCTTGCCATAATAGATTTATTAACAATTATAATTAAATAACTTTGCTATGCTTACCTACCTCCTTATACAGACTTTTGATAGGCTTGCGAAATTAATATAGATATTCTATTGATTTTTCTGTCAGGGAAATAATGGTCGGATAAGTAGGTAGATACCTAGGCAATTCTGGCTCGATAGGTCTCATAAAAAATACAATGAAATAACACATACAATGTATTTTACTTGCAAAGGCTTTTGATGGGCTTACAAAATTAATGTATCAATTTTGATATTTTTTGAATTCAGGGTAGTACCTAGGGCCTATTTCAATTTCATCGCAGTTTAAGTTTTTTTTAAGTGAACTCTCTTACGAACTTAACTTAATTATCCATGCACTATCTATCTACATAATAGTGATAAGATGAGAAGGTATCTACCCAATTACTTACCCATTTTTAAAAACTAGGTCTATCCATAATTTAAAAAATAATCGGTAAAGTCCTTGAAAGAAATATTTCATTAGAGGATGTATCTAATTGGTTACATATATTTCTGTATTCGCCCATTTACCTATAGGTTCAGGTAGATAATAAAAATTCATTCGCAAAGCAATACAAGTACATTTTTATAGAGTTAGGCAATAAGACAGATAATCAATTTATCATACTTACTCAGAAAATTGGTATCCTAAAGCGTGCCATAACTTTACGGAAGCTGTCAGGGATGAATGAATTAAACAGTCAATCAATAATAATGATTGAATAGAAACAAAAAGTTATGACGTGCAAGTTGAAATGAGTTGCGGTGGTATGGGAGGCTTCGCGGGGCGCCACCGCCGCCATCTAGCGGGCGTCGCCACCGCCCACCGGCCGGCGGCCGCCTCGCGCCTTGCTTCACTCGCCACCACATGTCGCTTATGAATATGAGGCGTTATGATTATGAAAATATGCCCCGCCCCGAATATGGAATATGGTGGAGGGGGGCCGGTGGAGCGCGTGCGAATGGGCGAAGTTTGATTTATGAGCCGGGCGGGCCCCGCCCCCTGTCATAACCGAGTACCTGGTGCGCGCGCGCGCCCGCCGGCCCCCGCGCGCCACGCTCAGTCCCGCGTCAGATGGCGAGTGGAGCGCCCGGACACACGCCGCGTCCGCCGCCACACAGTACTTCGACCGAGCCGAGTAGTGCCGCGAGTGACCCGCGACGTTCGAGCTGTGACGAGACGCCTGCGATGCACCGGCTCTGAGCGCCCGCCAGCGCGAACCATGCCGCGCGTCAAGCCCTCCTGCGTCCGCCGCGTCTCCATCGGTACTTACTGTTTCCACGACATCCATCCATCACAGCACATCACACTTGACGCTACCACACCGCGACCCCGTCGTCCCCTATGGAACAGTGACCATACGTTACGGAGGAATACTGTGTTAATTACGATAGGACGTTTCTGTTGAATCCAAGGATAAATTCAAAGCTATAAAATGATTGAGCTAGCGACGATAAAATTCGGCATAAATCATAAAGTGAGCATTAAAATTCGTCACCGTAACGGTGAGTAAACAGTGTTGTGAATTTTCACATTTGTCATAATTTTGTAAGTCAATGGACGCCTATATTGGGGAGGTATGTGAAAGTCATATAATTCAAATATAATCTTTGAAATCCCAAGTGTACCTTATCGAGTAAGTGTTAGTTTATAACCCAAGTAAGAATCAAATAATTGCTCAACCAATCTAAGTGCCAAACAAAGAATTGTTGTTCCTCAGATGTTTGTATATGTGTATGAAACTTGTTACAAATATTTACATTGGAATAGTACATTATTGCCATCTTGGTGTAGCACAAAAACAAACTTACAAGCGATCACCAATATGTTTGTGTCTGTTAAATGTCTATTAAAAGCGATAAAAATTAAATTTAGACTAAATGGCACTTAGACTTTATTTATGAAAAAATAGTCCCTATCCTATCATTCATATTGCTATTTCCAAAAAAATATTCGATTAAAATAATTTAGAATTTTCAAATTCATAAAATAACACTAAGTGGAAATTTTAAACCATAAATATTATAAGTTTAGTCTAAATGAGCAGGTTATGTGGCTATTATGCATGATTCAACCCAGAACTTAGCTGTTTGTGTGAATACAAAACAAATAAATTTTCAAACATACACACTGTAGGTAAGCGACGGCTGACCGGATGTGGAATGTTTTGAATCATACATACCACTTATGTTTTATAGAAGTAGGTATAAATATTAACATTTTGTATCATATCTGATACATAATAATTAATTAAATTAATATTTCGCAACTGTTATTACAACTAGGTGTCGCCCGTGGTTTCGCCCGTGTAGCTATGTTTCCGTTTCCGCTTTCCTTGTTAACTTACACCGGGGAAAAAATCTATGTGTTTTTCCAGACTGTAATCTATCCCTGTAACAAATTTAAGCCAAATCCGTTCAGCCGTCAGAGCGTGAAAGTGTAACAAACATCTATCAATAAGTACTTTACAACTTTTGCGCTTGTAATATTAGTTAGGATATTTTTAAATTTGACTCATTTAATTAAAGGTCATCGCTTATCTACATTAAATACTAACTACCCACTTAATTCATATTTTTCACAGTGTTTTTATAATTGATACGATTAACAGCTTTAATAATTATTATAATTATAATATTTATATGTCTTTAGCCGATAATTTGCTAAAGTGATTTAAATTCGTTCTAATGAGGAAATATACCTACTTAAATTTTATTAGTGTCAGAAACAATAATCATCATTGCACGATGCGTTAGTCCAGGTTGGGTTTGAAGTTCGATCTGGAACACGGATTTTGATTAATTCGTGTTACAAAACTCGACAAAAAATCTAGTTCTTAATAACATGCTATTTTCAACCTAAAAAATAGCACATTAACGTAGTTTTTCAGAGCCGTTATCTTAGGTAACGGTACACAATTCAGAATATTTTTAAAAGAATACGTGCCCTGTTTTATACTATGAATACCAAAGTTAAAAAAGTAGTTCATAGAATGTTTGTTTGTTTTCATATCCGTTATAAACACAAAAACTTATGAACAGATTTAGCTCAAATTTAAGTCGAGGATACATAACTACCTAGATATAATTACTAAATAGTACCTACTATTACAATAATACTACTGTTATAATTATTTTTGATAGTATTACGCTACTTTCAGTTGAAATAAAGCCAAATTCTACCTTTAGACCTATTACTAGGGCCTGAATAAAAAGTGGAAGTTAGGGTTAATAAAAAATGTTACAGATCATCCGTATTCACTAAGTACCTACTTATCACTCATAGGATAAAATATTAATATCCCATCCTCCTGCCTATCATCATCATCTCAGAAGATTTGACACTCACTGTTGCATAAAGACGTCCTTCAAAGATCTTCACACTATTCGGTCTATAATTCATAGAAAATGTTTAATCTATTAATAATAAATCATATTCTATGGTTGATATTCCAAAGTTAGACCAAATTTTGTGTGGAAAGATTTCAGCTCGAGTGGGATTTAAACCCGCTTCTAACCATTCCAAGTCCAGGGAAATAAAAGCGGGTTCGAATCCCGAATATGACCTGAAACTTCCGCCCTTTTGTTTATCGTTCTGTACTTACTTTTGGAATAAAATAAAAGTCACCTTTGTGAGTAGGTATGTGTTATTCCAGAGATAGGTATAGGTAATCTATCTCTGTATCAGCCAGATCTGTTCAGGCATTCCAGCGTAAAAGAGTATCAAACATCCACACTCATAAACTTTCGCATCCGGAGTATAATTATATAAGTAAGATCTATTTTATAACTCCTCTAAATGGATAGTTTATGGTAGGTACCTAGCTAAATTTTGAATAACTGGCGTTGTGTAAAAATGCAGTAAGTAGGTACCCATACCTATTTAATTGTTTTTGTACCTAATGCACACGTCAGAACTGTCTAGCTAAGCTAATACCGTCTATAGGTATAGGCTCTACAGGCATTATATTTATACCTACCTAGGTAGGATTACAAGCATTACATTTATACCTTGATAGGAAAATTCCAAATCACAGTATCTACTACTTACTTAGCTACCTGTTTTATTTTTGATGTTTTTGGAATTTAAGGAGCATCTCAGTTTTTGTTTTAGGTCCATTCTGAAGGTCACGTTTTTATTTTAACTCAAATTCTAAATTTAGACAGCAGATACTTACCTAGGTTTTGTTCCTTTTTAGAAACATTTTTAAATATCTCCTATAGGAAATTAAATTAATTAGGTGCTTTTAGGATTTCAATAATTGCTTCTGCTAAATTAGGTAGGTTCAGGTACAATACAAACGTATCGAAGTAAATATAATTAGCATGTCATTGCTGCAGTAGGTCAATGCTCCTAAATTAACCATCTACGTCATCGACCTTTTTCTAAATGGATCTAAAAATATTTTTTACATTAATTAATTGCAATTTGTGGAAAATGCCTACTAAATAATAAAAAAAACCTAAAATAAAGGACAACCATCTCATGAAAGACAAAATATTTTCTTACTGTAGATATGTAGGTATACCTATTGTATAAACCTTAACAAAACCAAACTGTTTGGTGAGAATGTATCTATATTATGTAGTAATCCTTCAGCTGAGATTATAGGTATGTCTATGTATTTATAACAGTATTATTTTTAGTAACTAAACCTTTAAAATATATCTACCTAATTTAGGAATGCAAAAACATAAAATAAACTTATTTTCCGAGTTTAAATATAAACTTTGCATCAATGAAGTAATTTGAAAGATAACGTGATCTGATTTTACACACCCGGTTTCACGCGTTTTATAACCAAAGCGTTGCCGTTGGTAATGGTTCGATATTGTTTAAATCGACCATTGCTGATTAAAAATAAATGTCTTTATAGTAAAGAGTGACATGTTGTCAAATTTTATTAGTTACAGCCAAGCTAAAGCGCTTTCTTCGCTTCGATGCTAGTTTTACGATTGCCCCATAAAATATTTATTATATTGACGTTTTATCTATTAACGATTGGTCAGAATAATCTATTCATATTCCTATGAAATATTTATATTCTCTATTTGTTTGCTTGTACAATAAATTACTAAAACTCGTTAATACAATTATCTAAGCCGGTTCTAATTCCAACTAAAATGCACGCCGCCGTTCATTTACCTTGAATGATGAATAATTATTATTGTTAATGTATCTATAGATGTGTGTAGCCTATACACTTTCTGTCAACAGATTAATAAATATCATTGGTAGCTATTAATCAAACTGTTTTAATGATAAAATAATACTAATATCACCTACTATCTACTATCCTTATAAATTAATTAATACAAATGGCATTCTTAAGTCACTAACTCAATATTATAAGCATGTTTGTATAATGACATCGTTATAAATGGCCACGTGAACAACAACAAGTTTTTTTAAACCAGTGACAATAACTATGGCTATGAATTTCCGTCACCGCCAAGCAAAATGAAACCTTTTTGTAAGTTCTGCGTAATGCAGGGTGGCGAGCGGCGCGTCACAACGAGACACCACTTTGAACTCACCGCAACCTGCTACCGAAACTCGACAACCAAAATACCAACAGATATCACTAATCCGTCTTTTACAAATAACTATTAAACGCACCGGTATTTCGCTACAAATGAGTTATTTAAACCCTCGCCGCAACATTATCCGGGATTAATATCAATGTTTTGTGTAGGCGCTCACTTCAACGTCCGTATTTCAAAACACCACCAACTTATAGATTACAAAAAAAAACATGTATTTTCTACGGTACGTTTGAGTTATTTAATATTCGGCTTTCAAACTCGACACCAATATGAAAAGGCAGGTAGATCAACAAAAATACATATTTTAAATATTAAAACGGTGAAAGTATAATTTGGCTGATAAGCAAATGGATGCAGCAAGATATTATATTGGAGATATTTTTAATAATACACATTATAGGGCTTATAAGTGTCGTATCGTATCGGCTTTCTGGAAACTCTATATAAATTATTATACGGTGAGGTATTATGAAACATATCTAGGTAGCTGTTTTTTTATTTGTATTTTTTGTCAATTCATATAATATCTGTGCGCCTAATTAAAAACGTTTTAAACTGGATTTACTTCCATAATAAATTAATAAGTTATCAATGACTTATGATTTCGATAAGAGATTTTTTCAATGTACATATTTAACTAAGTAATTATAATTGGTAAGCTAATGTGCCCGGTAAAGATTGCAGCGTAATTAGGCTGTCAATAGTAATAAAAATATGTTATTAGGTAAGTATTCGTAGTCCTTGACATGCTTACAATTCAAAAACTTCAATGGTTCTACCATAGAATATTATAGCGTAGGTCTACCTATTTTATTACGCGCATCTCGTTAAAGTATTAGGTACAATCACAAAGTAACATCCTGGAACATTTTTTTGAGGGCTTACCCAGGGCATGGGGTAAGAGATACCTATAAGGTATAGCAACCACGAGTAATTCCATACGTAAAAAAAACAAGAGTAGCCAGATTTCTACCCAATTGCCTTGATATCCTGAACGTCTTCATAATAATAGGTATACACGCTTTTCAGTATACTTTTAGGTTATATTTCATAGATATTCAAGCGAAATTCAATCCCAATCCTACAAATCATTCTTCAGTCACACTTCTAAATCCAATTAGACACAATCTATAGGTATTAAAATTGCAATTTATAGTTCCGGTTAAACTATTAAATTGTAATTTTTGCATGTAGGTAGATATTCATTTATAAATGTTTATTTTGTTTATCAGTTTCCTAGTATAAGATGATAAATATTTTATATGAGCATAATTTGGGTAAGATGGCGGCGCCGGCGTTGTGTAAAAAAGACCTCATCCATGTAACACGGACATGTCAAGAGCTAGCATTGAACTCACACAATACCTACCTACTTACCCACTGTTTTCTTTAACGTGAGCTATGCCGGACTCCTACCGACTAAAAAAACCTCACGTAACGCCCAACAGCCTATGGTTGGGAGGCCCGCGTAAGCCCTCGGAAGGATGTCCCAGGACCCTACTTACCCACTGTAAGTGTAGGGGACCCTTGAGGTTATCCTTCCCAGAGTGTACCCGGGACTCCCGGCCGAAGGGAAATGACGGCACCGTGTGGTTTTGGGCGGTAGGAGTCCGGCATGGCATCCGTGAGGACTTTAGATATTGGTAGACACAACATGCAAAAACATTATAGAAATAGTTTACAGTGCCATCACAGTCATTCACAGAGTTTCTTAGAACAAAAAGAAAGTAAAAAATCTGTTTCAAATTTAATATAAAACCGACCAAGTGCGAATCGGACACGCGCATGAAGGGTTCCGTACCAAAACCGACAGAACATCACGTTTGTTGTACGGTAACCCCTCTTAAATATCATTGTTTTTCTATTTTTAGTAGATATTTGAAGTTATAGCGGTAACAGAAACATTATACCTAATCTGTGAAAATTTCAGTTCTCTTGCTATCACCGTTCATGAGATACAGCCTCGTGACGGACAGACAGACAGACAGACAGACAGACGGACAGCGAAGTCTCTCTCATTAATGAGTCTTTTTCATTAATGATTATTATCAATAGCAACACTACAATTAACAAAAGAAAAAAGCATATTCTGGCAAAGAGCAGTAGAAGCTTGGGCTATGGGATCTAGACGACTGATAGACATACTTTTTTTTTTTGTTTAACGTGAGGGAAAATGTGTTATGCCGGACTCCTACCGACTAAAAAACCTCACGTATCGCCCAACAGCCTATGGTTGGGAGCCCCGGGTAAGCCCTCGGAAGGATGTCCCAGGACATACTTTTATATTTCTAAATAGGTAGGTACCTTAATACATAGAAAACACCCAAACCCCGAAACAAACATTTGTGTGGATCACACAAATATTTGAACCGACCCGGGAATCGAACCTATTAAACAGTAAACAGGAATTATTCCTACATCTATAAAACATAAGTAGGTAACTCTACCTTCTTACTTTAACTTGTAAAAATTTATCTTACTTAGGTGTCAGACCTGTCATAATGACCTCGCATTCAATTCACCTTTATGATAACAAATACAGGCCAATACCGTCATGAAGGCACTTAATTGATACATAAGTATTATAACTTGGCTTAAAAGACACCGCTTGGAGCGTTAAAACGCCCACTGGTGACCTAAGCTTTGTATATTGATAAACATAAGTATCTAATATAAAAACATGGTAGACATATTTATACGGCGAGGCAACGCAAGAATCGACAGTAAAAATGACATTATTATTGACAGTTTCACTGCTTCATTGGCCCTGTCGTAGTGTAGATATGATTGTCGTTGTTTAGGTCTCCTGATGGAATTCGGAATATAAGTATATTTTGTATAATACGCAAATGTTTGTTAATGAGTTTCATTGTTATCCATGTTTAAAGAATGTAGAAATATATAGGTATGTTTATGAATCGGCTAGATTCTGCCCTACAAGTTTATAGTAGCTAAATTTGAACTATATGGTGCCTCATGGTGCTGTGTAAAAATACTCAAATTTTTTTTTTTTAATTTGGTGGTTGTAACAGCCACGATGTCGTTACCAAAGTAAAAGTAAGAAGTGACAATACAATTACTAGATACTGAACACTCAACAAAATGTCCGCACTACTGCAATGTTCACTCTACGTTAGAAAATCAAGTAAGTACCAAGCTTTAATCAGCTTATTAATCAAATTAGCCGGTCCACTGCTGGACGAAGACCTCTTCCCATCATATTTTTTTAATGTCAATTATTACCTACTAATACTAAAGTATTAATAATGTAGTTTCTACCTACCAACGAGGTACTTACCAATGAATAACTTTCAATTTAAACAATCTATACAAGCTGTTCTTTGCGCCACAGTTCAACTTAACGCATTAATTAGGCATATTGAATTCAAACACGTACGTATTTGAACTTTATCAAATAAATTGAAAGGTTAATAAAAATATTTCAAAAACGATTTCCATACGACATGGCCGTTATTGTTTTGAACAACGAACTAAACAATGCCACTAACTAAAGTTAAATATTCTATTGTATGCAAGTAGAATTCAAATATAAAGAGCAATATGCTGTTAGAATACATTAATGTCGAAAACATATTTAATAGAATCCACTTTCACTATCTATTCCTGAATACAATAAACTTACCTACATTTAACTCAATCAAATTCAAGTTTTATAATAATGAAAATAAAATATCTACCTAAAATAAACCGACAGTGAAACTTACCAAAAAATAGAAGTCAATTAGTAAAAAATTACTACAAACCCAACTTTTGCTCATTAACGTTGAACACAAAATTTGCTATTGAAGTCCTTTCAGCACTTGAATGAAAATAAAATATTCCTTTATATCCTGCAAACATATGTAGGTACACACAAATAAATAGTTTTGAAACGCTTTCGGCTTTGCTCACGATTTCAAATCATCCATCACGCCAAACAGAAAGGAGCAAACTTTTGATTAAATTGTTAATAGATAGGTACTTACAGGAGCTTATGGAAGAGGCCACAGCTTTTTCTGTCCGTTTCAGCACGGAAATAAAATCGGTAGCGCGAGTGCAAGATCTCCTGTTTTGGAAAGTTCCACTTACTTTACAGCCCAATTTAGATCATGCGGGATGTGTAAAAATGATAACCTGAAACTCATAACGCTAGATAATCTTCAATAAATATTTTTGAGTTTAATCGTTGTTTGCACGGGTTGTAACAAAGCTGACAGTATCAATTACTCTTTAGTGGAACTTTTTGTTTGGAAGAAACATGCATGTCTGCGTTTGCATTGGACAATATACCTATTTACATAGTAAAGATCACATCTTCACTTCCTCATTGTCATCTGAAGACAAGCATGGTAAGTAAGTCTTTATCTCTCAACTCTCTTTGTCTTAAGAGTGGAAAGTAGACCTCATATGTACGTCGATGTACTCACACATGCAAAGAAAGCACGCATTCAAATTTTAGCGGACTAGTCAAGTCGTATTAACCGTCTCTGGAGCCTATAGCTCTCCTGTCGGTCGTCAGCATTACTAACTTTAGCTCTGCGATATCAACTCATCTTGCATCTGTAACCCTTAACGCGACTCCGCAGAAAAATAATATTTGTGTTTGATCAATCTTAGTCGTAGTTAATACAAAATCTATAAGAGGGAAACTACCCGTAACAATTTCTATTCAAGTAGCTTGCAAGGTCGTAGCATTAGATATGTATTTAGCTTTCTTAATATTACGAACGCGTAAAAAAACTGTCTTATGTGTACTTAAACATCTTTTACCTGATTTTCGTGTTCAAAAACGAGTTTCTCAACCGGTACCAAGACGAATCCTTACTGAATTATCACAGTAAGAGAAATACTCAGTACGTTTGCTACCGAGTATCATGCCTCGCGTTATCAAATTGTAACACTATTACCTCAACATTATCGTACTTTGTCACAACGGATATATACAACCTTCGAGTCAAGGAAAGGCTTCTTGAATATAAATACCTATAACATGTATGTCCTTAAAGGAACAAAAATGTATGCAGATTAGGTATAGTAATGTTTTTAAAATCGCACTTGTAGATATAATGCGTAATGGTTTCTATTTAATTACCTACTACGGCTCTACTTATTACAATGGCTGTGATCATGAGTAGACTAACCTGAAACTCATAGACTGAGCAGTTTCAAAAATATTAATAACCACTCAAAAACACCCGAAAACTATAATTCGGTATTTTATGTGGCGGCAACCATTAGCCAATAAAGATTTTCTTTTCAATTGCCACTGCATGCGAAATGCAGTTTCCGAAGCAATCGGAAGGTAGGATACAAAACAACAAAATGGTTCTTTTAAAGATATTAGGGGTTCAGTACCTACCCAAGAGGTAAAACGGAACCGTGACCATGAGACTTCGCTGTCTGACTGTCTGTCTGTCCGTCATGACGCTGTATCTCAGGAGCCGTGATAGCTAGAAAGCTGAAATTCTCACAGATGATGTATTTCTGTTGCCGCTATAACAACAATACTAAAATGATGAAAAAATGGGGGATTAAGGGCGGCTCGTATATAACAAACGTGATATTTTGCCGTTTTGGTACGGAACCCTCTGTCCGCGAGTGGGACTCGCACTTGGCCGGTTTTTGAATAGGTATAGTCATTCAGTCAGTAATGTAGTCATTCAAAGCTGAGAAAACAGCATTAAAGTAATTCAAAAAAGGTAGGTTTAATCATATTAATCCTATACTTACTATTACACTCAAAACTGAGCCATGATTTATGATTATGTCAAATTAATATTTTTTATTACTGCACTGTAAAAGTAATAACCTATACCAATTTCTCTTAAATATACAAAGAACAAACTATGCCCGCTGCTTCGCTTATTCTTCCTGTTTCATCCTTTGTGAATTTATTAAGTATGAAAGATTTCTGTTAGCTATATCGCCACCTATAACTGTCTCCAGGGGGCCAGACTCTCATTCATTTCTGTCACAAAAGTCGTTGCAGCTATTTTGGCGTGAAATCGTAACAAACAAACAAGCACTCACTTTCACACTTATTATGTAAGTTAAAGGGTAAAGAAATCTATACAAATATCTATAAACAAAGGCTCATAGAATGTGTCTTCTAAGTGATAGATGGTGCAAAAGACCAAATGGCAAGGTACGAAAGGATAGGTACCTCGGAGTTTATCGTTGCTGTACCTAGTACAGCAACGATAAACTCCGAGGTACCTATCCTTTCGAGGGGTGTTAGGATACGTGTAGTTTTTAGTCGGTAGGAGTCCGGCATAATATCCAAGCAGGATTTCCTCACATTAAAAATAAACAAACGTACAGCTACTTCTAGCTTTATTAATTGCATTATGCGCTCCAATACATTCTCTGAAATCTACCTAACATCCGATTGATATCCTTATTCATATAAATAAAACATAAATCAGCATTTGGACACTAATCGCCGTCCCCGGGGAATAAAATGATAACTGCCAGTATCTTGATTTTAATGTTATGTCATTTTTGAGATCTTTGAGTGTTAATACATCTACTTAATTTTTTTTGTAATTTTTTTACAGTTATTTACAGAGTTACAAAAAATTACAATAGTATTCGAAGATTTAAGACAGGCCTAAAAGCACGGGAATAAATGGATAATATAATATTATCAAAACGTATCCCCACTTGTTATTATGACAAATAGTAATATAATTATATTCTCGTGAAAAAACATTCAACTTAAGATGATAAATGCATGTTATCATTTTATTCTCGTTCAAAACCGTCCACTCGCTTCGTATATAGGCATTAAGTCAAACGACTTATGAAGTTTGGATCGATAAGACATAGTTATTACATAGAGTGGTGTACACTCCTGATCAGATATACACAATCATTATGAACGCGAAGGTGCATGGAAATAAATAGGACGTTAAACAGATGATGCAAACAGAGTTTTATAATATGAAGGCATTAATAGACAATAAGAACCAACTGATGATGATGACATAAAAGATGATGAGGGGCAAAAGATATAATGGACTCAAATCATGGAAGTGAATGTCTCACATTCAAATGCATAATTTTTTTATACCACTAGAGTGGCAGACAAGCATACGGCCTCACCAAATGTACCGGCGGTCACCGCAGCCTATAGTGACCGCACCAGAGGTGCCACAATCGCGATGTCGACCCTGTGAAAACCTTCTAAGTCCCCTTTAGAAGAACCCCACACTCGAGGCAGTGAGATCATTCCAAAAACTAAGCGTACGCGGAAGATAGCCTCTATCGGATCTCACCGTGCTCGAGCGCTCAGGACGCAACGTGTGAGGATGAACACCCGCTCATTGGCGAGCGGCGCGATGATGGAATGTAGCCGAAGGCATCATATCAAACAATTCTTCAGAGCACAAACCGTTGTACAGGCGGTAGAACACACACAAAGAGGCAAAGTCTCTCCTTTCACTAAGAGGTTCCACACCACCTGCAAGTACGGGATCGTTGACAACTCTCATAGCTCGCCTTTGCACCGTGTCAAATGGACGAAGCTGGTTTTCAGGGGCCCCCGCCCAAAGGTTACAGCAGTACTCCATATGCGGACGCACTTGCGACTTATAGAGAAGCAGTGCTTGCGCCGCAGTAAAGTACCGCCGCGCCCTGCTGAGCACTCCGAGCTTCTTGGACGCTAGCTTGGCCTTGCCCTCCAAGTGACTGCAGAACTGCACGTCGCTGGAGATGTCAACAGCAAGGATCCTTATACTTTCAGAGAGGGTGTGAGATGTGCCCTGAAATTGCGGCGCCACAGTAAATGGGGTTTTTTGCGGTGAATACACAAACTTGTGTCTTGGTAGGGTTGAATTGGACAACATTTTGTCCACCTCAATCGAACACTCTAAGAGTAGCCTCGACTTCAGACACAGGTTGTTCACGACTTTCTTCCACTGCAACCCGAGGGATACCGGGACGGCCCGTGTAATAAGTGTCACCCGTACTGTCGTCCGCATAAAAATGAATGCCGTCAATAGACAACAGCAGATCATTGATATGCAGCAGAAACAAAGTAGGGGACAACACTGAGCCTTGTAGTATGACTGCATGGCCATAAACGCTGGGTTTATGGCCATGCAGTCAGAACGGCTGCCGTCAACGACGACCCTGATGCTTCAACCGGCCAAAAAGCTGGACACCCATCCGCATAAACTCTCGGGCCGTCCATAGGAGGGCAATTTCGTAAGAAGACCACGGTGCGAGACCCGGTCAAAGGCATTCAAGATGTCAAGGCTCACTACTAGAGCCTCGCCCTTACTCTCGATAGCTACCGCCCAGCGGTGTGTGAGGTACACTAGAAGATCGCCCGTCGAGCGACCGTGACGGAAACCGTACTACCGGTCACTGAGCAGGTCATGTTCCTCGAGGTACCTGAGGAGCTGTGTATTAATTACACGCTCGATCACTTTAGATATTAGGGAGGTGACTGCTATAGGCCTATAATTGACCGGGTTGGTCCTGTCACCCTTCTTGGGCACAGGATGCATGTGCGCGACCTTCCACGACGCCGAGGCTTCCTTCATCGAGTATGAAAGCGTGAAAAGACGTGTAAGTACCGGACACAACTCCGGACCACACCGCTTAAGTACCATCGCGGGAATGCCGTCTGGCCCACTCGACTTATGAATATCTAGAGATTGAAGCTCCCGCCTGACGTCCCGTTGCTTGAATTTAATTTCATGCTAATAGATTGTAGATAAATTATGAAAATATCGTTGCTTCTCTTTGTTATTTTGATTGTTTTAAAAGATATTGCTAGGAATAAGAGTTTTTATTAGTTTATCGAGCAATAATAAGGACCTAGTCTGTTAATTTTAGAATTAACTTACAATAATAGCAAATTGATATTAAGTCTTTTATTTTTTTTATTAATATTGATAAGGATAAGGGTTTTTAGTAATTTATCGATCGATAATGAGGACCTAGTCTGTTAATTTTAGAATTATGGCTAGGATGTTGTGTTTTTAAACTTTATTTTGAAACTTTTGAATAAAGCTAATATTGACGATTATCGTAATGAGTTTTATTGGAAAACTAAATTTATATCCTTTATAGAAAAAAAGTTTTGCAGCATTTATGAGAATAAGATGATATTAAAGTATTATCATCATCACTCCCATCCCAAAAACTCGTAGAAGAAAATGATAAGAAACGAGTATCATATTTCTTTCTGATCACGCTGAACGTAGAATAAAATGATAATTGACATTATACAACTTTGAGGATGATTAATTTACACTAACTTTTTATTCTTTAAATATCTTAATTTTGACAGATGTTACACAAATTTGACTAAAACGATTCAAATGAGGAAAAAATTATGTTTTTAAAAACCTAACAATCACGCATCTATGTCCAGTATTTCCGGAGTAATCGTTAAAAACATGTTTTTTATTTTTCCTGAAAAGTTGTGTTTTTGCAGTTATCATTTTATTCTCCGGGGACGGCGGACTTCTATTTTACTTTTTCTGTACTTATCAGTAATTTTTCGGAATGTGTAAAAGAGCGTGAAATGTTGCAGCGCACAGGTACGCGTGGCGCCATCTACTAGCGAGTAGAAGATACTAAAAGAGTATTAGTCGAGATATTACTACTTTGGTAACAATTTTTGTATTATAACTTGTATACTATTTGTAGGCTTTTTAGCAATGATTATTATGTAATATTTGAAGTGATTTATGTAGGTAACTACAATGAATATGCTCGTAATACTTGACTTTCACATGACATGCATGTTAACTATGTACCTGACATAAACTAAAACTAACTATCCTAAATGCCCGAGTTATACCAGGTAATTTTGTACAGCAATCGTTTGGGTTTTCAAGAAAGATAAAAATTAATGTACCCAGTGTAGGTAGTTGTAGAGACAGAGTGTAGACCTAGGTATAAACCTGAGCGGAAAAAACCTTTAAAGAAAACTTTATATTAGATACCTACTTAGGTATATAAAACTCGATCAAAATGATTAGAGCCGTTTCCGAGAAGTGCTTAGTATTCCTAATTTAAATATGAGTGTTTATTAAATAGGTAAATTGTTAAGACCTTTATATCATTCTAAGAAAATAATTGCCTATGTTGAGACAACGACGACAAAATGATTTACCTACACTTTAAAACAATATCAGTGCTACAGTAGTTATGTATTCTATATTAGGTAGGTATTAGGCTGGAGAGGTTTGAAAAATAAAAGCAGGCCATGTGTTAGTCGGATTCGTGCACAGAGGGTTCCGTTACGAAAAAACTGTAAAAATGCGTTTAATGAATGGGAATTCCCTTATTATTATTTTTCTGGTTTTAGTATTGGTTGTTATAGCAGCAAAAGATATACTTACCTGATATAACCTGAGAAATTTTCAGTTAAGTAGCTAGCTATGACGGTTCATGATATACATAAAAGACAGACAGCGAAGTCTCAGTAATAGGGTCAAGCTTTTAGGCTTTGGTTACTGAACCTTAAAAATAACAAGAAGAACTTTATTTTTCTAATATTTCAGCGTCAATCCGGGAAGCCTTCAAAGCGCTGCGCGCTATTTCTTTTTAAATTACGCGCAATCCTGGGGTATTTTTTGGACAAAACAACATGCACCTTTTGCCACTGATACAAAAATTCTATAATGTATAAATCGTCTGAAAACGATTGCATTTTAACTCACATAATTTAAAGCATAGCTCTATTTTTATCATACTTAAAAAAATTTATGTGATCGACGCAAATCGCGGTGTGGTAGCCGTCACTGTCTTTTAGCAATTAAGTGATGCCTAATACTTTCTACATAGGTATATGTTTACCCAGGTACACCTATACCAACCTATAAACCAAGCGTAGTTAATTTTGATGCCACGTTAGACGTATCCCGTCATCTTACACTGCTTCATAAAAGACAGAACTTGTAGTGTTTGCGCACCATAACACAAGTATCAAATAACATTTATCAATTCGCAGTTAGGTTCTGCCTACATGCAATACAATTCTAACGAAGTTATTTTTTGTTCTAGGAGAAAGTTCGGGCTCCTGTTCAGAAGACGAGATTAACAATGTTGATGAAACGAGAGACCGGCCTGAAGCACACATGTGCCCGCGATGTCAGGAACAATTCGAAAACCTTCACGAGTTTCTATACCACAAACGACTGTGCGATGAGAAAGCGTTACAAATGGGTGAAGAAAGAATGCATTCCGATCCTGAAGAAATGGTCGTGTCAGGTGATGAGGAAATGGACGGACCAAAAAAACGACTGGAACAAGTACGACGGCATCGACAAGATGCTGAGAATAATAACAGCCTCGAAGAAGGCGACAATGATGTGGCTGAAGCTGATGTGCCACCGGTCGGTCTGCCATTCCCGGTAGCTGGCCACGTTACGCTCGAGGCTTTACAAAATACTAAAGTTGCCGTAGCGCAATTTGCCGCAACCACTATGGCGAACAACGCTGATAATGAAGCGGCGTTACATGAATTAGCCGTTTTACAAAGTACTTTATTTACGCTACAACATCAACAAGTATTTCAGCTACAATTAATACGCCAACTACAAAACCAATTATCATTAACGCGAAGAAAAGACGATCCAATCCAGAGCCCGCCGCCGAGTGAACCAGAGCCAAGCCTGCCGGTGCCTCCCGTTCGATCGCCGTCGCCACCGCCTCCTCCCCCACGGGAGCCTACTCCTATCGCACTTGCCCCTCCTACTAGTCAATCCTTGCCGTCAACCCATTCGCATCTCACACCAAAGACGGAACCAATTTCCGTTCCCAAACTTCCAACATCGTCTCCACCGATGATGAGTCATCCGCCCTATAGCTCAATTTCCTCGTCGTTAGCGTCATCAATAATCACAAACAACGACCCACCACCGTCTCTCAACGAACCAAATACACTAGAAATGCTTCAAAAACGCGCTCAAGAAGTTTTAGACAATGCATCACAAGGCTTATTAGCGAATAATCTTGCCGATGAACTCGCCTTCCGGAAGTCTGGCAAAATGTCTCCTTATGACGGAAAATCTGGAGGAAGAAATGAACCATTCTTCAAGCATCGCTGCCGTTACTGTGGAAAAGTATTTGGAAGTGACTCAGCGCTGCAAATTCACATTCGATCGCACACAGGTGAAAGACCTTTTAAATGTAATGTATGTGGGTCACGATTTACAACCAAAGGGAATCTAAAAGTACATTTCCAAAGACATACAGCAAAGTTTCCACATGTGAAGATGAACCCTAATCCAGTACCAGAACATTTGGATAAATATCATCCTCCACTCTTAGCGCAGTTGTCGCCCGGTCCGATTCCTGGTATGCCACCTCATCCACTTCAATTCAATCCGGGTGCGCCAGCTCCTTTTCCGCCAAGCTTGCCGCTGTACAGACCCACACACCATGATATTTTACCTCCGCGTCCGCTTGGAGATAAGCCATTACCACCTCATCCGTTATTTGTGATGCGAGACGAACAAGAAGCTCCGGCTGATCTCAGTAAACCATCCGCGCCGAGCCCTTGCCAATCAGGACCGGAGGTTAAATCAGAACCACAAGACGAAGAGAGTCAACGAGATTCAAGTTTTGAAGACACAGATCGTGTCTCTCCAAAAAGAGAACCGGATGAAAATGATATTGCAGCAGACGCAGATCCAGACAGATACCCCTCAACATCACCATATGATGACAGCATGGATTCGAAATATAGCAATGAAGAACAAATTGGCAGAGACAGTCCCCATATGAAGCCTGATCCAGATCAACCGGAAAATCTCTCAAGTAAGAATTCACCGATATCGGGACCAATTTCAATAGCAACGGGTCTTCGAACTTTTCCTTCATACCCCCTTTTCCCTCAGTCACCACCTAGCAGTATCTCTTCTGGTAGTTTAACTCCATTTCCAAATACAGGTCTCCATGCTGTTGACACGGATTTGGCCCGTGATCCAATATTCTATAATTCTATATTGCCCCGTCCAGGCAGCAATGACAACTCGTGGGAAAGTTTAATAGAAATAACAAAAACATCCGAAACATCGAAACTTCAACAGTTAGTCGATAATATCGATAACAAAGTATCAGATCCTAACGAATGCATAGTATGTCACCGTGTCCTCTCTTGTAAAAGTGCTTTACAAATGCACTATCGTACCCACACTGGCGAGAGACCTTTCCGATGTAAATTGTGTGGACGATCTTTTACGACCAAAGGCAATTTGAAAACCCATATGGGAGTTCATCGTATTAAACCTCCTGTACAAATGTTGCACCAATGTCCAGTTTGCCATAAGAAATTTTCAGATCCCTCAATGTTACATCAACATATTCGACTTCACACGGGTGAACGTACCAGCGTCCCTTTTGGTCATATCAGAAACCTCGACATAGACGGTTTTCCATCACTCAGTAATGGCTCGGACGTCAGCGACTATCAAATTCAGCGCCCTTTCCCACCCCCGATGTTTCCCACTCCGAACACTCCCGGCGACCGACGGGCGGACTCCCACGGGACCGACGATGAGAGCGGCCGGGACGAGCGTGAGCCCGCAATTCGGGAGTTCGACGACGATTTAGATATGAAGGATCGTCGAACTTCGCCGCTCTCTGTCTGCGCCTCGGCGTCCGAAAGCGAATTAAAAACCATCACCACAACGGCTTCCCTCCCATCGGCGACAGGTTCGGAGAGCGGGCGGAGCGCGCGTGCCTCGCCGCCGTCACCAACGATGTCGACGCTGTCGACGCCGCCGAGGTTGCCGCTGCACTCGCCGCTGCCGTCGCCGCCCACGCCAATCGCTGCGCTCGGTGCTCTCGGAGGATCGCCCTTCAGCCCGCTCGGACTCGCATTCCCTCCCGCAGGTATGCGCTAGCGGGACCTTATACCTATATTCGTCCGCCCCGGTCGCCCGCATTTCCATTCCCATATATTGATCCTTGCCCACTGACTAATATATAAATTGCCGGGCGCTCGAATACACACCAGCAATAACAACTAACATTGTGAAAGAAGTATTCATAATTAAGTGTAATCGTGCGTTCCGAGTGTTGTGCAATAAGTGACAACGAAACCGCCATGAATGATGGGTTTATTTGTGTGCAGTGCGAGGGAACACAACCTGTAACCTGTGCTACAAGACATTCGCCTGCCACTCTGCTCTGGAGATACACTACCGCAGTCACACTAAGGAGCGGCCGTTTAAGTGTACGGTCTGTGATCGAGGCTTCTCTACCAAGGTTAGTTTCTATAATATATACTACCTACTCTACCTACTTAATATTCCTATAGATTGCCCCTTATCACACAATTAATTTGTTTTATAAATTGCACAAGCCACTGAACATCTTAATACCAACAGTTGAGAAATTAATAACATTGATAATACAAAATTAAGAATACAATAGTTTCTTTTTGTTGGTCAATTTAGTAACGTTGGCTCCAAGCCAGTTCATACTTTATTGTTTCACAAATAGCGAGACATATTGTGTTTACGACATTTGCACTAATTTTCACTATACCTATTGTATAGATAAATATTTTGGATCGTAATAATGATTCAGTGAAGTAGGTGCGTAGGTACAATTTGAAAGCCGTTTAGTATTATTTTGCTTCAGTATTAAAATCTTCATCACATCTAGGTTCTAAAAGTTTGTAGAAGAATTAAATAGAAAGTTTTAAATTCAGACTACATATCATTAATGAAACAATAGCTCTGTCTATTGATTTAATGTTGCCATTTCACGACTTAACCTGTGAACTGCCTCGTAATAAAGCCGTGAAAAGAGGTGGCTTCGAACATTTACATTTATATGAATTTTGATTAAACACAACAGAGTTTATTTTTGTACCTATTGTATTATAATTAATAGATATTATTTTGAAAACTAAAGTTTAATTTATTATTATGTGCATAATATTCATTCATCGTTGAACCAGGAACATGTTAGCGTAGGTAGTGAATACCTAACATGTTCTAAGTTAAAATATTTTTAACGATGTATTATTTTCATAAAATCATCCCCTTCTGTTTAGTTCTTCATACATTCAACATCCATCGTAACTCGTAAGAGTCAGTAGTCGCTGAGTTCAATATAGTAGGTAGGTATAAATGATAATCGCTTCTTATGGCATCCACGGTAACTTGCATCGTTGGATAACTTCTTACCTCAGCAAACGAAGCCAGTTAGTTACTACAAAAGGGTTCTTTTCCTCGCCAACTCAAGTGACTTCCGGGGTACCACAGGGGTCCCATTTGGGGCCCCTCTTATTCATTATCTTCATTAATGATCTGGTCGAGCGTTTAACATGCGAGTCTTGCGAGTGTTTGCTTTACGCTGACGACCTGAAGATATTTAATAAAATCTTCACCCCTGATGACTGCAATCTTTTGCAAAACGATCTGAATATCATTTCGAGTTGGTGTAAGGCAAATCAAATGCATCTCAACATCAGCAAATGCTTTGCTTTAACTCTCAGTAACAAGCGCTGTGCTATCGTTAATGACTACTCGATTGATGGCCAGACTCTCATTAGGTCTGATACGGCTAGGGATTTAGGCATTTATTTCGACAGCAAGCTTTCATTTCGAACACATTATGAACATATAACAACAAAAGCCCATCAACTCCTTGGTTTCGTATTTAGATCCACGAAGGCCTTTAAAAAACCTGAAACATTACTATTTTTATTCTTTGCACTTGTTAGAAGCGTCTTGGAGTATGGCAGCCCAATTTGGTCACCATACTACGGAGTGCATATAGATAAAATTGAAGGCATACAGAGAAAGTGCTTGAGAATGTTATGCTACCGTCAACAGTGGGGTCGCAACAATCTTAATTACGAAGCTAGGCTCACAAAGTTTAACGTTAAAAAATTGGAAACCCGTCGCGAGTATTTTGACTTGGTATATCTTTATAAAATAATTCACTCAAAATTGGATACCCCATACTTGCTCTCTCAAATATCTCTTAACACCAGACACAGCGCGCGTAGGTACAATCACACAAACGTTTTTGCTTTGCGGGTCTACAAAAACAACATATCGTTTTATAATCCCTTGGTCAGGATGGCCCGTCAGTACAATGATTTGGCAAAAAATAACTTAGACCTCGATATTTTCACTTCAAGAATTGCAACATACATTAGACTACTCAAAACTGTCCTCTATTCCACACCCAACCGCGGAAAGGTAAGCTCAGGAGAGTGTTAGGCGACTAGTCAGCTGTTATAGTCTCGACGCATAACATTCTGTCTAGTATTTATAAAATAACTTAGGCTTAGTTATCTTGTTTTCTTTGTGTACACAAGTTTTTGGATTGCAATTCAGACTTGCAGTGTATAATTTAGTTTTACTATTATCTTTAAAATTGTAATCTGTGTTGTGTAATAAATAAATAAATAAATAAATAAATAAATAAATAACGTTGCAGAGTAGGTAGGTACCTACCGGAACATAGAATATGAATTGAAATTGTCTTTAACAATCCAATAGATTAGATCTATATTATAATAGAACTGGTTTATAGATTGTAGTCAAATTATAATTATATTTTTACGATTTTTTTAACATTTAACACATGCTACTTAACGTTACCAATGTATAAAACAAATATATAAAATAATATTATAATTCCAGTCTTATCGCCATAAAATATTGTTTTAGTGGCGGTATTTAATTGATAACTGAATCTATCTATTGGCACTTCTGACTTGCTAATGAATATTTGAATCTATACTGTTTTATAGATTTATTCTAACATCTAAATAAATAATGTGAAACATTTATTATGAGGTTGATACCAACAAAACGAATTAATTTAATATTTTGGACAGTAAATAAAGGCTGTTAAAAGCATTTTTATGATTATACAAGTTTTATACTCAGTTCGGCCAATATTTCAAGTGTGTAAGTATGTGATGTGTAAAGCTGCGCTTGCGACGACGGCGACGGTCCATAGCCTCGTCGCCGTCGGTCGCCACAAAAATGATAACTCATAAAAACAACGTCACGGAAAACGATCGGAATATTAATTCATGTCGTAAAATATTTATTGCTTATAAATCCTTGAGCCTTTACCTACGCTTCTCGTCATAAAAAGATTATTTATGCTTGACAAAGTAACATTTTTCGTATGTTACCGAAAGTGACCACGCTCTTATCAATAAAATATAGGTTGTTTACGGTGGCGCCGAGGTTACATTTTTAAAAACCCTTAGAGACTTATTCGGAGCCCGCGATTCAATTAGTTGTTGAGATAAATATACCAGCACTTAAGTATTTATAACTGAGACTTACCTATATTGTAGGTTATAAATAAATAGATGCTTTTAATAATAGATAAAAAATCTAAAGCCGTTTTTAAATGTAAGAACAATGAGTTTTACATTTAGAAACAGCTGGAAGCGGTGGAAATGAAAATGTCATTAGTTCATTAGATTGCACCAGTTTTTCGTAAAAGCATTTAAATCGTATGGTCGAGGATCGCCGTCCTGGTAGGCAGACGTTGTTACAGAGTGGCCAAAAACAATAAGAAGCCCAACAAGAAAATACAACTTCCTCTTCTGGTAGGTTATGCGAATTCAACTTTACTAACTTTGTTTAGAACTTAGAACCGAATGTCACCTTAAGTGATCAGAAAAAAAAATGTCTTGGATGTTTTTTTTACACATCGCGTCAAAGCCAAAGCTTTATAAGATATTGTGAGACATTAAGAATTACACAACGCCATCAGCTCAAATTAAGTTAATTGTTTGTTGGGACTGGCAACTGATAAACTTACTTATAGGTATATTTCTAAATACCTACAATTGAAGGAAAACCAAATTCATTCGGGATCCGAACACAGAACCTCAGCAAGAATGGAAATCAAAATTATTTTTTACGTTTTATCTGAAAAGACTTCCCTAGTCGATATAATTATTTAATACGTACCTAGTAAGTACTACTTCAGCCTAAAAGTAAGGGAACACGGTAGGTTCCTACTGAAGCAAATACCTTAATAACTAGGAATATAATTAAAGAGCAAATACTTTCTGTTACATAATATAACCCTACCCTCCGCTACTAAATAATAACCGTTACATACCTAATGGCGGCTATTGGTCGTAGCGACAACCTAAATGCTACGCCCGCTATAACCACTCCTTAATTCTGACTCATAAATACTTAATAATAATAGCGATGACAGATCGCTGCGACTATTAACGAACAATATAATAAATTATCATTACCTAAGCTTAATTGACAATTTACCACAAATAGAATGTCTCTTAATACTAAGGAGTTACGAGCATAATATTCAAGATGGCGCTTAAAATTATGTAACATAGTTATTTATTTATCACCATGCGTCGAGTCGCCGTTGACAGCTGTTAGTGAACCTTTGCTTCACCTGCAGATGTATAAAAGATGATAGAAGTGGGTTTTAGATAGATACAGTAGGCAATAAGTATAACTATTTCTAAATGTGTTGGAGAACAGCGTTATACCTACAAAAAAAATACAATCAATTTATATAATTTGCACATTTATAAGAAAAAATAAAGTGGAACCGGGGCTTGCCCATACCCAATCATACATACATACATACATATACTCACGCCTTCATCCCCGAAGGGGTAGGCAGAGGCCTATACCGGCCCACATTTCACCGTGTACAATTCGGTCCCACGTAACAGGTGGTGAGCCCATCGCCGTGTTGAAGTGGACCGCCGACGTCAGAGCCTCGTCCGTTGTTCAGCAGGTGCACGAGCTTGCACGTGAGGTTGACTTGGGCCCGGAGGTGTTGGTAGGGCCCCACTACACCCTATCAATCAATCAACAAAATATTATCAACCTATACTAGACACTACTGGCCTCTACCAATCATTTTAGGGGGTGTTTGTGTTTGGCTGGAGTATCCTTCCGATGGCTTACCCGGGCTGCCAACCGTAAGCTGTTAGGTAAGATACGTGTGGTTTTTAGTCGGTAGGAGGCATCCATGAAGAATTTTCCTTACGTTAAAAAAAAATAACAGGCTTATTTACCTTTCTTGTCTTCGCCAAGACCTTGTCCGTGAGTGCTGGCTACTATCCTGAAGATCTCGGTAATGACCTAATGCATCCAATATAATGCATTAGGTAATAAAATTGGGGCACTGAAAGAGGCTCACATATAAAGGTACTGTCTGCAATCTGCAACATCTATCTTTTTCATTTAATTAGAAACTACGCTAATAAAACGTGTAAAATATTCGTTTAATGTTCAATGGTGTTAATACAAACAGTCACGGTTGCTTAACAATATAATTAGGGCTGAATGCGTGCATGCACCTACGGTTTACGTAGCCACTTTAGCTTCGAAATACCTAAAGATAACATGCAGGTATTTGATAAAGACCGTAGTGTATGCGTGCTTAATAGCTACATAACATTTTTTTTATAAATGGGGTACATATACTTTCATTTTTTTATATAAATTTTGAATATAACTAGTAGGCTCTGACTAATTCCATAGTTAGCGTTTAAATCTACGGAATTATTAAACAATTTGCATGGTGTTTTTACATAGTAGCTGTTCGATTACAAAGTTTATGGAAGATGAGAACGTATTATGTGGGAAAGAACTGTAGGTATATCACGTTCTTGGTATACCATAAGAATCGAGTAGGTAACCCAAACGGGTTACTGTGCATAGCGAGAGGGACAGCTAGCAACATAATGTTGCCACCTACGCGAAGAACGATGTGTTAGACCCGCTATTAAAACGCCAGTACTTAAATATTAGAATAGTGCGATATTTTCATAAATCTGCATCTGCATTCTTTATTAGAAACTCGGTTAGACAGTACTTACCTACATCGTCTAGCCAGTGTTGATAAGAAACTGGTACCTACAACCTAAAATTAGGGAACCATCAAGTTCAGACATAACCAAATCGTCTAGTCTACTAATCTCAATTTCGCAGGATTAGCAGAAGCATATCTTTGGAGATTAAAATCCTGGAAAGACGATTTTAATAGATAGATTTGACCACGAACTGAGAAATGCCATGCTTACTTATCGCATTGTCTATACATTTGTATCAAGGACAATATCTAGATACTACCTAAACGGCCAACTTCTGTCCTTCGAAGCTATGATAGTGTTATTGAAAAAAGTATATTTCCTAATAAACGTTTTTCTTACTTCCTACCTTCTACAGAAAGATCTTAAAACCTATTTAACGTGAGAAGCTGATAGTTAGTACCTACCTAACGTTTAGTTATCAATTTAAATCTATGGTATAAAACTTATCGACCCGGGTAGTGATTTTAAACATGGGTATACTAGTTACTAGGCGATAAGCTAGCGCCAGAACCAACTGCTTACAAGCACATTTAAATTTACAATAAGAGTCAGCGACATTGCAACCACGAAAGTTCACGCGCCAAACCATTTATCGAGTATTCCAATCTGCTTGTGCTACACACGTTTGGTACCATATTATACAGTTTATTGACTCCAGAGATCGAAAATTTCAAAATACTAATATCAGCTATAAATATAAAATGCCATATCTCATACACGATTGTTACTTTGAGTACCTACCAACATAAAATAAAGATTTACAACCGAGGTTCTCCTTTAAAGAGAATGTTTTTAAAATATATTATTTACGTTATGCGACAATTGTATTGCCGTTTAGTGTTTTACTTTCAATATAAACATGTGTTTAGATCACGTATCCAGTAACGATGCTTAATAGAAAAATAAAACGGCAGGTGTTCTGAATCGAATAGAATCATAATGGTTTTATATCGAAACGTTCGAATACGTTTGGTGCAATGTACAAACATCTTTATGAAAAATTGATACAAAAGCCATAAAAACAATATTTACGATGACCGAGTTTACAATATGAAGTTCTGTACCTATAGGTATATGAACAAGACAGATATAGGTTTAAAATTCAATAAAGTCCAATAGCAACGCAACGCATTAAAGTTTGCAAATGTTCTATCTATCTAAAAACCTGCTCTATTGCAATCAAACTGTTATAAAAAGGGTCCATTGGAAATTAGAAATTGAAAAAGATCAATTCTTGTTCCATAAAATAATAAAATCATCTAATTATATCCCTATCTACGAGTAAGTAGTTCAGTGGTAACTCGAGATGGTATCTCGAGATGGACCTACGCGAGTGTATGTCGTGCGTGCAGCATTTACATCATCATTAGGGAATGCAATCCCGCAACAAGATTGTAATCCCGGTATTTGCGGGACTGAGCAATCTCAGTCCCGCGGGATCCCGGTATTTGCGGGATCCCGCATATTTCTGAAAGTCATTGAAAAAGGAATAGAATTCTGTATCATACATCCATCTAGAACTGAAAAATAGTCACCCCCTTAATCCCCGAAGGGGTAGGCAGGACGAGGCATATGGTCTCATCTCATACCTAATGTCCTTTTCTCAAAATTTCCCATTCTCAAAATATGTGCACTACAGGATTAACCCCGCTCAATCCGACTTGGATAGGTTAGGTTAGAAGGCTAAGGCCGGAGCGGAGCGCAGTGAAGCTTCTGCATTAGCCTTCGTAGTTATTTTTTTTATAACCTAACCTAACCTCTCAAATCGGATTGAGTGGGGCTAATCCTGTAGTGCACATATTTGGAGAAAGGGACATTTTGAGAAAAGGACATTTCGCAAAAAGGACATTTCGCAAAAAGGACATTTTGAGAAAAGGACATTTCGCGAAAAGCACATTCTGAGAAAAAGACATTTCGAGAAAAGGACATTATGAGAAAGGACATTTCGAGAAAAGGACATAATGAGAAAGGACATTTCGAGAAAAGGACATTATGAGATGAGACGAGCCGGGCCTTCAACTTGACTTAGCTGCCATTTTACCGGCAAACGGGACCAACGGCTTAACGTGCCATTCGAAGCACGGCAACGCTCAAATAAATGTCACAAAGTGTTCACCCATCTAAGGACCGGCCATAGTAAATGTAACTTACTGCAGTGATCTTTTACAGAACACTGAGTCCGCGGGGCACAAGGAAAAATAATTTATTTAATATTACTTTTGCATTGAGATTATTAAACCGATATACATATAAGTAATAAAATATCTAGGTACTGCAAATGATTAGAAGCGCAGAAAACATAGCATGTCAAAATTTTTGTCTGCCAAACGACTCCTAACTTTACATGTCAGATAGCCAGCAAGCAATGTACGAGATAATTGAATACTTTTATAGTACAAGAAAAGTCAAATCTCCCTGATTAAATCACTAAAATCAAATAAGTACGTTATTAGGTTATATATTACCTACGTCACAATTACAAAAAACTTTCTCAAACCGAATCAGTTTGTGCGTTTCCGCTAACAGAATAACACATGGCGTTTACCTTTGCACAATCCCGCGGGATCCCGCACGATTTACGTGCGGGACTGGTACCGCAAAAATACTGCGGGATCCCGGTATTTCGGGATCCCGGTATCCCGGTATTGCATTCCCTAATCATCATATTTTTGTTTTCTAATTCAAAACGTTTATTATGTTCATGTTGAATAACGAATGGTTTTATTTTAACTCCTCAAATAGTACAAACAAACAGACGCATTTATTTTGTAAAATAACCAAGCATTTAGGTAATATTGGTTTCAAATTGTGTTGACTATTAATGTGGCAGGTGAATGGTCGGTATAACACGATACGGTTGGCTAACTCTTTCAGAATAAGTAGCCGCTATAATGTAAGCTGAAGTTTTTGTTTCAATATATGGGAAACCTAAAGTTTCCTACTAGATATCTATTAATAAATTGTATCTGAACACCATCTATACTAAAATTATAAAGAGAAAAGATTTGACTGATTATTTGTTTGTTTGTTTGCATCGCAAAGGCACCGAAACTACCGCTACACGTCTGCTAGTAAAATATACTTATAGAAATACAAGTACTTAGCGGTGTCTTTGAACTGTTTCTTTCTGAAGTAAATGAGACAGCAATGTACTGAAAACCTACCCATACCTAGAAAAACGTAAGGATTAGCTGACCACATGGTAAAGAAATTCCCAAAAGGTCGAAGCTACCGATGAACACTAAATGGTAAACATCTATAAAACATATTTCATAATGTTTCTCAGTACCAGAAGGCAATACAAATATCATCAGTGAATGTGAATTACCTAATTAATATTTAAAAGTCTGTATCCATTCAAATTTTAATATAAATCACCTCTTTATATTAGTTTTTATTACATAATGTATCTATCTATTTAAAAATTTACCTACACCGATATCAACTCCATTAATATAATAATATTTAATTTACGACAAATAGGAGCGCCGACAAACTTTAGCAGCTAAAACACATTTAATAACCGAAAAATGTAAATGACATTTATAACGATCTTAATTATTGTAAAATATATAACAGGTTCCAAATACGCTTTATTTAGCTACAAAATAAATATAAAATTATTTTTTGAAATGGCTTTTTACCGTAAGTAGATAGATAGGTCTGCCATGCCTTTAAAATGCCAAGTCATAAAATGTAAAAACATGCCAAAAACTGGGCGAGGAGAGTAAAACCACATTTTTTTTGGGTTCTACTGTGGTCTGTGGCTCTCCCATTAGCAGGAAACAGAGTGACAGATAAGACTCGCTTACCAATTAATTTACATTATAAGCCTACCATGGCTACCATTGGCTTTCGCCTTTGCAATCGGCCTATGATTGAAGTATTTCCGCCTATTTCTAATTCTGCAAAGGGGAAAGAAAGGCCCTCTTGCCCCACGGGGTAAATCTTCTTATAAAGAACGTAAGCTTCCCCACCTTTAAAAAGAAGATTCTAGTTTTAGTCGATTCCACTACGATATTGAAACTTCTATTCTAACCTAAGCGAGATATTTGCTTCGTATGAAAAGCTGCAATTTACAAAACATAATTATAATTCTTTAAATGCCACTGAATAATTCATTTCTACATAAAATAACTGAAACTGTTGGTATCATGATGTGTTTTATATTGTGTCTTGTGTCCTATGTCCTCCTTATGCCGCGCGTACGTATACTCTGTGCGTGCATGCGTGCGTGGTGGTGTGTGTGTGTGTAACGTTGTGTATATTTGTGGTTCCAGAGCAGTGGCGGCGGTTGCCGGTGTGGAAGGCGCGCGCGCGCATCCCGCCCCCCGCACGCCACTGCTTTGGACCTCTGGAACGCCTTCGTATACCCGGTATGGATGAGTGATGCCTGGCCGAGGAGCGAGGAACTTATCACGAGCGTTGTATCATACCCATGCCTCATTTTCACAATAAATTATGATAAATGTTTTGCTCTTAAGTACAAATACCTTTAAACGCTCCTGATACAGACTCCGTTCTTTTGTTCAGTTCAATGCCTCAATTTAGTTTTAAAATAATAAGAAAATTCATAATGTACATAAGTATTTAGATAACAGCTGTTCACTAACATTTGTATTGCCTGCTAGCTAACAACCCCAATTCAACAATAACATCATTAATGTTTCACTTTTCTTCTTCAGGGCAACATGAAGCAACACATGCTGACGCACAAGATCCGTGACGTTCCTCCTGGTTTCGATAAGGGTCAAGATGACCGCGAATCTAGTCCCGACCGACGCTCATCGCCTGACAAGCTTGACCTCAAGCGATCACCGCCCATACACCCACAGCTTCCAATCACTCATACACCTGCAATTGACATGCCGCCGCTACCTAAGCGACCTTCAGGTAAGTTAACAGAACTATTTTGAGACAGTTGTGCTAAGCAATCAAAAGAAGACTTCATTTCAAAGGCATAAAGTAGTTATTTATAGTTTGGGCCTCAGTGTTCTCACTCTCTGCCAGACAACTGTAAGCCTTATGCCGTTGACATAAAGTCTATTTTATTTTCGTAAATGCGTCATTCGAGGCTACATTTTACAGACTATAAAGACAATACATGCATGATACAAATAAGTCAATGACTATACAATTAACTTTATATTATCGTGTTTCACAGTTCCAAGTATTCCATCACACCCAACGCCACCACAATCATCTAAACACCTCTGCGGCGTGTGTCGCAAGAACTTCTCCTCGTCTTCAGCGTTGCAGATCCATATGCGTACGCACACGGGGGACAAGCCCTTCAGATGCGCTGTTTGTCAAAAAGCCTTCACTACGAAGGGTAACCTCAAGGTAAATATAGATTTAAAGTTATTACATTACTTATGTATCAATCACCATTCTGGCCTTTTCTAACTAAAAAAGAGCGATAAACATTTTTAAGATCCATTAATTTTTACAACTCTGAAAAAGCGCGGTTCATAAAAATATGTATGAAAAATGTGTCTTTTGGACTTGACTGAATTCAATTTCAAAACGATTTACATTTTACACTGTTCCATAACGATGCTGAATTATACATTACCTATATATATTCATAAGTATTATGCGGTTAGGATGGACGTTATGAGTTATGATATGACGTCTGATAAAATGTAGATAGCTAACCATCCTAACAATATTGAATAATTTTGTGGCTTCCTTTTTCGATAACTGTTAAGGTTTGTGGTTTAGGTAGGTTATAGCTATCTAAATAGGCACGAAATATGTGTACTTAATAAATTCATAGACCAACAGCAGTCCAGCTATAATAAAACCTGACAATGATTGCTGAATGTTTGTATAACGCTGAAATTACTGACGTTAAAAAAATATGCTATTTACCTATTATAGTTTGACTCAACAGCACTCGAATAATCTAGGCTCGCTAATTTCTTTACATTTAGTAATTTTTCCTTATCGAATCATGTGTTGTCCAGGTTCACATGGGTACGCACATGTGGAGCGGAGGCGCGTCACGGCGCGGGCGCCGCATGTCTCTGGAGTTGCCCCCGCGGCCGCTGCACGAGCCTCATGACTTACTGAGACGTCCCGACCTATTCTACCCGTATCTACCCGCGCCATTCCTCAACGGCATGCAGCAAAAGGTAAACTACCCTCATCTTCATATTTTTGTTTTCTAATTCAAAACGTATCTATTTATAATTTTCATGTTGAATAACGAATGGTTTTCATCCGACAGCTAAACGAAATATCAGTAATACAGCAGAGCGCGGGCCAGAACGGAGTAGCTGGCAAGTTTCCGGGACTTCTCGGATTTGGAGCGTTTGCAGGCGCGCGACCGGGCGCCGCATCACCGCTTGAAAGGCCACCGTCACTGGAAGGGGGAGACGAGCGACAGGCCGCTATGCGTGAGCTGGCCGAGCGTGGCAGGGAGCTGGCAGAGAGAAGTCGTCAGATGCGTGAGGAGGGAGAGTACCGGTCTCCTCCGACGCTCGGACTCGCGCCGCCGTCTGCGCAGTCTTCACCGCCCGCGCCTCATCACGCACACCCGCACCCGCTCGCTTCACTCCCGCCGCCCGCTCGCACAGAGGGGCTCACCGTGTAAGCGGAGCGATACGATATAGATAAAAGGAAGTACATTCCAGGGGTGACTCAAAACCTCCGACCAAAGGACATTTTTAACCTTCGATGCTAACTGCCTCGACGGTGACGCGCTTGTTACGTCGTGTTAATATTGTACAAAGAAAATATAGTGAGTATTTAGTTCTGAAAGACCTCTATTATAGCGCAAATATTGCGGAGTGTAGCGCTAAGTGTCGTTATTGTTCCACGCGTCGCTATTACTAGGCGTATTATTGTAACTAACTTATATAATGCACGAGTACGGGCCGGGGGCAATCGGTGGTTCTTAGCTAGTTCCACGTTTATGTCATTATCTGTGATAGTGCACAGACGGAGGCTGTGTTGATAAGTGACGCGGTCTCTATCACGCTATGACAACATATAAGTTCTATAAATTATCCCAAAAATTAAGTACATAATTTCATAAAATTATATCTTTTAAATTAAATGTAAATAAATTGTATAATATTAGGGGCATCCTATAATGAGACATGTAGTAGATTTAAGTACTTAAATTTCTAATGTATTGTATCGTTATATTGTACAATTACACATGGAGTGCAATATGCATGATTTTGTCCTTTGTCACATTCCAAATTATTATTTTTATTACTGAAAACAGATGTTAATAAAACAACTGTCTGAAAATCAACGACATTTCAGAATTTTAATTATTTAGACTAAAATGACATTTGTGACCGCTTCATAAAAATTGTTATGTGACTATAAATCCCTTTCTTGCCCGTGGTAGGTACTACCAGTGGTACTACCATTGTTTTCACCGGTCTTCATTTGTTTTTACCGATTTTCATTTGTTTTTGACCGATCTTCATTTGTTTATACCGGTCTTCCTTTGTTTTCACCGATCTTCATTTGTTTTTGACCGATCTTCATTTGTTTATACCGGTCTTCCTTTGTTTTCACCGATCTTCATTTGTTTTTACCGATTTTCATTTGTTTTTACCTATCTTCATTTATTTTTTATCCAGTCCACGGGTAAAATTGAATTACCATTGGAAAAACTGGGACCGCTGGGTAGTACCACGGGTAATGTTTTAACTCGTGCTACCACGCGCAATAAAGGATAAATCATAGGCAGGTTTTTGGTTTCAAATTGTGTTGATGCAATTTCAATGAGTAGCACGGATAGAACTTTTTCAGGAAAAACGTGGTAAACGGCTTATTGAAAGAAAAGGATTTTGCTTACCAAATTAAAAGCTTTTGAAAACTACTCATGAATAAGCATTCATGGTATTGTTAGAGCATTTACGATACGTTTAATTATTTTAATTGAGAAAAAAACCTTTCCTATTAATTGTGCAAATCAATCTCGACTAAATTGTATATGAGAGAAAAGTATACGGATACAGGACTGTCATTTTAGGCTATCTGATTAAAATTTCTAGCATAGTCAACAAATACACACATTTTCATATATGCACATAGTTCGAAAGAAAATTCCAAAAGTAATTCGTGAAATTCTATTACAAATGTATCTATCGTATTAGGTATTCAATATTGTATTACAGTACCTACACTTAATTGTAACAGAGGTTAATGACATATTCATATCATGTAAATTAAAAGTATTTGCATTTGAGGTCTATAGTTAATAAGTATTAGAGTCATAGCTATTATATTGCTTTAGAATATTTCAACATATCGTTGTAAACGTGAGTGACTGGTGTTCCGACACGCTGACTAGGTTAACACTTGGCTACGGCTACATCGTAGTACACCGGCACTGATGCAGACTGACCCATTTATTGTACATTATATTGTATTTTTTTTCCAAATATGCATTTCTCAATGCTTGTTAGTAGGCGCAATAGTCGCAATGCTGATTAAAATATCTTTTTTTAAGAATAATGTATGTATTCTATATTTTGTGTATAAAAAAATGTCCTACCAAATTATTTATATATTATAAATCATGCATACACTCTTAGTATTAAACGCTTGCGGGGCAATAGAGCTCGCGCGACCCTTAAGTTGAATAGAATAAATTCTCATAGCACCTATATACATCAGTTGAAAATAGATAGTAGGCAGTAGTATTATTGTAGTCATGAATATGATGTGTCATGTCATGTCAGTATAAATAATCATTGTAAATTATTAAATGTTTATGTAAATGTCCAAAAAGTATTCAAATTATTTAAAAAAAAGCTATTATTATACTAATAATTAATTTCTTTTTTGTTATTCCTTGCCCTTACCTTCCGAACCCGTTTTTTGTTCTAATTTTTTTTCATAAGACTGAACTTCTGTCTTCAAGCCTCCAGTGGCTTAAAACCCCCAAGGGGTTTTAAGGGGATCGAGGCCATCAAGTTTGACGTGACTGGCGCTAACAACAAATGGTTGATCATTTATGGCTGTGATGTGAAGTGTTTGGATGTTAAACATTTGTCACTGAGACAGGGTGGGATAAGATTCAGTTTTCAAGTGATGACTGAATGGTTAGGTAGATAACAGTTATATGGCCATGTCTGGTGGTGAACCTGTGTAGTAAGTTGCAGAATCTTGCTTCAGCTATGTTTAACTAGAGAGACGATCAGACGACCCCAAGTTTCTACAATATTTACATTGTCACACATTGCAGTATTCACAGCAAGTATACATTACCCTGCCGCCTACCCGCGACTACGATTGTGGAAGTTAAACGAAAATTTCCATTCTAGTAGGAAGTCAATGGTACCCACTAAACAGGAAGGTCGATAGTCCCTAAAAATTTGTCGTCAACGTAGCTACACAGCCATATAACAGGAACGCATCCAGTAAAATCGATTGTGTAAGTACGGACTTAGTGTGCTCGCTCATGTAGGTACTATTGTAGGAAGTCAATAATGAGCAGAACAAGCCAAGTTCACCTACATGCAAGATGCACCTGCAGATCAAAAAGTGGGGCTTTGGCTGTCCACATACGAGGTTGGGAGATCAGACGATTTTTTTTTTTATACTACTTAGGTGGCAGACAAGCTTACGGCCCACCGGAAGGTTGGTAACCGTAGCCTATAGACGTTTTGCAGCACCAGAGGCGCTACACACGCGCTGCCGACCCGGGCGCAGGTTGTGACGACCCACAGTTGAAATTTTTCAAGCCGCCCGTAAGGCCTTCAACTTGGCTTAACGACTGTCATTTTACTGACAACCGGGACCAACGGCTTATCGTGCCTTCCGAAGCACGGAAACACTCGTAAATAAATGTCACAAAGTGGTCCACGTGGTGGTCACCCATCCATATCCGGCCATAGTAAATGTTGCTTACTGCAGTGATCGTTTACAGAACACTGAGTCCGCGGGGCAACGAGCGCTTCATAACGACGATAGCTGTTACTTTTGGAAGTGGTATTTTTTTATATTAAGCTTCCCAATTTGACGCCGCCAGCCTGATGGAAAGTGACATTTAACGATCGGGGGCCACTCCCACCGTTCATAAGGCTTCTGACAATAGTCCTAAAGTTAAGAGGCTCTATGATGTGACTGTTCATGCACTGCTTGACGAGCCCAGGGTTGTAAGAGGGTGGAAACACGAGCTAGAGCAGATCGTTCGTAGTTTTTTAGGTTTGCCAGAGAATCAAAAAGATCTTTTTAATACAGTTGCTCAAAAAGTGGTGTATTACAGGGACGTATAGCGTTCGGGATGTGGGCTATTACACACTCGTGCTTTTTCTTTACCATTACCGCACTCGTGCGTTTTCTTTCCCAATTGTCAAAATAATGTCTGTGATTCATGCAAATATTTCTAAAAAAAGATACTAACTTGTTTCAAAATCAGATTAAAAGTATTTTTTATTAAAATTTAAGCATAAATTAATATAAGTATCGGCCAAATTAAATTTATAAATATAAATAAAGTTGGCTGTATGAAGTGCACTGCCATAGTCTCTGCTTAGGAAGCTATTTATTCTTTTACGGTTGGCGCCATTTTGGATATTCAGGTTTATTGTGTTTTTATTATTTTACAAAATTACTTAATTTTTTCGCAACTGTATTAAAAATAGTTGTTCAATACACGTGTGGGACTGTTATTTAAACTCGTTCCGACTGTCTACCCTCGCCTTCGGCTCGGGTCAACACCTGTCGTAACTCGTTGTAATAACAGAAATCCCACACTTGTATCGAAAAATACTATTTGAATCGCTCAGTTCTGGAGAACATTTCTTATTGGTAATGACAAAGCGGAGTTAAATCACAAATGTCTAGCAGTCAATAAATCAAACCCTAAAGGTACGAGTCCGAACTCGACTGCAAGCAGCATTGCTGTCGCGGCGGCAAGGCGACAGTGCCGCGCAGTACTGAGTGCAGTCGCGACGCTGCTGCCGAGTTCAGAATGTATTCTAATACAAATCTATATCAGTGGTGCGGTCGCGGCACTGCAGCGACCGCAGTGCTGCTTGCGGTCGAGTTCGGACTCATACCTTTACAATAGAGGCGAGAACAGGTGGGAGTAGACGAATATTTTCCCTAGGCGAGGCCGCAGTGGCGGCCGTGGGTCTGTTGGGAGTCCTGGGACATCCTTCCAAGGGCTTAGGGCTTCTTAAGGCTTCGGGGCTCCCAACCAAAGGCTGTTGGGCGTAATGTGTGGTTTTTTAGTCGGTAGGAGTCCGGCATAGCATCCATGAGGATTTTCCCTCACGTTAAAAAAAAAGATGCGAATATTTTTGACGATTAAGTAGTATTTTTTCTTTTACCTCCGCCATTTCTCTACAAAACAGACGTCGGGCTTTCTATGAAATCAGGAATTACTCCAGGCTGATGATGAGTAAAGGGTCTAAATACAAACTACAGAACTACTTAAAAAGTTATAATATATTAGTTACCAGGCAAACATGTTACATGTAGAGCTAGAAGTTAATGACACTGGCCAGTTTCTTGACGCGGTTGAGAAGCAGATCTCCTTCGCGGATGGTCGCCTGGTACAACTGAGAGCGGTCGGCATCGGCTCCACGCCCGGCGCCAGTCACTACACAACCAGCTACTGCGTCGATGCGGCATTGGAGACGACCGGCCGCCGTGAAGCTGGAAAGCAAATTAGTGGATCATCAGTTCTGCAACTTGCAATGTACTTTGACTTCTCTTGCTTCCATATAAATGCCATTTTTGGAGCGAAGGAGAATTATTATATTATTATCGTTCGTGTAGTAAATTAATACGAGCACGGTGTCTTCCAGCTGCGGTCCCATCCATGCCCATCTCAATCAAACCGGCCATTCATCGTACGGGATGCCCGACTTGTTGCAATGGCAAAACCAATCATGACGTGGATTCATGCAGCGGCTGTACTGCGCGATCGAGTTGACTATATTTAGTTTTTTGTAATCTATACATTGCCCCGTAGGAGGTAACTTCAAACAACGAACTTAAATAATACAGCTCAACAAGATTATATAATTTGAACAAAAATAAGAAACTCAGGCATGTAACTTTCAGCGTGTCACGATAACATGAGCACACTTCCATGCCTTCTCCGGTGGCGGCTGTACCTTAAGTGCGCTCGTGCAGTGAACCACCAGCTCAATTTAAGAATAACAAAATTTATTAATAAATTACTTACAATTAGGTATTTACCTACTTATCACTTATTCTTTAAACATACAAAAACTCGAAACTAATAACATGTCTAATTATGACGAAACAATTTAAGCTCTTTGTTACACTACTAAAGCCTAGATTCCCTGTAACAAAAATCGGCGTGCGCTTTCCCGAGTGCACGAGGGCTGCTCATACAACTTGTACTAGATACGAGCTATGGTCCAATCCTGCCCGATCTGGAAATAATGTAAACATGTCATGTTTTGACAATCGTTGTCTAAGACAGATGAGTAGAAAAATATAGTATGACAAATCATTGATTTTTTTTTACTATCCTGAGTAGGTATTTTAAATGAAAATAAACTGTCATAAAGAAGTTATTTGGTGTCGAAATTATTGTAAGAACACTGTATGACTCCTGGATATTGGAATATAATCAGGGTAAATATTCAATTGCAAGTAACTATGGATATATACAGGATCAAATGTGTTTGTTTACATTTTTGCGCAAAGCTATTGAAATACAGTATAATACCTGGCGCGTGAGACAAAACATCGTTCATAGAAAATGTACCGGGCAACGAAAAGCGACTCAGCTTTTCGTGCACCGCACGCACTCGAGCAATCCGAAGATTACCAAGAGTCCTCGATGTTTTGTTGATGACGAAATTCGAATTCTCCCGGTATTGTTTCGCTGTATCTGTGACGCGTTAAATATTATATAGTATTGATTGTTTTGATTTTTAAATTGTTAGTTGTTTTATTTTGTTCTTAGTTCTATTCTATATTGCGTGCAAAGTATGTGAAAATGAGCATATGCAATAACTAAGTACCTAAGTACTTAAAACTATACAAAGCTTTTCAAAATAAAGTTGATAGGTATAAAATTAACGATTATTCCCAGTTGTTCCGTTGAAGTAGTTCCGTGGCGGAACTAGTGAGACTTTTTTTCCCAGTTGTCCCGCGGAACAAAGTATAAATGAAATACTAATAAATTCATTCCCAGTAGTTCCGCGGAACAAAGCATAAATTAAAAACTAATAAATTAAGTCCCAGTAGTTCCGCGGAACTAAGCATAAATTAAAAACTAATAAATCAAGACCCAGTAGTCCCGCGGGAGAAAGCATCTCTTACATACGAATATTTTATGTTCCCATTAGTTCCCTACGGTAGACACCGTACAATAAAAAAAAATGATCGACAAAACAAATGAAGATCGGTACAACAAATGAAGACTGACAAAACAAATGAAGATCGACAAAACAAATGAACATTGACGAAACAAATGAACATTGACGAAACAAACCAAGATCGACGAAACAAATGAAGATCAATGAAACAAATGAAGATCAATAAAACAAATGACGGTTGGAAAAACAAATGACGGTTGGAAAAACAAATGACGGTTGGAAAAACAAATGACGGTTGGAAAAACTAATGACGATCGGAAAAACATAAGCAGATCGATAAAACAAAAGACTTTAAGCAAGTTGATAAGGTCAAAAGCTACTTGCAGCGATATTTTGTAATCTAAATGCGATTACCATTCAAAAAAATAGGTGCAAGCAATTCTCGACCTTATGAATATGCATAATATTTATTTACTTTTTTATATATTCGTGATCTGTTATGTCTATAAACGCCTTAAAGCACATTTTTAGGGAAGTGTCATTGAGGTCGAGAATTGCTTGCAGCTATTTTTTTGAATGGTTATCGCATCTAGATTACAAAAAAGGTCCATGCCAATTTTGACCTTATGAGTATGCATAATATCTATTTATTTTTTATATATTCGTGATCTGTGATGTCTATAAACGCCTAAAAGCATATTTTTAAACAAGTGTCATTAAGGTCGAGAATTGCTTGCACCTATTTTTTTTAATGCTAATGGCATTTTGATCACAAAACACGGCTGCAAGTAACTTTTGACCTTATCAACTTGCTTATAGTCTTTTGTTTTATTGATCTGCATAATGTTTTTTCGATCGTTATTTGTTTTTCCAACTGTCATTTGTTTTGCTGATCTTCTTTTGTTTTTCATTTGTTTTGAAAATTATTTAACTACTTTATACTTTTAAACTAGATGTTCTTTGAATAATGGATCGTTTTCCACTTTCATGTCCTGAAAAGATCCACATTCATAAAAAATAAATATACTTTAAGGCTTTAAGGTATTAAAGTGGACATGAAATAATGTCCATAAAAATCCATGATAGTTCAGCTACGGTACTATTGGGAATAGAAAAGTCTCACTATTTCCGCTACGGAACAACTGAGAATAGAAAAGTCTCACTAGTTCCGCCACGGAACTACTGAGAATAGAAAAGTCTCACTAGTTCCGCCACGGAACTACTGAGAATAAAAATGTCCCAGTAGTTCCGTGGTGCGGAACTACTGGGAAAAAAAAGTCTCACTAGTTCCGCCACGGAACTATTGGGACAAAAAGTCTCACTAGTTCCGTCCCTTCATTCCCAGTAGTTCCGCGGCAGTTGTTCCGCGACGGAACTAGTGAGACTTTTTGTCCCAATAGTTCCGTGGCGGAACTAGCGAGACTTTTTTTTCCCAGTAGTTCCGCACCACGGAACTACTGGGACATTTTTATTCTCAGTAGTTCCGTGGCGGAACTAGTGAGACTTTTCTATTCTCAGTAGTTCCGTGGCGGAACTAGTGAGACTTTTCTATTCCCAATAGTTCCGTAGCTGAACTATCATGGATCTTTATGGACATTATATTTTGTCTACTTAAATACCTTAAAGCCTTAAAGTATTTTTATTTTTTATGAATGTGGATCTTTTAGGACATGTGAAAAAGATCCATTATTCGAAGAACATCTAGTTTAAAAGTATAAAGTAGTTAAATAATTTTCAAAACAAATGAAGATCAGCAAAACAAATGACAGTTGGAAAAACAAATAACGATCGAAAAAACATTATGCAGATCAATAAAACAAAAGACTATAAGCAAGTTGATAAGGTCAAAAGTTACTTGCAGCCATGTTTTGTAATCAAAATGCGATTAGCATTAAAAAAAATAGGTGCAAGCAATTCTCGACCTTAATGACACTTCCCTAAAAATGTGCTTTTAGGCGTTTATAGACATAACAGATCACGAATATATAAAAAAGTAAATAAATATTATGCATATTCATAAGGTCGAGAATTGCTTGCACCTATTTTTTTGAATGGTAATCGCATTTAGATTACAAAATATGGCTGCAAGTAACCTTATCAACTTGCTCATAGTCTTTTGTTTTATTGATTTGTATATGTTTTTCCGATCCTCATTTGTTTTTCCAACCGTCATTTGTTTTGTTGATCTTCATTTGTTTCATTGATCATCATTTGTTTTGTCGATCTTCATTTGTTTTGTCAGTCTTCATTTGTTGTACCGATCTTCATTTGTTTTGTCCATCTTTATTTTTTTTATTGTACGGTGTCTAACGTAGGGAACATAAAATATTCGTATGTAAGAGATGCTTTCTCCCGCGGGACTACTGGGACTTGATTTATTAGTTTTTAATTTATGCTTTGTTCCGCGGAACTACTGGGACTTAATTTATTAGTTTTTAATTTAGGCTTTGTTCCGCGGAACTACTGGGAATGAATTTATTAGTATTTCAATTATACTTTGTTCCGCGGAACTACTGGGAATGAATTTATTAGTATTTCAATTATACTTTGTTCCGCGGAACTAATGGGAACTGAATTATTGATGCTTTGTCCCGCGGGACAACTGGGAAAAAAAGTCTCACTAGTTCCGCCACGGAACTACTTCAACGGAACAACTGGGAATAATCGGTTCCGTCACGGAACAACTGCCGCGGAACTACTGGGAATGAAGGAAAATTAACGCTTACTAAATTTTAAACAAGAAAGCAGGTAAAGTGCACCACCAGATCGAGGACCCACCAGCCGCCACTGGCCTTCTCCTGTATGTCCGATTTCTGTTTGGACCCATTCAGTCTCTAAAATGTTTATTATTGACTAACACTAATGACGCTCACGTGATTTACATCTCAGGTCTATCTTCAACCCCCCCTGGCGAATATATAAATTTCAATTTCAATTTGGCAGATAAGAAAGTGCGTAGAAAAAATTATATATTTTAATATGTGTAGTTGCTGATGCACCCCTCTAGAAATAATTCTGGCGGCCTGCAACATTAGTCAACATAACTTCAAGTTCAATAATATTAGGAAGCGAGGTACAAAGGACGGTCCTAAATAGCTTTTCGCTGACAACATAATGGGAATCACTTTGAGAACATGAGCTTTTCTAGCACCATTTCCAAATTAATCCTCTGTAACACGCATAGGAGACAAATAAGAGTCAAACAGTTATCTGAGCTCAAGCAATCAATTATCTATCCTAGACTAGATGTTGTTTCATAATTTCTTTGTCATTTTAGACATTTACCCCCTTATTCATAATCGTTTATTAAACCTATTTTAGTTAAAAGACACTTTAAGTCTATTGCTGTCTCTAACCAATGACAGAGTATGGTTAGAGACAGCAATAGACTTAAAATGTGTTTTAACTAAAATAGGTTTAATAAACGATTATGAATAAGGGGGTTAATATATATCGCTAGGCACAGAGTGTACATACCTACGCTCTCTGCCTAGTGATGAATCGAGATACTGGCACTTTTTCCATCATTAGACGCGCCTGAGTGAATGGGTCCAGCTATAAGACGCTACGACGCACAGATAGGGAGCCAGTCGCTGACTACAAACATTACTATAATAGGCAATTTCTAACAACGCCTTGTGTAGGATACAGGGCCCAAGAGATTCCCCTGCTAGCAGTGCACCTACAGAGTGCAGACGAAGCACCCATGCAGATGTGCTTAAGGAGTTGAAAGGTCAGACGGTATTACACCGAATGATACCGAAAACCAAAAGCAGTCAAATAACAATAGATACCAGCATCTCAAACCAGGTAGCATTTGCAAACAGCTTTAGGTACGAAGAAGAAACTTTTGGTATACTAACTTTGAGATTTCCTCCTCGACGAACTCCCGGGTGACGCCAAAAGTGTCTGCAATGTTATCCAGGCTGAGCGAACGGTACGCGCGTAGTAGCTGCACGTACGCCTTGATGCGCGCCTCACGAACGTAATGCTGGTAGTGAGGGCGGAACACTGGATCTACGCAGATTTGGGTCTCCACCTGAAGACATGAAAATTTTCGTTTATCATTGTAAGTACAGCTTGGTCAAAATTTTTGTAACTTAAAAGTGTGGTGCCAACTTCTTGGGGGTAAGTCACCCCTAAGAAGTTGGCACCACACTTTTAAGTTACAAAAATTTTGACGGTTGTTCCAGGTTGTTCTAGGTTTGTTCTACTTTGTTCCAAAACGGCACAAGAATAAGAATGAAAATTTCCAAGAAATTTAAAAAAAAACAATTTTTGAGTTAGCACCGCACTTTTGAGGTATCGCGATTTTCGCGGTTGTTCTGGGTTGTTCTAAGTTTGTTCTACATTGTTCCAAAGTATCGTTTTCAAAAAAAGTTTATTTTCACAAATTTCGAGAAAAATAATTTTTGAGGTAGTACCGAGTTTTCGAGTTTTCACGATTGTAATGGTTCTTCTGAGATGTTCTAAGTTTACATTCTACATTGTTCCGAAATACTGTGGTTGAAAAATAAGGTGGTTCAGCAATTGGAAAGAAAAAAAAATTATTCAACCGACATCCCACGAAATCCATGATGATCCAATCTTGACATTGAATTTTATAGAAATGTTTTTTTTAGTTGGTAGTGCATTGTGCCAGGATGCTACGACAACTCAGCACAACCTTAATTCACGCGATAAAAAAATTGCAGTCGCAAATAAGAAGGTGATAAACAATTTTTCCCGTACGAAATCTGCATCAATCGAATTTTAACATTGAAATTCATAAGAATAATTTATTTATGTGTCGTTTATTGTACAAGGATGCTAGAACAACTCAGCACAATCTTTATTTTCGCGATGAAAAATTGCAGTCGAAAATGAGAAGGTGATAAACAATGTTTTCAATTCGATAATCTGTGATAAACGAATTTTAACGTTGAAATTTAAAGAAATAATTTTTCTATCAATAGTGCATTGTACTAGGATGCTGGCACAACTCAGCACAACCTTTATTTTCGCGATAAAAATTCCAGTCCAAAATGAGAAGGTGATAAACAATTTTTCCAATCCGATAATCTGTGATAAACGAATTTTTACGTTGAAAGTTACAGAAATAATTTTTCTATTGGTAGTGCATTGTACTAGGATGCTGGCACAACTCAGCACAACCTTTATTTTCGCGATAAAACATTGCAGTTGAAAATGGGAAGGTGATAAACAATTTTTCAATTCGATAATCTGTGATAATCGACTTTTAACGTTGAAATTTATAGATATAATTTTTCTATTAGTAGTGCATTGTACTATGGTGCTAGCACAACTCAGCACAACCTTCATTTGGTAAAAAATTCCAGTCCAAAATGAGAAGGTGAAAACAATTTTTCCAATCCGATAGATTGGAAAAATTGTTTTCACCTTCTCATTTTGGACTGGAATTTTTTATCGCGAAAATAAAGGTTGTGCTGAGTTGTGCCAGCATCCTAGTACAATGCACTACCAATAGAAAAATTATTTCGGTAACTTTCAACGTAAAAATTCGTTTATCACAGATTATCGAATTGAAAACATTGTTTAGCACCTTCTCATTTTCGACTGCAATTTTTCATCGCGAAAATAAAGATTGTGCTGAGTTGTTCTAGCATCCTTGTACAATAAACGACACATAAATAAATTATTCTTATGAATTTCAATGTTAAAATTCGATTGATGCAGATTTCGTACGGGAAAAATTGTTTATCACCTTCTTATTTGCGACTGCAATTTTTTTATCGTGTGAATTAAGGTTGTGCTGAGTTGTCGTAGCGTCCTGGCACAATGCACTACCAACTAAAAAAAACATTTCTATAAAATTCAATGTCAAGATTGGATCATCATGGATTTCGTGGGATGTCGGTTGAATATTTTTTTTTTCTTTCCAATTTTTTTTTTTTTTTTTTTATACCACCAAGGTGGCAGACAAGCATACGGCCCACCAGATGTACCGGTGGTCACCGCAGCCTATGGACGTTTGCAACACCAGAGGCGCCACACTCGCGCTGCCGACCCTGTAAAAACCTTCTAAGACCCCTCTTGAAGAACCCCATACTGTAGGCGTTTGGGAAAACCGAGGCAGGGAGACCATTCCACAACCTAAGCGTGCGCGGTAGAAAGCCCCTATTGGATCTAACCGTGCTCGAGCGCTCCGGATGCAACATGTGAGGATGAACACCCTGTCTGTGGCGAGCGGTGCGATGATAGAATGTAGCCGTAGGCATCATGTCAAACAATTCCTCAGAGCACAAACCGTTATACAGCCGGTAGAATACACACAGAGAAGCAAAGTCTCTCCCGTCACTAAGAGGTTCCACACCACCTGCAAGTATGGGATCGCCGACAACTCTCATAGCACGCCTTTGTACCGAGTCAAAAGGACGAAGCTGGTATTCAGGTCCAATTGCTGAATCACCTTATTTTTCAACCACAGTATTTCGGAACAATATAGAATGTAAACTTAGAACATCTCAGAAGAACCATTACAATCGTGAAAACTCGAAAACTCGGTACTACCTCAAAAATTATTTTCCTCGAAATTTGTGAAAATAAACTTTTTTTGAAAACGATACTTTGGAACAATGTAGAACAAACTTAGAACAACCCAGAACAACCGCGAAAATCGCGATACCTCAAAAGTGCGGTGCTAACTCAAAAACCGTTTTTTTTTTAAATTTCTTGGAAATTTTCATTCTTATTCTTGTGCCGTTTTGGAACAAAGTAGAACAAACCTAGAACAACCTGGAACAAACGTCAAAATTTTTGTAACTTAAAAGTGTGGTGCCAACTTCTTGGGGGTCAAAAAGTCTAGTCGTATTTTTTTCTAAAGGGTTGCTTTATGAACAAGTGAAAAAAAATTGGTAAGCTATAAACATACTAGTCATACCTAATTGAAGGATGGCATCTACGAATCCAAGGTAAGGTGATGTCTACTCCTACACCTACCTTCTTTTGATCCAAACAAATCTATATCCATACTGCTACCTGATCCTGTCCTTAACTCTACATGCGCGTCAATATTGATACACACAAGTTTGTATGTAATCCTATTTAGAATCCATGACATATGTGTATACTTGAACATAGATATACTTAAGGATTCTCAATAATAAAAAAATATTTACCCAAGCAAGACTCTTCAGGAAATCTGCATAACGGCATTCATGGAGCGACTCGACCAACTCCCTAAGCTCTGGGAAGCGCGAACGGAGTGCCTGCACAGCCGCACCCTGTCGACGCAGGGCTGCCTGCAAAGCATGACGCTCCAGAGCTAATGCACAGGCCAACACGCAATACTGGATGATGGTGCCTGCAAACATAATAGCAGTTTTGGATTTTTCTAATACTCGCTTCTAATTGATTATTAAGGTATTTGGTAATCAGTCAATGAGAGGATTGAAAAGGGCGCTGCCACGTGCCCGAAACGTCGGTGAATGTAAGTACATAATAAGTATTTCGTGTGAAGTCCCGAATTATATAAGTACGATTGTTAAAAACCGCGATAGTTTAAAAATAACATCAGTCAGTAATTTGATATAAATCCTCCAACTGCAAAGATTGTAATTTTGTGGATGTGTAACATCTGGTTGTTGAAATTTAACTATGTACTAGCAAAATGTGACTATAGTTAAGTGTGGTTCAACCGTGCCTACTACTCCCTTGGTGATACATACATATGCTCACGCCCATTATTTACGAAGGGGTAGGCAGAGGCAGAGGATGTATGAAGAATATTATATTTTCTAAATGTTGGATCATGCTGGATTGTAGATTAGATACTAACCAAAATCAACAAGTTCGTAAGATTCAAATGTCGAGACGCAATCAATGAACAGATCTGCAGCTTTGCTGTAATCTCGCACTGCAAGACAATAGATAGCTTCGTATGCTTTCAGCTTATTCCTGGAGCGCCAGTCCCCACCTTTATCAACTAGTTCATGAGCCTGGAAAAAATCAACAGTGCATGTTATTTGTAGTGGGGCAATGTAACATAGAATTTTATTTTATTGTTATTCATCTCGCTACAGCGCTAGAGGGACTGGCTAGTTCCAAATACTTTCAAAGTAACATAGTGTGTGTTATGTATGGGTTTATATGGTCAGAAACATTATATTCACAAATAGATAGAAAGACTTTTAACAGTAGCATGAGCCTTGGTGGATATTATTACTAGTCTTTTGTTGTTCTCCTTTAACTGCCGTCATGTTGGGGATGATATTTTTTTTCACAGATAGATTAAATTATTACTTGTACCTGCAAAATCTTAAAAAATGTAGATGTGTTGGTCCCGCAACTGATTCCTTTAGGATGCGGAGAGATAGTAGATCCCAGAACTTTGGGCAGGGATCAACTATCTCTATACCCTATTTCTCTCTATTCTCTATATCCCTATCCCATAAAATAAGGAAAATTTACTCAGAATTAAAGCTAAAATATCGCAAAAGGGGGGGGGGAGGCGTTCTGCAACTTTTCCGCTTAGGAGGGGAATAATAGACACCCCCACTCCTCCTCCAGGCCAGGAAAGTCATACCCTTTTCTTCATATTAGCAATTCGGGTGAGGTACCTTTTGATAAACAAGATTTTCTTTGTCCTGTTATATGATTTAAAAATATCTAAAACCACAGTTCTCTGTTCAATTAAAAACTAAAAAATCAAAAAAAGTTAAATTAAAAAAAGTGAACTGAAGCTGTGCTAAATTGAATATGAAATTTTGAAGTGAAAATATTTATAAAAATTATGTTTTTATCTGTATACAAAAAGTCCACTTTTGGATTAGTGATGCAACACTGATGCTTTAAGGAAATTTTAATCTAGAATCTAAAATGAACTGGCCATTCTTTTTTACTGAAACCTTTACCACAAATTCACTCATTTCTGCATTCAAATCTTATTTATAGCCACTGCATATCCCATCTCTGAAACAATCTTCTACTGAGTTTTATGAGTCATCATTGTCAGAGCACTAACTCTGGTTGTTTTCAAAGCCTTTAAGCGCCTGAAGCCTACATATCCTATGCTGTGTGATGTGGCCCAACTTGGGCTAATGGCGGCTTGTCATACATTGTGTATGGCCCAGGCTGGGCCACGGCAGCGACGTCAGCGTCTCGCCGTTCATTCATATGCTGTATCTTCAAAACTATGCCTATCTTGCTCTAACTTGCATAAATTGTTCATAAGAAAGAGCAGGACAGATTTGTAGTACATAATGCACGACTAGCTTCAATCTGTGGCGCCAATTGAGACTTTAAAAACGAACAATTTTTTGCCGCCATTCCGTAGTTAGTCAGCGTTGAATCGAGTGCTCGTTATTTGTGTGATTAATTACGTAATTTGTGTGTTTCGAGTGTTAATCATGACTGGGTGAGTAAATGAACAGTTTTTATTTGTTAGATTGTGTATTTGATAGATTTCGGTATTTCAAAAAATGTCATTTCAATTTCACGCGCCAAAGCGGGGCCGTTGCTAGTACTTTTCTACCAGATAGAATTAATTATTTGAACTAGAATTAATTATTTTAAAATTAAATTATTATTAGCTTGAAATTATTAGCTTGTTTCATAACGATTCCAGTGATATAACTTTTGTATGTTGCTGCCATACAAAAGTTATGAGGTATGGTCGTTTTAAAAACACCCGCCGCGAGTTCCCGCGATGTTCCCCACCCTTGCGGTTTCACGCACGGTCAGGCCGTAACAGACGATGGGATATCTTCATAAATGTTAAAGCTGTCTTGAACATTGATATTTCTAATATCCAATATATCACTACACATCCAAAGGAATTCCTGCAATGAGTAGCTCTGGCCCGGAAAGTTTTATACCTATCTGGGCAGGAGCTGCACATCATTTCAATCACTTAAGATCTAACCTTATTAATAGATTTTCCCATCTCTTTAACATTGCAGCCATGGAAGTATGAAATCCTGAACATGGCAAAAATGGCATCCAATCGCCTATTAGTGGTCAATGTAGAATCTTCATACTTTGTTGTAGCAAGAGCAGTAGCTGCTTCTTTGTCACCAATAGAACATAGATAATCCAATCTGTTAAAAAAAATTGTTGATCTATTAGCAATGATATTCTGGAAAATGTTATTCCAAATAATAAAACAGATATTACCTATCTTGCCAAACAGGTGTCTCAGAATCGTCCTCTTTAAACTTAGATAACCTATCTTGATTCTCCTTTGCCATCTGATCGTACAGTTTCTGATCAAAAGGCCAACCGAAATCGGTACATACTTCTTTGTAATAAGGGGCCATAAATCCACTCTTGATTCCCTGCAGAAGCTGTTCTTTCAACTGTTGATCGTTTTTTAAATGGGGTAAACTAAGTTTGAACTTTATTCCAGCCAATGCCATATATTCTGGAGTCTTGCCCTCAGCAGAAAGCTCCATTTTAAAGTTTAAGATATGGCTTTGATTTCTATGAGATTTTAGTAACTGTGAAGTGTACGTTGGAAAATACAAACACACCAAATTTACATTTACAATGGGAAGACGCTCTAGATCACGAAACTTCTCTCAAAAACAATAGTCACTGTGACTTGACTGACTGTGTCGCTGTCGACTGAGTAATGTCGCTAATGTCAGTAATGTCACTTAACAATAGACAATAAGGGGTCCAGACATGGTCAATTGGCAATTGTCAAGCACGTAGAATTTCCTTTGCACGTATACGTCGATGCACACACATATGCAAAGCAATCACGCACACTGAAGCAACTTCCATTCATATTTTACGTGATTGACAATTGCAGGGCATGATCGTCTCGGGGGCCTATTACCAAAACTTTGATCCTAGCCAAAACTATAATGGGATTTATGGGCTCCAGACATGATCATGCCTTGCAATTGTCAATCACGTTAAATATGAATGGAAGTTGCTTCAGTGTGCGTGAATTCTTTGCATGTGTATGTGCATCGACGTATATGTACACATTATATTTAACGTGCTTGACAATTGCCAATTGATCGTGTCGGGACCCTTTTAAAGATGCTAGTTGGAGGTAAAGTACCCATAATATTAACATTGGCTAGTTTTGCTGAATGTAAACATTCCTTTATTTTCAAAATTAAATTATACTGCATTTAAAGATTTTTGAAAAATCATCTGCTTGAGCCGGGAATTGAACCTTGGAGATGTGAAGAAAAAAAATATTTTTTTAAGACCAACCGTTAAAGTCTTTAGTAAGGAACGATTTCTTCTAAACAACATATTATCTTAAATTAAAGGAAGACCAAGTAAAAAAAGGTTTTTATTGTAAAGCTTACTCATAATCTAACGAAAAAAAACAGTCTAATTTAGAAACCTGCCACTTTTTTTTGAAGTTGGTTCGTTAAGTGACCAGAACGACTTTCCCATTCACAGAAACTAGAACATTTAATTAACTAACTTCAAAAAAAAAGGAAGAGGTTTTCAGTTAGACTGTTTTTAGGGTTTCGTAGCCAAATGGCAAAAACGGAACCCTTATAGATTCGTCATGTCTGTCTGTCTGTCTGTCCGTCTGTCTGTCTGTCTGTCCGTCCGTGTGTCACAGCCACTTTTCTCCGAAACTATAAGGCCTATGCTATTGAAATTTTGTAACTAGATGTATTCTGTGAACCGCTTTAAGATTCTTATATAAAACTAGAAAAAAGCAGTAAATTTTGGGGGTCCCCATACTCAGAACTGAAACTCAATTTTTTTTTCATCAAACCCATACGCGTGGGTTATCTATAGATAGGTCTTCAAAAATGCTATTGAGGTTTCTAACATAATTTTTTTCTAAAGTGAATAGTTTGCGCAAGAGACTCTTCCAAAGTGTGAAAATGTGTGTTCCCCCCCCCCCCCCCTCTAACTTCTAAACTAAGAAAATATTCAATTTAAAAAATATATATGATGTACATTGCCATAAAAACTACCAACAAAAATTGATTTGAACATGATAGAGCTGGTAGTTTTTTTTAATACGTCATAAACCTCAATTTTCGGTTAGAAAAATCACTACCACTGCGAACGTATTAAAATATCAATCAAAGATACAACGAACTATAAGAACTTTAATATAAAATACTTTACTTTATTTTTTTTTTTTACTTGCTGCTACGAAACCCTTCATGGGCGAGTTCAACTCGCACTTGGCCGGTTTTTTTTCTTTAAATAGTGAGTAAGCTTTACAATAATAAAATATTTTACTTGGTTTTCATTTAATTTAAGATACTAAATTATTTAGAAGAATTTGTTCCTTATTAAAGACTCTTTCGGTTGGTATCAAAAAATACGGAATGTTATTTTTTCACATCTCCCAGTTTCGATTACTGGCTCAAGCAGGTGATTTATCAAAAAAAATTAAATGCTGTTTTACTTAATAATGAAAATAAAGGAATGTTTCCTTTCAGCAAAACTTGCCATTATCAATATTAAGGGTACTTTACCTCCAACTCCAACTACCGTCTTTAAATTCCACCTGTATAATACACGCTCTGATCCTTTCTTCCCGTGGTACTACCAGTGGCACTACTGGTAGTACCATTGGTATAAAATTAACCCGTGGTACTAACAAGTGGTCCCAGTAGTACCACTGGTAATTCAATTTTACCGGTGGTACAGTTACCGGCAACCTTGTTGAGCAACGACCTTGAATGCACTTCCTGTCCGATGTCAACGATATGGGTAACTGTATCACCAATAGCACATGTTACCAATTTGCGGACGATACCTGTCTTATTGTAGGAAATCAAAGTGTGCAAACTGCTAGCAATCTTCTTAAATCGGATCTAGATGCCTTAACAAAGTGGTACCATGATGCTGTGCTGGTGCTTAACGCAAATAAAACTAAACTGCTAGTAATCAAGTCTCCATACAGTAAACCATCCCGTTTTAAAGACATAGTGGCTCACAACCACACTTCCCTGCACTCCTACAGCACTGGTATATGTGTATATTTTTGGACAGGAGCCAAAAATAGAAACAGTAGATAGCTACACAACACACTCTTTGGACTTGAAATCGACAGCAAATTCAATTGGAGTTGCCACATCGAACGTGTTTGTACGAGACTCAGACATTTCCTGGCAAACATCAATATATATTAAAAAATCGCATTCCATTTAAAGTAAAGGTAATGTTATATAAGGCACTTGCGGAGTCACATGTCCAATACGGTTTAAGCAGTTACGGACACGGTAGAACATATAAGTCATATCTTGATCAAATTTACATCTTACTACTAAGAATATTGAAAAATATAGTTTCAAATAAAATTAAATTAAAATTTCAGGACAACATTATAGGGCTTTTTAAGCACTGTAAAACGTTGCCAATACATTTGCAAGTACATTATAATTTATTAAAAGAAAATTTTTTCAATGACCATTTAAAAACACCTATTCAACATCATGTATATATAAGCTGACCATACGTCCCGTTTTGAACGGGACTGTCCCGTTTTGAACGGGACTGTCCCGTTTCTCGGTCCCTTGTCCCGTTGTCCCCAAACACAGCTTCGGGACGCTAAATTGTTCCGTTTTCCGAAACATTGGGATTTTTTTAAAATTTCGTTGCTCTTGGGACATCAGCGGTCGGGGAATTTAGAGCCATCCGTGTTTTCACTACCTACACTCTTGTTTTGTTTTTGTGTAAAATTCGTAAAGTAGTTTAGTGATAAACTACTTTATGATAACTGAATGGAAGTTCTTTTTGCTTTGGAATTTTAGGTACGAATGCCGAAACTCAAGTGTTCATTTAATGTCAACAAACAAGCAAAGTAACCATTTATTGAGCAAACGACCAATTATTACCTATGGTGCCGTGCTGTGGAAACTTAAAGTGGGGCTAGTCCATACCCTTAAAGTTGCGCAGCGAGCAACCGTCTCCATCAGAGAACCAGAGTGGTCGACATAGTTTGCAGAGTCTGCGTTTTGTAGTGATAGTGGGCTTAGCTACATTATGTAGAACAACCGATTGCCGAACGACAAAACGAGTTTTTGAGCTCGCAGCTTGGTAAACGTGGGGTAGGACGACCCCTCCGCCAGATGGGCCAACGATCTAGAAAAGGTTGCTGGCTGGGACTGAATGCGGGAGGCGCAGGACCGTGTATTGTGGCGTAGATTGGGAGAAGCCTACGTCCAGGAGTGGACTCCCATAGGCTGATTTGATGCTATCAAAAAAAATAGGTACTAAAATCAGACAAAAAGGAGATATAGGAAAATACTTCGTGGAGCCCAAGAAGGGTGACAAGACCGACCCGGCCAAATACAGGCCTATAGTAGTCCCTTTTATCAAAGGTATTGGAGCGTGTCAACAATACACAGCTCTTAAGGTACTTTGAGGAACACGACCTGCTCAGTGACCGGCAGTATGGTAACCGTCAAGGCCGCTCGATTGGCGATCTCCGTGTGTGCCTCACACGGCTGGGCTACCGAGCTATGGCTATCGAGAGTAAGGGTAGAGCTCTAGCAGTGAGACCGGATCTGGCACCGCGGTCTTCTTGCGAAATTGCCATCCTATGGAATGCCCGAGAGTTTAAGCGGCGGGGTGTCCAGCTTTATGGCTCGTAGAAGCATCAAGGCCTTCGTTGACGGCAGCTGTTCTGACTGCATGGTCATAAACGCTGGAGTACCACAAGGCTCAGTGTTGTCCCGTACTCTGTTCCTGCTGCATATCAATGACTGTTGTCTATTATTAACAGCATTCATCGTTATGCCAACGACGGGACAGGGCCGACACTTGCTATACGAAAAAGCTTGTGTCTGAAATAGAGAGTACTCTCACCAGAGTGTCCGATTTCGGTAAAGAAAATCTTGTTCAATTCAACCCTGCCAAGACACAAGTTTGTGTATACACCGCAAAAAAAACCGATTTACTGTAGCGCCACAATTTCAAGGCACATCTCTCCCCATCTCTGACAGTATAGGTATCCTAGGTGTTGACATCTTCAGTGACGTTAAGTTCCGAAGTCATTTGGAGAGCATGGCCAGGCTGGCGTCCAGGAAGCTCGGTGTGCTCAACAGCTGTATTTTACTGCGGCGCAAACACGGCTACTCTCTAAGTCGCAAGTGCGGCCGCACAAGGAGTACTGCTGTCACCTTTGGACGGGGGCACCTAAATATCAATTTTGACCGGTTGTCCCGGTGCAAAAGCAAGCCATGAGAGTTGTCAAGAATCCCATGCTTGTAGGTGGTGTTGTGAACCTCTTCGCGACAGGAGAGACAGACTATGTGCGTGGTTTACCGCCTGTACAATGGTTTGTGCTCTGAAGAATTGTTTTATATGATGCCCACGGCTACTTTCTATCATCGCACCGCTCGCCATAGACATAGTTTTCGTCCTCACACTTTGCTTGTCACCTTAGTGCTATAAAAAGGGGGTGGGGAAAGAGGACAGGGGGGCTTCCATACAACAGTTTTCTTTTGCCGTTTTTTGGTACGGAATTCTTTGTGCGCAAATCCGACTCGCACTTGGCCGGTTTTTTCTATAAATGAAATTATGTTTATTTTAATTGTTATTTAACCTGCTAACTGGGGTAGGTATAAAAACTTATGTCCCGTTTTGAGATCAAAAATAAATAGTCAGTTTATGTATATAGTCCGTTCATAGTTAATTTACCTCTAGCGCTGATGTTGGCTTGCTTGATTTTTGTGTTACCATACTAAGATTTTGTTTATCCCATGTACTCAAACTTAAAGTCGAAACTTATTTTCTTTTTTGTTGCCGTTTTTTAGGCGGAAATTATTTGAGATAGAAAAGGAGTAACTTCGCCCTCCTTAATGATGTAATTGTAGGGGTAATGAGTGTATTTTTTAAATTACCATATCAACAAAAATAAAACTTAAGTACAATCTTATAGTATCAGAATCACGTGTTTTGGTAAAGTTATGGATATTGACAATTAGATATTACATAAAAAAAATTGTTAGTGCCAATGTTTACATCTTCTAGTTTCCCCTATTACGCGGCAAAATGTCTTAAGCTGGCACTCATAGGGGGACTTTTCTGCAATACCAACATACAGAAAACGATCTGTCAGAGGTAAATAAACTGTGAACGGACTATACACTAGAGCAATTTCTAGGAAACGGCTTGTCGTACCGCGCGCTAACAACGCTTGCGGTGAGCGCACTAATGCCCACATGATACCCCAATTAATAAATAGCCTGCCTTCTAATTTGACTGGCATTTTAACTACGAGAAATATTAAAAATAAACTTGGAGAGCATTTTCTCAACCTTTTGTGATTGAGTAATATTGACCATGCTAATGTATCATATTTTATGTTTAAGGTTTAGAATTTAGATAATTTATTCATTCTACCTTCCCTTTTAGGTATGCAACAATGTTGATGTTATAAACTTATACAATAACGTCAATAGCGTAAGTATTAAACCTAAGTGGTTTTGTTTGCTATTGTATATCATAATGTAAATATTTCTTTTATGTGATAAATAAATATATCTCTTTGGAGGAGACGCACAGGATTGGTTGGTCAGTTGACCCTTGCCTCCCGCATCGTGCTGACGTCCCGCTGTCTCTTGTGTACACTTGCGTGCAGTGATTACGTACATATTTCATTGAGTTTTATGTTATAATTTCGTTGAGTTATTTTGTTATAATTTCGTTGAATTTGTTGTTTTTTTTTTGTTATTTTATTCGTGAACTATTGTGGTTTTTGTTACACCATGCCACGAAAAACGAAAATTGTTTTGAAAAGACAAGCGAGAAAATGGTGTACGATGTTTATGGCTTTTTGAGAAAAGGTGCAAATAGTATTAAAGAAGCGTTGGAGCGGACTTCAGAAGCCACGAAAACTTCTGTTAGCACAGTGCGACGAATTGTGGACGAAGGAAAGAAGTCTGGCTTGTTAGCCGTATTCCGGAAAAAGATCGGGGAAGATAAAAGTAACTAATATTGATAGTTTTGACCAATCGGTAATACGGAGATGCGTTCATAATTACGACCGTTGAAAAGCTACGAGAAAAATTGAAAAACGACATTATTTTACCGGATCGGAACGCAGCTTACGACGAGTTTTAAAAGAGTTGTGCTTTCGTTGGAAGAACACGGAAAATAATCGAAAGCTGCTAATTAAAAAATCGAAGCCTTCCTTAGTACGGATTTCCTAAAAAAAACTAAAAAGTTTAGGGAGGAAGGTAGACCCATCGTATTTATATACCGATGAGTCTTATGTAAGCTCGTTGCACACATAATGTATTGTAAACGGGATTTCGCGCGGCACTATTTTAATATTAAATAAAGGTTTCGGTACCTTCTTTTTTCTTCTTTCCCCGACGTTTCGATAGGGTTACACCTATCGTGGTCCCGAGGCGACTGATGCTTGTAGGCTGGAGATTCTGCTATGTGTCGGGAGTTTTCGAAGTACCCCCGAGATTGTCAATCTGTGGAAACACACGGCACACAACACTGACCGTATCCGAGGACGCGTTCACTATTTTATCGCGAGACTTTAAGGCACCAATTACCGGATTCCACGCTGTTGAGAGCTTATATCCGTCCTCCCGGTTGAAGGTCCTGTGCTTTTTTATTTCGACTGCTTCCCGAACCATCCTAGGGTAGTAGTGTCGGTCGGTAGACAGGATCTTCGGATTATGAAGCTCGATCCAATGATTGGGTCCCTCATTGAGTAAGTGCTCGGCAATAGCTGACTTATTGGCTTGAAGGTTTTTAACCGCAGCTATGTGCTCCCTGACTCTTTCGGCAATGGTTCGCTTTGTTTGGCCGATATATGAACTTCCACAGCTGCAGTCTATTTTATAAACCCCTGGCGTCTGGAACGGAACTGTGTCCTTGGGAGTCCGTAACACGTTTGCTACTTTGGTAGCCGGAACATATACCGCCTTAATGGAGAATCTGTTTAATGCGGCTCCAATTTTATCCGTCGCCCCTCTTACGTATGGTAGAAACGCTGGATATCTCTCTACTCCCGGCGGCCTTACCTTGGATCTGTGGATCTTTTTCTGTGGTTTATTGACCCTATAGCCATTCTTCTCCAGAACAGTTGCTACGTGTTTCAGTTCAGTGCCAAGGTGCTCTGTATCGCAGAGATCATGTGCTCTGTTGATGAGAGATGTCATGACCGATATCAACTGTCTGGGATGATGGTGTGAGAAGGCATTAAGGTACCGGTCTGTATGTGTAGGTTTTCTGTAAACAGAGTGCGAGAGCGTACCGTCCGGACGTGCTGCGACTAGGACATCGAGAAACGGGAGTTGCCTGTTATTTTGTACCTCCACTGTAAATTTAGTTTTCGGGTGAATAGAGTTTAGGTGGTCTAAATATAGCCTTGCTTCAGCTTCGCTGCCTCTGTATATGCAAAAGATGTCGTCCACATATCTTTTCCACAATATAACTGAAGCTGAGTTGTGGCTAAGGGCCTTCTGCTCAAAGTACTCCATCCATATATTAGCCACGACAGGTGCAACGGGGCTACCCATTGCAACCCCATCTATTTGGAGGTAATACTGTCCCCTGTACACAAAATAGTTACCGTCTAAGCAGTGTTTTAACAAGGATATATATTCTTTAGGCATCTCTTTATCCTGTAGTCGCTTTTCCACTATTTCCAAGCATTCATATAATGGAACATTGGTAAACAATGACTGAACGTCAAAACTCACCATAATATCAGTCGGTTCCAACTTGATGCTCTTCAAAATATCTACAAAATGACGGGAGTCCTTCACGAAAGACGAGGTGTTTCCTACTAAGCACTGGAGTACCGTTGCAACGTGTCTCGCTAAGTCGTACGCAGGGGAGCTTATCTGACTTACAATTGGTCGCAAGGGCACGCCAGCTTTGTGTATTTTTGGCAGCCCATATAATTTCGGCGGTAGGTTGATTTTAGGTCTATCAAGCGTATTGTACTCGTCCTCCATGAAAAGATCTCTGTTCGCCTTTAACAGTTGCCTTGTTGTCCTAGTTACCCTTGCTGTGGGGTTATAAGAAACCGGTTTATACACCGAGGTATCGCTCAGAAGATTCAGTACCTTTTCATGGTAGTCCGTCGTATTCATCACAACCGTGGCATTCCCTTTATCGGCCTTCAGCACCAGAATATCGTCGTTTTTTCTGAGATCTTCCAGTGCTTTTCGCTCTTCAAGTGTGATGTTAGACTGCGGTAATCGGGATTTCCGTAATATTACTGATACGTCTTGTCTTAAAACTTCAGCTTCGTTTGATGGTATTTTATTACGGCATATCGCCTCTTCGACACTACCTATGATTTTTTCCACAGGTATCTTCTTCGGTGTTAAAGCGAAGTTCAGTCCCTTCCCCAGGATGGAGACCGCGGCCCTATCTAGCACAGTATCCGAAATGTTGATCACTGTATCTTCGTTATCAAATGCTTCGAGCCGCTGCGAGCGTGCGGTGAACCGCGACAGTTTCGCGAATTTACGCCCGTGTGTCGCCGCATATTGCTCCGCACTACGTTCCGCCTGATAATACGTCACTCGGTCACACAAATCGAAATCACTGTAACTAAACAAACCACTGCACTCCTGATGTAACTTATACAAGTCACTGCTAATGCACTCTAATTTAAACCGTTTGTTCCTAATTAATTGTTTTAACAGTCTCTCACTAGCTTTGCGTAGAATTTTCTCCGAAGATGGTATATCTTTACGCGGTTTTATACGCACACACGTAGGCAGTAAGTTGTTATCACGGCACTTTATGAGAAATGTTATCGACATTTCTAACTGTACCCGACGCTTACGGAGATATTCTAGATGTTTAATTTTTGAAGCATTTTCCGACCCGTATCGGTTTGCTCACATTTGTTTTAAACTAACACGCGTTGCACACATAATGTATTGTAAACGGGATTTCGCGCGGCACTATTTTAATATTAAATAAAGGTTTCGGTACCTTCTTTTTTCTTCTTTCCCCGACGTTTCGATAGGGTTACACCTATCGTGGTCCCGAGGCGACTGATGCTTGTAGGCTGGAGATTCTGCTATGTGTCGGGAGTTTTCGAAGTACCCCCGAGATTGTCAATCTGTGGAAACACACGGCACACAACACTGACCGTATCCGCGGACGCGTTCACTATTTTATCGCGAGACTTTAAGGCACCAACAGCGTGGAATCCGGTAATTCTCATGCCAGCACTAAGGCTTGGCCAGATGGGTCAACCCAAGTTTTAAAAAAACCTATATCGAAAGGGCATCGCCTTGTTATTGTGCCCAATGCATTGTTTTTATTTAAAGCCGGCACGAAGTCTGGGGATTATCACGATAATATGAATTATGAAAAATTGCTGCCTTCGCAACTTATGCCAAATCTGCCACCGAATTCTGTTGTCGTCGTCGATACTGCCTCATATCGTAATAAACAGAACGAGGCAGCCCCCAGATCAAATACGAAGAAATCAGATATGCAGAAGTGGCTCCGAGAAAAAGATATTCCATTTCGCGAAAATATGTTAAAACTGGAGTTTATAATTTAAAAAAAAACCTCCACAAAAAAATTAATGTGGACAACATTCTGGCTGAAGGTAACCATACCGTTCTCCGTTTGATACCCTACCTTCCCGATCTTAATCCCATTGCGATGGCATGGGCAGATATAAAATGATATGTCGTAAAAACGTGACGTGGAATTTTGAAAAGGTTGAAAGAGCTGGTCAATGAAAAAGTTGCTGCAATGGGTGCCAGCGAATGGGGAAACCTATGTAAATAGGTGAAAGAAATTGAAGACGAGTATCTCAAAAGTGATCATGTGGTGGATATGGTCACTCATCAGTTTTTTATTTTCGCCGATGACGATAGTGACAGCGACGACGATGATGATGACGACGAAGATGACGAAACAGCTGAACCCACCCCCGGCACCAACTCCGTTTCGGCTGGTTTCGACATAATGGAAGGCATATCTCCCTTCCCTCTTGATGATAGCATGACTTTCGATGACGATGATGGTTACCAGTAGCACTGTACCTACTTAAAGTTGGACCTAGTTCTGCAGAAAGCCACCGTGTGTGTGAGTAAAAGTACGAACGGAGTTATGAGCGTTTTTCTGTTGAATGTTGCCCTTCAGTTATTTATTACTTTTCTGTTTATTTTATATTTGAGAATAATTAGAAAAAGTATAGCTGCTTTTTATAAATTACTAGCGGACGTCACGCGGTTTCACCCGCGTAGTTCCCGTTCCCGTGGGAATACGGGAATAAAATATAGCCTATGTTACCCGCAAAGATTGTAGCTTTCCAACAGTGAAAGAATTATTCAAATCGGTCCCGTAGTTCCGGAGCCTATTCGTTACAAACAAACAAACAAAAAAACAAATCTTTCCTCTTTATAATATTAGTATAGATCCAAGATTTCGTATCGTTTAGCATAATACCAATAATAGCGACTTTGACGTGGCTGTTTTATGCGAAATAGCTTATTTCATCGAAATTACAATAAAGAATAAACTAGCCACATAAGTTGGCTTTGTTCTGCATTCATTCAAAATGAAATAACAGTATGTAAAGACAGACAAGAAAATAAAACAAAATATGTAAAGTACTACTGTTTTACTCCATAATAGTATTTACATACCTTCATGATTTCATGTAAAATAATATTTGTAATTTGTAAGAAAACTAAATTGATATGCAGAAGAATGAGAATTGGGGATAATTCGGATCCCTTTGGTACTCCGGCATTTACCTGCAAAAAGCAGGAAGCCTGACCATCACAGAGAACCCGAATACGTCGCCAGTGCAGGAAGCTGGCCAACCAGCAGCACAACTGAGGTGACAGACCGTATGCCGGCAGCTTGGAAAGAAGCGATGCATGCCATACCCTATCAAAGGCTTTAGCGATGTCTAGGCCAATAGCCAGTGTTTCGTAGCCCTTTAAACGTGCCGGCATTTTCGATCAGTTTAGTGCAAACTGCCGGAAGTGATCAGTAATGTCACATCGGGGACACCGCAAGTTTATAAATATTTATTTTACGACTGCTTGTTACTTTTCTTTCGTTTCGTGATAGTCAAGAAAGTTTTTTCGAAAAAGAAATAGGTAGATGTCATTACTAGAAAAACAAACAGATCTCTTGTTTTACGTCGAAATGTCCGGATGGTTGGTGCTTAACTACCGGGATCGAGTCGTTCCATTCAGCTTACACCAAGGTTTCAGCTTAGCTCTACCACCTTATTTGGTACCTTTTGTATTTCGTCTACTTAATTAGGTACTGACAGTTTAATTATCAAGCACGTAGAATTTCATGTGTTTGCACACACACATGCACAGCAATCACGCACACTGAAGCAACTTCCATTCATATTTATCGTGATTGACAATTGCAAGGCATGATCGTGTCGGGACTCGGGACCCTATTAAGATTGGAGTACATGGGACTCCCATGTACTCCAATCTTCAGTCGAAACATCCATACAAATAAAAATAAAACTTAAGTACAATCGATTAGTAACAGAACATGGGAGAAACACAACCATACTACGAGTATGGTAACACGAAAATCAATGAAGCCAACCTCACAGCTAGAGGTAAAACCTTAGACCATACATCACGGGACTAGCCTTTGCGAACCACCGCATACAAAAATATTCTGCCAGTTTTCATACAAGTGAAGGGGGAAACACAAAGACATATAAAATTTCATTGCATTTAAAAATGTATTAATCGACAAACGCGTAATGGCTGTTGTGTGTTAATTTTTATTGTACAATCAACTACAATGAAATGTACTAGTTTAATCATATAAAATGATGTACTGATGTACAGTGCTTTTTATAAAGCCAAAAGACCAAATGGTCATGTGCAATGGCAGAAAACAATGCCTATGTAAGGCGCATCCTGTGGTTAGATGATCTAAGGGTAAAACGGACTATACACATGTTATTAAGGGGTCCCGACACGATCAATTGGCAATTGTCATGCCTCGTCAATATCATGAGTACATATACGTCGATGCACACACACATGCAAAGAAATCACTCACACTGAAACAACTTCCTTTCATAAATATAAGACTTGACTCAATATATTGACCCGTGTCGGGAGCCTATTATTGACGAGGCATGACAAGTGCAGTTGGACCGTGTCGCGAGCCCTTTATAAACATTGTTAATGGCTTGGTCACCAACACTTTTAAGTTTTAAAAATTGTTTTTAGACGTTTATTTTACTTGTCACAAAATTAATGTCTGAATTTATCCTACTTGCTTAAATTTTTAGCTTAATTTGACCCTGACTTTAAGGTCTATGTAGTAAATGAAAAAACTTGTCACATTATTATTCTCTGTAAGATTGAATTTGAGTTAAATGCACATATACGTTACACATTCTATACAAAATTTAAAATGAATGAAAGGAATGTAACTATTGCTGAACTTACATATTTAAAATATTTAAGGTGAAGTGGGACTCAAAATACATAATTTTGGCATATTTCGAACCAATTTGGCAACGGTGTTAACAAAGATTTCACAATTTTTTAAATGGATAATTATTATTAAGTATATTGACTAGGGATGTCAGCTCTCCAAAACACGATTGAGTAAATTCGGCTCGATAGAAAATAATCCCAAAGTTCCCTCGAATCTGTAAATTTACCTGTGACCGCCTTGACTATAATCAATTTCATTCAGTAGTTATATAATGTACCACACTAATTTTTTATTTCCATGTCCCTAATAAGTTACCTCGAGGTCCTATGCAGTTATTTATTAATTAAAAACATATTGCTTTAATAAAAAAAATGTTTTGTTGAGCGGGAGTGCATTTTGCCGCTATCAGCCACCTCACAGAGCCCGCTCAGTCAGCCGACAGGCTTCGTTGAGGACACCCGTATACAACTTTGTCACGCCCGCTGACGTAATTCGCTGCCGTTAGTAACGAAAATAGGTAATAAAAAAAACCAAAAATGGAAGTATTCAAGGCTTAAGCTCAAGAGCGTAAAAATATCGCATCTGTTTGGGGAAGTTTCTTTGGTGTATTATATAAGTTAAAGTAACGTTTTCATACTTTCCAATACAAAGTTTGCCTGATGCCACATAATAGATAAGTCCAGAAGATTCACCTATAAATGCGCTCATGTATGTGACGCCCTGACCGAGCGTATAACATGTACATTATTTAAATTAATATTTAAGTAAAATCAATGTAATGACTGATAAATCAGTGGGCCAATTCTCCTAAATTTACAATATAACAGTAGGAATAAACCTTAATTGAGTATATAATAAATTAAACTTCTATCCAAAATTACAGCTTTCAAGGCACGTATTGCGTATTGTTGATATTCTCGTAGTCTTACTTTACCAAACTCTTACGTCGTAGTTGATATAGGTATTGAATTTGAAGTTGTAAGTATGAGTTTCTTTTTTTTATATTTAGCTCGTCAAATTGACGTCGCCACCAGCCTGATGAAAAGCCGTGGCGCATCTAGCGATTGGGGGCCACTTCTGACAGTCGTCCTCAAGTTGGCGGCCCTGTGATGTGCCTCTTCACGCTCCTCTTGAAGAACCTGGCATTGTAAGATGAGGGAAACACGTGTGCGGGCAGGTCGTTCCATGTTTTTATAGTTCGACAGAGGAACGATCTTTTGAAACGTTCAGTTCTGGCGAAGATTCTCTCCACTGTGTGTGAGTGTCATCTTTGCCCGGCACGTGTTGTTCGGGATCGGAAAGAAGAGGGTGGGATCAGGTTGAAGAGCTCTTCAGAACATTCGCCGTGATACATTCGATAGAAGGCAGCCAAGGACGCTATGGTTCTTCGCGGCGCCAAAACGGTTAGAGGCCTCCCGTCACCTCAGTTTGAATTTTAACCAACAGTGAACTGAAAATAAACAGCTTACATACAACCCGATACAGTCAATACAACCCTAACTTTGTTTTTAAGCCATAATGTAAAATAGTAATTCAATGTTCAATGGATAGTGGTACCTATATGTTAAGCGCTAGAAGCTGATTTTGTGAATATATGTTACTGAAAAGGCCTGATGATTTAATATGACTTACGAATTATGTAATTATGATATATGAAAGTATGTGAAGATGTTAGTGACAAAATCACGTTCCAACGGTTGAGCAGATCTGGCTGTAATTGGTGGCCTATTATAATTATTTTATGCTTTTCCAGACTGCAATGTATTTCTGGACATATTATACACTAGCTGACCCCCGCAGCTCTGCCCGCAACTAGTTTTGTTCCCGTTTCCGCTTTCCGTGGGAACTGATTGCCGGGATAAAAAGGGACCTATGTGTTATTCCTGTACTAAATTTCAGCTAGATCCGTTTAGCCATTAGAGCGTAAAAGAGTAACAAACATCTACACTCACAAACTTTCGCATTTATAAGATTAAGTAAGAAGTAAGATAATTTAGAAAATAGCATAAAGGCTATTTTATCCCTGGATATGACCCAATGGTAGTAGGGAACGCGAACAGAATTCTACACAGCTGAAGCTGCGGGCAATAGCTATGCGAAGTGAAACGTAGAATGTTTAATTTAGGAAATGGTAATCATTTGGACAGGACTAAAGCCTAGTCTAGTTTAAATAACCAGTATCGAAATTTATTCCTTTACACCCTTGCATATATGCAAATAGCAATATTCGTTTTTGTATATTCTTCGTTTTCTTAGCCAAACGGGACCCTATTACTGAGACTTTGAAGTCCGTTTGTTCATCTGTATCTCATGAACTAGGCAGTAATACATTTCAAAGATATGTTTCTGCTACCGCTGTAACGACTATAATAACACTAGATAAAGAAAAAAATAAGGTTACTCCCATACAACGTAATCTTCTGGCGTTTTTTTTTTGTTACGAAATACTCATCAGTGTGCCAGTCCAACTTGAACCTCGGCCGTTTTTACAGTTCCGTATCCAAAGGGTAAAAATGGAACGAGGAGAAAGTATTGCCTTTTGAAAATGCTAAGAGGCAAAGGCGGTCAGGTGTAGAGTAAATAAATGCTGTAAAACAGTACAAGTGGTGGTTATTCAATATGCGCTGCAGGTTCCACCAAGTGCCAACAGTATAAACAATCTGTAATAACGCGACCCTATTACTGAGACTATCTATCTGTCATCTTATGCACCAATGCAATAGCTAGGCATTTGAAATTTTCGAATCCTAAGAACAGAAAAAAAATTAAGGAGGGCTCCCATACAGGTAAATTTTTCAGTCTTTTTTTTGTACAGAACCCTCCTTTTTCCTTTTCAGGAAGTACCAAAAAATATAAACAAAGGATGGGGGCAGCAGATTCTTACTTTTTCAATAAACCTGGCAAAAATCGTCACTGGTAAAAAAATAAATTGAAGTAGGTACTTCTTAAATATATTATGTTCTATTCTTATTATGAAAATGAATTTCATTACATGTTAGTGATAAAAAATGCATCAAAATCAATTACGTAGTTGCTCACGAGTAGAAGATCTAAAGAGGTTTATCTAAACAGGGCGAAAAAAATTGTTATGTAAACTTGTACTTCTGTCAATGATTTCAATTGCGCAGTGAACGGGTTAACGCGCGAAAACGTTTCCGTCGCACGGAGCGTCCCGAACATCTTGCGTCTGCTTCACCCCCTCCGAATCGCTTGAGACACAATTGCACTTCGCCTTAAATAAATTATATTAAACTAGCTGACCCGCGCAACTTCGTTTGCGCCACATAAGAGAGAGTATTACCTGTTCCCGTCGCATTGCGTTTACTCCCGTAGCGTCTCGTCGTTAATATGCAATACTACGTGAGAGAGAGAGAGAGAGAGAGAGAGAAAGGTTTCTCGTCGCGTGTATTCCCGTCGCATTATTTTTAAGAACAATTTCGTTTATGAAAGAGGTATCCCGTGGCATTATTGTAGAAAAAATATGATTGCCATTAAAATGGTTATTGTGCACCAACCCAAAGATAGACACATGCTATCGCGCAATTTTTTTAGAACTTTTTTAAGAGAAACAATTTTGTAGTACATATTTTTTACATAACTATAAATATTTACGCAGCACACGCAACGAAGCTCTCTATAAAGGAATAACTTTTCTCCCGTTTTTGAAACATTTACTATTACTGCTCCGCTCCTATTCGTTGTAACGTGATGCTATATAGCCTATGACACTCCACAATAACGTAGCTTTCTATTGGTGAAAGAATTTTTAAAATCAGTTCAGTAGATCCCGAGATTACCCCTTACAATTTAACAAACACACAAACTTTACTTCTTTATAATATTAGTATAGATATATATAGATTGTATCTGAACGAACACAAAAGAATATAAGGTTTCGTCAAAGATTTCTATATAAAATAAGGTAGATACGCTCTACTATAAGAAACGAAAGCATAAAGCAATCCTCATACAGTATACACACACATTGCTAAAACTACACTACTAATAAACTATATTTACGTAATTGTAACTGCAATAGCAATATACAAATAGAACAAGAGTAAAAGAGAAGGCGTATGGACTCCAATTACAAGCCGAGTACCACCGAATACTCTCGAAGTTTTACGATTCTGTATCACACGTACTGACTGCAGAAAAATGTTAAGTAGGTATAAAGGTATAAAATGCAAAATTTACCAATGATGCTCATATTGAAATATAAACTTAAAAAAACTGATTATATACCTATTTAATTAAGGCATGTATTTTAATCGATATCTGAATATTCCCCTTTTCCGAACAAAATATTTCAAAGTCAAACTAAAAATACTGACTTGAACACAAATTATGTACACCAAATAAATCAAATTAAATGTACTGTTTAATGGTGTTTGCAGAACTATTTTACTGAACGAATAACTATTTTCAAAATAGTTTGTCTAACAATTCCATAGTTCAACAAACATAATATCTATACGTTTTTAATGAAAAACATCGCCTAATTTACTTTTAGGAACATCGTTCACCGTAGGTTCATCATACCGATCGAAAGGCTTCATCATAAGGATTTTTTTTTGCTAAGTTACATAGTGTCAAAAATAAAAGGAGACCATATATTTTAACATTTGATGTGAAATTTTGTTCAGAAAAATGAAAAGCTGGCATCGCCGGTGTTCTCAATGAAGACTTTCGTCCCTGGATCGGGACAAATACGATGGCCACCGAGATCTACAGATCTAATAATGTTAGATTTTTTATGGGGTTATGACATGAAATTTTTTTTATACCAATAAGGTGGCAGACAAGCATAAGGCCCACCAGAAGGACCGGTGGTCACCGCAGCCTATATTAAATGTAGTTTACAAGAAATGAAAATGTCCACGAGTTACAAACAGAACTTGGACATATTATTATAAATATCCACCACAGCAAGATCAAAAGATTGACAAGGAGTAAAATAACCAAAAGTGTGCGACTTTGTATTCAACAGTATTGGACTTTTGTATTAAAAATGCTAAAATTCATGGTCTTCCTTTTATTTCTGACACTATGTTAGTTATTGAAAAATAATCCTTATGATAAAGCCTTTCGATCGGTATGATAAAGCTACGGAGTAATTATTTTTTCTCGTGTAGCGGATTCGATTCCCGGCTCAACCATGTAATTATTTAAAAATCTATGAATGCAGTTTAAGTTATTTTTTAAATTAAAATAATGTCTTCTTTCAGTAAAATGTTCCATCTACAATATTAAAAGTACTTTCCCTCCATGTGGCATTGCCGTGGGACATCCTGTATAATAGTAGTAATAATTGCATTGATTTTTAAATAAACTAGGATTTCTCATTAATTTATTCTTGAATAATATAATAAGTTCTGTTGTGCAAATGACTAGTGAGAGCCGCCTTGAAAGTAGTTATACAATATTACACACATTTAGTGTACATTTCTTTTCATTAGTTCCAGTCTTATTTGTGGCAGGCAGAGCCTCTCTTCCTCTCTTCTTGTGGCCTGAATTAAATTTAATTATATGAAGATGACTGATTACTTATTAAATTTGGTTTTTATTTAGCATAAACGATGTTCCTAAAAGTAAATTAGGCGATGTTTTTCATTAAAAACGTATAGATATTATGTTTGTTGAACTATGGAATTGTTAGACAAACTATTTTGAAAATAGTTATTCGTTCAGTAAAATAGTTCTGCAAACACCATTAAACAGTACATTTAATTTGATTTATTTGGTGTACATAATTTGTGTTCAAGTCAGTATTTTTAGTTTGACTTTGAAATATTTTGTTCGGAAAAGGGGAATATTCAGATATCGATTAAAATACATGCCTTAATTAAATAGGTATATAATCAGTTTTTTTAAGTTTATATTTCAATATGAGCATCATTGGTAAATTTTGCATTTTATACCTTTATACCTACTTAACATTTTTCTGCAGTCAGTACGTGTGATACAGAATCGTAAAACTTCGAGAGTATTCGGTGGTACTCGGCTTGTAATTGGAGTCCATACGCCTTCTCTTTTACTCTTGTTCTATTTGTATATTGCTATTGCAGTTACAATTACGTAAATATAGTTTATTAGTAGTGTAGTTTTAGCAATGTGTGTGTATACTGTATGAGGATTGCTTTATGCTTTCGTTTCTTATAGTAGAGCGTATCTACCTTATTTTATATAGAAATCTTTGACGAAACCTTATATTCTTTTGTGTTCGTTCAGATACAATCTATATATATCTATACTAATATTATAAAGAAGTAAAGTTTGTGTGTTTGTTAAATTGTAAGGGGTAATCTCGGGATCTACTGAACTGATTTTAAAAATTCTTTCACCAATAGAAAGCTACGTTATTGTGGAGTGTCATAGGCTATATAGCATCACGTTACAACGAATAGGAGCGGAGCAGTAATAGTAAATGTTTCAAAAACGGGAGAAAAGTTATTCCTTTATAGAGAGCTTCGTTGCGTGTGCTGCGTAAATATTTATAGTTATGTAAAAAATATGTACTACAAAATTGTTTCTCTTAAAAAAGTTCTAAAAAAATTGCGCGATAGCATGTGTCTATCTTTGGGTTGGTGCACAATAACCATTTTAATGGCAATCATATTTTTTCTACAATAATGCCACGGGATACCTCTTTCATAAACGAAATTGTTCTTAAAAATAATGCGACGGGAATACACGCGACGAGAAACCTCTCTCTCTCTCTCTCTCTCTCTCACGTAGTGTAACTCATGCACCGTGAACCGTGATAGTTAAAAATTTTGCAGATTTTTGTTGCCGCTATAGCAACAAATTAATAATATTAAAGGGGGTCTCCTATACAACTACGTGATTTTTTGCCGCTTTTCTTGTACGGACCCCTACGTGCGTTAGTCCGACTCACTGTTGTCCAGTTTTAGTTATATACCTACTTCTAGAATATACATTCTAGCTGGTTTTGAATACAAAACCAGCCAAGAGCTAGTAGCAGGGCACCGTGTGGTTTTAGTCGGTAGAAGTTCGCAACCAATAGCATCTATGAGTAATTCCACACGTAGAAGAAAGAAACTCATCTTTAGGTGGAGATATTTTTAAAATGAACACTTGAGAAGATTTATACTGTTGATTGATGGCACTTGGTAAAACTTGCTGCACCCATTGAAAAAATAACCGGCCAAGTGCAAGTCAAACTCTCGCACGGAGGGTATAAAGCGGGACCCTATAAACGAGACATGAGGCCTATCTGTCCGGAACCGGGTCAGATAGAGGCCTAAAATTTTAACTGTACAGTAGTCCTACCGACTAAAAACCACACGTATCCTACCTAACAGCCTACGGTTGGGAGCCCTGAGTATGCCCTTGGAATGATGCATACTGCGGCCGCGTCTTTGGGGGGTTATTCAGTTATTATCCCGCTTCTTGATGATGTGCATGAATCTCTTACGTCACGCTATCATCTAAGGCCCGCTTCTGTAAGGACGGTTAGCAGCCCTGTCACCGTGTATGGGGCTCCACCGCAGACTGTGGAATTTTGGTGGGAGAGTTCTCTCCCGCTTCGTCCCCGCCGTCTTTTTCACTAGCACGACCTGCTCACAGGAAGAGGCCTATAGCCCCGCTCCAGCGCCTCCTTCCTCGCTTTCAGGTCCCATAGAGGGGTCCCGGCTAGAAGACAAGCCGCCTCAACTGAAGTCGTGCGGTACCCCCTTATCACCCTGACAGCCGTCGCCTTCTGCGAGCTAAGCACTCTAGCCGCATTGCTGGCCATCAGGATCTCCGACCATACGGGGGCCCCGTTAGGCCCCGTATAGGGTCATGCTACGCACGATCCCAAGGTACAGTCTCCTGCAGGGAGCGTTGGGTCTCCTGATATTGGGCTCCCTCGGCTATAGGACCAAACTTCGGAAGTGGTATCCGAAGTTCCACCGGCTATCGAGTACGAGCCCCAGATACGTCATCGAGAGCTCGATGCCGATGCTGTCGCCCCCTTTATGTAAGCTGGATCTCGCAGGTGACCTTTAGGGCTGCGTCTCGGTGCGTTGCTCCTCGCGCTGTAATGAGGGTGTCGTCGTAACACGTTACGGCGACACCTCTAGAGCAACGGACCAAGCAGTACCCAATCGTAACCGATGTTCCATAGAAGCGGTCCTAAGACCGATCCCTATGGAACGCCGAACGACACATCTCGACGACCCTGCCCTAGCCATAGGCCCCGACAATTCGACGGAGGTATGGAGGCATGCCATGGTAAATAAGCGCCTCCCAAACGCATCTCCAGGGCAAGGTGTTGAAAGCGTTGGCGATGTCAAGAGACCGAGAGATGCAACCACCACCTCACCCTGTTATATTGCCGCTATATCAAAAAATACCTACTTAAATCAGAAAAAAGCATCCACACAACAAACGGAAATTTTTGTACCCAATTTTTGTAACGGAACTCTCTCTGCGGGCATCCGACTCGCACTTGGCTGTTTTTTTTTTTTTCAATATGAACACGTGAGTTTCGGTTTCGGTTTCGGTTTCGGCCGAAACTGACCCTGGGGCCGAAAGTTCGGTTTCGGTTTCGGCCGGAAAACCAGTTTCGGTCGGACACTACTTATAATTAACTTCTTTACTGTCCATCCCAAGGTTGCCTGTCAGAAATTGCTTTACAGCGATAAGGCCGCCCTTTGTACAACATTCTGATAAAATTATTGTAAACTTGTTTTTAACTTGGTGTACAAATAAAGTTTATTCTATTCTATTCTATAACCTGTGAAAGGTAACTGCATTTTGATGTGTAATTTTTACAAGATCTTAGTACACAAGATGGCATTATAATGAGTGATTTGATCACAATCGTTGTAAGTGCCTGCCTAAAAAGTAAAACATAAATTAAATTTTCTTGCAAACCGTACTTGCGTAGAACTATAACTATTCGGGGAATCCCCGTGCCTTGACGCTCGCTTGGCATATTCAGCAAGTATAATGCTGTCAAAAAACGAAGTACAACAAAAGCATTGGGGGCGTCAGATTAGTTAGGCCTGTACAATTTGGTGGGTTAATACGATTAAGAATAATCATAAAATTGATGAAAAATAATTAATTACGCATAAATTGTGCGTACTTACCAAATAAATTTGTACTCCTTCGTAAACTACCAAGTCTTAAGCACTTTTATGACGATAATTATGTACTTTTTCACGTTAAAAATACACTTTTATTGTTAAATCGTGGGAGATACGACAGTGACATAGTGTCAGCGCGAACTGAGCGCAACCGCGCTAACTAGCTCAGTTTATACGCTTCAAAAATTGGTGCGTAGGGCAGGTCTACCTCTTTATATAGAAGTCTTTGGGTTTCGTGTGAAAGATCCTAGTGTGAAATATTCAGATGACTGTGGCCGTAACATAAATTTAAAAAAGCCATTGTCAAATTGTCCAAATGTCAAGCAGTAAAAATACGCAAGTGATGGTATTACTGAAATATGTAATCTATTTTGTATAATTTGTATTCATTTTGAATACATTAATCAATCAAAGAAATATAAAAAGTTATCATTATTCTCCATAAAATCCAGTAGGCAACATTTCAATGAAAATTTACGAGCCTGCGTTTAAACATTATTTGATTTAAACTCACGGCTGTTCCAACTCCAAGTCTAGTATTTCGTTTACAAATACACGTACTACATCATGAAATAGTGAATGTGTCATCCGTAGCATCAGCCTGAAAACATAATGAATAACACAGAAATGGATATCAATGCATTAGTTAGTAATTACCAGTCTATCAAGATTGTGCCATCAATCGAAGATACTTTGAAGTCCATGGGATTAATTGTGGATTTGGACAATATCTCTGAGGCATGGTTAGAGCAACTAAAAATTACCTGGAAAACGTGGAAGAAATCTCCGGCAGTGGAAAATTACATAGAATCCATTTTTAAATCTCAACCAGATCCTTATAGAATAGCCCTCGTTTTTGTCATTAAATGTGAAGATTACAAGGAGAGTAAACCTAAGTCACTACCTTACCTTATTGTAGAAGTATTGCAGAAAATGACAGATACAATTGGTTTACTTCCAGAAGATAACCTTAAATTACCTGCTTTCCATATAGCTACGCACCAGAGGAGTCAGTCCTTTATTAATCTTGTTGTAAAAACATATCATCTTGTCACTGTTAAAGATAAGATTTTACCTATGGTGAAGGATATGATCAGAGATGATAACTGCAAACAAGCATCCCAAGTCATAATAGCTATGCAGTTGTTTGATGATATACCTGTTGAGAGCTTATTATTTCCATTAGTATTACAGGATAAGTCAAACCTAATTGATGAGTACTTAGGAGAGTGCCCTAGTCAAGCAAAACCTCTGGTCTTGTACTTGGATAAGCTATTGGACAAAACACTCAGCATACGTGAATTTGTGCAGAATTATATTGAAGAAAACAAAATTTCCCATATTAAGTATGATAAGATTCACTATAAACCTTTAGGCAAGTTAGTTGCTCGTTTATGCAATAAATTTAACATTCCTATTGAAACATGTAAGAATCTTAGCAAAAATCGCACAACAGGTGGATTGAGATATCTAATATATCAAAAATATCAAGAACACAATATTAGCTCTTCTGTATGGGATGATTTAGTTAAAGATTCGCTAAAGCAAAATGCTGGGTCTGGTCAGGAGTTTATAGAAATGTTAGTGAAATATGATCAAAATGAAGCTCTAAAGTGGGCTTCATATTTAAATATACCGAATGATCTATTACCAGTAGCATTGCAAGAAATTGCACTTAATGATGTACCTGTGGAGGAAAATTGGGATACAAATATTAATACATCTCAAGAGTTTTACAAGCTTTCAATACCTGATGACCAAATTTATATTATCCATACCAGTGAAGATATTTACAATGTTATGATGCCAGATATTGTCAAAGCTAATGTTGCAGGTATAGACTGTGAATGGAAACCTTCCTTTGGGGCGACTCAATCTCAAGTAGCATTAATACAGGTTGCTACACAGAATAAAGTTTATTTGATTGATGCATTAATACTGAATAAACCAGAGTATTCCCACTGCTGGAATTATTTTTATAAATTATTTTTGGACAATGCTGAAATAATTAAAATAGGATTTGGTCTTGAACAAGACTTAAAAGAAGTGAAAGCCACTGTAGCTGGTTTAGGAAGTATTAAAGTACAAGGTGAAGGATTATTAGATCTTAGTCTTCTGTGGAAGAGTCTTTTAGGGAATGGCCTTACTATTCCAGGAAATAGTGACATTGGTGGCAACAGCTTGAGTACTTTAGTGCAGTCATGTTTTGGACTGGCTCTTGAAAAGTCAGAACAATGTTCAAATTGGGAGCTGAGGCCCTTAAGAAGTACACAGATTGTATATGCTGCACTTGATGCTCATGTACTCCTCGACGTGTATAATTTTCTTCAAAAGCTGTGTATGGAGCAAAAAATCAATTTTGATGAGATATGTAATGATGTTATGTTAGAAAACAAAAAGAAATGTTCAAAAAAGCCTAAAGTTGCAGATTGTATAGTGCCGTTACGATTAGCCAAAGAAGTAAAATTTCTAATAGAACATGAACTGGCTTGTTTTATGCCACATTTAAGGTACTGTGGAATGGATACAACAGTGATCCCACCAGGAATGTTGTGGCATGATGTTGTAAACTTGGCTATATCTGAGGATCGTTTTATAATTGTAAATAAATTAAAATACACACCATATGCAAGTTTCCCACAGAGTTCAATAGTGGAATTGAAACATAATACTTTATATAAAAAACTAAGACAAGTGATCCATAGTTTTAATATTACTGTAGAACAGCAAGATTTATTTAGCTTCTGTATTAATTGTAATAGTAAGAATGTAACTAAACTTACTGTAGAAGATGTTATTAAAATATGCCAGGAATATGAAGCTGCTTCTAACACTTTGTGTTCTGTAAACTATAATAATGAATGTGACGATGAACTTGGTTATGATGACAATTTTCTGACTGATTCAGATGATGATGATTTGTATCAACCGGATATATTTCATAAAGAAAAATTGCGTACCAAAATGGGTGTACCAGTAGAAATATATAAACCAGCTGAGTTATCCATTGCCAGTAAGCCAGCCATTTTGTGTGAAGCATGTGGAAAGCTTTTCTGGGATGAGGACACATTGTATAAGCCAGTCAGTGAAGATGTTTATAATCTTAAACAGATAAAACTCTGGTAACCCTGTGAGTGAAATGAGTACAAAAAAATATTTAAAGTATAAATCTTTTATTTTCTTGTGAATAATTCTTAAATTATCTTATAAGTAAGGAGGTATAATATACAATTTTAAGGATTTAGATGTTAGGTAATAAATATTGAATCTTGGCAAATAAATAACCTGCTGACCAGATATTTCAGTAATATAACAAGAAAAAAGAAATACCTGTATGATATTACTACTGGGTCTGGTCTGCTTTTGACTGTATTTTTGTAAAAGATAAAAAAAAAATAATGACAAGAATTCTGTAAGTATTACAAGTAGCTTGCTAAGAGGTAAGGACAAGTTTAAAAACAGAATGAACTATACAAAATATTGGTATTACCTTGTGGAGCCATCCATAAATTAACATGTTATAATTATCTTAAAGCTTACATGTTGAAAGTACCTAAATTATAAAAGTATAAGATCTGGACTCTGGACAACTGATTTAACTAATAAAACGCGAAACTTTTATTTTATTTCTTTATGAAGATACAGTTAAGTCGAATTTGTTGTTATTTTTAAATGTAAAATTGCAAAATATGTGTAAGTAATATGGAAGAGAGAGAATCTCACAAACACGATCAGTAGATAGTGATACTGGATAGGGTTCAAATTAATGATGCTTCTATGAAGAACACCAATTCGTCTAACGCAATTTATGGATGGCCCTTACATATAAATCTTTGGATTATAATAAATCAATATGCAATAATTATGCAAAAAAATTAACAACCATTAGAATCTAATCTTTATATTTTTCACAATTTATTGACGATAGAGATGAAAATTTATTGATCTGCCTTATTGTAGTTGACTGATGTGATTCATGACTTAATTAGCGCGTAATTCATACTGACAGAAATAGTGCGTGGCACACGCTCCTAACTGCCAAAACCCGACTAATGTCTTCAGAAAATATTTTAAGTTTGCCAAGACATCCAAAAATGACTATGGTTGAGTGATAGTAAATATTGTTAAAGGTACACTTAGAACTGCTTGTTCAGAAGTCTTAATTTGAACTAGTGAATTATTGCTGGTTATTCTCTATTTAAAACCTAGCAGACGCCTGGGGCTTAGTTCGGCCTTAATTATACACAAAACTTCACCAACCAGCTACACCCATTTGTGAATGCATTGGAAATCTCTTTAGCCGTGCACCTACTACACCTTTCAAGGGTGGGGAAAATATATTGACATGACTGTATTGATTATGAATATGTATCAATATCCGTATTATGACAATGAATTTAATCATTTCCAAAAGCAATGAAGATGGATAAAACAAAAGACTGTTGGCAAGTTCATATGCATTAATTTCTTGTCATTTATAGTTCCACCATTTAAAAATATATACATTTTAATAATAACACTATATTGATACTTTTCCCCACCACTATACAGTGAGTGTATGGGTAAAAAGAAATTCTTCATACACCTACTAGGGTGATTTTTTCAAAAGGGATTGGATGGCCAAATCCGAAACTATAAGGAATAGCGAAAAATGCTCAAAGGAGTCACGAGCCCGATTTTGATGAAACTTAAAACCTCATCATTATAATTTTGAAAAACCAATAATCCTAGCTGGGAATCGAACCCATTGATTTTGAAAAAAAAACACACCCTATATTATTACACCATACGATAGTGTTGCTATTAAGGATCTTATTCTAGGAAGTAATGACATACGGCAAACTAAAGGAAAGTGCTCATCTTAAACAAAATACAATTTATTTTTCTTACGTTAACTGATTTATTGTTCAAAATGTTCAATTCATAGCTAGATTCGAAACCTCAAGGGTCGTACTGCATTCCATATTATGGATTCCGTTTAGAATATTCTCCAAAGAATTATTCTGAGCATGATTTAAAACACGGAATAGTTACGATCTATTCTGGGATTTCAAACGAAACAAATTATGATACAAAATTTAGGAATATGAGTTAACACGAAATATGAGTTCTATTAAAATTCCAAACTTTCCTTAAATTTGCCGTAAGTATATCATTACTTCGCAGAATTTGATCCTTATCAGCGACACTATCGTGTGGTGTAATAATAAAGGGTGTGTCTTTTTTTCTCAATATCAATGGGTTCGATTCCCGGCTAGGATTATTGGTTTTTCAAAAATCTAATGATGAGGTTTTAAGTTTTATCAAAATCGGGCTCGTGACTCCTTTGAACATTTTTAGATATTCCTTATAGTTTCGGATTTGGCCATCCAAGCCCTTTTCAAAAATTCATCCTGTATACTTTAGAGTAAAACCAGTTTTGAAAAACGTTTCTGAAGTTTTTCAGTTAATAGCCGCAGACATTCAGACGCGGCGAGGTACTTTTTTTAATATGTAAGAAAAAACATTTAAAAGACAATCTCAGTTGCTATAAGTTTGTAAACTATACATTATATTATGTTCATATAGTGGTGTTTTTATGTTAGTTGATAGAATTAAGACATGATATACTTTGAATAAGTGTTTCAATTTTGCTTTATTAGTTTATTGTGTTGTTGTTCTTTAATAAATTATAGTGTAATTGCATTTTTTCCTTATAAGATCTATTTCTTCGGCTAGTTCAGGATTCCCTTTCACATTTAACTCCTCCAAATTCAATTGTGGTAAGTTAGATATAGTTGTTAGTTTGTTGTTCTCTAATGATAATTTCTGAAACAAATTAAGGTCTTCCGTTGTTATCTTGAACATAATAATGATACGGTCATAGCTCATTAGAACCATTTGCTATACATCTATACTAATATTATAAAGAGGAAAGATTTGATTGTTTGTTTGTTTGCATCGAATAGGCTCCGAAACTACTGAACCGATCAGAAAAATTCTTTCACTATTGGGAAGCTACACTATCCCTGATGAACATAGGCTATAATTTATTCCAATATTCCCACGGGAACGGGACTGCGCGGGTGAAACCGCGTGACGTCCGCTATTATAAAAAAATACCTCACCTCACTCTAAAGTTATCCACGCACGAATTACGGGTGGAGCACTCTTGTGTGCGATTTGCCCTCGGCACTTCAAATACCAGCAATGACAATTGTACAGTGTTAAAATTTTGGAACAGGACCCACTTAAGCATACCGAGCTGACCGCACATTGCCAAACGATATTTTAAAGATTAGCAGCTATTTTTGCTAATTCACAATGAGGATTTAGAACCAAAAGCTGCGTGATTAACGGGAAATTCATCGACTAATATCCAATTAATGACCGCGGGTCGTGCAATCGGGGATCACGCGAGGTTCACTTATGTGGCGACTTCCAATAAATGTCGCCTAATTTCGAGGGGGTACTGGATGGATATAGACAGGGTATCCATGAGGCACTCCACTCTTTTCAAAAAGTAAGTTTTCAATGCAAGTATGCATTTGATAATGATCAGTTATTATTAAGGAGAGTGGCATTTGTGATCTATTGTAATGAGTGTGTATCGACACAAGAAAAAAATATCGATACACATAAATTATCAGTTCTAGATAGATTAGACAAAAGCGTGGAGCATGTCTTCGTGGATGTCATTATCTATTTACCAGTTATCAACAATGTATCTAACGAGCTATGACCGTTATTGTAAGCACTATTAAGTCCTGCCACTTAGATCATGCACGACTTGTTTCTTCCTCCTATGATTTGCGTTTCTGAGATCCTTGAAAGCAGCAATCACTGTGTAAAAATACCCTGTTCCTGAGATACAGCATGAAGACAGACAGTGGATTCTCAGTAATATGTTCAAAGACTTCTATGTATATACTGAGGTAGACGCGCTATACTCTAAAGAACGAAATTTCAAAAGCAATCCTTAAACACACACATTGCTAAGACTACACTCACTAATAAAAAAGAACACTGATTCCCAAGCCACAGGCTTATAGCCTAGTTTGGGAGCCAGGTATCCAAAACCAACAATTGATATTTGTCTTATTTTCTGTGTGTAACAATAAATAAATAAAATAAATAATAATTACGTAATTGTCACCACAATAGCAATATACGAATAGAACAAGAGTAAAAGAGAAGGCGTATGGACTAAGCCGAGTACTCTCGAAGTTTTGACTCGTTACAGTGCGCGCAACGGTGCCAATTGGCAGTTGGCACCGTTTATAGGTTTCAAAAATCGGTGCGTAAGGCATGTCTACCTCAGTTTATATAGAAGTCTTTGAATATGGTCCCATTTTTACCCATTGTGTGGTATGACCTTCGACCAAGTAATAGTATAGACGGGCCCATCCATACAATAGTTTTGAAGACGTTAAAGTAAGCTCATGCACTCACTCGGTTGTAGTCGGTGCTATTTTTTCGAAGGTGAAACACGGCAAGATGAGACATTTTAGGCAAGGTGCCTTCCTGTGCGTTCCCAAAGTGTAAAAACCCCTAAATTCGAAAAAAGAATGTATCTTCTTTTGGACCCTTGACACCACCGTCTTTCTTTGTGTGTGAACTAGTCTTACTTTTAAGTTCGTAATGTATGACGCTGGCCCGTCTATACTATTACTTGGTTCCATCTATCGTACCATCGCATCCTCGCAGTGGCTAGACATTAAATAACGCATATTGAGGGTAGTTTTTAAAATACCTTACCTTACAATGTTGGAGCATAATTAAAGATGGCAACACGTTCGACGTTATATTTTGATTTGACAAATCAACAGTTTCACAATAACTATAGTATTGTAAGTATGCCAAACTTGTTATTTTATGATCGAACGTAATTTTAAAGTTATTGCTGTTGTTCAAAAAATCCGTAGACAATTGATCTTCTATACTCCATTTAGTTATTAGGTCATCATAATATCCAGCTCGTAATTTGTCTATAGTTTTTAGCTCGTGTAAATTTTTTATGACCTCTTTGTGATTTTCTTTTGCATCAATGCAGTGTAGGAATACAGTAGTAGTTAAAAGGGTCCCTGCAACAATATAAATAAACTGTAAATAGTTGAATTTAAGTTACGGTTAAGGGACTACTCACATTTATTCAACGCGATTCAGTGTCAGCCGCGCCGAGCTCGATCGCACAAAAGTTTGCCGTCTGCACCTTCACGTGAGTAGTCCCTTTATGCTCATTCACACAGAAGACATATAGTTTTTAACGGATTGTAAAGTTAGTGGGAACTCGCTCCAAGGACTACATTCACGACTGCCCACAAAAACGTATCCCTTTTATATTTTGTTAATGTTTATGTATTTTATACTTAGATCATCTAACCACAGGATGCGCCTTACTTAAGCATTGTTTTCTGCCATTGCACATGACCATTTGGTCTTTTGGCTTTATGAAAAGCCTGTACATCAGTACATCATTTTATATGATTAAACTAGTACATTACATTGTAGTTGACTGTACAATAACAATTAACACACAACAGCCATTACGCGTTTGTCGATTAATACATTTTTAAATGCAATGACATTTTATATGTCTTTGTGTTTCCCCCTTCACTTGTATGAAAACTGGCAGAATATTTTTGTATGCGGTGGTTCGCAAAGGCTAGTCCCGTGTTATATGGTCTAAGATTTTATACCACTGAATTGGCACAAAAACAGTTTCATGACTTACTTCATAGTTACGCTATCATCGAAAAAAGTTTAAAACGGATCTGTAGTCTGTGTGAATGAGAAACTATATTACAACTTATTCAAAAACGTTTTCTTACATTTACTATCTGGCTCCATGGCAAGTAATTGACGACAAGCCACAAGTTGTGTAATCAGTTCCTCCACAACTGGTTTAGAATAATTTCGCTTAAAACTTATTTCATTTTTCCCTACATATGAATTATCATTTAATTTCACACTTGGAATGTTTCGTATGTTCCCATCTTCCAAATCGTACTCCATCTGTAATACAAAGATTTACAAATAGTACCTATAGTTTAATTACCTAAGAAATATGTATAAGTGTTCATTAGACTTCTAAGTAGGTATATTACACTATTATATGAATAAAGAAATGTAACACGTTTATTTGTTATCAATCTTTTGCCTGATATGTGAAACTCTGACACAGATGCCAATACAAGGCGGTGGCAGTTCATACTACCACTTCCTATAATAATCATCATCCAAACTCTAATCTTGGTTGCATCCGAAGCTCTCGCTCCGCAACCTAGGATGTGCTTTTCTACTCATCTACTCACTCTATTTCTCACGATTTTATTAGACAACTAGAGGACGTCACGCGGTTTCACCCGCGTAGTTCCCGTTCCCGTGGGAATACGGGAATAAAATACAGTCTATGTTCACCGCAAAGAGTGTAGCTTTCCAACAGTGAAAGAATTTTTACAAAACGGTCCAGTAGTTCCGGAGCCTATTCGTTACAAAAAAACAAATCTTTCCTCTTTATAATATTAGTATAGATTTAGATTAGCAAGTTGACCCACGAATTATTCGGTCCTCTCGTGATCATGTCCAACTCCGTCAGCGCGAAGTCATGCGTACCTATACATGACAAAATTATGGTTGCTGCTCATGTCGATCTCTAAAACTGGCCGACAGTGTTGGCTAACATATCAGACTACGGCGCCATAAACAACCACCAAAGACCGCCATGGCCTACCGCGACAGTAAAGAGAAAATGGTTCTTGTTGTCAGCCATCCCATATTATTCGTGGCACGCTTCGCCACCCTATACTATAGCGAGAAATAAACAATTATGTATCATACCTTAATTTCCAAATTGTCAGTAACAGCAATATTATGTTGAAATATCCATAAAACGTCATACTGATTTCCAGTACAAGAGTTCCATTTGCCTTGAATCACTTCATCATTACAAAAGAATCTGATTTTGGAAACGACGTAATCATGATCGACATGATTATTAAATGCTAGAGTCGTTTTTGCTGGCGATACAACATATACCACAGGCTGAGTGGTAACTTTCACAGCTCCTGGAATAATTTCATGGAGTAATTAGTACCGTTAATTAGTAGTAGTATTAGTAGAGTCTATAGACTAAGCTAAAGATCTAATGCGCTTGTAATTTATAGTTCTCCATTGCGAAATTCTAATAATCAAATGCCCGAGCATTATTTTCGTACATAATGCCCATCGCCTATTGGGCAGAGTAATAACAACATGGGCGGCTGTAGCGGAAATAGCATAATCTGGATAGGGAGATTATAAAACAGGCCTCTCTAACTACTAATAATGAGACCAATTTTCTGCTACGGAGGCAGCTGCGACGTTGTCTGGGACTCTCGGCCCCTCGAGAGATGGAGCCCTAACCATTAAACCAGCGCGGTGTTCCGCCTCACTCCAAACCGGGTTGCGGGATATTTCAGAGATATGACGGCGACCCGGCAATGGGGCGTTTCGAGGTTTCAGGGCTCGTCATGAGGAGCATTTCAGCCCTGCTCTCACTCCCTTCGGGCAACAGGTTTCTAGGTGATATAAATGCATGCAAATGGACAGACTTTGAACACTTTAAATGGCACCTCACAGGTATGCAATGTTAAAGAGCTCACAAACCTAATAACCATCTTTGATAAAACCAAGCACTGGTGTCATCTGGATCAGTAAATGCTGCACTTTGGACTATTTTTAACTCCTGCTTGTGATGAGTGTCTTCTATGGGTCTCCCACCTGAAAGGAAGAAAATAATGCATGTTAGGGAGGGAGATTTCACTATACATATAAGTTACATCTCTGGCAATTTCTTCAAGGATATAGTTTTGTTTTGACTATTCCACTTCTTTGAGGGTGAGGGAATACGCAGCTTCTGTAAGAAGTTCTTAAACGGTTTGACTGCTTGCTGTTCTTACTAAGCAGTCAAACCACCATTCTCGTGCCCTCGATCATGAAGGGCCTGTCCTGGGTGTATAGCAGTCTGCAACAACTCCCCCGGCTGTAAAAGAATTTTGTTGGTAATAAAAAGCTCTTTGCCAAAGCACCCTTCTTGTGTCTTGCAGCAGTCTTGGTGACTAGCTAGCACACACAGGCTACAATGAATTCTACAGGTATACCATTCCATCCATTCAATTTAAAAATATGACCCAAAGTTTAATCATATTGGTTGAGTTGTCATCATCACCGTTTGAGCGTTAATCCTGGTTGTATTCAAAACCAAAAATGAAATTAATTCTAGGGCCCATTAACATGAGGTGCATGAAATGAAATAGAAAAAAAACTGTGTTAATAAATTACCTTCCATATCTGGATACAGTTTCACTAGTATTTTACTCCTATAGTGCCAGGCTGAGTAGTTTGAAAAATTGTCATGTATTTTTTCAGTAGTATAGTCAAATTCATCTTTCAGAGATGGATTGCATTTGTTGGCAACAAATCTTCGATAATCCCATGTGTGAACTGTAAAAAACATTATCAATTAGATCTTAACCTATGAAACTGTTCTGTGGTTGAGTCATTTAGTCCCTTTTGCTTCTAAATGACAACACACAGCCTCTCTCACGAGCTCTCTCATTTTTATTAAATTTTTCGGAATCTCACTAACTTTTTGGTAAAAAACAAAAATTTCTAGATATACCTACTTACCACTTGATATTTTCAAGATGGTCACCACATTACATTGATAAAGAATTAAAGATACTAATAATATGGTGATTAGGAACCTTGACGGTGATAGTGATTTAGTGAATTTTATAAATTCACTAAATCACTATCACCATCTCTGATAGTATGTTTGTAGACATTTATTCTTACATAGTGAACGTTGCTTACTGCAGTAATCATTTACAGAACACTGAGTTCGTAAAGCCATGAGCGAGTATAATATAAGTATAGATAGGTAAACTTACAATTTCTTTCATCAAACTTCAGATAAGTGTTGCACAGGGAGAGTTCCTTTTCCCAGTCTGGGTTGCTTCTGGTAGTCAGAACCCATTCCCTCTGATGCCAGGCACAATAAGATTTAGGATTTATTTTTAGACAATACTCAGTCAAATGAAGTTCAGCATCATACAGCTGTGATAGCTCCTCTTCAGGTTCATTATTTTTTCTGTAGAATGTAAAGTACCTATTTAGTAGATTTAGTTTGACAACTTTGACAGGAACAACATGTTGTATCAAGTTCCCGGATTGAGTAATTAAGCCATTTGGAAGCAATACATATAACACACCCACACATAGAATAAGAAGATAGTGAATCGTGCCAACCAAAAGCGGTAAAAATAAATGTCTGCAACTTGATTGAATGTCTGTAAAAAAATACATATTTGGATAGAAAGGATAGGCTCCATAGCCTACATCAGTCTGAGGTAACTCCTACTTGCAACTAAAGTTCCTTTTTGGAACTCAGTCTTACATATTTTGGTTTTGAAAAACTGGCTACTAATGCCCGGTTCCTATATCTATGAAACGATTCGTTTCTGTAGCGAACAGTAACATTTTCAACCAAACGTAACCACAAACTGTTCCTATAAACAACGACTCGTAAGTCAAATAACCATTGGTTCGTTACTAACGGATGGGAGGTCTACCAACTACGATCCGTAAGACATTTGTATGGAGAGCGTAGATTTTGGTGTTCCTATAAAAAAAGGAACGTCAGTGAACTGTCAAAGTTTACCATCCGTATACCATTTTGCTACCCTCGATATCGGCCGGTTATGGGTATCTTAGGCGATAGTTATTACATGTTTGTTGTTATTTTATGGCTAAATATTACAATGTTGAGTTCAGAAAGTGATTTGACTGATAGAACGAGATGTTCTATCAGTCAAATCACTTTCTGAACTCAACATTGTAATATTTAGCCATAAAATAACAACAAACATGTAATAACTATCGCCTAAGATACCCATAACCGGCCGATATCGAGGGTAGCAAAATGGTATTTATTAAAATACAAGGAAGAATTGTTGAAGCATTAGCCTACTTGCTACTAATTTATTTAACGTCCATGGGACCACCAGTCACATCTAGTGGGCCATAAGCTTGTCTGCCACCTTAGTGGTATTAAAAAAAGTAGGTATGCTTTGCAATAAATTTGTGGGCAAAGACATTTCATCCTTGGACATCAACTTTTGTTTTCTGTAAAGAATGTAATTAAAAACAAGTACCTAAGTATACCTATCAACATATCTAATATCAAAATCACCTTGCTGTCATGTTAACAAAATTAAGTACAATAGAAACCTAAAAAAATGCCTACTTTCAAAAGCAATTCAATAGCATTTCAAATGGCTAGCAACATGTGTTATCCATTTGAAATGTGCAAGTAATAAAATAGTTCCGTCTGAATATAACAAAAAACTCTTCTCAACCGTGAATGACGTAAAAAAACGAGTGACAAAGGAGGGCTTCGGTAAGCAATTAACTAATGACGATTTGTAGCAAGTAGATAAGCCAAAAACTTATACGAACGTGATTTACGGTTCGTTAATAGTAGCTCAAAAACGAATGGTAGCTTTTGGCCAATAACGATTCGTTGATTATAGGAACCAGGCACTAGTCACTCATGTCTGTGAAATTTACCTCCATGATGCAATTATTGCTTATAAAATAAAATAAAATATAAATAAATATTTTTTTTGTCTTTTGTAGTCAGGTCTCATACATACTGTAATATAACATTCTATATGGCCGTTAAAATGCAAAAACCAATTATCTTTAAAAATCCTGAACTGATATAAAAATGCATTTTAAGTTTCAGACTTTAAATGCATTTATCCCATTACAAGATTTAACATTTTCATAGTTTGGAGTAGGTAATCAGTGTGCTCCTATTTTTCCTATACTCTTTATAAAATATGATTATAAATACTCACATAAATACATTTAAAATCTCTCTTCTTATGTTCCACAATGTATAAATATCAGGATTAGATGATAATACTTTCCCTGTAAGCTCCAAAAGTTCCTTATCCAATTCAGCTTCTCGTCTCTAAGACAAACCAAATAGATTTTATTGTAGTGATGATTTTATTTTAACTAACTTTGTCATAAATGTATGAATAGCGAACCTTATTTTGAATCTTTTGCATAGCATGCTTAAATAATTTCAATTTCTCTTGACGCTCTTTATCTTTTCTTGCCTTTTCTTCTTCACTAGTGCGAACTTTTACTCTGCCGTGCTGAAAAGTTTAAAAAAGTTCATATTATTTACAGTCTATGAAACTAAATTGAAAGCATAAATTATAACCTACCATATTGAAAAAAGTGAAGATTTGTAAAAATACTTAATCAGTCTTTGACTAGCAGATTAGATTACAAAGATGATAGGTATTCGTTGGAGGAACATTAACTTTTTTAAAGAAAAATTATAATAGCTATCAGCTGACCAAAACAAAGTATGTACTATTACTACTATTCAAAGCAAAAATAAGTAATAAATAACTATCTAATATTTAATCAATCTTCATTCAGCGTCATAATATATTAAATAATTAATATTTAAGTCGCATAAAGATATGTATTCAAATTGGTTAAATCAATAGTGAGCCAAAAAAATAAACAGCACAAAATAAATCTCCAACAATGGCAAGGCAACAAATGCAACAATCATCAATCTGTCAATCACGTCCTCCTGTCATCTGTAATCGCTGACTGTCACGTATGTCATGTTCATTTTCCTTTCTTAATCTTGGACTTTCTCGGCTTGAGAGTATACTATGCCCAAATCAAGTATACAATAAACATTGCGAAAATTTCTTAGATCAAGTATAACTAGGGTATACCGTCACAATACCAGAAATCTTAATGCCTTTACTTAAAATGCATTAGCGAAAAATACCCGAAATCGAAATATCAAAAGGCCAATTATTTTGTTTGGAATTTGTCGACAAACCTAAAAAGTTGCGTATCACTGCGATAAAACACTTTCCAACACTTGTGCACGTTGTCGCACCTTTTTGTTTAAAAATCCACCAACTTAACATAAACACTCAAAAATAAAAAAGTTTTGAAAAATTTTATGTTTCTAGTAAGATGCTAGTCTGTAAGTTTGGCGCCAAATCCCATATCACGAGATCCCTTTTTTTATTAATTTATACTGGCTTTGGTTACTTAGACCATAAGCCAAATCTAGATTCCATATTATCAACAGCGGATTCAAGTATGTCCAAGGTTGGACTAAGGAACTTATACTTCTAAATAAGTTTCTTAGGTTGGCCTTAGTTCTACTCTAGTAAAGCGGTGGTTCTTTACTAGAGCTTGCTGTGGAATTTGTCGATAAACCTAAAAAGTCGCGTATCACTGCGCTATATCACTTTCCAACCCTTGTGCACATTGTCGAACCTTTATGTTTAAGAATCCACCATAAATTATATACAGGTGAATTTTTCAAAATGGATTGGATGGCCAAATCCGAAACTATAAGGAATAGCGAAAAATGCTCAAAGGAGTCACGAGCCCGATTTTGATGAAACTTAAAACCTCATCATTAGATTTTTGAAAAACCAATAATCCTAGCTGGGAATCGAACCCATTGATTTTGAAAAAAATGTGTGCGTGTACTAGTGTACACACGTAAGAAGTGAAACTTCTTCATAACCTTATTTTTCAAGCCCAAAAGCCCAAAAGCCCAAAACCCAAAGTCCAAAAGTTCAAAAGTCCAAAAGTCCAAAAGTCCAAAAGTCCAAAAGTCCAAAAGTCCAAAAGTCCAAAAGTCCAAAAGTCCAAAAGTCCAAAAGTCCAAAAGTCCAAAAGTCCAAAAGTCCAAAAGTCCAAAAGTCCAAAAGTCCAAAAGTCCAAAAGTCCAAAAGTCCAAAAGTCCAAAAGTCCAAAAGTCCAAAAGTCCAAAAGTCCAAAAGTCCAAAAGTCCAAAAGTCCAAAAGTCCAAAAGCCCAAAAGCCCAAAAACCCAAAAGCCGAAAAGCCGAAAAGCCGAAAAGCCGAAAAGCCGAAAAGCCGAAAACCCGAAAAGCCCGAAAGCCGAAAAGCCGAAAATCCGAAAAGCCGAAAAGCCCAAAAGCCGAAAAGCCGAAAAGCCGAAAAGCCGAAAAGCCCGAAAGCCCGAAAGCCGAAAAGCCGAAAAGCCGAAAAGCCCAAAAGCCGAAAAGCCGAAAAGCTCAAAAGCCGAAAAGCCCTAAAGCCCAAAAGCCCAAAAGTCCAAAAGCCCAAAGTACAAAAGTCCAAAAATCTACAAACGACATGCTATCCCTGGATAAAGTACTCTTAATTCGAATCCACCGTGGTGGGGACGAAAACAAAGATGGCGCGTAACGAAAAAACGTGACGTGACGCTAAATTTTTTCCAACGCCGATAAAGAAGTTTCACTTCAAAAAAAAAAACACACCCTATATTATTACACCATACGATAGTGTTGCTATTAAGGATCATATTCTGGGAAGTAATGTCATACGGCAAACTAAAGGAAAGTGCTCATCTTTAACAAAGTACAATTTATTTTTCTTACATTAACTGATTAATTGTTCAAAATGTAGACCATTGTTTTCAATACATAGCTAGATTCGAGACTTCAAGGATCGGACTGCATTAAATTTTATTGATTCCGTTTAGAATATTCTCCAAAGAATCATTCTGAGCATGATTTAAAACACGGAATAGTTACGATCTATTCTGGGATTTCGAACGAAACAAATTATTATACAAAATTTAGGTACATGAAATATGAATTCTATTAAAATACCAAACTTTCCTTAAAATTTGCCGTATATCATTACTTCGCAGAATTTGATCGTTATCAGCGAAACTATCGCCTGGTGTAATAATAAAGGAAGTGTTTTTTTTTTTCAAAATCAATGGGTTCGATTCCCAGCTAGGATTATTGGTTTTTCAAAAATCTAATGATGAGGTTTTCAGTTTTATCAAAATCGGGCTCGTGACTCCTTTGAGCATTTTTAGCTATTCCTTATAGTTTCGGATTTGGCCATCCAAGCCCTTTTCAAAAATTCACCTGTTTTTACACTCAAAAATACACTAGTTTTGAAAAACTTTTTTATCTGAGATAAACGCAAGTCTGTAAGTTTGGCGCCAAATCCCGAGATCCCTTCCTTTCATAAAAAAATTACACTGACACTGACAGAGAACAGAGAGTTGACATTGACAACGACATTACGACAACAGCTTCGAATTGAGTGAAAAGGAAAATATTTAATTTGTGATTAAAGTTTTAATATTGATTGTTTCTCTTGCGAAACAATTTAGTAACCGAAATAGGAGAGATTGTTTATACCTCAGAAGTCGTAATTGTAAATTCATACCTGCCAAAACATTTAAGAATTAAGAAGTTAAGTGTTATAATGAATAATGCACCACAGTTTTCTCTGCGATGGAATAATTACGTATCTCACGTAACAGAAGCATTTAATGTACTACGCTTTGAAAATGATTTAGTGGACGTAACTTTATGTTGCGATGGAGGTAAAATTAAAGCGCACAAAATGTTATTGTCAGCCTGCAGCACCTACTTCAAACAAATATTTAAAGAGAATCCATGTCAGCATCCTGTGATTATATTCAGAAACTTTAAATTCGAGGACCTCAATGCGATTGTCAATTTCATGTATCATGGTGAAGTAAATATTTTCCAGGAACAGTTGGAATCCTTCCTTATAACCGCCGAGCTCTTGGAAGTTAAAGGTTTGACAGATAATGCCGAAGATGATACATCCAAGAGCCAACTGAGAATAACTGATAATACGTCTCTAGACCTCAGCTCGAAATCTAGTAGATATTTAGAGGATATTGTGCCTATACTGTCTGAGGAACCAATTAATTTAGCGACCATGCAAAACGTTAGAGAAGAGTACATTCCACAAGCAAATGCTTCTGATAGTATTCCTGAACAAGGAAATGGTTTAATTGAACTACAGCCAGAGGCCACTACATCAGATGAAAATACAAAAAAAGCAGCTCCAACTACTGAGGATATGCAGGTTGATATGCAACCCACAGCTGTTGAAGATTTGTCTGAAAAGAACAACTCAGGTCTGTGGGAACTAGTTTATTTGATATTTAAAAATACTTATCTCAATTTGCCTCAAAACTACCTCAGCGGTACAGTGGTAGATTATACAACTGTCATTGCTGAGGTTCGAGGTTCAAATCTTGGGTCAGTATTTGTGTGTTCATCACATGTCATGTTTGTTTCAGAATTTGGGTGTGTTGTATGTATAGTATAGTTAGTTATCTAGGTCCTTATCATAAGCTGAATTGGATTAGACAGTGCTGTGCAAACAATGTCTAGCAGTATTAAAACGAATTTTTATCTGCTATGCGAATGACAAGACTTTTTAAATGTACTATGAAATTTAAAAAACGTGCATAGATTTTTACAGCTATTAAAACTACTCAAATTAAATCATTTTACTGACAACATTATGTAAACTTAAAGGACAATATATTGAAATTAATTTTAAAAATATGTCCTCATGCCTCTGTTGGAACAATTAGACTACAAACAAAAGGTATTTTAATTTCAGGTTATATTATGGAGGACACATCTGTAAATGTCTGTACATTTATTTGTGTATCAAAAAAAACATTCAGTTTTGGTAATTACATAGTAGGTATAATGCAGGATTTATTCACGGGACATCCTTCCTGAGGGCTTACCCGGGGCTCTCGACCATAGGCTGTTGTTACGTGAGGTTTTTTAGTCGGTGAGAGTCCGGCATAGGATCCTACGAGGATTTTCCCTCAAATAAATTAAAAAAAAAAAATGCAGGATTTATAGCTTTGAAATTAGTCTACATAGTCAATAGTTCACATGGATATTGTGAGAACCCGAAATAGGGCTAAATGCTGCTAAATACTGGGGTGGAGGGACATTTTCTAAACGACTAATGGAAATATTCTCTGATTGAAAGTGATTGATTATCACTGTGACACAAACCATGAAAAAAATTGAAATTAACTTTGTACCGTATTAATTTCAGATCCAGAATCAGCTAAGTTTCGCTGTCAACTATGTCCTAAAGGTTTCAAACACCCTACATCATTAACATTACACAAGGATTCACACGCTGGAAAAACACAGTGCCCCGTTTGTTATAGATCATTTTCTCGGTCATACGATATGAGAAGTCACTTGCAAAGAATTCATCAGGGGAAACAGCTGACAATCAAGGAAATCAGATATAAAAATACGAGTGACAATATTGGACCGAAACAGTTTACAAATAATGTTTAGTAAGAGCATTGTGGTAACTAGTGTTGCCAATATTTTATGCACTTAGTGCAAAATGCCTGTTCTATATGTATATATATAAGAATATAATAATGAAGTATTTTATTTACTACATACTTTAAATTGTCACAATAATATTGCTCACTTCTGTAGCTTTGGCTATTTTTATACTAGTCTGTAATAATATTTAATGTTATTTAAATATAATTAATATAAAAATTGTTCTCATTATCATTTTCTTTAAAATGATTGCTGGAAATTACCCTTATGAAATTAAATACTGTTTGCTTAAGCTTGAAGTTCATTGAATAAACAATATCAATTGATTCATCCATGTGTGGAGCTATGCTGTCATCTTTAGGATGTTCCACAAATGCCAAATGCCTCATGGGCTGTATTTTCATTATTGTTGGAAAATTATTTAATAAGATTATGGGTAAATTGAACAGAGATAAACGAGTACAATTACTCGCTGTGTATGACTTTCGTGGATTACGAGAAGGTTGAAGGTGCAGTGCTGGGTACCGATTCTCGCTTCACACGACATGAATGCGTGGACGGAAATCGGCGGGTGACGCGTCGCCTGTCTCATATTTAGGAACGGCGAAACATGAGACGGACGACTTTCACCCGTAAATTTGCGTCCACGCATTCACGTCGTGTGGTCGAGAATCGGCGCCCTGGGTAGCATTCAGCAAACTGCGTCGGGTTTTCTACTACCAATGCGTTTTACCAGTTATGACCTACGGGGCCGAGACGTGGACACTCACAGTGGGGCTAGTCCATGCCCTTAAGGTTGCGCAACGAGCTATGCTTGAGGTGTCTCTGAGGGATAAGATCCGAAACGATGTTAATCGTCAGAGTGGTCGACACAGCGGCAGTGGGCCATATTTGTAGAAGAACTGATGGCCGATGAAGCGTATGTTATGGAGTGGAAAGAGAGATTGAGCGACGACCTAAAGAAGGTTACAGGGATTGACTGGATGCGTAAAGCGCAGGACCGTGTGTTGTGGCGAAATTTGAGAGAGGCCATGTCCAGCAGTGGACTGCCATAGGCTGAATTGATTGATTGAACAGAGAAAGCTGGTAAATCCTCGTAGGTAGGTATCGTTGTCACTCGTACCTATATATTTATTTATCCCCGAAGGCAGAAGCATAGTATACGTCCACATTTCACCTTATGTGTTTCAACGTGTTGAAATGGTTATGCGCAGATTTTTACAACCTACTTCAAATTTTTCCAGCCGCCTAAAGACCTTCAACTTAGCTTAACGAATGTCAAATTACAACCAGGACCAACGGCATAACGTGCCTTCCGAAGCACGGAAACGTTTGCAAATGAAAAGTCTCGTGGTGGTCACCCATCCAATTACTAGCCATTATAGCGAACCTTGCTTACTACAGTGAACGTTTACAGAACACGTGAGTCAGCGGGGATACGAGTGATTCTTGTCGTACCTATAGATACCTGTTTAAAAAAATGCTGAAACTAACACAGGTGTTCATGACGAGATGTCAGGTTCAGCAAAAGTTCTGCTCAATGCCACTCTCTTTTTAGGGTTCTTGACCTAAGCGGCTGTTCCACCTATCCCACCCGGCCATCAGGGTAAACGGGATCCTATTCATTCGGACTTCGCCGCCCGTAGCCAGTCTGTATCTCAGGAACCGTGAAAGCTAGAGCTGAAATTTTCACAGATGATGTATTTCCGTTGCCGCTCTAACAACAAATACTAAAACCAAAAAAAAGAGAGTCCAACAAACGTGATTTCTTGCCGTTTTTTGGTACGGTTCAGTGCGCGAGTCCGTCTCGCACTTGTCCAGTTTTTTCACATTTTTATTCAGTAAATTTTCCCAGCTGGAAAAAAATAGAGCTGCGGTTTTCCGCTTTCTCGTCTCAATAAAATCTACTGTTTACTTTTACTACGTAAGTATTATTTATCTGGGGTATCCTTCCGAGGGCTTACCCGGGGCTCCCAACCGTAGGCTGTTAGGTAGGATACGTGTGATTTTTAGTCGGTAGGAGTCCGGCATAGCATCCATACAGGATTTCACTCACACGTCTCTCAATGCACGGACGAACACACAGTACATTTTGACATAAATCTGGACCTATCATAATATTCATAGCCCACCGCCATTCATGGCATTCATGCAGTTGTTCATGCAGTAGGTACCTATGCAGTTCATGCAGTATTGCAATCCTTACAGCGGTGCCAAATCGACTATCTATGTCCGTCCGAATATGGAACCAAAACACCAAATCCATCCAACTGCAGCGAGGAGTGAGACAGGGAGGTATTATAAATTATCTCTCCTAAGCTGTTCACCGCTGCACTGGAAGATGTGTGTTCTGGATTAGGAGGGGCTCGGCATTAATGTTATCGACGAATAATTTACTCACCTCAGGTTTGCCGATGACATGGTTGTCATGGCTGAGACCCTGGAGGAGCTTAAAACAATGTTCGATGACCTCAGTAAAGCGTCTGAACGAGTTGGGCTGACAATGACCATGGACAAGACAAAAGTCATGTCAAATGTTCGTGTCGTGCCCACTCCAATTACGATCGGACAATCAACCCTTGAAGTTGTCGACGAATATGTTTATTTGGGACAAACAATAGGTACAGTTAGGTCAGCCCTACTTCGATGGAGAGGTCTCTCGGCGAAACCTACTAGGTAGGGCAGCGTTTGGGAAGCTTCGGTATATTATTTTTCATCCAAAATACCGCAATGTCTGAAGAACAGGGTCTTTGACCAGTATGTGTTGCCAGTGATGACTTATGGAACTGAGACATGGCCATTGAAAGTGGTCCTCACAGAGAGTCTTTCTGTCACTCAAAGAGCAATGGACAGGGCTATGGTCGGAGTATGCCTTCGTGATCGAATCCGCAACGAGGAAATCCGAAGAAGGACCTTGGTCACCGGCATAGCAGAAAGAATTGCCCGAGTTAAGTGGCAGTGGGCGGGCCATATTACTCGTAGAGATGACTGCCGATGGGGGCGAAAAGTAGTCGAATGGCGTCCACGTACTGGTAAACGCAGAGTGGGGAGACCCCCTGCAAAGTGCACAGATGACCAGATTAAGGTCGCGGGAGCTTGCTGGATGTGAGCGGCACAGGATCGAAAGTTGTGGTAATCCTTGGGGGAGGCCTATTGCCCGGCAGTGGGCGTCAAAGCGGCTGGGATGAGAGGAGATTCATGCAGTCATACAGCACCATAGTCGTAGTAACCCCCGTACTTTATCCAAGGCAATAAAACCCACTGTGGTTCGTTGTGCTATTAGTTAGGTTAGGTTAGGTTAGGCGATCCAATTTCGTAGAAGGAAACAGTCTTCTTTCACAAAACTAGTTAGTAGTAGAAAGAATAATAATATTTTTTTTCCTACGACACTAAATAGTTAAGTACATAGCAAGGACTTCGTTGGTGACACAATTTCATAGAAGGAAATAGTCTTCTACTTACGAAACTAGTTTTTTGCAGAAAGAATCATTATTCTTAGTAGGACGCTAGTTAGGTAAGTAGGTAGCAGCCACAGAAATCAGAAATACATATCTATCTTTCTGTTATCTGTGATAGATAGCAACGGCAGTCGGGAACAGTTTCGTAGGCGGCTGAAGAGAATTTGTTCAAAGGAATAAGATTTTTTGAAAAGTCGTAGCCCTGTGAATTGGAAATGCAGCCTTAAAACGAACCGATGTCCGCGGCTCTGCCAGCGTGGATGTCGGTTATTGCGAACAAAAGAATAATGAATTAATGATCGCACAGAAATTCAACCCTGATTATTTTATTTTTGATTATAAACCTGTTGTGATGCCGACCGCCGCGGACGTGTTTTGCCGAAGACTATTGGCCTCCATGACCGGGAGCCTGAGGACGGTGAGAGGGCTGCTGCTCACCATCCTTACAGAGGCAGGCCCATGACGGCAGCGCGACGTGAGGGATTCACGCCCCCCCCCTTAGAAGCGGGATCACACCCGAAACGCCCCAAAGACGCGGGATAGCACCCGAACCACCCCCTAGGCGAGGCCGCAGTGGCGGCCGTGGGTCTGTTGGGAGTCCTGGGACATCCTTCCGAGGGCTTACCCGGGACTCCCAACCATAGGCTGTTCGGCGTAACGTGAGGTTTTTTAATCGGTAGGAGCATAACATCCATGAGGATGTTCCCTCACGTTAAAAAAAAGGCAAATCCTCACTTGTTATCTTATCTATCTGTGATCCTGGTGAGTCTGGTGATGCCGGCTGCAGCAAGGTACCTAGGTATTTATTTGTTCTATTGCAATGTATCTGTGGCCGAAGGTGGCTCAGCCTCTTTAATCTGAGAGCTCAGCTACATATTATGTAAGTTTCATTAAACAGTTTTCGTTTTCAGGGGGCCAGACTTACTAGTAGGTACATAGAATTATAACGCAGGTGTTATAATAATAAGTACTACCAGGATTGCTAGATGACTAGACTAGAGTAATGAGAGCCCATATCTGCAGTGAATTGGATTAGACTCCCTACTCCCTCAAAACAAATATTTTCTAAATCTACGATAAATTAATGATTACTTGAGTACGCCTTCATATCATTCAGTAAGTAGGTATAAGTAGATACCTGTTTTAGTACTAAGTATGTGAAGTTATTCTATTAGGTAGGTACCTACCTACCTAGTAAAAATAGGAACTTGATATTTTTTTTATTAATAATACTTGTAAGTGGTTTATAATATCGTTTCGAAATGAAAGAAAATTTATTGCGTTACGGAATGCAGTCATAGTAGAGTAGCACGCGTAGGGGGTGAAAAGTGAAGAACCGAAAAGCTTGTAGCGCCGTAGCTGGGGCGCGGGCGGGACAATCAGGGGTTGTAGTAGCGAGGGTGGCGGGGTCGGGGAGAGCGCTCGATACGCGCGCGCGCCGCGCTTCGCTCACCCAGTCGCGTTTCGGCATCGTTGCGATCGGTCTGTGTCACGTTCGTTGAACTGCACCTGTCAAAACGTTACGATATCGATAAAAATCTCACGTTTACTAAAAGTACGTATTTTATCAAATAAATAATCGTTTTTAATTAATCAGCATACATTTACGTTAAGTACGGAGTGATATTATTGAGTTTTCTCGTATTTTAATAAATTGTTTACATTCGAACCACATGTTTACGAGTACTTAGTGCCTATTAATCAACAAATATTACAGTCATTATTACAATTAATTTCAGTGTATTGTTCTGATGAATTTAATGTGATTTTAAAATCTGGTGTTGCTCTTTTTTTCACTCAATTTTTGTGTCATTTAAATGGTGCAGTCGGATTGGCTTAATGTGAAGATTGTTTACTTATGTTATGAGGTCTTATGTGTAGAGTTTGATGGAATTGGCTCGTGCTTTTAGTTCAGTAAAATGAGTGTGTGAATTTTTGATGGTCTGTCGTGAACGGGAGCGCTCATAAGGTCGAGGTTCGCTTGATCAGCGTCGCGCGACGGCGCAACTAGGGTATTGATCGGCGGCGGCGGGTCGCGAGACGCCGGCGTTCGCCTGCCGTGCCGCCTAAATAAAGCTCCGCATGTGTGCGCCCCGCCTCGCCGCCCTATGTATACCGCCGTCCGAAGTCTTCCACCACTGCACCGTCGCATATCAATCAACCAATGCGCTTACCCCATGAAACTAATACAAAACGATAAGCAGAATCTCTAGAGATAACAAACACCAAAATAAAAATAATTAATTTGTAGATTTCACATCCATACTTACAAATCACAAATTTTACTGTGAGTGTAATGATAATGTTTGCAGAATTTCCTAAATATCCCAACTTACGTAGGTACCTAAGTTAAATTTACGGTTAATAACTTAATATATTATAAACAACATGAACTAAAATCGGTACTAAGTTAACCATAGGTATAATTTAACAATACGTTACCCGACCTACAATTTCGAAATGGCACCATCATTCACAAACACATTTGGTATTGCAACCATGCAAATAATTTTATTTATTTTAAAGGCAGCACTATAGACCATTTTACCTAAAGCATGTTTTGTTGTAGGTGTGCAATGTGGACCAAGTGAGTGATTGAGTAACCAGAGCCATGGCGCACACAGTGGTGGTAGGCGGAGCGCTGCTCTGTGTCCTCAGCGTGGCGCTACAAGCGCGCGCCTATACCCTGCTACCTCACGATGTCCGCCCCGGCCATGCCGTTCAACACTTCGTCGGGAACCACTCACGATACACACTTCTCGAACCGGAGTACACGTCATTCTTCACTCTTCTTGACGATGGACTACTTATGACCACAGCAGATTTAACGCCATTGCTCGATCAGCCTATAAATCTGGCTGTATTAGAACAAACACCATACAGCAGTTCTGCTCATTCCGTTCACCTTTTGGTCATGGATCGTCGACGGATGCTGCATTTTGCTACGCCGAATGGCATGATAGGGGAAGTCCCAGAAAATGCACCACCTGGAACAGTCGTTGATCTGCAACCATTTAGAGCAACGGCGCTCCTTGACGTAGGACCACTGGCATATAAGATTATTAAAGGGAACGAAAATTCTGTGTTTTCATTACGAGCTAAAGGAAATGCTGTTAACAATCCAGAAGTGAAGTCAGTCATAACTGAAGGCGATGTTGAACTGATTGCTTTAAAATCCCTTGATGCCGAACAGAAGAATGTATATGAACTTGTAGTCCAGGCGACAGATATTCATGGGGCAAATAAAGCTATGTTAAATATTCGAGTAAACGTTATCAATAAAAACGACCACGAGCCAGTATTCGATCAATACATCTACTACTTTGCCATTAACGGCACGACTGACGAAAGTGGTCCCAATGGCACTGTTCATTGGGAACGGTTCTCTAACATCGGTCAAGTTCATGCCTATGACGACGATGGAGATCGAGTTTATTATTCGCTACAAACGCCCACCAACCTTGCGGTTATAGTGCCCCAAACCGGAGAATTGATATTAGCAGGTGAACCAGACAGTCACGAGACGGAACTGCGAGTTCTTGCCCACGATACGGGTATCCCTCCCCGCAAAAGTAAACCTATACGAGTATTCCTGGAGTTTATAGTCCGTGACAACAAAAAATTACCGATTCTTCACCGCGAGAAACGTCGTGTTACACGTGCTGTTAGACCAACGAAAAGGATTGAATTTACGGAAGCCGATGGTGAGGTAGAAGGTCGTGCTGTTTTTACTTTAGAAAAGGAAACTGACCGCGAGACTTTTAAAATCCGGGACGAAAATCCGTGGGTTACAGTTGAACCAAGTGGTGTAGTGAAAGTTAAAAAGAAGTGGGACTATGAGGAGTTGGGACCTGAGAAGACCATTGACTTTTGGGTGACTATCACCAATGCTGGAAATGGAGGTAAGTTCAATATTAAAGTTAAGATTAAAAAAAAAATCTCTAGGATTTTGCTTATTCTGCAGAATATCATCATCATACCACTACAAGGTATTAAAAATTCGTTGTAGCTCCTGGACTTTTGATAGCTATGAAGTGTTAGGAACTACTTACTTACTTACTAGGTACTAGGTACTACATTATCAAGCTCTACTTATTATCATAAAGTAAAAATTATTATAAGCAATAACAATTTTGGTCCTTGGCATGTATTTGATTTAAACTATAACGTAATCTCTACTCCGCTCCGGTAGAGACCATATGAAATGATATAACATTTGCTGAGTATAATAAAACGTGGCTAAATCCTTTTTATAAGATACTAGCGGACGTCACGCGGTTTCACCCGCGTAGTTCCCGTCCGCGTGGGAATACGGGAATAAAATATAGCCTATGTTCACCGCAAAGAGTGTAGCTTTCCAACAGTGAAAGATTTTTTCAAATCGGTCCAGTAGTTCCGGAGCCTATTCGTTACAAACAAACAAACAATAAAACAAATCTTTCCTCTTTATAATATTAGTATACATATCTGAGTTTTAAATTTGTTTACGTGTACAATCTAAACTGGCATGAAAAAAAAAAGAAACACGAACCATGCAGATGAAATTATTAAACACTCCATGACATTATATATAATATAAAAAAAATGTAAAGGATTAGGCAGCGGATTGTGTTTTTCACCTGCCTTTAAATTTTTTATTCATCTTATATCCCTAACGTCTCTATCCAGGGCAAATTGAGATAATGATAGGTAACAATTTATACTGGGGTGGTATCTTTTTGTGTTACTAATGTCTGTATCTCCGGTCAAAAAACATTGATAGTGGTCATTATTTTAATTGTCTGTTATTGTTGTTTTTGATGTAACAGTTTTTTTTAATACATTCTTGTATGTATTGCTATTATTAGGAAATCAGAAAGTGGTTCTTGTCGCGAAGATGTTACTCTGCTACCAATATTGATTGAAGCCATCTAAGAAAATTTAAGAATTAATTTATAGATAACTAACTGTTCCCCGCGGCTTCAACCGCGTAGAAGTCGTTATCGCGTAAGATTCGTTATATCGTAAAAGCATAACCACCCTTTTGCGCAGTCAGTTAAAAAGTAGCTGATGTCCTTCCAAGGGCCTCGAACTATCCCTATACCAAATTTCATCTCAATCGCTCCAGCCGTTTAGGCGTGAAAGCGTAACAGACAGACAGGCAGACAGACAGACAAGAGTTACTTTCGCATTTAAAATATTAGTAGGGATTAGTAGGGATGCTTAGTTCAAAGTAGTTGTGGAGTAGGACTGACATGACTTCTAGACATAAACCTGTTTAAGCCAATGTCTCGGTGTCTCAGTAAATAAGACATTTGTCCCAGTTAGTAAAGAAAGCTAAGATTCTAATAGGGGTTGACTTTTCCTTTTTTTTCGTAGAGCCAAATGATGGGAGAATATATTAAGTGGCTCATCCAAATTTAAGCCCGCGGATCAGTTAATAACCTTTTCAAATACAGGGGTTATAGATAGAAGAGAATGTGCTCAAATACCTCTTACAATATTAAAGTGAAGAATTTCAGCTAGTTTCGAGACGGTTCTGTAGCTCAGTGGTCAGAGCAAGGGCAAAGGTCACGGGTTTAAGTCACGTCTGACCTCAAGTTGTCTAAAATAATTATTCCAATAGAAAACTACAGTAGACAGATACAGACTCTTTTTGATCGTTTCCATTCTCATTTTTGTTTTTCTTTCTACCCCTTTTTTTCCTGCTTTTTGCTATCACAGGTTTTGTCACTGCTTGTGCTCGGCAGCCGTCCGAATAGCTATTAGCTTCTGGAAGGTTTTGTAATTGTGGTTAGTTAGGATGAAAGACATAGCTTCTGCGGCGTTCATAGGCGCGCAGATCATAATTATCCGCACATCCTAATCCCCAGCTGCAGCATTATGATAGCAGCTGGCAGACTAAGCGCAAGCTAAATATATAAATAGATAGGTATTTGTCCTGTGATCTTATCACAATAATAATTATGTGACATGGTCATTCAAACCTGTATTATTTTTTTCTGTAGCAAATACAGATAGAATGTAAAATAATGTTTTGAATAAATGATTAAAACTGGCGTCACGGCGGCGGAGCTAATCAAGTATAATCTGGTAATATTATTATTGAATGAACTAGGTATAAAATACCTACATCATAACAACTGTTACGCAATAATAAAACATGTTACCTTACCGTATGCTAAAGACTAAATAAATGCGGACACTGATAAAAGCTTTTTTTGTGTGATTGTGTGCCATATGAACAAGAAACTTGGTATGCCACAACCATAGATATAAAGTCGTTGTGGCATACCGAGACTTTAAATAATCTAAGGCCACAACATACAAAAAATTAAACCGCAAACGGTGTTCAGTAATACACGGCCTATTTTTAACCGACTTCAAAAAAAGGAGGAGGTTCTCAATTCGTCTGTATGTATTTTTTTTTATGTATGTCAAGCGATATTTCCGTCAATTATAGACGGATTTTAAAATTTATTTTTTTGTTGAATAGGGTTTACTTCTGAGGTGGTCCCATTTTCACCAGGTCAGGATCTGATGATGGGATCCAGGAGAAAACGAGGGCAACCACCGAAAATTGTAGGGACAACTAGTGCACTTGTTAACTTTTTAATTAAGTGCCTTAATGTTCTACACTTTAATGAAGGTCTGGAGTCGACCTGATGATAGAGTCGAAAGACAGTCGAGGGCATTACTTAACAATTTACAGCAGTTACCTTGTGTTTGGGCTTGATTGATTTGTATTGATGAGAACTTTGCACCTAGATTGATAGAGCCGCCTTTAAAAAAAAAAGGAAGTTCTCAATGTTTTATGTATGTTCACCGATATTTCCGTCAATTATAAACGGATTTAAATTGTTTTCTTTCTTGAATAGGGTTTACTTCTGAGCTGGTCCTATTTTAATCAGATCAGGATCTGATGATGGGATCCAGGAGAAATCGAGGGCAACCACCGAAAATTGTAGGGACAACCAGTGCATTTGTTAACTTTTTAATTCAGTGCTTTAATGTACTACAATTTAATGAATATCTGGAGTCGATATGATTATGGAACCGAAAGACAGTCGAGGGAAATCCTTAACGATTTACAGCAGCTACCTTGTGTTTGGGCTTGATTGATTTGTATTAATGAGAACTTTCACCTAGATAGATATATTTTTCGGTTCACCCGTCACTTAAAATAATGAAAAAAAATTTTTCAATAAAAAATAAAACCGACTTCCAACAAACCCTGAAAAATAAAATTTACTTAGCACAAAGTAAAATGTATTTTGATTTATCAGATTTTATTCAATATAGTATTGAAGTTGGTGCCATGAATAATACCTACATAAACCTATGGGTTTACTTGGCGCCGACTTCAATATGATATTGAATAAAATCTGATAAATCAAAATACATTTTACTTTGTGCTAAGTAAATTTTATTTTTCAGGGTTTGTTGGAAGTCGGTTTTATTTTTTATTGAAAAATTTTTTTTCTCATTCTACTATTATTTTACTGTGTGAATACTTCTGTGAGCTGCAGATATGTTGTTTTGCACCGATTGATATTGTTATTTAGATTTCTATTTTGACTAGCACCCATTTTTTTAACGTGAAGAAAATCCTACAGGCCGGACTCCTGCCGGATAAAAACCACACGTATCCTACCTCACAGGCCTCACAGCCTACGGTTAGGAGTTGGGAGCCCCGGGTATACTCTTGGAAGGATGTCCCCAGAATGACTAGCACTCATTACAAATGGCATTTTGCCCGGAATACCGACAAAAGTTTAAGTGCAGTTGAACTTACGTTCGTTATTTTTGAACCCATTTTTTCTTTAATCGACATATAGGTATTAGGTACCTACTTATAGCGAATCCGAAACGGAACGGAAACCGTAACCCCGAAACGGTAACAGTTTCGAGGTGGCAGTAAGCGAAGCAGTGTCGCAATTTTTCATGTGTTTTTACTTCCAAAATCCCTCAGTCTCTACGTAACAAGTTCACAAATCCGATCGTTAAGTTACTACCGCATTTTTTATGGGTTACCGATGGCATGCACCATGCACCTGACGAATCGAATGGTGCAATGGAGCGTAACGTCGTGAACAGGTCCTGTGCCGTGCTGTGCAACCTGTCACGAACCGCGGACTGCCTGCTCCGTTCACATCACGACAGACTAATTGTTTGCTCTGGTCCACTTAACTTGTATAAAATACAGCTTTAGAGTACTTACTTCTTGCCTAATTTATACTCACGAATATTTTTTAAATTGATTGAAATTCACAAAATTTTCGTCCGCGCACGTTTAAGCTTAGGTACTTACTTTCCTAATTTACTCTCACGAATATTTTTGAAATTGATTTATATTGACTAAATTTTCATTAGGTTTGATATGCTTTCGTTCGCGTATGATTAGGCTCTGGAATTAACTCCCTGTCTAGATTTTTCCTAACGTTATTCAAGGATGCTTCAAGATAGAGTACTGCGGGGTCAATAACGCGAATGTAGCACTTCGCGAGATTTCTCACTAAAATTTGTTTTTATTTTATTGAATGTGATAGTTTCAATAAGCTTATTCTAAACTGATTGATGAATCTGATGACAGTGAATGAGATCTGGTCTGATACATGCTTGAAAATCATTAGATATACATAAGTACTAAAATCATTATGGGAATATATAACATACATACATAGTTACTTAGTTATGAAATGTGTATCTTTACTATCTTTGTCTGAAACCAATTTACGTTAACATAGACACAGCAATTTATCTGAAAGCGTAAGCGTCCTACCTGTATCAATCTATCATTGTGTTGCTTATGAAAGGCACGCGACAATCTCAACACATTACAGAAGCTCATCTTTTAGAATTAGCAATGGCACGAGTGTATCTCGACACGCGTGGAATTCTCATTATGTAGAATCATAGTTGTCAAGTGGAATGGTAGCAGGCAGCAAGCGGCAGGCAGCAGGCGGCAGGCCGGCAGGTTGCGGCCACCGTGCAGAATGCGTAGATAATCGGGGACCTGTCGCACGGCCCGGCCTGCGGTCTCGATCCCAATTCCACGCGTCGTAATTCGTGACAATTACTGATTATGTTGGAATCCTTTCCAATAATATGTTTTTCTATACTTAGTAGTTTTTCACACAAGCCATTAAAATGTTGTTATGTTTTGAAATTTAACGTTTCCGGTGATTTTAGGATAGGGGTTGTAAATTCTGTCACTCCGACGCAAAAATACCTTAATATTGATATAATCTCAAAATAATCCAGTAATTTTAAGATCTGGTTTTTCAGTCCGGCTAATTTCAATTTAGTATTGAAATTAGTGAAATTTCTTCGTTAAAATTTATGGCCATCTAGTTCTTTCTTTCTTTTTTCAACTATCAAAAAAAGGTTCATCTGTCACTTTTGTTTTCAACAATAGATCGAAAGCTTTTCCTGCTGATGTATGATTATAAACCTTTGTAAAATCGCACGAATTGAATGTCATAGGTACTTACTACTTTTGTATTTTATTTCCAGCGATAATAACTGCTCAAATATTTAGCACACCAGTTTATTTTTCGACCATGACACTACTTCGACAACAATAATTTTTAAATGTTTCGAAAGTTGGTTTTCCCGATTGCCATTGCTGATAGAGAGGATTGAATTTGGATGGGACTGGAGGAAATTTTTCATATTCTAATTTTCATTTCACTCACTAGCACTTTATGGAACACCTTACATACCTAATTGCTAAAAGCTGCAACGAATCTTTAGAAAAATATTCTTCCAAAATTTTGTGAAATGGGTCTTAGCAATAAATACTGCTGTACTGCATGACTGTGTGCAGTATAAGTATAATGTTATAATGCGACAGAAAGGGAGAGGGTCTTCTATTTTTGCAACCAATTACTCGTGTCTGCGACAAACCAATAACACTGAAAGACATTATTCCCCCACACTACATTGGCCTTTCTTAATCTCGATATTACTTTACCATAGTTTTTGCCTTGACCACGCTATTATTAAAGGGTTCGGTAAGAAAACGATTTAGGGTGGATTTCATGATGCCTCAGTCGAGTTTGCGGTATTTCATGAGCTATATTAGAAATGTGAAAGTTTATAAGGATAGATGGTATGCGAGTGTCAATGTTTGTTTATCTTTCAAGCAAAATTACTATCTAACCTAGCGAATATTATCAGATTAACATTATTTTGGCCTATATTGTTTAACCTGGTTTAACTTTAAGCTGACTACATTAAATAAAACTCTGCTAACTAAAAAAAATATTTGTTAAGCAATGTTAAAACCTCACAGATTCTAGAATAATAAACTACAATTACAATTAAAACCATCAAATAATAAATACATCGTAAACCTATGTAGGACGGTTGGTTTCTAAAACATGATCCAGTTGCCTTCTATCGGATATAATGAAAATAAATCGAACCTGTTGGTTAATTATAAGATCAGGGCAGGCGCTTCCTTGGTGGGTGGCCGAGTAAGCCGCGAGCGCCGATTCACCCCGAGCCTTGCCAGAAATCTAATCATTATCATTATTGTCTGGATATCTGTTCATCTCAATCATGAGTTTGTCTTTTCTTCTTGCTTGCCTATTTGTATAATCCTTTTATTGTTTCTTTTATGTTTTATTTTTCAATTGCTTATCATAAAGACGTTACTCAGAAATGAATGTCATTGTTTTGATTTCTACATTAGAACTATTAGCACAGATTAAATAATAGTTACTACGTAACTATTAGTAGGTTTGGTTCCTAAAATATTTAGTTTCAATGATCAATAAAGCAGCAGCCTTCGCAATAAAGCAGTTCTTTAATTGTTATATCAAGTTAAATATAAATCTGTGCATATATACTGGCTCACTATAAAGAGTGTTTTTATTTTTATTTGACACTAGCATCGATCAGGTTCATTGTACAGATGAAGCAGTTTCATGCAACATGATACAAGTAATTTTATTCGAAAGCCTCGTCTAAACACCTTTGTCTACGGAAAAGCGTGCTTTATTGGCAAATTAATTCTCTACTCTCTTCGAATAAACGTTTCTCTGTGAGTTGCCGACTTTTTAGAATATTCTCAGAGTCTTATTGTTTACTATGTTTAGAACGTTGCATTATTAATTTAAACGAGGTATACGAGAGCTGTAATTTATTGCTGGTATATTCCAATATATGAAAATTGGAATAAATTTTATATTCTACCCATATTTTACATGCAATAAAGCTAAACAGGTGCGGTGTAACAAGGTGGCATTTTAATCCTACAAGAGAGATAGCGCAATGCAACGAAGAACCGCTCAGTCTCCTCGAGTTATCAATTACCAACTTCGCAGGGACATCTGGGGCTCATTTAAAAAAAAATCTACAATTTTATGCTTTCTTTTGCATAAGTAAAGGATTCGTTTGCATCATTGCTGTCGTTGGCACGAGTGTAGTAAGTATTTTCAAGTAATATCGTAGACGCGGATTTTGGTAAATTTATGTTGTTGAGAGGTTCCATTCCTCTTTCTTTGTAATTGTTGATTTATGATATCAATAATTCATCAATATGATTGTTAAACTTACTAAGTCGAGTCGAGTGAAAACTTTGTAAACAAAATGCGATTTGTTTACGTTTGCGAATTTATCGTAAATAATAATAAATCCAATATTGAGTGGAAGTCCGAAGTTTGAAGTAGGTTAGGTAGAATATTGTGTTAAGCCGAATCGATAATTGAATAAGATAGTCGATGTGACGCACGTCAAGTCGTAGTCTGCCAGAAATTGGCACATCCGGACAGGGGTCTGACCATCCCGTGAGATGAATTCTGCTAACCTAGTTCAGTTTTGGGTATGCTCAGATGTTGGCTTATTGGCTGGCCTAAATATAAATATTATTGGATGCTATAGGCCATAATAAAACAGAACGATTGATTGTATAATTTTGACGGTTTTCGTTCCGATGATTATGTAATGTGGATAGCAATATACGTACTTATGCATTTCGGACGCGTTAGGGGCCGTTGTATTGTGATTGTGACGCGTTGTTTGTTAATATAGTCGGTCATTCAATCAATGGTCATGGGTGCGGGCGTCGCTCGCACTACAATTGAGGTACTGGCCAATTCCCCTCATTGTGTTCATTCACCGCAATTACGTATGCGTACTTCCTATGTTTGACCATGCGACCCTGCGCCCTACATCATGATCAACGCATCTGTTCTTCATTCTTTTTGCTCTTACGCCTCTTTTATGAGAATGCGTCTTGACGGTTAATAATCGTGAATGGTTTTAATTAGAACATTGCAAATGTTTGTTCTGTTCATTAGGAACAAGCTTTTGTTTTACTTTTCAAGTTTATGGTACCTACTTAGCTTCTGTTAGAATTTTGAATCCTTTCTCTATTTTTAATGCATAATATTATGTACCTATTAAATACATTGTATAATATAGTATTGAAATCATAATATTATGTTTGACTACGTCACTGATACAATAAGATTGATTGCCTATACAAATACATTTATTTCACATCTTTTCTTGTTAAATATTCAATCAGGCATAGCGTGAATGTTTTGTAATTCCTGTCTCAAGGGTGTCAAGCTAGCCAGGGAGCCGTTAATAAAATTTGCTTCCCCCCTCATTTATTTTAATCAAAATACGTCTCAGTTGTGTATTGTTCGCGTTGTGGTCGCCCATGATTATTTCTGGGGACCCATGTTTATTGTTGTTTGAATAAGGTCTGAGTCATTCAGTTAAGGGTAAGGCACGTATGCTTGTTTTTACATGACCATGAATTACCTAGATTTTTTCAGTGTATGACCATAGACAAATAGAGACAAATATTAATTAATTATTATTATACATATAATGAAAAGAGGTATTTATGAATAAAGTACATAGGCAACTACTTACTTTCTATTTTAGATATAATAGCGTTTAGATTTATTGAGCGTGGGATTGTGATAAACACTTAATACATTCTACTCGATTTTAACACGTCATTATTGTTTTTAATTTGGAGTAAAGTAGCTGTTGAGACAAAGCGTTCGACAATCGTGATCGTGGGCGAAGAGCACACATCTTCTATAATTACATCAGTCTAACGCATTGGTAAACAGCAGAAGCGTCCGTCTCTGGCGCGAGAGTGCTGCTATCTCAAGCTACCCATTTATAGGCTTTCACTCTGATTGTAATTTGATTGCGGTCATTTGCTCGTCTACCTAAACGTTGCCTGACCATAATGCTTTTACACACTTAAACGATGTTATGTTATTACGAGGTTTTTTTGCCATCTAATAAATTACCTAACAGTGTTCTGAGCTCACTGAAATATCATTTTAATAAAACATTCACTACACGCAAGCGTATATCAAAGGGTTCTCTTTTATTTGTCTGCGAAAATGCAGCTACCCGAGTACCCGGCGATAGATACGGTTAACCGCTATCTCTAAACGACCCCTAATTTGTCCTTTCGCTAAATCGATATGAAATATGTCTCGTGATATCGATTTGAGTTGACAAAAGTTGTGCTCATAAATCAGGGAACACTTAGATGCTTGCTTTTATGTTGCTACAAGCTTTCGACTTTCAACATCTTCAGCAAATGAATATTATATTTGATTAATGTCGCAATAGATCTCAGTCAATCGGACCGCAGTGGTATGATGTTCGGCAATCAATTGTTGGATGGAAGATATCGTGATGCCTCAGCTAACACGCAACGATAATAACATTAATAGGCGTGTAATTTCAACAACGGTGTACGAAACCTGTGTTTAGTACAGTGGATCTTCACACGACCTCAGCTCCTTTGACTGCTATGTATTTTTAGAGGTACCTATATAGATATAAATTTATGCTTATCGGGGGTTATACGTATATAAATACCTACGATAAATAAATATTTATTTATTTAGAATCAGTTGGGCAACCATAAGAAGTTTAATATTCTTTATTCTAAATACCAAACTTCACTTCTATTCACTCCGAGCATACGCGTTAGCATAAAATATTTTAACAGCGCTTTTAGTTTTTTGCGCTTGGACTACAACTTTGTGACGAATGCCATACATTTATTACTGAATGTTTACTGGTTTAAACATTCCGATGTCAACTTCGCTATTGCATTCCTTACTTAAGAGTTATATGATAGTATAGCAGTTATGTAATAAATAAGTAAAGTAATCCAGTAAATTTTCCCAGTGATAATAAAACTTCCACTTTAAACTCTGTCTCGCCTGCAATGACCAATAAATACCTGGGAAATGTGTCCAGTCGATAACAACAAAAGCTGTGGATTACTATAATAACTTCGCAAATATAATTTCTCAAATTCTTTCTGAAATTTTAAAAATTAAAATATCACGGTTATAAATATTAAAGTTACCGATTAAAAAATCACTGCCTAAAAATAAAATAATTTATAAGAGTAACGTAAACTAAAGGGTTACGGCATTGCAAGTATCGCAGCCACTGCGAAACGTGTGCAAAGCGAACGTAGCAAGCACTTCATCTGCATTGTTCGGTTTTGCAATAGCCGCACTCGAAAGCTCTCCAGCCACATACTACCAATGACATTCACCGTTTGTACCAGACGACTTAAAGTTCAGCCCCCCTACTAAAGGGGTGACTTTGTATAAGACATTATAACTTCTGTCCACTGTATGCGGTTAGGAATAAGAATTCTTATGTGAATAAATTTAGACAAAATTAGTTTTTCAACTATTTTGTTAAAACAATAAATTCATGGCTGTAGTTTTGATGCAGTCGTTCCCTAGACTATGAAGTTAGTCTTTTAAAAATATATGATTTAATTCCATTATATGTATAGACAAAGTGAGTTCATTGCTGTTGTTTACAGATAGTTTTTTTTTTCAAATATAGGTTAAGGAAGAGGTTTCAACGTGCACACATGTGTAGATAGAGTTGCGTAAACATGTGTTTTATCAATACATATAATAAAATCGTAACGGGTCGCTGTCTGTACATGGAAGATAAATAAGAAATAATATTATATTATAATAATATTTAGATGGCAGAGTTTTGTTTGAGGTATTCAGGTTCCCTTTAAACTTAAACAATATAGGCTAAATCTTTGTTTGATAAATAATATTACTTAGTTAAGTTGGATAGCAGTAGTATAACAGTAGCTGAAAGAGTAACAAACATTCACACTCGCATACTATTCATTTATCCTGACAAACTTTCACATCAATACATATAATAAAATCGTAGCAGGTCGCTGTCTGTATATGGAAGATAAATAAGAAAAAATATTATAGGGGGGCTTTATGAACGCAATAGAACCCAAAACAATGATTTTTAGAATTTTTGTCTGTTTGTCTGTATGTCTGTATATCTGTTTGTCTGTACGGTTGTGCACGCTAATCTCAGTAACCGCTCAACCGATTGCAATGCGGTTTTTTTTATTGTGTTGAGGTTTGCTCCAGTTAACATTTAGCGTTTGTTTTATGTAAATCGGTTTAGAAATAAAAGAGTTATAACACTTTTAAGAATCAGATATTTTGAAAATTTTAATTGTAGGGGTTTCTTTGAATGTGAGTGAACATAAACTGGCGTGTTGGCTTAATCATAAAAGTGGACTGAATTGTTTTAAAATAGACTTAATCATTAAGCTCTTTTATGATTAAGCAAACAGGGCAGTTTCAGACGCTGCTTGATGACTCTGATGAAGAAATACCTTTCCTTTCATACACCTTATGTGACGTAAACGAAGTTGCGGGCTCAGCTAGTAATAAATAACTTTTAAACGTTGTATTTCGTGTGCGAACGTTGTCTAATCGTAATTACCACTCTCGATAGAACCAATGGTTCTTGGAGGACGAAAGTTCACCGGCTGACTCAGACAAACTGCAGTCTGCAGTCGCTGCTAATTATAGCTCACGCCACATATTAAGAAGAACACTGTACAAATACGGATCTCAAAACAGCTTTGTTCCCAATACATTGAATATTGAGTGTGAATTTTGTCTATATTTCTGTAACAACAATATCTAGTAAGTTCTTATCTAGAACAGCTAATAAGCTGCGATACATAAATAATATTTTTCATACGCTATTGTAAACATATTACTCAGCGATTTGTGGTAACTGGTGAACTAAGGAGGTTAAAGTAATTTATTATAAAGGGTGTCTCAATAAGAGTGCACTTTTTAAATTTAGTGTTATTTTTTTTTGTGCAAGTGGCGACTCTGAGATTTTACAGCTTACACGTTTATTAGTTCCGATTAATAAAAATGGAGCGCTTTTCGAAAGAGCAACGCGTAATAATTGTGAAAACTTATTACAAAAATTTGGAAAGTTATGCTGAGACCGCTCGCAAACTACGAACAATTTTCAGTCGAGAAAGTGCACCTAATGAGTGAACCATTCGAAGAGTTCTCAAAAAAAATGAAGAAATTGGGTCGGTAATGGACAGTAAGACTCCTGTGCTTCCGTTGTGTGCGGACGGCATGTGGTTTCAGCAAGACGGCGCGGCGCCACCTGCTACACCGCGCATGAAACAATCCATTGCAGCAACGATTGCCGGAAAAAATATCTCAATAAATTCTGATGTGAACTGGCCACCAAGATTTAACGCCGTGCGATTTTTTTCTTTAGGGTTTTCTCTAATCGCAGGTTTAAGCGAATAAACCAGAAACAATGCCTAAGCTCAAATCCGAGATCCAACGAGTCATTCGGTGCGAAACAGCCTCATCTCTGTGAAAAACTCATGAAAATTTTCATGAATAGAGTAATGGCCTGCCATCAGAAGCGTGGAGGCCATTTGACGGATATTTTGTTCCATACTTAATCGGAACATGTCTTTTGGACAATTCAATAAAAAAATCACAACTCTCTCAAAAAAATATGTTTTTTATATTAAAATGAAAAAGTGCACTCTTACTGAGACACCCATTATTATTTACTTCATAATATACAGGGTGATATTCTGTAACATCACATGAGGGAGATTACTCTAAATAAGGTTAAGCATATTTTTCTTAAAGGATCATTTCGCTACACTCAGGTATTTGAAAGGACGCAAAATTCTTCCTATAATTCAGATTCTTGTAAACTCGTATGAATAAGTTATATGTTAAAAAAAAAATTACCAAAAACTAATCGATACAAATAATTTGTAATAGTAGTAGGTATCCATAGTTTCCCTATACAGGCAGAATTTTTTGTACTATTTTATTGTTTTATGATACAGGTGTGGGTCACATTACGCGAGCCTACACAGGTGTTACAAAATTCGGAGGAAGATGTATTTGCTATTTAGTTTTATGTATGGTAGAAACATAGGGCACGCTCCGGGGCCACCTTATTAAGATTTACAACACCTCAGGGGGCTGAGTGGACTATGCAATTATCAACAGACTTTTTGACGCTCAGGGGAAATAATGTGGGGTCATATAGCTCCACTGACCCCTCAGACACGACTCAATAAAACCCTACAGCATATTAAATCATGTCTGGGTAGGGAATTGTTCACTTTTGTATTATCCTATCCTTGCTAATGTTATAAAGGCGAAAGTTTGTATTATGAATGTTTGTTACATTTTCACGCTCTGGCAGCCTCAGTGAAGCCGCAGTGGTAGCCGTAGGTCGGTTGGGAGTTCTGGGGTATCCTTCCGAGGGCTTACCCGGGGCTCCCATACGTGAGGTTTTTTGGTTGATAGGAGGAATAGCATCCATGAGGATTTTTCCTTAGGTAAAAAAAAAAGCTAACGGACCAATGGATTTGGCTGAAATTTGGTAGATTAATAGTCTGGAATACTTAGGCTCCTTTTTATATCTTTTATTTTTTTATTTTTTTTATACTAGGTACTTAGGTGGCAGACAAGCTTACGGCCCACCGGAAGGTTGGTAACCGTAGCCTATAGACGTTTGCAACACCAGAGGCGCTACACACGCGCTGCCGACCCGGGTGCAGGCTGTGACGACCCACAGTTGAAATTTTTCAAGCCGCCCGTAAGGCCTTCAACTTGGCTTAACGACTGTCATTTTACTGACAACCGGGACCAACGGCTTATCGTGCCTTCCGAAGCACGGAAACGCTCGTAAATAAATGTCACAAAGTGGTCCACGTGGTGGTCACCCATCCATGTCCGGCCATAGTAAATGTTGCTTACTGCAGTGATCGTTTACAGAACACTGAGTCCGCGGGGCCACGAGCGCTTCATATACATATATATATATATATATATCTGAAATACGCTTCATATATATATCTGAAATACGTTCATCCAAAATCATAATTCCACGAAGGCAGAGCCTCAGCACAATGTATAGATCAAATTCGGGCACCATCCAGTATAGATCTCAATAAATTTTGTATACTTACAACAATGTAATCGTGAGAAAAGCGCTTACTTGCTATCCCGGTAACTAGCATTACATTACTACCTACGTGTAAAAAATTGGTAACCGCTATTCGTTCCAATAAAATGTCCACGTCTAATTACTATCAATTTCATTTTTTTAGAGGTTAATAGCATCTTTACCGTGGCCGTCATACAATCTATAGAACTTAGATATAGAGTAGATGTCTATAATGGAATTGGGAGAGGCTTTCGTCCGACAGTGCACTGCTGTAAACTGAATTGGTTGATTGGTTGTATAAGGTCCATAAGACTTTGTGTTCTCTGCTATTTTAAAATATCCTAATCACATTACATCTATAACTATTGTATATTGTAGTATGTATGATGTACCTATCTGATATCAATGCCTCTGCCGAGTCGCATGATAGGTCAGAAGTTAAGTCAGTTAAGTCACTGAGACTTGTGTTACGAAGGTTGTATAAAAGTCGTGACGAATAAAATAGTATAGGTACATAATAGGATACTACGAATAATGTATACTATAGGATAGGAATATAGGAGAGGAGAATAGGCATAGTTTTTTCTTAAAATATTAGAGTAATTTGTTTTTTGATAGTTGTTGAGCGTATGTTATGAGTTATGTATGACTATGATGTTGATCGCGTGGTTTGATACGGTGATGCCTAAATTAACGGGTTCCGCTGTTGTCGTGCACACACTATTTGGCTGTTTTAGGCCCGATTATAATACCGGCGCGGCGCAATGTTCGACATGGTTTTCACGAGACATTACGGATATTCCCATTTTTGTTTACTATGTAGAACGATGTTATCAGTCAGAGAGAGGGATGGAGAACCGATGGTAGATGGAGCAAACGAATTCTGGAGTTCGTTAAGACCGTGACTTGGAACTCGTGGGGCAGAACGACCCCCGCCAGGTGGACCGAAGATTTGAAGAAGGTCGCAGGGGGGAGTGACTAGATGCGGAGGACGCAGGACCGTGTATTGTGGCCTAGTTTGAGAGAGGCCTGTGTCCAGCGGTGGACTACCACATAGGTTGCTTTAATGATGTAGATTGTAGAACACAAAACATTTCTATAGATATACCGTAACTGCTGCAACCACAAGATTCAATAAAATGTAAATCTAAATAAAGAGTATGTATGCATGAGCAATCCATTTACATATCATTATTTATGATAGATAAATCGAATTGAAACAAACTCTGCAGGGGTCCGGACACCTACCGTTGGAATGCTTAAATGGTACATGTTAAATGGTTAAGGAAAACAACAATCTTTAATCATTGCCTATTTATTTTATTTTTTTCTTGCTCACAACATGTTTAGAGGATCAGAATTATACAGTTGTGATAAACCAGATAAACCTATTAAGTAATACCTACCTAATATTAAAACCACATTGTTGAAATCGCGGCACTAAAACTGACAGTCTCCTAATATTACTTCATACTCTACAAAATGCTATATTTACCAATAGTCGTTCGATCAACAGTCATCCTAAGTGCCAAAACAGTAATGGAAAAGTTCTGATAAACTTTTACAAAGCCAGCATGAGAGTTAATTTCTCACAGTACGTTATTATAAGCACTTAAGATGTGTACAGTCTATAAAATATGTAGATAGTTGCTTAAAGCACAGATGTTGTTATCTCAAGAACATTGATAGACATAATAGACATACCTACACTTGTACAGCTATAGAATATACAGCTTCATCAATCTCACAGTAAGAGAAATTACAAACGTGATTTATTTATTACCATAGATCGAAATTATCTTGAGAAAAATATATCATTAAGTACTTGTATAACCCCGTGTAACAAATATAGAGCTCGACCTTTTAACCCTACACGTCGGATATTTTCGATTGATGGTGCAAAAATGACCGCACGGAAAAGTTAATTTTAAACCTTCCAGTTCTGAACGCTTTCAAAAAACTAGATAGTAGCGTAGTCTTATTTCTGCTGCTAACGCGATGACGGTGTGAGTTTTTATTAATTAGGTCAAATGAAACAGTTATTATGTTCAACAATGGAATAACCGGGAATTGTTCCAGATTCTTATCGTCTGTTTTGTGTCTTCGTTGCAAAGCGGAAGCTACATTAATTTCCTTGCAATGTATCTTATTCAACTAAGTACAGTGGTAATAGACTACCGTTTTCAAGTATGCCTGAGAACACCGTAAAGCTCATAATGAAGTAATCTACAACAATGCATATCGTGACCGGAGCTCAGGCTCCTCGTTCACCGGAGCCCACTCAACATTCGCGAGAACTCAGCCGCAATATCTACCTCAGGCGAAATAATAATAATAAAATAATAAAAATTAGTTTATTACCAGATAGTACATACAATAATGTTCGTTAAACTGTGGCCCCACACTAGGCAAGCCTGTCCTGTGGGTGCCAGATACGATTTGAGCTTAGTGATAGTATGCAATAATTACACGGGCTACAACATGCATATTCCAACACACTCACAACAAACGATCAATATTCTTATACCATTTCTATACTATTTAACTATGCAAGAATATACACACAAAACAATACAAAGAAGTAGTTAAATTTTATACATTTTTTAAATATTATCTATCTATTAACCTGGCAAACACCTCTCACTGCAAATGAACAAAAAGACTTTCGGTTTGGTTGTAAGATAGTGACAGGAGCCAAGTTGTGACTCTTAATTTTGCTTCATTCACCGAACTTAGCCTTATATCACAAATATTATTTGTACGATTATAAATATAGATATCTTTAAAAGGACTAAAACGTCTGGCAAAGCTAGTGTTAACCCTGGGCAGCGGCAATCTGTAAACTCGTCGTTTAGTTAGATCCGTGTAATCTTCTGAATTTATTGTTTTTTTATGAAGTCTAAGGACTGTTTTCAAAATATATAGCTGCCGGACATTTAGTAAATTACATTCACTGTACAGGTTGTTTGTAGGATACCGGAAAGGTTTCCTGAACATAGTCTTTATTACTGCTCTCTGGGCTCTTTCTATGTGTATCATCATTGACTTCAGAGCACTTCCCCAACAAGTGATGCAGTATGATAACAGTGACTGACATAAAGCAAAATACACACATCTTAAAATGTCGGCAGGTGCTGATGAACGGAGTAGTTTTAATATATTTGCAGTTTTCCTAATTTTACTAGCTAGACCTCTAATATGCGAGTTAAAGTTGAGGTTTTCATCAATAGTCACGCCGAGGTATTTTAAAGTATCCGTTCTGGATAGCGCCACGCAATGACAGGGCTGCATTTGATTTGTACACTCGTGTATTTTAATGCTGAAATCCGTATCGGGGGATGTTACAATGGTTTTATGGAAACACATGTATTTAGTTTTCTTAGCGTTTAGAGTAAGCAAATTGAACCTAAGCCATTTATCTATTTGCATCATTCCATTTTCTGCCTTTAGGTATGTCTCCTCCCATGTGGAGCCTTCATATATAATAACAGTGTCGTCTGCATAGCATATAACCTCCGCATTGACGCAGTTTTGTATGTCGTTAATATACATTATAAACAAGGTTGGTCCCAAAATGCTCCCCTGTGGCACACCGTAATGTGTGGTTAGCAGATCACTTTTGTGGCTGTCTACCTTCAAACACTGTCTTCTCCCCGTCAGGTAACTATTAAACCACTCAAGGGCAAGACCCCGGACACCAAAGAGATTTTCCAACTTTCGAAGTAATATCGGAATTGACACCGTGTCAAAGGCTTTTGCCAGGTCTAAGAAGGCACCTATACAGGCTTTCTTTTTGTCAAGAAGAGCTGACACGGTCGATGTTAGAAGTGTGACTGCGTCTTCTGTTGATCTGCCTCGTCTAAAACCAAATTGTCGGGGCGAAATGAGTTCATTCGATTCAATGTATTTGACAAGCCTGTTATTAACGATTTTCTCTAACAGTTTTGAAAATGCTGTCAGTAGTGAAATTGGTCGATAGTTTTCCACAGATTTCTTACCACCGTCCTTATGGATAGGTAATATAGATGCTATTTTCCATATATCTGGAAATACTCCGGTTTCCAAACTAGCATTAAATATTTTAGCTAGCGGATGTACAACAGCATTTTTAATTTCTTTCAGGAATACATTCGTAATACCATCTATTCCTGGCGATTTATCATTTGGTAGTGACATTATGAGTGAGTCAACTTCGTATTCGTCAGTTGGCTGCAAAAAGAAAGAGTTTACTATCTGCTTACGACTAATCTTAGCAGCAAGTGCTTCCTGGCTCAGCTGAAGTTTGTTGAGAATATTATCTGCCAACCTCTCTCCCACAGTTGTAAAGTAGCTGTTACAAAAGTCCAAAGAACATTTGGGACTTTTATCAACCTGCAGCGTGAGAAGGTCCTTGGGTTGCTGGTTAGTTTTTGTCAGATGACACACTGTTTTAATTGTTTTCCACATCTTTTTTGGATCTTTTGAACTACTGATTAACTCGCTGTTTTCATAGTCTGTTTTAAGTCTACGTAATAGATTGTTACAGAAATTCCTGTACCGGGCATAAACCACCCGCAAAACTTCATTATTCGGCTCTTTTTTTGACTTCATATGTAACTTATCTCTATGTCGCATACAGCGAATAAGCCCAGGAGTGATCCAGGGCTTGATAACATACCTTGAGTGACTTATGCGAACTTTTTGTGTATATTTTGCCATTAAATCAGAAAGATGGTTACAAAAAACTTCAACCATCTGGTTAGTATCTTCGTGTTTAAGCAGAAGCGACCAGTCCTCTTTCATAAGTTCCCTTTTTATAGCTTTAACGTCTCGTTTCTCAGTTATTCTAGTACTAATGTTTTCCTTTACTCTGTTCGTAGCCAGACCGAGTACTGCTATGTAATGGTCTGTCACATCAGAGCAACACACCACACCCACTGCGTTTTGGATACTGCTCACAAATATGTGGTCATGGCACGCATCGACCCTTGTCGGTTCCGTTATCGCAGGGAATAGACCATGTTGTGCCATAAGACATAGATATTCTAGATCTTGACTATCTGGCAAACGTATATTTATGTTCATATCGCCGGCAATGATCAAATTAGTGTTTTTATTTGAAAAGTTGGCTAGTGTACGATCTAAAGATGATATAAAGTTATTCTTATTCCGGAAAGAGGGGGGGCGGTATATACCAAAAACAGAAGTTCCATCCGACAGTGTTACTTGCAGACAATTTGCGTCGCGAATATCTGGCTCCGTTGCAGTTGCACTCAGTGTGTTTCTAACATATACTACGACACCACTGTTTTGATTGATTATTTTTGTGGTGCTGTAAGCGGTGTACGATGACATTTGTGGCACCACTGTATATTCGTCGAGCCAACACTCCGTCAAAACAACAACATCGAAACAAACATTGAACCGTTTCAAAATTGTCAAAAAGCTATCGAAATTCCTATTTATGCTCCTTATATTATAATTTAGAACTTTAAAGTTATAGTGAGTGGTGATCGCGATCTGAAGCCGTTCAGGCGTTTCTATCGTTTGGCAGTTTATACATATCGAGTCTATCTCATCAGCTATAGTTCTATCAACCATAATAGATGAGCAACAAGTGTACACACGACCAGTTTATTTCTAGGTTTTAGATAAGAGTTACTGCCAAACAATAAACACACAGAAATACCAATACAGTAGCCTTTCATTCCAATGAGCAATGTTGGTGAGAGTATACAAGGAAAAATCATAAGGTATACACCTAGAGTAGCAATATTATTTCTAATTGTAAGTGTATTCAAATGGTATACAGTTCCAAAAATAGATCTTAAGTATGAATTAAAATTAATAGGCAACATCTTAAAACTATGGTAATAAAAACAGTTAAATATTAGTAGGAATAAATATAACACAAAGCCTAATAAAACACGATAAATAATAATTATACAATCAAATAAGTAAAATACACAACGATAGAATAATAGATCTGTACTTTTTTTATGCCCAGGTCCCGCTTGGCAGCTTTCAATATTCGCTAGCAGGGCCGAAAATGCGACGGAGGTCATCATGAGTACGTACAGGAATTGCCGCTTTACCTTCACGCTGCCTGACAAATATGTTACCCTGGGCGACCCAGCAGAAGGAGTATTCATTTTCTTTGGTTTTCTCTCGTGCCGCTCGAAAAAGCAATCTATTTTCTTTTGTCAAGCGTTCGTTAAAGAAAACCCTATGCGATTTACCAGGTACGTCGAGGTCAGTAGTAGTTATGGATTTCCTCGATTTAGAAGCTTTTATTAGCTGATCACGGTGACTCCGACGCAGCAGTCGTACCACCATCGGCCTTGAGAACTGCGTGTCAGTTTCCGCAGAGACGACACGCTTTATACGGGGTCCAACCCTGGACACCCAATCGATGTCACCGTCAGCCAGATTGACACCCACCTTCTTTGCGGCTAGCAATACTATATGGTGTGGGTTTTCGTTTTCACGTTCGGGTATTCCAGCTAACTCAAATTCGTTGCGCATATGTTGTTGACTTTGTGTATTTATCTGTTGTTGCAGCTCAGACACCCTGTGCTCAAGCAGCGTAGCCTCTTTATCGCGATTTTCTAGGTGCTTTATTCTCGAGTCGTGGGAGACCATAGAGATTGTTAGTTCCTCTAATCTTGACTGACAGCTGGTTAGAGATGATGTGGCATCCTCCAAACGTCCCTTGAGGGAGGAGATTTCTCGCGTAAGTAGACGAACCTCCTCTGTAAGCTCCCTAACCTCCGCGTGAAGGTTGTCATCAGGAACTTCGTCATGTTTTCTCCTCATTGTAACATTCTCGTCAACCGTGCGTACGGGGGTGGAGCTGTTATCTCCACCTTTCTTTTTCAGGGCACAACAGTCAGGACATTTCCAGTTCCTTTTTTTCTCGGTTGGCATATTCGTTGAATTGATACACATAGTACAGAAATTTTTGTCGCATGTCGAACATTTTATGCCGTTTGTGTCTTTTGAATTTTTTAAACAACCGAAGCATTTCATTTTAACTGATTTTCTTTTCCCCTCTTGCAATAAAATATAATAATTCCAATTAAATTTTACGAAAAACAACAAAAAGTTCACTGGATCAATTAAAAAACACCAAAAAGTCAATTCTGCTCAACACGAATTCGAACCCAGGACCGCTCGATCAGTAGTCGACAGCACTTTGCGTTACGCCATTGAAGTACTAGTAACGTAGATTGAAATTGTCGTCCTTACAGTAGTTGTATTTATCAGATTCAAAAAGGTGAAGTTGACCCTGCTTTGAAAGTCATTCAATTAGCACAAAACAACGGTCTTAATTGAAAATGTTTTTGCTGATAACTTTTTATATAGTTTATGCACGATAACACTTTATACACTGTTTTGTTTGTTTTTCACTGATCTATACACTGATATAACTTTTACACGCTAAAGGACGGTTTTTATTATTTTTTTAGAAAAAACTTTACTCAACACACAATAACATGACCGACCCTGACGACGCACGTAGCCGTGACCAAAAATTAAATTGCACTTCATTTGCGTGCACGCCTAACAAATCTACACAATGTTCCCACGCCCTTCGCCTGAACCCTAACCAAAGTTCCAGTGGAAGCCTCACGTGCATTCCGAACTTTACCGGCCCTGCTAATAGAACGCTGACATACTCGTCTACGTACATTATTTAGAAATCCGTGTTGTGTAATTACATATTTGAGAAACACATTGAAAGATGTTTCGCCGCGTCATGCTATTGAGCTCCACGGCTTTGATGAGATGAAATATAGATGCAGGCTCGTCTAGTGTGTCGTTGTTCTCTGAGGATTTAATATACATGGCATAAAATACGAGACCCTGCATAGGAGCGTGTTTAATAGTCAATGCTGGCGATGAAATGTCGGATAGACTTATCCTGCGTTTTGAGTGAGAGCGAGATATAACACGTGCACATGATAGAAAAAGCTGACGATGCAACTTTGATATCATAATCAAGATAGAGACGAGTGGCACCGCGTAAATAAAAAATGTTTATCTTATGAGCTCAAATGGAGATGATTTTTAAAAACCTAACACGTTTAGTCGTTAAATCGAGTTGCGGCGGTTTATACGTATTTAGTTACGCTTCTAGCAATAACACGATGCGCGATGGTGCGATGTTTAAGTTGATTAGTTATATTGTTTCTAATGAGAATTATTCATTTGGAGATGCAGATTTTATTAGTTTTTCTCTCTCCTAACATTATATTACGATTTATCTTTAACTAGCTGCTCCCCGCGTCTTCGTCCGCGTAGAAGTCGTTATCGCGTAAAATCATTACCCTCCTTTTGCGCAGTCAGTTAAAGAGTAGCCTGTCGTTCCCTTGGACTCAAAATCACTAAACCAAATTGCAACAAAATCAGTTCAGCGGTTTAGGCGTAAAAACGTAACAGACAGACATATTTACTTTCTCATTTATAATATTAGTAGGGATTGCGGTTTATCTTTAATTATCGAAATTAGACGTGTAGGTATCTGTAGTTAGTAGTGTATTTATATCTATGTAACAAACTAGTCTGCCATGCCAAAGGTCCAATGAGGATGTAGGCCATGGATATAAAACAGGTAATTAGGCAGAAACCTTTCCTATCCACAGCAGAAAGGAAATATTTCTCTACTGTCAGAAACTACTAAAGTTTAGGTGCAACAGTCAAAAATAGCACTGTGCACAAGCTCGTCTAACCTCAAATCGTGTAGAATCTTCGGAGGTCGATTTTATGGCGGGTTCCGTACATAAATAACTTCGCACAACACAGAGAGTAGCAAACGGATGCACGTGTGCGACATTGCACTCGAAACTTTTTTATTGTGCTGCTTTCTGACGTCTCATTACCCCTCCTACTCCGAACCCCTCGTGCGCACCCGCAGCTTTGATTTAAGTTCCTAATGAATACAGCTTCCCGCCATTTGTGTTGCTTTCATAAGCTTTAGAAATTTAAAAAAAAAGACAATAAAATTATTGTTATTAATGATTACATTAAGTAATTACATATTATGATTACCTACTTAACATTTCTTTATTGTCTAGTGAAAAGTGGCGAAATTTGCGATAGTTCGATTTGAATGAAACCACTTTTTAGTTAAGTAAAATAAAACGTGCCTGCTAAGTACTAATTTAATTACTTACATAGTTTAATAAATATAATAGTAATAATAATAATTAAAATACTCACTCTCACTACATCTTAAGTACTACAGTCAGTCAGGGTAACTTTGTCTTTCAATATAACATTGGCCCTCAACGTCATAGTTGAATAATATTTAATTTTAGGTTTCTAAACGTATGCAATCTAACTAAACTAGGAGTCGTTTGCTTTTCAATAAGATTTTGAACGCAACCTAAGTTGCCAGTCTGAGATACAGCTATCAGTTTATTTTTTATTGGCACCTGAACATTTTGCTCGAAAAGCTGTCTAACGTCAAGTGGTTTTGAAGTTATCTGTTGTGGCCAGTGAAGTTTGATGTCATTAAATGTCGTCGGAAAAACATAGATGACCAAGCCAATAGTAAACAAGGAGACCATTAGTTGGTAAATGAAGCATATGTTAGATTTACCCTTTATTCGTCGAAAAACTACAGAATTTCTTCTATAAATTTAGCAATAGCCAAATTTACCCTAAAATCCATGTAACTTTAGCCCTCGGCATTTTGGTGTTTTTTTCGTTATTTTTGTTCTAGTTTACGAAAAAATTCTGTATTTATTGATGTGGCCACCTTGGAACCCACCAAAAACGCAGATATCATACACCCTTTTGAATATAATTACGAGCTTCTATGCTAAAAACAGTGAAGTATGGGACAAAGTTACCCTGACTGACTGTACCTACCTATAATAAGATCATTAAACCAGATTCATCAGTATTTCTCTTCGTGTGACGCTGTTTACATTAAATGCATTTGTTCCATTTATTCAAACAACATTGATCGGCAGTTCCAAGGAGTTTTTTTAAAGCTTTGTCGAAATATTTACGCGCCATATTCTACGTAAAATTCCAAACAATAAGATCGCCGCACGCCCGGCGTGCTCCAGCCACGGATCGTACACTCCCGCGCCACACGTGCGGGCTTTCGCCCATAGATTAAACGAACGCGCTTAATAAACAGAACTGACACGCATGCAGCAATATATTTTATACGCGTTTGGTAAAATATTTTATGAGACGTTTATTACCGCACAAGGTTTAATAAATTACTACATTACTTACATTATTTCATTTACTTTAAAATAAAGACGTAAAATTGGGTTACTAATTATTTTTTTAAGTTAATACACTTAGGTAGGTACCAATATTAAATTAAGGAATAATTAGGTACTTACGTACTTTGCGACATAATTGATTAAGTTTTCAATGTTTGATTAAACAATTTAGATTAGTGATGGAGACTGCATGAATTTTAACTTTTAACAAAATAATTCGAGTTTGAATACAACACTTAAACCTCGAGAACGACTGAAACGGCTTTCATGATATTAGTTTGTTGAAATTGTCGTCATCCCCAATAGTAAAATAAGTAAAAATATAAGGAAAAAACTAACCCGTTTAAGTCCGCCGGGACCACTTTTTTTATATAAAATAAGCAAAAATAATTACTTTCCCACTGTTATTTCAAAGGTATATTTCCTGCGACCTGTTTGTTGGGCATCATATTCTAAGATCAACCTCGTCATTGTGTTCCTATAATGAATCTATCCCTAGTACGGCTAGTACATTATAATATCTCATCGAACAATACTGTGAGAACACAAATACAAACCCATTACGTATTCATCGAGCAATGAGCTTTAGTTTATTTTTTCTGACTAAAGTTCTTGGTGTGGATAGATGAGCGGCTGTGTTAGTGGGCGTAAAACGGAAATGGATCTTGAATAAATTGAATTGTACAGTGTGTGTGACGATTGCTTCAATATGGTAATGCACATGCTGTTATCCGAATCGAAGCTTTACGAGCTAAGCTTACTTCTTTATATCATAAAACCATGTAAAATAAAACTGTTATTTTTATTTGACCTAAGAAATGTGTCCGAGCCTGTCAAAAGAGGCGGTGCCGGTGCTAAAAGGCGAATGCGACATTGCACGGGGTCAGACATCGATCGCGGCGGGTGGCGCGGTGGCTCATATTGAGTCTAGATATTATGTTGGTATAGGCATATTGTTCGTGTAGAATACATCTTTTCTATAGTTCATGTACCCTCTGTAGTAATATGTTCGATGGGTAGCTTCCATAGAAAATGGATATCATCGATGGTATGCCAAATAGCGTACAGAGCGGCTCCAATCCGATGGCGTAATTGGATGCGGTAGTCAGCTTTTACGAGTTAGCAAGGTTGACGAACTTTAGTAGGAAAATAACTCTTTGTAGTAATATAATTATGACTAAGAGAGTTTATCAAAGCTGTGAATATAGGTCTTCCTGATTGGTTTTAATTTGTTCTGTATTAACTTCATGTATACACATATCCATAATAGTTTTTATCAGAAAGATAATGTATGTTTAAAGATAATCTTCAGCTTTAAATTATACCGAAATGGTACATCGACCACAATTAAATTAATAACATGTACCTAGTTCAAATGTGATGATGATTTAGGAGAGATGATGAATGATATATTTTACAAGTATAAGAAATCTTGTCTGTGCTAGAAGGATAAGATTAATAGTTTGACTATATTGTATCCTGTGTGAGAAGTAAATTTCATAATTTGCTAATGATCTCTAGCTTTGACTGATAACGCGAAAAACGATTTGATAGCGTAGCGAAAATTTGCTGGTGAAATGACTTATGTCTCATGTTTTGCAGTTTCTAAATTTGAGTCAAATGAAATTTCAATAATAAATACTGTGAGTTGTCAAGTCGTATGGTTGAGAATTGCCGTCCATTATTATATTTATTGATTAAGTAGTGTTTCTGAAAAGTGCCCAATTTTCAACTTCTATTCTTGCTCGACCACATAACCGCTGTGATTGAGCTTCGATCAGTCTCGAGTCTATTTACTGGCATCGGATACACAGACAGACACACTACAGCCATAATAGCGAAATTTTCATTTCTATTTTGGTTTTCCTTTTAACTGCTTCGTAGCCCTTTGACGTATTCACTGTGCTCCCACCTTACCTTATTAAGATTTCGTAGTAGTAAGCTAAGTAATGCTAACGATGCTGCTTTGGAAATTGGATGTGTGCTACTGAAACTCTTGGTAATCCAAGGTCTTTAAGTGGATTGTAGATTCAGCTGGTATACGATTTTGCACCTATGTCTTCTAATTGTTGAGTCCTATCCTTTTTTGCACTAAGTAAGTACCACGGATTGAGTGAGAATGCAGGTCATATAAATACTCACTTGAAGACATTTTTGTTTATTTGGTCTCTGCATTGATACTATACATTATGGTCCTTATAGAATAGACCCTCCCCTTATGTTTACAAAGTGCAATAAAACATGTTTATTTTATAAGTTCCATTGTGATGTGTGTATCAATGGATAGGAGCGGGCAGGTATCCGGAAGGAAGTGAGCGGCTCAATTACAGCGCACGGTCGGGCGTGTGTAACGGTGTGGTCACATAGCTGTGCAATGCGATCGATGTTGTTTGCACTTTGCTGGCAAATATATGTTGCAATTTTTTTTCTCTTCATAGTTTTCTTTGCAAATATGGATATTTAGGTAAAATAGCTATTGGACGTAACTGAGATTAGGTCATTACTAGATTTCAAGGTTTTAACCTCACCTTTTCTTTTTAGTATCGTTTTGAGCCATGAAACGCCTGATTCCATTTGCATATGCTTAAAATTTCATAATTTCATTGTTGAGTTGTTCAGCAGTTTTCAATACAAGCGACTTTAGTTTTTGTCCATGTTCCAGAAGAAAATGTTAGCTTGTTGCGTGTTGTATATCAAAACTTACCTCCAAGCATAATGTATATATAATGCTTACAAAGAAGAAAACTAAAAACCGTACAAAATAGCCTTTTTACGAAAATATATTTTTTGTAATTTTTGTTTCCTTTTGGACCAACATCAAAGTTACAGTACCTGTCACAAACGTTTCCCATATTTAGTAGAAAACGAATAGTTTTATGTGACCTGTTAGGGCCAGGCGGCGTTGTTTATTTCCCACAATAGTGAAATCGTGACCACCTCAATGATCAGGAGTGTTGATAACTCACTATTGTGCATTTAGTACGGAATGAAACCTTACATCGTGAGGGCGTTTAATTGTGAATTGTGACTGTGATGATCTACGAGAGAGATCTAAAACAAATCATCTTATTTTGTAAGCCGTGTTGGTTACAATGCTAGTAGCTCATCACGTTTATGACGTTTTATCTCTAATGGTTTGTAACAATATAATACATGAAGATATTATTTTCACATTACTTTCTAATCTTCTAGCAAATGCCGTCTTTAATAGACACAATACGAGTGACTTCTGTATTAAACATATGTCAGGCTAAAATACACAAATACTGCTATTACAAGTAGAACATAATTTATAATTAAATTACATTTTGCGAATGTTACAATTAGTAAAATTATGTGATTGCAAAATTTTACGAATGTCGCACTTGTTATTTTTTAAAACCATAACGTTGCAGATTAGAATTGGGCCCAGCTGTCGGAAGTGTCGAATGGACACTGCAGGTGCGCTTGTAACGCCATGAGTTGATACACTGGCGCTGATGTACTGCGATACTGGTGGGGAACGCAATGTCACTGTATACTGTAGTTTGACTCGGCCGGATTTTAGAAATAAATGCCTACAGCCGCGAGGTAGGTACGTAAGCATGAGATAGGGCTGCCCACCTACAGCATCTTAATAATTTGTGCCTACTTTGACTTTCTATTTAGTATGGCGATTGTAAATATGTACATACATACATTCATATAGTCACGCCTTTATCCCTGAAGGTGTAGGCAGAGGCATAGTATACGCCCACATTTTACCTTATAGTTTTACGTACGCGTAATAGATAGTGAACCTAATGCAGTTGAATTTTTTCAATCCGCCCACAAGGCCTTCAATTTGTATTGAGGATTGTCGTTTTACTGACAACCGGCTTTCATTTCGAGTAAATATGTACCCTTTTTATTTAAACAAAAAAATACTTTGTGAGTAATAATATAATATCCCCGCAACGAATGGCGGCGCGGGGCGGCGGCGTGGCGGCGCAGCGCCCGTTATCTACTAACGATTGAGTGAGACGGGTATAGAAATTTGAAAACGAGTAAGCGGCGTAGACAATAATAATCGGCTCATCACATGTTTCGTCAGTGATAGAATCACGGAATTCTATTTTTATAATCATTGCGTTAAATTTTTGATTTACAAAATTAAAACTATGTTTCGATTTGAAAGTACTAGTCAGTCTCTAGTACACTAGTGCTTTTCGTACATTGTCAAGTTGTGTTAAATTTTAAAAGTTCATAAGGGTCTCTAGGCGTGTAATAAAAATCAAAGGTAACAAAAATGCTGTCAATCAAAGTCATACGGTGCAAAGTGTACTGTAACATCGGTCATCCACAAAGAAATGAATACTCTTGAAACATACCTAAATCATTGCTCTCGAACTAACTACGAACTGACAACGGAACTAAATGTACTACCTATACGTACTAGAGTTCTGAACTAGTTTTTTTATTTTGGATATTGTACTATATTGGATCGCACCGTTCACTGACTGAGCAAGCACAAGTCTAGTTTTAAACACAAACATACCTACTTTATGTATGTACTACCTAGTTCACTCGTGTCAATTACTTTGTTTAACTTTACTCAACTAGTAGTATAGTACCAATTAGTACTTTAGTAAAATCAATTTATAGTCTTACCTTTCGGAGTTTCCAGGTAATCTAAAAAACGTTATCTCTGGGTGCGTTATTGACGAATTCATGCAACCAAAACAAGCACAATAGACTCTGTCATATTAAATATTTTTAGTAAATAAAACACGCGCGGTTACTATCTAAAAAACGACACACCGTCCATTCGTCTACTCGGCACAATCGCGACTGCGGACGCTGCTTGCGTGCTGAAAGGCCTGCCGAAAACGAGAATCGTAGGTATAGCTTGCGCTTCGACCGTTTGTAGGGAGCTACAATACTGGTTAGTACTCTTTATACTGTGGCAATGTACTCATAAACTTACCAAAGTATCATGGTCGCAGGTGAAACTTGAGCGTTGAGACTTTCTGCGTGCTCTTGTTAATCGCGATTTTTAAGATTGTAAGAAATTCGATCGGGAAACGGATTACTACCATCTAAATTGCCAAGTTAAACTCATATTCAGTCAGCTTAGGTCAATAGGCAGCTTTCTCTACAGTAGCTTCAAAGATAAACAATATTTGATCTGTACTTATTTCATCACATACGTCTTGCACTTGACGTGAGGACATCTCTCTGATGGAGATCTTTGGCTACCCAGAATAGATAATATTATAGAAAATTTTATTAGATACGTCTACGATTAATAAAATGGATTTCAACAACACGAAATATAAAATATGAAGAAGTGATATTTATAACATATTTACAACAACGAAGATGTGTATAAAGATAATCACAATACACCACTATAGAATATTAACTATCACTAAATGCTACTTAATTACTTTTCTATATTTTTAATATTTATTAGTAGTAGACACTGAAACCGTAGGTGTCTTATTCGATGCATACATTTTGTATAATATAAACACAAACATCCGCGAAGTCATAATCTCAACGTCTGGAACTCACAGATTATGTATTTAATTCGTATGCATTGTATGATTTGTATACCGAAGTTAGATAGTTCGCACCTCGGAGGCTCGAACACTCCGCTCATTGTGTACATAATTAATTTGAAGAAGTTGTGTGCCACCTGTGTCTACATGAATACATATTTATGAACGAAAATGAAGTATCTTTGAAATGACTTTTAATGAGGCTTTATTAGCCGACTGCACGATGTACAGGAATTTGTTATTTATTTAGCTGACGGGACAAGGATCAATTTTGATGATTCATAGTTTAGTCTTTTCGTTTTAGTCTTGTAAGTGTTATCTATTAGGAACAACATGAGAATATCAATAGTGACTACCAGGCAAATTTGACATAAACAATTAGAATGCATGTTATTCAAAATCATCCGAAAATAAAAACCAACAAAACAGTAAGATATATACCTAATATTATAAATACGAAAGTTTGTGAATGTCGATTTGTGAATGTTTGTTACTCTTTCACGCTCGAACGGCTGAACGGGTCTGGTTGAAATTTGGTACAGAGATACATTATAGTCTGAAATAACACATAGGCTACTTTTTATCCCGAGAATAAGTTCCTACGGGAAGTGGGAACGGCAACAAATTTTACGTGGGTGAAGCTACGGGCATCAGCTAGTATGTTATAAAATGGAAACATGTGGTTTGTTTTTAAGGGTAAAATCTGAAAATTTTAACGAGTTCCGGAATAAAATACTACCTTATATCCATATAAATTAGTCTGAAGAGCTTTAGGCGGCAATCTTGTTTGATGTCCTCATCATGTCAGTTGATGGGGAGGGAGAGGTACCTACAATCATTTTAATACTTGTGAAAAACCGGTGTGGTGCGCATTAGTGTTTTGTGACTCCATATAATACCATCTAAAAATAGCATTCAATTGTACCTACTTATGATCTGTGCATTGTAATAGGTCAGTCACACGCTAGTGACCACGCATTTGATACTTGTCGGTTAATTGTTTAATTCTTACTAATTGTGCTGCGAGTGATGCGACCCTCTTAAGTGGATATTATGTTCGTAAATATTGCCATTGTTTATTTTTTACTCTCACTGGAATGACCGCCTGTGCCAGTTTGTGCCTACTTAAGTATACTTTTAATCTTTGGGGGATCGTTTTATCTTTCTTTTTGTACAAATACCTACTGTTCGAGAAATACGCAATGATGAATATGTCAACGTATGGTGACATTTGTATATATATCTGCTGCGTGAAAGCTTTATTATAGCTTTGGATGCTATCATGCTACGTTTATATTATTAACTTTTTGTTGCACTGCTGCTATAAATACTTATAAATAAAGTGCGGCGTTGTTCCGTCAGATTTACTAAAAATAAAATATAAACCAAGTCAATTTTAGACCAGTATGCGTTCATTGCTATCGGTCAACTGAACGTGGCGTCAGCGTCACGCGTCACCCACGACGACGATGTGACCGAAGAAAATTAGGCTAGCAATTTTTAGCCGCTCTAGCTCTCTACCGAGATTGGATTTTTACTTGTTACGTGTTATTGTGTGAGATACTGTTAGAATCGATGTTATTTCGTTTTCAAGGAAACCACGCATGGAAATTAAGTATACCGATTCTTGGTTTCCGTTATTGGTTGTAAAAACAAAAAACCGGCCAAGTGCGAGTTGGACTCGCCCATGAAGGGTTTCATAGCTGCAAGTAACATAGTATAAAAGTTCTTGTCCTTCGTTGTAACTTTGATTGATGTTTTAACACGTTCGCAGTGGTAGTGATTTTTCTAACCGAAAATTGCGGTTTACGACGTATTAAAAAAAAACTACCAGCTCTATCTCGTTCAAACTAATTTTCGTTGGTAGTTTTTATGGCAATGTACATCATATATTCTTTTTAGATTTATCATTCTCTTAGTTTAGAAGTTAGAGGGGGGGGGGGACACACATTTTTCCACTTTGGAAGTGTCTCTTGCGCAAACTATTATCCTTAGAAAGAAATGATGTTAGAAACCTCAATAGCATTTTTGTTTGGTTTGTTTGGTTTAATGAAAATAACAATTTTGAGTTTCAGTTCTGAGTATGGGGACCCCCAAAATTTACTGCGTTTTTTCTAGTTTTGTATAAGAATCTTAATGCGGTTCACGGAATACATCTAGTTACCAAGTTTCAATAGCATAGATCTTATAGTTTTGGAGAAAAGTGGCTGTGACACACGGACGGACAGACAGACAGACATGACGAATCTATAAGGGTTCCGTTTTTGCCATTTGGCTACGAAACCCTAAAAACCCAAACTTATCACAGCTTAAAACTTCGCCAGCTTGTACTATGATTAGAGTGACGTCAGAAAATCTATGCTTGCTTTTAATGATTTGTGAACTTATTTTGATAACCTTATTCCTTAAAAATTATACAGTAAGTATCGTAATACAAGTAATGCCATAATAATTTGTTCTTGTTGCTATAGCAACGTGAATATAGACATACTATAGAAAGACACTTGTTTATATTGTACACTCTAAATCTATTCTAAGAAGTCCTCAATAAAGGATATTAAGCTTCCTTTTCGTTTTGTGATGAATGACATTTCGGCTTATTAGAACTTAAATAAACATTGCTATGTTTATCATACCGACTTTAACCATGAGTCTTATCTGAACATTCAAAATACTAGCATTAGATGAATTTAATACAATGCTATGCTATAAGTTTATTATAATCTAAATACTCACAAATGAACTTCAGTACTTTTGATGAAATGAGACAGTCGGACCTTACCTAGTACTCCACCGATTTTCTAAAATTATATCGAACTAAAATTATATGGGATGAGACTAGCAAGAGAAGAAGGATCACCAATAAAAATAGCGTTTATTTTATATCCGGGTCGTAAGACTCTATACGCCTCTTGGATATCGTGCCAAAGCTACGGCAACGCCAACTGTCGGTTAGCGGCGACAACTCGAGGTCGTTCTTCACATAACACTGAACATATGATTCGCATATAAGTCGCTGCAAATTTTAGATTATTGTTTTCTTTAACGTAGTAGGAAATTGTTTTCGTAATTAAATTATGAGCCAAACTATAATCAAGTGTTGATTCCAGAATATTAATGCAAAATTCTTTCGCGAAAAACCTGTGTCGAAAGGTAAGTAAATACATGAAACAATGAGATAATTCTTTCAATTTCATTGTAATTTTTTCTACGATTTGTAGCATTATCGTATTATTATTAACACGATGATCAAATCAATTAATTATAAATTATAGGGCATAAATTATTCCAAAGCCATCATGTTCAGGAGGTCGTCGAAATCCATGATGCAGCTAGTGGAGAACAAATCATCAGTGGAAAACTATGGAAAAGTAATACCACAGACAGTCAATAATCCACCGTACGATGTGAAAGTAGAGGTATCTATGTATTAATTATTAAATCAATTAATAGTTTAATAATAATCTAAAAATACTATTTACAGCAACTTCTCAACCATATACAATATACATGCAAAGCAGAAATGGAAAATGAAGCATGATATATCGAATCAATAATTATTTTATTCATTTAGTTATTTTTTATTTAATCGTTTTTCATCTATAAGAAATATATTTTAGATAATAAAACAAGGAAATAAAAAATAACTTGCATGTGATTCTCTAAAAATGTCCTTGAGAGATTAAAAATTAAATATGATTAACATTGTGCATGTTTGTTTCTATATTTATTTGTGCTGGTAAAATAAAATAATTAAAATAACAGTAAAATAAAACATACAACACACGAACAGAAAATTTGACGTGATATGTTCGATACGTTATAATTATCAAATCGTTCTATTATTTATACTTACATTTTTCTGACGGCTTTTATCCACTCATCCCTTTTTTTAATTTCCCAATTACGTCTCGGAAACGAATAAAAAGTCAATTCCCAATTCCGAGATTGGGAATTCTTGCACCCCACAACACAACAGTATCTCGTACCACCCATTTTTCGTTTTTTGAGAGACCACTTTTGAACGTTTTTGAGAGAATTACAAACGTAAACCATACAGCTGACCGCACTCTAACGTCCGCGTGTTGCCTAAATCAGCCACAACGCCGCGCCACTAGAGTTGTCCAAGAGGCGTATAGCAATGTAATTTTTTAAAGTGTGTGTTTATAGTACATAAGTATAATTTATTTTTAGAATAAGAAAGGACCGGGCCGGCTTCCACTGGTAGAAAAGTCAGGCAATAAAAGGCATGAAACATATCCGCGTTTATACTCGTAGCCCTAAAATATTAAATCATTAATCTTGCAATGGTCACCGAGGTCAAATGACGTTCACTGACATATCTGTAACTATTCTTTAATCTGTGCTGACATTTGCTTGCGTCTCGAGTATCCTATCCCCTATGAATTTGTCGATGTCGCGTTCTATATTCTGTAAATGCCCAATTTTAGCTATCAGCGTTATTATTGTGATAGAAAAAATCCAATCGACTTTTGTCTAGTAATTTTGTCAACGAACTACTAATACGATGACGGTACCGTTTCTTACAAATAGAGAAACGTGTTAGGCTACTGTTCTGTTTCAATACACTCGATTACTTGTTTGTGTACAAATCCAAAAACGAAACGGCCCGTTCGGGAACAGCCGTTCACGGTAAATGCGTAGGGTAAAAATCCAATAGGATAGATAAACATAGTGCGCGAGATTGGTGTCAACGGCCGTAGCTTTGTATTCCGACCCCGCACCCAAGTACCCCGCCCTTGCCGTCTACGGGGAAGCAATTTCAAGGGTAGTTTCGCTGACTACAATTTTTTCCCTAGTTCATCGATAAAGTATCGGAACTTATGAGAAAAGTCAACGAGGAAAGTTCATCACGTTTCGTTTTATTGAAGTAGGTAGTATCTATCACGTCCAGTTACTATTTTAATAAGTTGATTGTAGATCTATCTTCCTACTTCCAATAAAAAGTATGAATCTCGTCTTTTATTAGAAATGTTTTTGCGGTTACATACCAAAATAGTTATAACACTGCCACTACACACAAGCAGTTATAGATTAGAATAAGTGTTTATTCAGAAAATGGTTAAATCTACTTAGGTTTCGTACATGAATTTTATTTTGGTGTAGATTCTATATGAAATATGAATGTAAAGCACAAAGTTCAGATTGCATCCGGTAGCTACTGTTTTCCTAGCTACTAGCTAGACTGCCGAATAGTCTGTAGAAAGCAGATTGGTGTGTAATCTGTGAAAACGTCTCATAAAGTGCTACTTTCATAGAGTAATAATTACGCAATAAAATTACTCCTAATCGACACCAGACTTGAGGCAATTATCTACAAGTCTACATGTATCTTATATCTCTTAAAGTGTATGAATTCTGTACATGGACAGATGGAATGAGGACAAAAATTAGCAAATGCTACTGTCTATGTCTGGGTAGGCGGGGTACTAAGTTTACGTCATATGACCCCGGGCTTGCTATAGGCGGGGAAAAAGTTTCTATTATATCGGAAACCGTGCCTTTCAAATTTCTTGGCAGAAAGATAGATAACAGAGGTTGTACTCCAGCTTTGGACGACATAATTGAAAGTTTCATTGTTGACATAAAAAAGGTAGACCAACAACCAATAGGTAACGTCAAGAAAGCATGGATATACGACAACTATTTGACATCACGTCTAAACTGGCCGTTTCGTGTGTACGATATGGGCCAAAACCTTCTCAGAAAATTGGATGCGAATGTTACGAAGACGTTGAAGTCGTGGCTAGGGCTAGCTCAATCGGCCGACCCGTCGGCATTATACAGAGCCTCTAATAACTTCGGAATGACGTTTAAGAAGCCGTCGGAACTCTATAAACACCTAAGAGTTACTAAAATGCACGTCTTGGCAAAATCAAGAGACAAAATCGTTCAAACTCTTCCAAAGGATAAAAATATAGCAGAACTTGAGTCACGCCTCCAATTCCACAAGAAATTCATGGTGGGTTCGTGGACTGGTCGAGCGGGGTTGGGTAGTATCCGGAGACAAACAGATAAAGACATTACAAAATCTTTTCTGGAGCAGGATGAGGGCGATGCCTACAAGGTGCACGCGATGAACCTGGAGATGCAGAATGAATGGCTTACTCTGGGCGAATTTTGTGTTCCCATGGCCTTGCAGTGGCGTACCTTATTGTACGACTGGTCGCCGGCTTTGCTTAAATTCTACCTGAACGCGTTTCAATTGACCCTCCCCGACCCAAGTAATCTGGTCAGGTGGGGGAAAGCCACAGATAAAACATGTAATGCATGTGGAGAAGCGATTGGAACTGCTAGGCACCTGCTGGTAGGTTGTAGGACGTTACTAGACCGGGGTCATTACTCACGCCGACACGATAAGGTATTGGAAATCATACGTGAGGCTGTCAGTTTGGCGGTAGCGAGAGCGAAAAAGGGATTAACCACAAACAAAAGAAATGACATTGCATTTGTAAAGGAAGGCTGTTCAAAGAAAGTACCTCAAAAGCCATACTCAATTTTGATGGCTGCCGCCGATTGGACTATACTCTCAGACACGTATGAAAAACACTACAAAATCCCGAAAGATGTATGTGCCTCGTCATCCAGACCCGACATATTCCTGTTTTCCAGGATACACAGGCGTGCGGTGCTCGTGGAGCTGACGGTGCCGTGGGAGACCAACATACCGAAGGACCACGCCATGAAGACAAATAAATACTTTGACTTGACCAATGAGTTAACCAAAAATGGCTATGTGGTTAAACTCTATGCCGTAGAAGTAGGAGCAAGGGGAATTCCAGCTAAATCCCTGTATAATTTATTTCAATTTCAATTTCAATTCAATTTATTTATTTCAGTATCATAACATGAACTATTATTCTATTTTACAAGCAATCAAAGTAGCACAGTAAGGTGGGCGCTTCTGGAAAATAGAGTTAACGACGGTGTCTGTGCTAGTATAAACTGTGTGACAGACACCGGCGACTTCCCTTGATGAGTAACAAATTATTCGATTTCAGAGCGAACACCAAAAGATAATATGTCAAAAATAAATTATACCAATACATATCAATTCAATTTAAAATATTCTTACATTAAAAATTAGGAAACAAATAAATTAATTATTATCATCGAAAATTGCTAAAATTAAATTATTGTCATCAAATAAAATATTTTAACATCAAAAATTAAGAAAGAAATAAATAAAAAAATTATCATTAAAAATTGGTAAAATTAAATTATTGGCATCAGAGAATAGGTGTAAAATCAATACACATACACATGCAACAACAAATTTATAAAAAAAAGTGTGGGTGTGTGTGTGTGTGTGTGTGTGTGTTTGTGTGTGCGTGTGCGCGCGTGTATTTATGTGTGTACTGGTTACATAGTATTTCTCGCAAATAAGCCCTCTGTTTCCTCGAAGGACTTGCACCGGAGGTACTGAAACACCACACGTTTGCACTTTGACATTGGTAGGGAATATATGTTGCACAATTTGTTGACCTTCCCATAGAGCCAACTGCTGAGGCTGTGATAGTGTCGACCAGCCAAGGCGGTACCTATACGCTCGTTCGGGCACACGCAAATCCCACGACGACGTTTGCTTGCCACCACTGGAGGCTTGTACACCAATGTGGAGTGCTTACGGAGAATGATGTGGAGTGCACAGAGCTGTCTCACAGTTAGTACAGGAATGTCTTTATAGACCTCTGCAGTTGGATATCGATACGGTTTATTGAGCATAACTTTTAAGACAGCTCTCTGGGCTCTTTCTAACCGTAGCAAGGAACTCTTGAATGTGCCACCCCACACTGGTATGCAATATGTCAACAGCGATTGGACCAAGGCTAGGTATACTGTTTTTAGGAGTTGTGGATCAGCCACACCCCTCAACATCTTCATAGGGAATATAAGTTTCCGGACACGGGACACTGTTACATCAATCTGCTTCTGCCAAGTGAGTGTGCTATCAATATGCACCCCCAAGTATCTCACACATGATGCTCTTTGTATAATAGGGCAATCGCAGGCACAGCCCGTGACTGCATAACAACTATGAGCTTTGATATCGGGGATATTTGGTCTGGTTGCACTGTTAGCTGAAAAAGTGACGTAGTTGGTTTTTTCAGTATTGAGTGTCAAAGAATTACAAGCAAGCCATTCCATTATAGTGCCAAGTGCTTTTTCAGCACGTTGATGCACCGCATCCCAGGTGTTTGCGCTAATAATAAGTGCTGTATCGTCCGCGTAAGCAAGGATCCTGCAATTTGGAATTGAGAGCTGACAGAGCCTGTTTATATAAATAAGGAACAACGTGGGACCCAGGACACTGCCCTGCGGCACACCGAAAGTAAGATTTTCATCATTGCTAATGTACGATTCTATTTTTACTCTTTGTGTGCGATTTGTCAAATAGTCCCGAAATATGTCCAGTGCAATACCTCGCACACCTATATTCTCCATCTCATTCAGCAGGAGTGGAATTGAGACCGTGTCGAAAGCTTTGGCAAGGTCTAAAAAGATACCTATGGTTTTGACTCTATTATCCAGATTGTGGACAACATGGTTAGTTAACTCAAGAACGGCGTCTTCTGTTGACTTTCCTTTTGTAAAGCCATACTGGTTAGGAGCAAGTACTTTATTATATTCCAGAAAACATGTTAGTCGTTTGTTTAAGACTTTTTCCAATATCTTAGACAATACAGTCAAAACCGAAATTGGTCTGTAGTTCTCGACACGGCCTCCATCCCCAGCCTTGTAGATTGGAGAAATCAGGCCTTTTTTAAAGGAGTTCGGAAAGGTACCCTTTGATAAGCAGAGGTTACAAAGGTGAGTTATGGGTGGTATAAGAATATGCCGAGCCGACTTAACAACTGATACAGGAATCCCATCATATCCCGTAGCACAGTTTGTCTTCAGAGCGCATATTATTGTGTCGATTTCCGCACAATCGGTATGAAGCAGGCCCAAGGAGTTACCACGTGGATTCGCAGTATTTTTTGATCCCCTATCTGTAAATACCCTTGGATATTCAGTGGCTTGCAGCTTGGTAGCAAGATTCACACCCACGCCCGCAAAATAACTGTTCACTGTGTTAACCGAGGAAATTGGATCGTCAGACAAAGCAAGAAGAGCCGCTGATTTTGCATTAACAGGACTGCTTTTATAGGTTATCGTCTTGATAACATCCCATGTAGCTTTCGGGTTACCACTGGCCCTTCGCAGTTCATTCTGCTCGTAGTTACGTTTAAGTTTCTTTAGGAGGTTGTTGCAATAGTTGCGGTATCTAGTGTAAGTTATTCTAGCAATCATATTATTGCGATCTTGATTAGACCTTTTGTGAAGTATATCACGATTTTTGATACACCTAATTATTTAAGGACCTTGGATTGCCAAGAGCTTCAGTAAGCTCTTTACTAAAACGAGTATCCAAAGCGGCATTGATAGGATCTTACCAAATCTGGTTGGGCAGGGGGGGAACATTGTTGACGGTGGAAGGTGATCGTTTATGCGCATAGTAAGGTGGCCACCCTAAACCTACTCGAATGGGTCGCAAGTTGTCCCAGACGCCGTCGGGGTGTTCCCCCCTGTGCCACGCTATGGACCCGGCGCCCGCACGGAGAATCCATGGAATGCTAAGAATACGGTCTCTTATACCTACTGTAAATAAAATTGAAGTGTCTATAATTTCAAATTAAAAGCTTTCACTAAGTGCATGCACAATGAAATTAAGTACCAATGAAATACGATGGAAACGTTTTTAAAAAACCGATTTTTAATTTTTTTATCTGTCTATCTGTTTGTTCCGACTAATACCTGAAACGACTGGACCAATTTTAACAGGAATTTTACTGGCAGATAGCTGATGTTATAAGAAGTAACTTGGTCTAATACTTTCATTTTTTGCAATATAATCTACTATGAAAACGTGTGCTTCTGTATACAATTAGTGTGATTTGTAAAGAAATCTTTTTTAAAAAGGTATTATAATATTAGTAGCTTTTAACGCTTTCAATACTACAGAAATTTTCCAACATCTATGATTTTATTCTAGTTTTGCGACTGCTCGCAAACGCAAGAGTTGCACAGAACTTATAAATTTCTTTCGTAACTTCTGAAAGAGCATGACGTTGCTTTTAGTAAAGAACTATTAAAATTGTGCCCTGAAAATGCAGTATTTTTCTGTAAGTCTTCATCTGGAATATAATATACAGTTCTTATTAGAATGATTATTTAAGTTCCTCAAACGATTAAAATCCCATAAAGGATACGCAAGTCGTATCTGCGGAACCAGTAAAGTTAAAATTTGGTACATTTTCTGTTCCCCAAACATGGAAAATACAGTAAAGATATGATGAATTTTGAATTTCACGATAGCGCGGCATTAAAAAGGCATAGTCGCGAAATTCACGAAATAAAAAGCTACTAGGGTCTTGCGTATGCTTACTTCAGTTGAAGTTATTAGAAAATATGAGCTTAGAATTTGGAAAGACATCCTTCAGAGCTTATCCTGGGGTCTCGGCCGTAGGCAGTGGTGGGTGGTGGTGGAGGGGCACAGTGTGGTTTTAGTTGGTAAGAGTCCGGCACAGCTAATAAAAGAAATGGTTGGATAGGTCTTTCTAATATACATATATTTATATTATACTAACTGATGTGCGCAGCTTCGCCCGCGTAATACCTAGTTTGTTCCCGTTCCCGCTTCCGATGGGAACTTATTCCCGAGGTAAAAAGTATAGCCTATGTGTTATTCCAGACTATTATGTATCTCTGTAGGTTTATACCTATTAGGGATTGCAATCCGGAAAACCGGATCCGGTAATCCGGCGGATCCGGCATCATTTTTCGGGCAAAATAACCGTGCCGTCGCCAAAGATGGTACAAATGTGAAGAGCCTGCACTGTGCGCGAGTCGTTTGAATCCCTTTCCAGTGTGTAACATAAAGTTTGCGATACGAAAAGTTCCGACATCTAGGACGTGAGGCGGAGAGAGGGTCGTGACAAAGGTCCCAATTTTTTATGTTTTTTGCCCATATTTCAAAAACAATGCGTTAAAGCAAAATATGTTCGACCATGAAATAAAAACTTACAAAATTTTCCATAACTTCGATTACATACATTTCCCATATTTCCAACCGTTTTCGAACTACACTCTACCAAAATGTAAAAAAAATAATGATTCAGCGAGTTGAAAATAAGGAGAATTCTACATTAGGTTGAGATTTTAGTGAAATATAGGTAGAGTGTCAGGGAGGTATGTTTCGCGAAGTTTTTGTTCGTTTATTTATAAGATATTGTTTGCTGAAGAAGCAAAATATCACAAAGACTGCTATTATTTATTTCTAAAACCTGTCAGTTACCCAAAACTCTATAAAGCTAGATCCCTAGAGCTATTCTTGTTGCAGTGGTCATATGAGCATATGAAATTTTTGCCTACATGTAGTTCTGATGCAAATTTTTCCAACAATGAGATACTCAGAGACGAACGGGCGATCACGCGGAATTGCTTTATTTTCCATGGCATGTATTTTGGATCATGGTAGTTCGTTAGTGGAAAAGTGTTTAGAACCAAAGTTATTGATTATTTATAAGCTTTCATTTTATCTTAGCTTATTTTTTTCTACAAATCACCGATTTTGGTATATTGCCGACAACCTTAAAAATAGGGGTCTTTGTCACACCCGCCCCCTTTTCCGGCACACCCTATTGGCTATTAGTATGTTGTCCTTAAAAACACCTTGAATAAATTTCTTACAAAAACTGCTTAGGTTCCCCTTCACGCAGCTTTTTTTAACAAAATATCTTTACTTTTCTATAAAGTTGAATCCGTATAAGCGATAGGTATCGTTTTAAATTTTACACTTAATTAACAGTTCATGTTGGAATAAAAGAGACAGCAAGTTATCCTGGTTAACTCAATCCGGCCGGATCCGGTCGGACCCGGCCGGATTTGAAAAATCCGGTGCAGATCCGGCCGGATTCAAAATGACACCGGATTGCAATCCCTAATACCTATATTGTAGGTTTGATTAAACTATTGTACTTTCAAGATATCAGTCCTTGAAATATTAGGCTTATGAGTAAAAATCGTCATCATAGTCAAATTTCCACCCATAATTCACGACAGTAGAACAAAATGAACGTAAAAAGAAAACTATCATAGATAATCTAACCACAAGTCTAATAGTCGGCCAACATTGTTTGTATGTTGGTAGCATAGCGCGTGGCACACTTCACGCACTAGACCGGATTGTCTGAATATTTACTTATTTTCTTTTTCCTTTGGGAATGACATCAACCCAACCAAAACATGTCTATAGTAATGATGTTACTTGTCTGGTCCACTTTATGTTTGAGTGGATGGTAGTAGTTATTAGGACATTGACGGCTCTTTCTGTCGCGTCTTTGTTTGACATTTTATTCATCTATATTGTACTTAATCCTAAGTTCCAATTGATTTTATAACACTTTTTGGATCAGGCCAAGACTGTCTGAGGAATGTCTGTAATTTTTTGTGTTAAAAAATTATAAAACTGTCATACCTACGCCTATTCGTTCAACTTTTATCGAAATAAAATTACATCCCTTTCGATGATAGAAGTGGACCATCTAATCGCAAAATAAATGGGATAAAAATGGCGCCATTAAGACATAGTAGAGATAGCTTCTAATATAAGTTTTATCTGAAATCACATAGCGCGGTTCGTGACGTGAATACGAGTGAGATGTTACAACGCCCTTAGGGTCTCTCTATCAAGTCGAGGGTAGATTGAGAAATGCCTTCTTGATATATAAAGGCAACACAATTGTATTATGTATGGAGGTTTATGGAGCTTTGCATGGAAAAGATGGTTTTATTTTTTCTTGTTCTTGACTGTGACTCGTCTTGAAGGGCCTTGTCGAGTTTTGGGAGATACATACCTTGGGCTGTCGATCGAGAACGGTTTCGGAATACATTTCTTTACATTTTAGTTGAAATTATAACCGTACTTCAATTGCAAAACATAATGATATGCCGATTACTACTTAAAATGGAAATCTCGGACACCTATAATGACAATGAACTTAAAAACATTTTCACGAATACCGATTCGGGCTACTAAACTTAAGTAATAGAACACAAATTGACGATGTTTTGTATCAACGAGGCCGCAGTGGCGGCCGTGGGTCTGTTGGGAGACCTGGGACTGGGACATCCTTCCGAGGGCTTACCCGGAGCTCCCAACCATAGGCTGTTGGGCGTTACGTGAGGTCTTTTAGTCGGTAGGAGTCCGGCATAGCATTCATGAGAACTTTCCCCCACGTTAAAATAAAATGTTTTGCATCAATGTCTGTTTGCCTGTTTGTTTGACGTTACGTGAGAACGGCTGAATAGACTTGAATGATTCTAGTTTAATTATGCACAGAGAAGTTAAACTGAGCAATGGCTTGTTTTCACATCCCGACGAAGTGGTTTTAGAGTTACAGCTAGGCGGTCCCGTACAAAGCAGAAGACATGTTTAAGTGCTTTATTCGGACCTATATTGTAGCAACAGGAATGTACAGTCAACTACAAAGAGTCGTACAGTCGACTCACAGAGATACATCATTTTGTAAGATTGAACTATTACATCAAATGCAAAATCATTTTAATACAAATAAACTATTCCATACTAAACAATTCGGTTTCACGCGAGGTCGGTCTACCACGGATGCTGGCATCAAATTGTTAGAGTGTATATATGAGGCCTGGGAGGAGTCGTATGATGCTTATGGTGTATTCTGCGACTTATCTAAGGCCTTCGATTGTGTCCAGCATCAGACTTTAATTCAAAAACTTGATCATTATGGAATCCGGGGGACGGCCTTGGATTTGATTAGTTCTTACCTTAGAGATAGAGTACAGAGAGTAGTTATAAATGGTAAACAGTCAAATGGTTCTGCTGTAACAATGGGGGTGCCTCAGGGTTCAATTCTGGGACCTTTTCTATTTTTAGTGTACATAAATGATCTCCCTCACCTTATAAGAGACGATCACGAGGTAGTTTTGTTTGCTGATGACACATCTTTAATATTTAAAGTTGAACGTGGACAACGCGATCTTGACGAAGTAAACAATGCCCTCTCTAGGGTAGTCCACTGGTTTAACGCTAATAATTTATTGTTAAACGAAACTAAAACAAAATGTATAAGGTTCACCTTGCCAAATGTTAGGCTCGTTAACACCAGTATTAGGATTAGGGATGATCAAGTAGAATTGGTCGATGAAACTGTCTTTCTGGGCATAAAGTTAGACTCCAACTTGCAGTGGGGGCCTCATATCGAGAAAGTCTCGGGCAGACTGAGCTCTGCAGCCTATGCCGTTAAAAAGATCCGACAACTGACAGACATTAGAACAGCGCGTCTTGTCTACTTTAGCTACTTCCACAGTGTCATGACCTATGGCATACTATTATGGGGTAACGCTGCCGACATCGAATGTATCTTTGTGTTGCAGAAAAGGGCTGTCCGGGCTATCTATGGTATGGGGTTTCGGGAGTCATTAAGAGAAAAGTTTAAGGATATCAACATCCTTACTGTGTATTCACAGTACATATATGAAAACTTATTATATACTCATAAAAATAACAGTAAATTTATTAAAAATAGTGATATCCATAACCTAAACTTAAGAAATAAGAATAAATTGGCTGTACCTAGATTTAGGCTTAATAAAATAAGCAATTCTTTTGCGGGTAATTGTATTCGAATGTACAATACATTGCCGACAGCCATAACAGGTTTGTCAGTTAATAAATTTAAAAAACTAGTAAAGCTTAAATTGTGCCAGAAAGCTTATTATAGCATTAAAGACTTTCTAGAAGACAAGACTGCCTGGCAGTGACACGAATTGCTCCTTTCTACATTTAAAAAAAAAACTGTATTAGATACTAAGATGAATAAGAGGGACCGGACTGAGTTTCTTGGGGTGTTCTTCTCAGTCTGTAGCATTTCCGAACCCCCGGTAGAGTCACAAAAATTTTGACAAACCTAAATAATTTTTTAAAAATTTCAAAGGGAATAAATTTTATTTTATTTATTTATTTTTTATTCATCTCTTTGTAGTTTACTGTACCGTTTTACATTGTCTAAGCTCTAGTTTTTTTTTTTTTTTTTTGTTTTTTAAATTTGAAAACTGAAGCCCACACAACGCACCCCAAGGATCCCTATGTGAAACACATACCTACATAACACAGTGCAATGTTGATATCCGAACCCAATTGTGATTACTCAGGGTATTCGAAAGTTTAAACATATCTTCAAATCCATATCCCTTTACCTGCCAACTAAGTACACCAAAGTCTAAGATAATTCTATCTGCAACAATATTATGATAATTACTGTGAGGAGAAGCCCATTATACATATATTTTGTACAATATTTAACAAATGTTACACAAAGAACATAAAACAAAACCTCAGTGTTTCTATACTACTAATGTGGTAGACAAGCTTACGGCGCCAGCTGATGAACTGTGGACACCGTAGCTTTTGAACATTTACAGCACCCGAGGCGCTACACCCTCATAATGTTTTATGCTGACCTAACTACACGTAAATTAACATTTACGGTACATAGTTCAAATTTACGATCGAGATCAGAATTACCCAAGTGGTGTTAGAACAGTACGTAAACGTTCAAGTTCCAATTGATTAGACCTCAATATCTCGCTAGGTAACCTCTTGATTGTTAATTTAGTAGAACAATTTCGCTTGTTACACTAATTTGATTTTACTTTCGAGGATAGTAGAGTAGATTGCTGGGGTATTAGATACTTGACTACTATTAATAAGTCTAAATTATAATCTTCCACGATTTAATGTGAAAATAAGAACTTTTTGTTTTCCCTACATTTCTATTGATGTACAGTCGTGTACAAAATTTGTAACTTCCAATGATACTAGAGGAAGTCACGCGTTTTTACCCGCGTAGCTCCCGTTCCTGTGGGAACGCGAGAATAAAATATAGCCTATGTTTACCGGGAAAAGTGTAGCTTCCCAACAGTGAAAGAATTTTTCAAATCGGTTAAGTAGTTTCGGAGCCTATTCGATGCAATTATACAAACAATCAAATCTTCTTTCGTTATAATATTGGTACAGAATTAGATTATTGGGAAATATTCCGCTTAATAAAATAATATTTCATTGAATGAGACGTTTTCCATGCCAGCAGTTATAATTAAACAAATATCCGATACCTTCATGTCTCGGGAACCATTTATGGACTATTTCTGAGATTTGGCAGGTCGTTACGACTATTTCACGACTATTTTTTGGAACCTAAACCAATTCGATAGAATTTACCGTTTGCTTGCACCAGAGGTGAGGATTACAACTTGACGTTCAAGCCATAATCCTCACTAACCTATAACTATAACGCCGAAACTATAATACAACTATTTTTTTTACATGTACGACTATTTACGACTACTTCACGACTATTTTTTGGCGTTGTAAAATTCGTTTTCATTGAGATTTCAAATGTGAGGATTACAGCTTGAAGCACACAAGTAACTCTATGTGTATGTCTGTCTGTCTGTTGAGACGAAATTTGATATAGGGATAGTTCGAGGCCCTGGGAAGGACAAGGGCTACTTTTTAACCGACTGCGCAAAAGAAGGGTTTTGATTTTACGCGATAACGACTTTTACGCTATAACGACTTCTACGCGGTTGAAGCCGCGGGGAACAGCTAGTCACACATAATTTTTGTTCCGACTCAGGATTAGAACTCGAGACCACAGCACGGCAGTCTCACTGTCTCATACGTACCTAGTTATCAGCGCGCCACCGAAACTTCCAAAATTATATGATAATGAAGTTATAAAATTATATAGAAACATTAATTAAATAAGTTTGACTACACCCACATAAATTCTCCAAAACGCTTTTTCATACTGTTTTGTGTAATTGCTCAAGTTTAGAAATATCAAATGTGAATAACAAATGAGAGATACAATATTTTGCTTTACTGTTATCCCTGTTATGAATTTTTTTGTAAAGGAATGAGGTCATTTCTTTATAATCTATACTAATATTATAAAGAGGAAAGATTTGTTTTTTTGTTTGTTTGTTTGTTTGTAACGAATAGGCTCCGGAACTACTAGACCGATTGGAAAAATTCTTTCACTGTTGGAAAGCTACGCTCTTTGCGGTGAACATAGGCTATATTTTATTCCCGTATTTCCACGGGAACGGGAACTACGCGGGTGAAACCGCGTGACGTCCGCTCGTTTATGATAAGACGGATGTAAGATTAAAGATCTGGAATGAAATCTAAGTTTATTTAGCCGCTAAAGCAAATGTGTTGCCAAATATAGATTTTGGATGTCTACAACTTAGGGAAGCTGACCCCAGCTTTGTCAGTACGTCCAACGGAAACTTGTAGATAAATTATATCGGGGGCGTCTCCCAATGATATATCAATAAATTCTTCAAGAAATATTGGCGTAGGCACGCTCTATAAATAACTCCGAGTATATTCTTGACTCAAGCACGAGCTTTTGTGCGACGAAAACCATTTCTTAAATTAAATACTTTCCATTTTTTTGCCGCGGGCCTTCCAGGTCTAAAGGAAGTGGTTATTTTGATTTCACGCATATACAGGTTGGAATTTAAAGACGGTAGTTGGAGGGAAAGTACCCTTAATATTGATAATGGCAACTTTTGCTGATAGGAAACATTCCTTTATTTTTAAAAGTAAGTAAAACTGCATTTAAAGATTTTTGAAAAATCACCTGCTTGAGCCGGGAATCGAACCTAGGAGTTGTGAAAAAAAAAACATCCTGTATTTTATGATACCAACCGCAACAGTCTTTAATAAGGATTAGAGATGGGCCGAGTACTCGGTTGATACTCGGTACTCGGCGTACTCGGCGGGTTTTTTGATACCCGTACTCGGCCGAATAACTCGGTTTTAATGCCGAGTATACTCGGTTTAAGTAAAGCAATACATTTAGGTGGATTAATTAAAACATTGCTCCTGGACAAGGAAATCGCTAGAAGGCTTTAGGCGGCCTATTTTGAAGGGACTAACAACGCCTGGTAAATAGCTGCCGAACTTCTGGGCCCATTTTGGAAGGGACTAACAGCGCCTGGTAAATAGCTGTTGTGTATGAATGGTATTCGGATTACGAGCAAAAATATAAAACTTTCCAAATTACGAAAGATAAGCTATTGAGAAAAGAAAACTATTGTTGTCAGATAAATATTAGTAGTAGGTAGTACCTTTTTTTCCTTCTATTAGTGTTATTTTTACTTTCGTAGTATATACATAAATGAATAAATAAATAAAATTATGTAGTACTTAATAGCAAATTAGAAATAACACCTACGAATCTGCAACACCACAGTAAATTTACTTACAAAACTGCGGAGCACAGCTTTGGAGTTAAAAGGCACAAAATACTGTGCTTACTGTTTATCTACCTAAATCGATCTCAGTGGTTTATAATCCGTTATTTATATTAAATTGCTTTTATAAAATACAACATTACGGCTCGTTAAGCTCGTCATAAAATAGTATTTTAACAATAGCACCGAACTAAAGTCCCCCTTTTGCATTCTAAAAATGAAATATAGTTCTGGTTGCGCATTGCAGTCCTTGCATAGGGTAGCAGGCCGCAGCACTAGCCGTTGCCATAGTGGGGATGCAAAACATAGAAATAGTTTTACTAGAAATGACAACTTGCAGGTACGTACTCTACTCTACGTCCTGTCCGGACTTAATACTTAGATAAGGGGAAAATATCCTATGTACAATGTGAATGAATATGATGGGCTACATGCTACATAATCTTACTTTTCGATATAATTATCTAGAATCACGAGCATCCTGGAAAATGTAGGATTAATTAAATATGAAGAAGATTTCAAGATTATCGACAACAGTCAAACAAACTTATGTTTGTATCAAGGGGCGGCAGGCGGATGCCGTCGATTTAGCTGTGACAGCGACATGGTTTACGAAGTGATTGTTCTCGACAGTAAAATCAATAACGGTTTTACTATTAGTGGTCGCGACCCTCGTTTTGTTATCGGGAGCTCGGAAGCGATCGCTAGAGCCAGATTTGTATTGTTTAAGAGATCAGTCGTATACATTATTGTATGAACAGAATAGACTAACGATGTGTCGAAGTAATAAAAGATTAACACATTGTTTTGAGAGAGTTTTGTGAAACCTACCTTACGTATTAAATTAATTTAACTCACTACTTTTACTTGATCAATTATAAATTAGTTTTTTCTACAAGTTAAAAGTAAGAAAATGTGGCGAAAGTATGCATGCTAATTTAAGTTATTGAATTGAAAAAACCGCTTCGTTTTATGAGTTTGATTAGTAAATAAGAAAATACGAAACAAAAGTTCAATTTTCTGATTGATTTTGCATAAAAATACTAATTCGAAGTCGAGGAAATTCATTTCCTGTTATCGACAAATTTCTAGAATTTCTGGCGGCGAGTGTACCGGATACGAAGTTTTAAAATCTGACAATATTTATATTCGGGCTAAAGCAGTGCAGCGAGCCTAAAATCGTAACAATGTATGATTCATAATCCGGTCATAAAATGTTTAATTTCACTCCTTTTGTTAATTTTTGGATGCGTCCCCGTTTTTTGAACGCAGGCATGAATTGCAGATGATTCATTTCATAATTTAACTGCCTCTAAAGCACTTTCTTGTACGAATCTGCAAATGAATAAGATTATGAATGCAACACGCTATGTTGCCATTTCAGCCCCTTAGTTCTTTAAAATAAAATATAGAACCAAATGCTTTTAATAAATAAATATCTAAGTGAAACAGTTGTGGGACACTCTATCTAATAAAAAAATCATCGAAATTGTTCCAAAGGCGGCCAGATGACGCCTAAATAAACATAGGTACGGACCCACATTTTCCAAGAGCTTTTAAAAATGAAACATATTACAAGTTTAGACATTATAATCTGAAACTGGGCTCGTTAGCAAGAAACTTTGTACCCGTATAACTGCTTATTTATAATACTATTACATATTTAAATAGCAAACTTAATGCAAGTACTTCTTCGTATAGATGTGCTGGTCTAGCAAGCGTATCTTTTCATAGTTTCATTATAATTTTAACAGCAATCCTTTAAGATGGATAGTGCCGTTTTCTCGTATAAGAACAGTGCTGTATTTATGAGATCGTAAAAAGGAATGCACGAATCTTATAGTGAAGATGCTATTATGTTTTATAGAGTTCTTTTACGGCGTCTTAAGAAAAATGTCATGTGGAAAGCTTTGTTATTGATTTCAAGTTTGCAGCAGCTTTATTTTTACTGAGCCGCGTTTTATCAACTCTATTCTCAAATCGCTTACAGTACCAGTGTGCAATCATAACAGGGGAGATCGACTCGAGCATCAGTGATTGATAGCACTCATCGATAATATTAGTGCGTATCGACTTGCGCTGAAACGATTTGAGGATAGATAGTATGGCGCGTCTTGGTGGATGGCACTATCAATATCAATAAAATTAATCAACTCAGCATATCGTGGCTCTCGGCTATACGTACACTTTTTATTTCGGTTTGTGACAGATATTTGAACAATCAAATTCAACAGTTCCACTACGACACGTTGTTGTAGGGGTTGGTGTCTAGTTTTGATTCTTTTCAACATGACTTCTAGTATGTGCACCATGCTTCACATACAGGTGAGGCTAAATTGGGCCCTGATATTGTCAAATCCCATCGCTCCAATGCAATACCTATTAGTATATCTGTTACACCGATGTAAAACAAAGTAATTTATGTTGAACACTGCAAGCGCGTGTCTGCACAAGTAAACCTTTGTTGTTTATATTTTCGTTTCGGTGAACAAGGTTTATAACCTTCGTCTGTCCTCGACTGTACTTTACTTTCATGTAAAAACGTTTCAGGGTAAATTAGCCCCGTCTTACTACTGAAATAAGTGAGTATAGCAGAGTTATTTCTCAGTCCTCATTATTGTTGTTATTTAGCATACTATTTGTTATTTAACATACTATTCTGATAATGTCTTACGGTAACGTGACTTTTAGGGACCTAGAATTACGTGTTAAGAGTTTTCCACGACAAAATGTTCTGTATTCAGGTAATATTTTGATGTAGTGTGCGTGGGATACCTGAAAGGGTACGAATATGTGAAAATGGGGAGTGATTGTGAAGTGGAACGTTGTCCCTCGATGTTAGTGCACGCATTCTTTTAAAACACCCTTTTGAGACGTCGCGTCTGAGAGAGGGGCTGCAAATCCACATAAGTGCCAGCGGTATGTGAATAATATAGGCAGACTGTTTTCCTTTTTCATTGTTACAATTTTTCTTTTAAATCTGGAAGTTCCACTTTGCATATTCAGATTATAAATAGTACGTACAATAATGTGTGTTTGGTTCGAATCGGTAGTGGCAAAATTGGTCGAGCAGTTGGTATAATGTCTAGGTATAGCCAAGACAGACAAGTTGATGCAATATAAGAAAGTTTTCTCACAAGTAAAGCTAGCGGGCGTGCTCAGGGAGCCATCTGATGAGTTTACTAAGTTTCTCTACTGCGGTGTTTTGTTCTTACTTGCGGGCGTGTCCTGAACGATAAATGCTACGTGTGGTGCGGTGCTATCGATACCAATTTAGATTTATGGTCGGTTAAGTATATCAAGCTGAGTAAGGATTCTTTATATTATTGTAGGTACTGAGTTCGAATTCGGAGAGAACTTTTCCAATATTACTTTGGTTCCTTTATTCTCAACGAGTACCCTAACGTCTGCGTCCTGCGTGACTGGGTATAGCCATCACTTCAATTTATCTTGCTAGCTATATTTGAAAGACTTAATTATGTATTTAAATGGTCAAGAAGCTAACGTTAATGGTTACAAGATAGGTACACATTCAAATCTTGTATCTTCAACGTGTGACGTGTTTTGGTCTAATTTTACAGTATACTTGTAAATAATAGTGCAGAATATTGTCATCTACTCTCTCGAACTTCTTCTGCATCTACTAGATTGACAGACTGTTTAGTAAAATCTTGCACCATTTAACCATTGGCACATAAAGCTGTATCCAAACCTGCTAAACCGTTCGAAAAACACCACTCCAGCAGAAAGCAATTGAAAACTACTAACATCTATTACGTGCAATTGAGGAGACGTTGTTGCTTAGTTGGGGATTGGGATCCTATTATCAAGTGGTCGCTTTGGAGATAGCTTTACCACTGATGACTCGAAAGTACTGGGATAAATGGCATGTAATTTGGAACAGTGTAGCTCTAGTGCAAAGTTTAGCTCGTTTTAAATCGGAATTAATAGTAGGTGCTACGATCAAAACACGCAACGGCTTTCCGTCCTGGCTTGTTGGAAACTTGTGATCAATGGAGACTTTGTAAACTTTATAACTGGAATATGCCTTAGGGATATTATAATGTAAATTAGATGTGTTACTCGAGAATTTAAGGCACTTCCTTAAATTCTCTCCTTTTGCCGAAATTTTCGTTGCGATGGGTACCGAGCGATGTATGAAAAAGAGTTAGGTTAGGTTAACTAATTACATAATTATTATAAGACTAGCTGTTCCCCGCGGCTTCGACCGCGTAGAAGTCATTAGAGCGTAAAATCATAACCCTGCTTTTGAGCAGTGTGTTAAAAACTAGCCTATGTCCTTCCCAGGGCCTCGAACTATCCCTATAGCTTTCATCTCAATCGTTTCAGCCGTTCAGGCGTGAAAGCGTAACAGAGAGACAGACAGTTACTTTCACATTTACAATATTATTAGTAGGGACTACATGGTTGTATGAAACTCGTAATGAAATATATAATGAGAAAATCAGTGACTTGAAAATACAGTGGGTGTTATGCAGGTGGAGGCAATTCAGCGTAGTAATCTATAAAAGCAGACTACGAGTTGGAAATGTAAATTTCTGAAAGACGCTGAGATATTGAATACGCAAATAATTTACTATAGGTATTATACTGTTTCCATATAGGACAGATCTTTCCCGTTTACCGTAGAAAGCGCTCGTTGCCCCGCGGACTCAGTGTTTGGTAAACGATCAATGTAGTAAGCAACATTTACAATGGCTGGTTATGGATGATGTGTCACATGACCACATTGTGACATTTATTGGCAAGCAGTTGGCCCCGGTAGGACACAGTTGCGGCCGTAGGTCTGTTGGGAGTCCCGGGACCAGGGACATCCTTCCGAGGGCTTACCCGGGGCTCACAACCATAGGCTGTTGGGCGTTACGTGAGGTTTTTTAGTCGGTAAAACTCCGGCATAGCATCCATGAGGATTTTCCCTCGCGTAAAAAAAAAAGCAGTTGGCCCCGGTTGCCAGTAAAATGCCATTCGTTAAGCTAAGTTAAGTCTTAATGGGCGGCTTGAAAAATGTCAACAACGGGCAGAAACAACCTGCACCTGTCCAACACGGCAATACGGCTTACTACCTATTACGTGGGACAATTTCTTAAAAAGCGAAATGTGGGCATATAATATACCTCTGCCTACCCTTTTGGGGATGAAAGGCGTGATCATAGATATTATGATATTTATTTGAAGTCGTTTGTATTTGTTTTGTTTTAATTATATTTTGAAGAGATAACGAAGCGGGCGGCTCTGTGGGCGCTAACGCGATGCCACGGAGTTGAAATTATTGATTTCAGCGTGGCGGGGGAAACTTTGCATTCGTTTCCTTTGCTAGACAAATTTAGCGATATTTTTCTTAGATATTGTTTTTATAATGAATTGTAGAACAATGCTTCTTCAATATCGTCGTTCTTTGCAGTTTTGAAAGCAATATAGTGGAAGGAAACAAACATGCAACTGCTTCGTGAGTTCACAAATAAATTGGACCATAGGTCAACGATCTTAGAAGGAATTTAGGTCTAATATTCTATGAAACAAACAAATAAAAAATCCATACACTATAAATCATAATCACTAATTAACACATGGTCCACATGTGATGAAGATATCAACAAAAATACTTAAACAAAACCGGCCAAGTGTGAGTCGGATTCGCACACGGAGGGTTTCGTAATAAAAAACGATTAAAATCACGTTTGTTGTATGAGAGCCCCCCTTAAATGTCAATTTTAGTTCAATAAAGTGATTTATATTTACTTAATGAGAATGTACCGCTCGATGTTCTGTGGGCATTTCAAGCGTCTACGTGTTGCCGTTATCAATATAAAAATAAAATGTAAAAAAAAAACACTTTTGTTGTATGGGAGCCCCCTTTAATTATTATTATTTTTCTGTTTTTAGTATTTGTTGTTATAGCGGCAACAGAAATACAAAATTTCAGCTCTCTAACGGTCACCGTTGAGATACAGCCTCGTGACGGACAGGCAGACAGACGAACGAAGTCTTATGATTAGGGTTCCGTTTTTAACCCTTTGGGTATGAAACCCTAAAAAGAATTTATTTTAAATATTTTAATCAAAGCATTTATTATGCTAGCATTTTCATAAATGTATTACATTTTAAAGTACTAAAGGATAGGTACCCGTGGCTTTGTCTAACAATGGCAATCATTACCACTAAGGTAGGTACTACATATCCGGACCAAAACAAATTTCCAATTTTACATTCAACAAAATTTATATAAATAAATAGCTTGGGAATCGGCCAAGTGCTATTGGTTATTGTGCACAACAATCTACTAGAGTCTAGTAACTAGACGAAGATAGGTACGTATTAAAGTGATATTAGCAAATTAAAAATTCTGACAAGAGTGTCAGAGTGATCCGCAAATAATAGTACCTAGTTGCCATTTCTGTGGTATTTGTCCAAACTGAAGTTGCCTGATATTGACTGACACCCATAATTATTAAGATAACATCTAGTACCTAGATAATTAAACTCGTAAGCTCGTAAGGTACGTACTTCTATGTAGACATTGATCTTCTCAAATGAAAAGCCGTACAGGTTGTATGTAGGTACAGTACATGCCATTTAATTCTGCCTATCATTTATCTTTCTTTGCTACACTACTTGTAGACTAACCTACTTACGTAATTAGTAGCTTTTTCCGGAACCACTCCAGTTCAGTTATTTTGCTAATATTTACTTCTTCTCAATACTTCCGCTACCTGGTAGCACCTTATTAAAATTATAAGTGAACTGCCCGCAGCTCCACCCGCATCAAGATTTGTTCCCGTTTTCGCTTCCCGTGGGAACTTATTCCCGGTATAAAAAGTAGTCTATGTGTTATTCCAGACCTATATCTACCCCTGTACCGAATTTCAGCCAGATCCGTTCAGCCGTTAGGGCATGAAAGAGTAACAAATACTCACACTCACAAGCTTTCGCCTTTATAATATTAGTAAAGGACAATGGGCGTTTCGGCCCATGAGCGGTCATCAATGAAACTAGTGTCATTTAGAAGGGGATATTTTTGACAGTGGCGGGGCAAGACCTAAATTTGGTGTGGGCAAGACAGATTTCGCGAGGCCCTGTTCTGTGGCGCCAATAATAGGTAATAGTATCGCCATAAGGAAAAAAAAAATACTTTAAACCACAGAGGTTTACGTCGAATGTGGTTAGTGGGGTCACTCGTCGTAAAAAATCCAGGATAAAACATAAATATTGTTGGTTCCACTACCTAAATGGGACCATGAGTATTTGTAAATCCTGGTGGACCCCTTAGTGGAACCAACTGTCCGGAAGGAATAAAACAAGGGATTCCCGCACTGGTCGGCGGCGCACAGTGGATCAATTCATACAAATCGGTGGACATAGGAATCTTAAAAAAACTTTTTACTGTTTTTACAAAAACTTATGATGCCAATGTGTTTATCTTAATAATTGTAGTCGAAAACATAGAAACACAATTTTGATTAGAATTCAATTTAAAAAAATATTCGACAAAACTGAATTAAAAAAGGGATAGCTTGCGATTTTCTCGTGTTTTCTTATTTTAACGCTTATTTTTTGTCTACATATTTCTAATTTGGTTTGATTATTGAATGTACATACATAGTTTTAATTAATTGTCTTTGTTATACAACAAGAAGTTTTGTACAGCGCAAACCGCCTTTCTTCTTCCTTTTATTTTTGACACTATGTTACTTAGCAAAAACAATCCTTATGGTGAAGCCTTTCGATCGTTATGATTAAGCTACGGGATAATTATTTTTTCTCGTGTAGCGGGTTCGATTCCCGGCTCAACCATGTAAGTATTTACAAAAACTATGAATGCAGTTTAAATTGTTTTTTAAACTAAAATAATGTCTTCTTTCAGTAAATTGTTCCATCTACAATATTTAAGGTACTTTCTTTGTTTTTATAAGTAAGTATTTGTATTTTTATAACTATGATAATATGTTTATAAAACGCGTTATTGTTTTATTTGATTAAAACATTATTTTCTTCAAATCTTAATGAAAAATCACTATACAATACAAAAATGTTGCTAAAAAAGTAGGAAAACATTATGTCGTCTGCTTATAAGTATCTCTCAAAAACTCCCGATCCCGTATGCTAGTCATATTATTTTTGATGTGGGTAGGACAGTACTAAGCTAAAATGTAGTTTATTAACAATTATAACTGTAAAAAAAGCGAATTGGACATATTTTGTTAAAGAAAATAAGAAAAATGATATTTGGTCATATAGCTCCCAGAGCGGTGCCTAGGGGTACCTAAATGTTTGGCAGATATTTTGCTAACAACTTATTAAAAGTCACTATAAACGTTAAAATAAGAAAACACGAGAAAATCGCAAGCTATCCCTTTTTTAATGTACTTTTCCATACATTGAAATCAGTTTTTGACGAATATTTTTTAAAATTGAAGTCTAATTAAAATTGTGTCTCTATGTTTTCGACTACAATTATTAAGATAAACACATTGGCATCATTAGTTTTTTGTAAAATCAGTAAAAAGTTTTTCAAGATTAGGAATCTGGAAAAACTTTTTCCGTCCGCCGATTTGTATGAATCGATCCACTGTGCGGCGGCAAGGATTACCTACTCGCGATATAATCATAGTACAATTATATATATAATAGTTACGCAACGTAAGCATATGTTGCCAGACTAAAAAAACATAATTTTCACAACAAATTTATTTTATATCTTTTTTTATTTTATTCTCGCTTTGAAGCAATGCATAAAAATTTTTGAGGCGCGTGGCCCCTTGTTCCGCGAGGCCGTGGGCGGTGGCCCACGTCGCCCACGCCTTACGCCGCCACTGATTTTTGACAACAAATATTGTTTAAGGAGTACTATGAAATACCGTTAGGGAAAAAAAAATAGTTAAAATACACTCGAGAGCAATGAATCCGGGTCACTTAAAAAATCCTAAAAATCTCGGAAACTAAAAATGCTAGGTTAATGCAATAAATTGTATTTAATAGACAATGTAATACTCCTTAAATGAAGGTATTAAAACTTCTTAGTTATTGTAAAGTTATATCATAAAAAAATCAAATTTGAAAAAGGGCCACTTTCGAAGATGGAACTACGAAATTACAGCATTTGGTGTTGCTTTTGTTTGTAATCTGTCATTTATGTGGGTACATAAACCATGTTGATAGTGCTCTATATTCATTAATCAAGCTGAAATTATGTCGCTTACGCCTGAAGAATGCACCAGAATACTTACAATGCTGGAAACCGGCCGGAGTCAGCGCGATACAGCCAGGACTGTCGGTGTGTCGCTGTCAACAGTACAAAGAGTTCTCCGACGTTACGAAGAAACTGGTTCTAACCTACGCAGACCAGGAACGGGCAGAACCAGGTGTACCACAGCACGAGAAGACCGATACTTGGTGAACACCATGCTTCGAAATCGCTTTCTCACAGGAACTGAACTCACCAATCAGTTTCGACGCCTCGGAGGAAGTAACCCAAGTGCATGGACAGTAAGACGTCGGCTTGCTGAATCTAACTTAAAACCCCTTAGACCTGCAAACGGCCCTAAACTGGAGCGTGGGCATCGTATTTCGAGACTAAGGTATGCCCAGAGCCACGTAAATTGGAGTATTGAAGATTGGTCAAAAGTTATGTTCTCCGACGAATCAAAATTTATGCTCTACAAGCACGATGGAAGACACAGAGTGTATCGAAGACCAGGGGAAAGATTCAAGCAAGCATGCATCGAAGAAAAAGTAGCCTACGGTGGTGGGTCTGTACTTGTGTGGGCCGGAATTTCTTCTGAAAGTCGCACAGAGCTGGTGATCATAGAAAACGGCTCTTTAACTAGCGTAAAATATGTGGAAGAAATCCTCAATGATCACGTTGGTCCATTTATGGTCAATTTAGGTGAGGATGCTATATTTATGCATGACAATGCCCGACCTCATACAGGTAGGATTGTGAATGACTACCTTCAAGAGATGAACATTACTCGTATGGAGTGGCCAGCGCGCAGCCCGGATATCAACCCGATCGAGCATGCTTGGGACGAGCTAGGCAGATGCGTAAAACAACGAAACCCTCCCCCAATCACGCTTCGTGAGCTCAAAATTGCTCTCACAGAGGAATGGGAGAATATTCCCCAAAATCGTATAAGGAACTTGGTGTACAGCATGCCAAACCGCGTAAACGCAGTAATGGAAGCACGAGGAGGCAATACGAAGTATTAAAATTCAAGAAAATCGTAATAAAGTTCAAAAATTTCATGTTTCCTATTTTTGTTTTAAGGAGAGATCAGCAGTTTTTTCTTTATGTAATTTTGTGTTAATAAAATGTATGGTGACTCATATTTTTTTTACTTTCATTTAAGGAGTATTACATTGTCTATTAAATACAATTTATTGCATTAACCTATCATTTTTAGTTTCCGAGATTTTTAACATTCTTTAAGTGACCCGGATTCATTGCTCTCGAGTGTACTATTTTTAAAATACTATTTTTTTTTAATTTTATTTATGTACGCTAATATTCAATACTTTTGTTATTTATGGTCTAAGGACCTTTGTTAAAACCGGTCTCGACATGTTTCATGCATCAACCAATCAGCGACAAGCACTCTCGATCCGACGATTACCGTTATGTTCAAGCGCACATCGCAGTCCATCGTTGACATTTGTTTCGTTGAGTACTGTGCGATTATTATTGTTTGACAATCTCTTTCGACTCTGGCTTGCATATCGGACTTGTTAATATCTATCTTGATGACTTGTGCTCGTTTTTTTGGATTTTTTTTTAAGCAGAGTCCTATAATAATGGCAGATAATCGTCAAGTGTGTATTTTATGTAATCGATCCGTGATAAACAGAAGAAGATACGAAATATATACCTAATAATAAAAATATAATAAAAAAATAAAAATCATATAATAAAAATATATTAAAATAATATATTAATATATAATTAATATATAATATATATATTAATATATTATATTATAAAATAAAAATATATTACTCCTATATTATTGTAGATAGACAGAAAAGCGGCAGAGAAGCCATAGAAAACTAAGCGGTGAGCACACTCTTGGCTGCTGTGCCCACATAATGTGTGTAGTGTGGTATTTAGGGTGGGCGAGAAACCAAGAAGAAGAAATTCGTTTACCAGCTCATTTTTTAAATGATGTAATTGTAGACAACAGTTAAATCCCATTATTTTCTTTTTTTAAAGGAATACTAGCATTATGTGGTTAGACCATGGTTAGACACATAATGCTAGTATTCATTGCCACGTGTTTGAAATGTTTTTGTTTTCATGTCAATAAATCGATGTATTTAATAATTAATAAACCTTTAGTTTTATTTAATCCATCATTATCTTATACTTTTGTGCATTACGTTTTATTATTTACGTACTTTTGGTTTAGTTAATTCGATTTTTTTAATATGTTCAACCCTTTATAACTTTTTATCCAAACAAGTTACCGAAATATTTTTTTGCAGTCTTAATATATACATAATTGTCGACTAAAATATATACAGGACAGATGTGGCCGCCGATGGGACAAGCGCCATACATTTTTGCCCGTTGTCCTTTAGTAAGATGTTATATATAACATACCGCTATGCTGGCAGACAAGTACCACACGGCCCATCTGATCAAAAGTGGTTGCAGTGACCTATGGATGGACATTTGCGACACCAGAAGAGTTGACTGTGCACGCAAATATCCCGCGTGCACCACCCTAAAGTTATGTGCTGTAATTATGTAATAAGTAATTAAACAAATTAAAGGAATTTTTAAAGCAACGTGCTACGGTTAGTTCCTCCCCTTTAACTTTTTAATTATTCTTTGGATAGACAGCAGCTGCAACTTTCGCGAAGAGGGTTTCATTAAATTTGAAAGAGCACTCTTTTCTCTTAGTATATTATGTAAAACAAGTTTAAAGGAGTGTCCACTCAATATAGGTACTTATAGCCCATTCGCTCTAAGTTTGCCGCTGGCGTAGAGGCTTGAGTAGAAGCGTAGTACGGGAGGCGAGTGGCAAACTTAGAGCGAACGGGTAGTATATTTAATTATTCATTTATGTACACACCAGGAAAGTAGTTATAACAATAATAGAAGGAAAAATAGGTAGGTACAAGGTACTGCTAAAACTACCAGCAAACGAGCGAGAAGAGAACGTGAAGAAGTAGAAACAGAATCAGTAAAAATGTGTTAACAAAAATCAGGATAGAACTAACATACATACATACATATGGTCAGGCATTTATCCCCGAAGGGGATACAGGCAGAGGCATATTATATGCCCACATTTCACCTTTGTATAATTTTTCCCACGTAATAGGTGGTGAGCCGTATTGCCGTGTTTAAATGGACAGGCGCAGGTTGTGACTGCCTGCTGTTGAAATAAAGCCTTCAACTTAGTTTAACGACTGGCATTTTACTGGCAACCGGGACCAACGGCTTAACGTGCCTTCCGAAGCACGGAAACGCTCAAATAAATGTCACAAAGTGATCACATGGATGGTCACCAATCCATGGACCAGCCATAGTGAAAGTTGCTTACTGCAGTGATCGTTTACAGAACACTGAGTCCGCGGGGCCACGAGCGCTTCGAACTAACATAATACACAAAATAATAGATAAATATTATTCAGTATTTCATTTTTTTTAAACGTGAGGGAAAATCCTCCATGGAGCATCCATGCCGGACTCCTACCGACTAAAAAACCTCACGTAACACCCAAGAGCCTGCGGTTAGGAGCCCCGGGTAAGCCCTCGGTATTCTGTATCACATAACATTACATATTTCACACATTAGTAACTGCACTGTAGATTTATTCTGCAAAAGTAGTACATTTTCAGCGAGTTGAGCGTAAATGACTACGTTAGTGTAGAGGGCTACCGTAAACGGTGACACTTATGCACATTTGTGTTGCGAGCTCCCTCTTAATGACTTGAATGGCTTCATTAACTGAGTCGCTTCGATATGTGACTGCAACTGCTTATTAGTTTAACTGTGAACAGATATCCTGTGAAGACATTTTAACCGATTTAACAATTTCTGTGATATCCTTCCAAGGACTTACCCGTAGGCAGTGATAGGGCACCGTGAGGTTTTAGTCAGTAAAAGTTCGGCATAGCAACCGTGAGGAATTTAACAAATACTTACGAACTTCTGTAACCTAGCAACTTATTAATAGGTATCCAGTGTCTCTATGGAACCTTAAATTGCGTTTGTTCCGGCACCATCTTTCACCCCGACTTTTTTATATTCATCGTTCCCGAAAAAGTGACCCTAATGTCGATAAGATATTCATTTTCAGTGAAGGACTTGACACACGGAGGTCATTACCATACATTATTAGAACTGATGGATTTTGTGTAAAGGAATTCGACGGTGCGTTGTGATGGTTGTGATAAATATTTATTCAGTTAAATGAAAACTGCTCCTGTTTTCTCGCGATATTTAAACTTACTCGTACATGACGAGTATACTTAAATCAAAGCTCCTACCAAAAGTTTCCCCCTTCCTTTGAGTGACCCGGTGCCACCGCGGTGCATAGTAATATGTTTCTATAACTAGGTATGAGTAAAATAAATAAAACTAAACCTAAGATTGACGTCGATTAAACTTTCAGTTTTCAGATGTCCAACTTTTCAGTTGGTTTCAGTGTACTTATTGTTCTTTTTATCACATACTTACAAACAAAATCTTTGCCTAAATGTACCACTAAAGCTACTGAAGCTGATGTGCGATACAATACTGTCTCACACAAGCTAATCTATCTTATAGTAGGGTAAGCTCGCCATTAGCATATTTTGTAAATTACTAAACAAAGCAACTTTTACAAAAAAGTTAAAATACGCGTCACGAAATATATTTGGAATTTAATGCAAATTTATTTACTTAGTTTATAATTCACTCTAGATAATAACAAGTTTAATCGCTGTCTGGGTTATTTAATGGCTGTACGAGCATATTATGTCTGTATTGTGCAATATTGTGTCTGTATTTAAAAATTATCTGCAGTCTAAATAGTACGAAAATACTAAATGAAAATGACCTTTACTAACCCAAAAATATTTGTGTATTTTCGTATTGTTAGATTACACAACGATTACATACATACCGCGATAACCAAACATTCCTTTCCAGCTTTTTCTTTAACTGTTCGAATTCTAAGATTTCTCAGTCTCGAAAGGTCATACTTTACTGGCCATACCATATTGTTCGTATATACAAAGTGTATTACAGTACAGTCTACCATTCAGCTAGGGTAGGGTGTGTTAAAAATAGAGTGGACCGGACATTGAACCGGTGGCTCCGGACATCGCAGTAATGAAAGTGTCCCATCGTGTTCGGTACGAGTTTTCGCGAGTGAACCAATTTCCCGCAGTTCGATATGATTCGTACCGAAACTATTTTGTCCACCTTTTGGTTTCGCTACTGCTAGAGTGTATATTTATATTTTATTTTAATATGCTTCTGCCTTGTAAATTAAAAGAGAGAAACCACATAGAGGACTGTTTTCAGCTCTTCTGTTATTAAATATTTAAAACATTTAAATATTTGTGGACAATATCACACATCATCTAGCCCAATTGAAGCTAATAAGCTTGTGCTATGGAATCGTAGACGACTGAAATACATACTGATTTTTGAATACACACATTATATACAAAGAAGACACCCAAACTCCGAAACAAACATTTGTGAATCACACAAATATTTGGACCGACCCAGGAATCGAAACCAGAACCTGCAGCACTGCAGGCGGTTACACTACCGACTACGCCACAGAGGTAGTCGCTGTTATTGTTAGTTAATCCCTTCACTCATAATAAAACACTTATCATCATAATATGATAAATGATGTGTCTTTAGAAGCTGGTTATAAGCAATGACACGTCGTCGTTACACTATTTTGAATAGGTAATACGGCGCCCTCAAATTCACACAAAGTAATGAATGAATCATGTCGGATATCAGACGGAAGGAGAACATTAAAATCATTGTGCAGTACCTTTTTAATTCAAATGTAATGTAGTTGAATGCACTGGTAGTGGATCTGGATATTTCTCTCGAAGTTTTTTAATTTTTCAGCCGCCAAAAGCTCTCCATTAATTTTATTTGACCAACGGCATAAGGGTATAGACAAGCGCTAGTCGTACCAATTGATGGGTTACACGATAGTAGATATTTAGATAATATCTCGTAGCAATAGCGTTTATTACATGCCATTTATACTTTGTTAGTTGACTACATAATTTGGCTTTGACAGTTTTAATAACGATGATTGGTCTAACCTAGCTACCTTGACCTTGCCTGCTCTAAGTACTAAAAAGAGTTAACAGTCGTTGCTTAACTTAAATAACTTACTTTATACTTGTACTAGCGGACGTCACGCGGTTTCACCCGCGTAGTTCTCGTTCCCGTGGGAATACGGGAATAATATATAGCCTATGTTCACGGCAAAGAGTGTAGCTTCCCAAGAGTGAAAGAATTTTTCAAATCGGTCCAGTAGTTCCGGAGCCTATTCGTTACAAACAAACAAACAAACAAACAAACAAAAAACAAAAAAACGAAAAAACTAATCTTTCCTCTTTATAATATTAATCAAGTAATGTAAAGTAATATTCTTCAGGAGCATCATTGCTGGCTGCTGTTAGGTTTATGCGAAAAACATTTTTGAAACAGGTTCTGTCAAGCTAAGCTAAACTGTAATTTTTTTTAGTCAGCTACTTATATGCTTCTTCGATTGGTGATTAATGATCGATTTTAACAGTTATCAAACGAGCACTGTTACATATATTTATACTGTGGTAGGGTACCATCAAAAGCAGAACCTTACTGATAAGTATCTAAATCTTCTAACTGTCCGAAGATGCTTTGATGCTGTCTTTTCTCGGAAGCCTGTCACAATAGACACTCGTAAAGAATTTTATTCCACTGATGCTATTAATGATCTATCTATTGATTAAAGAACCCTGGGCACTTAACTTGAACACCACAAGGCAAAAAGTTATAAATTGATCAGATATTTTTTTATCAAGTCTGTTAACCCATTTATAAGTACACACCTTGTGACAAACCGCGCTCATAACGTAATAATTTAGAGCCACTAACTGTGGAATAGCGGAGGAAGTTCCAAGAAACCGTTATTACATGCATATAGTACTCGTTGGATAATAAATGACTGCTGGTATTAGTCGGAGTTCTATATCATTAGTTGCGCTGTCGGCACGTGCTGTCATATCAGGTAGTGTGCAGATGTTTGTTGATGCTTTGTTCTCTCTGGGAAGGGAGACATGTGTCTTGGATCCATTCAACGCCACACGATATTGTGCAATTTATCTAAGCAATGTTCTATAGCTTTGGTTCCGTATTGTAGTAGGTACCTTTGGTAGGTACTACTGTATTTTAGCGTATCGCTTTTGCAACTATACAAAACACGTTATCAAGTAGGTTTACACCTCCAGCAGAACAAATATTTAATTCTTGGAAACTGCGATACGCTTTATAATTTTGTTCCTTGTAGAGAATGGGATGTCGGTGTTATATTAATCTTTAATTTTTTTAAATCTTTTTCCATATATAAAATTTATGATCAGTTAGCATACTAATTGCTTTTCAAAAATAATCTTAAGTTTCTGTGTTATATTGTTCATTTCCCTGACTATATTGGATAGGTACCATTATGCGTTGTCCTAGCCAAACGCGTCATAACTCGCGCGAACAAACGATACATAGCGTTGACCGCGCGCGTACATTTCACAGGAAATGTCATTACTAAACGCGAATACACGACGTGATCATTGCCAGTCCACATGAACAAGTTTGCTCGTTGCGAGCGATCAAACATATTGATCTTCAACAGGTGTCTCAATTAAAAGAAAGAAGAGAATTAACCGCATTGTATTACGACACTTCCTTGACATCAATGGAGATTGATCGTGCGATTGTACTGAGTTCGCACGCGAAGAAATTCAAACATTTCCGTCACAATGCCGACAGGACAGGACACCTCTAGAGGACATCATTGACAGCCAGATCACAGCACTTTCCTGTGGAACTTACTTTGACCACGTACAGGCGTGAAATGTTGACACGGTCTGTGACTGCAAGTTCACAGTAGGTACTGGTGACGACCTTAAATTGGTCACTTCAAATTTAAACAAGAAAATGATCTCCTCTGGATGATGCAAAAATCTATAGGCAGATACTTTCACTGGAATGCGATGCCTTTTAATAAAACTGACTTGCCCATTCAGATATTAATCTCGCTTAAATAAATTTTTGCCTTTTGTGGCATGGACACTATGTTTCTCCTTGGTTTATTGTGAAACATTATAGGTATTTAGGTACTTATGGAATTTACATCCCTAACTCTTAAGTTGTCAAGAAGCAGTAGGTAGTTTGAACAGTGTTTCCTAGTAACTTTGATAATCTAACGAAGTTGAAAACGTCAACTTGAACCATCCTCTTTGTCTGTACCTCGTGGAGTGGAAATGCGGTATCATATCGCACAGGAGATAGATATTATTTAAGGCAGATCTTCCTGGAAACATGTCTGCAAAGTTTTGAGTTCGAAAGATCTATACGCGTAGCTATCCAGACTTTCTAAGCTTTTGAATGGAAATTATAATTGCGGTCCTTTGAGCTGTCGTACTACCCTTTCTTCTTCTTTGTCGCCTATAGGACATCAGATGCAATACAAGAGACTGTTCTTATTGCTTTGCCGTTGATAATTACCCCTACAATCCGTTCGCACAGTAGGTAGGTATCTACTGAAACTGTGTACAACCCCAGTAAAGAGAGAAAATAAAACCTCGGCTGTGGCACAACTTAATGTAACGAGACAATGGTTGCGGTGAATTTCTATTATCACTGTGCTGGAAAAGCTGTTACGGCATGGATGAAAGGAACAATATCCGGTATAATAGATTGGATACCTGCCTAATCCTTCTCAATATTTTTCACGACGGATTTGTAAGTTAAATATTCTCTCCAGCGATTTTGGACAAAGTAATTATGGTTGATCGGGTAGAAAAATATCAAAACATAGGTAATCAAATAACCATATCGAAACTTCCCTTAGCGTTACAAACATTCATGGTACCCATTTTCAATCAGTTGTGTCATAATAATGTTTGTCTGTAGTTATAGAAAAGCGGAAGTAAAAACGAGGGGCTCTTTAAAAAAACAAGAAGCCGTGAGATCGTTCTCACCCGACTGCCCCTCTCTAACACGTTTATTGTGAAAGTTCAATCTGATTGACGTTGTCATTTTTGTTTTATTTCAAACTTTGAACAGATGATCCACGTGACCTAGTGACGTAGTAATGCGACAGAGTCACAGACTACAGACAAAGTATCGACATAAGCTCTATTTTATAGAGAGGGGCTCAAAAGTAAATCTAGCACTAGTAGAATGGTTGATAAAATTAAAAATCTGTTTAAATCAAAAGCTCATTAAATGTAGAGTATCAAATATAGTCATTAAACGAGCAGAACAGAAAGGTTATGAAAGCCGATCACAAAATAATGGACCTCATTACAACGTTACGAAACACAATCCCTACTTCTTCTGTAAATATTTAGATAGGAGCCGTTTTGTTAAATGTGACATACGTGGGTTCGACCCTGACCATTGTCCGCAATCACTCGCTCGGACTGTTTTATGACCTATCACATACTTGTGTTACACCCTTTACTGATTTTTCTTTTTCACAATATCTTTTTTTGAAACAGCCGTCGCTAAATCCTAACATAATCTAACAAAATATCCTCTAAATAGAAAATTCGTTGTCAATATTACAATGTCTCGTACAATAAAGCGGTGTGTCGTTGCCGTCACCCCTTGTAAATCAATATGTTATACACAAATACGCACTTACTCCTTTTGTATAGGGTTTTTCCGATCAAGAAGACATTCGAATAGGTACACGTTGTCTTCGTCAGTTCATTGACCCTAGATTTACAATTTATTTGACGACTTGTCTAATAAAATTACTTCATTTTGTAAAGCTTTTCGTATGTTCTAGGTAAGTAGGTTACAATCCTTGTTTTCGTAGAAATAGGTTCTACTTACAAGCCTGGAAATTGGAACGTAGCGACGGCCTTTGGCAGCAATGTCGGCCATTTTCTCTTACGTTCACCTTCAGTAAAAGGTTATTTTCAAAGAGGTTTCAACCAAGAATATAAAGACGTTTTACAGCTTTTGTGTAAATGTGTCTTTAATATCTTTTATGAAAATTAAATGAATATTATTTGACCAACTTTGCGAATGGTGGGTGCTGTTGGAATGACGTTAAGTAGCTTACAGACCAGCGACAATTCTTACGTATTTAAAACACAATTATCTTTCTAGCCATTTGTCGAAATCGACTTGATAAACTTCGACATTTCTGCCAGAATTGTGGCAGTGAACAATTTGATAGATCAGCCTTATTAGCGCAGTGGTAGACTACGAGACTGCCGGTCAATACTTATTTGTTTAAAATAATAAGAGAAATCTTAGCAGTGTGCTGTACTAATGTAAGCTGTGATAAGCGTAATAGGTAGATATTTTTAATGAAAATTCCGATTGAGTTTCAAATACTTAGGTACATATTGGGTCGCTTTGTTTGCATTAATGTATTCTAGATTACAAAGCGGGAAGGCGTTTTTACCTCGATGTGGGTTTTCCTCCAGGAATATCAATTGGCATAAAACAGCGCTATCCATTTTCGTTTTATCTTTTATATATGAATAGAATGAATTCAAATCCCATAGCAGATATTGCCTAATTTATGCTAAAAGCCTTTTGGATTAGATAGATATCAATACTGAACTTTTGGGACGTTTCAATGGGATTTATGGCATGTATATTTTACCTACGAAATGTTAGCGTTAGTAAATATTATGGGATTTTTTATATAGTGCCATATAGCCCAAATTCCTTGCGCTACGGGATTGAAACCACTTCTTAAAGCTAAACATACCAAGTTTCAAATTCATATACAGGTGAATTTTTGAAAAGGGCTTGGATGGACAAATCGTAAACTATAAGGAATAGCTAAAAATGCTCAAAGGAGTCACAAGCCCGATTTTGATAAAACTTAAAACCTCATCATTAGATTTTTGAAAAACCAATAATCCTAGCTGGGAATCGAACCCATTAATTCAGAAAAAAAACACACCTTTATTATTACACCATACGATAGTGTCGCTGTTAAGGATCAAATTCTGCGAAGTAATGCTGTACGGCAAATTTAAGGAAAGTTTGGAATTTAATAGAATTCATATTTCATGTACCTACCTAAATTTTGTATCATAATTTGTTTCGTTCGAAATCCCAGAATAGATCGTAACTATTCTGTGTTTTAAATTATGCTCCGAATGATTCTTTGGAGAATATTCTAAATGGAATCAATAACATTGAATGCAGTACGATCCCTCGAATCCAGCTATGTGTTGAAAACAATGGTCTACATTTTGAACAATTAATCAGTTAACGTAAGAAAAATAAATTGTATTTTGTTAAAGATGAGTACTTTACTTTAGTTTGCCGTATGTCATTACTTCCCAGAATAAGATCCTTAATAGCAACACTATCGTATGGTGTAATAATATAGGGTATGTTATTAAGCTATTGCATAGCTTCTATCGCGGGCCTTGCGTGGAGACCGAATCCAGAAATTGTGTCACGAAAACGAGTCACACTCTCGGCTACCTTCGGCCACGTTCGTGTATCTAGTCTAGCAATTCATAATTTTTTTGTTTACGTCAATTATGAACTCTGCAGTCGTTATATATTATTATTATTATGTCAAATAATCCAAAAATTGATGCTTGTACCCAGAATCGATCTTGCGCCTTCTGCGTACCGATCCGCGTCTTAACCACTCGACCAAAGTTGAATTAAGAGTGTTGGTCGAATTTAGAGTTCTTAATGTGAAATGACAATTTCGATGCTGTCAATTACATTAGTTGCTGTCAATTTACTTCGTCTAAATAAAAATTCGACTATAGGTGTATAGGTATTCATCATCTATGTACAACAGTGAACTGTACTCGTATAATTTGTGTAAAAAGTGTTTTAAATATAAATAAACAAAGTGCATTTATTAATGTAGAAAGTCACGAAAAATAGTGAAAGAAAATGAGTGAGTACTCTATATACATACATTTTATTATTATTATCACCAATGCAGTATCATTTTTTGTTTTGTTAATTTATATATAATACTGCTATAAAGATAACCAAACCCGGGAGTACGTTCCCATGGGAAGCGGGAAGAAAATTTCACGCTGACGTAGCCGCGAGCGCCATCTATCCCATACCTATGTACTTTAAACGTGTCACAACAATACCATACATGCATATTTCAAAGAATGTCTATTATTACCATAAAATTTGTAAAAATAGTTTTTAAGTAGAAAGAAGAAACCTATTGTTTTATCTTTTAACTAGCTGACCCTCGCAACTTTGTTTACGTCACACAAGGTCTATGAAATTAGAGGTATTTATTAATCATACTCATCAAGTAGCGTGTAAATCTGCCCTGTATGCTATATCAAAATAGAGCTTAATGGTTAAAACTATTCCTCAGTATAGAATTTTCCTCAGTATAAACAATTTACATACAAACACCGGCGTGTTAGAATTTTATTACATGTATCAATGTAGTAGACGTAACGTGTATAAAATGACATCAATCAAATGTCATCAATATTCTGAAAAAGAAATTAAAAATAGAGTTCACAAACTCTTTTGAAAATACATACTGTACCTACCTTAGAGGATCGTTATGAAGATAACAGGATAGTTAACAACCATCCATAGAAAATAGATGGTATAATGCTGAATACCGCAAAGAACAATCGGCGCGGCATAGAATGGGGCCTATACTGATATCCTGGAGGATATTAATGATGCCGATGTCCTGTGCCTGCTGAGGCACACACACGCCGTCATGCATGTCTGCAGGACAACGTGCAGGACAACGAGCAGGATGAGGCAGCGAATGGCTGGACTGAAATTAAAATCGACAGACGCAAGAGATGTGGTGGAGGCACTAATTCACGTACCTCGGGAGTGTCGTGTCAGAAACTGATGGAATAGAAGAGTACCCTACATCATTTCGAGTCTCGCCAAGGCCAGAATAACCTTTACACAGCTGCGCCCCGTAGGCAGTTGCGAAAATAGACACGAAGAGTGAAACTCAAAACAAAGTAAACGTTAAAACTGTACTGCTAACTGCTATACGGATGCGAGACATGGAAGGTCACTAAAGTAAAGACATTTCGCACCAGCTACCAGCTATAAGTCTTCGTCAAACGCTGCCTCCAATGGATCCTCGGTACATATGGGCCCGAGAACATCACGAACGTAAGACTATTGGAACGCTGCAGTGAGACCCCAACAGATCAAACGTCGGAAGTGTAGCTGCTGCGCTGGATTGGACACACGCTGCAAAGGGACCATGAATCACATCATACCAAGGCAAGCCTTACTGAAACTACTGGTAGGCTTTCAAAAACTGTTCGATAGTAAGTAGGTACATTTATTGATAGTGGCTATAGGCTACATAACATAATGCGAAGATTAATAGGAGTGGTGCAGCAATGAGGAATGTTTCGAAAACGGAAAACATTTAATCGTTATAAGAGTATCCGTTGCGCCTCTGCGTAAATGGTTGAAGTTACATAAAAATAATTTATTACAAAATAATTGTTCTTCTTAAAAAGTTCTAAAACAAAATTCCAAAAGCCCAAATGTCCACAGTCAAGTAGGCACTTGGTACTTTACTTTGTTGAACATAGGCCTTAAAATCTTACTTTTTACTAATATTATAAATGCGAAAGTTTGTGAGTGTGGATGTTTGTTACTCTTTCACGCTCAAACCGCTGAACGGATCGGGCTGAAATTTGGTACGGAGATACATTATAGTCTGGAATAACACATAGGCTACCTTTTATCCCGGGAATAACTTCCCGCGGTAACAAATTTTACGCAGGCGAAGCTGCGGGCATCAGCTAGTATTCTTATATAGAAATAATTATACTAGCATAGTTGGTAAAAAATGCTATGTAATAGCTTTACCGCGGCAGTCCCCGAGTGCCACACGTCTTTTTTTTTTTTCAAAATCAATCAATCCTAGCTAGGATTATTGGTTTTTCAAAAATCTAATGATGAAGTTTTAAGTTTCATCAAAATCGGGCTCGTAACTCCTTTGAGCATTTTTCGCTATTCCTTATAGTTTCAGATTTGGCCATCCAATCCCTTTTGAAAAATTCACCCTGTATAGAACACATTGATTTGATCTGTGCTTGGAAACAACCTACAGACACTTTTCCTGAGCGGGAATCGAATCCACAACCTTCGTTTTCGTAATCTGGTAGATAGTCCAACAACTAAACCAAGAGGCCAGTCTAGTCTTACTAATATTATAAATGCGAAAGTTTGTGAGTGTGGATGTTTGTTACTCTTTCACGCTCAAACCGCTGAACGGAACGGGCTGAAATTTGGTACAGAGATACATTATAGTCTGGAATAACACATAGGCTACCTTTTATCCCGGGAATAACTTCCCGCGGGAACAAATTTTACGCGGGCGAAGCTGCGGGCATCAGCTAGTTATATATATAATAATCTATTATCTTTATTTGGAGTGATTAAACGGTCGTTTTTCATTTCCCCTACTGAGTAACTTTAGACCAGATCCCGAGGATTATATTTAACGGATAATCTAAGCTGCCCTAACCCCTACAGCCCTACATAAAGCTTACCTATCGTGTTACAGAGGTCAAGTACCTGTGCAGTAGGTATTTAAGTTATAATGTCCGCTACGCAGTAAAATCTGGAAAATTTGACTTTTAAAGAGGATTGTTATAGTGTTTGTAATCGCTGCATAACCTCTTTCACTTGTATTGTATTGCAATTTTTACCCTACAGCGAAATTACCCGCTTTTTTTGACGTGAGGAAATTCTACATGGATGCGATGCCGGACTACTACCGACTAAAGACCACACGTATCTTACCTAATGTAACCTACGGTTAGGAGGCCCGGGTAAATCCCACGGAAAGGAGACCCATTGAAACTCTACACAACTACACTGAACCATTACTTAACACCAATTACTTACCTAATTCTGACTATTATAATATATTGCGCCCTTTATCAAAGTAGGTAAACATTTAATAGAATCATTGAGCTATTAACATGTCAATTTACACATTATATCCTCATAAATTACAAAATTAAGGCCCTCACTGTGGCGCTGACGGACGATACAAAGAAAGGATTTCCACACAGTTTTCAGACTTCGACTTATCTGTAATTGATGGAGATGTTTACGAAGAAGATTTCAATATGAACTGATGAAACCGCGGGCGAGACGGCTCTATTTATTGAATGTGTCAGCTTTTAACATAAAGCTTTTATGTTCCCAACTTATACATTGACTACGAAGGTTCAAACAATTATTTTTTGAACTAGCTGCTGCCCGCGACTTCGTACGCGTGAAAATTATGTAATAATGCCAATTTAATTGCTCTCTGCTTAGCCCCTAGGATATGTAGCTTGATAATATAATAGCCTATTTGAAGACCCTACCCCTAGTTAATATTAGTGCAAAATTTGAATCAAATATATTGAGTACTTTTCGAGATACTTCCGGGCAACGCAAAGCAAACAGAAAACACACAAAAAATTTTCTAACTATATTTTCGACTTCGGTATCTTATGTTGAACACACAGCGAGTTTTTAAGCTATTGCATAGCTTCTATCGCGGGCCTTGCGTGGAGACCGAATCCAGAAATTCTGTCACGAAAACGAATCACACTTTTGGCTACCTTCGGCCAGGTTCGTGTATCTTTCAAACAATGTAGTAAACAAACAGATTGGATCTCGACTCTCCATAATTACTTACATTTAAATATCAATCCTGATCATATTCGTTTTAAGGAACCATAGTTAGATTTATGCGGCCATTTCGACACTAATTTACCTTTAGAATATAGAATAATTTCAGGAAAAATACTTCGATGATAAAAACCTGTCATTCTTGCTTGTCATTAAATTATTTTTTCTGTCTTGTTTGTCTTTGGCATAGTGTTGTTTAACGGTTGTACTCGCTTATTGATTATGAAAAGAGGTTTAATCATAATCAGTTTGACAACAATTAGTTTAATAGTGTAATAAATATATTAAATTTATTCAATAAAATATTAGACAAATCTATACATATAATAAAATGATAGAAAAGTCAAAACTGTACATTGGAAATATTTAAAAAAAAATACTCGCTGGGTGTTCAACATAAGATACCGAAGCCGAAAATATAGTTAGATTTTTTTTTGTCTGTTTGTCTGTTTGTCGGTTTGTCTGTTTGTCTGTTTGCTTTGCTTTGTCCGGAAGGATCTCGAAAAGTACTCAATGGATTTGATTCAAATTTTGTACAAATATTAGCTAGGAGTAGGGTCTTAAAATAGGCTATATATTATCACGCTACATATCCTAGAGGCTAAGCAGAGAGCAATCAAATTGGCATTATAACACAATTTTCACGCGTACGAAGTTGCGCGGGTCAGCTAGTTTTAAAATAAATTAATAACTATTTACAATATGAATAAATAAAACTAAACTAAATCTAAATAGGGCCCCCGTGGCATTGTGCCCAAAAGACTGGCAGCATTCCCCCTTTTAACGGCGATGCCTATTCGTTGGGAGAAATAACTGCCAGCCCTTAGGTCACCAGTTGACTCTACAAGACGCTTCTTCAAAATTTTAAAAAAAATATGTGCGTTGGGACCCCATGGACCTAGGGTCTCGACACCGACTGGAATAAAATTGTACGACGAGCATATTTTGGGGGAGAACACTGATATCTGCAACACAGTTTGTACTAGCGCAGGCATCAGGGAATTCCAATTTCATGAAGATATACAATTAATGGCAATATAGAATTTATCTATTTATTTATACATATTATACTTAGAAAACATCAAATCTTCGAAACAAACATTGGTAGATCCCACGATTTTTTGGCCTGCCCGGGAATCGAACCCAGGACCCCAGCGCGACAGTCAGTTATATTACCGAATGCCACCGAGGCAGACAAATAAGAATCTGGAGGGTACAGATATTGTTCTTCTCCTACATCCAAATTTCCTCCGATGAGGAATTCGATTCGTCAATCCTATCCTGGTTATCCGTAACTGTTGTACGTTAGGATTGAAGAATCGAGGATGGGTACCTCTGAAGAAAGCCAATAACACCAGGATATTTTATAATTATTTTAAAGTTTTTAGGTATATTCAACAAAAAAAACAAGCCTTGCCGTGTACCTGCGATACGTCTCGATGGCGCAGTTCTGAAAAGTGTTGCAGAATTTAAGCAGACTTTTGGGTCTTTTGGGACTTTTGGGAGATTTTGGGACTTTTGGGAGTTTTGGGTCTTTTGGGACTTTTGAGTCTTTTGGGACTTTTGGGACTTTTGGGACTTTTTGGACTTTTGGTACTTTTGGGTCTTTTGGGACTTTTGGGTCTTTTGGGACTTTTGGGACTTTTGGGACTTGGGACTTTTGGAACTTTTGGGACTATGTATGTATTTGTATTTGTATTTAAAAAGTCCAAAAGTCCAAAAAACCAAAGTCCAAAAGTCCAAAGTAAAAAAGTACAAAAGTACAAAGTACAAAAGTCCAAAAGTCCAAAAGTTCAAAAGTCCAAAAGTACAAAAGTACAAAAGCACAAAAGTCCAAAAGTCCAAAAGTCCAAAAGTCCAAAAGTCCAAAAGTCCAAAAGTCCAAAAGTCCAAAAGTCCAAAAGTCCAAAAGTCCAAAAGTCCAAAAGTCCAAAAGTCCAAAAGTCCAAAAGTCCAAAAGTCCAAAAGTCCAAAAGTCCAAAAGTCCAAAAGTCCAAAAGTCCAAAAGTCCAAAAGTCCAAAAGTCCAAAAGTCCAAAAGTCCAAAAGTCCAAAAGTCCAAAAGTCCAAAAGTCCAAAAGTCCAAAAGTCCTAAAGTCCTAAAGTCCAAAAGTCCAATAGTCCAATAGTCCAAAAGTCCAATAGTCCAAAAGTCCAAAAGACCAACAGTCCAACAGTCCAAAAGTCCAACAGTCCAACAGTCCAACAGTCCAAAAGTCCAAAAGCCCAAATGTCGACAGTCAAGTAGGTACTTTGGTACTTTACTTTGTTGAACATAGGCCTTAAAATCTTACTTATATATATCTTACTTCTTACTTCTTACTAATATTATAAATGCGAAAGTTTGTGAGTGTGGATGTTTGTTACTCTTTCACGCTCGAACCGCTGAACGGATCGGGCTGAAATTTGGTACAGAGATACATTATAGTCTGGAATAACACATAGGCTACCTTTAATCCCGGGAATAACATCCCGCGGGAACAAATTTTAAGCGGGCGAAGCTGCGGGCATCAGCTAGTAATATTATAAATGCGAAAGTTTGTGAGTGTGGATGTTTGTTACTCTTTCACGCTCAAACCGCTGAACGGATCAGGCTGAAATTTGGTACAGAGATACATTATAGTCTGGAATAACACATAGGCTACCTTTTATCCCGGGAATAACTTCCCGCGGGAACAAATTTTACGCGGGCGAAGCTGCGGGCATCAGCTAGTATTCTTATATAGAAATAATTATACTAGCCTAGTTGGTAAAAAATGCTATGTAATAGCTTTACCGCGGCAGTCCCTGAGTGCCACACGTCTTTTTTTTAATGTACAGTTTTTTCTATCATTTTATTATATGTGTTGGCATATTTACATACACATTACATACCCTCTCATGAAAGTATTATTCGACGCTTTTGAAAGCAGCTGAGCCTTAAAATGTGGCTAATGAAGCCCTATAAAGCAGTTTTAATTGCCATTATAACTGGGCCCGTATTCCACACTGGCGCCCTCAAATGACCCATCAAATTGACCGGCTCACGCGATGCTTTACTTATTTGTAGACATTACTAATAACAATGACTTTTTACTAATTACTAATCCGTAACTCAATAATAAACGAACGCGGCAGCTAGTCAGTTTTGATAAGCGGCGATTTAGAATTTATTTTTAAAGTAGATGGCATGTTTTCGAATCGATTGTTGTAACATAATATAAACTACTAGCTGGCGTCACGCGATTCTACCCGCGTAGTTCCCGTTCCCGAGGGAATACGGGAATAAAATATAGCCTATGTTCACCGCAAAGAGTGTAGCTTCCCAACAGTGAAAGAATTTTTCAAATCGGTCCAGTAGTTCCGGAGCCTATTCGTTACAAACAAACAAACAAACAAACAAAGAAACAAATCTTTCCTCTTTATAATATTATATAGTATAGATTTAGGCCCCAATGTACCTCAGAGGTGCACCGTATAGAACACTTGGGTGAGCGATTGGCACAATATACAGATGATTGGGTGTGCGATTGGAACAATATGTATACAAATTCGATCTGTATATTGTGCGATTGGTGATATCGCGTAGACTTAGCAAAATGCCTCTTCAGGCACAGGATAACACATTAATCCGATATCCGGGAAGTGATGGTATATTCTCTGAATTTCTTTTTATCGGTTGCTACGTCATTGTCCGTGTCTATCATCTAATTTCAATTTAATAGCCTTTTTTTTGTGTTACTGTTTCGGAAAATTGACTTTCCCGTTTTCTATGAGATTTTCATTGGTAGTTAGTTGATGTAAGAAGAAGTAACTAGGCTAAATATACGTTTTGTCTATCAGTCACATCTGAGTCACTATCGCCACTGTCACTCGGCAGTGAATTACAGCGTCAATCCATTTTACATCCGCTATGGCATGTGCCATATTCATAATTGTAGGAAAAACGACAATGTTTTGGTTCACTGACCGTGCAATGTGCAATTTAACACTGGTTGCGACTTACTCTATAATTTTGAAACTATTAATAAAACTGAAATGTAGTTACGGTACGCAAAACCAGTGTGTGACTAAGCATTGATCCATAATTTTGTATTTTTGAAAAAAAGCTTATTCATCATTGAAAAACATACACCGGAATCCTCCTAATTAAACCAAAAATCAAATAGCAGATTCATTTCAGTTCTTACAATTTTAACGGTGGCTACTCTCACTTCTAGCACAAATTAGAGATAGTACAGATGGAAAACTCATGTATGTACTTTTTTCACACCTACCCTCTGCTACATACACTCGCGCACAAATCAGTATCGAAAATTCGATTAAGACCGCCTGACCTCGCGTCTGTGCATGAATTGTCTATGTGTGCGTAGCCTCAGCGAATTTAGTATGTAGGTTTCCATCTGCTGTACTATCTCTAATTTGTGCCTCTAGTCTCTCCCAGTGACCTTCTCTGGGTCGTCCAACTGGCAGGAGGTACGTTTGCCAACCCGCTTCTAGATATAGGCCCTCAAAATCATATGTACTACCCGTTCGCTCTAACTTTGCCGCTGGCGTAGAGGCGTATACCCGAATTGTTAATTAGACGAAGTAAATTGACAGTAGCTAATGTCACTTCGTCATAGAAAATACGCAACATTGTATGAAGAAGTGACATTAGTTGCTGTCAATTTACTTCGTGTAATTAAAAATTCGACTTTAGTATGGAGCCGAGCGGCAAAGTTAGAGCGAACGAGCAGTAATTAGTTTTTGTCGAGTCTTCGACGTTAGAGCTACCGGTCTACCTTGTCAACGCATGATATATCTATACTAGTACTTGGTTACTAATAAATTGTTTTGATTATGTGAACGTTATGACGATTCTTGTGGTGTACCTATGCACAGCAATGGCCGTCATTCGGCTGAAACGATGATGATGTGACATAATTACATGGAACCGTGTTACCCCAATTCTGTAGAGCTGAACGAGATGTCAGCTATGCGTGGTACCGGACATACTTATTAATACATTTATCGCTCAGCAAGTGGCGAAATACTAAACGTTCTCGTTAATTTTAGAACTATCAATTATTATGTTTTGGTGTTTATTAGTATGTAAAACTTCGCAGTATTTTTTATAGGCATATGATATGACCCATACAGAAGACAAGTTCATTTTCTATACAAAACAGCTTCTGTATTTGTAACAAAAAGATATCTCTCGATTGAATGGTGGCATGATCACCAATGTGAATCTTCTTTGGACTTCTATTTTACTAACGTACGATTGGCTTCCATGGGCGCCTAAATAGAGTCGTTCGGTCGCGTCTGTTCGTATTACATGAATCAGCTAATTATTGTGGTGTCTTTACGCCAGGTAAGGCTATAGCCAAATTAAACGGAAGTTCAGCCATGGACTAGTTTAATTATACACGGTTAATTTTAACCTATGTACGATTAGCCTAAAATCAACATCCTTTTAAACAGAATATTAATGTGACTGTCTAACGAAGGTTTTTCTTTTTCTTTCAGGTAAGGGTCGAGTCCATCTGTCAGATTGGATGAAGATTGATGTGAATTAGGAAAGGTAACAGAAATCGCCACTTCATTCTGAATTCGTACGAAAGTTTTGAATAACGTTGCTCATGCTACACTTAAATTACATACTCGTTTCGGGTGTGATGTTTGTGCGGAGTTGAATGTTGTTAAGTCAAATTCGATAGCAATCTACAATTTTATTTATCTTTTAATTTGACAATGTAGGCATAAAATTGTTTCATCTTCCACATAAATAAATATAAATTTCAATATTGACACTATTGGATATTTTTTACGTGTGGAAATCCCCACAGATGCTCTGCCGGATTCGAACCGACTGCAACCACATGGTCCCCTCTTATTCGTGACAGTAGGTTTCACCAAAACTGACTCCAAGAGCTCGTTTTCCTTTGAATTAGTAATATAATTTCCTCGAAAAATCGCTCATAAAGCTGCACTCAACTACTCGCGTGGTAGAGAACACGGCTTTCAGGTCATGGTCGGTCAATGGGTCTGATAAATTATGTATGATTTACCTGAATAAATAGGCACCAATAGTGGTTTAGTGAAATTTTACGTACCCGGGACATCCGACCACAATTTGTTTTTAGTTTAAAAAGGTTCAAAGTTAGATTAAGGTTTTTCCTGGTGACTATGAATTGTGAATAGGCACCTAGTCATAGCCCCGCTTGCTCTGTTTACTATTTTAATAAACATTCACGGTGCTAATCAGTATACTGACTTTTAGCATTTTCATTTAAAAGCGTTTTTGTGATTTTGAAGGCATATGAACCTGGCTCGGCTACTTTTCAAAATTATTGAATCAGAATAAGTAAATAGCCTTTGAGAATGCCGAAAGGCGAAACCGGTTAGGTATTTTAATAATAAATAATGTGGAACAGTACAAGTGAAGTTTTCAATATACTTTTCAGAAGCAGGTATCCTCATTTTGCCTGTACTCGTTTCAATAGGATTCTTGTCATCTACACGCGAGACTAATACTGGGGATATCCTTCCGAAGGCTTACCCGGGGCTTCTAATCCCAAACCGTAGGCAATAGGTAGGAACATGTTTTGGTTTGTAATCGGTAAGAGTTCGACATAGCATTCATGACATATCATACGTCTACCTGCTCCTTCGTAGAAAGAGACGTGATTAATTTACTATAGATAGTGTAGATCGTTAATAGCAAAAGTGGTTAAAATTAACGGTTTTAACATGTATGGCATTCGGTCTGCATACACATTGTTACCAACATAAATGTACTTAATATAATTTTAACTACGTACCTAGTTGTAGTTCCAACTTCCAACAATAGTTGAGATACAATTTCAAACTGAATTTATGAGGATGCATTAAATCGAGTGAATTCCCTCCCTCATTTCTGAAACATGATGTCGTTGGACGGAGGTAATTTCCAGTTAATTCACGTCGATGTGAAACTGTTGAAATATTGAAGAATAACTGTCCATTAAGTTATTATATAAATTACCTACGCTAATGGTCTCCTTATCAGAAATGACAAATCTTTCCATAATTTACGCCAGCAGGAATTATGAACATTTTTGTCCTTTTTAACGTTCGAGGGGGTTTGTCTACCCTGCGATTTGTATCATTATTAGTGTCCGACCGAAACTGGTTTTCCAGCCGAAACCGAAACCGAAACCGAACTTTCGGCCCCAGGGTCAGTTTCGGCCGAAACCGAAACCGAAACCGAAACTCTCGTGTTCATATTGAAAAAAAAAAAAAAAAAACAGCCAAGTGCGAGTCGGATTCCCGCACAGAGGGTTCCGTTACAAAAATTGGGCAGAAAAATTACGTTCGTTGTGTAGATGCTTTTTTCTGATTTCAGTAGGTATTTTTTGTTATAGCGATGTCTCTTGACATCGCCAACGCTTTCAACACCTTGCCCTGGAGCTGCGTTTGGGAGGCGCTTATTTACCATGGAATGCCTCTATACCTCCGACGAATTGTCGGGGCCTATCTTTCCGAAAGGGCCATAGCTTTCGCGAGCTGACTAGGGCAGGGTCGACGAGATGTGTCGTTCGGTGTTTCACAAGGATCGGCGTTAGGACCGCTTATGTGGAACATCGGTTACGATTGGGTGCTGCGTGGTCCGTTGCTCAGAGATGTCGGCGTAATATATTACGAGCGTAACGTGTTACGGCGACACCGTAATTACAGCTCGAGGAGCTACGCGTCGACGCGCAGCCCTAAAGGCCACCTGCGAGATCCAGCTTACATATAGGGGGCGTCAACATCGGCATCGGGCTCTCGATGACGTATTTGGGGCTCGAACTCGATAGCCGGTGGAACTTCGTATACCACTTACCCCCAAAACTGAGGGTGAGGGCATCAGCCGCACTCTCGCGGTTGGTGCCCAATATCAGGGGACCCAACGCTCCCTGCAGGAGACAGTACCTTGGGATCGTGCCGAGCATGGCCCTATACAGGGCCCCCGTATGGGCGGAAATCCTGATGGTCAGCAATGCGGCTAGATTGCTTAGCCCGCAGAAGGCGATGGCTTTCAGGGTGATAAGGAGATACCGCACGATCTCAGTTGAGGCGGCATGTCTTCTAGTCGGGACCCCTCTATGGGAGCTGAAAGCGAAGGCCTCTGCTTCATTGTTTAAATGGCGCAAAGAGGCGCAAAGAGGCGCAAAGAGGCGCTGGAGCGGGGCCATAGGCCTCTTTCTGTGAGCAAGTCATGCTCGTGAAAGAGACGGCGGGAAGGAAGCGGGAGAGAACTCTCCCACCCGAGTTCCACGGTCTGCGGCGGCGCGCCTCATACTATCAGCCTCAATGGGGTACACTACATTAATACGAAAAACTTAATTCCGAAAGTCACAATCACGAATTTTATAATTCCGAATTTCATAAGTCCGAATGATTCGAAATCCCGAAAGTCAAAAATCCGATGTTTCATAAATCCTTTTTATCGAAAGTCATAATTTTAAAATTCCGAATGTTTACAATTCCGACTGTCAGAATGCCGAATTTCAAGAAACCGAACCGTTGAATTCCGAATCATTAAAAATCCGCCATATTATAAATACGAACTCCGATTATCAAAAATCCGAAATATCATAAATACGAAGGATAAATGTCGTTTCCACCCGTTTCTGTTTCAACCCGAAAACTTATCATTAAAGACGATTATGTATGTTCCCGATTCCACCCGTTTATTTAATAAAGTATAGTCAAGTCTAACTACCGAAAATATTATTTCCAAGTGAGTGGAAGGCAAACGATAAACAAAAAAAAATAACCACGAAGGCTAAGGCGGGAGCTCCGCTCCGCTTCGCTCCCGCCTTAGCCTTCTAACCTAACCTATCCGAGTCGGGGTACTCTGAGTTGGGGTGTTAACCATTCACTTATTATGGTTAACACCTCGACTTGAATAGGTTAGGTTAGAATGCTAAGGCGAAAGCGAAGCGGACCGGAGCTCCGGCCTTAGCCATCGTGGCAATTTTTTTTGTTTTTTCGTTTGCCTTCCACTCACTGGGAAATAATATCTTCGGTAGTTAGACTTGACCGTACTTTATTAAAAAAGCTTTAACAGTGAATTTTCGGATATTTGAAATTCTGAATAATGTTTTTCGGAAAAATAACAGTCCGGTCTTTTGATTATTCGTGCTAATGAAATTAGGAAAAATAAAAATTCGTACTTATGACTTTCGGATAAATGAATATCGTCCTTTTGAATATTCGGAGCTTTGTTTCTTAGGAATTATAATCTTCGGAATTTTGAACATCGGAATATTGAAATTCGGAAAAACATATTTCGGAATTTTTGGGTGTTCCCGCCTCAATGACCGGGGGCCTGAGAACGGTGACGAGGCTGCTCACCGTCCTTACAGAAACAGGCCCTAGACGATAGCGTGACGTGAGAGATTCATGAACGCCACCCTCAATAGCGGGATAACAACTGAACAACCCCCTAAAGACACAGCCGCATCATTCCGAGGGCATACTCAGGGCTCCAAACGCGTGGTTTTAGTCGGTAGGACTCCGGCATGGACTCCCTGTATTTCCTCACGTTAAAAAAAAGCAGCAACATAAATTATGAAAATTTTATGCCTCTATCTGGCACGGTTCCAGCGATATAACCTCGTGACTAATAGACAGACGGACGGCTAGGCCTCATGTCTCTTTAATAGGGTCCCGCTTTAACCCCTCCGTGCGAGAGTTCGACTCGCTTTTGGTCGGTTATTATTTCAATAGGTGCAGCAAGTTCCACCAAGTGCCATCAATCAATGGTATAAATCTTCTCAAGTGTTCATTTTAGAAATATCTCCACCTAAAGATGAGTTTCTTTCTTTTAAGTGTCGAATTACACATAGATGCTATTGCGAACTCCTACCAACTTAAACCACACGGTGCCCTGCTACTAGCTCTTGGCCGGTTTTGGTTACATTCTAGAAGTGTATAACTAAAACTGGACAAGAGTGAGCCAGACTCGCGCACGTAGGGTTCCGTACAAGAAAAGCGGCAAAAAATCACGTAGATATGTTGTATGGGAGGCCCCCTTTAATATAATTATTTTATCTATTTGTTAATATTTGTTGCTATAGCGGCAACAGAAATCATCATCTGTAAAAAAATTAACTGTCTAACTATCACGGAGCATGAGTTACAGCCTGCTGACAGACAGACAGACGACCAACGAAATCAACGGAACCGACAACAAAGGGGTAGGGTTATGTAATGTCCTAGATCTTAAGGATTCCGTAACGGTAACCAAAAGTAAAAACGGGACCCTAAAAAGGTGGTCTAAGACATAACACAGGGGTAACTGTCTAATACTTCTCAATGATTGTAATTGCTTGTGGTTTGAATAAAGTTGTATTATTATTATAACTATTGATTAGAAGTTCTTTGTAAATCTCTGAATCTTCGGTTGGTAACATATTAACTGGTTGAGCTGAACCCCACAAGCAGAGCGAGGCACTCAAAATTCATTAACACGTGAGTTTCGGCCCGGCCGAAAGTTTCGGCCCATTTTGGCCGAAACCGAAACTGCGGCCGAAACTCGATTTTTTGGCCGAAACTGGCCGAAACCGAAACCGAAACCGAAACTTCGGTCGGTCACTAATCATTATCATTTGAGTGCTTGTCCCGGTTGCATTCGCAGACCTTCATTAGGAAGCCGATTTTCTTACTCTTTTTACACCTCCTTCACTGTTCTTAAAATGAGACTTTTTTTACGTGAGGGAAAATCCCATGGATTGGCATATTATGCCGGACTCTTACCGACTAAAAAACCTCACGTATCCCGCCTAAAAGCCTACGTTTAGGAGCCCCGGGTAAGCCCTCAGAAGGATAAGTGTTTTGCAAATCCCTGAAAAAATATATTGGGCCACAAACTTACCCGCCTTCTACGATCTGGATCTGCGTCAGCGCCTGTGGTCGCTGTGAAGGGTCCAGCAGGATCCTTATAAATAATAAGACTTACAATACAACGTAGGGATACCAGTAAAGTAGCAGAATTAATATATGTATATGTTCCATTTTCATCAAGTTACGAGCTATGCTGAATCATTGGGAAAACTATATTTATTTAATGCGTGTAATGTATTTACCTTTTGGTGTTACGGTTAACGGTAGTTAGGCCTGGCGAGTGGCGACCATGCGTGTCCTCATTGCTAAAAGGTGTTACATGACAAAATGCTTTTGTACTTAGCCATGTCAGTATCAAATTATATTGTGAATAACTAAGCAGCACACCTGTTTCCGTGTGTTGTGGCAATTTCGAAAAGGCCAAGTCCAGCAGTGGACAGCCTTAGACTGATTTTTTTATTGACTCCTGGTCCTATTCATATCTCTACCTATTATAAAATTGTAAAAATAGCTGTGACGGTACATACAAGATAAATTTAAAAAAAATAACTGTAGTCGACTAATTTAGGGCTTCTGAGTCCAAATCTACAATTTTTTTCTTCGTGTCTGTTTGTTTATTTGTTCGGGGTTGGAGCAAAATTCAGTAGCTTGATCATAATTGTACTATTATGATATTGTAGGTATTTTTTAACTTGAATATTGCTGTATGTTTCATCAAAATCGGTTCAGTGGAAATGATAATACAGCTTGTCCAATATTTTACTAGAAGTCCAATGCATTGGACAGGTCAAAGTCGATTGGTTAATAGTTAAAATAGCGAACGAAGTCGCGGGCAAAAGCTAGAAGTGTTAATAAAATTTACATACCATTAACGATTGGACTGTGCACTCTCAAAACTGTCGACGATTATGTATGTAAGAGAAGAGAACCGATCTTGTGTCATTTAAATTAGTTGCAAAAAAAAAAATGCAATTTTTCTTTCGTTTACAGACGTAAAAGAGATGTCAATTCCATTTCGCCAAAGAAAGCAGATTAAATCCTCAATCAATTTCTCGTTTTTGATGGTAAAGATAAGAAGTCCATCGTCGTTGGTATGACAACTGCTGAGTGACTTGTGCAACCCTCTCGCGACATCAGAAAACTATTAAAAATTTAGATGTATTGCATTGACTTAAAAGTTTTAGTCCAACAATTCTATTTTGTAATTAATACCGATCACGAAACTAAAATTTGCCTTATGGTCCACTCCACTTATGTCATTTTTTAAACAATAATTATTAATTTATGAATTTTTTTAGCACAAAGAACTAGGGTTAGCAGGACGCGGGATTACACTACACACCGTATTACTGTAAAGATTTACTGTAAATATATTCAGATTTGTTGGTAAAGTTAAATGACAGAGAACAGTAATCTGCCAATCAAGCAGTAAAGTTACTTAATACAGAACATGTCTAAGCTTTTATACAATTTATGTTTAATTTTTTTTTTTAATATACACCCTGTTTGCCAATTTAGCATAATTTGTTCACGGTATTTACAACAGAATATTGATTCGTATGCCACATTTTGTAGGGGTTTTAATTAAAGGTACTTATTGGAAATGTTATTATTTTCAATTATAATATTTCTGTATAATTTTGTAATTGCCTAAAAGAGGACTGCCCTAATGAGACTAAATCATATTAATATAAATAAATGGTTTTAAAAACCCTAGAAAAATACGCTTTTATAATGCACGAAAAAACCCAAAAATAAATTATGGATCGTTCAAGTTGCCTCTATTTCTGGGCTGAAGTGTAAACTATGTGCTTTTAGTTATAATATTTGATTATAAAAACGTGGGGCGCTGGAACAGGAAAAACTTTCCTGGCGGAAGCTGCATGATGTCTTGTCAGATTAAGGCTAAGGTCACATTTATAAAAGCGTGTTTTTCTCGTGTTTTTAAACTATTAATTTACACTGTCACGCTTTTATATATCTATTGTGACTTTTACTATTATTAATATCATTTTAAATTTCGGAAATGTATTAACGATGATAGGCTTTAATTGTAATACATAACATACTTACTTGAAAAGTAAAGTAGTTAATCACGCCTACGCATTTTCAACACCCACTTTTGCCAGTTTTTCGTGACGCCCGCGTAATAGGAGCAAACCTATTACCGTTACGAATCTCTATTAGATAATTCATTGGTAGGTCCTTAAAGTTTCGGCATTCCGAGATATTTAGTACAATATGTAGTGATCACGTAATAGGAATACAAACGCATATATCCCCAAGCGGGTTTTTAACGGTAACCAAAGATATCTCGTTCTCGAACAAGAACTCTACATTTTGCCACTGTTAACGTATTCCCTTCATGTATCTACTTAATTGCCTGAAAGAAAAGGCGTTCCCTTTGGCAGCATAAACGTTATGCTCTTGTGCGACCTCATGCAGCTTTCGTCAGGATTTTTATTATAAAAGGATTAGTGTTAATAGGAATATGCTTACAAAAAAGTCTTTCTTGTTCTAGCACCCCACGCTTTTATAATCAAATATTATAACTAAAAGCACATAGTTTACACTTCAGCCCAGAAATAGAGGCAACTTGAACGATCCATAATTTATTTTTGGGTTTTTTCGTGCATTATAAAAGCGTATTTTTCTAGGGTTTTTAAAACCATTTATTTATTTTATACTTTTTAGTCACAACATTTATACCTTAACTGGATGTGCCCTGCGGCTTCATCCGCGTAGAAGTCGTTATCGCATAAAATTATTACCCTACTTTCGCGCAGTCAGTTAAAAAGTAACCTATGTCCTTCTCTTAAACTCAAACTATTTTTATAACAAATTTCATCAAAATCGGTTTAGTGGTTTAGGCATGAAAACGTAACAGACAGACAAGACAGAGTTACTTTCGCATTTATAATATTAGTAGAGATTTCTGTATTACATGGTGTTTTGTCTGAGTTCGACTAATGTGAAAATATTTCATTATTACTCTAATACATATACATTTTCTGCAGGTACCTATGTCAATATTTACACTCAATATTATCTTCAATATATAACAGGTTTGTTATAACCTTAAACCCTAATCGTGGTCTAAGCTCATTACACGACTTTTCTAACAAATCCAAACACAGCTATGATACGATGTTCAATCATGATTGAAGTTACAGTTCATATCTTACGACTCCATCATCAGATCAGTTTGACAGCACCATATTATTATATTGTTATCAGAACTACAAACATCTGCCAATTTTCATGACGCTACGATTCTTGGATCTTCCAAGGATCGTAGCGGCTTAAATTAGTTACCTGAGATTCCATTGCATAGTTTTACAAGTCAATTAAAAAAAGGTTTGTTATAACCTTGAAACCTAAGCCTGGTCAAAGTTCATTACAAGACTTTTCTGACGAATCCAAAAACAGATATAATACGATATTCCATCATGAAGTTCCAGTGCATATCTTCCGGCTCCATCATCAGATCAGTTCGACAGTACCATATTATTGTATTGTCATCAGAAATACATACAGCTGCCAATTTTCATGACGCTACGATCCTTGGAAGCTTGTTAAATTAGCTACCTTAGATTCCACTTTTTCCATCGAAGTTTCAGTGCCTATCTTCCGGCTCCATCATCATATCAGTTTGACAGTACCATATTATTGTATTGTCGTCAGAACTACATACAGCTGCCAATTTTCATGACCCTACGATCCTTGGAAGCTGGTTAAATTAGCTAACTTAGATTCCTCTTGTTTTCTGTGCATATCTTCCGACTCCATCATCATGTCAGTTTGACAGTACCATATTATTGTATTGTCATCAGAACTACATACATCTGCCAATTTTCATGACGCTACAATCCTTGGAAGATGGTTAAATTAGTATCCTTAGATTCCACTTTTTCCATCGAAGTTTCAGTGCCTATCTTTCGGCTCCATCATCATATCAGTTTGACAGTACTATATTATTGTATTGTCATCAGAACTACATACAACTGCCAATTTTCATGACCCTATGATCCTTGGAAGCTGGTTAAATTAGCTACCTTAGATTCCACTGGTTTTCTGGGCCTATCTTCCGGCTCCATCATCATATCAGTTTGATAGTACCATATTATTGTATTGTCATCAGAACTACATACATCTGCCAATTTTCATGACGCTACGATCCTTGGAAGATGGTTAAATTAGTATCCTTAGATTCCATTACATTGTTAGTTACATACACGACGACCTAATAAAAGCTTATCTATATATATAAAAATCAATGCCACTTTTCGTTGTAATTTTATAACTCAAGCACGGGATCACCTATCCAAACCAAATGTTTAGGCTTTGTTCGGACTATTTAGTAGATGGTTTATGTGAAGTTTGAACAAAATCGGTCAAGTGGTTCTTCATTTATCACGCAAACGAAGTTGCGCGGGTCAGCTAGTTAATTATAAATGTGAAAGTTTGTTAAGATGTTTGGATGTTTAGATGTTTGAATGTTTGTTATTCCATCACGCTCTAACGGGCTGAATTTGGCATAGAGATATCTTATAGTCTGGAATAACACATATGCTACTTTTCTTCCCGGATATATGTTCCCACGGGAAGCGGGAACGGGTACCAAATTCACGCGGGCGAAGCCGCGAGCATCATCTAGTCTTCAGATAAAATTAAAACTTAAAATAAGTTATATTTAGCAAGCTTAGCTTAGTTCTTCCAAATAAACTCCACAGAGTGCGTAATCGAACATGTTCCCAAAAGTCAACTTTGTTTTATAGGCTCACAAGCCGTCTCATATATCAGGGCAATGAATCCCTATATAGGTCATTACAGGACTTAATGAGGTCATCACACTTATCGTGCTCTCTAAGGGACGAATTATTTAATGGTTTCCGTGGACTTTCCTAATCAGTGACAGTTGCCTTATCGCCGTTGTCAATCGTAATTGTATTACCTTCAATCTTTCGACCTTACATACTGTGATTACATATTAAATTAATACACCCTTAGACTTTTAACAGTTTCCACAAGCAAAATTTAAGTTATTTTTAGGAAATTTGCTGTGAAATTAGTCACCGAACAAAAATAATTTTAAATTAGAACTTAACGCAATGTATCTAAAGTAGATAAATGGTCTAAGATCTAAAACGATGTACCTACGTCTCTTCGTCGAACATCAGCTTGAACAGTGCTTTGGAATTGTCAGAGCGAAATGCTCAATAGGCAACTAATTTTAGGCTACACCGGCTATTTGAAAATGCTCTATTTGTGGAAGAATATTAGATCTAATAGGAAAATTATAGACTGCTAGCTGACGCTCACTGCTTCGCCCGCGTCAAGTTTTGTTCCCGTTTTCGCTTCCCGTGGGAACTTGTTCTTGGGATAAAAAAGTGCCGAATTTCAGCCAGATCCGTTCAGCCGTTAGAGCGTGAAAGAGTAACAAACATCCACACATTCACAGTCACAAACTTTTGCATCCTACGAATCCAACTTCCTACTTACTACTAATTATTATCATTATAAATGTGAAAGTTGGTGAAGATGTTTGGATGTTTGTTACTCAATCACGCTCTAATGGCTGAACGGATTGGGCTGATATTTGGTACAGAGATAGCTTAAAGTCTGGAATAACACATAGGCTACTTTTCATGGAAAAAGTTCCCACGGGAAGCGGGAACGGGTACAGAATTTCACGCAAGCGAAGCCGCGAGCATCATCTAGTTTATAATATCAGTAAGATTTTCTAAAGAACCACATCACAGGTGTCAGTTGCACTTAAGTTGGTTGCAAGGTTTTGAAGCGGTCATACACGCGTATGTCACTGTTAGCTCCGGTGGTGGGGTGACGACCGAGGTTTATGGTTGGCAGTTGACTTGTTGTTCCATTTCGTACTACGTTCCCTGGCTATGAAGAATTGAGAGATGACCTCCGCGCTGCATAACTTATCTTCTCTCCAAAAGGTTCCGTTTACGAGCTTTCGCGGGTAATATAAAACGTTGAAAAAAGCTGACTTAACTATTTAAATGTACTTGTCGTAGTGCTCGCTACACAACAACGAAGCCTCATAAACATATTATTGTCAAATAGATATTCTAGACTAGACTAATATTAAGGTCTCTCTAGATCCCGCTTTTGAAAATGTAGTTTCTTCAGTTATTCACGAGATTGAAATATTTGTTTGCATGTAGGTACTTAATAGTTTTTAAGTATGTGTAGTATCTAAAATGGTCATAAATATTTACTTTATTTTATATCCAAGGTACATCAATATCAGCCGAGGATGATAAGCTACTGACCAAATCGAGGCAGTAGGATTGAAATTCGTCCTTAATCCGAAGCCCAGGCAATTTTTACTGCTTTTACGTATTTTTACTGGCGATTTAGCAGTCGCGAAGTAACGCCGATTTTGCGTTACTGATAGATATATTACGGAGATCGGTCAACTAATAATTTTAGAAAAGTAATAAAGTTGCGTGACGATTGCGTGCAGTGATAATCTTGTGGTAGATTGGTACATTAACTTCATAACACTTTTTTTCAGTTCAGATAATACGAAGCATAAGACAAAATAACGGTTTAATAAACCGTTTAAACTTACGTCTTCTACAGTTTGCACGTCTGCGGATGTAATCACCGCCCGCACTATTGATTGTCATAAGCTCATAAGTATTTCCGCAATCACCAACATCCATTTTATTGCTTTAGAAACAATGATACCACAAGCGTAGGGTTAAAAAAAACTGAATTGAACGAAAATGCTTTTCGTCACGTTGAAAGTCTCTTTAAATAGACATTGGTCAGCCACTTGACACGGCTTTTCACTTGATATGGCGTTGTGTACACTTTGCTGGACTCAAGTTGAGTTTAAATAATACCAATTCTACTCGTATTTATCAAAAATCTAGTGTAACCGTGGTGGTATTGAGAGTTAGTTGAATGACTTGAGTTGATGAAAGGTCTTAAATAGAGATGGTTTCTTTCATGTCGTGATAGTTAAAACGATTATAAAAACCATTTCCAGAGTTCTTTTTGATTGAAAGTCTCCGCAAGTCTATGGACGTTTGTTGCATTCACAGAACAAGACACAAAGAAGACAAGTAATCCTAGCTAGAGTATGGAAGCTCTGGCGATTTTTTTCATCACAATAATAAATTAATACAATTCTTCTACTACTGCTCTACATTACGCCAAATCAGTACCAATATTCACACCCTCTACCTACCTACACCCTCTAAAACGGATGTGGTTATTATGCCTTAAAGAAAACTATTTCACTAACGAACGAACGTAGACTACTGTGGAATTTTCAGTAGGTAATGAATGAAACAATTATGTTCGCGAATCAAGGTTGTCGCTACGTTAGACTGCTACGTCCAACTTATTAAAGTTTCACCGTCCCATTGTCTGGCTTGTGCAACGCTGCACTCGTATTGGATGCTATAATTGTAATACACCATTTGTGAACTCGTTCCTGCTCACACTGGAAAGTTTCTCTTTGTTAAATGAAATACATGATGAGAACATAATGTTTGGAGAAGTATAGCAATCTTAGCAAGCAAAGAAATTAGTTCGTGTTTTATATATCAAGGAGCTTTAAAGTATTGGTTGCATTGAAAAGCTCGGTATTTCAGGCTGTGTGATAGGGATAGGATAGTCATCGAAATTGTCGTTTAAATTAGATTATGTGACACTACCGACGTGAATCCGTTCCCTACAGTTTTATTATATGTATAGATTTCAGTAACGAACGACCGTAGACTACTGTGGAATTTTCAGTAGGTAATGAATGAAACAATTATGTTCGCGAATCAAGGTTGTCGCTACGTTAGACTGCTACGTCCAACTTATTAAAGTTTTACCGCCCCATTGTCTGGCTTGTGCAACGCTGCACTCGTATTGGATGCTATAATTGTAATACACCATTTGTGAACTCGTTCCTGCTCACACTGGAAAGTTTCTCTTTGTAAAATGAAATACATGATGAGAACATAATGTTCAGAGAAGTATAGCAATCTTAGCAAGCAAAGAAATTAGTTCGCGTTTTATTTATCAAGGAGCTTTAAAGTTTTGGTTGCATTGAAAAGCTTGGGATTTAAGGCTGTGTAGTCATCGAAATTGTCGTCTAAATTATATTCTGTGACACTACCGACGTGAATTCGTTCCCAGTACAATCAGGTAGAGCGATTGTCGGCAATGGTAATATAGGTTAGAAAATGAGACAATACGACAGGAGGCATTCTGAGTTATCGAGTAACTACAAACGTATCATCAGTCTCTTAATACCATGTGCTAGCATATTTCTTGAATGACATTTATTTTATGCACTAAATTATTAACAACCATTTACGTATGTATATTTTTTAGGGGGGACCTTATTTCTCTAACTAACAAAAGTAGACAATAAATGTTAAGATTGACATTACAGATGAAACCTAATTCATTTGTATATTATATTTTATCTAAATTAGACAACACAACACTCGATTGATATTCACTATTACAGCCTGCTTATAGTAAAAATACTATGAAGTCATATGAACTTCAGTTGTAGAGCAATCGTCTACGGTCACGAGGAAAACACGCTGGCGCATGGTACGCATGCGCGATACACGGAAGGCCTTGGCTTGGTATGAGGTCGCAGTTGCCACCCCACCCTAACACCTATTTCCACCTTCGCCTCGTGTTAAACCTGCGATATATCACGATCTCCGACGAGTGTCATTTCTGCTCTTTTCGCTCAACAATCGAGAAATGAAAATTGAATGTTTCATGTTGTTTTAATCCCAACTGAAAGGCATTTTAAATGAATGCTTTTAACCTGTAAATTGTCAAGTTACGTACGATAAGCTTTTTAGAGCGTTTCAGTTGCTTCTTACTTGACTAAGTCGTGTTTTCAGAAGCGGTTTTATCTTGACGTTTCAGATTATCCATGATTGGCAGCAAGCCAGGTACTTAGTATCAGGGGTTGGGTTGGGTCAGTTGTTGGATTTCGAGCTTACGTATTTACTGTCAAGTAGCGTTCCATAACATGAGATTGTTATTTTTGAACAAGTCAAGTTTTACGTAACACGAGGAAAATATTTATTACTAGTTTTATAAGACAGAATGTTTATTCAGCAGACATACGTAACATCAGATAAATCGAACAAAATAGTATTGAGTTTGCTCTGGGCCCTCCTAGTTTGGACGGTAAATAAGAAGCGGGCAACTCGTAGGTGGCACACATTCAAAACAAATAATACAGCTATACATACATCAACATACTTATAAACTTATAGAATACGTAGCTTAAGATATCTGGCATTGCTCCAAAGCTTGTCTAGCTTCCCACAATGTTTCAGACTTTTGGTAGGTACTCGGTTATTCCCTTCTGTATTCTTCAAGAGTAAGGTAAATTAATGTGATATTGTTTTTGTTTATATGAAAACTATTTGGTTTCCAAATAAAATAGAGTAACTCGCTCTTACCCGCATCAACGCTTAGCCGAAGTTGTACTAGGTACTTATTTATTATTTACTTTGCCGAAACCCTTACACTAAAACTTGAAATTTATAGGGTAAGCTAGCCTTAGCATAGGCACTCACTTATAAAGGATTATCCAAAATTCCGCTCCCAAGAGCTTAATTACCTAAATAAGCTAGTTCTTAATAATTTATAACTTTTAAAAGCTCGTAAGGCAGATGAATGTTTTTGAGTGCTTTTTACAAACAAGGCGTTTATCATCTGAATTTTTAACGTAATTTCGGTTCTGTGTGTGTCCGTTAATATATTGTATCAATAGTAAAAAATATTTGAAATTATAGCCATTTACCTATTGAGCGCTCTGTAGTGACTCAATGACTAATACAATATTTTTAAAACTAAAAATGTCACGAACTACGGATACAGCCATCACGGAAGGGAAGGAATTCGTATATTTGATCTCGATATGACTCTACCTACGGCATTTTTTATTTCAAACATCATTTTTTGGAATATAGAAATACATAGGTATCGGGACATTGACATACATACATACATACGGCCCTACCTTCTCCCCGAAGGGGTAGGCAGAGGCATATTATATGCCCACATTTCACCTTTTTAGAATTTGTCCCACGTAATAGGTGGTTAGTCCGCCCGCCGTGTTGAGATGGACAGGCGCAGATTGTGACTGCCTGCTTTTGAAAATTTTCAAGCCGCCTAAAAAGGCCTTCAACTTGGCTTAAGACTACCATTTTACTGGCAACCGGGACCAGCGGCTTAACGTGCCTTCCGAAGTACGGAAACGCTCAAATACATGTCACAAGGTGGTCACATGGACGGTCACCCATCCAAGGACTGGCCATAGTGAAAGTTTAAAGGGATTTAGTGTAAATATAAGCATTTCGTGTAAATATAGCTTGGGGGCACTGCCGTGCCCCCAAATATACACTACAGTTAGGGTTGCCATCTTTTTTTAGAAGAAATAAAGTATTATCTGATTTTAAAGGGGGTAAAAAAAGACTACATTTATTTTTATTTACAATTTTTTAATTATACTTTTAAGTACCTTTGGCAGTACACAAGAGCTTTTCACTATTTTTAACCGACTTCAAAAAAGAGGAGGTTACTCAATTCGACCGTATATAATTTTTTGTACTTTACTTTTTTTTTATGTTTGCTCCCGCAGAACTCCTTCGTTTATAGACCGATTTGAATTTTTTTCAGTTCGAAAATAGATCCTACCAAGGTGGTTCCATTTTAATGAAGTCAGGATCAGATGATGACAAACGGAAATGGAACTTTTAAAAATTGTAGGGGCATCTAGGGCGTTTGTAATTTTTTTTATTAAAGGCTTTAAAGTAGTACAACTTTATGAAGGTCTGAAGTCGATCTGATGATGGAGACGAAAGACAGGGTAATAGAGAGAATTCCCTTACGATATACATCAGTTAGGTACCTTGTGTTTGGGCTTTATTAATTTGTACTGTCGAGAACTTTACACTTAAATAGAGTCAGTCAGTCAGTCAGTCTACACGTCACTAAAAATAGTGAAAAAAAATTAACAAAAAAAAAACCGACTTCAACAAAACTAAAAATTGAAAAACTAAAATTTACTTAGCAAAAATGATAACTGATAAATCAGAATATACTAAATTCTGATTTATCAGTTATCATTAAATATAATACCTACTAAAGTCGGTGTCAATGACTATGTGAGAGATTAATAATGCCCACCTAAGCCTACATTATACTGGGCACCGATTTATGTATTATATTTAACTAGCGACCCGCCCTGGCTTCACACGGGTGCAATGCTGATACTAAATACATATAAACCTTCCTCTTCAATCACTCTATCTATTAAAAAAACCGCATCTAAATCCGTTGCGTAGTTTTAAAGATTTAAGCATACATAGGGATATAGGGACAGAGAAAGCGACTTTGTTTTATACTATGTAGTGATGATATCTGATAAATCAGAATATACTAACTTTGTGCTGAGTAAATTTTATTTTTCAATTTTTAGTTTTGTTCGAAGTCGGTTTCTTTATTGTTATTAATTTTTTAAAAAAATAATTGTATCTATCCATACCAGTCAAATCTAAATTTATGTAGATTAGGAGCTCTACTTTAATTAACTTCTGTTCCTTTCTTCGGCTACTTCACATTCATGATTGAAAAAAATCTCTGTGAATGCTGAAGTGGCGGTATCAGACAGAATATAACTAATTGAATCAGACAGAATATAAACAATTTTCTTTTTTTAATTGAATATAGCCCTCAGGACCTGTTTTCGAAACTTGTTGCCATTTTTCTGCAGTGGATTTCTGCATAAAATCAGTATAGTAGTAATCAGTCGAATTACTATACTTCACCTTGGATCTTTTTTTAAACTATAGCTTCTGAATGTAAGCTGTCTTTTCAAAAAAAAATCTAAAGCGGTTTTTAACGATATTGCTGATAAAGAAGACAACTAGTTGGCATTACTGAAATCAAACCATTTCTGTAGAGAATATAATTTATTTTGCATAAGTAAAAGTTATTGTTAATTTTATATCTATATGTATTTATTAATTTTATTTAAAACTAGCTGATGCCCGCAGCTTTGCCCGCGTAAAATTTGTTCCCGTTCCCGCTTCCCGTATTTTATCCCCTTGGGCAGTGATGGGCAAAGTACGGCTCGCGAGCCAACTCCGGCCCGCGAAAGCATTTAATCCGGCCCGCCAACGGTCCTTTGACAAAATACCTACCTATTTATGGCCTGTGATAATGATATAAGGGTCCATTAAGTAGAGCAATAAGATGAATAGATGATATAAACAGACCTTTTCAACCATGAAATTGCTGAAAAACTCAATCACAAGGGACTGTTGCAAGTTACACTCGAACTTGCATTCAAAATATGGCACATTATTTATTTACATTTTTAAGTTTTCATAATTTTTTCAATTTTTAGGGTTTCGTAGCCAAATGGCAAAAACGGAACCCTTATAGATTCGTCATGTCTGTCTGTCTGTCTGTCTGTCTGTCTGTCTGTCCGTCCGTGTGTCACAGCCATTTTGCTCCGAAACTATAAGGCCTATGCTATTGAAACTTGGTAACTAGATGTATTCTGTGAACCGCATTAAGATTCTTATATAAAACTAGAAAAAAAGTAGTAAATTTTGGGGGTCCCCATACTCAGAACTGAAACTCAATTTTTTTTTTCATCAAACCCATACGTGTGGTGTATCTATAGATAGGTCTTCAAAAATGTTATTGAGGTTCCTAACATCACTTTTTTCCAAAATAAATAGTTTGCGCAAGAGACACTTCCAAAGTGGAAAAATGTGTGTCCCCCCCCCCCTCTAACTTCTAAACTAAGAGAATGATAAATCTAAAAAAGTTATATGATGTACAGTGCCATAAAAACTACCAACGAAAATTAGTTTGAACGAGATAGAGCTGGTAGTTTTTTTTTAATACGTCATAAACCGCAATTTTCGGTTAGAAAAATCACTACCACTGCGAACGTGTTAAAACATCAATCAAAGTTACAACGAACTTTTATATTATGTTACTTGCTGCTACGAAACCCTTCATGGGCGAGTCCAACTCGCACTTGGCCGGTTTTTTTTACATAAAATTATTTATTTATTTATTTCTTTATTTAGGAAACAATAAAATTATTGCACGAAACCCCTTTTTTCTATAATTCTGGCCCTACCCTCTAAATTTCTTAATTTTTCTGGCCCTCCATTAAAAATGTTTGCCCACCACTGCCCTTGGGGGTAGAATTTGTCAAAATCCTTTCTTAGCGGATGCCTACGTCATAACATCTGCCTGCATGCCAAAATTTCAGCCCGATCCGTCCAGTGGTTTGGGCTGTGCGTTGATAGATCACTATGTCAGTCAGTCAGTCACCTTTGAGTTATATATATTTAGATAGATAGATTCAGCCTTCCTACTTTGACGTATAATTTAGTATGTTTATTTTTTTCACTTTTGAAACCTTCTAGTTTTGAAATGGCCCTGCTTTTAGCCTAGCGAGTTTTCGCTCCTTATTAAGTTTAAAAGATTCATATTTCCTGTAATTACATGAGTCTGGCTCCACGAGGATCTTGAATAATTACGCTAAACGAAAAAATATTAGGAGTAAACTTTTCAAAATCCCAGAAAAATCAAATCATGCAAAATAAAGTATTTTCGCGTACTTTTTTGTTCTCATAAAGTATAAAGTACAATTACCGGAAATAAAGTACAATACTGTATTATAAAGTACGGTTGGCGACCCTAACTACAGTATAAGTAAATAGCTACATAATCTACCTGAACAATATCGATAATATATTAATTGGTACTAAAATGAATCCAGACTACATGCACTTGTAGGTATGTATGTATTCCATGATAGTTTCAGTACCTATGAATGGACATTGTATCTATTCACACAACTAGTGTAGATATCTAGGAAAACTTGGTTGAATAGACCCATTACATACTCAAACTGTCACAAATGGCCATTTTATACGCTCTTCATGGCCATCAATTATATTATTTGCTCTTGTTGTTTTCCAAGCTGAGAGTTACCAGAAATGAAGACATACTCCTATATTATATAGCACAGAATATCACAAACACATATCAAAGTTTTTTAATTGGTTTTCCGACGAGCTATATTATACATGGGACAATTTGCCTCGGTGGCGGAGTGGTAGTGTATACGACTGCCGCGCTGAGGTCCCGAGTTCGATTCCCGGGTCGAATCAAATCTTTGTGTGAACCACAGTTCTTTGTTTCGGAGTTTGGGTGTTTTCTATGTATAATATGTATGTATTTAGAAATCTATAAGTATGTCTATCAGTTGTCTAGATCCCATAGCACAAGCTTAAATTAGCTTAATTTGGGCTAAATGACGTTGTGAGAGAATGTCTCTGTATTTATTTATTTGTGGATGGGACGTTCTGGGAGTACGACATTTCTTACAAACGGGACGTTCTGCGAATACAACGTTTCTTTTACAGACTTTTGTTGATATTGCGCAACAAATAAAAGTAAATATGTACTACTAGCTGACCCGCACAACTTCGTTTGCGTCACATAAAGACAGAGAGAGAAATGAGAGGATAATACGCAATTATATGTAACTTTAACCATTTACGCAGCGTAAGCAAGGGGAGCTCTCAAAAGAAAGACATTTTCCCTATTTTTGAAACCTTTTTCATTACCGCTTCGCTCCTATTAGTCTTAGCGTGATGTTATACAGCCTATAGTCATCGTCAATAAATAAACTATCGAACTGTAAAATATTTTTTCAAATCCAACCGATAGTCTCTGAGATCCTTGCGTTCAAACAAACAAAGCAAACTTTATAATATTATTATGGATGAAATACTTTTCCTCTTTTCTTAAGCCGTAGTTAAATAATCTAATCGAAGTCTACGGCAAATACCTATCGGCGATTTTAGTTTAGTTTTGACAGACCAATATTTATTTGTTCCCTTCGCTGTCGAAACGATGGGCAGTTGGGGTGCAGACGCCAAGGTTTTGATCAAAGAATTGGGCAGGCGGTTAATGGACAAGACGGGTGACTCCCGCTCCGGCTCGTATCTGGTGCAAAGGTTGGCCATTGCTATCCAGCGGGGCAATGCAGCCAGTGTAATGGGCACCTTTGCACCGGATACTGTTAGGTGCGGGTTAATTTATTAGTTTTAATCATAAATTGATGTGTTTTTGAATTATGTAATTTTTGACTTATATAATTAAACTAATTATGTATGAGTTATCATTTATAAAGATAATAAATTATAGAGATGCGCCGAATGTGGGTTGAACCGAATTCGAACATTCGGCCGAATATTCGGTATAAAATGTACCGAACCGAATATTCGGCCGAACTATTCGGTTCAAATTAACGCGGAAAACAGGTTAGTACAGGTCAGTCGACGAGGATTTGGATTATACTTTTAGTGGTTTGCTTAGGTCTATAGATCCTGCAAGGTGAAAAAGCGTAGATGTCGCGAGGGCCCCTAAGTAGAGAATCGTTAATAATGGTCATTGCACGCCTTTATACCGAGTCGAACGGGCAAAGCTTGGTATTAGGAGCACCAGCTCAAAAATGACAACAGCACTCCATGTGTGTGGCCGCACGCGCCGGTAGAGTAATTAGCGGGAGATGGTGAGCTGAACGGGCTCATTTTTTATTAAATGAGCTTTGTTTTCAAGCAACAAAAAGTTAAAAAATAAAAATTAGGATGAGATGTGTGAGAGAAATGAGCAGTTTATTTTCACAGAGATAGTTCAGTTGAAGTTTTGCACTGGTTATGTGCGGTCGTGTTTTCTAGCGTATTCGTGATAATGTCGTGTAACACGAAATCAAGTGAAGAAAACGTACTTGCATATTGTACCTTAAAAAAGAACAGATAAAAACGACCTCCGTAATGATTCGGACCGCTATCTAGAACTGAGACAGCTCATTACAACAATTTCTGATATTAAGTCCTTTCAAGCACCCGTGGCCCCGCGGACTCAGTGTTTTGTAAACGATCACAGCAGCAAGCAATTTTCACTGTGGCCGGTCCTTGACTAGGTAACCGTCCATGTGACCGCTTGTGACATTTTTTTGAGCATTTGAGTTTCAGAATACACGATAAGCCGTTGGTCCCGGCTGCAAGTAAAATGACAGTCGGTAAGCCAAGTTGAAGGCCTTTATATGCGGCTCGAAAAATTTCGATAGCAGGCAGTCACAACCTGCGCTTGTTCATTTCAACACGGCGATACGGCTATAACGTGGGAGAAATTGTAATAAGGTGAAAATAATGTGGGCACACAATATGCCTCTGCCTACCCCTTCGGGGATAAAGACGAGACCATATATATGTATGTAAGTCCTTTCATCTCAACCATCTGTTCGTGAAAAAACAAGGACTTAGCGAGTTTATTGTGAATTAAACAGATTCAATAATAGGTCTGCTTTGCTCGCGGTGAAAATCACGCATTTCGTACGGAAGCAACGTTGAGCACTCAGAGCTTATTGGAAGCCAGAATGGCCTTATCAACTAAATGACTACGTTACTGTGTCTCTTCAGAAATTACTGTACCATCACGTTAATTTTTATGGGAAAACCCCTATCTATTCAATAATATTAATGTTGTTAATAATATCCTTTATACTTTTGATTGTTGGCACTTGATGGAACTTGTTATACATTATGAAAACTCACTCACTTGTACTATTCCACAACTTTTATTATAATTTTAATATAACCTAACCAGTTTCGCTATTATAGCTTTCTCAAAGGTGTAAACACCCGGTATTATTAAAATTATAATAAAAGTTGTGGAATAGTAGGCAAGTGAGTGAGTTTTCATAATAGTTAATAATAATTTCAACATTCGGTAATTATTCGGCAAATAAACCGAATATTCGGCCAAATACGAACTTTTCAAAACTTGCCGAATGTACCGAATTCGAATATTCGGCCGAACAGTCGGCGATCTCTAATAAATTATATATTTTTTTTTTAGTTAAATTATATATTTTTTTATGAAACTTATGTTATGAGGTACCTATCTAAAAGGTCGAGGTCATATTCAAAATTATTTATTCTACAATTTGTTTACGAATTAGATGTATAAAGATGCCTGCTAATTACCCCACTGCCAAAGAAAGGAGGGTAATGTTTTTTTTACAGCTTCTTATTTGCAGACAAAGTGAACGTTAAAGTAAAATTTAAAAAGTCATTACTTTCGCTCTGGATTAATAAGGACAGACTGTGAGCAGCAACAGCGAAAATATATTTTCTAAGTCCGTCAAATCTCCGTTCTCTAACTAAGGGATGTATCTTTCCAATATTTATGACTTCATACTACGCTATCGTGAGGATCAAATCTTATTAAGAAGCCGCTTAGGGGTCAATGCGCTGTAATGTTTAGTTGTGTGTGAAACTAGCCGAAACTGAAGTCGCAGAATAGGATTACTGCCAACTGCGGATATATACGGAGGATTTACGAAAATCCCATGGGACAAAAAGGATATCATGTGGATACGCAAGCATTATTGAATATGTTTGATGATACGCGATGTCTGTTGCGTTTTTGTTATCCATGTTTTAGGGATTTGAGTAATTTTTAGTTGATGTTGCTATTTAACTTTGTCGAATGATTTATGAAGTGGCGGTTTCTTGTCATGTGTTTCGTACTTATGTATTGTTATTCTCATTCCAGAAGCTTACGAGGGCTTCTTAGTGAGGTTTCTTTACAGCGTTTATAATACATACTTATTAATAATCTATTTCTAATTTTAACAACTTATTAATTAGAACTTATCTTTTTTTCATGCTAACCTTAAAGTGGCTCTGAAATGTAAGTATTACTAATTAAATAAATATGTATAAATGGTCACAAATTTTAGTTGTAAGGTGCGATGGAGATCTACCTATACGTAGGATGGACCCTACCATGGGTAGGTACCTACGTGGCATAGCGCAAGAAAAATTAATCTCCACCAGATGGATCTGGTTGGGCTGGGCAGTGTCCTGCAAACATTGTCGGGTTTTCTTTTCGCGCAGGTAGGCGCAATACCTGAAGACGAAAGTCTACAACCACTACGTTCTACATTTAGAAAACTAGGAGAGATCTTACGCCCAGCAGTGGACATGAGGCTGATGTGATTATTCTTCAACATAACTGTGAATGTAATGGCGGCTGTACACACTCGTCGAGACACCCCGAGACAGGCCGAGTGCGATTGTGTACAGGGCGCACTCGTCTCGTCTCGCTCTTGTCTCGCTCTCTCGTTCTCGTCTCGCTCGCTCTCGATGGCGTGTCGGTTTTTGCGCCCGAGTCAAAGGGTCTCGTTGGCTCTCGCGAGGTAAATGAGAGCGAGCATGTACACACTCGTTCATTTAGTTGCTCGCAGAAGGTTTTAATAAACAGACGTATTTCACTACTAGCGGACGTCACGCGGTTTCACCCGCGTAGTTCCCGTTCCCGTGGGAATACGGGAATAAAATATAGCCTATGTTCACCGCAAAGAGTGTAGCTTTCCAACAGTGAAAGAATTTTTCAAATCGGTCCAGTAGTTCCGGAGCCTATTCGTTACAAACAAACAAACAAAAAAACAAATCTTTCCTCTTAATAATATTAGTATAGAAGTATAGATGTGGTATAACGAACTCGAATTATAGTTTTTGGACTGATATCAGATAGAAGCCGTTTTATGGAATTCGAAGAATGTGAAACACAAGGATAAGCAATGTGTTGATGATGCTTGGGTGCGAATTCTTGCCACTATTTAGTCTGGAGCTGCAGCGGGATCAGTTTATAACCGTATTTAAATTTAATAAACATTTTATTATAATAATAGCTCGCGGTACAAAAACAAACAGCAGCAGCAATTTCTACGTCCATTGTCGCGGGGGTCCTATGAGGCTCTGTGCTTACGAGTGTGTACAGGCATGCTCTCGTCGAGAGCCTTCTCGGACGAGGCTCTAGGCGAGAGGCTCTCGACGAGTGTGTACAGCCGCCATAAGAAATTCAGACAGTTTAATATTTTAAGGTGCGAACTATTGATTTACCGCATCTAGCGCAAGTCAAATGGGTTACTAACTGAAATTAAATCAAAATTTGTGGTAACATGCAAAGCTGTTTACGTAATTCATTTAGTACCGTGGTTTGATACATTAGTGCGCTTTTTGAATAAATAACTAAATCACTTTCCAACATGCTAAATAGTATTAAAAATGTATTAGAAGGGTTCTATAACAAGCAGAGTACCTAGGTATACATTATACATTATGTGTAACGATATTAAGTTGACTTTTAGAATTTTGTTTAACTAATTAGTATCTTACGTATTACGTATTACCTAATAACTTACGTGGTCTAGTAGCGACTGTTTTGAGACCATAAAGTTATAACCCAAACGGTTTAAAGCCAAATGGTCTAAGACACTCTATATGTGCCTTAGACCATTTGGCGGGATAGATATCTGAGTAGTATCGAACCAGCAGAGATGGAGTGTGAAGGGCTGATGATCATTATACTGATCATGGTCAGCTATCGAGGAATTTCTCTTTAGTTCGTGAGAAGATGACATGCACTAGAGAGGCTTCTGATTAGAATAGAAAGAACTACAGTTACCAATTCAGAATTTTTTACTGAATATTCAAAGATTCTTCTTCTTCTTTATTAAATAGAAAGATTAACATTTTCTTGCATGATGTTTTCAGATACGGACAACCAGCGTGTCATAATCCACGTGAAAGATGTGAACGACGAACCGCCTTACTTCATCAATCGACCGTTGCCAATGCAGACTGTTGTGCAGTTGAATGCCGCACCAAATACCCCCGTCTTCACGCTACAAGCCAGAGATCCTGACACCGACCACAATATACATTACTTCATCGTTCGAGATAGGACTGGAGGAAGATTCGAGGTTGATGAGAGATCGGGTGTGGTGAGAACCAGAGGAACTGATCCTTTTCAATTGGATATGGAATACGTACTCTATGTGAAAGCAGAGGATCAGGTAAATATATCATTTACTTACTTCTAGTTGTTTAGTTATACCACAGTATAAAGAGAAAACCTATGTTCTGTGGGCTGTGGTTCGTGTATTTATTTCGTGTAGTTCACTATCTCGAGGTCTTACCTGGCGTTAATTTGGTAGAGAAGAGTCGGTTTGATTAGTTGCTAAGAGCAATATGGTTAAGCATTTCTTTCACTATGTACATTCTACGATGCCTGTAGTAAGTATGACTGTTCTAGTAACTCATTGTCAGTTATATAGAGTCATAGCTGACCCGCGCAACTTCGTTTGCGTCACATAAGAGTGAGAAAGAGAGAGGTTTGGTATGGATATTTAAAGTGATAGAATGTTTCCCGTCGCATTTACTTCCGCTCGTCCGTTTTTTTGGTACGGAACTCATCGTGTGCTATTCCGACTCGCACTTGACCAGTTTCTATAATTGAGTTGACTGACTGCCGCTGCAGACCACGTTTACTCCCGTCGCGTCGCTCATATTTTGAAACTTATTAAGAGGGTTATTGTAATTGAACCTTAAAAGATAGGCATATGCTGTTCGAGACTTTTTTTTTATAACTTTTTAGAAGGAACAATTTTGTAATACACAATTTTTACGTAACGTTAACCATTTACGCAGCGTACGCAATAGAAGCTCTCAAAAGAAAGAAATTTCCCCCGTTCTCGAAACATTATTCATGGCTGCTCCGCTCCTAATTGTCTTAGCGCGATGTTATATAGCCATTAGCCATCCTCAATAAATGGACTATTAGACCGTAAAATAGTTTTTGAAATGCAACCTTTAGTTTCTGAGATTCTAGCACAAACAAATTCTTCAGTTTTATAATATTGTGACCGAACCTTAAAAGATAGATAAATTACATTATTGTGAGCGAACCTTATAAGATAGACATATACTGTCGCGGACTTTTTTTGAGAAACAATTTTGTAGTACACAATTTTTATGTAACTAACCATTTTCGCAGCGTTCGCCTCCAAAAAAATATTCCCCGTTTTCGAAACATTCCTGATTGCTGCTCGGCTCCTATTCGTCTTAGCGTGATGTTATATAGCCTATAGCCATCCTCAATAAACGGACTATCAAACTGTAAAAGAATTTTTGAAATCCAACCAGTAGTTCCTGAGATCCTAGCGTTCAAACAAACAAACAAACAAACAAACAAACAAACTCTTCAGCTTTATAATATTAGTATGGATTGGCTCTTGCTGTTTGTTATGTATTTCGTTTTAAAATATAAAACGTCGTATTTAACTGCTAATTATAGTGATTATTATTGAAAAAATTAAGCAATAAATTAAATACAAATGTTATCCCGGAGTAAAGTGCAAAATTCAAAAAGCTATTAGCTAATTTATTAACAGTGTCACATTGCAAAGGAACCTGTATAAACACAGGTATATATATAACAAAAATAAACAAGAAACTAAAAGTTTAACATTCATCTACGTAGGTACGGAAAATTTTCAAATTCAAATTCTGTGCATGTGACACTTAACTGTATGCTGGTAGCGCCATCTACACACTGACGTTGCATTTCGAATACATTTTCTATGGTACAAAATTTCTAATAGTGACATCTATACTTGAATTGTGATACTAATCTAATATTATTGCTAACCGTCAGAGGGAGTTGCACGGAAGTTAACACACTTAACACGCGAAAAATTCTTAATCTATGGTCAAACACCATGGAGCAAATATAATGAGTAAACACAACATAAAATTGCTGCTAGCGACATCTATAATCCGGTAATGGGTTGTTGGGATGTCCGGGAACCGGGAGTAAGTTTTGTTAGGAAACAGGCACAAGAGAACTTAACAACGCTGGTGGAGCCTCGAGCACCAAGTCACATAAATTTAGGAACCCCTGAAGCCCTTTGATGACGTAATTTTGCATACTGAAAATTCTCAATAAAGCTCAGAAGTAGGGTAGGAAGGGGTAATGGGGGTCACTTAAGCAAGAATTAGACTAGAAAAGTTAATATAAACCAAATCTTTATTGCAACCGCCTCATAACAAAATTGACTTAATTAGCTATCATTTGAGATCAGTAATCATCACAATAATAATCATCTTTGGGAAATATAAAAGTACAAAAAAAAAACTGTTTTGACTCCGATTGCACTGAGGTACGGGTAATTGCGGTCACCTTGAGGGCAATGAGGATCATACATAGTCATCAAAATAAATCGCAAACATAGCCCTTGGCAGAATCCCACCCTGTGCAATCTGCGTGGGCCCATAAACCACATGAAGTACACCTGTACCAAACTTCATTATTTCTGCCAAATTAGTTGCAGATCAAACATATATTTCTTACGTCGTCAGCATCATCTAGTTCATCATCTTGACACAAATCATCAGTACCCACGTCTGATACAGAGGTATCGTTTGATTCCTGGAGAACCTTCTTCTTTACTCTTTCGGTCCCTTTCTTCGGCACTTGCGTCTTCTTTCCTTTGCCCTTGCCCTTTCCCTTAGTTATATTTTTTCCTTTTTCCGTATTTTTTTCTTTGGGTGTGTAGGTTGTTTTCTTTTTCTTATTTTCTTTTTCTATTAGGTTTTCTTTTATTGGTGTACATGTTAAAATTGTTGCATGCTGCTTCTTGCGACTTTGTCTCGTATTGTGGGTATTAGTTTTCGTATTGTGGTACCTATGCCTTTTACATTGCGGGAAATCGTGGTCAGTAGCAGGCAATGGAGGTCACCCGATTCTCATTACCCGCAAGTATTTTATGGACAAAAATAAATATATACAAAATTTATATTAGGAACACTCGGGATTTAAGTATAAAATCATTACACTGAATGTACAAGTAAAGGCGTAAAAAAGTAACACACAGGTAGATCAATAACTATAATACTTACTGTTTATTTTGCGTCTGCGAAAATTTACAACGGCGAGCTGCAAAAACGAAACACACCTCTCACTCTCTAGGCAGTTGCCGTTCTGGCGCGTCGCGCTCGCGGCGTTAGAGAGGGGAACAAGCGGGACGGGGAGGACCGTTAACTCGCTTCTAATGGTTGTAGTTTTAGAGATATGTGGGTGACTCCCATTGCCCGCTGACTCCCATTACCCGGTCTTCCCCTAATCAAGATTAAGTATTATTATTTTTAAGAGTTTGTACACGATAATGTAATTTAATGTTAATGCGAAATAGTAAATTCGATTCTTAAAAATTACAGAATGGTCGCGTTGATGAGAGAAGATTCCAGTCTACGCCAGAAGAACGCCTTAGCATTGTCGGCGGTAAGCGGGCGCCGCAGTTCTATCTACAAAGCTACGAGGCTGAAATTGCTGAGAACCAGAAGAAAGATTCTGAGTAAGTACATACTTACTTAATGTCCGTTAGGGACTTTTGTTTCATACATACATGTCACGCTTTTATCCCCTAAGGCATAGTAGGTAGGGGAGACCTAGGAGAGTTGTGACAATTTTTAATTTTAGGGGAATATCTCGCTTCAGAAATATTCTACAGTTACGACCTATGTGAATAAATGTAGCACCATTCCTTCCCTTTCCAAAACAATCATCAAAATTAGGTAAAGTATTACAGTTTCCAAGAAAATCAACTAAAAGAAAGATTACTCCCTTCGTCACAACTCCCCTATCACCGAGGTAAGTTGTGACAGGTACCGAGGAAAGTTGTGACAGCTATTTATTTAGACTGTTTATGTCTTAAAAAATACCATTACACATATTATAAATAAATGAAACATGTTTTTTTTTTGCAAAAAGTACTATTATCATCTTTTAGCACATCAAGTACCTACCAACAAACACAACGTATAGTCTTTCCATAACAAGTAATTATATTTTATAAGTACCTAATTATGGCATCGTTTTGAGATCAATTACCTATATTATAATCAGTCAAAAATTTTAATCTATTCTGATAGGCAATTATTCAATCATAATCATATCAATCTTTACATTCTAGGCATTGCGCCCACTCCTCATTTGATCTGCTGTTTGAATAGGTTTCAGGCAAACCATGCAAAAACCATTATTTTCTGCCTCTTCTTCGTCATCACCTGTTCTCTTCTTCTTATTAGTTTTCTTGGCTCTTTTTAGGTTTCTTCTTATATTCGCTTAAGACACGCTTTATCACATTCTTCGCCTTCCTATTGGCTTCTATAGCATCTAATTCGTCCTTAGTAGGTGTATCGGAAAGCACTGAAGATTTGATTTTGCGTCCGTTCGGTTGACTGCTTTTTCTTGGCGGAGCTTTTGGCAACGGTCTAACTGATTCTGGTGAGAACACATTAGAAACAGTGGCAAGAGGACTATGGGCTGTAGACGTGGAGGCAACAGGTTCATTGGCATTATGGTTTACAGCGAATGAATTTCTAGATGGCATTATGGCATGTTCTATAGATGAACTTGGAGTAATAGATCTTGCTTCAACGTTATCAACTGTGCCGGTGTTCAGATTTGGAGCTACGGTTATTTGTGCTGGATTATCCACAATTTCTGATACTGATTGTTCTAGTTCTGGGTTGGGACGATCAGTCACTTGACTTGGCAGGAAATCGGCTCCTTCAAATATATCTAATTTCTTATCGGAAATTTCTTTTCTGACACAAGCTTTTATTGCATACTGTACTTGCAATATCTGGCCTGCCTTAGTATACTAATGTACAAACACACATACACACATGCAGACAGAGAAAAAAGTGTCGTAATAACCCAAAATGAAGAAGAATGAAGTCAAATAGGAGAGTTGTGACAGCCTGTCACAACTCTCCTAGGTGCTCAAAATTACGACTTGCACCGAATAATAATTAAAATTTAAAAAAACAAGATGCAAACAAAAAAAATAATGAACCCTTTTGAGACTTAGATAACTACACAATTTAAGAAAAAATAACACAACAATGCACATGTAATAAGATATGGAATAAATTCCATCAAAATTTTGATGAAAAACTTACTTTTCGATTTTTTTTGCACGCCGATGTTATAACTACGGAACCTCTTCGCGTGCGCCGCCGGCGGGTACTAAGTCAACTAGTGCGTCTCTAAAGCGTCAATTGAGCGTTGTAGCCAGCTCGCTCACCTTCATAGGTAGGAAGAAATCGCGTCTGTCACAACTCACCTCTGTCACAAATCTCCTAGGTCTCCCCTATAACCGTATACGCCCACATTTCACCTTATAGTTTTATGTCCCACGTAATGCCCCGTGTGGCGACGGGAAAGAGTACAAATTGTCGCCACCCCAGCTCATCCCGAGGGTGTCGTAACAGGTGACTAAGAGAATACTTTCGCATAACGATAGACGAACGAACCATTGTGGAGAGAAGGAAATGCAACTCGGTTGTTAGTAAAATGACATTCGTTAAGCCAAGTTGAAGGTTTATGGGCGGATAGAAAAATATAAAATGTGGGTCGTCACAACCTACGCCAGTTCATTTCAACACGGCAATAGGCTCATCACCTATTATGTGGGACTTTTGTTTTATGAATCTAAAAGTTGCAAAGGTAATGCCAGAGCTTTGTCATGAGTGAGTGGCTTAGGTTCTGAAATTCTTTAAGGGGCGTGTCCGCAAAAAATGCACTTAGGATTTTGGAAATATTTAAGAACTCACTTCAATTAATGACACTAAAATGGAACCTTAAATTCTTAATAGATGAGACTACATTAACTCCGTGTGCTTTTTACAAATTAATTATTTACTTTAGAAAAAAAAAACATCTCTCAAAATTACGAGTATTAAAAATCATCGAAATACTTAGCAGGAATAATCAAATTGACAAAGGTGCATTTCGATGATTTTCAGAGGATTTTTCGCAAGTAGGTAAATAATTATTTTCTAAATAGCACACGGTGCTAATGTAGTCTCATCTATTAAGAAATTAAGGTTCCATTTTAGTGTAATTTAATGAAGTGAGTTCTTGAATATTTCCGAAATCCTAAATGTATTTGTCTATGTGTATTATACGGACGCGCTCCTTAAGTACATGACATTTTACACCAAGATAATATAGAACTACACACTCAGAATCCATAAATCCGGAATTTCCTAAACTTCCAAATGTTCATAAACAGATTATAATCAAGAAAGGGCCATGAATTACCTATGTTTGCATGTTTTTATAAATGCTCTTTTTTAAGCGTAGCAAAACTAAGCGGTAAATTGAGCACGATGTTCGGTATGCGTAATGGAAGTGCGTAGGTAATCGATTAACTAAATGTTGGTAGTACCAGCTCTTCGGTTACACAATTTGTTTTCTTTTTTAATTTATTTTTTATGTTCTGTAACTGATGATGTTTTGTGAGAGGATTTACGTACGATAAGGTAGCCAAAATATTGTAACCAGCTCTCGGCTTTGACGTACGAACTCATTAGCACCCTTTTAACCCATAGGTACATGCCAGATTACTAGCGGACGTCACGCTGTTTCAACCGCGAAGCTCCCGTTCCTGTGGGAATACGGGAATTAAATATAGCCTATGTTCACCGGGGATAGTGTAGCTCCCCAACAGTGAATTAATTTTTAAATTGGTTCAGTAGTTTCGGAGCCTATTCGATGCAAACAAACGATCAAACCTTTTCTCTTTAGAATATTAATATAGATTATATTGGGTAGGGACCTAATGATATAATATATATAGCATAATATCTTACCTACTTGACAAAGCTTTGGATAACAGAATTTTTAAAATCTGTTCGTAAATTCAGGGTTTATCGATTACAAACGAACAGTTTTTTGCTCTAAGTAAATGGTTGTCATATCTTGCTTCTTTACTAATATTATAATTGTAGAAGTTTGTGAATATACAGTCTGAAACAACACATAGGCTACCTTTAACCCCGGAATAAATTCCCATGGTATGTGGCAACGGAAACAAATTCCTACGCTTGGCCGAATCGCAGGCGCCATCTAGTATTAGTATAGATTAGTTAGTATACAAATCTCGATCGACGCTAAGCTACGAGTTAAGTCATGGAAAGGTAGAAACTGTAGAAAGTAATATATTTATTTATTAAGATTTGTGTACATTCTCATACAACATCATCTAGCCCAAATGAAGCTAATATAAGCTTCTGCTATGGGATCTAGACGACTGATAGACATACTCAAATATTTCTAAACACATAGACATACATATTTTACATAGAAAACACCCAAACTTCGAAACCAACATTTGTGGATCACACAAATATTTGGACCGACCCGTTCTCTTTGCTCGAAGGAAGACTCGAAACATGCTCTCAAAATGATTTGGATAGGCGCCTCCAAAATTTATTTGTATGATTTCTACATAATTGCGAAATGCGTGCCATATTTTCTTCTTCTAATTATCAACAATATTTTCTATTTCAGCATCATATCGGTAAAAGCCAAGTCGTTCGCCGATCGTGAAATTCGCTACACTTTGAAGGCACAAGGTCAAGGCGCGGGCACGTTCAACATCGGCCCCACGTCAGGGATCGTGAAACTGGCAAAGGAACTGGACTTTGAAGATCTACGGCAGCCACACGTGTATTCGTTGGTCGTGACAGCTACGGAAGACTCTGGAGGGTTTTCGACTTCTGTCGAGGTAAGCATAACAGTTTTAGACAGTATTTTTAAACATGTAATCGCAATATTTTTATTCATGAAATTTAACCATCACAAGTGGATCTTAACTTTATGCGATCCACATAAAAGTTGGATGGTTTTATCCTGGAGTTAGTATCCCATATCTGGAAAAATAGCTAGTCATGATAATAAGAACAGAAATATACTATCTTTTTGTTGGATAATCATCTGATCATTATTCATTACTAACGGATGTCACTCGATTTCACCCGCGTAGCTCCCCTTCCCGTGCGAAGACGGAAATAAAATGTAGCCTATGTTACCAGGGAATAGTGTAGCGTGCCAACAGTGAAATAATTTTTAAAATCGGTTCTGTTGTTTCGGAGTCTATTCGATGCAAACAAACAAACAATCAAATCTTTCCTCCTTATAATATTAGTATAGATATAGAATTATAGATGGTATTGCATAGGATTTAATTACACAATTAGGGACACAGGACACCATGATGATCTCCGTTTTCTGTGAGCCATAGCTATGGCAAGGGTTCACGTTAACTTGTTCAGGGTCTGCAGTGCGAGGCGTGAAACGTAAAACGGGATTCGAACAAAATATAGGTGTCGCAAGAATTGGCTATCAAGGCTGGTTAGGTTTTGTGGTTAATTTTACTTGATTTCATGGATCTCAAAGCAGTGACCGGTTGGGTGAAGCATGCAATAGTGGCGGTACTGATATAATGTTTTTTGCAGTTTTGCCTGATCTTTCCTCATTTTCCGAAAGTCGTATATTTTATGTTACTTATGGACTCCTGATATTGTATTTGTGGATATGTAGCACCTGTCCTGGGTGTTAGAATTGTGATTATAATTTTTCCTCACATATAAGTGCCCAAATTACGGCAAATATTATATGGGACCAACTAAACTACTGGCAAAGTGTCGGTGCGTATATCACCTCTGCCCCCTCGGCGTTATAGATGCGATTTTAAGTACCTAATATGTATTTAATTTGATTCAAAGGAAACCATTTCATTTCAAAATATTGGCATTTTGAACTGAAATGTTTTTTGGAACTGTTTGGCTTTCATTCTTACCAAATCTGTCTTACAAAACAGGTTTGTTTATGATTTTCCGTTTGATTTTTTCAGCTAACGATACGTGTCACGGACGTGAATGACAATGCACCTAAATTCGAGCTACCCGACTACCAGGCGCACAATGTTGATGAAGACATTCCACTCGGCACCAGCATACTGAAAGTCAAGGCAATGGACGCTGACTCAGGGAAGAACGCTGAAATCGAGTACTTAGTTTCAGGTGATTATTTAAATAATATTATGCACTATTTTGCTTACATACAAAAATATATGTACTAGGTACGTTTAATTTTTTAGATAGTTACCTCTACCGCAATCTAGTGTTCATTTCGAATGATGTTACTAGATGGCGCTGTTATTAAGATAGCCACTGATCTGTATTAGTGGTAATAATACAGATCAGTGAAGATAGCGAATACTCGTAGTGAGGAAATGGTGATTAAATTCGCTTCGGCCGTAGTTGTTACCGACATAACTAGAAGAGCCCCGCGGTGTCACCCGCGTTGAATTATGTTATACCTACGTGCACTTTATTTGGTGTCCTAGGGAATGCATTTATGTCAGCTCAGGTGGGCGGGCAGGTGTGGACGATGTGCTGGACTCCCAGCCCCTCAAAGAGGAGGTCCTTATCCGGGGTCCTACCCACTACCCTATCCCTATACCTTAGATCATCTAACCACAGGATGCGCCTTACTTAAGCATTGTTTTCTGCCAAGCCAATAGACCATTTGGTCTTTTGGCTTTATAAAAAGCACTGTACATCAGTACATCATTTTATATGATTAAACTAGTACATTTCATTGTAGTTGACTGTACAATAAAAATTAACACACAACAGCCATTACGCGTTTGTCGATTAATACATTTTTAAATATAATGAAATTTTATATGTCTTTGTGTTTCCCCCTTCACCCGCTATGAAAACTAGCAGAATATTTCTGTATGCGGTGGTTCGCAAAGGCTAGTCCCGTGATATATGGTCTAAGCCCTGTACAGATGGATCAGAGATTTAATCACATCGATCCGGCAATGGCAAATGGGGCTCTGTTGTGTCGGGACTCGCCTTGAAGAGACTGAGTGGACTACCCCAGAACTCCTTAAGGAGTGGAAGAACCAAGCTCGCTCCTCCTCCACTGCTCTCGAGGGCCCCTTTATAAGTAGGACTGGCAGAGAGCGGCCTGATGCCCTCCCCCCACCTCGAAATACGGGGAGGGTGCTTGTCGTCATGGAACTGCTGGTGAGTGGGGTCTCCCTGCCTGACGCCCACGGTCGAAAAGCACGCCTCGTGCTTTGTTGACATCACATGCCGTGATCAAGAACACTACTCGGGTTTAGTGGGTGTATACTTCGACCAAGTAATAGTATAGACGGGTCAAAAAACATTAGTTTCGAAGACGTTAATAAAGTAAGCGCATGCGCTCACTCAGTAGTAAGCGGTGTTAATGTTCCGACGGTGAAACACGTTTGACAAAATAAAATTTTACGCAAAATGCCTTCCTGTGCGTTCCCGAAGTGTAAAAACACTAACCTAATTTCGAAAAAAGAATATATGTGTGCATTGTGCATGTAGTGTTGCTGCTGCAATATCTTTGTGTGTGAACTAGTCTCACTCTTTGAGTTCGTAATGTATGACGTGGGCCCATCTATACTATTACTTGGTCGAAGGGTATGTAGGACGGATCAGTCGGTACATAACGACGCGCGGTGAGTCCTGACACACTGTCCCAGCTACCCCTGTCGGTGGATTACGGTGCCTAAATGCATTCCCAGCTCCAACAAAAAAAAAACCCATATGTGTGGGATCGAACCCGCGATCTATGGCTTAACAGTTAAGAATACAAATACAGTGATAACGTCGTAGACGTCCACGGGCTCGTACAGTATTGATAATTTTCGATGAAGACTGGCGGGAACCTGGGCCGGGGGCCTAGTTCCAAAAATATTGCCGCTAGTTCCTGATAGTCCTCGATTGTTCACTTTTCCTATTATTAAAACATTTTTTAGGGTTCCGTTTCTCGAAAGAAAAAACGCAACCCTTATAGGATCACTTCGATGTTCGTCAGTCAGTCCGTCCGCCTGTCTGTCTGTCAAGAATTTTTATCTCGTGAACGCGTGAAATTAATACCTTCTATTGATGCTGTAAAAAAGTGAGCTTTTAAGTTAACGCGCAAAAAGTTACTGTCGCTTATATCGTCTAATAAGTGTACTTTTATAACGAAGTCATTAAAGAAACGGTCTTTAAAGTACGTGCTAAATTAAAAACTACGAAACGACATAAACAGCCGTAACTTTATTCCTTGTACCGTGAATCATACACCGTAATATATGTTATTAATTTCCACTCGATACTTATGACGCGTTCACGAGATAAAGGGTCTCGACAGAAAGACGGAAGGACAGACGGGCGGACGGATAGATGGACGTTTGGACGGACGGACGGACGGATGTAAGGAACCCTTGGTGGACGAGTCCGACTCGCACTTGTTCGGTTTTTTAGACTAAAGAATGATTTTCAATATAAGTCTATAAAATCTATGCTGACCACAATTAAGTACCAAACACCATTTTTTTGGGCGACTTTTTTTACATTGTCCATGTAATACTTTTTTAACCTAATACTAACGCAATTTATTTATTTCTTGTTAAAGATGATCACTTCTCCGTGGATTCGAATGGAATAATCACAAATAATAAGCAACTTGACGCTGACAATAACAATGCCTACTACGAGTTTGTTGTTACCGCTAAAGATAAGGGTGAACCGGCAAAAACAGGTACAGCCACAGTCAGGGTTTACACGAAGAATAAGAACGATGAGGAACCAAAGTTTTCACAGCAAGTGTATACACCCAACGTTGATGAGAATGCTGGGCCCAACACATTGGTGACTACAGTTGTTGCATCAGATAAAGACGGTGACAACGTTCGCTTCGGTTTCGTCGGTGGCGGTACGAGTTCCGGCCAATTCGTCATTGAAGAAATAACTGGTGTCATCCGGCTACACAATAAAGCAATCACACTCGATAGAGATAAATACGAACTAAATGTAACAGCTATGGACGACGGCGCTTGCTGTGTAAGGGGGGATGAGACGATACACACTTCCACTGCAGTTGTAGTCGTATTCATAACAGATGTTAACGACAATAAGCCTATATTCAAAGACTGTCCGACTTATTTTCCAAAAGTTGAAGAAGGTGCCCCTAACGGTAGTCCAGTTATAAAAGTTCACGCTACAGATGAAGATAAAGGTGTAAACGGTCAAGTAAAATATTCAATAGTACAACAACCGAATCAGAAGGGAACAAAATTCACAGTTGACGAAGAAACTGGTGAAGTTTCGACCAATAAAGTATTTGACAGAGAAGGTGACGATGGTAAATTTGTATCAGTAACCGTCAAAGCTACAGATCAAGGAGAGCCGTCTTTAGAAGGCGTCTGTTCGTTTACTGTTGAGATCACAGACGTAAACGACAACCCTCCACTATTTGACAGACAAGTAAGCAAAATAGTGACTGTATATATTAACGAATTGTATTGCGCACTAAATTGCATGTCATCACTATTAGTATGTATTTTGTTTGCATGAACCTCAGCGATCCCTAGTGATTGTCGACTATCATTGTAATGTGTCTTCCAGAAATATGTGGAGAATGTAAAGCAAGACGCCAGTATTGGCACGAATATATTGAGAGTATCTGCATCAGACGAAGATGCTGATAATAACGGCGCCATTGTATACACATTGAGCGCTCCTTATAACCCCGCCGATATAGAATATTTTGAGATCCAGCCCGAGTCGGGTTGGATCGTTCTTAAGAAGCCTCTCGACGTAAGTATTCTGTTCATTTATATAAAGACGCCGATCTCTCGGTGAGAACGAATGATAAGATTGACCGAATGAAAGGGATCAACTTTACCATAAAGTTTGGTGGATGAGTGCTACCTACAGGCCTTAGGATTCAATTGGCACCTACTTTAAGTTGATTTACATGTAAATAGTTCTAAATTACCCGCTGCTGTAAATTGCTGAGGAGAGGAGTAAATCCTGGCTGTGAGGAGTAGTTGTCCATTGAACGGCAGCGCGGGGAGCCACCGGCCCGCCGGTGTCGCCCCGCCGCCGTCGGGGGCTTGTTCTTCTTGCAGCACAATTAGTTTGAGTTGCCGTCAGCGTCGACTCCGCACTAAATCTTCGTTAAGGTTTATTTCCGCAGCACCGTCTTGCATTGACTATCTTACAGATGAATACGACTTGTGTATAATATTTATCTTATATCAGAGACAATACTGCTGTAAATATTTCACCGTTGGGACCTATGTTTAGTTCTAAAACATGTACAGTTTCCGTAACAGCACTTTTGTATATTTCGCACAAACTAGTTTCAAGGTTTATTTTATGTAATTAATCGACCGATTAATTTGAGAAGCTTACGCTTTTAACATACTTATCGATATTATATGTATTATGTACATGTTTTGTTACTAATCTCTGATTTTATTTTGCGGAGCGGTTCACTCCGGAGCGGTTCGAATCCGTTCGCACCAATTTTCGCCGTGCTGTAGACGACTACTCATGCAATATACCTACCTACTACCCTATTATTACTATCATGATAATTATGACTTTTTTCCAGGACGGCTGTGGTACATTAATTTAATTGTATGATATTAGTTAATAATTGAGATGGTCAGATTGCTCCCAAGGCAGTTTGGCCATCTGGCCAGTTGTGACATATTCCTTCTGTGAAAGGGGCAACGTTCGCGAATCCAAAATTTGTACAGTTTTACCTAACGTCCATCGTTTGTAATATATTCATTTCAATGAGTGTCGTTTCGTTGTAGTATTACGAGGTCGCTAAACCATTTATATGACAACCCGACCTTTCCGCCATGTCTTGTATGCAGAGCTGCATGCATTTGCCTGCTTTTGGTTACATTATTTTTTTGATTTTTAAGATTAGTTTAGTTCCATTACTGTAAAAAGTACCTTATTATATAATGTACAGTTTGTCTTTCTTCTTATTGTACAGACGAAACTTGTAAAATACGATAAAGATTTTTGTTACATTTATTTTCTTGCACCATCTAATATTGGCTACAACTGACAGTAAGGGATGATAATATCTACAGTAAGTGCGACAGTGCCTGAGAGTGGGAGCAGACGACGTGAGCGGGACGTATTTGTACTTAGTTAGCTATGTTAATTCTATACTTCTCATTATTTAATTTTGCTTACTGAATGTGAGACGAAGAGTGTCTGTTTTTACTTTTATAGCGCATTGTCCTTTGAAGTAAATGATATTAATTAATCAGCCAATAGCAATATGGAAGTGAAATATTGCAGTTTGTTTATTTTAACATTATTTTGATTGTTTATTAGCGATGAGTACTTATGTGTTTATATTTTAGTTGTGTTATGTTTTGTTTTCCCCGCTGACCTTTGTACCGTGTATCTGTAGCGGGACAGGTATCGACTGCGCGTGCGCGCCTCCGACCGAGGCGACCCGCCCTCCTCCGCAGACGTGGACGTTGAATTAGACGTGGTAGACAGGAACAATAAGCCCCCCATCTGGGACATGACCACGTATGGCCCCGTTCACATCAAAGAGAATGTCACAGTGGGTACCGTAGTGACCAGTGTGAAAGCCAGGTTGGTATAAGGCGCAGCGGGCCTCCGGGCTCGCCGCACCTCCACTCCTTAACACTACTAACGACGTGGTTTTGTCTGTTTCCATCCACTCTTTCCCAAATAGCGAGAAACGTACAAGTTGGAGGCTATGGCTCAAGACAAGGGCTTCCCGCCCTTGTCCAGAACCGTGGAGGTCCAGATAGACGTAGTGGATCGCGCGAACAATCCCCCCGTGTGGGACCACACGGTGTACGGCCCGATCTACATTCGAGAGAATTTGCCCGTGGGCGCCAAAGTGGTGTCCGTGAAAGCAAGGTGCGTGGGTAACTGTTCGGCACGGGCACCGCACGCAGCCCCATCACCTGCACGCAGTGTGCGACATCGCGGCGCGGCGGCTACCTCACTACATGATTGTGTGCACTGGTGCTCGCAGAGCAAACCTTTGGGCATATAACCCTATAGGCAATAAACAAATCGTTACATTCAGCTAAGCACTTTCACAAAATATAAACATCTCTAGTTTTTATTCAATTCAAGATCCAAGTCAGGACGATAACCGTTTAAGAGAAACATTCTTCTAGCTCTCATTTGCTCGATAATAAGGTTAGTTCTGATGAGTTAACTAGTGTGTCCTACTGTGGGATGGTCGCTGCGCCGCGAGCGCCTACAACTATCGTTTGCCTCTCACTTGGTGATCTGATTACGATGTTATTATCAATGTCTGTCAAATTGATTAACTATGCATTATCTTGGCACACGCGGGATGTTGTGTCGCACCAGCGTGCATTAAAAGGGCCCACTGCTTACATGGAACGGGTGACACCTGTGTTGTACGGTTTAAAAACATCTCCGTGTTTCTTTTTCTATAACGTTTTGATAGATGTTTTTAAATTGTCTGTAAGAGGTATCCAATTGGTAATTATCTGTTTATTATGAAGTCTATGTCCACTGTATTTGCATGTAGGATGAGAGACAGTGCATTATGATTACGAATCATACTTGTGTTTGACCGAACATTTACGAGATTTAAGTTCAAATAGCATGTTGAGATATTAAATGTTGTATTTAGTTCGTAGAGTTGTGGATTAATTTAGTTAAAAATATTCAAATCTTTAAATATTATCTCTTTTCCTACTAGTTCGTTCAAGAACTAGTGCTATAATGCTTTATAGTATCTATACAACATCAAATTTAGTGGAAACGAGTAACGATAATTTGTTGTTAACTATCGTAGCTGATGGATAATTCAGGTTGAAAGGGTTAGAATAGTATGGATTAACAACATTTCAGTCTGGACATACTTCAGATATCATTCACTGATTTTTCCAGATCTCCCTTTCTAGAGAACCGACGTGTTCGAACCTTCTCAGTACTCTGTTAATATTATCTTGTTTTTATGTAGCTCCAAGTACACTAAATCCACCTTTAATGTATGATTCCGAACTCGGCAGCAAGCAGCACTGCTACCGCTGCAGTGCTGCGATAGCACCACTGGTCCCCATACATTTTGCATTGATTTATATTAGAATACATTTCGAACTCGGCAACAATGTCGCGGTTGCAATGCAGCGGCAGCACTGTTGCGCGGCACTGACGCCTTGCCGCCGCGACAGACCTGGGCGCCGATTCTCGACCACACGACGTGAATGCGTGGACGCAAATTTACGGGTGAAACGTCGTCCGTCTCATGTTCACCGTTCCTAAATATGAGACAGGCGACATGAGGCGACGCGTCACCTGCCGATTTCTGTCCACGCATTCATGTCGTGTGAAGCGAGAATCGGTGCCCAGTAGTGACTTCCCTGCCGCAACTGTAGTAGTAGGTAGGTACGTAATTAATACTCTGATTCACAAGAGAAACAATTACTTAGCTTGATGGCTTTATATCCATATCCATTATTATACCATTGGGGTAGAGGTAATAAAAATTATCGATAAAATTTAATTCAACATAGTTATATGGAAGATTAACACCACGAGCAGCGTAACACTGCTGCCTTTATCGGAATCCGCATTGCCGCAGTACTGCGTGCTGCCGAGTTCGGAATCATACTTTCAGTCTGCTTCTCGTCTTTTCTTAAGACCTTTCAGTAAACAGTGACTCTTTTATGGTTTCAACCTCAGTATCACTTCTTAAACCTTTCTGGCCAGATCCAGACATATCCCAACGCCGCAGTTTCTTCTCTCTTGTTGTACAGCTCTGTCTGGTTACCAGTAGATTTGTTATCATGCGTCCTTTATAATTTTTATTTACATAGCGTACAATACTCAAAATATCTACAAAATCGGCATTCAAGAAAAAATCATTAAATCTAACATTGTTTGAGCATCACGGATTTTCGCTTAGAGGTTGAAATTTGATAGGCGAAATGTTTTTTGCATTAGTCTAAGATTGACTGATACAAAATTTTCACACAGCATTCAATTTATTTGTCTTAAGATTCTATGTTTATGCTTAAAATAAATTCAAAACCCTGTGTTGAGTCCCTAGGATTTGTCCGACATACCTATTGTGGGAATTTGGAACTCTCTAAGCATCAGCAACATATCTCAGTAAAACAAAGCATTCTCCCTGAGTAATAAAGTCGATAGTTAGAAACAGAACAGTCCACATTTTTCAAAAATAGATATTGGACAATGGTAATCAATAATAGCGAAATGTAGAATGCAGCCATGCCAGTCACGCCGTAAGTAGTAACGAAATGGTAATGAGTCTTTCCGATACAATTTTACTAACGCTGCCTAGTAACATTTTATAACTGTGTCACTGTACCCGGACACATTACCCAACATTGTGGCGGTGCTTGGCGAAAGACTGCTTAGCTGTGGCTAAGCTGTGGGCGTGATTCCACTGAGATAATATTGAATGAACATCTTAGACTTTATGCGAAACAGACCTCGATTATTCAATTACTGCTCGTGATGTCTCTATGTTCTATGTGTAATCTGCAGGCTCATGGCCACCTTAGATGCTTACGGTTTTCCCAAACGCCTACAGTATGGGATTCGTAGGGGTCTTCGAGGGTTTTTACAAGTGTTGCAAACGTCCATAGGCTACGGTAACCAACAGTACATCTATTGTTGGCGGTATGCTTGTCTGCCACCTTAGTGGTATAAAAAATAGCGAGATAAAAATGGGCACCACGTCAAATTCAAAGAAATTTCTCTCTGGAGATCTCTTTGGATGCGTTAATCGTCAAAGATTTCAAGGATATATCAGAGAGATTTTCTGTATATTGGTTCAATTTTATTCACTAGTTCTATGACACCATTTCCGTTCCCATACTCCACGTTGCGAAGGAACATGCAGAGTTTCGACATGACTTCAGTACCATTGACCACAGCCATATCGATTGGAGGATTGTATAGAAGACAAAATAGTGCAATCAATCACGGTGTATGTGTACTTAAGTGAACTACGAGAAACTCTTTGTCTTATCAAAACTTGGGCAGTTCTGGATGTCCTGCAGCGATGTTGTCGTGCTGGAGGAGCAGCAGATTAAATTCATAGAACTGCGCAGAGGTGTGAGACAGGGAGATGTAATATCCCCTAAGCTCTTCCTTTACGCGCTCGAGGACATTTTAAGACGCTGGACTGGGAAGAATGAAGCGTGAATATAAACGTCGAACGCATCACATATCTTCGGTTTGCCGACGACATCAATATAGTCGCGGTAATGCTGGAATAGTTGATCGGGATGCTTTACGGAACCATCTCGAAGTGGTGGTCTCGGGATGAACGTGAATAAAAGCAAAGTCATGAATAAAAAGTAAACTTTGTGTTTTTCCAGACTACAATCTATCCCTGTTCTAAATTTTAGTCGGAACCGTTCGTCTGTTTTTTGCAAGCTACTAGGGTGGCAGGCGGTCGCGTGGTGGTCTCCCATTTCAGGACCGGCAAGAGTTAAAGTTGATTACAGCAGTGATTGTTTACAGTGGACACAGTCCACGTGACTACGAGCTTTCCGTTCTTATTGGATTTTCAATTCGCTTATACCGTAATGCCTGGAGACAAAAGTCTACGACCAGTGCCTTCTACCCGTTATGACTGACGGTGCCAAGACATGGACACTTACGGTGGGGTGAGTCCATGCTTTCAAATTTGCGCAGCAAGCTATGTTGGGGGAGTTTTTGCGGGATAAAGTCCGTAACGAGTTATTCGACAAAGAACCATGGTGGTCAACATATCTCGTCGGATATTTACGTTAAAGTGGCAGGTACTACATCTGCAGAAGAACCGATGGCCGATGGAGCGAGCGATTGGTAACCGCGACTCGGTATACGTAACGTAGGAGACACTATTGCGCCAAATGGTCTTACGAACTGGAAAAGGACACAGACAGGCGTGCGGAAGGCGCAGGACCGTGTGACGTGAAATGGAAAACGAATACGTGTCCAGCAGCGGACTGTTGAATTGTTTGCTGTCAGACCTCCCAAGTTTGGACCGTCTTGAGTTAATACAGCAGCCCATGACGCACCTTTTCCCTCACTGCTGGTTCCTGGCATGGTAGAACCTACTCCAAAGACCATTCAGACATCTGTATCTGTAGTATTATTTCAAAACCTATTTCAAACCGGCTACAATATTATAATATGTACTTATTAAAAAAAAAAACAGATATGAAACCTTGTTGAAAAAAGTATTGTTATTTCTCCATTTTGAGGTGTAATTTTATTTTCAAAAGTTCGTATGAAAAGTTGTTTGAATTGTTCTCTGGAGTCAGAATTTGCTAAAAGTCTAATCATAACCAGATCTTAACTGTGTAAATTTTGGCGCGCGTTTGAGAATTATCCGTGATTGCAGGTAGTTAAAAATGAAATATAACTTTAGGTAAATTTTACAGCTATCAAGATTAAAATACGAGTAAGTAGTTTAAAAATAACAGTATAATTTGGTTAGACATGATATCTTTGTACCTACTCTTTTCAAAGATCCGTACTACGTATTTGTCCGTGTATAATTCAGCGAAACATTAGTGTTTTAAGTAATAAGTATACGGACGTACCTACGAGTATTAGGTATATGAATGATAATAAAAACGAAAATGAATGTGCATCACTTCTGTGCCACGGGCTACAAATAAATTAGATATGCCATCTGCAACTGTTATGCATTATTAGATTAATTTATAGTGCATCAATCACAATGAGTGTTGGCCGATGGCAAGTTTGTTTCACATCTCTATTGTCTATCTGTTCGTCCTAAACTACACATTTATAACTCACTGTATACGTAATACATCAAGACGAAACCATTACTAACTCACCTTACTAATAAAAGCAATTGCTCCATACGGAACAGTTTTGGGTGAACTCGACGCCTCAGAATTTGCAACTTTATAATGATATCGCTCGTGTCAAGATAAGAACGTGACCACATTTCAAATTTAATAATAATTTACGTGAGGTCTGTCGGTTAACCCGGGACGATCTGTTTGGATGCGGAAGTTTAATATTTATGTAAGTAAGTAATCCATTTATATTTTGGTAATGTATTATCCATCTATTCTAATGTTTTCATATAAATTATTTAGATCTAAAAATAGCTGATGGAATTCGGTTTCAAAAATTCGTGAAATGTCGTTGCTTATACCTACGGCGTAAATATACCTAAGCAATAAGCAAACCTACATGAGCAAAAAACGTCTCGTCATTTTGTTTTTCATGGAATAATACGTTTTTTATACAATGCGTTATCCTCGTTGGTTTGTTAGAGAATATAATTCCGGAACCTGGATGAAGAGTAGCTATAGAAAGATTTCTAAAACGTGTTAAACATTACCAAACTATAAACGTGTTACTAGATATAAATCAGGTTTGATATAAACTGACTTCAAACAGGGATTGGCTACCAATTCTTAACCCTACGACTTGTAATTGCAGACGAAATTTGTATTATTCCTAGTAGTTCCTAGCAAAAAGTTCCGTGGTGGAACTCCTCGAGTCTTCTGTTCACAGTAGTTATGTGGAAGCTAAGTTACTTTTGAAATGTGTTTTGCTTCATGTTGAGACATTTGTAAATGTTTGAAAAAAAAAAATTATATTTACAATACTTATAGTTGATTTCCGTCTACGCCTTCAAGTCTTAAGGTTGAGAATTGCTGTCTTGATCGATAGTAAAATAAAATGCTCTTGTCATAGTTGATTTCAATCGTCATTATAAATCGTAATAACATTTACAGATTATCGAAGAATACATTTGACATAGGTACACACGATTTGTTTCAGTTTTATTTTAATACATTTAAAGAGAATTCGGGTCATATCAGTTTGAAGTCGGTTGCATTTTTTTTTTATTTGATTTGTTGGCATATAAAGATACTTAATAAAAAAGAAATTAGATCTTTGTTTCCGTTAAAGTAAAATATTTTCCAAATTTATTTTGTTAGTTGTTGTTTCAAACATACCAATTTCAGTGGCATTTGTTTGATGTTGTCATGTGCCTTAGCCTGGGGCCACATTTGCGGCTTACGCGGCGGTTTCTAACCTCAAAATGTCATCAAACTGTCAAAATCAATGAAATCAAGTCAATGGTTTAACATTTCGGGGTTAGAAACCGCCGCGGTAACCGAAAGTGCGGCCTCAGCCTTAGTAGTCGTGTCTGTGTTTTGTTTTGATACTTTATTATGAAGCATATTACAGCTTATTGTTGTTTTCAGTTCGGGAATTGAGAACAACCCAACCGTATTTTATCGACTGATGCCCGGCTCCACCGCCCAGACTAACAAATTTCACACTTTCTATTTACAACAAAGGGCCGACAACGGATTTACATGGGCCGATATAAAAGTTAATCATCCGCTCGACTATGAGAGCATCAAAGAATATAATCTTACGATCCGCGTTGAGGTGAGCCTTTATATTTTGCGAGTTTTTGATAAAGTGCGGACAAATTTCACCCTTATTTTAACATGTATTTTTTTATTGAAAAGGAAATCTTGTTTCGGACAGGACTTAACTCCATGGCCTTTGTATATCAAAAGCAACGCTTTTGATATACAAAGCGGTTTTGTAAATCGTACCGAAATCTGTTTTATTTTCATCATTATAATATACAAAAGTATTCTTATTTTTTTCCTTATTTTACAAAATTTATTTTATTTTTTAAAATAAGGAAAAAAATAAGAATACTTTTATTTAATTTATTTTATGTTTTTCTTATTCTTCTTCGTCTTTAAAACAAGGGAAACTATTTGCCGACGAAATTAAATAATTGTAATAACGTTGGCACACATTATACATTACCCAGTTACGAAATAACTATAAAGGGAAATTATATTGAGTTACGAAAATATTAAACTAATTTATATTCCGACCGAACATAATTGGTTAACGGACCAATGAAATTGGAATTTAATGTTGAAAGTTTGTTAATTTTTGGTGTAGAACAATGGGGCACAACAATTGGCTTCGGAAGCGACGGTGTACATTATGCTGGAGGATGTGAATGATGAGATTCCGCTGTTCACGGAGAGAGAGCAGGAGACTGTACTGGAAGGAGAACCTATTGGGACCAAAGTCACTCAAGTCAATGCCATCGATAAAGATGGAACATTTCCCAACAGTCAGGTAAGACTATTATAGATATAACTAGCTGACCGGCGCAACTTCGTTTGCGTGATAAATGAAGAACCGCTCGACCGATTTTGTGCAAACTTCACATAAACCATCTACTAAATAGTCCGAACAAAGGCTAATCATTTGGTTTGGATAGGTGAGCCCGTTCTTGAGTTATAAAATTACAACGAAAAGTGGCATTGATTTTTCTATATAAGTACTGGGTGTTTCTTATAGGGTGTCAAGCCGCCACTAGCTGGTAGCAGGGTTCCATACCTATCGATTTAACCACCATGTATGTTCTACCATTTTTTGTAGTTTTCGAGATATAATTTTTTTTCGTTTTTTAGGGTTTCGTAGCCAAATGGCAAAAACGGAACCCTTATAGATTCGTCATGTCTGTCTGTCTGTCTGTCTGTCTGTCTGTCTGTCCGTCCGTGTGTCACAGCCACTTTTCTCCGAAACTATAAGGCCTATGCTAATGAAACTTGGTAACTATATGTATTCTGTGAACCGCATTAAGATTCTTGTATAAAACTAGAAAAAAAGCAGTAAATTTTGGGGGTCCCCATACTCAGAACTGAAACTCAAAATTTTATTTTTCATCTAACCCATACGTGTGGGATATCTATAGATAGGTCTTCAAAAATGCTATTGACGTTCCTAAAATCATTTTTTCCTTAAGTGAATAGTTTGCGCAAGAGACACTTTCAAAGTGGAAAAATGTGTGTCCCCCCCCCTCTAACTTCTAAACTAAGAGACTGATAAAACTAAAAAAAAAATATGATATACATTGCTATAAAAACTACCAACGAAAATTATTTTGAACGAGATAGAGCTGGTAGTTTTTTTTTAATAGGTACGTCATAAACCGCAATTTTTGATTAGAAAAATCACTACCACTGCGAACGTGTTAAAACATCAATGAAAGTTACAACGAACTATAAGAACTTTTACATTATGTTACTTGCTGCTACGAAACCCTTCATGGGCGAGTCCAACTCGCACTTGGCCGGTTTTTTTTTATAATTACGTGTCCACGACTTTTCTTGGATATTTTTTTATTATTATAATGCCTATTGATTGCAGTATTATGGACAAAATAATCTCCTTCCTAACTTTGATACAAGATGTAAAAATTTTAATCGATAATAAAAAAATAAGGAATTATGCAGAACATTATATCTCGAAAACTACAAAAAATCGTAGAACATACATGGGGGTTAAATCGATAGGTATGGAACCCTGCTACCAGCTAGTGGCGGCTTGACACCCTAAAAGAAACACCGTGTATAGATATGTACGAGTATAGTCACTATCTGTATTTTTAGAACACTTATGTAAGTAAGAATACAAAGAAACATGGAACATTTCCTAAGACTATTTTATAGTGAGTGTAGTACAGTTACTGTTCGCATTTTAAAAACACATTTCTTGCTCCACTGCCTCAAATATTTCCCATTCATTGTGTTCCTCCTCATTTTCAGCCAACTTCAAAGTATAGAAGATAATTATCAATTCGACTGTGTTTCTGTATATTCACTGGATCACTTCGCTATTTATGAAGTGATTTTGATGATTCTTTTTTTATTCAGTAGGTCATATTTCAGAGATGGTTCAATATAAGTTTCATTCAGCAGTTATTTTTAGAAAATCCACAAAAATAAAAATATAAACTCATAACATAACACACTTTGCTGCTTTTCAGTTTCATTCTATGAACGTTTTTAGGGTTTCGTAGCCAAATGGCAAAAACGGAACCCTTATAGATTCGTCATGTCTGTCTGTCTGTCTGTCTGTCTGTCCGTCCGTCCGTCCGTCTGTCTGTCCGTCCGTGTGTCACAGCCTCTTTTCTCCGAAACTATAAGGCCTATGCTATTGAAACGTGGTAGCTAGATGTATTCTGTGAACCGCATTAAGATTCTTATATAAAACTAGAAATAAAACAGTAAATTTTGGGGGTCCCCATACTCAGAACTGAAACTCTAATTTTTTTTTTCCATCAAACCAATACATGTTGGGTATCTATAGATAGGTCTTCAAAAATGCTATTGAGGTTTCTAAAATCATTTTTTCCTTGAGTGAATAGTTTGCGCAAGAGACACTTCCAAAGTGGAAAAATGTGTGTCCCCCCCCCCCTCTAACTTCTAAACTAAGAGAATGATAAATCTAAAAAAAATATATGATGTACATTGCCATAAAAACTACCAACGAAAATTAGTTTGAACGAGATAGAGCTGGTAGTTTTTTTTTAATACGGCATAAACCGCAATTTCCGTTTAGTGAAATCACTACCACTGCGAACGTGTTAAAACATCAGTCAAAGTTACAACGAACTATAAGAACTTTTATATTATGTTACTTGCTGCTACGAAACCCTTCATGAGCGAGTCCAACTCGCACTTGGCCGGTTTATTTAGTTTTGAATAAAATACTTACTTAATTAGTAGATATAGTTTAGAGTCAGTTTTTCTTCCATTTGCAAAAAAGTACTTTATTCATTCGAAATAGCAGTCAAATTATTTATATATTTTTTGAGTATAGAGCTGCACTGTATGTACAAAATAGGTGTTCATACAGTGCAGCTTTTATTGATATACAAGTGTCCACCTCTTTTCCATTCCAGCTAAACGGTTGTCTGCAACACAAACAGTAACAAATTCGCGGTTGTAGTAGATTAGGTTTAACGAAATAAAAAGAAAAACTATCATAGGTAGGCTTTACAGCTTTACGTGTAAAGGAGAAAATCTACTTTTGCTAGTAAAAAGTTTTCGAATTTCGCACAAATTAGTAGTTACAGAAGGCTACATTGCTAGTGAACCGACACGCTCTTGACGGGTTTTGTTTATCATACGACCGGGTCTTATGGAAAAATATGCTTCAAGATTCACGCTGTAGATAAGGGACGTTATTACAGGACCTCTTTGAAGTTTATTCATAAAATCTTTTTACCATACTAACTAGTTTAATGTTGGGGTGATATGAAATTCGGGGACATAACAAAATCTTGCCTACTTTGTAGTAAAAGGCACGACGGTCTTGACAAACATAATGTGGCAATATAAAACTTGATAACCTAAGCACAATAAGGTATTAAACCGAATAGGGAAACTTTCATAACACTTTTATTAGATACTTGTAATAGGTACATAATATTTAGTTTAGGCTGACCTTTTCATAATAGTCAATTGTAACAGCTTATGGTTTGGAATTACTCAATGCGATTCATAAACATTTCAACACGGCAATAGGCTCACTACCTATTGCGTGGGACATAAAACTATAAGGTGAAATGAAGGCGTATACCCCTTCGAGGATAAAGGCGTGACTATGTGAATAGCCCGTTCGCTCTAAGTTTGCCGCTGGCGTAGAGGCTAGTGTAGAGGCGTAGTATGGGAGTCGAGGCAAACTTAGAGCGAACGGGTAGTAGGTATGTATGTATGATTCACAATCAATAGGCAGTTATCGTGTCCTGGGGTATCCTTCCGAGGGCTTACCCGGGGCTCCGAACCGTAGGCTGTTATAGGTAGGATACGTGTAGTTTTTAGTGGGTAGGATTCCGGCATAGCAACTTTCTAGGATTTTCCTCAAGTTGAAAAGAAAATACAGTTATCGCAATGTTTAAAGATTAATCTAATATATAAAATTCTCGTGTTACAGTTTTCGTTGCCATACTCCTCCGAAACGGCTTGACCGATTCTCATGAAATTTTGTGAGCATATTGAGCAGGTCTGAGAATCGGCCAACATCTATTTTTCATACCCCCAAGTGACCGGGAACAACATTCCACGCGGGCGGAGCCGCGGGCAGCAGCTAGTTTCTTATAATAATCTGTATCTGCGGAAATGTAGAAAACAGCTTTGTTCTGCATATGATTAGTGTCATGAACTTTCAATATAAAGCGAATTCTGGACTTTCCATACCACGAATTTCCTTTAGATAGAATGTACATCAGCCATGAAGTAGGCCGTATAGTTTTAGTCAGGATACTACATATATTACTACTGTAACTACCTGAGGAGGCGACGGGGTGGAGAGAGGGTTTCTACACCTAAAATACAAAAAGGTACTTATACCCCGTGCGAAAAAATTGTGCCGAGCAAAATATTATGTTCACTTCAGTTCCTACATGAAATATAAATACATCAGTAGACTTTAGGCTCAGGAGATTCTACACAAAGGTCCAAACCTACACGTATATAAGTGTTATATATAAAATCGATAGTACAAATGAAACCTTGTACAGCATTTATGAAAGGGATATTTTACGTAGATATTATACACAGTAACTGATGCGTGACATGCTGTATCATAAAATCTGTGTTGACCTCTCGTGCTAACACGTTCGATAAGGGACGGTCTTGGGACTTGCCAATTTAATTATTAATGTAGGCTCTACATAAACTAGACAGGCTAGTGCTCTAAAGAAGTATAGATTGCTTTTTAGAGTAACCTTTTATAAATATAATTCTGTCATTTTGCTAAACGTCGATACTTAAAGAAGTACCTTGGTGTTTCCTACAGGTAAGAACAGGTAGGCGTTTGTAAGAACCCCCTCTCCCCTCGACGAGGCCGCAGTGGTAACCGTAGGTCTGTTGGAAGTCCTGGGGTATCCTTTCGAGGGCTTACACGGGGCTTTCAACCGTAGGCTGGTAGGCAGGATGCGTAAGAATTTTTAATAGCATCCATGAGAATTTTCCTTCACATAAAAAGTGTTTGTAAGAATTTTATGTGTCAACTATCAGTATAATAAATTTCAGCCAAATTGGTTCAAGGATAAGAGTCATAGTAACAAATATTTTTACATAATTTCAGTTGTATAATATTAGGAGATTTCACATTATTTTTCAACGAGGTCAAAAGACGCAGATTCAAGTGCTGCTCGAGATTATTTTTTCTCGCATTAAATTTATGACTTTAAAATGATTTAAAAACCGAACATTGGAATCTTCATAGCTATGGAAGAGCGCGGTTTCCATTACATTGCGGTTATTTACAATCATACTTTTCGTAAAAGGTGTCCTCGATCAATCGATCAAAGTTTTTACATTATAAACTGGTTAATGATCGTTGCGCTTTCCACGAATTTCTACGACGAAATTTCGAGTTTTATTTGATTTCTTATAATGGAAATCTAATTCAGAGGGAGCAATCTTTTAACAAGGTTCATAATCTTTTTATAGTCCGATTTACATAAATTTTGATATGTCCAAGTTTGATGTTCAGGAGGTTTTATGTAGTAATTACATCGTGATAAAATTTCTTATCACTTGGCTTTAGACTTGCGCTATAAAAGTAGCCTGTTAGCAGGTATACTTATCCGGAGTCATCGGGTTTATGGCGGTCAAAAATATGAGTTTGAGATACCTTTTAATACCTTTATTATATAGTTGGATTCATGTCGAATTAGAATTGGATCACCATTATCGTAAAATGTTTCAGTAGAAGAATAACCGTTTTGTTTTATATTACTATCGGTTTTGATTAAACTTATCGGTAACATCGAAAGGCTATCGATACCCGTAAACCGATGAAATCATAATTCGATCGCAAATCCGAATCGATTCTAGATATCTAAACTTTAATATTATAAAGAGGAAAAATATGATTGTTAGTTTGTTTGCATCGAATAGGCTCCCAAACTACTGAACCTATTTGAAAAATTCTTTCACTGTTGGTAAGCTACACTATCCCTGGGTGACATAGGCTACATTTTATTCCCATATAGCCATGGGAATGGGAGCTAAGCGGGTGAAACCGCGTGACGTCCGCTTGTATAAATATAGGTAGTGTATTGATAGATTGTTAAAGGTGCTACAATAACAATACGTGCCTCACAAGCTTTGTCAATTTGGTAAATTATTTCAATACATTTAAACCTACAAATTAATTAATCCACGATAACATGCGCAGACACGGAGCGGTCCGTTGAACGCGATTTATATATATTTTGTGCAAATATGCAACGCTTGCAATTCACTGTGCCTATAATTTTCGTGAGCACTAGGGAATAAAAATGCAATTCTCACCCGTTGTGATTGCGTTTTGGATTGGCATGCTATGTTGAATTATTAAATCGCAACATTGCCTACTTTATTTACTTTCATAATATTTTTATTTGCATACTATGTAGTTGGCTCGCGCGACTTCGTCACTGGCCTCTAGCGATGCGCGATTGTGAATGATTTCATTCGAATTATTCGACATAATAAGACATTCAACTCATTCGAATGAACTATGAAATTAGTAACTAATTTGTAGCTAAGAACTTACTCGCCGCCTCGGTGTCGACAGGATTCTGCCGATTCTTTTCATGCGAATAAGCGACGGCGCGCCGCCGTCACTTATTCGAATAAACCGAATTCGCGAATGATTGACGAAGTTAGTGGGTAACTAATCTTCCTCAATTCTCGGAGGCAGAGTCGCCAGACGACAACCGCTTCCCGCCGCCCGGTGCCTTTTTGCTAAGATCTTCTAAACTACCGAACGGATTTTAAATGCGCTAGTTAGGTAGGTGCCTACCAAAAGCATTTCAGATCCTACCTTTTAGCCTCTTACTAATATTATAAATTTATAAGAGTTTGTGAATGTCAATGTTTGTTAGTCTTTGACGTTCTGCCGGCTAAACGAATCAGGCCGAAATTTCTCGAGGGCAAAGCCGCGAGCTTCAGCTGGTACCTACATAATAATTACCTTTACACAAACAATATCTCAGTTTGAATGATGTAATTCAACTGACTGGTGGCGCTCGCTGATTGAATTCGATTATTCGACACATGCGGCAGTCACCGAATGGAGCGAAAGATTCATTCTTACCTACTTATTTCATTCGATCGCGCGATTGTTTAAACTGGCGAATGGCGACGAATTAGTTACTAATATTAGTAGTGGTTATTCGATTATGCATATTAGTATAGTACTAATATTAAAGTCGAATGTGAATATTAGTAGTCGAGGATAATTCGAATCCTCGGATTATTCGCAGTCGCGCATCGCTTCCACTGCTACAAGTCGTAAGCTACACTAAAGATGTTTACAATTCGTACCAGTTTTTACTGATATCAGCTCTTTCAACCAAATAAACAAACTCTTGAGCTTAATAGTATTAGTTAAGCTAAGAATACTTATATTTGAATAGAGTATGGCGTTAAAGGAGGCCCGATGGGGAAGAAGTTAGGATGGTGTAAAGGATTCTTACTAACACCATATAATTAGGTTCCCTTAAAATGATTAAATACAACTTTGTTGAAAACTTGAATAACTTCGCACAGTAAAATATGAAACAATTCTTGGGACGGCGGCGGACCCTCCAGTTTAACTTGTTGTACAAAATGCGAAGCATTCAAATTAAACTGTCGCCATTTCTCAACACCGCCTCATTCTTGAATTGAATGAAAATATTTTGAGGCACATTATAATTTTAGGTATTGCGGAGTTGTACCATTTCCTGGTAGGAATTACAATTTCTAATTGATACTGTTCCTGGTAGAGTTTGCTCAAATGTAACATCCCTAAGTTACCGAGGCAAAACACCTGTTTGGATTTGAGACGCTTCTGGCGAGATTTACTTAAGCTACAACATTAGGTGTAGACGCGAGAACTCCGCTCGTTCCATCCCAAGAACTTCTGAGGGAGCCTTTGAATATTAAAGTTACACACGCTTGCGTTCAACGTAGAACTTAGCCTATAGTGTATTGTGAGGAAATATTTTGCTCATAAATATTTTGAATACGTATATCCTTACTTGTCACTTGACTTAATAAAATCTATCTTTTTAGGGTTCCGTAGCCGAATGGCAAAAAACGGAACCCTTATAGATTCGTCATGTCTGTCTGTCTGTCTGTCCGTCCGTGTGTCACAACCATTTTTCTCCGAAACTATAAGACCTATGCCATTGAAACTTGGTAAGTAGATGTATTCTGTGAACCGCATTAAGATATTTATATAAAATTAGAAAAAAAACAGTAAACTTGGCGGTCCCCATACTCAGAACTGAAACTGAAAAATTTTTTTTCCTTCAAACCCATACGTGTGGTGTATCTATAGATAGCTCTTCAAAAATGCTATTGAGGTTTCTAACATATTTTTTTTCTAAACTGAATAGTTTGCGTAAGAGACGCTTCCAAAGTGGAAAAATGTGTGTCCCCCCCTCTAACTTCTAAACTAAGAGAATGATAAATCTAAAAAAATTATATAATGTACATTGCCATAAAAACTACCAACGAAAATTGGTTTGAACGAGATCGAGTTGGTAGTTTTTTGTTAATACGTCATAAACCGCAATTTTCGCCTGTAAAAATCACTACCACTGCGAACGTGTTAAAACATCAATCAAAGTTACAACGAACTACAAAAACTTTTATATTATGTTACTTGCTGCTAAGGAACCCTACATGGGCGAGTCCAGCTCGCACTTGGCCGGTTTTTCTTCGTCATTCCTTCCTACTAGATGCTTCCTTTTGCCAGCTAAATGAGTTCGCTTTTATTGGCATAGCAGATGTCTTAGCTTTATACTTTCAGCGTAGTTGAGAGCGACTTCACCAAATTTCACAATCGTAAGGTCGTTTGTGGGCTCCCAGTGCAGGATATCTCTTATATCCTATATATAATCCTTTTGAATATAAATTTCAAATGTTATATTTTCAAAACCTGAATGACTTCTTCTCAGTCATGCAAATCCTTTTAATTTTTTGTAACTAAGGACCTATAGATAAACAAAATTACTTTGAAAATGAAAACTAGGTCAGTGAATTCCTTTCTAGGGAGAAATTTAGGTAGTAGAAGAGTAAGGTAATCGCGAGCCATTTCTGCATGTTTATCTGTGTGTATATGAGCGTAATTAGACCGGCTGATAAGATAATGCGTACAAAATTTCGACCATAACATATATGTATGTATGAACTAACTGGCTGGCAATTCGCTAGTTCTGGTAAATCTGTTGTACAAAGCTCACCGCTCGGGTACATTTATTATTTAAACTGATGTGTTTAGTCGAACGCATCACAATCCTCTATGTTGTTTGTTTTTGATTTGATACACTGGTAAACTCTATTGACTATAAATCTTGTATCAATAAAAATCAATTACTAAAATGCTTTTACTTGTATTCGTACAACATTTAGGTAATCGTTTGCAATAAAAATAATTGAAAGTTGATCCCTATATTGGAAATAAAGTTTATATTGAATAGCAAATTTCATATCAGTCATTCGATCAAAACAGGCTATCTGCTATAATAAGTGACGGTAACATAAGATTTACATACCACACTAAAGTGGTAGAATGTACCTGGGACCATTATTTTAATTATAAGACCTCAATTAATGTACCTACATTCTAGTAAATAAATGAATCTGAATCTGAATCTGAATCTGCAGTCCGATGCTTGACGTAGGCCCGGCCTCTCCCAATCTTCGCCACAACTTAGGATACTGCGCCTTCCGCAACTTTTGAAAACAACATACCTACATAATTTGTATTCACACCAAGCTGTTTTATGTAGTATGCCTAGCCTATAATGTGGACATAGATAATTTAATTTGTTCTGTCAGATAATGTGACCATTCGTAGTCACGTCGCAATATGTCACAATGGGGTGGCTACGAATAATGACGGTCATATGTCAGCCAAGCTTGTGAAAGAGCCGAGTGACGCAATAACATTTTTACACGAATTATTACGAAATACTTTCTATGTACTACACTTCCATACTAGGACATCGTATTAAATATATACGGAACCTAATTTACAAGTATACTAGCGGACGTCACGCGGTTTCACCCGCGTAATTCCCGTTTCCGTGGGAATACGGGAATAAAATATAGCCTATGTTCACCGCAAAAAGTGTAGCTTCCCAACAGAGAAATAATTTTTCAAATCGGTTCAGTAGTTCCAGAACCTAATCGATGCAAACAAACAAACAAACATACAAACAAACAAATCTTTCCTCTTTATAATATTAGTATAGATAATGAGACTAAACTGACCTAAACTACTCTTGGTGCACCATCTGAGCGAAGACAAAAGTTGAAATTGTAGCTGCTATTAGTAGTCAAAAAAACCACAGAATTCAAATCCAGTTTGGGCTTGAAAGTAACGCTGAGAAGAACAATAATGTTAAACTATTCATATTCTCTTTTTTTAACCGCACAATCTTCATGACCTTCAACAAAAATTTGGGCTAACTTCTAAAATATTCAAATGAGTTCATAACTTCTTAAACAAATAATAGCTATTGTAGAACAATTTTAACGCAGCAAAATTTGATTAACTCTCATTTGCTACCTTTCTACATTTTCCACCGTTATTGCGTAGATTATTTCGTGAATAAAGCTCTAAAGGGAATTCTAATTGGACGTGTGTCAAATATAACGGTGGCACATTTTTTGACAACTGCCACATTTTACAGCGAGAGAAGCCCGTCAATCTGTTTCACACATTTTTTCCGTAGTAATTTTGAGCTGGAGCTTTGATGTAGGTGTGCACGACAGCCTGTTTAGTAGAATCCCTCGAGCAAACTTATATCACATTTGCGGATATTAAAATGTCACATTACACAGAGTTACACTGGGATTTAGTCAAATATGTACGCATATGCTTATTCTACGACTACATACATGGGGCCTGTTAATATGAGTTTCATCAAACGTCTGTAGGCACGTGTGTGAGCAGCGGCGCTTTTATGACGGTACTGTATACGAATAAAGTACTTTGGAGTTCGCCCGATTCGATTTTATTAAGGGTTCTGCTGGTTTTGCTTGTAAAAGTAAACAATAGAATTGGAACTCTTAAGATATGCAGGGCATGTTGCGGTCTTTATGAATAAATCATTCTTTTTTTAGGTCTACTATTACATAGTGGATTCGCCGCGGAACGAGGGCAAGGACTTTTTCGAGATCAGCATGCAGACGGGCGAGATCTTCACGAAAGTGGTGTTCGACAGAGAGAAGCAGGGCGCTTATGCTCTCGAGGTGGAGGCACGAGATGGAGCTCCGTCGGCGCGGCCGAACTCCGACAACCAGCCTAATTCAGGTATGTCTCTATGATACTTAACAAGTACTAAATATTGGTGTATACGATACAATAATGCCTAGATTTCTGGCGAAATTATTTCAATAAGCTACTGTTAAATAGCTAATTTATTGCATTTATGGCCCGTAGGATTACTCAATTGCCCAATAGGATACGATAATAAGAAAAAAAGTTACTTACTTATACTTTGGAAAAAAAGTTACTTACTTATATTTAACTAATTATTTTAAACGACCAAGTTGTAATTGGAATTCTAATGATGAAATTAAGTTAATTCTAGTTGTATTTAAAGTCGAGTTAAAAGTTACTTAACCATCGCGAGCCACAACCGTAGCTGGATTATATGCTATGCTAGATATTATATAGATAGAGTTCAATTAAGACGTCATTGTAAAGCTATTTAATTTTGAGAAAAAATCGGTTGTCTGTAAAGTCGGTTTACTGACGATAGTTGAACGTGACAACTCAGCCTTAAATGGAACGCCTCAGAGCGAGGTAACACCGCATACGTCATGTGTTTTTCGTGCGTGCAGCCGGCTCCATCGAATTAAATAACTAGCCAAATTTGACTCCAGCCAGTATCGTACTTTGGTTAATTTTCTCATTGTGTACTTAACTAAATGTATGTCATACATAGTGTGCGATTGTATTTCAGTAAAAAAAGCAGTACCTATAGGTATTTGGTATTTGTCTAAATCTTACCTTGTACCAAATTTCAGCCAAATGTTTCCGCCGTTGAGCACAAAAATATTACAAACAGTCGTACATAGACTTGTAGGTTTATAGTAAGCATTTCTTTATTCTATTCACTGTTACATACTCTTTTTTTGACACATTATGTATTCATGTATTACATGATCTCCCAATTTAGCACTCAGATTTACCATAATTATAATATTGAGTAGATGTAGGTATAGAAGTATACAATACATGAACCTTCATACAACTTCAAGCTTTTGATACTTCCTCTTGAATGTATAGAGATACAAACAATGTCGAAAAATATTGAATATTCATTTGTACATTAAAGTAAATGAAAAACATTAAGTAAAGCAGTAATAAATTATCATATTTATACAGATGTGAACATAATAGAATACAGCATATTGCTATCAACTAACATTAGGTAGGTAGTAACGTAGCCCTTCGTCGGGCGAGTTGCTGAACATTATATTTCTCGTTCCTTTCTGCTGGGTCGGTACCAAAAACATTGTTTCATATAGGTACCAATACAATCCTGTAAAATAGGTATAATACCTACCTGAAGTAAATTACCTTACTCTCGGTAATCAACGATGTATAAAACCTGAACTACATAAACAATTAGGATTTATTTCGAATAAAATAGTTGTCAAATTTTATATAAAAAAAGTTGCTCCGGTTTCAAACTGAAAACTTCATAAAATCCAGGAACACAATCCACAACACAACAGACAAATACATCATATATGTCTCAACGTTGCACGTTCAGATAATGATTTTTTGGACCTTATTGTTAGATTAAAAACAAAACATAAAGAAATTCCAAGTAATATTAAACGTTAAACGGTTAAACGCTCCACAACCATAGCTAGAATTTTTCATAACCAGATATCTATACTTATAATAAATCTGTAGAAGTGAAAATTCTGTACATTGAAAATATAAAAAAAATAAATGGCAGGGGGTGTTACTAGACCGACACTGAACCCAAAAATGTGATTAAAAATATTTTTGTCTGTCTGTCTGTCTGTCTGTCTGTCTGTCTGTTTGTTCAGGCATCACGCAAAAACTACCGGTTCGATTACGATGAAACTTGGTATAATTATTCTTTAATATCCTGGGCACCACACTGGATACTTTTCATCCCTGAAAAGTATACTTATTATAAAATAAAAAACGAACTTAAGTCGTATGAAGTTATTATCAATTATTGCTTAAACGGTTAATGGTACGATGATGAAATTCAGCATGAGCGTTGTTTGTAACAATTTGAAATAAGTAATTTTACCATTTTTGCAAATTCTACTTCCTAAGGTATAAAAAAGGAGTGTCAAGTTTGTATGGGACAACGCGATTCCTTGGTCCGATCTACTTAAAATTTGGCATAAAGCATTATTAACATAATTGATGGAAGACGTTTTCCTTATTTTATTGAAATATATAATTTATCGACCTAAAAAGGGAATGTAAATTATTTTAGAGCTGATTTTTTCCGGAGTTGATATCAATACTCCATAAATACTCTTATTTTTGATTTAAATTACTTTTTATTTTGACACATTTGAGAGTTCAATCCGCTTGACATTGTCATTTTCAAGATTTTGCTTTATGTACTATTGGAATTATTATTGTTATTTTATCCGTGCGGCCACCGTGTATCCTAGAAAGTAGCCAGGATGCAAGCCACTAGGCTCTAGGCGCCAAGCAAGCCGCCTGCCTGTGCGGACGTAGAGTAATTTTATAAAATTTTGTATAACCAACAATAAATATGTGAAAGAACAAGAAAATTCGAAGATGGCTAGCCAGGAATAATGAAAGACCACGCTGCAGGTAGTGTCCACTGTGCATTAGAATGAAAGATTGTCAACAGCCCTAAGCGACTGGTCATGGAAGGTATGAACCTTATACTATAGTGCTGGCTGCATTCGGTGCAAGACACACACTCACTAAGTATTTGTAAAATACGGGAATGGCCTCTACGAAGATTACATTTGAAAAGTAAAAAGAGCCATTAAAATGAACATGAACGCTTAGCAGATGAAATTTACATGGTTATTAAGTTAACAGGCCTTGGTTGGACCAAGTGTATTATGAGGACAAAGCGTAGTTCGGTTTTCCCGTACGTCGCGCGTCGTAGGCTTACAGTATGACTGGGACTACCTGAAGAAGGAACTAAGTTACGATGTCAATTGCTTAGAAGAGAAGTTGAGTCGAGTAGTAGTCTAGCCAATGAATCAAGAAATGTATTTAATAAATAAATTTACATAACTCATATAATATGTATTATGAATTTGTTACTCTTTCACGCTGTAATGGCTGAAAGTATCTGGCTGAAATTTGGTACCTACAGAGAGAGGTTAGAGACAGTGTAGGAACCAAATTTCACGCAGGCGAAGCTGCGGGCATCAGCTAGCACAAGCATATAGCTTAATTTGGGCTAGATGATATTGTGTGAGAATGTCCAACAATATTTATCCATACTTCTATACTAATATTATAAACTAGCTGACCCTCGCAACTTCGTTTACGTCACGTAATGTGCACGAAAGGAGAGGTAATTCTTCATCAGACTCATCAAGCACCGTGTGAAACGGCCCTGTTTGCTTAATCATAAAAGAGCTTAAAGATTAAGGCTTTTCTAAAACAATTCAATCCACGCCTTCGGCGCGGACTGCATTATTTTACAACAGCCTCAATAATTAAGCCAACACGCCCGTTTAATTTACCCTCTCATTCAAAGGAACCCTTGAATTCTAAGTTTGGCGAAAGTTGAGATGCCTCTAATTTCTGAACTACAAACTCCTTAATCTTGAAACTTGAGTCGAAAAATTCTTAAAGTACTCCCTTTCCAATACTGAAAAAATATTTGTAATCACATCACGTGTTGAGAAATTAAAACTGTAAAACCATTTTATCTTTCATCCCCTCTTCCGCAGGAACCGCGCAAAACTTCGGGATCAAAAGTATCCTAGAACCTTCCTCGGACTATAAGCTCGGAATGTACCAAGTATCATTCAAATCGGTTTAGTAGTTTCGGCGTGATACTTATTCGGGATACAGACAGACAGACAGAAAGACAGACAGACAGACAGACAGACATGAAAAGTTTAAATTACATTTTCGGCTTCAGTATCGATTAGAGAACGCCCTCGATTTAAAATTTTCAAAATATCTTCCATGTACAGACTCTCGACCCTCAACAGTTTTATTATATGTATTATCTTTCATCCCCTCTTCCGCAGGAACCGCGCAAAACTTCGGGATCAAAAGTATCCTAGAACCTTCCTCGGACTATAAGCTCGGAATGTACCAAGTATCATTCAAATCGGTTTAGTAGTTTCGGCGTGATACTTATTCGGGATACAGACAGACAGACAGAAAGACAGACAGACAGACAGACAGACATGAAAAGTTTAAATTACATTTTCGGCTTCAGTATCGATTAGAGAACGCCCTCGATTTAAAATTTTCAAAATATCTTCCATGTACAGACTCTCGACCCTCAACAGTTTTATTATATGTATAGATAAGTAAAGTTTGTGTGTTTGTATATTTATTAAATTGTAAGGGGTAATCTGGGGATCTACTGAACCGATTTTAAAAATTCTTTCACCAATAGAAAGCTAAGTTATTGTGGAGTGTCATAGGCTATATAACATCACGCTACAACGAATAGGAGCGGAGCAGTAATAGTAAATGTTTCAAAAACGGGGGAAAAGTTATTCCTTTAGAGAGCTTCGTTGCGTGCGCTGCGTAAATATTTATAGTTATGTAAAAAATACGTACTACAAAATTTTTTCTCTTAAAAAGTTCCAAAAAAATTGCGCGATAGCATGTGTCTATCTTTAGGTTGGTGCACAATAACCATTTTAATGGCAATCATTTTTTTTCTACAATAATGCCACGGGATACCTCATTCATAAACGAAATTGTTCTTAAAAATAATGCGACGGGAATACACGCGACGAGAAACCTTTCTCTCTCTCTCTCTCTCTCTCTCTCTCTCTCTCTCTCTCTCACGTAGTATTGAATATTAACGACGAGACGCTACGGGAGTAAACGCAACGTGACGGGAGTAATTGCGACGGGAACAGGTAATACTCTCTCTTATGTGGCGCAAACGAAGTTGCGCGGGTCAGCTAGTCATAAAATAAATTAGTAGTACCAGTTGTACCAGTGTCTCAAATACGTATTAGAAAATGTCATTTCTTAGACTACAATACAGAAAAATTAGCAGGAAGAAGTCTTGATGTTATTATAACGAAAACAATCGTATTAGCAGATTCACATTATTGTCTACCTAATATACGACACTCTCGAGAGTTTACTCGTGTGAAGTAAATGTGACGGGTCGTAAATAAAAGAAAACAATTCGCAGTCGACGACCGGAGTAACAAATATATCTGAAATATAAAAACAACCAGGTATTTGTTCCCGTCTCTAGTTAACGCCCTAAAGCTGTCTAAAGTCCCTTGCAACGATTTTTATTCGTACCTACCCAGGATAAGAAACCACAGGAAAAGTTTAGGACGATAATGAGATGAAGAAAGTTGTTTCGGTTTATTTAGAGGGGAAAGAAAAAAAATATTTTTCCTGAAAATAATTTGAGAGTAACTTGCCTGTTTATATTTTTATTTAGGACAACTTTTTTAGTAGACGATAATTTTCATGAAAATGATTAATTGCTTACTCGGAAGGGAAGAATTATAATAAAATCGATCAACTGAGAACTGATTTTTCTAAACTGTACTGAATCGTTATAGTGCAGTACCAAAACGTGGACCTACCTAAACTTTTCCACACCACGAATCAATACGTAAATTACATATCACCTATCTAACTGCCAGAAGCATTATGTAGATTTGAAATTGGTTTCAAACGCTTATATTAGAGCAAGCGAGGACCTTCGTAAGTTATTTTATTATCCTAAACGGTTTAGAAAAAGGCACATACCGAGGAAAATGTCGGTACCCAGTTGGGGGAATAGTTCAATTCACGTTCCGCAGATGTAACAATGTAGGGTGGATGGTGCCGGCGGTCCTTGGGCTAATCACAGCCACGACCCGCATTTAAATGTCTTTTTCTTGTGATATTAAATGTTTGTAACATAGCTAGTGGCCCTTTACAAGTGGTCAATATCACAGTGGGTATTGTATTTGCAGCGTTCGCAAGCAAACCCTTCTCAATGTTACCTTTATGTTGACATGTGGGTCTCATATTTCACAATATTTTCCCTTGTCGTTCGGATTCGTGGCAATTGATTGTATAGGTACGTGTGACAGTATAAATTGTCCATTTTCAGTGAATTGCCTCTATTAGGTAAGCAGGTCGGTCCGCCTTGTCGTATCGCGTCATCGTAAATCAAGCAGAGGGATAATCAGGCGACGCCCGGGGCCTTAATCCATTTAAGCGACTCATCCCCATCTCTGGCACACAAAGACAATAGATAGCTTTTGAATATATATACTATGTAGCTATATCAGTAATACGATTCAAAGGATGTTAAAATAAAATAGTGTTGAATAGTATTCTGTAATGGTTAGTAAATTCCATATTTATCACTATCTGGACGACTGAGGTTTCATGCGCGTTGTATTTAGCAATTCCAATTCACACTCTTAGGGGAGAAATTTTCGAAAAGCCTAGCTTAGTGAGTGCAAATACATTACAAGAGCTTTACCTAGAAAAATAAAGATTCTAGGTAGAGTTTCGGCTGGGCATTATCGGTGAGTCACCCGGTTTCAACTGTGACATATTTCGATAACTTTTTTTGTTTATCGATATGTAAAATTTTTGAAATAAATATACGGAAATATGAGACCAACATTGCCATATCACCATATTATGATAATTGAGTGTTATTGGTATGAAGGTACATAATTTTACTTCCGGAAATAAGATTGTGTCTGCAAGCCGCGTACCAATTTCAGGATATTGCAGCTGGTGGTGTGTAAAAACGTGGCGCGGTATTTGGGCAAGTCTTGCATACTGATCAGATCAACGCCACGTGGACTTGCTGCTTCACACGAATATCGTTTCAAGTAGGCTCTAACGCAATCAATTACTTTGCTACGATCCTTGATTTTCATCACATATGATATTTCTAACCTTACGCAGTATACATTCATATTTAATATACTTTTCGGGACTTCCAGATGAGTCCGAAACGTCCCATGAGGAAGCCCAAAAATGTTTATTTAGTGTTTCATCATATATTTATCAAAATTACCTGAAATAAAATTGCGAAAGCTTGTGAACAGTGCTTTTGTGAGTCTTTTATTTTTATGGAAATAAGTAGTGTCTTTGTACTTTATTCTCTCTCTGCTATTACTTTTTCATTTTCTTCAGATTAATATCAGTTTGAACTGAGATCAAGACTGGCTGAAGCATATAAACCAACTCATAAATGCAATGAAATTATCGACACTCTCCAAAGTTTATGCCCCTCATAAATCTTAATATTCCATTCCTATACATTGTTGTTAGATAGGTACAGTAGCTACATAGTAGATATTTCAGAGCTTAGCTAGAATACTATTTCGTTGCCTACTATGAGTAAAATTATTTGTTTGATTCTTGTAGGAGACTTTGCCTAACAGTGGGCATGAATCGGCTGAAATTGTATCCCTAATAGCGGTTGGAAGAACGACGCCTCTTTTCTAGGTGTAAACTAATAGAGCATTGTTAATACTGAAATAACAAAAGCCCGGTTGAGGATAATTGTTGCTAATACCTGGGTATACAGTGACATCACATGGGTGATGTAGGTATAGCAGAGTGTCAAGTTTTCTTGGGGTTCCTTACGTTCATTACTTAACACCAGGTAGGTAGGTAAGTTGTTAGTTATAAAGTGTCATAAAGTTAGTAGGCATAGCTAGGATATTTCATTTTATAATGATTCCTATACTTAACTAACATTATGCTCTAAATATTATAAGATATGCTCTTAGTGAAGTGTAGCAGTCAATGTAGTATCAGTTCGTATCTTATACTACTAAGAAATTGTCAATTGCAATTGTAGTTCATTTTACTCAAAGAATAAGCAATAACCAAATCCTACAACTAAAGAAAAAACAGTAAACATTACTCCATGCGCGATTTTAGTTGAAAGCAACCAAGGTTATTCGGCCTTTGTAGATTTCAGTTAATAATACTAAGGTCAAAAATTATGTTCGCACTTGAATAGAATAACAAAGTTGGGGTGTGGTCCCAAACTCACAAATTTTGTCAGCAATTCAGCCCTGAATAAAGCCATGCTAGCACTTTCCCTTAAGAGGGCGTATAGAGAATAAGTTAAAGTACTTCCCTTCTGTGATGTAATGAAAATCAGATCATCAGTATAAAATGTTTTTTGGTTGAAGAACTCTTATATTCTGTTCAATTTTATAGCATATACCTACTTTAGCAGCTAATTTACATCTGTTAACAGTATCTAAATTGTTGGAAACTATGATAGGTCAATGTATCGTATGAGTGATGGAACGGACAAAGGATTAGGAAGCAAGACGATGACTGTCGTTTCCAACAATACCGCATTAATTAGCTAAATTATGGCTGCTCCTAACAGCTAATCGAATGGTTCCTCCATTTGCATATATAGTCTCGGGCCTTCAAAACAAAATTATAAAAAAAAGACGTGTGGCACTCGGGGACTGCCGCGGTAAAGCTATTACATAGCATTTTTTACCAACTATGCTAGTATAATTATTTCTATATGTATAAGAATACTAGCTGATGCCCGCAGCTTCGCCCGCGTAAAATTTGTTACCGCGGGAAGTTATTCCCGGGATAAAAGGTAGCCTATGTGTTATTCCAGAAAATAATGTATCTCTGTACCAAATTTCAGCCCGATCCGTTCAGCGGTTTGAGTGTGAAAGAGTAACAAACATCCACACTCACAAACTTTTGCATTTATAATATTAGTAAGATTTTAAGGCCTATGTTCAACAAAGTAAAGTACCAAGTACCTACTTGACTGTGGACATTTGGGCTTTTGGACTTTTGGCCTATTGGCCTTTTGGACTTTTGGACTTTTGGACTTTTGGACTTTTGGCCTTATGGACTTTTGTACTATTGGACTTTTGGACTTTTGGACTTTTGGACTTTTGGACTTTTGGACTTTTGGACTTTTGGACTTTTGGACTTTTGGACTTTTGGACTTTTGGACTTTTGGACTTTTGGACTTTTGGACTTTTGGACTTTTGGACTTTTGGACTTTTGGACTTTTGGACTTTTGGACTTTTGGACTTTTGGACTTTTGGACTTTTGGACTTTTGGACTTTTGGACTTTTGGACTTTTGGACTTTTGTACTTTTGGACTTTTGGACTTTTGGACTTTTGGACTTTTGGACTTTTGGACTTTTGGACTTTTGGACTTTTGGACTTTTAAACTTTTGGACTTTTGGACTTTTGGACTTTTGGACTTTTGGACTTTTGGACTTTTGGACTTTTGGACTTTTGGACTTTTGGACTTTTGGACTTTGGACTTTTGGACTTTTGGACTTTTGGACTTTTTGGACCAAAAGTCCCAGAATTCCCAAAAGTCCCAAAAGTCCCAGAAGTCCCAAAAGTCCCAAAAGTCCAAAAGTCCAAAAGTCCAAAGTACAAAAGTCCAAAAGTCCAAAAGTCCCATAGTCCAAAAGTCCAAAAGTCCAAAAGTTCAAAAGTCCAAAAGTCCAAAAGTCCAAAAAACCAAAAACCAAAAGTCCAAATTCCAAAAGTCCAAAAGTCCAAAAGCCCAAAAGTCCAAAAGTACAAAAGTCCTAAAGTCCAAAAGGCCAAAAGTCCAAAAGTCCCAAAGGCCAAAGTCCAAAAGGTCAAAATTCCACTCCACCGAACCTCACTCCACCCCACCTCACACCAATTCACCTCACCACACCCCACTTCACTTCACCCCACCCTACACACCTCAGCCCACCCCACTTCACCCTACTTCACTTCATAGGTACACGTGCACACGCTCACGTGTATGTGTTGGTATATGAAGTGCGAGATACACGAACGTGGCCGAGCGTGGCCGAAGGTAGCCGAGAGTGTGATTTATTTTCGTGACACAATTTCTGGATTCGGTCTCCACGCAAGGCCCGCGATAGAAACTATGCAATAGCTTAAAAATTGGTTGAATACTAAATAAGAAGTAAATTGATAATGTTTGAAACATTTAAAATGATATTTATTGGAGGCGTAATAACTATGCTATTGATAGGCATACTTATAATATCAAAAAAGACGTGTGGCACTCGGGGACTGCCGCGGTAAAGCTATTACATAGCATTTTTTACCAACTATGCTAGTATAATTATTTCTATATAACAATACTAGCTGATGCCCGCAGCTTCGCCTGCGTAAAATTTGTTACCGCGGGAAGTTATTCCCGGGATAAAAGGTAGCCTATGTGTTATTCCAGACTATAATGTATCTCCGTACCAAATTTCAGCCCGATCCGTTCAGCGGTTTGAGCGTGAAAGAGTAATAAACATCCACACTCACAAACTGTCGCATTTGTAATATTAGTAAGAAGTAAGATTTTAAGGCCTATGTTCAACAAAGTAAAGTACCAAGTGCCTACTTGACTGTGGACATTTGGGCTTTTGGAATTTTGTTTTAGAACTTTTTAAGAAGAACAATTATTTTGTAATAAATTATTTTTATGTAACTTCAACCATTTACGCAGAGGCGCAACGGATACTCTTATAATGATTAAATGTTTTCCGTTTTCGAAACATTCCTCATTGCTGCACCACTCCTATTAATCTTCGCATTATGTTATGTAGCCTATAGCCACTATCAAAAAATGTACCTACTTACTATCGAACAGTTTTTGAAAGCCTACCAGTAGTTTCAGTAAGGCTTGCCTTGGTATGATGTGATTCATGGTCCCTTTGCAGCGTGTGTCCAATCCAGCGCAGCAGCTACACTTCCGACGTTTGATCTGTTGGGGTCTCACTGCAGCGTTCCAATAGTCTTACGTTCGTGATGTTCTCGGGCCCATATGTACCGAGGATCCATTGGAGGCAGCGTTTGACGAAGACTTATAGCTGGTAGCTGGTGCGAAATGTCTTTACTTTAGTGACCTTCCATGTCTCGCATCCGTATAGCAGTTAGCAGTACAGTTTTAACGTTTACTTTGTTTTGAGTTTCACTCTTCGTGTCTATTTTCGCAACTGCCTACGGGGCGCAGCTGTGTAAAGGTTATTCTGGCCTTGGCGAGACTCGAAATGATGTAGGGTACTCTTCTATTCCATCAGTTTCTGACACGACACTCCCGAGGTACGTGAATTAGTGCCTCCACCACATCTCTTGCGTCTGTCGATTTTAATTTCAGTCCAGCCATTCGCTGCCTCATCCTGCTCGTTGTCCTGCACGTTGTCCTGCAGACATGCATGACGGCGTGTGTGTGCCTCAGCAGGCACAGGACATCGGCATCATTAATATCCTCCAGGATATCAGTATAGGCCCCATTCTATGCCGCGCCGATTGTTCTTTGCGGTATTCAGCATTATACCATCTATTTTCTATGGATGGTTGTTAACTATCCTGTTATCTTCATAACGATCCTCTAAGGTAGGTACAGTATGTATTTTCAAAAGAGTTTGTGAACTCTATTTTTAATTTCTTTTTCAGAATATTGATGACATTTGATTGATGTCATTTTATACACGTTACGTCTACTACATTGATACATGTAATAAAATTCTAACACGCCGGTGTTTGTATGTAAATTGTTTATATTGAGGAAAATTCTATACTGAGGAATAGTTTTAACCATTAAGCTCTATTTTGATATAGCATACAGGACAGATTTACACGCTACTTGATGAGTATGATTAATAAATACCTCTAATTTCATAGACCTTGTGTGACGTAAACAAAGTTGCGTGGGTCAGCTAGTTAAAAGATAAAACAATAGGTTTCTTCTTTCTACTTAAAAACTATTTTTACAAATTTTATGGTAATAATAGACATTCTTTGAAATATGCATGTATGGTATTGTTGTGACTTTTATGACACGTTTAAAGTACATAGGTATGGGATAGATGGCGCTCGCGGCTACGTCAGCGTGAAATTTTCTTCCCGCTTCCCATGGGAACGTACTCCCGGGTTTGGTTATCTTTATAGCAGTATTATATATAAATTAACAAAACAAAAAATGATACTGCATTGGTGATAATAATAATAAAATGTATGTATATAGAGTACTCACTCATTTTCTTTCACTATTTTTCGTGACTTTCTACATTAATAAATGCACTTTGTTTATTTATATTTAAAACACTTTTTACACAAATTATACGAGTACAGTTCACTGTTGTACATAGATGATGAATACCTATACACCTATAGTCGAATTTTTATTTAGACGAAGTAAATTGACAGCAACTAATGTAATTGACAGCATTGAAATTGTCATTTCACATTAAGAACTCTAAATTCGACCAACACTCTTAATTCAACTTTGGTCGAGTGGTTAAGACGCGGATCGGTACGCAGAAGGCGCAAGATCGATTCTGGGTACAAGCATCAATTTTTGGATTATTTGACATAATAATAATAATATATAACGACTGCAGAGTTCATAATTGACGTAAACAAAAAAATTATGAATTGCTAGACTAGATACACGAACGTGGCCGAAGGTAGCCGAGAGTGTGACTCGTTTTCGTGACACAATTTCTGGATTCGGTCTCCACGCAAGGCCCGCGATAGAAGCTATGCAATAGCTTAAAAATTATTGATTTTTACTAGTTTTATTATTGTTTTAATGAAATAAGTTTCAACACGTATTTCATCGAACAATTATAACTAGCTATCTGATAAGTTCGCTCGTACAATACGTACTGCTCCAAGTTTGCCATCTGACCTCAGTAAATCTAACAAGCATAAGCTCAGTTGGCAATCTAAATTAAGTTTGTTGTTAGGATTTATTAGCGTTCGTCTGTCCATAGTGTTTGTCATATTGGACAACGGACTACCGAGACCAAAGGCTTTAGAGCGGTCACTAGGGCACTAAAGTTTTGCTGACAGTTGAAGCTAGACTACAACAATACTACTAAACTGTGTCGTTTATATCCATAGTCACGTACTGTGACTCTCGGTTGACTTAGGAATACTCGTGCTGTGATCCCTGCGGCCACTGTTTGAATAAAGGATGTCCATTTTAAAATGGAATCATTTATATTGGAGATGTTATCTAATAGGTATCCAAAATTCTATGAGCTTTTTGTTAAACTAAATAAGTATGGTGCCTTACTGCCTTTAGATGATCTTCACCTGTGTGATGCATCCAATGAAACGAGTGTTCAAGCTCCGAATACCTCTATGAAGTAACTATCATATCGTAACTTCACCAAAATTTCAAGTTGTTTGTCTCATATTTGGTTCGACTAAGTCTGTCTCTTTGTCTATTATATTATATCTTTAGTTCTACTCAACCGATTGCAATCAAAGGTACGACAGTTATAAGGCAGACGTAGTTCCCGAATAACAAATCCACATCAAAATCCGTTCGTTAGTATTCGCGCCTTTGAAAATCAAACAGAGAAAGAATCGCATTATTATTTTTGAATCCTCTATGATATATAGACACTATTATAAACATTTTTTACAATGATATATTTGCTATAAATACTCGCGAAGTCAACTTAAATCACTAATTATCCAGTAAGTACAAGATTATTCAAACGCTTTGTGCCACACTTAACAAAATATTTTCTAATTAATTAATTAATTCGAACACCCTCGGCGTGACAAGTACCACGATTCTCATGTCTAAACATAATTATATTCGGCTTCTTATTTGATTACTTGCAACCTCTGATCTTACGTATTAATACGAAATCAACACCAACTTCGTGGTATGATCGATATCTCATTACCATGTATGGTAAATCATCAGCGAACAATGATAATTACCATATTATTCGAATAGATGAATACGCCCGTCATATGTGTGTTTTCTATGTACGAGTATAACATGTACCTGTGTATTTAGAAATATATAAGTATGTATATCATTCGTCTAGATCCCATAGAACATGCTTATATTAGCTTACTTTTTGCTAGATGATGTTGGTGAGAATGTCCAACAATATTTATTTATTACATTCATTATCACAGGGTTCTGTACCCTAAGGGTATTAACGGGACCCTATTCATGAGACTTCGTTGTCTGTTTGTCCGTCCGTCATGAGTCTGTATATCATAAACCGCGATAGCTAGAGAGCTGAAATTTTCACAGATGATGTATTTCTGTTGTCGCTATGACAGCAAAAAGGTTCTCATTTTCACTTTCAGAAAATCAGAAAAAAAGGGGGTTAAGGGGATTTTTCGGTACGGAACCCTCTGCCCGCGAGTCCGACTCGCACTTGGCCGGTTTTAAAAATGTAGGTATTTATATCTTCATGCAGCGCCCCACTACCTCAAAGTTGCCTGTCAGATATTGCTTTACAACGATAAGGCCGCCATTTTGTAAAAAAATATTGTAAAACTAGTTTTAACGTGGTGTACAAATAAAGTTAATTCTATTCTATTCTATTCTATTCTATTCTATTCTATTCTATTCTACCTCAGTGTTCTGTAATCAACCACCAGGCAAAGCATTGGTATTATGATTTTGTCAGTCCTGATATGATTAACCGTCTGTGTAGCTTTCCCATTTTCTGTTGGGAGTCCTGGGACATCCTTCCGAGGGCTTACCCGGGGCTCCCAACCATAGGCTGTTGGGCGTTACGTGAGGTTTTTTAGTCGGTAGGAGTCCGGCATAGCATCCATGATGGATTTTCCCTCACGTTAAAAAAAAGCTTTCCTATTTACGAGCGTTTCCTATCATATCTTGTTGTCTCAATTTGATTTTACATCACAGTGTGCAATTACCATTTCTACTTCTAAAATTTGAACTTTCTAAAACTCTATTAGAAAGGTTAATATCGTGTATACCTACAATTAAAATCTTACAGAAACTGTAAGATCGAAACTGTGTTACTTTAAAAAGTTAAGCTTAGATTTTCAAATAAAGCGATTTTTACTCTCGGTTCGCGCTTAGCCAGTTGCCGTGCATTTGTATGGATAAATGAAACCCATCCCACTTAGGCTCTGTTTATGCTTCCTTATGTGATATTCTTAATTACATATTAGAGCAAATATAAAAAAAAGGCGAAATGTGGGCATACAATATGCTTCTGCCTACCCCTTCGGGGATAAAGGCGTGACCATATGTATGTATGTATGTATATATTGGAGCTTAGCGGGTTGTCTGTTCAAACCTCCGTTCTTGTAAATTACATTATGTATGTAGTTTCGAAATAACTTTTGGCCCAAAACAAAGCGGTGAAACTTTCTAAACAGTTTAAAAAAATCCGTGTTTCCGTTGATATTCTTTGGTGCACAAACATTGTGGTGTTTTATTAGACCCCAGGGTCCCTCGGTGGCTGTTATCGTTTATTTATGTACGACTGTTTTAATTACATTTTCTGACGTTTTGTTTGTTGTATAATATTCTAACTTAAGACCTGGTTTAAAAGGACGAACTTTTTTGTTCTCAAACACTTTGTGAAATACGAGGCTCGTTACGTTGGGCGTGACGTCTCGAAGACATAAATTGTCTTTGTTGAATTTAGTTGGTAACGATGGCTCACAATACAGCTCTATACTGAGATGTTCGTGGCAGTGGCGGCGGTGGGGCGGAGCCATGTAGCTATAAGTCGTCTATTTCAACTATTTCCAATTACTTGGGCTTAGAGAAGCTGTGCGATGTCGCCAAGTGACAAAGCAATATTCCGCCTGGCGAACGGCGGGAACTTGGTGGCCTACATTTAACGTTGCGCCCTCGGGAATTCATGATGAGGACGTTCTCGAGTGCACTGCCTGCCGAGGATTACGGCCGGTCTCTATTAAATATTGCTCTTCACCAAATTACTACTTGCCCGGCCTAGTGGTTCCATGTTACTAAGCATCCGCTAATTAAAACAGCTATCCAACTTTTATTTGAAAAGTTTTTGGTGAATGTCAACAAAATTTTCTTTTCAAACATATTTGACCATGGCTCAAACTCAAAGGTTGTGTAGGTACATATTTTGTATTTGCTCCATTATGTGACTAGTTCTCCATTTCTAAAACATTACTAAAGTTTGTTTACGTTATGTCCCCTGCTGTCTAATATTTCATAAAATTTTATATCATCAATATAATCAGCCTAGCTTTATGTAAGTATCAATTATGGTCCAATTACACTCAAATAAATAGAAAAATTCGTCGCGTCCAAAAACTTTTTTAATAATACAGTTCACAAAAAGTATTTAATTTTTAGATCGCCAAGCCAGTAATGTTTCTTTACTCGTTATTCTTGAGTAGACTTAGTTGTGTTCGTAGTTAGTAGTTCAGAAATCATCTACTCAAACTGTAGTAATAAAGAATCTTTAAAAATACTGAGCCTGGAACGTTAATCCGAAACTCGTTTGTTCGAAAAATCTGTTGACAGAATCATTTTTGGCAGACGTCTCATTTAATAGAAAGCAAGGTTGACAGAAATCACTACTCGTAGAAAGCACGGTTCGCCGAAGAATCCTTCCATAGAAAGCACGGTTGGCAGAAATCACTATTTGTAGAAAGCACGGTTCGCCGAAGTATTGGTTGATAGAATCAGTATTGCACAGATGTCATGGTTGTTCGAAAGCACTGTAGGCAGAAACCTCTGTACATAGATAGCACGGTTCGCCGAATTAATTGTTAATAGAATAATTATTCATAGAAGCCTTGGTTCATATCAAACGCGGTTGGCAGAAACCTCTGTGCATAGATAAAACTTCATTCCGAAAGCTTTTTTAATAGAAACCACTTTTTCCAGATACATCGGGTCACAGAAAGCTCGTTACAAAAAATAAACGAATAACTTTGGTCGTTTTAAGCTTTCCTCAATCTGAAACCCCTTTTTTGACCACGATACCATCGTTGGGATAGAACCATAGGTAAAAAAAATTATCCGAGGGACTCTCAAGCTATCCAGTAGTACTTTACGAACCCTTGAATGCGACGAGCTTTCTGTGATCCGATGTATCTGGAAAAGGTGATTTCTATCAAAAAAGCTTTCGGAATGAAGTTTTATCTATGAACAAAGGTTTCTGTCAACCGCGCTTTCTATGGATCAAGGCTTCTATGAATAGTGATTCTATCAACAAATAATTCGGCGAACCGTGCTATCTATGTACAGAGGTTTCTGCCTACAGTGCTTTCGAACAACCATGATATCTGTGCAATAATGATTCTATCAACCAATACTTCGGCGAACCGTGCTTTCTACGAATAGTGATTTCTGCCAACCGTGCTTTCTATGGAAGGATTCTTCGGTGAACCGTGCTTTCTACGAGAAGTGATTTCAGCCAACCGTGCGTTCTATGAAAGGAGACGTCTGCCAAAAATGATTCTGTCAACAGATTATTCGAACAAACGAGTTTCGGATTAACGTTCCCGGCTCATTTTTGATATACCAAAGGTGTCTATACTCGTAAAATCGTTAATATTAAACGTATACACTTCATTTGAAAAATTTTACGGCGTCAGTAGGAGTAAATTTTTTTGCTAAATCGACAAGTCAAAACGAGCGGGTTTATAGGCACCATAAGTTTCAGGAATCACTCGCCTCGACCGTCATAAAAATCACTTCACCCCTTCTCGTTCGTGTATATTAAGCTCGTCTACATTTAGCGTAACTTACGTGGCGACGCCCATTTCTCGTTTGATTACATTCTAATGATATTTTGATTGTGCAAAATATTCCAACTGAATTTGTTGGCTCTAAAAGAGAGATACAGAAAGCTATCGCGGACCGGGCACAAGTTTAATTAAAACAGAGCACCGCTTGTCAGTCGGAGTACTCGCTTGTTGGAAAACTGCCTACTGGGTATCAGGAGACGTTCTAAGCAACTCTAATTAAAAACACTGTAATGATTAATAAGTAAAGTTTACTTTAATGTTGACAATATTTTGAAGTCACTCAATAATCATTTGAATATAAGAGAATAATATCTAAGAATATTTGTCTATCACGAAGTCTAAATGTCCGTTGTCGTTAGCGTTAATTTGACTTTGATGGAATTCAGTACAGAGATAGCTTGAATATAATAATATTATTATGGACTCATATTTACGCATATGAGTCATAGACAGCAGTTAGGCACTATAAGGATAGCTTTCTGTATATAGTTACGTCACATCAGTATTTTATTCAGCTATAAGTTGAAAAGCAAAATGATTTGTTTATGAAGACTAGGAGCAGATTGAGCAGTACTGCGGTATCAGATTTTCCACTTTTATTATCGATATGATATTAAGTAACTTACCGCTTTTAAGCCCGCGTTCTACATCTTTGGTTACGTACATAGAGCTACCTACTATTTGCAATATCCTTTTGTCGATATTTTTTTTGTTACCTGTTTTTTTTAGTAACGTACCTACTTAATTTTTTCGTAACTTACCGTTTTTAAACCTGTGACTACCCATTTGGTAACGGAAATAGCTACTTACTATTTGAAATATTTTCTTTTGTGTAACGATATCCATTGTTGGTTTAGTCGTAACACCAAATGGCCGGTCGAATGATTCAATTCAAAGAGATATTTGGCTGAGCAATCGCACGTTGAATGGGGAAATCTTTTTGTTCGATCTAGTAGTGTTACGGTTTCGCTAGGTTATTGTCGAAGTGGCTGGAGGAGACCGTATCAGCATTGGGCGTGGCATCATGAGTAATGGAACTGTGTGCTCGCATGAGGAGGGTCCACTTATGTCACCCGAATTCTATGATTGATAATAGCATCTTCAGTAAAACACTGCTCTTTTGTTACGTCACAATGTTGACCGGAGTGGTTTATAAATATTGTTCACTTTTAGACTGGTTGTCTTTTTACCCGAATACGAAAAAGCCGACGTGAGGGAATAAACTTAGCGGTCTATGTACATTTGTATTTATGTTACACACTAGAGACGAAATTACTCAACAGATTTTGGAAATGAGGTATCGATAGAATCATCTACCAGATATAGAATAGTATGTGATGTTACATAATATTAAGTCTTACAAACATTTTGGAAATGTGATATCAATTGCAAGGACTTTACCATTTTTATCTCATTGAAAGCAGCTCCTTTTAGGCGGCATTAACGTGATATACTATATACGCCTAAGATAAAGTGAAATCAGTAGGTAAGTAGGTCACCCCCGTGGGTAAATTAGCTAATGTGTAAAGTTTTCAAGGTATACTTAATTATCGGGGTTCCAAACGGGCAACATTTCGCCCCAACGAGCTTGTAGCGACGTAATGGTTTGTGAAGACGGTTCTGTAGGAAACAGTTACACAGAACTTGCTTGCAGTAAATATGACTTTGAAACTAAAGCAGTCAGTGTTTCGTCAACTCCTAAGGCACAAGTTATTGTTGTACATTTGAATATAACTGAATCAGGATAAAGAACTTGTGCTATTTTAACATTGACACCGTGTTTTACAAATTTAATGTGATTTTTTTTAACTCGAGCAGGACTCAAACCTGCGCTACGTCTTCTGGTTTTTCCGTGTTTTACAAGTTGATTCTAAAGTAGAAGTGCTAATGTTTTTACTTATGACATCTGTCAAGTACCTACAGCAAGTCACTTTGGTAATGTAGACAGCGTGGGTGTGAGGTGTGAGTACCTCTATTATTGCAAAAGTCCATTTACGATATAACCACTTTTGTCATTCTTGTCTCCCACCTTAGAGGTAAACAAATATTCAGTAATAAGTGTCTTAGAAACAGTTTAAAATACGAATACAGAAAATAAGGTGGCCAGTACACCCAAAATTAAGATGGCGAAATGTTTTAAACTTTTCTTATTAAAAATCTCGGAAACAGATGTAGCTACCTACATTGTTGAATTTGATAAAAGTATTCTTTTAATAATATTATTCTACTGGCAGCGCCATAACATTTCCAACTTTATAATGTTAAATTATTCATATTATCAGTTGGATCTTGTCCATTTAGTTAATATACTTTTGTCAGTATTATAATCCTAAATCAACTTTTCCCTAGAATGTTTTATAAGATTTACAGAAGTGAAATTGGGATAATGTTTGAATTCTTAGACGTAAATGTAGAGCCAAAGTTGTTGAAGATTTGTTAATTAATGGAGTAGCACCGTAAAGTCGACAGCCTGAATACTAATAACACGAATTATTGTCCAGCCGCAACCATTACACGGCTGTACGTTTTAAATGTAGGTGCTTTTATCCACCCCTGTTTATATTACCAGGTTTATGCCACTCTATAGAAAAAATCCATCTTAAGACAGAAAAGCCTTCCACTTTATTTCGAGTGAGAGAAGATTAATAAACCGACAATCCACTGTTCGAAGATGTCAAATCATCGTGAGAGTGATGTTATATTAAGAAATACTCTCAGATTTATTACTAAAGTCGGCCAAGTGCGTGTCAAGAGTACATTTTCTGAGTCCGTTGAATATCACTCGTAATCTTGTAAAGCTCTTTTTTTTTGGATAACGTGAAGGAAAATTCTTCATGGATACTATGCCGGATTCCTACCGACTAAAAAACCTCACGTAACGCCTAACAGCCTACGGTTGGGAGCCCCGGGTAAGGCCTCGGAAGGATGCCCCAGGACTCCCAACATACAATCTTGTCCGTAAAGCTTACTTTTCGCTGATAGTTTTCCCTAAATAAAAGGGTTTCAAGAAGGCTTCCTTATAGAATGTATTTACATTTACGTGACTTTTGCTACCATACGCTTATTGTTCAAGGTAGAAGGATTATGAAACTCTTCGATAATCAACAATAGTATATTTTCATTGTCCTATCATGCACTAAAGAGACATAAAATTATATGGCAAAAAAAATAATTCATGGTTTAATTTTTTTAAGTATTTTCTATACACGGTGTTTCTTTTAGGGTGTCAAGCCGCCACTAGCTGATAGCAGGGTTCCATACCTATCGATTTAACCCCCATGTATGTTCTACGATTTTTTGTAGTTTTCGAGATATAATGTTCTGCATAATTCCCTATTTTTTTATTATCGATTAAAATTTTTACATCTTGTATCAAAGTTAGGAAGGATATTATTTTGTCCATAATACTGCAATCAATAGGCATTATAATAATAAAAAAATATCCAAGAAAAGTCGAACCAAAAAGAAGAAAGCCACGTGGACACGTAATTATAAAAAACTAGCGGTACCCTGCCACGCTTCGCTGTGACTTTTTTATGGTGGTTTTATGTACCTATGAGAAATGAGTAACAAACTAAATGATGGGTACATTTTAAAAAAAATGTGTGCGTGTACTATTGTACACACGTAAGAAGTGAAACTTCTTCATGACCTTATTTTTCGAAAGAAATATCATGAAATATACATAGGAGTTAGTAATCCAATAGTTCAAAAGTTCAAAAGTCCAAAGTCAAAAAGTCAAAAAGTCCAAAAGTCCAATAGTCCAAAAGTCCAAAAGTCCAAAAGTCCAAAGTCCAAAACTACAAAGTCTAAAAGTCTAAAATTCTAAAAGTCTAAAATTCTAAAAGTCCAAAACTCCAAAACTCCAAAACTCCAAAACTCCAAAACTCCAAAACTCAAAAACTCCAAAACTCCAAAACTCCAAAACTCCAAAATTCCAAAAGTTCAAAAGTCCAAAACTCCAAAACTCCAAAACTCCAAAACTCCAAAACTCCAAACTCCAAACTACAAAACTCCAAAACTTTTTGGAGTTTTGGAGTTTTGTAGTTTGGAGTATACTCCAAAACTCCAAAACTCCAAAACTCAAAAACTCCAAAACTCCAAAATTCCAAAAGTTCAAAAGTCCAAAAGTCCAAAACTCCAAAATTCCAAAACTCCAAAAGTATAAAACTTCAAAGTCCAAAGTACAAAAGTTCAAAATTCCAAAGTCCAAAACTGCAAAACTCCAAAACTCCAAAACTCCAAAGCTCCAAAACTCCAAAACTCCGAAACTCCAAAACTCCAAAACTCCAAAACTCCAAAACTCCATAACTCCATAACTCCAAAACTTCAAAACTCCAAAACTCCAAAACTCCAAAACTCCAAAACTCCAAAACTACAAAACTCCAAAACTCCAAAACTCAAAAACTCAAAAACTCCAAAACTCCAAAACTCCTAAACTCCAAAGTCCAAAACTACAAAGTCTAAAAGTCTAAAATTCTAAAAGTCCAAAACTCCAAAACTCCAAAACTCCAAAACTCCAAAACTCCAATACTCCAAAACTCCAAAACTCCAAAACTCAAAAACTCCAAAACTCCAAAATTCCAAAAGTTCAAAAGTCCAAAAGTCCAAAACTCCAAAATTCCAAAACTCCAAAAGTATAAAACTTCAAAGTCCAAAGTACAAAAGTTCAAAATTCCAAAGTCCAAAACTGCAAAACTGCAAAACTCCAAAACTCCGAAACTCCAAAACTCCAAAACTCCAAAACTCCAAAACTCCAAAACTCCAAAACTAAAAAACTCCAAAACTCCAAAACTCCAAAACTCCAAAACTCCAAAACTCCAAAACTCCAAAACTCCAAAACTCCAAAACTCCAAAACTCCAAACTCCAAACTCCAAACTCCAAAACTCCAAAACTCCAAAACTCGAAAACTCCAAAACTCCAAAACTCCAAAGCTCCAAAACTCCAAAGCTCCAAAACTCCAAAACTCCAAAACTCCAAACCTCCAAAAGTATATAAGTTCAAAAGTTCAAAGTACAAAAGTTCAAAATTCCAAAGTCCAAAGTCCAAAACTCCAAAACTCCAAAACTCCAAAACTCCGGAACTCCAAAACTCCGAAACTCCAAAACTTCAAAACTCCAAAACTCCAAAACTCCAAAACTCCACAACTCCAAAACTCCAAAACTCAAAAACTCCAAAACTCCAAAACTCCAAAACTCCAAAACTCCAAAACTCCAAAACTCCAAAACTCCAAAACTCCAAACTCCAAACTCCAAAACTCCAAAACTTCAAAACTCCAAAACTCCAAAACTCCAAAACTCCAAAACTCCAAAACTCCAAAACTCCAAAACTCCAAAACTCCAAAACTCAAAAACTCCAAAACTCCAAAACTCCAAAACTCCAAAACTCCAAAACTCCAAAACTCCAAAACTCCAAAACTCCAAAACTCCAAAACTCCAAAACTCCAAAACTCCAAAACTCCAAAACGCCAAAACTCCAAAACTCCAAAACTCCAAAACTCCAAAACTCCAAAACTCCAAAACTCCAAAACTCCAAAACTCCAAAACTCCAAAACTCCAAAACTCCAAAACTCCAAAACTCCAAAACTCCAAAACTCCAAAACTCCAAAACTCCAAAACTCCAAAACTCCAAAACTCCAAAACTCCAAAACTCCAAAACTCTAAAACTCTAAAACTCTAAAACTCTAAAGCTCTAAAAATCTAAAACTCTAAATGTCTAAAACTCTAAAACTCCAACTCCAAAAGTCCAAAATGTCAAACGCCCAAAACTCGAAAAGTCCAAACGTCCAAAAGTACAAAAGTCCGAAAGTCCAAAAGTCCAAAAGTCCAATAGTCCAAAAGACCATAACTCCAAAGTCTAAAAGTCTAAAATTCTAAAAGTCCAAAACTCCAAATTCTAAAAGTTCAGTAGTCCAAAAGTCCAAAACTCCATAACTCCAACACTCCAATTCTCCAAAACTCCAAAATTCCGAATGTCCAAAAAGTTCAAAAATAACATGCAAAACATATCTGACCTCTTTATTAAGTGCGTACTCTCTTTTATTATTCTGAATGCAAGGAGGCCGCAATCAAACTTCTCTTAAAAAACATAAATCTGGTAGGTACCTTCTAAATAGGTTGTTTATAATATTTTGTTCTGAAGCTGGCAGAATATAATTAAAAACAAAACGACCAACGCCATCTATTGGTAATATCACTTTTTAAAGCTATTTTATTCTTATTGCTGTTATGATAAAAGTGTATAAAGTAGCCTAAAACCATCTCTGAATTCTATTGTATATCGTGTCCAATTTTGAGCTCAATCGATTCAGTAAATTTTGAGTTTTTAATAGATACACAAACGCACACAACATTTTTATATACAGGGTGAATTTTTGAAAAGGGCTTGGATGGCCAAATCCGAAACTATAAGGAATAGCCAAAAATGCTCAAAGGAGTCACGAGCCCGATTTTGATAAAACTTAAAACCTCATCATTAGATTTTTGAAAAACCAATAATCCTAGCTGGGAATCGAACCCATTGGTTTTGAAAAAAAAAACACACCCTTTATTATTACACCATACGATAGTGTCGCTGATAAGGATCAAATTCTGCGAAGTAATGATATACGACAAATTTAAGGAAAGTTTAGAATTTTAATAGAATTTATATTTATTACCTAAATTTTGTATCATAATTTGTTTCGTTTGAATAGATCGTAACTGTTCCTGAATGATTCTTTGGAGAATATTCTAAACGGAATCAATAATATGGGATGCAGTACGACCCTTGAGGTCTCGAATCCAGCTATGTGTTGAAAACAACGGTCTACATTTAGGACTATCGGCCTCCATGACCGGGATGATCGGGTCTGAGGACGATGAGAGGGTCGCTCACCGTCCTTACAGAAGCAGGCCCATGACGGCAGCGTGACGAGAGGAACTCACGCACGCCCCCCCCTTAGAAGCGGGAGCACACCCGAAACCCCCCCACAGACGCAGGTTAGCACCCGAACCACCCCTTGGGCGAGGCCGCAGAGGCGGCCGTAGGTCTGTTGGGAGTCCTGGGACATCCTTCCGAGGGCTTACCCGGGGCTCACAATCATAGGCTGTTAAACGTTACGTGAGGTTTTTTAGTCGGTAGGAGTCCGGCATAACATCCATGAGAATTTTCCCACACTTAAAAGAAAAACATGGTCTACATTTTGAACAATTAATCAGTTTGCGTAAGAAAAATAAATTGTATTTTGTTAAAGATGAGCACGTTCCTTTAGTTTGCTGTATGTCATTACTTCCCAGAATAATATCCTTAATAGCAACACTATCGTATGGTGTAATAATATAGGGTGTGTATTTTTTTTCAAAATCAATGGGTTCGATTCCCAGTCAGGATTATTGGTTTTTCAAAAATCTAATGATGAGGTTTTAAGTTTCATCAAAATCGGGCTCGTGACTCCTTTGAGCATTTTTCGCTATTCCTTATAGTTTCGGATTTGGCCATCCAATCCCTTTTGAAAAATTCACCCTGTATATAAGATAACGAAAAAAAATTATATCTCGAAAACTACAAAAAATCGTAGAACATACATGGGGGTTAAATCAATAGGCATGGAACCCTGCTACCAGCTAGTGGCGGCTTGACACCCTAAAAGAAACACCCAGTATATCTATTTTTACCAAAATAAACCTCGTGGCCTAGACGACATGACAAAAATATAAGGGTTTCTTGTTTTTTATGGAAGCCTAAAATCTGTGATTGGAATTAAAACAAAGTTGGTAATGAATTGATGAGTCAGGAAAACTATTCAAACCAGACCAAATTAAATTTCATAGGAATGTTTGATGACAAAACTGTTCGTTAATTTATCATGAAACTCGAGAACGTAAAATTTTACTGTTAGCAATCTCCCGAAGATTTCAGTTAATTTTGTATGTGTTAGGAATAGAAAGTACAGAACACGGTATTTCTAGGTTATCAGCAGCATTTTCAATTCTCGTGTAGTTCCAATTTGCACTAATAAGAAATCAGACCGAATGAGTGTCTGTTGAAAACAACGAAATGATGTATAGATTTTTAAGACCATACAGTGTGATGTTTGTGACATTATAAATTGCAGATTGAAATTAAATAAAAGCTAGCTATCACCGTTCATGAGATACAGCCTCCTGACGGACAGACAGACAGACGGACAGTGAGGGTCCCATTCTTACCCTTTGGGTACGGAACCCTGAAAAAGAACTAAATTTTACTTTTTTTTTGCTACTGGACTCGCTTATGTTTCATGTCGATGAAATTTTTCCTAAAAAGGATGTAGGCACGCAAATTGCAACTGACAGATGGACATTTTAACACTATTCGAACACTATCCACTCTAGCGGATTAATTGCAGTTTTCAAATTCGGTGGAGTAACAGATTTTTTTCTGAATAACTGATGTAAAAAGTATTTGGTCAGTAATTCGGCAGTCGTTTTCAATAGGTACCTTTGAAGTCAATACATGTCAACTGTCAATCCAAATTCAATAATATAATTAATATTCAACCCGATTACACTACAAACATGCAAATTACGTAATTCCTAACAGTTCGAATACAGATCACATGAAACGTCTCTACATTGAGATGTCTTTGAGCATGTAGTTTAGTTGAAATGCCTCTGGATAAATAGAATGGCATTCCAATAGCGTAGACGTCTGGAAACAGAATGTATGGGATTGACCGTAATATCTCAACGTGACGTAATCTCTCACTACTGGCTACCCCTAGGGCTTCGTACATAATATCTATAGGACAATATTACTATTAGGCAACCCAAAAAGAACCTCATCGTAAAGAGAGATTGTATACTCTCGTCCGTATTTGCACTATGTGGTAACTTTTTAAGTCCAGCGTGTTTGCAATCTAAAATAACCGGCCAAGTGCGAGTCGGACTCCCGCACGGAGGGTTCCGTACCAAAACAACAAAAAGTCTTATTTGTTACATGGGAGCCCTCCCTTTTTCTTTTTTTGTAACGATAAGGAAAATCCTTTATGGATGCTATGCCAGACTCCTACCGACTAAAAACCCTACTTAACGCCCAACAGACTGTGGTTGGGAGCCCCAGGTAAGCCCTCGAAAGGATGTCCCAGTAAATGTCCATTTTGTTTTAATATTTTTTTTTTATCAAATTCATTGCTCGATATTCTGAGAGTATTTCAAGCGTCTACTGGTTGCCCTAATTACCTATTAACACTACATATTATAAAACAAGTATTGCGCTGTGGTGGTTGTTAACCACAGAGCAACGCGCGCCTTAGACAGTTCGCGTTGCTCTATAGCACTATAGTGTGAACTATCCTGTTATATAGATCCTCTACGGTAGGTACAGTATAAATTTCCAAAAGAGTTTGTGAACTCTATGTTTAATTTCTTTTTCAGAATATTGATGACATTTGAATGATGACATTATAAATACATACGATACGTCTCAACAGTCTCATGCACCGAGCATGTAATTGAATTGTGTGTTTGTACGTAAATTGTTTATACTGGAGAAAAATCTAAAATATGGGCTCATTGTTGACTATTTTCTATGAAATTGCCATTTTTCAAATATTACACCTACCTAAAGTAATCTGCTGAAAGCGTTATTCACTCTTTAAAGAAAAAATATTTACGATGAAAGTCGAAAAATAAGTTAGTATGTGACCCGTATAATGTGCAATCACGGCGACAGGAAATATATTTGATGGTGCTATAACTCCTAAAGTATTCATTTAATTTGTATGGTGTAAAGGGAATGAATGATCTTGATGATATGTTCAAGCCAACTAACGTATTTAAATTGAGAAGGATACCTTATTACCTAATATATACAATAAAATGGCGAAAAACCACGTTTGTTGTATGGGAGCCCCCCTTAAATATTATTATGTTTTTGTTTTTAGTATTTGTTGTTATAGCGACAACAAAAACACATAATCTGTGAAAATTTCAACTCTCTAGCTATCACCGTTCATGAGATACAGCCTCCTGACGGACAGACAGACAGACAGACAGACAGACAGACGGACAGCGAAGTCTCATGAATAGGGTCCCGTTCTTTACCCTTTGGGTACGGAACCCTAAAAAACAACACGCAGTTTTAGCAGTACCATTGTTTTGCAGTTCATGATTTAATCTTCATTGACTTTTAGATAGTTTGGGCATAAACCTCTGCATCATAACCGAACTGTAATTGCGCTATAGAAGCACAGCGGAACTAGGTACCTGTGTTGGAGTAAAACGGTATGTTGCGGCGAATAAGTTTCTGTAGTGCTAATAATTATGATGCGCTCAAAATATCATAAATTTTAATAATTTCTGTCTTTATGAAGCTCACAATTAATCTTTGAGCGTATTTTAAAGAACTTCAACATTTACAGCTCACTTTAATTCGGTAAATTTACAGTACTAATTGATATTAAATATTCTCTTGGCACTGCAGTTGTAATTTATTGTATTAGGCAATGACACATTTATACGTGGTATAAGTAGACCGTACAGTTTTGCAGGCAGTACCGTAGCCGCGTAGGCAGTTAGCAAGTACTTTTCAGTAACGACTAAAAGCTTTATATAATTTTTTTTAGGGATCGTTTTTTACGTACATTAAATTGAAATGCTGTCAACATCTATTTGAAACTTTGCTTTTGCTATTTCACGGCTTCATAGAATTTAGCAAAGTATCTATATTGAATTTGCTACTTTTTACGAGTATAATAAAAACTTCTAATGTACGAGTATTTTATATTTTAATACAACAGGGGTATGTGTCAGAAATATTCGAGTTTCGTATTTCAGAATGCTTTTAACCTTTTTGGCCGAAATGGTCTACGTAAGCAGGTGTACCAATAAACGTTGTCTTGGCCAGTGTTACAGCTCACGTCCTCGGCAATTCATAATAGCAAAGCACTTCGCTTAAAGGAAACACCGACTTTATGGTTACTTATTGTTACGGATATGACCAACCATATTTATCCAATTTGTACATTTTTGTCCCGCCCATACTGGTTTTATAGTGCTATAACAAAATGTTGTAACCCTTATAGTGATGAGAGTAAAAATTTTAGGGTTCTGATCATTAATCAGTACATAACTCGCGCTTTTATCTTTGTTCGTAATTGGCTGAGTGTACTTAATAAGTAAAGATTTTTCAATCAAATCAGCCTGTAACAGTCCACTGCTGGACGTAGACCTCTCATAATTTACGCCACAATCTACGGTCTTGCGCCTTCCGCATCTAGTTATTCCCTGCGACCTTTTCCAGGTCTTTGATCCATCTGGTGGGAAGTTGTCACCCCAAGAGAACCCACCACGATCTCCACTCCAGAACTGGTTTGCTCTATAAATCAATACCCGCTTTTTTGATAATAAGCCGAATGTACGTAATCAGGGAGAAGTTTCGTTTCCTGGATCTTATGAAATTCGAAATAAATGTTCGTTGATTGTATGGAATTTGAATATAAACGGCGATTTTTTATTATGAGGAAACTGGGACAAAATTTTACTCACTAATTAGCCAATTTCAATCAAAATTGGAAGAGACAAAAAAATCTACGATAGGTACCTACACAAATATTTCTTTGCAAAATGTCGTCCTTAAAGTTCTTTCAACGTGCAACGTGTAGATGGCGTTTATCAATTTAAACAAAATCGACGAGACGGACTGATCAATCTGTAAAATTTTTCGTATTCTAAAATGATGGTCGATTTTCTTAAAAACTAATTTCTTGGTGCCTATGTCATGTAATCACATTTATGAAAATGTTTTCCGTCTCATTCAGAACCATTAGTGTTCAAAACAAACTTATGAACTTTGTAGTAAAGAATTTTAAAGTAGGTAATATCCAAAATTACCATGTAATATCAATAATGTAAAGATTTGATTTGATCGAGATTTTTAGAAGCACAATACATTGATTGCAGGCTCCGACTATTATTTGATTTCAATGTAAGTTTGTTTCGATTCAGAATACGTAATTGCTTATTCAACGGGTAGTACAAGCTTTGAGTGCGTTACGTTCATGCGGAGCATGTTGGTATATTCTAATCCATACAACCTCCAAGTGCTTAAATACCTTAGTTAAATATGAGAGTACTGTGCAAGCATCGTGCATCTAAATTGCTCATATTTGAATTTTGTGTTTGAATATTCTATATTTGACGCTAATTCTGAATCTGATCTTCATCAGAAACTTCACAAACATGACGAATAATGTTTTAGGTAACTATTCATTAGCGTTGGGATGAAATCCTAAAGGCTAGGATGCATTAATTATGTAGAGGGATCTTTCCTTTTAAGATTTAAGAAAATCAATAGTTATTTTGAAGTCTGCCTGTCGACAGTGCGCAATCAGAGTCGGCAAAAAGTGAGTCAACATAACATGAATAATTACTTTTGAAATTATCCGGAACGATGATAACATTTGGCAACTATTGGCGCAAAACTGAACAGAAAGGATAGTACTGCAGCAAGAATCACAATAACAATAAATCTCTAGAGGACGCAGTGATTTTCGGAGTTTTCAGCATTTTGCATTCGAATTTGCAGATGGCGATTAGGAAAATATCTTCACTTCGTTGAAGGTGTCAAAAAAAACCGGCCAAGTGCGGGTCGGACTCCCGCACGGAGGGTTCCGTACCAAAAAACAACATAAGTGGTACCTATTTGTTGCATGGGAGCCCCCCTTTTTCTTTTTATTTAACAAGATGGGAAATCCTTAATGGATGATATGCTGGACTCCTACCGACTAAAAAACCCCACGTAACGGCCAACAGCCTACGGTTGGGAGTCCCGGGTAAGCTCTCGAAAGGATGTCCCAGTAAAGATCCATTTTGTTTTAATTTTTTTTTCATGAAAGTACACTGCTCGATGTTCTGTGAGTATTTCAAGCGTCTACTGGTTGCCCTCATTACCTATTAACACAGAGCAACGCGCGCCTTAGACAGTTCGCGTTGCTCTATGGTGTTATACAACGCGCGTCTTTAGACAGTGGGCGTTGCTCTAAAGTGTTATACAACACGCGTCTTTAGACAGTTCGCGTTGCTCTATAGTGTTATACAACGCGCGTCTTTAGACAGTTCGCGTTGCTCTATAGTGTTATACAACGTGCGTCTTTAGACAGTTCGCGTTGCTCTATAGTGTTATACAACGCGCGTCTTTAGACAGTTCGCGTTGCTCTATAGTGTTATACAACGCGCGTCTTTGGACAGTTCGTTTTGCTCTATAGTGTTATACAACGTGCGTCTTTAGACAGTTCGCGTTGCTCTATAGTGTTATACAACGCGCGTCTTTAGACAGTTCGCGTTGCTCTATAGTGTTATACAACGCGCGTCTTTAGACAGTTCGCGTTGCTCTATAGTGTTATACAACGTGCGTCTTTAGACAGTTCGCGTTGCTCTATAGTGTTAACACTCTATAGTGTGTTAGTAGATCCTCTACGGTAGGTACAGTATAGGTATATTTCAAAAAGAGTTTGTGAACTCTATGTTTAATTTCTTTTTCAGAATATTGATGACATTTGAAGGATGACATTATAAACACGATATCTACGTCTACAACATAAATTGTGTGTCTGTACGTAAATTGTTTATACTGGAGAAAAATCTAAAATATGGACTATTTGTTTACTATTTCCTATGAAATTGCTATCTTTGAAAGATTACACCTACCTAAAGTAATCTACTGAAAGCGTTGTTCACTTTTTAAAGAAAAAATATTTACGATGAAAGTCGGAAAATAAGTTAGTATGTAACCTGTATAATGTTCAATCATGACGACACGAAATTAATTTCATTGAGCAACATTTGATTGTGCTATACCTCCTAAAGTATTCATTTAATTTGCATAGTGTAAAGGGAATGAATTAACTTGATGAAATGTTCAAATTAACTAACGTATTTAAATTGAGAAGGATACCTTATTACCGAATATATAAGACAAAATCGCTAAAAAACACGTTTGTTGTATGGAAGCCCCCCTTAAATATTATTATGTTTTTGTTTTCAGTATTTGTTGTTATAGCGGCAACAAAAACACATAATCTGTGAAAATTTCAACTCTCTAGCTATCACCGTTCATGTGATACAGCCTCCTGACGGACAGACAGACAGACAGACAGACAGACGGACAGCGAAGTCTCATGAATAGGGTCCCGTTCTTTACCCTTTGGGTACGGAACCCTAAAAAATATAGGTACCGATTTGTCAAGTCTCTGGAGTAAACAAAAAAAATACACAAAGCATTTGTTTGAAATCTATAAGGCTGGAAAGCTGTTGACTTACTGTAGAAAGGCTTTGAAGGCTCATAATTCCCAAAGAAATGCTTTGTGTAATATTTTGTTTGATCCTTAGATAACGATGAGACAAATCAGTTTGAAGATTCTGTAAACGATCACCGAGTTAAGCGTCTTACACTACAGTCGGTTATGAGATGTTTTTGTCCGTTTCAACACGGCAATAGTCATCAAATCAAAATTTCAATTCTATTACGTCGAGGACCGTTGCAATCTATCAACACAAAATAATATAGTAACAAACTCGTTAGAAGTGTTCTGTAAACCATCACTGAGTTAAGCGTTTTACACTATAGTCGGTTATGAGATGTCTTTGTCCGTTTCAACACGGCAATAGTCATCAAATCAAAATTTCAATTCTATTACGTCGAGGACAGTTGCAATCTATCAACAAAATAATATAGTAACAAACTCGAATACAATAGTATTCAAATACTACATTAGTCTTCGTTACATCATCGACGGGGTTAGGCTCGTATATAAATGATTTATACGTAGGCGTCGAGATGATAAATAGGCACACAATGTAAGTGGTAATTTATAGATATGCGATAAATCAAAACATACTCTCTGAGGCACGTGCACACAAGGTGAACGAATCAATCATGATGTATTATACTGTGACGTTTGCGAACATCTACCGCTAATATACTCCTCACAGAGGACTGAATACTTTACATCACTTGAAAAACAGCTTTGATGTATCAACATGAAAGAAATAACAAAATCGCTTTTTAGCCGACGACGACGGAGCTTTCAGGAAGTGTAATGAGCGTAGTTCAGTTTATGTGTATTGATGTTTCTTTTTCTTTTATACTTACTATATATTAATCAAATGTAAGATAGTTGTCTGTTCATTGGATTTATTTAAAAAAAGCTCTGGGTTAGGTTTGTAAAATAACGATTTTGACTCCCAATTTCTTTACTGAAATTTGTGTCTGTTTGTTTGCGATGGATGAAAAAACACTGAACGGATTTTGAATTGGTTGCTTTTATGAGAAAACCCTGGTAAGATTTAAAAAAGTCTTGTTTGATTGCAATGCCAATGGGTTGATATAAAACCGAGAAACTATAAACACAGAATTGTCAAGTTAGAATTTTTCGTTGTTCAAATTTTGACCATGAGATATCTTTGATTTTTGTGGGTTAATGTGACGTAACATCGTATTCAAAATTTTGCCTTCTAGAAAGACTTTCTTTATTGTTATTTCAATATCAAGATAGTTCGAAGGGGATACTTTTATCTTGTTACACAATACGTTTAATGCTCTATCTCTAAAATATAGAAATAATAACAACGTAGTGTTGTACCTGTATATTCAGGTCTGTTTCGTACTAAAGTGTTAGAAGCTGGAAAGATTCGCTTTACTGTATTGGTACCTAGAGAGGCATGAAATAAACTTGTGGTACGAGAAAAATACAAAGAAATATTTAGTAGTGGAGTCCCTCGTGGCAAATGCCACCGACAGGTGTGGAGCGAGCAGCTAATGTGCGCGTGACTACCCAACAATGGAGCTAGAGAAATGATATAACTTTATTTTACTTATACTGTCCTGCCTTCTTTTTTGTTTGACTAGTTTTGTTGGTTATTGAAAATTTGAGAAGTTTACAAGTCTAAGCTTACGAAATAATGGAGAAAATGAGGTCTGTTTAGCCCTGTCAGTAGGTCGGTTGGGAGTCCTGTGACATCCTTCCGAGGGCTTACCCGGGGCTCCCGACCGTAGGCTGTTGGGGGTTACGTGAGGTTTTTAGTCGGTAGGAGTTCGGCATAATATCCATGAAGGATTCTCCCTAACTTTAAACAAAAAAAGCCCTGTCAGTAGGTGGTACTAGTGAATAAAGTTTCACATCAGTTCTATTGTTAGTTAGATTTTTTTTGGATTCCTTCTAGGTTATAGAAAAATACACCTTGTAAACTAATTTAAATTATTCAAGTTCATACAAAGTGCCTGAAACATACCTACATAAATATGAAAAATTTATTGCAGTCTACTACCTAATGCCTGAAACTTAGTACATACTCATTACAGTTTATCAGTTTTTGAACGGAACCCTAGTTCTTCTAAAATAAAGTAGCCTAAGTTACTCCGTGTAACACCAATGAAAATGCCTTAAAATAGGTCGAACCTTTTTGAAAATTACCCGGAACAAACGGTAGTAATTACATATTACATGAAATTGCTTTTCTGGTTTTATTACGTTATACATACATATCATCACGCCTGTTTCCCATCGGGGTAGGCAGAGACTATGGCTTTCCACTTGCTACTACGTTATTACGTTACGTTGCTTATTACGTTATACTTGTTCTTATTAAAAAGCTGTTCACATAATGTATAGTGGTATATGTGCTTCATACAATATGTGACACTACTTTATTTTAAGGACAGGAAAATAAGTAATACTCTCTCATAAAAATACATTCAATGTCGCTTGTCAACCGAAAGAAGCGCATATTGCTTGAACCTTTCACGACGGGGGTGACACAGCTCGATGTCAAGTGTTGTGTGCTAAGATTGTAACAAGGGGCTTCCGGTTATATTGACATTGTTTTTATGTCGATACTTCGTTCAATAACGTCACAGTAGCTGGTATATGAGGTTGTTCGCGTCTCTTCGTTTCAAGTCTGTTTTTTTGTATGATAATGTTGGTATATGATTATGTGTGACGTCTTTGATATCTGGTCTTTATTCGCGGTTTTGTGTTTGATTAAGAAATAGTTTTGAGCAACTCGTTAACCCTTAATAGCAAATTCTCACGTATTACGTTATGAATTTCTAAATACCTACATATTGTAGTTTGATGGAGAAGGAGGAAGCCGTAGTTGCCTAGTTAACAGAAAAACAAGGCGTACCTACACAGTTTTTAAATATTAGTGCAGGCACAAACATAGCGTACGTCATGCCTTTTCCCCGAAGTGATAGGCAGAGGCATACCATAAGCCCACATTTCAGCAGTTGTATCATACACCTTGTAGGTGGCGAGACTATTGTCATGCTGAAAGGACTAGGCAGGCTACGTTACGTTACCTGCAAGTGAATTTTATGTAAACGCCCATAAAACCTTGTTTTAAAGACTACTGCGTTAGATGCAATCGGAACTAACGGCTTAGCGTGCTTTCTGAAGCACGTAAATGCGTAAAAGTTTACAAAGGGTCACCCAGTCAGCACTGACCGCAGTGTAAGATGCTTCCCACAGTAATCGTTTACAAAACACTGAGCGAGCGAAGCTAGGGGCCATTCATACATATTCAACGCAACATATCTGAGAAAATGTGAGAGTTCATACATTTTAACTAAATTCCTTCTCGTACCAGTTTTAGTGCAAATAGTTGTATAACAAGGAGCGAACCTCACATTTCAGTAGTTTTAATTATTGTTAACTATTCTTACATACAGTTTACATTTTACAACAATTGTTGCATAAAAACTTCCAATTTGCATCCTTAGCGAAATTGTTCTCTATTCCAACTCATTATAAACTTAACTACGATTAAAACTGCTACTTGCTGCTACTCTGTCTAACAGTGATGCTTAGCGAACTATTCATGGGTTACTTTGGCCTCATTTCCTCTATGGGATTTCCTTTCCTTGTTTGTCAACAAACCCACGTTGTTCTATTTCCAGCATAAACATAGAGATCAAACAATCGTAGTCCATAGAACGCCCTCTCTAAACTGCCTTTTTATAAGTTTTTTATTAACTTGCACTGGTTGTAAACCGAAATTTCTGTACAATTTGTAAATCATGATATTCTATTGAACTGAGGCATAGGCATCTAACAACGGTAACTGAATAATTCAGTAGTTAAATTCTATTCGTTGAAAAGATCGTTTGTACAAGAGGGAACTTTTCAACGGTTTATCCGATTGAGCTTTTTACATGTGGAAATCTTACATGGATTGTCTGCCGGACTCCTTCCGACTAAACCCACACGATGCCCTACGACTGTCTACTGCCAGGAGTCTCGGTTAAGTCCCCCGGAAGGATGTCCCAGAATTCCCGGCACATTATCCGATTGAGCTAAAATTTGGCATAGTTATGTAAATCAGGAGACAATCTAATAATCCCAGAGTGAAATTCTGATCGCTCCCATCAAAATATTCCGGCCACAAGATTCAATGGTTGAGAGTATTGACTTAAAACTAATTACTTCACTTATCTTAGGCCGACCGCTTATCACGTGAATCAAAATACATAATGATAAAGTGTATGCTTTTGTCAACCCCTTCGAATATAAAGGTGTGACTATAATGTATGGATCATAATGCAGAACATCAAAACTTGTGATAAAATTTTATTTTCAAATAAATATGCATACTAGTTCTCTTGCGTTTCATTCGGTATATTTCTTCGGATATAGCACACTTAGGCTAGGCTTACACTTTTTAGCTATTAGCTACGTGCAAAGTATACAGCGTACTCGTGCGTATAAATCCTACCACAGCTCCATCACCAAACATCTTACTTCCTCGCTATTACACAGAGATTTTCGTCCTAATCTTATATTACAATTTTATGCATGCTCATGAATAATTGCTTATCTCGGATGTAGGTAGAAGTCGTTACTGACAGAATGAATTTATTAATAACCAGTGGTTAATGCGAAATTTTCTACCATAAATTGAACAGGATTAAAAAGTCTATCCCATTTATAAATGGACTTAATGCAATCACATCCTATACCGATCGTAGCGGGATGGTGATTTTTTACACATCTTAAAGTAGCGAATCATTAGGAGTCGTCCGGAGCTTAGTGCCACATTGCGGATTTGCGCTTTCTTTTATTAGCTAGCTTTTCCTTTTTCTCAATTGGAAACCAATATTATGAATCTATATGTTTATTGCACGGTCGGGTATTGGGTAAAGGTGTATGTTACTAGCGTGTAAAGAAATATTGTTTGTCATTGAACCTCGTTCTATTTCTGACAAAATGGATGGCTCTCAAGTGCTTGTACTTGCTTCTGTTTGTTTTCATATTACCCTGTTTCAGTTTCTATCGGGGTTAACTGAATTTACACATGTTTTGTAAGGCATTACGTAATAATTTATACGAGATTACAATAAGTGATATCAATGCATACGCTACGTTTAGATAATGACTTGTTTTGATATTAGTCTAAAAGCAAAATGGTAATATTCTATTTAGTAGCAAAACTAGAGCAATTAAGTTGCGTAACGTATTCAAATATGGACAGATGTAATCTGTTCACAATTCAAAATTGGACACACGCAATATACGGTGTAGTGATTTTAGTTCAAAATAAGTCAGGCTGTCCGCATTGCTATCCAACGTAGCAGTCTAATTGACGTGACGCGAACCTCTCAGTGAAGAGACTTGGAAGAAAAAGTAAGACCATTACATACACTCGAGAGCAATGAATCCGGGTCACTTAAAGAATCCTAAAAATCTCGGAAACTAAAAATGCTAGGTTAATGCAATAAATTGTATTTAATAGACAATGTAATACTCCTTAAATGAAGGTATTAAAACTTCTTAGTTATTGTAAAGTTATATCATAAAAAAATCAAATTTGAAAAAGGGCCACTTTCGAAGATGGAACTACGAAATTACAGCATTTGGTGTTGCTTTTGTTAGTAATCTGTCATTAATGTGGGTACATAAACCATGTTGATAGTGCTCTATATTCATTAATCAAGCTGAAATTATGTCGCTTACGCCTGAAGAATGCACCAGAATACTTACAATGCTGGAAACCGGCCGGAGTCAGCGCGATACAGCCAGGACTGTCGGTGTGTCGCTGTCAACAGTACAAAGAGTTCTCCGACGTTACGAAGAAACTGGTTCTAACCTACGCAGACCAGGAACGGGCAGAACCAGGTGTACCACAGCACGAGAAGACCGATACTTGGTGAACACCATGCTTCGAAATCGCTTTCTCACAGGAACTGAACTCACCAATCAGTTTCGACGCCTCGGAGGAAGTAACCCAAGTGCATGGACAGTAAGACGTCGGCTTGCTGAATCTAACTTAAAACCCATTAGACCTGCAAACGGCCCTAAACTGGAGCGTGGGCATCGTATTTCGAGACTAAGGTATGCCCAGAGCCACGTAAATTGGAGTATTGAAGATTGGTCAAAAGTTATGTTCTCCGACGAATCAAAATTTATGCTCTACAAGCACGATGGAAGACACAGAGTGTATCGAAGACCAGGGGAAAGATTCAAGCAAGCATGCATCGAAGAAAAAGTAGCCTACGGTGGTGGGTCTGTACTTGTGTGGGCCGGAATTTCTTCTGAAAGTCGCACAGAGCTGGTGATCATAGAAAACGGCTCTTTAACTAGCGTAAGATATGTGGAAGAAATCCTCAATGATCACGTTGGTCCATTTATGGTCAATTTAGGTGAGGATGCTATATTTATGCATGACAATGCCCGACCTCATACAGGTAGGATTGTGAATGACTACCTTCAAGAGATGAACATTACTCGTATGGAGTGGCCAGCGCGCAGCCCGGATATCAACCCGATCGAGCATGCTTGGGACGAGCTAGGCAGATGCGGAAAACAACGAAACCCTCCCCCAATCACGCTTCGTGAGCTCAAAATTGCTCTCACAGAGGAATGGGAGAATATTCCCCAAAATCGTATAAGGAACTTGGTGTACAGCATGCCAAACCGCGTAAACGCAGTAATGGAAGCACGAGGAGGCAATACGAAGTATTAAAATTCAAGAAAATCGTAATAAAGTTCAAAAATTTCATGTTTCCTATTTTTGTTTTAAGGAGAGATCGGCAGTTTTTTCTTTATGTAATTTTGTGTTAATAAAATGTATGGTGACTCATATTTTTTTTACTTTCATTTAAGGAGTATTACATTGTCTATTAAATACAATTTATTGCATTAACCTATCATTTTTAGTTTCCGAGATTTTTAACATTCTTTAAGTGACCCGGATTCATTGCTCTCGAGTGTAGTTAAAATAAAATATTTGACTTTACATTAAACACTCAGCGATTCACTTTGCTTCCTAGACTAATCTTCTTTTATGCGTTCTATCTGTATCTATACAAATTGCGGAAAGATTTCCAAAGATCTTGGTTAATATTTTGCGTATGTAAGTACACATAAAAGCAGCTATACATATGCACATCGACTCTGTAAGTAGGAAGGTTTATGTTGAACTTTATAGCTATCTCAAGAGGCGTAGGGATTCAGCGCCAATATCCTTTCACTGGTAGTTTTTTTGTGGAAAACCGACATACATTGCGTATCTTGGGAAAATCGTATCCTTAAACCTTTTAAGCCCATGGAGCACATTTGTGGTTGTCTGCTTTTAACCTTATTGCATTCAATGGTTATTAATGTAACAGGAAAAGAGGTTCAAAGACATTTTGTTTAAGTAAGTTAAGTAGAGATCGTAGTTGGTATTAAACATTTCATAGCTTGATATTTGAAACCGACTGTAGCTTTATTCGTATTAAAATTGTCATAATTTTATGAATAATAAAATGTGGAATAGATTGTATTTTTATGGATTTCTCATTGTGTTTTTTTTTTCTTTTCAGGTAAGTCTATGTTTCCTGATAGTGCCTTCACCGGTATGTATCAACAATGTGTTATTTTTGTCTATCTATCTATAAGACTAGGTTAAGCCTAGTCTATTCTATAAGACTAGGTTAAGCCGAAATACCTCCATACTATACTTGGGTGGTCGTAGCACGTGCTACATTATTCGGGGGGTTACTATTACATAGGTATGCTGCATACGAAAACTTACACCGACTCCCTCAACCGTTGTGAAGCGTGTAGTTTGGCTAGATAAGGTAGGTAAGAGCATTTACATTATACGCTAGGTTTTGCTCCGTGTTTTTGAGCAAAAGTTCTTTAAAAGAGGAACACAGTTTTTCATATAAGGCGTAACAAAATTAACCCTTTAAACTTCGTGTCGTCACAGTTTAACAGTAAAAATAAAAAGTAAAAAAAATCGTAAGAACGCTTTAGCCTAAAACCGCATCAAAGATCCTGCGAATTTTCAGTTGACAAATTAACACCCCTCTTTAAAGAATTGTTTTTGATTTTAGATAAATCTCACAAAGTTTGTTACGTCTTTAGAGAATGTCCATAAGATTTTTCCAAGGAAAAAAGGTTCATAAAGTACTGAAAAACCCTGCGCCGATCTATGAAGATGAGTTACAGAGACGAAAGAATATATGCACCATTCCAAACTAAAAGGCTGCTGGGTTGTTGGTAACCAGATGCGGTTCATTGCCTATTACACGGAGTAACTGCTATTCGATCTCGCAGAAATTTTGTTACTGGCAACTTAAAAACCCTGTCTGTTTTTTATCCCTCAGACGATTTGTAGCCGTATTCTTGTTTTCAGTATGAAATAGTTTATTTATGTGAAGGTTAAATGGGAACTTGAATAGTGGGCTCTTTGTGTACAGGATTGATGTGATTTTTAACCGACTTCAAAAAAAGGAGGAGGTTCTCAATTCGTCTGTATGTATTTTTTTTATGTTTGTCAAGCGATATTTCCGTCAATTATAGACGGATTTCAAAATTTATTTTTTTGTTGAATAGGGTTTACTTCTGAGGTGGTCCCATTTTCACCAGGTCAGGATCTGATGATGGAATCCAGGAGAAAACGAGGGCAACCACCGAAAATTGTAGGTACAACTAGTGCACTTGTTAACTTTTTAATTAAGTGCTTTAATGTTCTACACTTTAATGAAGGTCTGGAGTCGACCTGATGATAGAGTCGAACGACAGTCGAGGGCATTCCTTAACAATTTACAGCAGTTACCTTGTGTTTGGGCTTGATTGATTTGTATTGATGAGAACTTTGCACCTAGATTGATAGATCCGCCTTCAAAAAAAAAGGCAGTTCTCAATGTTTTATGTATGTTCACCGATATTTCCGTCAATTACAAACGGATTTAAATTGTTTTCTTTCTTGAATAGGGTTTACTTCTGAGGTGGTCCTATTTTAATCAGATCAGGATCTGATCTCGATTTCTCCTGGATCCCCAGGAGAAATCGAGGGCAACCACCGAAAATTATAGGGACAACCAGTGCATTTGTTAACTTTTTAATTCAGTGCTTTAATGTACTACAATTTAATGAATGTCTGGAGTCGATCTGATTATGGAACCGAAAGACAGTCGAGGGAAATCCTTAACGATTTACAACAGCTACCTTGTGTTTGAGCTTGATTGATTTGTATTGATGAAAACTTTTACCTAGATAGATATATTTTTCGGTTCACCCGTCACTTAAAATAATGAAACAAAATTTTTCAATAAAAAATAAAACCGACTTCCAACAAATCCTGAAAAATAATATTTACTTAGCACAAAGTAAAATGCATTTTGATTTATCAGATTTTATTCAATACTAGCTGATGCCCGCAGCTTCGCCTGCGTGAAATTTTGTTCCTAGACTATGACATATCGCTGTAGGCACCAAATTTCAGCCAGATCCGTTCAGCCGTTACAGCGTGAAAGCGTAACAAACATCCACACTCACAAACATTCGCATTTATAATAATACCTAGTTAGATAGATTTCTGATAAACAAATTCATAATGCATAATAATATGAGCTAAGTAAATTTATTTATTAGATACATTTCTTAATGCAATGACTAAACTACTACCTACTTGACACAACTTCTCTTCTAAACAATTGACATCGTAACGTAGTTCCTTCTTCAGGTAGTCCCTGCCTACAACGTTTGGACAAACCGAACTACTGTAGGCTTTGTCCTCCTAATACAGATGGTCCAACCAAGACCTGGTAACGTAATAACAATGTAAATTTCATCAACTGAGCGTTCATGTTCATTGTAATGGCTCTTTTCAGTCCTGTCGACTGTAGTCTACGTAGAGGCCATTCCCGTATTTTACAAAGACTTAGTGAGTTTGTTTCCTGACAGAATACAGTCGGCACTATATGTAGAATAAAGTTCATGCCTTCCATGATCAGTCGCTTAGGGCTGCTGACAATTGTTGTCGTAAGGATTGAGCGTAGATGGTAACATGCGGTGTTATTTTATTGACCAGTGGATACTACCTGAAGCGTGGTCTTTCATTTTTTCTGGCTAGCCATCTTAGAATTTTCTTCTTCTTTTCACAAATGTATTTTTGTCACTCAAAATTTGAATAAATTAGCAATAATACTTCCTTAAAGCATATTTGGTTAATATTATACCAAAATAACGTGTTTTTTAACTTTATGGCTCATAAAATCATCTGTTTGAAGTTTGAAATAAAACATAAATGAAAACGTCAATTGTATTGAACTTTCACAAATTATGTGTTAAAGTGTCAAAATAAAAAGTTATTTAAGCATAAAATAAGAGTATTTAAGGAGTATTTATATCAACTCCGGAGAAAATCAGCCCCAAAACAATTTACATTCCCTTTTTAGCTCGTTATAGTGCCAAATTTCAATAAAATACAAAACACGTCTTTCACCAATTATGATAATAATGCTATATGCCAAATTTGAAGTAGATCGGACCAAGGAATTACGTTGTCCCATACAAACTTTACCCTCCTTTTTTATACCTTTAGAGGTGGAATTTGCAAAAACGTATAAATTACTTTTTTCAAATTGTAACAAGCAACGCTCATGCTTAGTTTGATCATCGTACTATTAACCGTTTAAGCAATAATTGATAATAACTTTGGGTCTAGGGATCGAACCGCAAAATTAAGTTTGGTTTGAATTCTATATACTTTTCCGGGATAAAAAGTACCCAGTGTTGTGCCCAGGCTATTAAAGAATAATTATACCAAGTTTCATCGCAATCGAACCGGTAGTTTTTGCGTGATGCCTGAACAAACAGACAGACAGACAGACAGACAGACAGACCGACAGACAGACAGACAGACAAAAATTTTTTTAATCACATTTTTGGGTTCGGTGTCGGTCTAGTAACACCCCCTGCTATTTATTTTTTTGATATTTTGAATGTACAGAATTTTCACTTCTACAGATTTATTATAAGTATAGATAGTATTGAAGTTGGTGCCATGAATAATACCTACATAAACCTATAGGTTTACTTGGCGCCGACTTCAATATGATATTGAATAAAATCAGATAAATCAAAATACATTTTACTTTGTGCTAAGTAAATTTTATTTTTCAGGATTTGTTGGAAGTCGGTTTTATTTTTTATTGAAAAATTTTGTTAAGATTTGTGTTTTCTGTTTAAAAATGTGATCGGCATGATATGGTATTTCAGAAGGATGTACAATATTATCGTTACAGAGTTAGTTTTTGTATTAATTTGCAGATACAAATAAATCAAAGCTGAAACTGCTCATTTATGTAATGCCATGTATTTTTATAACCAACTGTTCATTTACAATATATTTCATCTACTTGACAAATATTTTGCCCGTTTGTCAAATTAATGTTACATTCCAAGCTATATTTGGAGAAACCCAGGCGAATGGTACCCTCACGCCATAACCATTTTAATCTTCATTCCCTAGACCGTAACAAATCACCAAAGCAAACTTATCGTGTCGTCGCCGACAAAAAATGGTTTTGACATCCGACATGGCAACTCGCTTAGGACGACACAGCTTCACTAGCTACCCTACAAAAACGCTAAAGCTCGTCCTTGTTTGTTTTATAAGACCGTGTTAGCAAAGTAATTGGAGAGGTATTGGCAGTCAATGAGCGAAAAACGTTCAACACTCGAGCAGAGAAGCGATTAGATACTTTCGTTCATCGACACTTGATCCTCGTCTCGTTCGTCTAGAGCCGAATTCCGCCTAGTAAGCGATAAAAATAAATGGCGGTAAATAAGGTTCTCTGGGTTGTGTGTACGAGACGAAATGTTAGCAGGTCGACTATACGGGGTCACCGAGCATGTAGGTGCTCGAACGATCCTGGACCACTTCAGCCGCATACCTAATGACCGGTCACGCATTTAAATAGGCGACCCCTTCAAGACCTCTCCCTTATCCCTTATGCTATTACTATAGGTATGTATATCTAATTGAAAATCCTTTCTTGATTTGCAAAGATTCGCGTATATTCCTACCGATGTATTCTACCTGGTACGAGTACCTACCTACGTATTCAAGCTAGTATATTATACTGTGTAATATATTATACCTACGAGTGTGGAAATCATGATTTATGCCAGATATGAATACTACCAATCCGGGCTGAAATGCAGGTATGTGTTGTAGCTACATAGTATTTTATGTCAGTACGCTTTACCTATTCCGGTTTCCATTTGTACCCTCCTAGGTGACGTGAATAAGCAAACGTGCTGCTTCTTACATTTTATGGCTATGAAGTATGTACTTTGATACATAGTGTTTTATAGTACTCCTCAACGATGTGTACTAAGAAAATTTAACTTATTGTCGAACGATTTAAAAAAAAAAAGCCTTGATTTGCCTTAAGCTAACTGAAATGAAAATATGGTGTAGCAAAACAATAGTGCGCGGATTCATAATTTTGTTCCCAATATAGGTATTTATGTAAATTTAAAACAACCTACTACTTGAATGCAGTCTTTGGTTCAATTAACTCAAAATTCAGTACAATTAACGTAGAAATTCCATAAATGATGATCAACGAAGTTTTTATTGTAAGTAAATTATTCTTAACTTGTACAAATATATCTACTTCTCTCTCTCCGCCCCTAAACATTCTATCATATTTCCTAAGGAAGATTTCACCTCAAGATTCTATGATTGATTATAATATGAGTATATACTTCTGAACTCATTCTTATAAATAGACGTCATAACGTTGTTGGTACTATACGCCCAACTCGAGTGTATGTTAATTTTATTATGCCTGTAACATTGACGTAAAGTGCCATCAATAAATTGAAAATGTTTTGCGGCTTCCTCATAAATGATATGGCAGTACATTAACTTTGAAAGCAGTTCTTACAATCATTGTTCTTAGATTGAGCATTATATTATACAAAAAAAATCTCTCTGTAGTGAATGATTTAAAACGTCTTCTAAAAGAGCGATCTTACTAAAAATATTTTGTTGCTCTAGTTAACATTGTTGAATTTTCAAGAAGTGCTTAAAAAGTTTCAAAAAATGAAGATTCATTCCAAGGCAATGAATCGCCTCGGCTAATTTATTGTCCGTGGAGTATAATTAAATAGATCGGACTAACTTACCTAGTGACGTCCGATCCTCAATTATGTGAAGTAATCTCGTCCTCATTTTGTACTATGTAGTTTGCACCCTGCACCTACTGGCTGCCACAATTTTTAAAAGAAGAACGCAGTTTCTGTAAAAGATTTTTACTCGATGGTCCATCGTCACCTCTGTGCCTTAGGATCTGTCAATGTCATTTTTTTCAAAGTATGAATACAACTTCCGAAGGGTTCCTGGGTGAGAATCCATTCCGAAAAAAGAAATTATAAGATTATCATCCCAGGGGTGGGCTGGGACTGGAATGAGGACGAGATTACTTCACATAATTGAGGATCGGACGTCACTAGGTAAGTTAGTCCGATCTATTTAATTATGTTTCGTAATCTCGTCCTCATTTTGTACTATGTAGATGTTCAAAGAAGAAGTTGTATTGTTATTTTAATAAATTTATTATTGTGAATGAAGTAGGTAATCTAACATTCTGTCTTGAACCAGTTTCATTTTAACCTTAATTGTTAACATAGCATTAAAATAAAATGAAACTATGTAATCATAAATGTAACATTCTGGTTCAGTATTTCGTTCAAAATTTTGTATTGAATATTAGTATAACCATAATGATAATTTCTAATGGAAATGTATGTATGCATGAACACAGCCTTTGCAAAGGCATTCAGATTACTTATAATAGGCCTTTTATAAAACCTGGCAATAGTGGAAAAGTGTGTAATCCAGCCTGCCATTTTTCTCGCGACCTCCAAACTATTACCTCCTTCGGAAGCCTTTGAGGAGTTTGAGGTAGAAGCATGTCTCGTGCAGTGTGCATTAAGTTTGGGAGTATCTATCCCACTGTTTGTTAAAACTTGCTTAATCCACCTGCTAATGGTCGCGGTGATGTTGGCATAGGCTTTCTTGTTGTCATGATTAACGTTTTTCAATTTCCTCTTAAACTGTTTGTAACATCCGTATAACATAAAGCAGTTTTTGAAGGACAGATAGCCAATATTTTCTTGAGAAAATGGTAATATCAAATTAGGTTGAGACCTGCCAGAAGCGGATGTCTTTATTATTTGTGGAATTTTCATATTAATATTATCGAGATCAATGAAAAAATTATATACACAAATAAGAGACGGTCTGAATCCTATGAGCAGTGACAAGATCTATTTTTTGGTAAATAGTTCTAGACTAAGGGTCTCGTTGGGGAACTGGTGAGAAAGATGACCCAAAACGATATTTAGATCTTTGGTCTGAATCTAAATATTCCCTTAAAAATCTTGTCACTATCTCATTTGTCCCCAGGTGGGGTACCAAAATGAGCGAAATTGCAGACCGCATAGAATTAAGTGAGCTATATGATAGTCCTTCATCATACTTAAGTGTTAAGAATGATATGAACATGGACATTAAGTCCTGAAGAGGATCCGCATCATGGTCAATGCAAAAAATGATCCACTGATTTAAAGCTGACTCATACTGTTTCCTTGTTTTGGTCGACAAGGACACTAACATTAAATCTAATGAGCAAGGAGGAATTCCTCTTCTAATGAAAGCGCTCCTGATAATATGGCGGCAATCAGTGTGAGACTTCTGTATAAGGGACGTGGAGCCCTGGCAGGAGATAACAATAAGTCATATTGGGGTTCTAAACTATTTTTTCAAATATGACCATGGAGGTGAAAAAACGGGTAAAATGGTTGTGAAGGCCATTTCAGAACAATAACAATGCCTGTAGCCTTTTTACTCTTAATTTTTTGTAATACTCTGCTTACTAGTGTAAAAGGGGGGAAAACGTAAAAGATTTTTTTTTTTTTTTTTTTTGTTAACGTGAGGTAAAATCCACAATGAATGCTATGGCCGGTCTCCTACCGACTAAAAACCTCACGTAACGCTCAACAGCCTATGGTTGGGAGCCCCGAGTAAGCTCTCGGAAGGATGTCCCAGGACAACTCTTAAGAGCGAAAGCCTCAATAGAATATTCATCTGGATCAGGAGCCATGACACATATTCCTTGCATTTGGCATTACATTTTTTCGCAAAAAAATCAATCTGTGGTTGACCAAGGTTCATAATAATTGTGTCTTGCTGTGTGACATAGTTCCCATTCAATTTACGAGGTAGATCGTCTTTTGAGGTAATGTAAGATACCTACACCCATGTTTGTCTTCTCTAACACCACTGCCATAGCTCTCTCGCTAAGCCATTTAGATGTCGGAAGCGAGTACCACCCATCTCGTTAATATAAGCTTTGCAGTCATGTTGTTATCCTAAGTAAGACCTTGCAGCATCTTTAGTCCGATGCAAATGTCTTAGATCTATAAATGCTGCCAGCAATTCAAGGTAGTTAATGTGATGTTTTTGTCATCAACTGTCCAGTGACCGTGACTTCTGATATCATTACATGCCAAACCTCATCCAGAACCAGAAGCATCTGAGAAATCTCTAATCTAAAGTCAAATTGTTTAATTTTTCAATAATTGTCTTTTATTTGAGAAAACCACCAATCCAGGTCTAATTGAATTTCATTTGAAATAGTAAGAAAAGCCTTGTAGTTTTCATCACTATTTTTTAGAGCTGTAGTTTTGTAGTTATCCATGACTTCAGTGTAGAGTCAACCACATTCTACAGCTAGGCATGCCGCAATAAGCACGCCTAACAGTTGGGTGAATTCGAGTATTTTGAATCACGGTTAGCCTTGACATTTTGTAAAGTTTTCTATGTAGATTCTATCTTATTCTGGAGAGGTGAAATGGTGTACTGGACAGAGTTCAATATGAAGCCTAGATACACATGACATATCTGTATAAGTATTATATAATATATTTCTCTGTTATAAAAAACCAGGCTTTCTAAAATATTTTGAGTAGTGGATATATTTTTTAACACATTTCATAAGAATTCGCCAGGCAAAGAATATCGTCTAAATATATCGAAGGTATTTTCTATGCTTTTTATCTACTGACAGTAAATCGTATGCATTTTTTGAGGCCATGAAACATCCTGGGGTCATAAGTGTTGCTACAAATCTTCTAATTTGAAATGAGTTGTGAAGATAAACTCGTTAAGGTTTTTGAGGTCCAGTATAAATCTCCACGACCCATTTGGTTTAGGGTATAGATATATGGTGAATAAATACTGGCCAGCAGCATGAGAGCATATTTCTACTGCACCTATTTGTAATAGCTTATCTATTTCTACAGATATAAGGTCGGTCTCATTTTGAGTAAACTGATTATTTTATGGACCAGAGTTTGTACAGGAACCTTCATGAAAGGTATTGTATACCCTTTAATCCACCTATTATAGTAAGGATAGCGGTAATAGCCGCCCATTGATTAGAAAAGTATACGCGTCTGTACCTGGTTCAACGGCGTTGATGATCCTGTCGGGGTGACGGTAATGTTGCCTCGACGGGGATCGCTTCGGTCGTGTCTGTGGCTTGGCCACAGGATACGTCGGAAACTTCGACTTCACCTTCGACCCACTCGGTCTAATCATCTGTGATCGTTGTGGGGCCCCGATAGTTTAAATTAAACCATTTTAGCTGTTTACTCTGGGTAAGAGTATTTTTTAGTTCCTGGTCAGGCTTTTTCACTGCCTTGACGGCATTTACTTTATCTTGAAGTTTATCACAGAACAAATACTCAGATATGGGGGTCTGTTCCATCAGCTCTTTCATATCTTTGTAGTTTTTATTTCTTTCATACTTTCATATCCCGGCAGTATTAGAGATCTGCGTGTGATAGAAATTACATGATAACCTCGTTGAATCACTTAATGTTTCAATATGTTGCTCATCTTTTGTACGTATAATGTCATTCAACACTCCCAATGGTAGTAATAGTTGCCGCTAATACAAGTTGTTGTTCTCCTATTCTCTTGTTACTCTTGATGCCACTCTTATTCATGGCAGCTGCCACTTCTCCATTGAGTTTCGGTGGAATCAAGAGGCTACAGTTTGATGGGGGACTCTGTTTATCGATTTAAGTTGATTTTATTTCTGGACTGAGGCCACTTTGGAGTATGGCAGTCCATAGTCTGGCTACACCCTCATGTAAATACTATAGGATTACTTGCAGTGGGTGTACCATCTTAGCCTAATAGTACTTCAAGCCGGCAAGTATAGCTTCTGCTGTTCATCCCTGGGGTCTGAGTGGATACGGTCTCCCCAGCGGAGGACCTTGTTGTCACCCCCCCCCCCCCCCTTGTTCTCAGTCTGAATATTAAGCCTAGTTAAAATACCACGGTTACATGTGGCATTGATAAGGATGAGATGCAACGACGACAAGGCGTCTTGCCTTGTCGGGTACTGCTGCATGGGCTTCGTACATGGGGCGAACGGCATCGCACACTTGTTAACCGACTTCTCGAACGTGTCTGACCGGAGCGTGTTTCGCACTCGTCTTCTATAAAATTGAAGATAATTTTCACTACTGCATCTAAATCCATGGCCAACCTCTCGTGAAAGCTCTAGGAAGTATTCGAAACACGCATCACAACGAAACAGTGTAATAGTCAAGTATTACTGTATTCACAAATAGTGATTTTGAGTACTGTATTTACATTATGGGGCTCTTCGGAGCGCGCTGATCCAGTCAGTGCGCCATAATGTTTCGCTTGATATTAACCCACCGGCTAACCTCTCGTGAAAGCTCATTTTGGGGTTATTGTGTAGAATACAACACACAAACATATCTTTCTGGTTAACCTCTCGTGAAAACTCTAGATATAATGTGCATGTAAGTTTCAGGTATTATACATCTGATCCTGTTGCAATGCTGCTCCTGCTCCGATCTTGCTAAAAAACTTACCCGTAATTATGATGATTCCGCTTGTACATGCGTTCCTCCGATTCTCGTAAACGCTCACTTAGTTCACCTAATGCTTCGTTATGTATTTACTTTTTGTGTTTTCCCATTTTACAACGAAAAAACTTGAAAAACAATAATAAATAATTCTGAAACGTGAACAGCGCTCGGCACAAAAAAGTACAATGACATTGACAGATCCTAAGGCACAGAGGTGACGATGGACCATCGAGTAAAAATCTTTTACAGAAACTGCGTTCTTCTTTTAAAAATTGTGGCAGCCAGTAGGTGCAGGGTGCAAACTACATAGTACAAAATGAGGACGAGATTACGAAACATAATTAACTAGCTGACTCGACATAAATCGTAGCATTTCACTTGAAAAGTAAAAGATTATGCAAACTTATAACAACATAGGTATTCTTAACGTACTTAATTTTCCGATACCAACCATCTGTACTGTTGAAAGAACATGCTTCGTCTAAGTAATTAATTCAATTTCATCTACATGTGCGGCAGTGCCTACCGATAACGCACCTGACCTTTCACAGGACGTGGGTAATTTGGTTAGATAAGGTCCCTAACACTATCATTTGACTACGTCAGTGGTTCTATTTCGGTGTTTCCTTTCCAACACAGTGGGTGAACTACTTAGCCTGATTTCTATAAGTCGTTTAGTATAAATTTGCACAAAGCTAATAATCTTTATATATATTTACTCAACGTAAAAGCCACAGCGAGTTTAGCTCGGTCGTTGCTATTTTTAGGCGGTAAATTATATAGTGCTTTAGATAATTAGCGAGGCGACCGCCATCGCGCCACGGACTCAGGTGCCATACCGCACCATTACCAAAACAGATTTATTTACAAATCTCGAGCGCCACTGTGTCGACTAATTTGTTGTGTAGTTATTACACCTCATTAAAAGGATATTAATCATTCGCTCTGTATTAAATCCATGCAGCGAATTCATCCATCAATTTTTGTAAAGTGAGTGCAGATTTAACAATTACATATTTTATTATTAATGGAAACTTCAATTCATCACGCATACTGATAAATGTTGATTTTAATTAATTAATCTGCTCATGCGTGTTCTTTATTTAATATTTAATGTTAGTATCAATTATTATTGTGGACGTATAAAATAAATTAAAAGTATTTTAAATGAGAAATTTGTTATGCTTGCACAATTATGGTAAACAATGCGCGTAATTAAATACAAATTGTATGCAATCAAAACAACAGTTACTATACGAAAGTGATAGTTTACCTATGGGGCCGACCTTTCTCTTTTGCTTCAGAGACTTAACAGTATAGATATCCATAGTTTAGACAGAACCTCAGATTTATAGTTCGTCAGCCAGAAGCCTCGTTCAGCAGGTGAATCTCTTGCTCTGTGGATAAAATTTTGAAATAAAACCTTCATTGATGTGTCTATCAATTACAACTTTTAAAACATATTATTGTCTGTATCATGAATGCACGCTTATTACCTTTAAATAAACTATCGCAAAGCGCCGTGACAAAGTACACCCTTAAGTTATTAGTAACGTCATAATGTGATGTTGTACAGAGACAATGACTACAAAACACAGGCTTTTAGCAAACGAGGCATAAAACATCATAAAATAATTATGTTCGTAGCTTGTCCGCATCGTGCATAGCGAGCCTCCATTTCACGAAATTTTAGCGCATTTTAATGCGTATTTCTTTTCCTCTTTTTACGGTAATGGTGACAAGCTCAGAGTTCTCCCCTGCGACCATTTATAACGAGTTTTAATCGTGACACGGAAATTAGTTGTATGACGCATCCATCCGCTGACGAGATTATATCGTTATTAACTCTGGAAGACTGACGTTTAACTGGAGTTGCGTGTCTATGGAAATAAAACTTAATACACTGTTAAAAAGTGTAATTATTTAATACAATTTTCACTCCTCTATAAAATTTTGAGGTAAATATGTGAGGATCGTTATATGAAACGGTTCTAATAGACCGAGCAAACGCAAGCTAGCAAATAGAGCAAGCAGTGAGCAAGTCTCCATTTCCAGATGGAAAATTATATTGCGCACGCGCCTATTTCTGTGTTTATTTCCTTATTAAATCATACTTTTAAACAGATTTTTAAGGTTACGTGCGATAAATATTACGCAAGAAGTTGTAAATGAAATTGAAAACGAGATTTTAAGACGATTTACATTTTTTCAAGAAAAGTTGATAAGGTGTTTTAATAAATAAGATAATAAACTATGGTTTCGTTACGCTAGAGATATATTCTATCATCGAAAATCTCTATTAATTTTCTTTAAAAATGGTGAATACTAGGTTTACTGCTCTCTCAAAACTCCTAGCGCAGATTGCGTGTGTAGATTCTACTGCAAGTAAATTCCCAATATCTTCGATGTCTGTAGATCAATCTCGTTGACGCCTTTTTTATTCCATAAGAATGCTCATGAGTTGGTCCTTATTAGTTTCTTTATGTCACAATGGCTTGCCAGTTTCTCGTTAAAAAATGACGTGAATCTCCTCATATATTCTTCATTTTCATCATTCATTATTCTTCTTCAATATAGCTTCATATATGTGAATTTGACGTCGTCGTTTCTTAATCTACTGGGTTATGGAAAATTCTAATTTTTCCAGTGTGTCTTGTCAGGTCATTATAGATTGACCGTTTAACTGTTGGAGGATGTACATTTAACACACATTATTGACTCTATGGCTGTCAGTTTTAAAATTTCCAGTGAAGATGCAATTACTAATCATAACGGAACTTCGCTTACTTTTTTATGGTACATTTAAGTGTGCTTCTTGATCTGAACCTTGGTCCTGATGCAGAAAAAGTTATTGACCTTGTTATACGCCATTATGTGAAATGTATAATTGCCATAGAAGTAGTTTTTGCCCAAAAATATGCTGGCTAGCTCTACGAAGTTGATACGTATATCATAGTGACCCTGTAAATAATAGTTTAAAGATTAATAAATATAAATAAATATTCACGGACATTTCACACAACGCTATCTGATCCCAAAGTAAGCTAGGAATAACCTGCTTGTGTTATGGGTATCAGACCACGGATATTAATACTTATATACTTTTAAATACATACATATTATACATAGAAACACCCAGACTCTTGAGACAAACATTTATGGGTCACACAAATATTTGTCTCCGGTGGGAATCGAACCCACGACCTCCAGCGCCGCAGGCGGTATCACTACCGACCGCGCCACAGAGGCAGTCAACAGTCAAAGATTATTGTCATTCAAGTACGAGGTATCCTCGTATGACGGCTGCAGATAAATGATTTGCTTACCTTTAAAACCTTACAATCCTTATTGAGATTAAATTTACTGATAAGAACAGGGCCCATAACAAAATGTTCACATGGTTTGCTTAGTACATAATTCAATATCTTCTTTGTAACATTGTTGGTGTGAGTAGTCACAGTAATTTTTCCCTGTGTAATATACAATCATTTAAGACAACTTAGATAAAAAAAAACCTTAATTGAGATCTGTTCATAAAAACAACTTTTGCACTTACCATAGTTGCTGGACAGTCTTTGGGAAAATCTAGCACGAACTTAACAGCTGACATATTATGTGTATCTGGAATCTGAAACGTTCCACATTCACCTGGTTTAGGCCCTTTGCATTCGTCAAACGTTTCCCAAATTACCACGAACGGACCCTAAAAATAATGACAACGATAAATTAAGTCATGCATGTAAATGTCCTTTTACAGGGTTCTCTACTCGCTCCTTGAATTGTAATAGCTGTATCGTCAATCTTTTGTTATCAGCAAGTCTGTGACCACGGTTGATGAACCTTGTCAAAACGTCAGGCAACAATATTGCTATAAAACAATTGTTATAAAACCTTGAAACAACCACGTGCAATAACTATAAAAATAAATAATATACTTACTCAAAGGCTGAGGCCGCACTGCGGTTGGCGGTTTCGGTTTCTAAGCTCAAAATGTCAAAACCATAGACTCGGTTTCATTGGTTTTACATTTTGAGGTTAAAAACCGCCCGTGGTAACCCCAAATGCGGCCTCAGCCGTAGTATGGAACGCGATAGTTTCAAATTTAGGAAATGTTGATTCTAGGTTTGCGCTTCTTCCTGTCCGAATTATAAAAGACCTTTTCTTTTATCTTAATCTCTAAAGGCTTTTACATACTTTAACGTTTATTTATCACGCTTATCTTCACTATGATCATCAAAGTTTATTTCTAAGATATCTCATTTCTTCTGAACTAATAATACCTTAAAGTCTCTCAAGAACACATCATCTTATACCAAACATAAGTGTGAGCAAGCTCTCCATTATTTGTAACCTACCATGGCTTTCTAGATAGACTTGATCACTTACAAAGTTGCGTAATGTCCCGTTGACTTGGTTTCTTGCCAAAACTCTTCGCTCAATATTACAATCATGTTCTCCATTCTTTGTAAATTTTGAACTCAAGTACGAGTACACAAACTCATTCTCTGATTCTATTCTCTTTCACACTTACACGAACACAATATATTCCAACCAGAAGCAATCTATCCTTGACTTGATTGCGTGTGAAGTATTGAAAACGATTCACCTGATTTTTTTACGTGAATATTTATATCCTCTCTTTGGCTTTACGCTTTCTCTTGTCAAGATAAATTATTATATTAGCTTTACTGGCTGTTTGGTTTGGGGCAGTAAGGAGCGACCGGTGAACACGGGAGCGTGCGATATCACGGGGTCCAGTAAACGTGCCGATGTGCTAATGACGCACCGAATTACAGAGTAAGCATTATTATGTGGAAAGATGCCAAAACTTCTAAAGTTAATAAGTTTGTAGTGTTCATATACTTGTAGCTAAATCTGTTTGGTCCAGAAAATCAAGTCTAGTGCATTAAAATTTGTGAATATATGAATTGATTTGTTAGTCAAACTTCGTGAAATGCGGGACCGATTTGGCTAATTTTGGTTTTGGAACATTAATAGAAGTCCAGTGGCTCGATTCTCGATCACATGCGGCTTGAATGCGTGGACGGAAATTTACGGGTGAAATGTCTTGTTTGCATCTCTTGTTGAAAATGCATCTATTGTTTCATATTTTAATGATGATGTTTTACCAGTAAGTTTCCATCACGTTGAATGATCTAGAATTGAGCCACTAGTGCTGGAAAGGTGTCATAAAATGTGAAAATTTATTAGATTCTGTGGCGACACGAATTTCGTCAGGTCAACTGATTTTTAAATGTACACTTACATAATTATTCATATCTTGTTGGCCAATGCTTCCGATTACAAATAATGTGAAAACCAATATGTGCACAACACTGCATATCACTGTTTTACGAGCGCCCCTCATAAATTGGTCGCACATGTCGTGTCTGTAAATATTGCCTACCGACTGATTCATATTGTTAGTTTTGACCAATACAATGCTCATATTTAAAAGTGGTCATTAAAATTTTAATTTCCGGCCATGGTTTGGTGTAAATAATCGACTTTAGGCGCGATTATCGAGGAAGAGATGTAATTCTGATAATTTTAATCGTTATTAAAGTTACTTTTTTGTTGTATATATACCGGTATGTTCTAGTAAAAATTATAATAATTATGATATTAAGGCACGTCACTGACAAAGCATTATAAAAAATGTTTTAAAATTCAATTGTTTTAGGCGTTACTGTCTTTATTGCATAAAAAATCAAAGCTCTAAATCTGTTTTCGCTTAACTGCTCTTAACCAAGCGTGGATTAGTATTAAAGTAACTAATTTACGAAAAATTAAAATATTTTTGCTGGATTTCGAGTCCACCCCCAGTCAAACAGGTCCTAAGATAACAAATAGGTCCGGCCATAATTGTTTCGAATCCAGAATCCCAAAGCTACAGTATATTATTCACTTTATTCGATCATAATATTATTAAGCCGAAGAATATTTTTAATGGCTATTATCGCCATCAATTCTTATAACTTTTATTTCTTTCCATAGAATTATAATAATTTTCAAAATTCAACATTTGTTTCAAAACTTACGGTTTGAATCACCCTGGGTGGTGCCCGAATTGCCTCGCCTTAATCGCGGAGAATCGTTACCGCGGGCTGGTGCAGAATCCAGCAGTCATTAGTGCATTTTATTTCACGCGCCGCTCAGGGCCGGCTCCCAACTCCCACGGTGGCTTAATGCGTTTATCCATTACCTGTCACCTCGACCATAAATAACCTGTTATATCAACCTGTTATTGTTTTCATATAATATAACCATTCTGTTATTTACATAAAAAATCTCTGCTAATATTAAAGTTCACCTTCACCTATGAAATTCGTTCACAATTTTTTTTTGAATAAATTTCAAGAAATATCTTTATGAATATAGAAGTAAAATCATTCCTTGAAGCGTTAAATTAATCCCACGTAACAAGTTGTGAACCTATTGCCATATAGAAATGGACTAGAACACGACGTGGCTACTACTTCATATTATGTTTATCAACCATTATTTCAATTTATACTAGTGTCAACTATTTGTTTGTATAAACTTTATTTGAATGGTTGGTAAATAGTTGAGCACAAGCCCTAAAGTGCTCGAATGGTGGTTCAACTTTCTTGTGCAGCGGCCACTAGCTTAGTTGAGTGGTTTAGTCCGCCACTCGTTATTCCAAAGTAGACACCAGTAAGTGAATTCAGTTTGGCGACTGTATGTGTATTTTCTCACATACCCGCCCCGCTGTCAGCTTACTCTAAATTGTAATTAAAGAACCTCAGCGGCTTGGCAAAATGTTCAGCATTCATAACACTCTTTATATTCCATATTTCGATAATCATTTTATGAAATAGAAATAAAATAAAATTTACTGCTTTAGAGCTATAAAAACTGCGTGTATGTCGAGTCATCTGGTCGGAATATTATATTTTCCAAGAAGCTTTCTTTGACGGTCCTGAAATCAATATTCAGAAGCATGTGCGTTTTATTGTAAAATAGTTCCTGATCTGTGTCACGATATCAGTGTTACGAGTACTGTTTCTGCCTGGTATCAAAGCGAACGGCGCGAGTGATGAGTCGTTGTTTCTAAGGTAATTTAGTCAAATCGATTCAGCACCTTATGTATTCTGCTGGTAGCGGGTTTAATATCGACTTTGATAAAGACGTGTATACGAGACGGGTTGGATAAATGTGAGGCCCTAATATGCTGCGCCCTCGTCGCTCAACATCGTCCGCTGTCGGGTGCGAATATGGGTACTGCCGTCATATTCCTTGCCGCAGCCGGCAGCTCACACACATTCATATGGATAGTGCGGCACACTTAACATATTTTGATACGCGACCGTTTTAATAAAGTCATTAATTTTAATAAAGCTACCCTTATATACGTTGAACATTCCCACTCGCGCGGCTAGTTGCTATATAATCTACTCCCTAAGTTATTTATTACATGCCTTGTTTGTCTATGTTCTAAAATTCTTAAGGCGCTTAATATTAATAAAGGTCTTCTCTTGAATAGACCTTTTTATATTTAAAGCAGATGTTATACTTATTCACGAACGGACCTCGTTACTTACAGTCTTGACCCGATTTCTAAGGAAATTAATATATTAATGCGACTTTACTCGCAATGGGAGAAAGTATAATAAAAAATCATACATAAAGTTTACTAGGCTCTAATGTCCCAGGTGCGTTGAGTAAATTTATGTCAAGTGGAACTCAAATCTATCAACTGACGGTATCTGGATCAAAATGTCTTACGTAACCTTAAGCTTGATGTATGGCAATGTTCTTATTCTCTCTACCAAGGTTAGGGATAAGTTTTAAATACGCGTTCAGTCGTAAAAGAAGTGTTTTTGTACTTACCTAATAAATATCCTTCGCCCTTTGAATGTGGCGCCGTTCCAACACTCTATATGAGTGTTTTGTTATTATTATTGTTGTTGTTAGGAAAACATCAATGCTTGCCTCAAACCTATTGCAATTTACGTGATTCTTGCTACAATGTTCAGAAATAAACGTATCATACAGAGATAAAACATTTTATTTCAAAAAATCTTAGCAAATACAGTAAAGACTTATTTAACGTGAAACGTTTTGCCAGTCAATGTGATATATTTGGTTGCCAAACAATCGAAATATTTTTATTTTTATTATAAAACAAAATTTACATTAGGGCCTAATAGATCCGCATAGTATATTGTGGAAGGTGTGTTGAGCCTAGCCCTATGTTACAAGATAATTATGAGAGTGAGGCAGGCCGGTCGCCTGCCTAACTTTTCATTCGTTTTAGATCTAAAGTGCCAAAGTAAGAATAATAGATAATTAATACTAACCCGCAGTCTACAACTGGTTAGAAAATTCTACGAAATAGTACAGCGATATAAAGAGTTAATTATAGTAGGGAGAATATAAAAGCACTTAAGAGAGGTCATAGTGTGATGAATGATTGTAGAGATCGTGGTGTAGGTAGCGGTAACGGGTCCACTAGCGGCGTAGAACTCACAATGATTGATAGTGCTTCATGTTACATCAAATTACTTCAGACTAGGTAACTATTCGATGAAACTTTCGGTGTGCGCTGAAAGCTCTCGAAGTATATTGTGCCTTGGGATTTTATACTCGTGTCTCAGCGGAAATTGTATGAAAGTAAAGTTTTGACTATTGAAACAAATTTTATATTTTTCAAATCGGATCAGTAGAAACCTGCGACCATTATGTGGTAGACACACATTTTTTTATATTAAAACTGAAAGTGACGTTTAATGGTAATTTTAATTTAATAGAAAATAATGCATATATTTTGCAACGCTTTCGACGGTAAACTTGCTTTCAACAATGCCGATCAAAGTAGTCAAATTAAAATAATTTGAAATTTAGTATTCACTAGCTGACCCCGCAACTTCGTTTACGTCACCTAAAGTGTATGAAAGGAGATCAAGCATCAAGCAGCATGTGAAACTGCCCTGTTTGCTTAATCATAAAAGAGCTTAAAGATTTAAGTCTATTCTAAAACAATTCAGTCCAGACTGAATTATTTATACTTTCGATTGTCGGCACTTGATGGAACTTGTTGTAATACATTATTGAAACACACACTTGCACTTACATTCCACAATTTAAATTGTGGAATGTAAGTGCAAGTGTGTGTTTCAATAATGTACCAGACTGAATTGTTTTAAAATAGTCTTAATCATTAAGCTCTTTTATGATTAAGCCAACACGCCAGTTTAGATTTACCCATTTTTAGATTCATAACCATAAATCTATTTATTTTATGATTCTTTAACGTGATATAACTTTTTTATTTATTATCCGATTGACATGAAATAAACATTAAATGCTAAGTGGAGCAAACCTCAACACAATAAAGCAAACCGCATTGCAATCGGTTAAGCGGTTACTGAGATTAGCGTGCACAAACGTACAGACAAACAGATATACAGACATACAGACAAGCAGACAAAAATTCTAAAAATCATTGTTTTGGGTTCTATTGCGTTCATAAAGCCCCCCTACAATATTTTTTCTTATTTATCATCCATGTACAGACAGCGACCTGTTACGATTTTATTATATGTATTGTATTGATTGATTGACTAGGACGTTAGTTCGAGAACAGGCTAATTAACAGATACATCTCTCTTACAATCTTACTACAGAGAAGGATTGGATTATTGATGTACAAGTATTTCTCTACTGGCTTATTTGCATGTATCTTTATTCCAATAAAGAATAAAAAAAAACTATGTTATATATTACTTGACCTCACTAAAGTTGATAACTTGATTGTGTGATAAACGTCAATTCAACTCTGGCTGAGTCTATTCCCCGGCGATACCGCTACGAGGCCTTTTGAAGTCTCAGTAATAAAATATTTTTGGCCATACACTGACAGTTCTATGCATTTTTTATTTATATGTACTACAAATCAGTAAACTATTTGGTTTGTTTCCTTCGGTTCTAGTTCAATATTTGCGGTGAATACAGTCTTCACATGGTAAACAAATGGGTTTGGTAGACGCTCGATCTAAGAGATAACAGGTTTTCACTGGAAATCGAATTCAAGTAGGTAGTATTTTATGTTCCTAGTTATCTTAGTAGTATCCTAAGCCTACACTTTGGAGTTTCTAGTTCAAATCTTCCAGTGAACAAAAATTTTTACGAAAATATTGTTCATAGAACACATTAAACGTACTACTATACGCTATATTTCATATTGAATAATAATAAATGTATTGTATCGTAGCAGTACATTAGTAAGAAGCTTTTTATAAATTAAGTGACCAGTGATATAAGGCGTCTATTTAGGTCCAGTACCTACGTGTCTTCTGTCAAATCAAAGATAATACTTGATAGACGATGTGCCCCAAAAACGATTGGATGCCATTTACCCTTAGCCCACGATCAAATAAACGATGCGTATAATAAGTCAGAATGCTTTTAAATCACTCCTGTTTGTCTTTTTAATTTGACCGTTTTTGGCCCTTTTACCTATCTGTAGATGGCGTTTTATTTTGATTAACTCATTTATTTTCGAAATTGAAGTGTTCGGAAAGTAGACCCTCTCGTGACTTTGCCGTTCAACGAAATTACCTAAGTCTCTGATGTTTGCTTTGCGAACGTTAGGAGTGTTTGCCTCCCTCACGATTAACTTTTTTTCGTAGACTACAAATCTATTATTGAAGAGCGTGTGAAATGGTAACTTTGTTATCGTCATAAGCAAGGATTTGGTGTTGATTTGTATTGTTATATTTTTTTTGTAATTTGTCAGTCTCTATACTTACACAGGTTAGACAACAGCGGATATATCTTTAAATAAATACGTGAAACGTTAACTAACAATCAAAATTTGCACTTCAAAACTATACAGGTACATAATTTACACAAGACGTAACCGCATAGCTGTATAGCTATAACAGAAGCCAAGAAGCACTTGCTGAGTGAAATGGTGACCTTTACTTGGAAGCATCTACATTCCGATCTTAACCTCAACAATATTCGAATTGCCGTCATTCCATTATAGACTATCGATGTCTTGTATCTATGATAGATATAATAATATAGGTACATTATTATCTATTGTTCTACACTGAACACGAAATGTTATAATGTACATAAGCCATATACATGTAGGTACTATCTTGTTACGAGTACATAATACATTCGATTCTAGATTATCAAGGTATTCAATTTAAACTACTAATGGGTTTCCTGAGGACTTTGATAATGAAATAATCACCTAAAAAAGTATTACCAAATTTTTGTTTAGACAAAACGAACGCAATGAGCGGGAGTCCCCTCTTTCTAGATGGCCAAGTTTCTTTTTGTGTGTGTGTGTTTGTTCTCCTATAAAACGCATTTCTCACCAGATTTTCACTTAGAATTAATGTTGGTTAATTGTATAAAACTTTTTTGGCCATCGTAAATTTTTTATTGAAGGGAAAATGAAGGAAGTTTTCTTTAGAGTCATTTATTAGCCCATTGAAGTGTTCAATTACAAAATTTAAACAACTTGTGACATTTAAATATGTTATACAATTTGTCTTTTTGGCAAAATCATGAAAATTTTCCTGAAGTTACTCCTAGCCACTGGTTCAAAAAAGAGTTAAAAAAGATTTAGGATAATTAATAGGGGTGCCACTGTAGGTACTGTTTAAATGGCTACTCGATACAATCTCTTCAGCTAACTAATTAGTCTTGATATTTGTAGCGTGGCTGAAGGTGAACTGTTATATCCCTATATAACACAATAATAAGGTATGACCTGGGTAGGGATCAAAACAGTTTTTGCGAGCTATATCGGAGATGACAGATTATTTTTGACATTAATCAATGTCAAAAATGACGTGGACGATGTAGATAAGCAGCTAGCATGCATTAGTTCTTTCTCAAGACTATTTGCTAAACTAAGTATTATAGCGGTTTAGTGTGATTTTGTGGTAGTACGAGTAAAGTAGTAAATAGTGGTTTAGAATTTAGATCAGCACGAAAAGAGTCATAGCTCTTTCATTTATGTTTCTATACAAATATGTTAACACGAATAAAAAAGAAGGTATAAAAGGTATCTTAGTTAATAAATTAGGAGCTTTGCATATTATTGAAATCTAACATACTTATAATTACATTTTCCTTTATAAATTTTATAAAAAACTAGCTGACCCGCGCAACTTCGTTTGCGTGATAAATGAAGAACCGCTCGACCGATTTTGTGCAAAATTCACATAAACCATCTACTAAATAGGTAGTCCGAACAAAGCCTAAACATTTGGTTTGGAGAGGTGAGCCCGTTCTCGAGTTATAAAATTACAACGAAAAGTGGCATTGATTTTTATATATATAGATGCGTAAAGAACGATTGACGGCGTTGTCAATAAAACAACGGATATCTGAACGAGAGCCAAGTTCCTTAACACTTTCGTGAATGATAGCTATAAAGTGGTAGAGCGTACTTAAATTTATTACTATACTAACTGTAGACATAAGTAAAGAACTATAAAACATTTCTGGTTTGAACTTTGATATATTTTTCATAACTTGGAGTGTTACAGTATAACACTTAAATTTTCAAGACTGAGTTCGTTTTAGATTTTTAACTAAAACTTGAAAGGCACCTTCAAATCGTTCGCAAGTAGGCGGATGTATCCAATTCTTTTTCCATCAATGGAGTTATTTCACTTGAAGTAAATCACTTGGGTGCATTAAGTGCTTACACACGGTAGACTAGGTGCACCTGGGTGAACTAAGCATAGCTTTCAATAAATCCCAAGTAAGTAGCTTTAATTCACTTGACTGAATACTATATGTGTAAGTGATTATACGAACGCTGAAAATAATGAATAAACTTCGGCGAAAAGAAATGAACTACATTTTTTATGACATGGTGACAGATAAGCAATGATGTTGCAAATGTCTATAGAAACTTTTGCAACACGCGGGCCGTAATTATCATTATTTTAAATCGTAGAGAAAATCTACCAGTGAAGTCTCTCTTGTCTCGTGTTTAGCCATATGTGAAACAAATGACATTGCATCAATACATTTCCGTCCACGCATTCAAGCTGCATGAACGAGAATAGCCGACCAGATAATATGGCCATAGTCAATTGCTGTGTTGCCGTACAGGACCGAACCCGAAATAAGGCCTTCAACTCGTTTTAACGATTAACACATTACTGACAATCAGGATCAATGGCGTTACACCTAAATAATATGCGACGTATGGTCACATTGATTAACCATAACAGGACCAACCGTATTTTAAGACTCTTAACGCCGGGAGCATTAACAGTTTACTGAGAGAACGAAAAGAACAAAATTTACTATTATAATTTTTTTGCTTTAGGTGCTTGTTTCCATCTACATACATACATACACACATAACATCACGCCTGTCTCCCAACGGGGTAGGCAGAGACTATGACTTTCCACTTGCTACGATTCTGGCAAACAACTTTCGCTTCTTCAACTTTCATAAGTGTCTTCATACATGCTCTTCGGTTAAGGGTACTCTTGACCTGGCCTTTTCTCAGAAGATTATCCATTTGATCGACATGAGTATGCCGAGGTCGACCCCTACCAGTTTGCTCATTCACTCTCGCTTCATAAATCTGTTTCGTCAGCCTATTTCCACCCATTTTCTCCACATGTCCAAACCATCTGAGCATCCCTATCTCTATCTTAGTCACTACATCTTCTGTCATACCGCAATGTTCCCTTATCACACTATTCTTGTTTCCATCTGCTCTATAAAATTTCATTAAAATATACACACCTACAGATTTCCTAATTTCGTCAGTCCAAAGAGCTGGGAATGTCCTTGGCTTCCTTTGTGGGGCGTGCCTTAGTGTTGATATATTTCCTACCCAGCTGCACTCGAGTCCCGTTCTACTGTCATTAATTTATAGCGACAGTCCTAAAAATATCATGCAGATTAAGTATTTCAAGGTTAAATAAAAAAAAAATTGTACTTTGTATTATCCAGAATTGAAAATGACATGTAAGTAATAATTAAATGATATAATTATGTATCTGTAGTGAGTAATTACAGTTGCTACGATTTTTTAATACTTATTTTTCAGTTTCATTAGTTAGCAACTATATCTTGATGTTCTTTACGTATTTTAACTTTCAGTAAAGCGAGGGGGTTTATATTCTCCCGGAGCTTAGTATTAAAATATCATTGAAAGTTTCCTCTTACAAATTCAAACTTTCTAAAGAGTTTCGTGGTTTACTAAGTTGGCGTTCCATTTGAATTTTTAATGAATGCTCCACTTGGATTTTGTCAATGGATAAAAAATTGCGGCAAGTCTTCGTCGGTGAAACTTCGTAGTTAATCTATTGGCATAAATGTTGGATTAAAGTTCATTTACTTACAAATTTTAGGAATAAAAGACTCAGTCTAAAAGCTATTGGTACGTGCAATGTAACTTCAAGTGCTTGCTAAAGTAAAAGAAAACAGTGGCATATGAAAAAGTGTTTTGGTAATGCAAAAAGTAAAAAGTATGTCTAAAACTGTGATATAAGTCGCACCAGGCACCGGAGATGATATTTTCAAGATCCCTTTGTAGATGTTAAGAAAATAGGTAACATTTTTCTTTTGATGCCATGCGTGCGTTGCTTCATGTATTATGTTATTTTTCTGTTCTTTGCTACTGTTGTCTTTTGAAATTCTGTGTCGTAATATTATGGTGAGTATAAAATTCAATCTTAAAGTACCTATAGCTGGCACTAGATTCTCTCAAAATCGTTTCATACAAAGTGTATCTTTACATTCGGTTTATCTGTACCAGTTTCGATCTCACATTCTTGAGCCAAGTTATTCCATTGCGCAAATTGTTTGAAACATCCCAGCTGAATGTGCGATTGATCGCCGATCTATCCCAACTGAAAGAAAGTTTTGAGAATGATACTAATTCGTGTTGTGGTAGCAGATTTTACTTTTTAGCCGGGAATCTTTATCGGCATCAGCAGGCCAAACTTCATTTGCATAATTAATCTGTTTTCGAAGACTACGCTTATTTACGTCGGCGAACCGTCATTAAACAGTAATATATCAGAAAGGTTTCCGTCAACATGTACTTCATTGATTTTTGTTTCAAGCTGTTCTCCAGTTAGTCATGAGATGTTTTCTTTTATTTTTATCACCTATATTTTAACGTTATTGTTAATACTACTGAGGTGGCAGACAAGCTTACGGCCCACCTAATGGTTGGTTATCGTAGCTTATAGACGTTTGCAGCACCAGAAGCACTACAGACGCGCAGGGTGCAGGTTGTGACGACCCACACTTGAAAATTTTTAAGCCGCCCAAAAGGCCTTCAACTTGGCTTAACGACAGACATATTACTAACAACTGGGAACAACTGCTTAACGTGCCTTCCGAAGCATGGAAAAGCTCGGAAATAAATGTCACAAAGTGTTCACGTGGTGGTAACCCATCCATGACTGACCTGGTAACGGTTTACAGAACACTGAGTCCGCGGGGCCAAGAGAGCTTCAAACGATTTCAACGTTTCAATATTATCTTCTTAAAGCTTGTAAAAATAATCCAGTCGCATCGTAAATAGGAAATATTGGTGGGTGTACCTGCTTATAATTTTTTGCTACTTAACGGAATATGCCAGCAGTTTTGCAACTGCTATTTTATGTCTGATATTGTGTATTTTTATTTGTATATTCAAGACTATATATATAATAACCGGCCAAGTGCGAGTCGGACCCCCGCACGGAGGGTTCCGTACCAAAAAACAACAAAAAGTCGTACCTATTTGTTGCATGGGAGCCCCCCTTTTTTCTTTTTATTTAACGAGATGGAAAATCCTTAATGGATGATATGCCGGACTCCTACTGACTAAAAAACCCCACGTAACGGCCCACAGCCTACGGTTGGGAGCCCCGGGTAAGCTCTCGAAAGGATGTCCCAGTAAAGGTCCATTTTGTTTTAATTATTATTTTTTTATAAAAATACACTGCTCGATATTCTGTGAGTATTTCAAGCGTCTACTGGTTGCCCTCATTACCTATTAACACAGAGCAACGCGCGCCTTAAACAGTTCGCGTTGCTCTATAGTGTTATACAACGCGCGTCTTCAGACAGTTCGCGTTGCTCTATAGTGTTATACAACGCGCGTCTTTAGACAGTTCGCGTTGCTCTATAGTATTAACTATCCTTGTATAGATTCTCTACGGTAGGTACAGTATATATTTCTAAAAGAGTTTGTGAACTCTATGTTTAATTTCTTTTTCAGAATATTGATGACATTTAAATGATGACATTATAAACACGATATCTACGTCTACAACATAAATTGTGTGTTTGTACGTAAATTGTTTATACTGGAGAAAAGTCTAAAATATGGACTATTTGTTTACTATTTCCTATGAAATAGCTATCTTTGAAATATTACACCTACCTAAAGTAATCTGCTGAAAAAGTTGTTCACTTTTTAAAGAACAAATATTTACGACGAAAGTCGAAAAATAAGTTAGTATGTGACCCGTTTAATGTTCAATCATGGCGACACGAAATAAATTTCATTGAGCAACATTTGATTGTGCTATACCTCCTTAAGTATTCATTTAATTTAAATGGTGTAAAGGGAATGAATGACCTTGATGAAATGTTCAAATTAACTAACGTATTTAAATTGAGAAGGATACATTATTACCGAATAAATAGGATAAAATCGCTAAAAACACGTTCGTTGTATGGAAGCCCCCCTTAAATATTATTATGTTTTTGTTTTCAGTATTTGTTGTTATAGCGGCAACAAAAACACATAATCTGTGAAAATTTCAACTCTCTAGCTATCACCGTTCATGAGATACAGCCTCCTGACGGACAGACAGACAGACAGACAGACAGACAGACAGACGGACAGCGAAGTCTCATGAATAGGGTCCCGTTCTTTACCCTTTGGGTACGGAACCCTAAAAATCAATGCCACTTTTCGTTGTAATTTTATAACTCAAGAACGGGCTCACCTATCCAAACCAAATGTTTAGGCTTTGTTCGGACTATTTAGTAGATGGTTTATGTGAAGTTTGCACAAAATCGGTTGAGCGGTTCTTCACTTATCACGCAAACGAAGTTGCGCGGGTCAGCTAGTAGTGTATAATATACATATATGTATATGTAAATAAACAAAGATTTTACTCTGACGAATAACAGTTAAAAATACATTCTCATTGCAAGCAAAGACGATTCATACTTACACGAGCAATATATTACAAATTACAAAGATTCCTCGTTAAATAATTTTTTTTTATGTTTTCAGCCAAATGTGCCCTGAAGAAATTCCTAATGGAAAATCTACTGAACAGAATTTAATTTAGATAATGGAATGTACAAGACGTCAAAGATACACGATCAAGTGTAGTGATAGTTATACGCTCGTAAATGCTTTCAAACGGCCCAAAGTCTAATAAGTCTTCTAAGTTTTCCAACTCAAGGCACTTCAACGAAATCTGGCTAAATTTGTTTTCATTACGCGTGTGTGTCGACCTATTTCTAGACTTTGGTTTACATAGCTTAAATTTTACATTCGAATTCAATTACATTTTAATAGAAAATAATATATCGCTTCTATTTTACCAAACAGATATTTAGTTCTATGTTTGATGTAATTGAATACTGAAATGTGACGTGACTGTACAAACTGTAACGGAATTCAGTTTAGATCGCAGGGTCATTTAGATTTTGCCCTCGTTCGACCAATATTGAGAGTTTGTTAGAGTTGGTGCACAGTGCAGACCTTGGCGCTTCATTTCATGAAGCTCGGATTAATCCTAGATCCGAATTAGTCTGACTTTGTTGTCAATCCAATTACACAGAACAGTTTCATTTAGTTTTAAATTATATGCTTGTGTATTTCCTCAGTAGTATTAAAGATCTGTTAAAAATACCCTTGGGCTGAGATCGATATTGAGCCGCCTCTGTGAAGAAGATTGGATAGAATCAACTTAAATTATGCTCGTTGATTTATATTTTTTACCTCGAGAGCAGATATTTCTTTTATATCTGTGTTGTGTATTTGTAATTTACAGATTCGTTGTACCATAGAAATACTCATCATACAAATTTGGTTACTCGATAGAATATCTACTGTATTTGTTTTTTTTTATACCACTAAGGTGGCAGACAAGCATACGGCCCACCATAAGGACTGGTGGTCACCGCAGTCTATGTACGTTTGCAACACCAGAGGCGCCACACTCGCGCTGCCGACCCTAAAATTTGTAAAAGAATCTAGAAATGAACTTAAACATTTATCGTAAACTTAGTATTTGACCGCTAAGAAACGAAGGGATAGGATCTGGGTGGCGAAGGGTTGTAGCCGGGTGTTCCTAAAGCTGGCCTCGTTTTAACTAACAAATCGTTTGCCCACATCATGTACAGGTAGTGTCACGCCTCATTACTTTCAGTTTATGTTCGCAGAATCACTCCCAACATCATGAATTAACAAGATTTAGGCTTCTGACCTTCAGCACACCCTCACGTACTTCTAATGGTGTAGTATTAAATCTAATCTATACTAATATTTTTTTCTTTTTTTGTTTGTTTGTTTGTTTGTAACGAATAGGCTCCGGAACTACTGGACCGATTTGAAAAATTCTATCACTGTAGGGAAGCTACACTCTTTGCGGTGAACATAGGCTATATTTTATTCCCCTATTCCAACGGGAACGGGAACTACGCGGGTGAAACCGCGTGACGTCCGGTAGTATATTATATGTCTAAGCCAATGTAAATAGCTTTGAACAGAAGATATCTGCTAACATCTGTTATTACTCTGACAACGAAGACCGAAATAAAAGCTTACTATAGAGCTATGAATGGAGCACAATCATAAATATTAATCTGCTCCTGGCATAACGGCATACTTACTCACATAGATTTACTTATATATCAGGTAATATAATGCGGCAGTAGTCGTAGTTGTGGGGTTTCATTCAAACGTTTCGCAAATGAAAAACTTTCTCAACTCAAGCCTTTGGAATATAAATAGATTAATTTGTCTGTGCAGTTTAACTTTTCATAAGCCATCTCTGTTATCGTACAGTACTTTTTGTTTTCAAACATTCGAAGGCTCTTCTTGGCTTCTATTATCGTGTCGGCCTTCAGAAGTAGAAAATTAAAAGCAGCTTGGTATTCTATGCCAACAAAGAACGAAATAAATAAAGTTTTGTTTGACATAACAAAAATTTACTGTAAGGGTCGTTGAATAATTTATTTGTTTATTAAAGGAACAATTCACACAACTGTACACAACTGACAGAAATATTGCTTCTGATTCTATATCAGGTTTACTCCGATAGTGATAATCTGCTTATACAAACTTTTTACTATCTAAGGAATTACTACTTTAGAGAGGTCAAGTAATTCTCCAGATACCATTATTTAAGCAGAACGAACCTACTTATTAAATAACTTTTTAAAATCTATTAGACCGTTCTTCCGTAATGGGGTAATATAGAGATAGATAGATTGACTAAATAGTTGTATCAACTGACAATACGTGTTCCATAATTCAGATCTAAGTGGTCCATTAAATCGACTATTTGAAAATATTTTTAACTAGATAACCCTGTAATTTTATTAATACAGACATCTAGTGTTTTTCTCTTATTCTGATTTATCTATGAATATATAAAATTAAATTATTGTGTCAATTTTATGAAATGGCTATTAGTATTGACAAAATCAATAGTTATTTGATTGTCTACGATATTATAAATATGAGGAGTAACTTTAAATGCAAATTAATAGTATAATACGGAATGTCACGCACATAACACATCAACGTTTATAATTATGTAAATTAGATACCCGGGATTTCTGAGTAATTCCAATAGAATGTCATATAATTTAATTACTGATCCCGTCAATATTTAATGGTAATAAACCATTTTCACAGCCTTGGTAATTACATTGAAATGTGTGATACGAATTTGTAGTTATATTATTTTTATGTAACAAAACAGAACTGGCCTTTCACTCTAGAATATAATTTTGCGTCACAAATAACTAAAGTTACTAATGGTCATACATTTGACACAAATTTTAACATCGTTCATAGTCACACACCCATTTTAACTATCGAAATTAATTTAACCGCAGCTGTGCTCTCTTGCCTATTCCTTCATTACAAAATAAACTACTTTAAATACTTATTATATACTTTTATGTTCCACGTTTCTTTAAGTAATTCTTATGTATAGATTATAAAAAGCTTGAATAGCCTTCGCTGATATTATTTGCGTATTTTAATGAGAGCAGAACAGCTGTTAAAGTAGCTATTGCAAAATTTATAAAGGAAAACGCAAAAAGCGTGAGTATCATAAAAAGAATATTCGCGGACCAGATTTTTGAATAAGTATCAAGAGAGAGAACCATTTTTCAAAGCGATGGTGATAATAATGATGCTATTTATCAATGACTAGAAAGGGTAGGTAATTATTAATGTTTTGCTTCGGTTTGGATTGTTAACTTACATTTTGTTGAACGTTTTTGGTGACAGCTGTGAGGTCATTTTGCTCGGCGATGAGAGGATGGCCCACAGTGATTTATAGTATCGTTGAATATACATGTCGAGATGAAAAATGACGAACTAGCATGCGAGTGATATGTGTGAGAATCGACTCGCCGCAGTTCAGCAGCGTTCAAAAATACAGTACTATTGCAAAGCATATTCGCGTAGCCTATAGCCCGCACACTTCAAACAGATTTTGGCCACCCTTATAGACAAGACCTTGCCGCTGCTGAAAGCATTGCGGAAGTCATTAAGAAGATAAATCGCTATTTGTTAAACTCATAAGATCGGTAATCCTTTTAAAATGTCTAAGTTAACATTTTTTCGTTATTTTTTGTTTGAAAAATGTGGATGTTTCCGTCAGGATGCAGCTTTTAAAGAAGTAACTTTTACGTAGGTATCATATGCTTATTTTACTTAGAGTATAAAATGAATGTTTTGTTTGTTTCCTAAGGGATTACACAAACAGCTTATCTGATTAACATGTAACCTTCACGCTGTAGTATATTATGTAGATTGACATGGGGCGAGTGCATGATATCAGACATCAAATCGTGATATACTAAACTGGACTTAATATCAAATTTTACCCAAGGATAAACTTAACATATAAAAGAGGGGTTATTGTCTTTGTTCCAAGAAGAATCTATAAGTTTGGATTCAACTTTAAACCGGAAGAAAATTTCAAAGCGTTAAACAGTCTTAAAGTGCATCCGAGAGCGAACTTGGGGTGTGGTTCCAGTTTTAATAGTTACTAGAACAATAGCAGGGGTGTTTTCCGGGCACACTGGCTCCTCTGTTCATTTAAACATTCTGAGCGCGACACCTAACTTAACTATGTCACTTACAGTACCGTGGATCTGTCTATCATTTAGCACCTACTTACTGTAAAAAATATACAAATGTATAGTGTTTATTTTTGAAATGCGAGTTTCTTAAATAAAGATTATATCAATGTTTCATAACTTTTTGATGACAACTGACATGACATGATGATGACAACTGCGGCTCCGCCGACGTGGATTTTTGTTCCCGTTCTCACTTATTATAAAAAATCCGGCCAGATTTCAAATTCAGCCACATCCGTTCAGCCATTATACGAGTAGCTTGAAAGAGTAACAAACATCCTGACATCTACACATCCACAGTAAGACAAAAACAATTTCGGTATCTAAGCAAGCTTTACAAGATTCCAAGTCATATTCGATGAACTGAAAAATGTACTTCTCGAAGTCAAAAGATTTTCTAAATTAAACCTTTTATTCAAAATACCCTAGACATTTTTGACGCATCGAAGTTAAATGGTGATCTAAGCTTACAAATGATTTGCCTATCTAAAGATTGTTTTGAATTCGATATATCAACACGATTCCTTTATGCAAGGGTTTTGATATAAATCTGAAGGACTTGTTTTATCTTCTACGAACTTGTTTATTTAAATACGGTATACACATGGTTATTTACATAGGGTATAAATTTTGCATTCAATACCAAAGCAAACATGAAACTAATTCCAGCACAGGAGCACGAATACAGCGTTTGTTTCTCATGTCAAAACCAAGCGGCAAGCTAGCCGTTGCCTTTATAGCTGACTGGGCAAACAAACTATCGAATAAACAATTTTACCCCAATTAAGACTTTATCAGCCCATTTATCAGTCTAGTCTTCTGTTCTTCCGAGACGGCGGCGACTGCTATAAATAGTTCTATATAATCTTTATGTTATCAAATAATATGAAAACGTAAGGAGCAGATTTGTGACAATGTCCTCTAAATTGCCAGCTTAACAATATTTTATTACTTAGTTAAAAACATTGTTTCAACATCGATAAGTGAACCTCCTGAAATGACAATAAGGTTAATTTGTTAAATACTTCGTGTATATGGATTTGCATTGATTTGTTGAGTATCAGTTCTATAAGTAACAAAATAGCAGAGCCCCATCTACAAATTAATGTACATTTTTATAATATTGACAAAAGCTTGATTAAATAGTATTACTGGTAATCTTTTGGTGAGTTTCTGACAGTTAATTGTTCGAAACACTATCACCATCTGAAAAATAGAAATAAACAAATTATAATATTTAATTACTTTGGCAACTTTGGTGATTGTAAATATATTAAATAACTAGCTGATGCCCGCAGCTTCGCCCGCGATGGCGCTGTCTGTGAAAAATTATTTTTCCGCTTTTCTGTTGAAATTTTTACTGAATTTTCTTTGCTATAAACCTCACGGAGCCCGAGACCTATCCAACGAATGCAAAACCGTGGAAATCGGTTCGTGCGTTCTGGAGTTATAGCGTCAGGAAGGAAAACCCGACTTATTTTTATATAATAGATAGATAATAAAAACATCCCTAATAGAAATTTCCATTTCATTGTTTGAATTCGTCACGATACAGTCCTACACAAATGTGAATCTCTCCTCAAATTACAATAAATAAATAATGTTGTCCCATGTAATTAAAAGCGGAACCAAGTCAGTCGAGCAAAAAATTATACATCCATTTTAAACAAATCCTCATCAGAACGTAAAAATTAAATTATTGGTGAACCCAAAGCCCCTGAAGTACCTACCCACTTGTATCTCGCTGCCATTCATTTTTAATAACTAAGTTCGTCCGTAATTAAAGGTGGATGTTTTGAAGGAAATATTTTTCTTCAGCAATCCCGTGTCATTCTTGTTCTATTTTTTAGTTTTCTGTTTTAAGTTGCCAATCTGCAAAAGCGGAAAACGACAAAAAGCTTTGTAATTAGGGAGTTGACTCGACAGAAGCTTAATAACACTCAGTCTCTGCTGAAAGGCTTTTTGAAATGAATTCTAAACTCGAAACTAGTAGACGGATATATTTTGTTAGAATAGGATGAAGTATTATCTATAGTTATAAATGGGAATGTGTTTTCTTGTCCTACTTTTATGTTGTAAGGAATTGTTGGTTTGACATAACTTTGAAATTGCTGTACTCATCGAGAGGCTACTTTTAGGTCGGAAAAAACATCGCATTGTATTGGGATTGACGTTTTATGCGAAAATCAGTTCTACACAGGCGTCTTTTAGCATTGTTAAATTAATTATGTGCTTATTAGGGAAACCCTTTCGAGACTAACAACTTCAAATATATACTAATCAAAATTAGCTAGTGTATGTTTTCTGTAGTATTTCTTTTATATTGATTTTCAGACCTTAACTTTAGAAAACCTACAAAAATATAGTGTCTAGTATATGAGAAAATGGATAGAACTAACCGAAAGCTTTCAGTGTTAATATTTTACGTACATAACTTTCGTAGTAGTTCGTAATATTGTGAAATATTAACCAGACCATATTAACAACAATAGCATCCACAGAGGCAACATAAAACTATTGGAAAAGTTTTGAAGAAATTCTCCAAGTTCTGGATATGTTTTTGATATGCGGAAACTTAAAACTTTGAGAACTTCTCGAGATAAACACTGTGGCTCTTCATTGGTGTATCTCTGTACAATATTTTGAGCACGTGTTCTACAAACTAATGTATAGCTCTATACTGAGTGATTCGGGCGTCACATTGATACATGTTTTAATTATATAATCTTATTGTCCTGCTTGACCATTGTGATACTGTGATTGTGATGTTTCCTCTTGCTGAATGCGATATAACTACACTGCAGTAATGGGCGTAATTAATTACAAAAGTAATTCAATTAATAATTTAATTACAATGTAATTAAGTTACAATGTAATCTAATTACTCAGTAATTAATTACTTCGTAATTTAAATACTGTGGATGTTCCGGTTAATTAGTTACTAAGTAACTAGTTGCAAAGTATTTAGATTACTTTATAACTAGTTACTTTGTAATTCATTACTTTGTAATTATCATACATTCAAGCAAATCAAAGCCGGCAATCCAATATGGCCGCCGCGCCGCCGTTGTAAAAGTTCATGTTGGGTATCGTATAAGGGGAATTTTGGTATGCTGAGTAAGAATTTCGGGTTAATTTAGCAATCCAATATGGGCACCGCGCCGCCGTTATAAAATTTCAAGTTGGGTATCGTATATGGGGTATTTTGGTATGCTGAGCACGAATTTCGGGTTAATTTAGCAATCCAATATGGCCGCCGCGCCATCGTTGTAAAAGTTCATGTTGGGTATCGTATAAGGGGTATTTTGGTATGCTGAGTACGAATTTCGGGTTAATTTAGCAATCCAATATGGCCGCCGCGCCGCCGTTGTAAAAGTTCATGTTGGGTATCGTATAAGGGGTATTTTGGTATGCTGAGTACGAATTTCGGGTTAATTTAGCAATCCAATATGGCCGCTGCGCCATCGTTGTAAAAGTTCATGTTGGGTATCGTATAAGGGGTATTTTGGTATGCTGAGTACGAATTTCGGGTTAATTTTGCAATCCAATATGGTCACCGCGCCGCCGTTATAAAATTTCAAGTTGGGTATCGTATATGGGGTATTTTGGTACGCTGAGTACGAATTTCGCGTTAATTTAGCAATCCAATATGGCCGCCGCGCCACTGTTGTAAAAGTTCATGTTGGGTATCGTATAAGGGGTATTTTGGTATGCTGAGTACGAATTTCGGTTTAATTTAGCAATCCAATATGGCCGCCGCGCCGCCGTTGTAAAAGTTCATGTTGGGTATCGTATAAGGGGTATTTTGGTATGCTGAGTACGAATTTCGGGTTTTACCTTTTGGGGTACGAAACCCCTAAAAGCCTATTATAGCCCCGATCTTATGACTGTTCTAACAAGCCCAAAAATGTTAATATATCCTGTAATTTAACTAAGGATGTAGGTTTCCTACTCGCTACTTATTACTGTTTCTGAAATAGTCTTGTGACCGACAGACAGACATACGGATGATAAATTCTCATGAATAGGGTCCTGTTTTTACCCTTTGGATACGGAACCCTAAAAATCTAATGAAAACCTCGATTCTGTGACTTTTCACAACAACATGTAATTTCCTGAAGAGTTGGTATCCCGCAGACATTTTGATGCAGTAGGCACCAGGTTACCATGTCGTGAAAATTCCTTAAAAGTAAAAGAATACCACATTCATCGTGAATCTCGCATGGGAATTTTAAAAGCCCTTGATCACTCAGGAATTAAGCTGATGGTCTTCAAAATTTATAGCTAAGTACATCCTGGACACATTCATCAAAATCGGTCAATACCTTGGGCTTGGACCGCAATGCATCCACTATACCGATCAAGAAATTTTGTGATTATGATGCGGCTGCCATTTTGGATTGCAAATTTATCATGTGATTCGTACTCAGCATATCAAAAAACCCCATAAAGGATACCCATCATGAAATTTTGTGATAACGGCGCGGCGGCCATATTGGATTGCAAAATTATCATGTGATTCGTACTCAGCATAGCAAAAAACACCTTAAACGATACCCATCATGGAATTTTGTGATTACGGCGTGGCGGCCATATTGGATTGCAAAATTATCATGTGATTCGTACTCAGCATACCAATAAATCCCTTAAACGATACCCATCATGAAATTTTGTGATTACGGCGCGGCGGCCATATTGGATTGCAAAATTATCATGTGATTCGTACTCAGCCTAGCAAAAAACACCTTAAACGATACCCATCATGGAATTTTGTGATTTCGCGTGGCGGCCATATTGGATTGCAAAATTATCATGTGATTCGTACTCAGCATATCAAAAAACCCCTTAAACGATACCCATCATGAAATTTTGTGATTACGGCGCGGCGGCCATATTGGATTGCAAAATTATCATGTGATTCGCACTCAGCATACCAAAAAACCCCTTAAACGATACCCATCATGAAATTTTGTGACTACGGCGCGGCGGCCATATTGGATTGCAAAATTATCATGTGATTCGCACTCAGCAAAACCCCATAATCGATACCCATCATGAAATTTTGTGATTAGCGCATGGGAATTTCAGTGAAATTCCTTCGTCACTCAGGAATGGAGCTGATGGTCTTCAAATTTTATAGCTGAGTACCAACCTGGACACATTGACTTACATCAAAAAACCGCATCAATATCGATTTATTCCTTGGTTGGGCCGCGACGAATCCACAGCACAGGACAGAGTTGGTAATTATGAGTGTTGGTTAATTGAATTAATGAGTAACTAGTTGCAATGTAATTAGATTAACGTGTAATTCCATTACTCAGTAATTAGTTACTGCTAGTACTCATTGTAATTAATTACTCAAGTAATCTGTTACAGAGTAATTGAATTAAGCATTACAAAGTAATTATAATTTGTAATGGTTAATCTAATTACATTTTGCCCATCACTGCTACACTGCCTATACGATCGGGAGCTCCGAGTAAGCCCTCGAAATTAGTCATTAACTGTCACCGGACTTAGGACCAACCCAATAAAACAATTGTTCGTTTATAGTTAGCGGGTTACTAACGCTTTGAATTTTATTATTATTTATATTAGAGATGTTACTTAATTAGATTGTAGTAAACTGAATATTATTATTCAATTACGTATAACTGTGGTGCTGGTCATAAGCTTAGGAAGTTGCTTAAGGAATAAAATTTGAAGACAGTAAATCTTAAAACTTTTTGACATCCTTAGTCGTTAATGCCAACTAGAAGCAAATACGATTTGGCATGGATGGTATTTATTACTAGATATAACTGCAATCAAACAGCCCTCAATAAACTCTGGTATTGTTTTGCCCGTTATTACGATTCCGTTGCCGAGACACGTCCGGAATAAATTAAACTGCAATTTGGGGCCTTTAATATGGAGTGTTGTTCGCGCTATTGGCCTATAGCGGCGTGTGGCAACATGGCGATATGAGCGGCATCCGAATGAGTACACAAAGTGGTTCGCGGCGCCATGCGCCAGCCGACCCGCCGGTAGCGCAACCAGGCACATGATTGCTGGACGAACTCTCTAGAGACAGTTTTGTTATCTACGAGTGATGAATTTTCTGTCAAAATTACGTCGTGCATTTGGAGTTTATAGCTCTGCTATGCTGAATATAGTGCAAGCGCAGTTACGATAAAAATTTCCCAATATCTCTACCATAATAATGTCGTAAAACTGAAAAAGTTTGACCATTAAAATATTTTCACAAACACCTATTAGTATTGTCGAACGCGAATCGTTAAATTTTAGAATTAATGTCTGCATGTCTGTCTGTTTGTTTGTTACTAAATTACGAGACAACGATTTTTATTGAATAGGAAAAAGTACAACTTACAAGACCGTACACGGACGTACTACAAAGTCGGGATTTAATTTGACATTACATAAAATTGGTACCATCTCGACTTTCACTGCCCCGTCACCATAAGTCGAGCTTTAATCTCCGTTGCATTCCAATCGAGGATTTCAGTATCATGGATGCGCTTATTTAATCGTCTCCCATCAATTTGCAACTTCTGATAAGTTTGTTATGATAGTTAACCTTATCATAATCTGGAGTCAGACTATTTTGTAAATGGCGGTCGAATATAAAATAATAAACTTTAGTCAATTCTCGCAGTTTAGTAAAGCCAGTAATTAGCCATTTAAACTGTGTATACCTGTAAATAATGAAGCACTAAAGGTTATCTCTTGTGATAGTCTAGCATTAGCTAGATACAGCATTCAATACGTTCTCAGAGGATACTGTGTCACCATTAATGTACGTAACGAGGCGTGGGGTCCAGTTTCCCAATTTACGATATTGCTCTGAACTGCCGTCAAATAAACGGCCTCTCTACGTTGTATCTATAGATCTACTATCGTTTCATTGTTTGTACGCCCACATTCCTGGACCAAGAGACCTGTAACCGTTCACAAATGCATTAGTACGTTCATGTGCACCGTATTCACTGCACACGAATACCACAATGAGAAGTTTAATACCTTGAAAGGCATTTATACTTTCATCTCCATACGTACCTTTATATAATATTTAATAGTCAGATATTATTCCCAAAGGGGTAGCGAGTCATACTAAAACTCACATTTTACCAGTTACAGATTATTATGTAGGTACTTTAAGTTTTGAGATTATTGGCGTGTTTTAAATAGACGTTTATGTGCAACTGCTACTGGCTTAATGTGCAACAAACCATCATTACCTATCACTAGACCGATCTTATTGTAAGATGCATAACGCAGCGGCCTCCATGACCGGGGGCCTGAGGACGGTGAGAGGGCTGCTCACCGTCCTTACAGAAGCAGGCCCATGACGGCAGCGTGACGTGAGGAATTTATGCACGACCTCCCTTAGAAGCGGGATCACACCCAAACCACTGCCTGGGCGAGGCCGCGGTGGCGGCCGTGGGTCTGTTGGGAGTCCTGGGACATCCTTCCGAGGGCTTACCCGGGGCTCCCAACCATAGGCTGTTGGGCGTTACGTAAGGTTTTTTAGTCGGTAGGAGTCCGGCATGGCATCCATGATTAATTTTCCCGCATGTTAAAAAAAAGATGTTTAGCGCAGTGATCGCATAAGGAATGCTACACTAGCGAAGCTACGAGCGTTTCTGTATTATGCATGTCCCTTAGGCTGCAATATTACTATAATTATGTAGCAGTCGTTTGGTTGATGATCTCAATGATTGCTTTGAGGTAGGCGTATCGCATTTGTATAGTCTGTCCCCAGACGACACTACACTTCAGAGAGGCTGATCCTGCCTATGTTCCCGCGGGGCAGCGATCAAGACGATTGACTACATTTTGTTACTTTCGTATATTACCGAGTCTTACTGGTACGATTTTACGAGTAATTTTTTTTATTTATCGGTTTTTTTACACATATTGTAGTTTGAACACAACGATAGGCGGTGGCGAGATGAGAATGTGAAGAAATAAGAAGTAAAAGAAGAAAAAAGTCCTAACAAAGAGAGCAGAATACCGCTAAATAAACACTTGAAAACGATCTCAAATAGATAAAACAAGTAAAATATACTTGCAAATCAAATAATGTTTTCGAAAATATTCAAAAACTGTTTTATCTTTTAAGATTATTTTTTTTTTTGGATGAATTCCAGCGTCAAATCTATCAGCGGCAGTTTTACTATCTTAAACGAGTTTTGGCGTGCTTATATTTTGTTGTGCATATTTAAATAGATTTTATTGCATATTTAGAAGAGAAGTTATGACAGATTTGGGTGGATATAGAGTCTTACAGATAATATTATGTTTTTATAAATAAATACCTATAGTTTTTGGAACCAACCCGCAGATGATAGTCGAGATATTTAATTTTGGAAAGCACTTGCAATGATTACATTGTATGCCTGCTTTATACATACTATTTAGAAGCAATTACCAAATAAATGCTTTCTGTAGTAGGTAACTAGTGTAATTATTTTTCATGTACCAGCTAATAGTTCTGAAATTAAATTCCGACTACAGAAAAAAATCGAAACTAGAATTGTATACACTTTTCCTTTCATTTGGTACAAAATAACAGACATTGTACAAATATATTTTTATACAGGATTTTATTTGATCTAGATCTCTAGAGGATGCCACAATGAATATTATGTAACGATACCGTATATCTAGCAGACATTGATATGATTCTATTGACACGACGTTTGGTGAAAATTGTTTGGTTGAATATTTGAGACACTATGTCGTAGTCGGGTAAAATTTATCTGACATATTTTTATGGTGTACTAGCTGACCCGCGCAACTTTGTTTGCGTGATAAATGAAGAACCGTTCGACCGATTTTGTGCAAACTTCACATAAACCATCTACTAAATAGTCCGAACAAAGCCTAAACATTTGGTTTAGATAGGTGAGCCCGTTCTTGAGTTATAAAATTACAACGAAAAGTGGCATTGATTTTTATATATATAGATTTTTTATTATTTATCATTTCATTTTGTAAATTTACCACTAAGAAATAAAAGTAAACTTGACGATGGTAAGCTGATTTCGATATAAATACTTATCATACGACTAATGAAAACACTGTAATGAATAAAATTGTAATGAATAGGTATAAGTAGTGCTTTGTAGTACATCAATATTCATTCCTATTATACTAGTTTACTGTGTACCTCCTTAATGAGATTCTATCTTAATTATTTTTCACTGTTTGTCGTAAATTTTCCTCCCGAGAGTTGCTGAGCCATTTCGTTGCGGAAACATCCTTTCCGAGCTTAATTATTTCCTTTTTTATTGTGCTCAATATTCATCACGATTTTCCTGGAGTAGACATTAAAATTCATAACTTGGATATAACACTCGTCAACATCTGGTACTATTTCAACGTTATATCCGACTCTTAGAAAGCGTTCATTAAATTAAAAGTTATTTTTAGATCACTTTTGAGTGCGTACCTAATGATAACGAGATTAATTAACACTGAGAGATTATTATTTTATCTTTCTATTTGTTTTGATTTATGTATAAGTAGATGACGCCCGCAACTCCGCCGTCGTGAAATTTTGTTTCACGATCTCGCTTCCAATGGTTACAACCTGGGATAAAAGCCTAGTAGCCTGTGAGTTATTTCAGATTAAACGTACGAAATTTCAGCCAGATTATTTCAGCCGTTAGAGCGTGAATGAGTGACATCCTCACAGCTACACTCACAAACGTTTGCACTTATAATATTAGTAAGACTACCTAAAACTGTATTTTTTAACCAGCATAACACATCTAGAACAAATCGAAATTGCACCAATGGAGATTGGGTGTTTACTGCCTTTAATCACATTAAGGTAGGCACTTCTAGATAGGTATATTTTATGCGTGATGTTAGAATATCTCATCCGATTAAGAGTGGTCAGTTTACGAGCTCCTGCACCATAACACTTAAGAATGGTAGTAATAGCCGTGGCTATTGTTCTATTCATTGAAGAGGTATTTTATGATGCGGACACACTCGTAACGTGGTCCGCGTTTCAAGTTCCGTATATGGCAGTAGAAGATAAATTCAGACTTCCATGTTTACGCCCACGAAGATCGCCAACTCATAAAGTAATGGCAGAGTCTGGTACAGTGTATGGCGATAAATAAGGTTTGTTGTGTCCGCCCTCTAGGAACCACGGCTGCCACTGTAACATGCCACTATTTGTTTTTTCATAGATATGGCTTAAAATGGGAGTATCTAGCTTTTATGTGGAGTGTTTTTGGAACTCCTCAGATTTCAATAGGTCTTTATTATTAGGAACTACCAGCGGACGATACGACGTTTCACCTGCGTAGTTCACATTCTCATGGCAATACGGAAATAAAATATAGCCTATGTCAGCTGCGGATAATGTAGCTTCCCAACAGTGAAAGAATTTTTGAAATCGCTTCATCAGTTTCGGAGCCTATTCGATGCAAACAAACAATTAATTCTTTCCTCTTTGTAATATTAGTATAGATACTTCTATTTAATTTGTATCACTAGGTATTTGAACATTAATTCTAAATCCACTAATACTTACCAGTAAAAATCTAATGACATCATTAGTTAGAGTAAGAAGCATTGAAATCCTTAATGCTTTTAGTAATGACTTCAATTTAAATACAAATTTATTTTCCAGAAATAAGTCTAGCTTAAACTCAAAATACGGGTATGCAAAGAAGTATTTGTGTTCCGTGTGCTAGACTTATATAGTTTGAATTTGTACGGATGAGCGCAGTGGAAGAGCATCGTATCTCGAGACCGGCGGGCGGTACTCGATACTAAATTTCATTTTGTGAAGGCGACCGATTCTCAACAGCCCTGTGTTCTACGAAAATCATTGAGCGGAGAGCTTTTATGTCTGTAGAGTTCTTTTCAGCTGGATAAGTCTTAATTCCAGACGTTTTGTCTATACCGTTAATAGGTTTATGAATTAGTTATTGGGTTTAGAACGTAGGTAAGATTGACGAGGGTGTAGGTAGTTGTTTATTGATTTCATATCTTGATTCTCATACTTACAGAATATTGTTATTATCATCCCACTATTATTTTCGTAATCTTACTATAATAGATGAGCGAGTGTAGCGAATGAGTTTCTATTTTGGGACGGCCAAAATTTACTTTGTGTGCTTTTCATAAAATTTGGCTTAAATGTTTATTGATTATACGATTGTTTGGCGTCGTTTTTTGATTGAAATGAAAATGGAGGCAAAAGCGAAGAAATTGAAAGTAGCGTGATTGTCAACTAATTTGAATAAATTTAACATAATTAATTTTACACAAGGTACCGTAGAAAGTTTTCTAATACAGTATACGTTTCTTAACAGAATGTCGTATTGAGAGTTGATTTCAGTATATAATTAAAATATGGTAATAATAAAAATATATTGATATAAATTAAATACCAACGTAGTGTGAGTTTGTCACACTTCAAATATTTTCCCGATATCTGAAATTGGTATTGAGTGTCTTTAAATTTATTTCAGAGGATCTATGTAAATATTTTAAATGCTCGTGAGTCAACTGCTCACTCAGAACCGCGGTACTCGCTTTATATCTACATTGATATCAGCCTTTAGTTCACACCAAATTATATCTGAAATTGTCAGATATTTTTTTTTGCACGAACAGCTTATTAGTTTCTAATAGTACATTTTTTATTGTTACTATTATATCCATTAAATCGAACACTTTTGATTTGCCAATAATATAATGTGCCATGTAGATAGCCCAACGCCTTCTGTCTTTGATTGACACCACACGATAAATATAAGCTCTTATTGGAACTAAACTGTCAACTAGCTAACCAATTTGTGATGTAACTCATAGTACGGAACACTAAATGCGAGGAGCTATGTTTGTTCATACCAAATTGCCGATAATATCTGGAATTGTTAGATGTTTTGTGCACGAACAGTTTATTAGTTTCTAATGGTACATTTTTTTTTGTTACTATATTTATATCCATTAAATCGAACACTTTTGATTTGCCAATAATATAATGTGCCATGTAGATAGCCCAACGCCTTCTGTCTGTGATTGACACCACACGATAAATATAAGCTCTTATTGGACTAAACTGTCAACTAGCTAACCAATTTGTGATGTAACTCATAGTACGGAACACTAAATGCGAGGAGCTATGTTTGTTCATACCAAATTTCCGATAATATCTGGAATTGTTAGATGTTTTGTGCACGAACAGTTTATTAGTTTTTAATGGTACATTTTTTTTTGTTACTATATTTATATCCATTAAATCGAACACTTTTGATTTGCCAATAATATAATGTGCCATGTAGATAGCCCAACGCCTTCTATCTTTGATTGATACCAAACGATAAATATAAGCTCTTATTGGACTAAACTGTCAACTAGCTAACCAATTTGTGTAGTAACTCCTAGTACGAGTACGGAACACTAAATGCGAGGAGCTACTGGCGCGTACACTGGTATTTTTCGCCTTCGCCTTCGCTCGGATTCGTTTTACATTTTTATTTTACTCCTTTCAGTCTAATTTAATATGCGGCCTCGTTGAAGAAATTGCACGAATATATTTTCGCATTTGTTAACTCCACCTTGAATAAAATCTGATTTTAGTCGTGAAATTTATGTTGAATTGTAAGACAGGTAAAGCGCGCGTCGCTTCCCCTTTTGCAGGCATTTAGATCACGTACTTTATATTTTATATTTTGTACTACATTAGGTTCAGGTTCATCATCACGCCTTTATCCCCGAAGGGGTAGGCAGAGGCATATTATATACCCACATTTCACCATTTTATAATTTGTCCCACGTAATACGTTGTGAGCCGTATTGCCGTGTTTAAATGGACAGGCGCAGGTTGTGACTGCCTGCTGTTGAAATAAAGCCTTCAACTTGGCTTAACGACTGCCATTTTACTGGCAACCGGGACCAACGGCTTAACGTGCCTTCCGAAGCACGAAAACGCTCAAATAAATGTCACAAAGTGATCACATGGATGGTCACCCATCCATGGACCGGCCATAGTGAAAGTTGCTTACTGCAGTAATCGTTTACAGAACACTGAGTCCGCGGGGCCACGAGCGCTTCGCATTACTACATTATTGATACATTTTATTTCTAAAAGTAATTCTACTTACCTGTATCTATAACTGGTATACTTCTGAGATTCCGTAGGTAAACTAGAAACACTTAATAGCATCGCCGAGTTGTCTGTCTGTTTGTAAATCAACTCTAAGACCCAACGAAAAACTATTACAACAGAACAACCTCGCGTGTGGTCATTTATTTTTATGATAGAACCTTCAAATTATTTACGTAGGTCATGTATTAACGTATACCGTCCAAACTGATTAGATTTCATTAAATCGTCTGTCGTTAAAAGAAAAATCTCGTCTTTACTTGGAATTTAGACAACCGTCTATTGCAAGATTTTTAATTACATCGACTTTGATCACAGGACTGGAATGTCTCTGGTAAAACGATTAAAACCCGTATTATACAGTTGCTGTGTAATCTTTTCGTGTAAAATCTTCAATTACCGAATTGATCAAATTGTGTTCGTATTTTTTTGACTTTTCGTTTAGACAAATGCTTCGATTTCCAACCTTATTTCATTATTTTATTAGAATACGGCCATTACTTTATAACGCGTATCGTCATGTGAAATAAAAGTTTACCACGAGAGTTTTGCAGAGGGAGAATAAGTGCTACCGAAAACGGTCACTCAATTATTTATTGGTGACCGACCAGTGTCAAGCAAGTGATTAATATTTTACCATTTACGTTGTACTGACTGAGCAAGACGTCGACAGTTACGTATCTAAGCCGCACCGCTACAGAGGAGGCTCCGCTAGTAACAGTGGTCCCGCTGCAATAGAAGTGCCACAAGAATGAAGTACTACGAACAATCGAGCGCAATCTACGACGTAGACGTATCTTCGTAGCATAATAAAAAGGCCAGGGCGCCGATTCTCGACCACACGACGTGAATGCGTGGACGCAAATTTACGGGTGAAACATCGTTCGTCTCATGTTCGCCGTTCCTAAATATGAGACAGGCGACGCGTCACCCGCCAATTTCCGTCCACGCATTCATGTCGTGTGAAGCGAGAATCGGTGCCCAGCCCAGCCAGGCAGCGTAGATTAGAATCTACTCGATTGCTCGAATAAAAGCGCCTCGTAGCTATCTACGCGACGTAGACCACCGTAGAGAATGACCGTCGTAGCACCTCAGAAGTTCTACGTACAAACCGTCTTTAAGTTCAAAATGCGAAACGTGCTATTGCCTAAATAGCCACTTACTTTAAGTAAGTCCCGTTCTGTAACTCGACCTGTTGTTTACTTATTTATTAATTAAGATTATGTAGGTGGGCGCCATTAAAGGCTCGGTACAAGACCCCTTTCATCCTCTATGTTTTGCCAAATCGTATTCGAGGCGGAAATAATAATAATGGAGGCCGTGACGGTGCTTTTCTTAGAAAAAATCATTAACTTTAATGCGTGTTAGGGCACAACTCATTCACCGTTTGTTACCTTAACATTTTTAACAACCGTTTATGAGATATTAATTGCAGGCATTTAAAAACATGAATTTAATTAAATTGTGGAACATAACGCAACCCCTTTTTTGGTTTAGTAGTAAAAAATGGTCCTCATCCGCATACCACGTGACACAGGGTGCTTACTGAAATAATTGCTTTGTACCATACTGCGAGATTGTAATTAGGGAGATTATAATAATACTAAGCTATACTGTTGGTATATTAGTTGAATAATATTATTGTGTTTATTAATATGATTAAATACTAGATAACACTCGCGGCGACGCCTTTGTTAAGATTTGTTCTTGTTCCCGCTTTCCATTGAAACTTTTAACGGGATAAGAAAGCCTATGTGTTGTTTCAGATTATAATCTCTCCCTGTACCAAATTTCTGCTAATTACGTCTAGGCGCCAGAGCGTGAATGAGTAACAAGCATCCAGATACTTAATATTACAAATTTTCGCATTTATAATATTTAGTAAGATTTCTCGACGAGTTATATCAAGAGACATGATACTTCATTAATCATTTACAAAGAACGAAGACTCTTTATGCCTAAGTCTAGCACAGCTCACGTTACATGATTAGTATTAAACTAACAAATTGTCTGACGTGACTTTTATACAATTACCTTTGTTAATAGGAGTCGTTACTTCAAATTACAGTTTCTTAAACTCGAGAGTTGTTTCTGTTGTTGCCGCCTAACTAAAGACTCAACTTACTTTCAAGGCTCTCCAAGCTGTTTCGATGTAATCTGATAAACTGATATTGATCTTTGATAACAAAGTTTTTGTCAAGAGGAATCCCTTCAATCTACCTGTAAAACTATTCTAATATTAAAGTACTAAAGACAACGAAATTTTGACTGTTTTCTTCTTCATTCTTAGTATAGTCTTTTTAGATATTCTTATGTTTATACTTGTATTTTCGATTACGCAAATAGTCTAGGAAACACAAGCTGATTAAAATAAAAACCAAAGTAGGCTACCAAAACATGATTACCAGAAAATCACACGCTAAAAATAAAAACAAACAAAACAGTGACGAAATCTAGTAACAAAATTAATATTTTTGTGATGTGGTCGAAATAATTTCATTTGAAAACAAATATTGTACATCATGTTTTATATTTTCTTACGGGCTTAAGTCAGTATTTACTGATATATCCCTTAAAAGAATATCCATTTAGAATGTTTAATACAGGATAATATATCCTTTTTAGAGTTTGCTATATTAAATGTCTCTTTGGCAATGAAGACGTTTCTATTGACGTCTCATTTGTTAAAATCAGCTAACTAATTAAGACACTAAGGTGAAATGTACAAAAATACAAACACACATTGTCTGTTACTAAGTTCCTTACCTTCCCTGTTGGCTTAACCACAAGAGAGAAAATTAAATTTCGTCCGCTACCAAAGTTACGTTCGAAAGAGAGTAGGGCTCCTGTACCCAGGAGGCCAATTAAATTATTTAATGAATCCGTGTTTCCTCTGTAGAGAACTTTTAAATGACAACAGCGCATGTTTCTGCAACCGTTTTTAAAGTTAAATAATGCGCTCGAGAACTCCAGGAAGACGAAAACAAAATTCTCTTTACAATTTTAAGTTTGACCCTGTGTTCCTAACTTATTTTGAAAGAAAACGTGTTTATTAAGACTTGATGAAGAGAGACAATGGTGCTATTTATTCTTGTATTCATTTAACTTTGTGAAAGTTTCCAAAAATGTTTGTCATTCAATAGCTTTCTCACTCCAGAATCAATTTGATTTCGAGTTTCAACTATCACAGTTTTAAAAGTTTATCCATTGGTTTCTTCCAATCTGTAAGGAACACAACACATTCGGATTTATGATATTAATATGGATATATATAAGATAGGAAGCGTAATAAATCTATCAAGTGGTGACGAATCTAATTTATGTATTCTAAGATAGTGGAAGTTTCGTCCTTCGTCCCAATTAGGCGAAAAGAGGGCTTGATTATTGTATTAATTTGTTATTGAAATGTACGTTACATATGGGTTAAGAAACAGTGTTCCAGAAGTGGTCTAGGAAGAAATAGTTCAATTTTACATTAAAGTACCTTATAAATAATGCTGTTTGAAATATGTATGTTAATTTTTTCAAGAAACTAAATTATAATCAATTCCTATTTAAATATTAAAGAAATTGTTATTTAAATCAAGTTAATTATAGGAATTATCTCTATATCAATTTTCATAGCATCAGATTGTCGTGTGAAATGTTTCTCTTATACTTTCATAAAAGGCATAAAAATCTTTTTGATATTTTCTTAAGCTTAGACGGTATTTTCTGATATATCCCTGAGAGAGAAGAATATACCTACAAAGGTGTCTGTCATGAATCCACTTTTGCACAATGAGACAGTGAAACTGTTGCCCTCATAATATACATATTTGATACTTGGTTTCTCCTGAGTCATTTTATTGGACATTCACAGGAACAACTTCCGACGAGTTCTCTCTTAATGGATACATAATAATCTTTGTATCATCGTTCCCAATGGAAAAATGTTAAATAAATTGAACGAACAAACTTGTCAACATTGAACTGTTTTCACTACATCTTTCGTTTAGTAAAGTTTAATCGTATTTGATTTCAACTTTTGAAACCATTTCGTCATCAGTTCAACCTAATAAATTACTATTGGCAATTCTAAGATGGAAAGTGAAACATAATATTAATGAAACGTAAAAATTGCCTAGCGTTTGTTCTACAGATTTCAGATTTGACAGACAGATTGACATCCTTAATGATTAAGCAATAATGACGAAATGGTCTAAGATGCAACCTCACCGTAAAAATTTAAGCATACAACTGTCTGATATACATACATTATTCAACATGAATAAATCTATAACGAATATCGATGAAACGAAATCACGAATTGATGGTACTTCCGACCTGAAACATATATTTTTTATCACTTCAACAAAAAATATGGAACAAATAATAGGCCAACAAGGAAAATGGCATCAATAGGAATTGGACCGTAGAAAAACAGATCGCGAAGTGCAAAAACACACCTCGATAAAAACAAACTAGGACATTTTATGAAAATAATTCCTTTATTAGCATTTTTACTAAAATAGATTCTCATAATTTGAAGACTCACAACGCCACATCGCTTAACGAAAATCGACCTAAGTTCAAAGTTGGGTTCAATAAACTGTAATATAAGGTATGCCTTAATTGTTTTATTACTGCCACTCTCAAAGATTTCGTTAAGAAATGAAATTAGTAGGTTTTTATGTTTTTTCTTTATAATTCTAGAATACTGACAAGATTTTATGGCCTAGATGTAGGAAAATGGTAAATAAGTCCTTATTTTGTAAGACGCAATGAAATAGAGAACGCTTTTTAGCTGTTGGAGACCAATGAACGCATGTGTCCTGAACTAACAACTTTGCGTATTTTAAAAAAATACAAAAAATGTGAATAATAAAGTTAGAAACGTGAAGACGCTGCCAACGGTTTACACAGGTGAAATTTGCAGTAAGCCTGAATTTTCCAAGTCTTCCTGACGTTTTGACAGAACACCGGTAGTATTTTATTTATTTTTAGTTGCAAGCTGAAAAATAAACTAGTATGGTCGTAGTTCTTCTGATTCTTAAGACTAAGATAAATATTGTAAATCAAGAATATAAAATTTTATGCTTCTGTCCTTAAAACCTTTTTTTGTAGAAATATTGACTGACCTTTAGCTTCTAGTTCAGCTATGATAGATCAGTCAAAGTGAACGGCCTTAGTGTGCTTATCTAATGAAAAAGATTAGTGATCCTACGATTTAATCCTATGACTAACGAAGCTGAGTAAATCAATATTTAAAGAGGAAAGGTCTAGATCTATTAATCTAACTAGTCCGACTGGGTAAACATTATTCAAGTTTCAGGATGCTCAGGACGAATAAACCTGAAAGTGTATTAATTTGTTTTAAACGAACACTCATTGAACCCTAAATTATTCATTAATTGAAAATTTACTTTTAACGCGACAATTTTACTTAATACCCTCTTACTGAGCGTTTCGACAGGGTCAACTCGGGACCAAACAAAATAACAGATTAGGCGTCTGTTTAGTTTGAAATTTACATAAAACATCAAATTAACATTACGTTGATACATATTTAATTTACCGCCATATTGTGTGCGTCTGTAGCTTAATTCCCTTATGGTTTTCTTTAAATATTTATGAAGACCTCGAACAACCAACAACTTTTAATAATTTTACAAATATAACAATAATCTTTTTAAGCGTTTTTAGATAAATACTTTTAATGAAGAAATGCTCTCAACGAATCATTGTTCTGATATCATGGTACAACGGTAAAATATTAGAATAAAATGTAAAATGAATTCATTTGAAGTATGACAATTTATCAAAGCAAGTAGCGGGAGGCCGGGTAATGTCATCGTTACAGATTTCATCTGCAGGCATGGCGGTTTAATACCTTTTATGATATTTTTGAAAGGATAAAGAAAAATATAGAAAGGGCTCTTATTGTAAATATTAAATACAATTTGTTACAAATGGGTGTGCCTCAATTTCTCTGATAAAATTACAAAGAAAAGTCTGGGTAGAAGGTTAATTTTAACTAGCTGTAACATGTTGAATTTACGTACGTGAACGTTGGACAGTTACGTAGGTTAAGATATTCTTTAAGAATTTGAGCGTACAACAGCTGCCGATGACGTGCCTCAAACGTGTATTAAGCCAGTTTGCGTTTTATTTATGATCGAGCTGAGCGGCGCTTATTACGTGTATGAGTGCGACGTATGTAGCATTACATAATATTCTCGTCTTGTTTCAGTACTCAGTTCCTCGCTGACGTTTATTGGGCTTTGTGTTTGTATCTACCGTTGCATGGTCGCAGAAATAGGTTTTATGTGCTTGTGTATAGCCAACGACCTGTTAGTACTTTTGGCCCACCATAATGTTTTATATTCGTGCTGGACAATTGCAGGCATTATTCACTGACAGTTTTTTGTACTCTGAATATAGTCTACTACTATTACTAGAGGAATAAAGAACCAGAAAAGGAAATATATTTAGGAAGAAAGGTAGTATTACAAAAGTAATTGGACATACACACGAATTACTTTTGTAATAGTAATTGATGTGCATGTCAATTATTCAATTATCACGCTTATTTGTCTAAGAGCTGGGTAAAGAGCAATTAAAATCCATCATAAAAACAAATCTCACGCAAATAAAGACGCGGGTAACAACTAGTATTACAATAACAGTATTTGACGATAAATAAAATTGCTAAACGGTAGGGTTGCGTTCTCCCACTCAATTCATAACCTAATGTTATTTGCTGATCTAGGTATTATGTTATACATATTATTACTAACACCAAATAAACTCTGTACTCGTAGCTAACATTGATAATACTAAGTAGGTATGCTACATGCTACAAAGACATTCAATTTTCAGTTTACATTGCCTTCACTTGTAACTGGTATACATTTATGTAATTTCCAACTTAATCTGTGTACCTAAATAAATCAAATGTCAAGTTGTGATGATATCTACCACCGAAGTTGCACAAGTTTAAGCATACTTATTGTTATTCACGGCGTATCTCGAAACTCCTGTGATATGTGTTTCACTAAGCTCCGGCATATATTTAGCCGTTTTTGTCTATCACTCGGTGGTAACTTCTCCAATGTTTTCTCATTCGCTCGCAGTCTTGCCTAAAAGTTAGCTCATTCCTGTCTCGGTGGGTGCCTCAACGAATTACGAACTCGGCACTCAGCCACCGATGCGTGTAAAATGTCTTTACGAGCTCAGTAAATCCCGTGATGTGTGTCACCGGTCGTGTCGCGCCCTCGTACTCGCTTTACCATTTTTAATCAATTACTTGTTAATTGAAAAACTTAGTACAGTTCAGAGAGTGTTGTAGTTTTGCAGCTCTGTGTAGACAAAAGGAACTGACCTATTTTAGGTACACAAACAAACTTCGTCGTCTTGGAGCATATGCTGCAATTAAAGCTTTAAATAACAATCTTTATTTTGGCCTTGCTTTTAACTCGCGACATGTAAAAACCATTAAAGCGCTGAAATGTTTTTCGCAAGCGGATTTATATTTTTGTTGGCATATATTGGCAGTGTCTTGCTTAGAAAAGTAATTTATTCGTCTGGATATCTATAATAAACAGATCAATAAGCATAATAGTTGCTGTAAATGCTTTCTAGTGTCTATAAACAACAAAGCAGTTATCGACTTGAGTATCTCGCGATATAAATATCAATGGGGACATACTTCGAACTTCGTGATATCTCAAAGTTGGTAGTTTGCTAAAACCCTTTTAGATTGAATGGGTACGTTGTAAAATTGCGCTTTCTATTATCACACTAGTCTATAAGTATTATATTGATAGATAAACTATGTAGAATTGACTAAGCTTTTTTTGCCGTGCTTCAAAAGATTACCACTTGTTACTTTATGGTAACTGGTGGTGTATTCATATCCACTATTACTTCCCGTATTTCATATAAGCAATGGTACATAAACGTAATAAGAGGCGACTTCAGTCAATCCGGTACTTCGTTTTTGCGTGAATACTATCGTATCAAGAATTTCATTTAGAAATAGGAGTGACATACCAAGACACTATACTAAAACCAGACACCAAAATCAGGGAACAGAATGTTTAAACTCAGTCGAAATAGTGCACTAGGTACTGAGAGCTACAGCCTCATAATTAGATTAGATTAGATGTAGAAATTAATAGATAAAAATTGTTTACGTCTTAGGCGAATGAAATACGAATTGAACTATTATTATATTACCTACTAGCTGTTGCCCGCGACTTCGTACGCGTGAAAATTCTGTTATGATGCCAATTTGGTTTGGATTTGAATTCCTTTCTGCCAAGCCTCTAGACTAAGTAGCGTAATAATATGTAACCTGTGTGCAATACCTATCTCTTACTAATATTCCTGCTACGTTTTGGTTAAATCAATCCACCATCTTACATATTTCATTGCTCTCTGCTTAGCCCCTAGGATATTTAGCGTGATAATATATAGCCTATTTGAAGACCCCACCCCTAAGTAATATTTGTGCAAAATTTGAACCAAATCTATTGAGTACTTTTCGAGATCCTTCCGGACAAAGCGAAGCAAACAGACAAACAGACAAACCGACAAACAGACAAACAGACAAAACATTTTCTAACTATATTTTCGGCTTTGCTATCTTATATTGAACACCCAGCGAGTATTTATTTTAAAATATTTCCAATGTACAGTTTTGACTCTTCTATCATTTTATTATATGTATAGATAGAAGATAGATAGATGCTACTAAATAAGATCTAGACGCTTTTGTGTTTTTACTCTCACATGCATACAGAATTCAATTGTTCTCTGCCAAACCCCTAGACTTAGTAGCGTGATAATAATAATTATGAAGCTTATAAAAACCTATCCGCATCCTGCGACTTCGCACGCGTGAAAATTATGTTATAATGCCAACTTGATTGCTCTCTGCTTATTCCCTAGGATATGTAGCGTGATATTATATAGCCTATTTGAAGATCCCACCCCTAAGTAATATTTGTGCAAAATTTGAGCCAAATCTGTTCAGTACTTTTCGAGATCCATCCGGACAAAGCAAAGCAAACCGACAAACAGACAAACAGATAAACAGACAAACAGACAAAAAAAATTCTGACTATATTTTTGGGTTCGGTATCTTACGTTGAACACCTAGCGAGTATTTTTTTGTTAATATTTCCAATGTACAGTTTTGGCTTTTCTATCATTTTATTATATGTATATAGATTTTTGAAATATATAAGTATGTATATCAGTGGTCTGGATATCATAGCAAACACAGGATTTAATTTTTCTCTATCGGGCCTCCAAGATATTTAGCGTGATAACGTAGCCGGTTTGTAAAACCGATCTCTTACTAATATTCCTGTAACGTTTTAGTTTAATCAATCCACATACTTACATATGGCACTACCCTCTGCCTAGTTCCTAGGATATGTAGCTTGATAATATATAGCCTATTTAAAGATGCTACCTCTAGATTGCTCTTCAAGTAAAAGATAAATTAAAATTATTCAGTCGTTTCTCTATTTTGCAAAAATATACAAAAAGATTTTCATTGTTCTCTGCCGAGCTCCTAAAATATTTAGCGTAATAATATGTTATCTGAGTATAAAACCTAACTCTTACTAATATTCCTGCTACGTTTTGGTTAAATCAATCCACCGGTTAACACATTTCATTGCTCTCTGCTTAGCCCCTAGGATATGTAGCGTGATAATATATAGCCTATTTTAAGACCCCACCCCGAAGTGATATTTGTGCAAAATTTGAACCAAATCTGTTCAGTACTTTTCGAGATCCTTCCGGACAAAGCAAAGCAAACAGACAAACAGACAAACAGATAAACAGACAAACAGACAAAAATTTTTCTGACTATATTTTTGGGTTCGGTATCTTACGTAGAACACCTAGCGAGTATTTTTTTCTCAATATTTCCAATGTACAGTTTTGGCTTTTCTATCATTTTATTATATGTATAGATACTTTTGCAATTCTTCTCAGTTTCTCAGTTAAATAAAGGCTAGTTATAAAACGATACTCAGTAGTAAATTTTAAAGCCTATTGAGGTTGAACATTAGTTTTAATGTTAGGTCATAGACACGGCTACCTGAGGCGGGAGTCGAAGAATCAATGACCTCGTTATAGCTCGTTTAGACGAACATTAAAATAGCTCCAACGTAAGGAATGTCATGACCTAAGAACGCTCAAGTATACCACCATTAAGTAAAATTGTCTGAAAACCCGATTTTGATGTGTAAGCATTCGTTTCGTAATGAGGGTACGCAATCCAGACTGGCGGAATTTCCTCGTTATTTTTTACATTCATGTACTCACCCACATCAAATGACGATACTCGGCTGATGGTAAGCTGGTGAAGTCAAGGGAGTGGACGTCTTTATTATAGCTACCAAAAATAGCCATCCCAAAGTAAACGGCCCACAAAATTGCTTTTCACACCCTTCTCTTTAAAGTGAGCGGAAAATTATGATACAACGAATTCCAGAGAAAAAAACTGATCAAACTACTTCGTTAGGTATGAGGTACGTTTTCTTAAGCATTTCATTTCTGCTAAAAACATGTGTGTCCACTGTTGTGTCCACAAAAAGACATTATGACTATCACAAAGATGTGATCATAGACGCATGTTATGTTTCATAAGCAGTCTTTTTAGACTTTTTTTTTAAACAACAGTAAGTTGACAACTCTATTCTGGTATCCCCGTAATAATATTGCATGACACATGGTTACGTGTGGTGGCACCTAGGGCTGCGTACGACGTGACTTGCCACATATACTGCCATAATACGTTCATAAATGTACAGATGTACAAGATTATAGTTAAGTTTAATTACAATTTGTTTAAATAAGTTTCGGCTGCATTATACATTTGACTTTAAGGTATTTTTACAATGATAATATTAAAAAAAATATTTTAAACAAGAAATAAAGCCGTTACACATGTTGAGTATACTCGTAAGGAGTTTTGAAAATGGGCTTAGTAAAACTTGTCTGAAATCCATTATCGTTCATCATCATCATAAAATTTAAGCTAAAGTATCTAGGCAAATATTAAACGAATGCTCGAGACGATTCATCAATGTCATCGGAGTTTATTACGCAGATTTCATTCGTATAAGTCGCTCTTTCTAAACAGCTGTTCGCAGTATCGGTAAAATGAAGTGTCTATCTATATTATCACTCAACATTTTTTTCTGTGTTAGAAACGTTTCAGTTTTGTGCTTATGTATTATGTATTTTTGATATTGGTATTTCGCTCATACAAATAAAAGGAATAGGTATTACAGCAATTTAGTTCTGTTTTCCATTTTATTACATATTTTGTTGAATTCGGCAAACTGTCGAAATGTTACCTATATTGCGTAAGACTAGGTACACAGTACATAAATTTGACATTGGTCCCACTATTTGTCGAGAGCGAATCGTAAATTGGATATGATCTACTAAAATGGTAGACTATACAGCGATAAAATGTTCAGTACAAACTCTTCTGTAATGTGAATAAAAATATTCATTGTATACATGCTAAGAACATTAAGGCAACAGTGTATAGGCAAGACGGCTAGTATCACCGTCTCTACTCCATTAGAACAGTCTCTGCCCAAGATAGAAACGCCTTGTCGTCGTCTACATAACAAGGTTAACGTCTTGCAATTCTATCGGTCTTATTTAATAACATTATCTACGAAGTTGCTCCTGCTCTTTGGTGCTGATTTAACTTACGTAAATGGTAGCTTTGCTTGTAAATACTAATTAGTGTTCACTCTAGTTAAGAGTCTCTTTTGATATTACTTTCTGGTGCACTAAAATAAAAAGTTGTCAGTTGTTTTATTTTTTCAACAATGCTCTTAATTTGTTCTTTGATATGATTATTTTGAGACTGGATGCGAAAGGCGCAGAACTGTATGTTGTGGCGTAAATTCGGAGAGGCCTACGTCCAGGAGTGGACTGCTATAGGCCGAATTGATTGATTGATTGATGATTGGTATTTGTCGCACGTTTCCTAATATCGTTTGTCAATAGATTTCCATGAAACAATCAATTCTCGTGATTTATGAGTTCTTGTTGAACAAATATGTAATTAAAGCTAACATAATTATAAAATTCTACCGAATTTGGAAAACCCTTTTTAAAATCGGATGAAAAGACGTTTGATTATCAGAATAAAAAATACATAACGTAGGTACATTCTTCCAATCAACCTCCATCTAAATCAAAATCGATCCCAACAAAACCCTAAAAAGCGTAGAGACGGACGGTTTCAATAATGTTTGGGTTCTTAATCGAAATTCTTGAAAAGTTTACTTAAAAAGGGTTAAAACGAATCACCTAAAGTATAGGACGGCTGGTGGTGCGAGGCGAGTAGGTACAGATACGACCGCTTTTCTTTCAAGCTCGTTAACGAAACAATAAATAATGATTTGGACTTCTTCCCCGTTGCAAAACTATTGTGTGCCCGTCATATTTTCCGTCGGCCCGTCGGCATCAGGTCACTGACGCGATGTCGCACAATTTCCTAGCCGACAATCCATACTTCCATTTTCCTTAGCATTGTCACAGCTGTTAATATTCTTTTCACAACAATCTAACCTCCTTGTGTTTGTTTCAGGTAAGAATAGTACTTCATCATTATATTTCATCGTGGTCTTCTCTTCGTCTTGAGGTAAGTGGTAGATTCGGAATTCATTCGACACAGGCACTCACATTATTAAGAATGTTTTTGGAAATTTACTTAGCAAGGCCCGTAGGCAAAGTAGGTTAAAATATGGGACTTCATCTATACTAATATTATAAAGAAGTAAAGTTTGTGTGTTTGTTAAATTGTAAGGGGTAATCTCGGGATCTACTAAACCGATTTTAAAAATTCTTTCACCAATAGAAAGCTACGTTATTGTGGAGTGTCATAGGCTATATAGCATCACGCTACAACGAATAGGAGCGGAGCAGTAATAGTAAATGTTTCAAAAACGGGGGAAAAGTAATTCCTTTTGAGAGCTTCGTTGAAATATTTATAGTTATGTAAAAAATATGTACTACAAAATTGTTTCTCTTCAAAAAGTTCTAAAAAAATTGCGAGATAGCATGTGTCTATCGTTGGGTTGGTGCACAATAACCATTTTAATGGAAATTATTTTTTTTCTACAATAATGCCACGGGATACCTCTTTCATAAACGAAATTGTTCTTAAAAATAATGCGACGGGAATACACGCGACGAGAAACCTTTCTCTCTCTCTCACGTAGTATTGAATATTAACGACGAGACGCTACGGGAGTAAACGCAACGCGACGGGAGTAAATGCGAAGGGAACAGGTAATACTCTCTCTTATGTGGCGCAAACGAAGTTGCGCGGGTCAGCTAGTTTCTTATATAATTAAAGGTAAATAATTTACTTTTTTAACCGACTTCAAAAAAAAGGAGGAGGTTCTCAATTCGTCTGTATGTATTTTTTTTTATGTATGTTAAGCGATATTTCCGTCAAATATAGACGGATTTCAAAATTTCTTTTTTTGTTGAATAGGGTTTACTTCAGAGGTGGTCCCATTTTCACCAAGTCAGGATGTGATGATGGGATCCAGGAGAAAACGAGGGCTACCACCGAAAATTGTAGGGACAACTAGTGCGCTTGTTAACTTTTTAATTAAGTGATTTAATGTTCTACATTTTAATGAAGGTCTGGAGTCGATCTGATGATAGAGTCGAAAGACAGTCGAGGGCATTCCTTAACAATTTACAGCAGTTACCTTGTGTTTGGGCTTGATTGATTTGTATTGATGAAAACTTTACACTTAGATTGATAGATCCGACTTAAAAAAAAAAGGAAGTTCTCAATGTTTTATGTATGTTCACCGATATTTCGTCAATTACAGACGAATTTCAAATCTGCTTTTTGTTGGATAGAGTTCACTGCTGAGGTGGTCCCAATTTCACCAGGTCAGAATCTGATGATGGGATTCAGGAGAAATCGAGGGCAACTACCGAAAATTGTAGGGACAACTAGTGCGTTTGTTAACTTTTTAATTCAGTGCTTAAAGGTACTACAATTTAATGAATGTCTGGAGTCGATCTGATGATGGAACCGAAAGACAGTCGAGGGAATTCCTTAACGATTTACAGCAGCTACCTTGTGTTTGGGCTTTATTGATTTTTATCGATGAGAACTTTCACCTAGATAGATAAATATATTTTTCGATTCACCAGTCACTTAAAATGATGAAAAAAAATTTTTCAATAAAAAATAAAACCGACTTCAAGCAAATCCTGAAAAATAAAATTTACTTAGCACAAAGTAATGTGTATTTTGATTTATCATATTTAATTCAATATAATATTGAAGTTGGTGCCATCAATATAATACCTAAGTACATAAAACTATGGGTTTACTTGGCACCGACTTCAATATGATATTGAATAAAATCTGATAAAATCAAAATACATATTACTTTGTGCTAAGTAAATTTTATTTTTCAGGATTTGCTTGAAGTCGGTTTTATTTTTTATTGAAAAATTTTTTCTTAAATTTGTATAGCAGGTATTACGAATTGTTTCAATTATGTAATGTCATAATTTATTATTTATATGATATTGTACAATATAAAATTGAGCTACGTATACGTTAATTAAAAAATATTTTATTCTGTTTTCCTGACAGTACTACCATCAGAAACAGTTAGCTACCCTCAGTGTACACTCGTATTTTAATACTAAGATTCACACAAATTAGTACTTCAGGAATTTATATGAACTTCTTTCTTTTTGGCCAATAAATGTTCTGAAATCGTAAAACTATAGTACTTTGCAATTGAAGTTTCTTTAATGGGTCCTAATTTCTAATCCAACAGATATCTTCAACGGTAATTTCATTCGATATTTCTGGTATGAGAACGATAATATCACCCGTATCGCATTTTTGACTACGGTTTTGTGGCTATGATATTGGTTCACGGTTTATAGGCAATTGGTGCGGTTATCGGAATTATCTCTACTATTTTGGAATTATTATATCTATAATATTATCGCCACTTAAGCCTAAACTGTTGATAAATAACCGTTTCACACCGAGAATCTAAATTTGACCGAGCAAAGTATATTTATATTCGAAAGATTGGATTCCGATAAGGGGCCTATGAGGCATTGCTAACGGCAGCTGATCCGAAATTCACAAAATAATACTTTTATGTTACCTGAAGAATTCGTTATAACCTTCGCTTTATAAGATCAAGTCGTAAAAATATGATTCATGTTTCAAAATTACCATAAAGAATCAATAAACGTGTAAAAAGTGGATGCGGAACAATCGTTAGATTGTTACCAATTTATTTCTAACAAAAGATTGATAGCGTTACGTTTTTCGCACCCTTCCACAATAAAGGAGACAGGTGACTGAATATAATTATTTATTCTTACCGGTTTATGAGTCTACAAGTAGATCGAAAATGTAAAGACCCTGCAAATAACGTATTGACATACACGTGATGTTAATTACAGATACAATAAACACGCACACGCCCTAAGCAGAGGACTGCAGTAAGCTGATTTGATTGGCAGTTGAGACTATCTTCTGCTTTACATCTAATGACAGTCAGTAATCAAATGAATTCAGTTATCAAATCAAAGATGTCTGTTTCTGTGTAGTCTGTGTTTCACGTCCTAAGAATATATAGATACATATCAAGTATAAAACTTTGTAAGTTTCCCAATACGTGCAGGGATTTCGGCTCCAAAGGAGAAATGTAATTAAAAACTTCATGCCATGCTATCAAACGCGTTTACTTTTATGTTGTACAATGTTGTATTCGTCAAACAGTAGAGACACTGATGCCTAGAGTAAAATGAAAATAATTCCTACGAAACAATGTCGTTTTGTTCAAATGGCGGAGGTTTTTGGATTGGATATCGCATTGTGAGTTCCATAGAAACAAAACACCTGAGGCAACGGATGGAGCATATCGGAGCGTATCATTCTACGTTTGAAAGCGTTGCAAGGAGCGTCCGGTGTTGCAAAAAGCGTAAAACGCATTGTTTTCGTCTGTAGAGGAAACGTCCAGTGCTGTCAGACGACGGTTCCCTCTAATGGACCGCTATTTACTTTGACTGAAGGCTTTTACGGTGAAAATAATACATTTAGAGTAAATGCTCTGTGTGCCAATTACACAATACTTACAAAGAAATATGTGTGAAAGACGAAATGAGTAAACTTACTTAGTCTATATTTAATAGATTTCATATTGTCTGTCTGTACGGAGTTTGGACTTCAGAAAAGGGACAAATATCTCATACTGTTGATACCTTTTCTGTAAGTAACCCGACCTGAAATGATTTTTTACTGGATGGTAGCTCATGCTCGTGAAGCTGGCGGCGGGCCGGGTGCGGGAGAGAGCTCTCCAACCCGAGTTCCGCAGTCGGCGGCCTGGACGCCGCCGACGTGTCTTCGCCGAGGGCTATCGGCCTCCATGACCGGGGGTCTGAGGACGGTGAGAGGGTCGCTCACCGTCCTTACAGAAGCAGGCCCATGACGGCAGCGTGACGTGACAACTCACGCATGCCCCCCCTTAGAAGCGGGATAACACCCGAAACCCCCCAAAGACGCGGGATAGCACCCGAACCACCCCCTGGGCGAGGCCGCAATGGCGGCTGTAGGTCTGTTGTGAGTCCCGGGACATCCTTCCGAGGGCTTACCCGGGGCTCCCAACCACAGGCTGTTGGGCGTAACGTGAGGTTTTTTAGTCGGTAAGAGTCCGGCATAACATCTTCTGAGGATTTTCCCTCACGTAAAAAAAAACAAAAAAACAAAACCCGAGGCTTCTCTCGCTTGCAATGTTGTTCCCGTTCCCAAATCTCATAGGAACCTATTTCGGGGATAAAAAATACTAAATGTGAGTTCTGTCTCTGACTCTGTACCAAATTTCGGCCAGATTCATTCTGCCGTTAGGGAATGATTGAGTAATAAACATCCAACTATAGTCATTATCTTCCACTTTTGTAATATTATTAGAATATAAAGGATGTGCTTCCAAAAAACGCAAGTATTAATAATACGCGTATTATTCTGCTTATTCAAAACTTGCCCATATCAAAATGCATAGGGTTTACGATATGACGGGGTCTGCGTAGAACTTTTATATCTAATACCGAGCAGTTTTCCTACGTTCCAGCAATATTTTCTTTGTTGAGCTTCTCAGAAATTTATTTATTTTCAGAATCACTACGGTTCTCTTTTTTAGGGTTCCGTACCCAAAGGGTAAAGAACGGGACCCTATTCATGAGACTTCGCTGTCCGTCAGTCTGTCTGTCTGTCTGTCTGTCCGTCAGGAGGCTGTATCTCATGAACGGTGATAGCTAGAGAGTTGAAATTTTCACAGATTATGTGTTTTTGTTGCCGCTATAACAACAAATACTGAAAACAAAAACATAATAATATTTAAGGGGGGCTTCCATACAACAAACGTGTTTTTTCGCGATTTTGTCTTATATATTCGGTAATATGGTATCCTTCTCAATTTAAATACGTTAGTTAATTTGGACATTTCATCAAGATCATTCATTCCCTTTACACCATGCAAATTAAATGAATTCTTTAGGAGGTATAGCACAATCAAATGTTGCTGAATGAAATTAATTTCGTGTCGCCATGATTGAACATTATACGGGTCACATACTAACTTATTTTTCGTCTTTTATCGTAAATATTTTTTCTTTAAAAAGTGAACAACGCTTTCAGCAGATTACTTTAGGTAGGTGTAATATTTCAAAGATAGCTATTTCATAGGAAATAGTAAACAAATAGTCCATATTTTAGATTTTTCTCCAGTATAAACAATTTACGTACAAACACACAATTTATGTTGTAGACGTAGATATCGTGTTAATAATGTCATCATTCAAATGTCATCAATATTTTGAAAAAAAAAAAATTATACAAAAAGTTCACAAACTCTTCTTGAAATATATACTGTATACTGTATTTCAATAGCTTTGCGCAAAAATGTAAACAAACACATTTGATCCTATATATCCATAGTTACTTGCAATTGAGTATTCACCCTGATTATATTCCACTATCCAGGAGTCATACAGTGTTCTTACAATCATTTCGACACCAAATAACTTCTTTATGATAGTTTACTCAGGATAGTAAAAAATTCAATGATTTGTCATAATATATTTTTCTACTTATCTGTCTTAGACAACGATTGTCAAACCATGACATGTTTACATAATCGCCAGATTGGGCAGGATTGGACTATACCTACCGTAGAGGATCTATACAAGGATAGTTAACACTATAGAGCAACGCGAACTGTCTAAAGACGCGCGTTGTATAACACTATAGAGCAACGCGAACTGTCTAAAGACGCGCGTTGTATAACACTATGGAGCAACGCGAATTGTTTAAAGACGCGCGTTGTATAACACTATAGAGCAACGCGAACTGTCTAAGTCGCGCGTTGCTCTGTGTTAGTAGGTAATGAGGGCAACCAGTAGACGCTTGAAATACTCACAGAATATCGAGCAGTGTATTTTCATAAAAAAATAATAATTAAAACAAAATGGACCTTTACTGGGACATCCTTTCGAGAGCTTACCCGGGGCTTCCAACCGTAGGCTGTTGGCCGTTACGTGGGGTTTTTTAGTCGGTAGGAGTCCGGCATATCATCCATTAAGGATTTTCTCTCTCGTTAAATAAAAAGCAAAAAAGGGGGGCTCCCATGCAACAAATACGACTTTTTGTTGTTTTTTGGTACGGAACCCTCCGTGCGGGAGTCCGACTCGCACTTGGCCGGTTATTAATATTTTTCCGTAATCTCTAGTACATAATAGTAATCTATTGGCTAGTACTTCTAAGTAGAAGTTTTTTTTAAACTAGCGACCTTCTACAACATACGAGACATATTTAAATTGATACAACTCTTGAAAGGTAGCGTAAATTAGTCCGTATGAGTTGATATAAGCCATCAGACAGCAAAAGTTCCGTCAAAATGGATCCAGTTGTTCTAGAGACATACTGTTTGTCGTACATTATGAAACTTTAAGAATGCCTCTACGAGTATTATAATAAAACCAGATGGCACCAATGGCTCCATCCGTGTGTAATTTTGTTTAGGTTCCCACTTCCCATGGGAGCTTTTTTTCCCGGGATATATTATTCCAGACTACAATCCATCCGTTCAGCCGTTATATCGGATAGTAACAAACATCTGCACTCACAAAGTTTCGCATTTATAATATAAGTAAGATTGTAACTTATAATATTTGTTTACAAACAAACGCCTTCATTTTATTTTCTTTTATCGATTTGTATTGAAGTAGGTGCGGTGCGGTATTGGGTATTTCTACTTCACCAGGAATTTATGATTACTACGGGGAATTGAATTGCTTTTTCATGGCATTTCATTTTACCTTTATTTGTGTCACTGGTATTAAACATGGAACATTTTATTTCGTAGGAATTTGGAACTCGTTTCAGTTTATGGTATGGGATATAGATATAGTTAAGTGCTCGTTTGAGAATCAATAGATTTTTGATTTTTGTAACTATGGAATGGCATTTATTTTAGCGTTTCCGTGCTTCAAAAAAACGAAAAGCTGTTGGTCCTGGTTGTCAGTTGTTTTTTGTTGTCAGTGTCTGGGTCGGTCCAAAGTTTTGTGTGATCCACAAATGTTTGTTTCGGAGTTTGGGTGTTTTCTATGTATAAAATGTGGGAATGTCCACAAATATTTATTATTATTATTATTTTTTAGCATGACAGTTGTTAAGGCAAGTTAAGCGCCGCGCCCAGCTTGAAAACATTTAACAGCGTAAGCTTGCCTGTCATGCTAGTAGTATTAAAAAATAATAATAGCTGTCCTATTTATATGACGTTAGTCCCGTGTTAAAGATGTTATGGGGCCTTAATAAACCTCACATGCAAGTGATGACTTGCACGTGAGGTCAGGTCATGGCGCCCTCGTTAGGTCATGTACACGAAATAAGACCTGTATGTTCAGCATAGTACATTAATATCAATAACCCACTCGAAACAATTGGGTCAGCCCTAAGTCCAGCAGGACTCTACGTCAGGTTTGCTACGGTCGCATCTTGGGATGTGACTGTGTTACGCAACTCTGTGGAGGTGATACCCCGGTGAGGCCGGGTGTGTAGCCAAAAGGGATTGTTGATCCCCCTCTATAGTGGGGTAGCATTCCACCTATGGGTGACAAAAATCACAAAGTGATGTGCTCCAGCAATGGAGTATGGCAGCGAGGATACCAGAAGCCGCTGATGCGTTCCTGGGGTTTCTCCCTCTGTCGATGTAGGCCGCCGCGAGATTTAGTTGATGTAGTGATAAAAGCTTAGCACACACGTCCTCCGTCTCCCCAACGGAGGGAATGTAAGACGCATTCCACGCTTAAAAATGGACTCTACGTAAGGCTGCTATGATTGATTTGATAGTTATAAAGAGGTTCACATCGCGGTGTGTAATATTGGAACGAACACAGTATGTCATTTAGTCTCTATTCACGACCGACGCCCCGTAGAAAGATAAAGGCTAAGCCGGGATGGTCCCAAATTGAGCTCAACTTTATTATATTCATTAGGTCACTTTCTTCGTCAAACTCAGATATCCAAGATAAACAGCTGAATCTCAGCTTAAGAACGTTTCTTGGATCTTTTGGGTTCATAATATTATATAATGTAACTTCTGTATAGGTTAACCTATTTTTCAGATATGAAGGAAAGAACGCATATCAGACGCAACTAATTCATAGTCTGCGTGCCTTCTGCAAGAAATATAATGAAAATACCCCACATACATAAATCACGTAAATGTCTCATTATTATAACTTAAGTACCTACTAGACATAGAAGAGAAGGGAATTATACTTTTTGTCCATTTTATGTGTACCTAAATTTACATAACTACAGTTCTGAGCACGAGGTCAAGTTCTGAAAAAACTTAATGCGTGAGCTTTAGGGATGGGACGACGCCCGCCGCGACTGACTTAATCCTGTTTGTAGGCTATCCATCTAGGACACTGCCAACGCGTGACGTATTTACCAAATATTAAGGCCTTAATCTTAAGTAGTAGGTACAGAAGTATAAAACTTTGATTTGAATTTATAATATCAATTTATGACAAAAGTGAGTACCTATTTATAATTCACAATTATACCATTAATTCGGCATGACTATAAATCATTTATTTATTTATTATACACTTTATTGTACGCCAAGATAGTATTAACGGATAGTAATTAGAACAGAATAGCAATACAATGGGCGGCCTTATCGCTTAAAACATTTATCAGCTTATATAAATAATTTCTCATAATTTACCGAATTAAGAAGTTGTTTCAACATTAAGTTGAAACTATGTTTGAACTGATTATTCTACAGACATTTTTATAATATCTGGAATGACCACTAATGTTCATGTATAAATTATTGAAAAATATAAAACAGTCACTATTTATTATAATACAAATAGTATAGTATTACAAATTTATTATATACGCAAAAGGGTACAAATTTCAAAATAAAATTAGCTTTTGTGAAAGAAATTAAGTTCGCAAACCAGCTAATTAGGTTTCGTAACTAATTACATAATAAACTAGTAACTTTTCGCTGCCAGTGATATCATATTTAAGTGTAATGTAAATATTAAATGCGTATTCGCTTTTTAATTAAAAACGCAGGGCTTGTAGCTTAGTGTACCTACAGCGCGTATTATGCGCGTTGATGGCGTAGCGTCGAACGCGAGAAGCGCGTGCCATGCGCCGCTACGTACTCAGCCTCTCACCGTCCGACAGTGGCATTACAGTCCGCGTACAGAGAGCGCGTTCCCCGACACGGCGCAACCTTAGCCCGCAAGTTTCAGCCGCCCGCCTAGTACCGCGAGTTTCAAACGTGCATATCTCACGAAAATCGGATTAACGAGGATCATACAGTGAACATCTTTGTGAAAAAACGTGACTAAGTGCTTAATATAAATTGTTCAATATTTTTTTTTTCGGATAGTATTTAAGAGGCTTTTATTTCTCTTTGTGGATGAATTAGACTAAACACCTTTAAAATACAAAAATGTACATTCTTTAAACAGTATTATTATTATATTTTATGTCCATAGAATTGTAGGTACCTAAATGATTTTAATAAAATTACAACAAAGAAACAATGAACTAAATACAACTACGTACTAGACCTACGTAGATATTGCCTTCATAAAAGTAATTCTGTCAGAATAAAGGCAAGATATTTGTCTTAATTAGACACATTCACTAAGACAGTAGTAAGACACCCTTCTTAACCGTGACCATTTAAGCCCTGACCTCCGTGTTACGTGTTTAGATTTATGCACAGATAGCATCATGTTCGCAAGCTACCGTATATTGTTGCATAAATGTTTTATAATTAAATCTGTAGTCCAACAATGAAGTTAGTGATTATTAACAATCGCCAACTTTATACTGCTGCTGCTGCAATCCTTGTTTTTTAAAATAATCTTACTGTGAAGTACGTTTGCGCCTAAACTCACTTTTTTTATACCACTTAAGTGGCAGACAAGCATACGGCCCCACCAGATGTACCGGTGGTCACCGCAGCCTATGGACGCTTGCAACACCGGAGGCGCCACAATTGCGCTGCCGACCCTGTAAAAACTTTCTTAGACTCCTTTTGAAGAACTATTTCCTTATATTACTAAATTGGCAAACAATTATACGTTTCATTCTGTCGTTACCGGGCACAGTAGCCTATATGGACCTTACATCCCCAGAGACTCACGTTGTCGACCCTGTTAAACATTTTGAGGCCCTTGTAAAAGCTCGATTTGAAGTCTTTTGGGAATATCAACCGATTCTATATTTTTGTATTGGCAAGTCCGTTTTGATTGATTGCTAAGGGCAGCTGTGATTTGAATTTCGATTTAGCGTCGTTTATAACTCTGTGTACTGTCCTGTCCCGTAGAGAACGAAGATTCTTACCAACGCAAATAACTTTCCACCCTGTATATCACAATGACTTTTAATGAGGCGTTCTGTGTATTTCCACAACTTTAATAAAATGTAAAAAAGTCCCATCACCATCCTGAGCCTATCACTGCTAGGGAATGCTGCCAGCCATCACAACGAAACTATACCGGACTCTTTCCACCTTAAAATTAAATAAACCGGCCAAGTGCTAGTTGGACTCGCCCATGAAGGGTTTCGTAGTAGCAAGTAACATGATTTTTCTAACCGAAAATTCCGGTTTATGACGTTTTAAAAAAAAAACTACCGGCTCTATCTCGTTCTAAAGTGAATAGTTTGCGCAAGAGGGACTTCCAAAGTCAAAAAAACGAGTGTCCCCCCCCTCTAACTTCTAAACTAAGAGAGTGATAAATCTAAAAAAAATATATGATGTACATTGCCATAAAAACTACCAACAAAAATTGGTTTGAATAGAAAAATCACTACCACTGCGAACGTGTTAAAACATCAATCAAAGTTACAACGAACTATAAGAACTTTTATATTATGTTACTTGCTGCTAAGAAACCCTTCATGGGCGAGTCCAACTCGCACTTGGCCGGTTTTTTTTATATTAGTGTAGATTATTGTAGGTACACATTTGTATAAGTAAGTGGCATACACTTTACTTACTTTACTATTTATACGTTTACATTTACGCCAGTCGTATTTTTGAGCCCACGCAGGCGTTGACGAACTTTTACTGTGCGGTTAACTGGAAAATTTCAAATGAAAATCATCCTAGCAATGACGCTTGGTTGAATAAAATTAAGGGTTTCTGTTTATATCTACTAAGTAGGAGAAACAGTTCAATAAAGCAGCAGTTTAGTCCCGCTACCATCAATATCAGATCATTTATTGGTGGTCTAAAATCTTCTTTATCATCTTAATGTCTTCGTTTATTAACTTAAACCTTAGGTAAAGGTGGAGCTTTTAAGTCTCGTTTGTCTGTTTCTCGTTTGCTTGTTTCTCGTTTTGTTGTGAGAGACTGCCTGTTTTAACATGAGGAAAATCCGTCATAGATGCTGTGCCGGACTCTTACCGATTAAAAATCACACGTTCTGTACCTACTGCCTATGGTTGGGAGCCCCGGGTAGGCCCTCGAAAGGATATTCCAATAATAGTCCTTATGTATGAATAAGAAAGTTTGCTTTTCCAAATATCACTTAGCAAGGAGACGCTCGACACTAAGCACTTAATAGTTACCGAAGCAAAAAGGACCCTGTACAAACACATAAGTACCTAAACGAAAAACTCTACAATCAGTTTACTCAGAGTAATGGTTTTGGTTGGAACGCTATTAAATACGAAAATTGGAAACGTACGCTTGCCCGTTGTTGGGTTTACTTAACAATTTTCCCTGAATTCTAAATCTAATTATCATGATATATTAAATTTCGCTATTATCCATTTTTAATTACGATTTTTTTGTGAAATCAAAATTGTGATCCACGGTCTCGATTTCACAAGCTTATAATATTTTGTGCGACTAAGAAAATTTGAAAAAATACGTACCTACCTAACAGATTTTGTGTCTCATAAAGATTGCGTCTAGTCTTTTTGTGAATTTTGGATATGATTAATACCGTCTTTATGTTAGCGACTTTCTATGATAGCCAACATTATGATCTCTATGATACGCGGTTGGAAAAGTGTTTGTTGGTCATTCATATCGAACTAAAAGCTTAGAAACCCGTTGGTGTACGACCACAGGTACTAACATTGGCAGTTTATTTTGTTAACGACTACTGCAGATAGGTTCATTTCCTTTTCTCGCAGTCGATCGCAGCAATGAGCGTTTTGTCGCGTGCGACTGACTCTCGACTTTTGCGACAATAGTCGTGTCGTCACGTCTGCTGCTCTACCTAGGACGTGCGCCTCGTGCTCAGATCTTAAAACTATGTAGGTACGCCTACATAGGTACTCATACCATATTATTAGTTATTCTGTGCTCATACTGTAGTTATTGCTGCCATCGGCCACGAAACACGGAAACACTAAGCTTTATTTTTCTGTCCGATGGTTATTAAATGTTATATGGAATACCAGATCGTGGAATTTGTTTTCCGTTCCTGCATGCCATTAGAACATATTCCAGGGATAAAAGGTATCTAGCCTATTTTTGTAATACCAGACTATACTTATTTCTATAGCAAATTTATGTCCGACCAATATACATCCAGAAATCATCATCTTCATAATCAAGAAAAAAAAATGGCAAACATCAACTAGGTAGTGTTGAAGTTATAAGTGGTACTATAAGTTGCTTGTTTATCTATTTATGCTATCTAGCTGTTACAACCAATGCATGCACAGTTTTGTTGAAATAAATATAAAAAATAATGCACTACTTTATCGTCACTAACAGGCTGTTTTATACGTGCAACGGCTGATATTTCCACGTAAAAATGTGGTCTTCCAACGACAATGTATTTTCATTTTCTATATTTTGCAGTACTAAAAGTAGTGCCAAAATTCCTATGCAAGGCTAATTTTGCCGTAGAATAAGCATTGTCATATCACAGAAGAATGGCTGCTTTTTCTGTGATTTAGCAGTCTAAGTATTTTAAAATAATACCTATCAGATTTTCTCGTAAGTTAATAGGAGCAAAATACCCAAAGACTACACTGATCTCCATTTGTGTGTCCCACAAAGCAACTAAGCACTTTTAATCAGACAAAATGGTTTAACCACTAACAAAAAACATTTCAAAGGAAGGTTCAAAGAAAATACGGGCGGAGAAAGGTTTGAACATTAGATATTTGAAGAAACTACTCCTGTCGTACTGGGAGTGTTCTGTCTGAAGTTCATGCGATAAGGCCAGCAACAGGAGCAACCGAATAGTCTAAGTAAAAAGTCATAATGTTAGGTTCAGTTCTCGCTTGCAAATATTTTGTGAACTTAAAGAGAAGAATATTTTCTTTATGAAACCAAAGTGGGAAACATACATGCTGTACTGTGCCCCGTTTTGTGAAAGTTTTATTGTATGCCTTGTTTACAACGATCTAGACAGGTAATTTTGAGTTCAGTTTGAGGGTTTTAGTGCTTATAAAGATAATGCATCATTAAAGACGGATATTTCTATGGAGAAAATACCAGTTGTAACGGTAAAATAGTGGTTTTTTTATAAATAGGCAGAATTTTGCAATTCATAAAATGAGAGATAAAACAGTTTCCATCTCGTGTACTAAATATGCTAATAGTAAGAAATCTAATACACTAAGAACTTGTAACTGTACTTCGAAATTTTAAACTTTCATTTCCATCAACCGATGGGAAATTCTCCTCAGAAAGTAATTTAAAAAGTAGGAAGACAGTATTTTTACGCGCAAGTCGTCGTAAAATTCTTTTGCATCTAAACATTCTTTAGGTATAAAAGATTATTTCGAATGACTGAATAGCAATTGGAATAGAATTTTAACTGTCTCTGGCATTTTGCGTTGCGGAACGTGTATAAAAATTCGAGCAGATCAAATTCATTCGAATGCATGCGTACCAGTTCTTTGCGTAAATAAAATTGCTGCTTTTTGCTAATTTGATCAAAAATATGTTTTAAAATGCAGATAAATACCTCAGTGTCGTAGTAGTAGTGAATGCAACTGCTATGCTAGCTAATGAAATCTAGATGTCTAATATAAGATTAGAACAATAATATTAGTGAGATGTGCTAATCTTTGTTTCAGTGTGTGGTTCTTTTCTTTCTTGCCAGTTGTTTAGATCTCACACGACAAGTTAATATAATCAAAATTTGCGTTTTTTTTTTGTTTAACGTGAGTCTTCATGGATGTTATCTCCTACCGACTAAAAAACCTCACGTGTCCTAACAGGCTACGGTTGGGAGCCCCGGGTGTGCTCTCCGGAAGGATACCCTAGGACATCAAAATTTGCGTGTAAAATGTCTCACAATATTATTTTCTTATTATTTCTCCGGAAACTAAAGATTTTAGTGAAATCCGCTCGATAGAGTTTCAAAGTTTTCTTTCATATCAGTTATTGAAATCATTTATCACAAGCTTATTAATACGCTTTTATTAGGTCGTCGTGTATGTAATTAACAATGTTATGGAATCTAAGGACACTAATTTAACCATCTTCCAAGGATCGTAGCGTCATGAAAATTGGCAGATGTATGTAGTTCTGATGACAATACAATAATATAGTACTGTCAAACTGATATGATGATGGAGCCGGAAGATAGGTACTTAAAACACGTGGAATCTAAGGTAGCTAATTTAACCAGCTTCCAAAGATCTTAGGGTCATGAAAATTGGCAGCTGTATGTAGTTCTGATGACAAAACAATAATATGGTACTGTCAAACTGATATGATGATGGAGCCGTAAGATAGGCACTGAAACTTCGTTGGAAAAAGTGGAATCTAAGTAGCTAATTTAACCAGCTTCCAAGGATCGTAGCGTCATGAAAATTGGCAGATGTATGTAGTTCCGATGACAATACAATAATATAGTACTGTCAAACTGATATGATGATGAAGCCGGAAGATAGGTACTGAAAACAAGTGGAATCTAAGTTAACCAGCTTCCAAGGATCGTAGGGTCATGAAAATTGGCAGCTGTATGTAGTTCTGATGACAATACAATAATATGGTACTATCGAACTGATCTGATGATGGAGCGGGAAGATATGCACTGGAACTTCGTGATGGAATATCGTATTATATCTGTTTTTGGATTCGTCAGAAAAGTCTTGTAATGAACTTTGACCAGGCTTAGGTTTCAGGGTTATAACAAACCTTTTTTTAATTGACTTGTAAAACTATGCAATGGAATCTCAGGTAACTAATTTAACCATCTTCCAAGGATCGTAGCGTCATGAAAATTGGCAGATGTTTGTAGTTCTGATAACAATACAATAATATGGTGCTGTCAAACTGATCTGATGATGGAGTCGTAAGATATGAACTGTAACTTCATGATTGAACATCGTATCGTAGCTGTGTTTGGATTTGTTAGAAAAGTCTTGTAATGAACTTTGACCACGATTAGGGTTTAAGATTATAACAAACCTGTTATATATTGAAGTTAATATTGAGTGTAAATATTGACATAGGTACCTGCATAAAATGTATATGTATTAGAGTAATAATGAAATATTTTCACATTAGTCGAACTCAGACAAAACACCATGTAATACAGAAATCCCTACTAATATTATAAATGCGAAAGTAACTCTGTCTGTCTGTCTGTTACGTTTTCACGCCTAAACCACTGAACCAATTTTGATGAAATTTGTTATAAAGATAGAGAGAAGTTTAAGTTTAAGGGAAGGACATAGGCTACTTTTTAACTGACTGCGCAAAAGGAGGATAATGATTTTATGCGATAACAACTTCTACGTCGATGAAGCCGCAGGGAACAGCTAGTAAAGGTATAAATGTTGTGACTAAAAAGTATGAAATAAATATGTGGTTTAAAAAACCCTAGAAAAATACGCTTTTATAATGCACGAAAAACACAAAAATAAATTATGGTTCGTTCAAGTTGCCTCTATTTCTAGGCTGAAGTGTAAACTATGTTCTTTTAGTTATAATATTTGATTGTAAAAGCGTGGGGCGCTGGTACAAGAGAGACTACTTTGTAAGCAAATTCCTATTAATACTTATCCTTTAATAATAAAAATCCTGGCGAAAGCTGCATGAGGTCGCACAAGAGCATAACGTTTATGCTGCCAAAGGGAACGCCTCTTGTTTCAGGCAATTAAGTAGATACATGAGGGGAATACGTTAACAGTGGCAAAATGTAGAATTCTTGTTCGAGAACGAGATATCTTTGGTTACCTTTGATAACCCGCTTGGGGATATATGCGTTTGTATTCTTATTACATGCTTACTACATATTGTACTAAATATCTCGGAATGCCGAAACTTTAAGGATCTACCTATGAATTATCTAATAGAGATCCGTAACGGTAATAGGTTTGCTCCTATTACGCGGGCGTCATGAAAAACTGGCAAAAGTGGGGGTTGAAAATGCGTAGGCGTGATTAACTACTTTACTTTCAAGTAAGTGTGTTATGCATTTCAATTAAAGCTTATCATCATTAATACATTTCCGAAATATAAAATGATATTAATAATAGTAAAAGTCACAATAGATATACAATAGCGTGACATACATACATACATACATACATATAATCACGCCTTTATCCCCGAAGGGGTAGGCAGAGGCATAGTATACGCCCACATTTCACCTTATAGTTTTATGTCCCACGTAATAGGTGGTGAGCCTATATGAGCGTGACAGTGTAAATTAATAGTTTAAAAACACGAGAAAAACACGCTTTGATTAATGTGACCTTATCCTTAATCTGACAAGACATCATGCAGCTTCCGCCAGGAAAGTCTTTCCTGTCCCAGCGCCCCACGCTTTTGCAATCAAATATTATAACTAAAAGCACATAGTTTACACTTCAGCCTAGAAATAGAGGTAACTTGAACAATCCATAATTTATTTTTGTGTTTTTCGTGCATTGTAAAAGCGTTTAAGCGTTCTAGGGTTTTTTAAATCATTTATTTATTTATGTAATGAGAATTTGGGAGTAAAATGTCTTACCATAATAATTATTGATTCTTAATAATTTCCACGGAAGCTATATTATGATTTATACAGAAAACCGACAGAATAGTAGTATTTTAATAACATTTGCAGACCCAATTATACCTACATGATTTACTAAAATAACATTTGTATGGTGTGACCCCAATTTGGTTGGTCTGTAGTTGTGTCCGTTTACCCAGCCATTGCCTTCTGCTGTCCTTACAATATCCGTCGCCAATATTAATTAGGCATCGTGTTTTGTACTAAACATATCTATATTTATGTATAAACTCTAAACGTATTATTTCATGTAAATATAGGATATGAGTACATAATATTGACTGTGTGCGACCGACATAAAATTAATTATAACATTTCGCCGCAAATGACCCCATTGTCCCCTAAATCGAAAATCGCAGACGCCAGAAAAATCTGTTAGATCAATGAATACATAATAACAATTTGCGATTGATAAATGCGAGGTGTAGGTAAAACAAACATACATACAAAATAAATTTGGACCATTCTGGAAATGGAGAAAAATAAAATTGAAAGTGGTGCCTGCGTACTGAATTCATTTATAAAAGCTGAACAAAGCATTTTTTTAGAATATCTATCTATTGTTATTTATAGAACTGAGATACTGAATTTTATGTAATGTGGTTTCTTTATTAGAGAGCTCTTTGTCTAACTTTAAAGGCAGCCATATGTTACTGCGGTGACTGGAATTTGTTGAGTAGAACATTAATGAAATTTTCTTAACGTTAATCTTGATGAAAATTACCAACGAGATGGAATATATTCGAGGAAAGGGCACGTGGGCGGTTACTAGACTACATTAACTCCAAAGGCGTTTCCATTGTCAGTTTCTTTGAGCATATGCTTGAATATCCCTTTCATATTTACATGTTGATGGAAGATTGGTTAGAAGATAGATTTCTATCAATTTAAATATTACTAGGTAATGCCCGCTAATGCTGTCACACAGACATCTATAACCTACCTTCTACCTGTACTAGTCTCTCACACAGAAAGTATCCTAGTAAAAGTAACCTAACTTTAGCTGCGTTTTGTAATAAAATTATTATTGTGTGAGAGAGGAAATAAAGATCTTTTGTATTAGATAAAATATATGAACATGTATATCCGTGCTACCGTCTCTGACCTCTAGAACATTTTTGTTCCTTACCAAACTACATTCTGTGACCACAAGAACATTAATTAGAAAGAAATATGGTTTGTTTGCATGTTGACGAATGTTCTTCCGCCGCCTTCCACTATGTAAATATACTCTTGTTATTAAACTTCTTACATACAACTGCACTGTACATGTATACGTACTAATTAAAATAAAATTAGAACTCGAGTTCACTCATTATTCAAAAACCACCGCACAGTGGTTATATAAATCTAAATGAAATAAAATTTATTAAGCACGCTTCTCGAGCATTGTATAGACCGTACGCAATCACCTAATATTGGTTTTCGTAAAAGTTTCGCATATAAATTGTTCATTTATCAGTACTAAACACAATGATCCGTTTTCATTTCATTTTATTTTATGTACAGTGCGTTTGAAAGTTATATTGAAACTTCTACTTACAAAATTCCAACACGGATAATTGAATAATTTTACTATAGTATAAATTAAGTATTCAACCCGGAACCAGATTGACAGTTTTGTCTCTAGGTATATAATAAGAAGAATAGCATATATGGGGTCGTCAGGGTCTCAGGGCTTTGTGTGAGAGTCGCGGCCCAGGAGAGTGACCAGAATACCCACTAAACTAATATGGTGTTAAGCACCACACTCGGCGTGGGAAGATGCTTTCTTTACTTTTCCATTTAGCTCCTTTGAAGTAATTCCGTCAAAATAAGCGTCAGTTTCTTTGCGAAGGAAAAATGAATGATTAAAAGGTAAGGCAAGTTATATAAAATTTCAATTTAATCAAATTTTGTACGGATTTACTTCAAAATAAGTTATTCGTTCCAATTAGCAGAAACACGGAAATTGGCATGTCGTCAACTATACTTTGTTATCTAATTAAATTGGCCAAACTTCCAAAAACAACGTTACTGAGAACGGAAAATGAAGAAAATAATGCGTAGGTAGGTACTTACTGATGTTTTATGACACAAATAAATTAGACCTGTAATTTGTCGTTTTCATACAATTAGGTGTGTTATTACGCAGAAAATATTTTTGATGCGGTCAGTGAAATGGGGTCCTCATTATTATTTCAGTAATTACATACATTCGTACATACATATCATCACGCCTGTTTCCCATCGGGGTAGGCGGAGACTATGGCTTTCCACTTGCTACGATCCTGGCATAACACTTTCGCTTCTTCTACTTTCATAAGTGCTTTCATACACGCTCGCCGGTTAAGGGTACTCTTGACCTGTTTTCCAGCAGGTCATCAATTTGGTTACCATGCGTACGCCGAGGATGACCCCTACCAGCTTGCCCATTCATTCTCGCCTTATAGATCTGTTTAGTCAGTCTATTTTCATCCATCCTGTCAACATGTCCAAACCATATAAGCATCCCTTTTTCTATCTTTGTCACTACATCTTCAGTTATACCACATTGTTTTCTAATCACGCTATTCCTTTCTTTGTCCATCAATTTCACTCCAGCTATACTTCGCAGACTTCTCATTTCCACTGCATTAATTTTACTTTCATGCTTCGTCTGCCACGCCCAACTTTCACTACCATACATAAGTGTGGGAATAAGCACACCCCTATGCACAGCTACTCTTGCCTTCTTAGACACGTTTTGACTGCTCATAAAGGTATGCATCGCCCCACTCACTTGATTTCCTGCCAAAACTCTTCTCTCAATATCCTGGTCACACTTTCCATCCCTCGTAAATTTTGAACATTCAGTAATTACTTGCTTTTATTCAAACTAGCTGATGCATGCGACTGTGCATACGTGAATTTTCAGATCAAAATTTGTAAAAATAGTACAAGCATTTTAGAAAGCAACCTTAACTCCTTGGTATAATACACTGAAGTGAAAAAGCGTTCAACCAGCCCAAGTGATAAGGAGTTTAGAAAAGCCCTGATTGCATCTGCTGCCCGAGCTTCGAAGCTTGGGGTAGAGTTTGCTACACGTATCTGTCTCATCGCCCACTTCAGACGGTGGTAAAATTTGTGAACTGGTGGTAACATTTTTTGGCCTATATTCTGGTCATTTTACAAGTGCGTCTGTAAATGCCTTAGTAAAATAATTATATTTTTGCTTTGTTCTTTTATTGGTCCTAGCAGCCATATTTGTACCACTGTTTTTAGGGTTTCGTAGCCAAATGGCAAAAACGGAACCCTTATAGATTCGTCATGTCTGTCTGTCTGTCTGTCTGTCTTTCTGTCTGTCTGTCTGTCTGTCCGTCCGTGTGTCACAGCCACTTTTCTCCGAAACTATAAGGTCTATGCTATTGAAACTTGGTAACTATGTGTATTCTGTGAACCGCCTTAAGATTCTTATATAAAACTAGAAAAAAAGCTGTAAATTTTGGGGGTCCCCATACTCAGAACTGAAACTCAAAAATTTTTTTTTCATCAAACCCACACTTGCGGGGTATCTATAGATAGGTCTTTAAAAATGCTATTGAGGTTCCTAAAATCATTTTTTCCTTAATTTAATAGTTTGCGCAAGAGAAACTTCCAAAGTAGAAAAATGTGTGTCCCCCCCCCTCTAACTTCTAAACTAAGAGAATGATAAATCTAAAAAAAATATATGATGTACATTATCATAAAAACTACCAGCGAAAATTAGATCGAACGAGATAGAGCTGGTAGTTTTTTTTTAATACGTCATAAACCGCAATTTTCGGTGAGAAAAATCACTACCACTGCGAACGTGTTAAAACATCAATCAAAGTTACAACGAACTATAAGAACATTTATAATAGATGTTACTTGCTGCTACGAAACCCTTCATGGGCGAGTCCAACTCGCACTTGGCCGGTTTTTTAATTAAATGACGTATTATTCTTGATTATGGTAAGGCAGGTTCTCTTGATCTACTTTTCCTACTCGAACCCGGCGAAGGTGGGATTTTCTGACACCTAACAAATCATAGACGTACGTACTCGTCGTAGTTGTCAATGAATTTTATATACTAATAATAGAAAAAAATATACTAAAATAAAACCAATATTTTAGCAAACAACAATGTACAATTGACTACTTATTGATTGGTAGTTTGTTTGGTTTGGAAACTGATTGATTGGTTTGCTAATAAAGCTATTATGATTGTGTATATCGGCGTCCTCGTATCCATCGCGTCAATTAATAGGATTCGCTGGTGACATTAATGGCTATTTGTCATCCGTCATAGTACGAGTGAAATCAGATTACTTAATTCCGTATTCATTCATTACATTCTCATTACTGTTTTGTTGTTATTCACGATAGTAATTCAGTTTCAGATGTGGTTTGAGAAAATTTTATAACAGACATAAGCTTTATTGTAAAGGAATTTTTGTCTTCATTATACATGGAATATGTACAGAGCTTTGTTATTTACTAAAACAAATTCTTAACTTTAACATTTGAATAGAGAGGTAATCTGCAAAAAAAGGTTATTTATTTTATTTAGAATTAGTACAGTTAGAATATTCGTTATTATACAACCTCATAATAGACCAACCAGCCAAACTAGAACTATCTAATTTGGCAAAAGTAGAACCTACAATCTCTTTTACTTTATTTTTATTGTTTTATTGAAGAAATTTAAAACAATTTTATGCGCTTGCTAACAGAAATTTATTTTCCATGTTATTGAGAAAATATTCTAGTTTGCTTTTACCAACAAAACCTATTAAATTTTATAAACTTTGCCTTCTATTGATATCTTAACAATAGTTATACCACAAATTAGAGATGGTACAGATGGAAAACTCATGTACTTATGTACTTTTTTTCAAACCTACCCTCTGCTACACACACTCGCGCACAAATCAGTATCGAAAATTCGGTTGAGACCGCCTGACCTCGTGTCTGTAAATAAGTTGTCTACCTATGTGTGCGTAGCCTCAGCGAATTTAGTATGTAGGTTTCCATCTGTACTATCTCTTATTTGTGGATAAACGCTACGAAATACACACTGTGTTCGAGCTGAAGGTATAATATCTGATGTCAGAAATGTTCACTTGATTTTCTGAACTAAAATATTCGTACACTTTGTGAATACCGATGAAGGATTAGTGTACGTTAAACTGCCAGTCAGTGACGAAAAATGCAAAATGTCTATAGTGTAAAAGAGCACTAACGTCATACGAGCTTAAATGCTTCAACTGCAATAATGGAAGGATAAAATATACACATTATTTACCCTTCCTTTTCCTTTCAAAATATATTTCACGCGTAATATTCCAAAACTCATAATTTCGTTAAATATTTACGTTACATAAATTAAATGTGAAAAAATTTTTAGTCTCGAGATGGAATCGAGCCTGCGTCTTCTGGTTTGCCGAAATAGACGACCCTTTTTCACATTTAATTTGCGCTTAAGTTAGCAAACTAATGAGATTTATCTCTTAAGTATACAGAATCAATAGATCCTAAGCAACGTAACAATATTGCAAATATGTAGATGATGCTGTTTTTCATGTGAGATATTATCAATTAATAGATAGATAATATGGGTGGGGTAATAGGGATTCATGTCCATGTCTAACATCGAAGTCAAAGTACAAAATATAACATGAAGGTGAGTCGAAGATGTCCCAAAGTCTTTCAATACATAGTTCTTTTTATTTGAAGAAACAAGTCTTGAAAGTTTTTTCTTTACAAAATATGAAACCTTGTTGGTAGAAAACTATAAGACCCCTAGAGGAAAAAGGCGTAATTATTTGATGCTATGTATTACTTTTTAATGTTCATAAAAACAATCCTTGGTTGTAAGCCCCAATCGCTATCGCCGATCAAAAGAAACAAAGGGTATTGTTATCCGACGTAAATGAAAAAACGCGTTGCCGGATAATGGACCTTGACTTAAGAGCTTTTTTAAATGTTTGAGAAAAAACAAATTAAGGGAGGCTTGAATTTTGGTGTGAGTAGCTACTTCCTAAGTTACTTGTTACATTGCGTAAAATTTGAAATATGTTTCAATTTGTTATGCCATTATTCTAACAAATTTGTAGCAATTAATTTAAGTAGGCTTAATTTACCAAATTACAGAACTTGTGTGAGCTGAACGCGAACATTTTGTTTTTGTGACCGAATGAAGGCAATGAGTGCATCCTAATTTCCAGATAATCAAATTTTGTGTCGTGTGAGTTTTTGTTCTCTTATAACATACAGGTTGCGTTTTACACCTATTTCCATTTTTCCTAGCATAAATGCAAGCAAATTTGTTGAATGCCTATTCTTGTTAACAACTTAACTGTGTAACAAGCAAATTTGTTGAATGCCTTTTCTTTTGGCTAGAAATCCGGTTTCTTGGGGTTCCGTGTTCAAAGGGTAAAAGCGGGATCCTATGAGTGACTCCCCTGCCTGTCCGACTCGCACTATCCGGTTTTTTTTACATACATACTAAACCGATCAAAATCATAACCATTGTGGTTTGTACTCCATACTCGGGTTAAAAGGACAGTTGGTATTTTTTTTTAAACTAATTGCCAATTATTTTAAATGTTCACGAGATGTTTCCACTAGTATTTTGAAACAATGTATCTTTCTTAAGAATTTTGTTCTCTTTCTGGGTGTAGAAACTTTGACTACTTTCTTGTTTTGTATTCGCTGGGACATAAAAGATTCAATGGAAATGGAACTTTTTAAACTGTAATATTGTACCTCCAAGCAAAAGCAGGAAATTATTAAGCGTTTTCAAGTCTTCATTAAGAAAATTGCTAAAACACTAAAACGAGCGTTGTTGAAATGAAAATGAAAGAAATTAAACAAGTTTATAAATGAGAATATTATTAGGATGGGTTTTATATTGTCACGTCTTATAATTCCGTTTCAAATTAAATCTATTAAGATTATTTGACTTGGTACAGAGCAGAAAAATGTTGATAATGTCGATTATAGTTTATCTTTGATTAAAAGATGAAATATACTGCTCAGGAGGCTTACCGACGGTCCCCTATTACCTCTACTACCCCTATGCCTCTGCCTACGACTTCTACGAATTTACAATATATAATACTTACCTATTTCAAATCGCTAAAATACTTACCAGGTCCATGGATGGGTGACCATCCATGTGATCACTTTGTGACATTTATGTGAGCGTTTCCGTGCTTCGGAAGGCACGTTAAGCCGTTGGTTGCCAGTAAAATGGCAGTCGTTAAGCTAAGTTGAAGGCTTTATTTTAACAGCAGGCAGTCACAACCTGCGCCTGTCCATTTAAACACGGCAATACGACTCACCACCTATTACGTGGGACAAATTATACAAAGGTGAAATGTGGGCATATAATATGCCTCTGCTTACCCCTTCGGGGATAAAAGCGTGACCATATGTATGTATGTATGTATGTAAAATACTCACTTTGCTTTACGTCAAGTAAGTAAACAATGCATTACTGTTACGGCAGTTTTATAGTAATTCAAACAATTTGTGTGAATTACTATAAAGAAAGTTATGACAAAAAATATTCCATATGATTCTCTTGCCTTCTTAGACCGGCAAGTGAAAGGTAAAGTGGGTTTTACGTTTGATCCAACGCAAATTGGAAAAATAAGACAGTGTTTTCCTCTATCGCCTTTTATCGAATGTCAATATATTTGTTTTTGCAGTGAATCCGTCGGTGCAGTTTCTTTAAAATGAGCTATAAAACGTTTAGAAAATTAAATGGTACTTTCTGCGCTGGTAGTAAAAAAATCTCAACTTCAACATACGTGGTTAAAGTCTTAATTGAAGATCGTTGGCGAAGTTTACAATGATGTTTGGAACATAATAATACAAGTTTGGTCGTAAAGTGTAACAGCTGCTTGAGAGATAATGATACCTACACTCGGGCTGCGCTCCCATGGGATGCTGAATATGTTAGAAAAAGTTACAACTGATGAAAAGCCCCCACTGATCTTAGGTACACCTGGATCAATTTAATGGGCGACCGCGACTTGTTAACGAGTAGTCATTAATTTAGAGTAATTTCAGGTTACGAGTGTTTGGCACCACTTATTTTATTGTAACTTCAGCCTGATTTAAAAGTGGTTGGTATCATGGCATTATAATAGGAATCCAATCCAGACCTGCCCGCCAATTCTCTATCATAGAGAGGAATTAACTGATAAATGTCTAGGCTCATGCTAGCGTTTTCAATATGAGTTACCACCTACGCTTTCAAATCGTATGAGTTAAAATTACCCTGATCTTGTATAGTGAGGTATTTTAAACCAGATTCAAACCATTCCAGTGCCAATTTCAAACCTTCGAGTCGGTCCGTCAAAAGTTTGAATAGCCTGCCGCGTCTATGTTAGTTATAACTACATACTCCAATTTTATCGTTTGCAGGCGTGCATGGGCAGTTTTCCATTTCTGAATGTCCAAAATAAAGTTTCGTTGAATGTTCTTTTACTTAGTGAACTCAACGATATCTAACGGCTGTTCTTTGCAACATATTCAACGTTACATTATATCTTGAGAGTAAAGAGGAACCAGTAGTTGTTTGCGATGGTTTAATTAAATGCGAAGCGATCACGTCGCTTCAATATGTATGATGTGTAATGAATTTCTTTTGTTTACAACAGAATAATTTGTCCCATTCTCCGAAAGTAATAATATATGCGGTATAATTGCTTCAATTCGAGCCCGGTGCGCTTAACTTTTCCACTGGAAAAGATGAGGAGCTGTGTATATGACAGGCAGGTGTCATGTAAATGACATTAGACAACCCCCGGGGCACGATGAACGAGTTTGCTCGATGCACGTACTTGTGCCTGTCATTAGGAATAGAGCTTCAGTTTGTTTGCCTACATACCAAGCGACTCGATGTATTTGTTACCAACACAACGAATAGCTAGTCAACTGCTCGAATTGAAATTCACTCACTCTTCGTGTCAGTTTTGAAGTAAGTATTTAATTAATAAATCTTCCTCTGACGTGAAGGATTTCTTCGTATCTTAATAAGATAAATTCGGCTTTTGATATTCCAATAAGTTCTAACAAACGAGACTTACTTTCCTTAGTACCATTTTATTACATAATTAATGCTGACTTTGGGAGGTATTTTAAATATATATTAAATTCGTAAATGTACTATAGATCATAATGGCCTCTTAAAACAAACGTCTACTTACTTTGTTGTTTCTTGAACAAAGGATAATAATGTAACGGTCTATGCAGACATTCAACAGAACACTTTATTGCTCTTCTGGGCAAGATCACAAAACTTTTAGATTTCTCACACTCCAGTTCTGTCAATATTGCCATTTATAATGGAAGTTATTGTATAATATGACAGGCAGAGTGATATATTTCGTAGTTTCATAGTGAAACATTTTTATTTACTTTATTTAAGGTTCATTTGCTACCCTATTCGGGTAGCATAGCATCGTAGTATCAATATCAGAAGAGACAGCCGTGTTGACATAATGTAGTACAGATACCTAGTTTGTACTAGGAATTTAACTTCTAGATGTGGAATAACTACAGTCCGTGTGGCTATGTTTGCTAAACTCGCAGGGCGACGGGATTCACTGAACAAATTTGTGAAAATCACGTTTGAACACGTCATACATTTATGTCCGTATTTTATTTTATCGTGATCCCGATCCGTGCTGGTAATATTTTTACGGACCATGAATACACGTTAAAAGCTTTTAATGTGTGAACAGTCGAGTTTATGAATTGCTTATTGGTCTATGATAGAATTTTAGACGTAATTTGAGTGTGTTATAATTATACAATGTTTTGGGTGGTAGCGATCGTTTCAAACTTGGACATTAAGAGGCTTCTGGTTAATTAGCATGCGAATTTCCGAGGGGTAATGTCAACATTGATGCATATTGTATTAGTTGTTTACGAGAATATACTGCCGTTATATAATAATCTATTGTGTAATATCTGCACAAACTCTATTTTGTTACTTTATTGAAATTTATTTTGTTGAAACATTTACTTAAGTTATTATGCATATATGGTTGGAATACGACCTATAAGTTTTTTCTATAACGTTCCAAATGTTGCCTTGAAAATGAAATTTTGATATAAATTTTGTAGACAGTCATAATTTCAATTATATAATCTTCAGCACGAAGGTGCACGGGTTTCTATCTTATTACTCGTATATTTTTTTCTCATATCCATTATTCTACGACACAATTTATGAGGAATAACAATAGCCATTGTTTCTTCTGAAAGATAATTTGGGCACACTATCCAGCATTGTAATTATGAAATATCAAGTAATAGGAAACCAGTATAAACACAACAAGCTAGAGGCTATATATGAAAGGCTTTACATAGATAAGTTATGTTAGTTTAAATCCGGTTATGAGTCCGTATGATGGTATGGTTTGCTGGACGTGTTGATATAGTTGGGACCTTTGCTGAAACTGATGACTGAAATAGAGAGCCTAGAATATAGAGTCCATGTCAGGTCAAACGATAGTTTGTTCCTCGATCACACTGTAACGGCTGAACAGATCTGGCTGAAATTGCTACAGAGATAGATTTTATAGTCTGGAATAAAAACAGGCTAGTATTTATCCTTGGACTACGTTCCCATGGGATGCGAGAACGGGAACTGAATTCCACGCGGGCGAAGCCAAGGGCAGCAACTAGTATTGTATATCTTGTCCGTTTATAGTTTGTAATGGACGCTAACTGTCAAGCTCAGTATTGTAATTACGCAATAAAGTATTTGACATTATTATTCTCTAAAATCTGTTTTAATTTACAATTTTTGTAACGGTCCTTGCCGATCACTTAAGTGCTCGAAGAAAGTTTTGAGTGTTGATAAAGAAGTATGTTTTCACTGTTCGTTAGTTTTTAGATAAATCGCCATACATTGAACTTTCGAGACCTCGCGGAGTTTTACAGCACTTCGAAATAGTCTGAGCGCTATTTACTAAAATATCTTTTTACATGTTTTTATGTCATCAACAAACAATCAAAAAGATCTAAAGGCACAATGCTGGACGCAGGCTTTCCATATTCAGGTCATCCGCCAGCAAATAAAAACAGTCTTCTACCGTCTAACATCTGATACTAAATATTCATGTAACCCACTCAAAAGAGATGTAGTTATGTTAGGTACCTATACGAGCATTGTCGTAAACAGCTACTTCTGTGAAACGAAGGTCAGTGTTTTATTGAAACGAAATGTATTACGATGTCCGTAATTTGTAGATTGATTCACAAGGACTGATACTAGTTACAAATGCTACTTTGTACAATTTTCTTTTAGATTTAGCCTTGAGGAATTTCTTTTAACTGAAATACAATTTTAATAACGCCACTTATATAATGTTTCAGTGAATTTATTTTCCTTGTAGAATCTAGTTTCTTTGTATTATGTAATATCTACTTTGTTCTGCTGGCATATGAAACTTATCTTCTGATGTACGAATCTAAGCCGGATTTGAGATGATCTTATATTTCGGTACATAATGAGCTACATACATCACGTAACATTTTCCTTATAGTAAATGCGCTCAACTCAATGTAATCATGCTGAAACTATGGAGATAACTGGGTGCGGAACTTGTGGGTTACGAAGATGTCCAACACGACCGACAATATTGTCAAACTTTTCCCCTATCTACTTGGGTGAATAAAGCTTGATAGCTACACTCATGTACTCTTGATCTAGTTGTGTGTCAGAACTGCCATTTTTCAATGCATTTTGGATTTTATGTATTTCATAAAACAATTAAAAATCGGAAATTGATTCACTAACATGGTGGATTTATTGCCACATACTACTTATTCCTTTGATTCTTTGAAATATTCGTTTAAATTTTTCCTACTGCATTTTGATCCTACACATTTTAAACTAGGCTTCAATTTAGTAATTTTTACTCCACATTATTCTTTGCAGTTACGTAGTTTAACGTTGAAGTTTGTGCTCATACCAAGATACAATTTGGGCTTTGTTTACTGACTTACGTACTAGGTACGCCTTTCGTTATAAAGTTCTAACGCAATCGAATACATTTAGTTCTCGATGTATGCGAGTTACTTGTTACGACTGGATTCACTGAAGTTTTCGAAGTTCACGCGATTTAGAGATACGCGCTACATGGGTAATGTTAATTTATTCATACGACTGTGTAGGAATGCTTTACGACTGATTAAATTCTCGGGTGACAACGCCTATTTCGCGCAATGTGATTCTCAGTGGTATATAACCACTAAGTCAGGCGCAATCTACACAATACTCATGTTTGTTAGAACTCAACGTGAAGAAGGATTTGAGGTTCAAGAATTAGTATTTTGTTGTTTTCATTGACTTTTTCGATAAAGGTAGCAGCAACCTGCATTTTCTTTTTCCTTGGATTTGACCTACGGTCATCAAACTAATCCACGAACTTACAATTCTTTTTGGATCCACTCATGTTACAATCAACATACCTACACTCGGGTTTGTAAAAGAGAAAATATAGACATATATCTACCCTAGCCTATATTGTGTAGTAACTTACCTTAAAACAAATCGTTGCAATTTGTTCGGCTTCAAAAAATAAACGATGGTGTATCGAGTCGTCGCCTCTGTTCTAAATGCATGTTTATCTCTCAAGGTTACAAATCGAACTCATGTTATGTATGAACGTAGAATGATTACATCCTATTCTGATCGCGTTTGCTCATTGAAACTGCTTTAGACTAGAGTGATCTATTTCAATAAAGTTACTTCGAATTTTGGGTGATATAGTGAAAAGGTGTACTCACGCAGAATTCACTTCTGCGTGAGTGCCTTTTCAGTATTGTTGTTACGATATTTCTTTTCTTGTTTTTCTTGCGTTTTATTTTCGTAGAGTTCTATTATAGCTGTGTGTATAAATATAAAAACACAGGTAAAATATGACTGAACGTACATTCAATTGATACTTAAATTCATTTTTGTAACAAGACAGAAGCTATATAAACACAACATTATAAGTATTATGTTGCTTGAGGCTTTATTATCTTAATTCTTTTTCTATCCCTGGGCTATTTATAAAATAAAAGTAATCAGATCCTTCATAATATTAATATTTTCATGTTCACTGTTATTATCTGTCTATTAAGTTAATAATTAGTAGGTAAGTAATACGATACAAATCTTTGAATGTGGGAACCCAATCACTTGCTACAAAGGAAGTGTAATTAGAGAATACGTTTAATTAGCCGTCAAGAACCTCAGGTAGGTTTGGTAGAATTTCGTCAGCCAAACGTGCCTGAGATCGCTTCTTGTTGGTAACACATGTTGAAGTTTCATTTCTTGCCATTAGAAGATTGAACATAAATGTTTTAGATATAACTTATTTTTCTAATGAGTTTTTTTAACGTTACTGGCTAATATCTAATTACGATTTGATGCCTTGACTTTGGTTCCATAAGTTTTATGTTTAAATGGTTATGATAGTCTATTATGATTTTAAGTAACCAATATTATATCAGTTAAATTGGTTAACCTTGGTTGGTATATTAAAGCGACCTCGGGGGAGAATGATTTGAATAAATTTGTTAATGTAATTATTCATTTACTGTGTTTAGTCAAATCTAGTACAATTTTCAATGTTGTCTTAATTATTAATTCCATAATAAAATATTCTTTCTTGATTAGAGCCAAATATTTTTGCATTCTAAAGTATGTTTTTAAAACGTTGAATACAATATCTTTATATTCGAAGTTCTGAATATTTATATTTCATTTCGCTAAAGTTTATTTGCTGTCTTCGAAATTCCTAGGTAATGTTGAATCTGGCGGGCGCTATAGTAATGTGTGGTGTATACTTTTCTCCTGCCTGTATCAGATATTACAAACATGTATTTGCCATATATTATGTACTTTTACACCATATTTCTTTTTAAAAAAGGAATAAATAGATACAGTCCATTTTAAACTATACCATCGACTTTGAGTTACCAGGCTGTTGACTTCGTCAAAATAAATGACAGCTACGATAGGGAAGTATTTTATTTTGTCGGATTTGTACGAGCGATAGGTAACTTAGTTTCCATGTTTTCATCGGACGGTTTTCGATTTGTACGTTTCCGTGCTCTAGGCGCTGAAAGCTACCTGTCATTTGACCATTGAAAATCAAAATCTGATTTATACTGTAGTTCCGATTTATGTTCATTTTAAACTGCATCGCTTCTTTGCGGGTGGGTACGTATCTATTTTAATGGCCATCTACCCCAATGTAAAGCAATTTCTTCCATTCCGTATAATATTGACTGTTATAAATATCTGTTTTTCCAAATCCCTTTACTTCAAATAGATAAACTTGAGAATTGGTTTCAATATTAGAGACCTATGTATAAAAATTGACATATGAAAAAAAACCATTGTTTGAATGTTAGGATAAGGGTAGAAATTATTATTCCATCATAATAGGTACAATATTATGTTAAAACAGCTTTAGCAGGGATTTGTTCTCATACACACATATTATCACACCTTTTTCCTTGTAGGGAAAGACAGAGATTCTTCTCACCAGATTTACTTTCTCCCGTGTAAAAGATGGTAAAAGATCGTATTACCGGTCTCATCTCATAATGTCCTTTTCTCGAAATGTCCTTTCTCATAATGTCCTTTTCTCGAAATGTCCATTCTCATAATGTCCTTTCGCACATTGTCCTTTTCTCGAAATGTCCTTTTCTCGAAATGTTCTTTTCTCAAAATGTCCTTTTCTCGAAATGTTCTTTTCTCAAAATGTCCTTTTCTCGAAATATCCTTTTCTCGAAATGTCCCTTTCTAAAAATATGCACACTACAGGATTAACCCCGTTCAATCCGACTTGGATAGGTTAGGTTAGAAGGCTAAGGCGGGATCGAAGCGTAGCGGAGCTTCCGCATTAGCCTTCGTGGTTGTTTTTTTTTATAACCACCAAGTTACCACCACTCACTTGGTAAATTTGATGTTATTTTTTTTATAACCACCTAAACAAAACTTAGGTGGTTATAAAAAAATAACCACGAAGGCTAATGCGGAAGCTCCGCTGCGCTCCGCTCCCGCCTTAGCCTTCTAACCTAACCTATCCAAGTCGGATTGAGCGGGGTTAATCCTGTAGTGTACATATTTTGAGAAAGGGAAATTTTGAGAAAAGGACATTTCGAGAAAAGGACATTTTGAGAAAAGAACATTTCGAGAAAAGGACATTTTGAGAAAAGAACATTTCGAGAAAAGGACATTTTGAGAAAAGAACATTTCGAGAAAAAGACATTTCGAGAAAAGGACAATCTGCGAAAGGACATTATGAGAATGGACATTTCGAGAAAAGGACATTATGAAAAAGGACATTTCGAGAAAAGGACATTATGAGATGAGAAGGTATTACCTTGTAGCATTGGACAAGTACTGTGGCTGAAAATGCTGCTATTGAAATTATTCGAGCTGCATAACGTCTTCGACTTGAATTAACGATAACCATGTTACTGGAACTGGGAGAAGCCTACGTCCAGCAGTGGACTACTATAGGCTAAATTGATTGATTGATTGATGTTACTGGAAACCAGAACCAATGTCGAGGTGCCCTTCAAAGCCCTGAAATTCTCATCATCCATATCAAGACTGTAGTGTAAGATGCTTAACTCAATAATAGCATGTGTGTCCTGCAAATATAGCTAATGTAGCTTTCAACGACAGATTGAGTTTAAAAAAAAAGTAAAAAAATATTTAGATTGCTAAGTGCGGTCAGTTTAAATGAATACATTGCATAATGAATTGGTCCCGGTGCTTGTACCCCACTTGAGAACACTTAGTTATATGATTGTCGACCCAACCATTACTCTCCTACAGGCTCAAAACTTTATACGAGTTCGCACTTTATATGATGATTTAGGACTTTTTATGAACCCATTCTGATGATTATTTTTGGTTTTGAGCTGAAACTTCTCTCCAAGATTATCCAAAATAGATACTGTCTTATTATAACACGCTTTGTGTCAGCCTTAAGAGCTACCTTTGTTAATAGTCGTCATATTTTATTAATGTGGTTTAAAGGTTACGACCCACCTTGTAAACATATTCAATGGTATTATATTTATCTGTCTCTTGTCAATAATACTTGATTCATTACTTTTTGACAAATAAGGTATTTCGTTACGACAAAAATACTTTCTTAGAAGTAATAAATACAAATAAAATTCATAGCAATCGTGATAAGTGGATTGTAATCAATTACTTCTTTTAAACTGTTTGCCGCTTTCGTCGAAGACTTTAAATTGCTATTTAAAATGTCTTCTTTTCCACGCCCGTATTGTCCAACAATATTAATTCCGTCTGAGAAAGGATCCGCAATTTACGAAACGCTATATCTCTAGTCCGTTCAGTTGATTCCTTCGTTTTAGTTAGATTTTGTGCGAGCTCCGTTTTAACCCAGTTTAATGGTCAGACGAATGAGCCATACAACATCCGCTGTTTTCCATCTCTTTGCTTATTTTGCTTCTTTTATTTGTTCACTACCTCGATCATTCTGCCATCAGTTTTATAGCCTGTCTGTTTTAGTTAAAATATAGTGAATACTATTTTACTTGTTTTTTGCAATATCTACTAAATGTGCAAAATATTCGTAGCTATTCTAACACAAAAGTAATTTGGGCACAAATGAAGTTGTTGCTCGACCGAAACCCAAAATGACAGACGTAATTCATTAATCTACCTAGTTCAGACCTTCTGCTTATTACGTGACACGTGGTATATTATATCACAATTTTCTTCATGTAGTTACCTTTTGATGAAAACTAAAGCGTTGGTGCTCTTCTGACTATATATACCAAGAAACAAACTAGAGACTAAATACAAATTTCAGACATTAGAAAAATAGATTAAAGATAAATACTTACAAGAAAGGAATAGTGTTTCTGACAGGAAACCTTCTGTGGGATTTGTCAGATTTAATTTAAAATTGTCTTATTGCGGCCCCATCGGATCGAATTACTGGCAAAAGTATTTTCTTCTTTCATTTTTTCACATAGCTAAATCGGATTGACTTTAGAAACGCGCTCGTTATTCGTTCTCAGTCACAAATATAAATAATTCGGCGTGTATCATTTCGTTGGGTACCAAAGTGTAAGGAACAACGTTCGTTGATTTTATAAAACGTTATTTATTTTATACTAGAAGAACGTTATCGGGTGATACCGTGTATAATTTGGGACACCGCACCCGTTCCCCATGAGAATAAGATATTTTTACAGGATAAAAAGTAGCCCATGGCATCGAATTTTCCGCAACCTCGGTCGCAATACGTTTGATCGCCCTGCGCCCCTCACCTTAATGTCAGAAGCGATAAATGTATATTTCGTGATAAAAATAAATGAGAATTGGAATACAATATTTTAATCTCGATAAATTTCAAAATAATAAACGTTTATACTCACGCGTTGAGTTTCTTATAAGGGGCGGGAGTAGCATTAATAACACTCGTATTAGAATTATTTAATAGACACTCGGGTTTGTTAAGATTTGTGCAAAATGGAACTACATGCATTAAAATTTAAGAAGAAACCGTGAATCGAAAAGCACTCTAATATAAATGCTATTAATTAATAAACTAAGAAAAATATTTCTATTACCTTGAAAAGTTTTTGAAAACAACCATCGTGGTGGCAATTAAGACCTTGGATAAAATGAACCACCGCCTTTACTGTCTCCAGTCACAATTATTGATAAAATGTTGTCTTCAAAAAAACTATTTTATTTAGTAACTCTGCTTTTTGGTTGTATTTTACACACTGCCTTTTTGATTTTTTATCTATAAATTACCTGATGTATAAGCAACACGTTTATTTAGTTTTATTGAAATAATTCTTTCTGTAGTAATAGCGTGAAAAAGTAGGTAACACACATCGATACTCACAGATAAAAAATACAATCTATCAAATAGTAAGTATATTAAAACTACTCTCCTGTTTGTTTAAATTAGCTTAGTTAATTAGTAACTAAAACAATAATATATTTCGTGCCTATTTCATGTAATGACAAATATTTGCACTAATAACAATTATTACAAGGTTTGGAAAATGTTATTACAGAATTTCAAATATTGATATTGTTAAATTGATAAAGTTTATTATTAACTGCTCCCAAGTTTTAAAATAACTTAGTAGGGTATAATAACTATTGTTAAATTATTCGCTAATTTGAAGACCTCTGGTCAGAAGTCTTACTGTTAGAGTGGCCCCCTATATTTAGGCGGGCGACAGACGCGGCGTCAATTTGGCGATGATTAAGAGTCCATATGACGCCAAATAGACTATTACTTTGATCTAGATGTCAGGACTCTTGAGGTCTGTTGAAAAAAAAAAGTGGGTAGTTAACGATAACACGTCTTTTTTTGCTCTTATATTTATTAAATTATTTAAAATAGTAATAACACGTTTCAGCACATATAACTATAGAGAAACATATGTGTTTTTAATACACTTACTGGCTGTGTGAAATCTCCATTCAATTTTTATTACTGGAACTTGTTTCATATCACTACTTTGTGTCAAAGTATTGAGATCAGTTCAGCGAGGAAGATGGACACTTTCAGAGAAACTTTTTCAGCAGCAATGGCGGGTCTTGATGAGCGTATGGCAAGTTTTGAACAGGAGCTTCAACATGTCGGGAAGGGTCCATCAAATACTCCTACTCTGGCGGGCCTTTCAGCTGAGAACACATTCAAAACTTTTGTGATAACTACACTTTCCGCATTCCGCCAACAGTTTGAGTTCCTGGCACGCCAGGTTGATAATATTGAGCTGAGGAGCCGACGTAAGATGCTTATGTTGCACGGCGTTCAGGAGCCAAGGAATGAGGAAGCGTCCCAAACCGTGGTGAAAATAGTCACGGAACAACTTGGACTTCAATCTTTCACAGCGGATGACATTAGAAGATGCCATAGAATGGGCCGCCCTTCAAGTGCCAATAAGCCACGACCCATCTTGATGAAGTTTCGTCACTTGGATGTTCGTAATAAAGTGTGGTTTACAAAATCAAAGTTGAAGGGCACAGGGTTTACACTTTCTGAGTTCGTGACACGGGCCCGGCACGAAGCATCCTGGCGGCACGTGAGCGTTTCGGGATCAATAAATGTTGGACCAGAGAAGGCCATGTTTATGTCCTGGATGCCGACGGAACACATCATCGTGTGGCAAGTTTAAGTGACTTAAATCAGCTTGATAGCCATAAATCATCCGCTCCTGTGGTCAAGGTTTCAACGAAGTCCAGACGTGCCGTTGTCAAAAAGTAATGTTTACATTTTGTTGATACTTCAATCACTTTCACTGTTGCGTAAGGTCAGGTATAGTCCGTTCACAGTTTATTTACCTCTGACAGATCGTTTTCTGTATGTTGGTATTGCAGTAAAGTCCCCCTATGAGTGCCAGCATAAGACATTTTGCCGCATAATAGGGGAGATTATAAGATGTACACGTTGGCACTAACAATTATTTTTTTATGTAAATATCTAATTGTCAATATATATAACTTTACTAAACACATGATTCTGATACTACAAGGTTGTACTTAAGTTTTATTTTTATTGATATGGATATTTAAAAAAGACACTCATTACCATCACCAAGAAGGGCGAAGTTACTCCTTCCACATCTCAAATAATTTCCGCGCCCAAAAAGCGGCAACAAAAAAGAAAATAAGTCTCGACTTTAAGGTTAGAGTACATGGGATAAACAAAATCTTAGTATGGTAACACGAAAATCAAGCAAGCCAACATCAGCGCTAGAGGTAAATTAACTATGAACGGACTATACTTATTTATTGAATTTCTTGTTTACTCACTACCCTAATTCTTTAACCGCGCTGTACAAAATAATACCTTCTATTAATTTATTTTACTGACACCGACCGCCTGTTGTATGTAATTGTAATTATTTTTCTTGTTATGGTTTTGACTGTCAAGTGTCAGCTGTCATAATACATTGACGCAAGTAATTTTTTTTTTTCTCTTTTCCAATCTTGTGCAGCCAATAGACTATAGTCCATACAGCGTATTATAATGGTGTCAATAATAAGCATCATTTGTTATTTTATTATTGTATTGTGCGGGTACCGACCTGCGTGTGGTGCCGTTAGTATTATACCTAAGTCTTTTTCTGGACAGCTCAGCAATCATGTAAACATGTCATGTTTTGACAGAAGTTGTCTATGATCATAGTGTTGTAACTAAACTGATTCTAATTATGTAAGTAATCATTGAGTTATATCTAGTTCACCGTACATTCATTTACTTCGATTAATCAATCGCCAAATTCATCAAATCATGTAATTCGGTATATCTATATATATATTATGTGCAATAACTTTTTATAATAATTTAATTAATGGATCTTTAAAAAAAAAGAAACTTTTAGAAAATTTAATAGTATAATCATTTATTTACAATAATATACTAGTTTAGGGATGATAAAATGATAAATTTAATACAAGTACTTCTGCGAAGAGTAGACCTCGCGAGCGCCCAGGAAAAAACAACCTGTGAGGAATTATATCCCTTATGATCCCATCATATATAACAGGGCCCTTTTTCTCCCTTACTTTCCGCCCTATTAAAAAAACTTTCGACAAAAGTTGTATTTTTATCTTTTCGTAGATCAATGATTTTAAATCAAAGAACATGTGTGCCAAGTTTGGAGAAAATTGGTTAACAAATGCGTCTTCTAGACCGAAACTGACATGCACACACACATACGGACGAAAGCAAAATCGTCTATACTGTAGAATCGAAGACCCAAACTCAAAGTGCCTTTTCACACGTACCGTTTTCCGGGTAGCCGGTGCCGGGTAACCGGCGGCGAATGCGGTTGCCGGGCAAATCACGCCGTTACGTGTGAAAGCTATAGTACACGGCCATACACCCGGGTACCCGGCAACCGGTACGTGTGAAAGGGGCAAAGACTCTCGGCAAAGACTCGTCGCTCTCTGGGTTAATAAGTTATATTATTAAAGTAAGTACATTTTTTCGAACTGACAGATTGATAAAACAATGACCTCCTTTTAAAATCAATTGGTCAGTACAACAGTTTTACAACACTATGGCAAAGACAAACAAGTCTGAGAAAAAATAATTTAATGACAAGCAAAAATGACAGTCTTAAATTTTTACCATCCGAGTATTTTTCATGAAATTATTCTATAATCTAAAGGTTTATTAGTGTCGAAATGTCCGCATAAATCTAACTAGAGTTCCTTGAAACGACTATGATCAGGATTGATAATTAAATGTAAGTAATTATGGAGCAGTCAAGATCCAATTGCTTTGTTTACTATATTATTTACATCTGTTGAATTCCACTATTACTTCTTGGTTTTGTGATGTTAGTCCCTAGTAATGAATAAAACAATAAAAACACAATGATGTAACACGCAGCTGGCGGGTGGATATTTGCTGGTGAATAATCGGAATCAATTTTTGGTACGTGAAATTGTATTTTTATTATAAATATTATTACATAATTATATTAATTTGCTGTACATAGTAGGTGTATTATATATTTTATTTTATTTATTTTTTATTATATTTTATTATAATCTATTGTCATTTTATAATTTTGATGGCAAGCATAGATAGTGACAATGAAAGCTTCGTTACAGCGAGTAGTCTGAATGATAGTTTTTCATATATGCCTTCTTTAGGTGATGTTATTCAGTCCCAGTTTGCTGATGTGCCGAAGAACTTCAATGTAGTCCATATAAATGCACAGAGTGTTAACGCCCATTTCCCGAGTATGCTGACGACCTTTAACTGTAAAAATATCCATGCTATTCTTATCTCTGAAACCTTTCTTAAACCTTGTCTACTTTCTAGGTCCTACTCTCTTCCCGGGTTTAATCTAATTAGAAATGATCGCACCGGCCCAAAGTGTGGCGGTGTTGCGATCTATCTACGTAATTACATACCATATTCTATTGTCGACTTATCCCCGCAACCACCGCCATCAAGCGCTGGTGAGCATCTCTTCTTGGAAATTGAACTCGCCCATAATAAATTATTACTCGGAGTATATTATTGCCCCTCAATGCACATAAATTTTTTCTCTTCCTTTGAAAATTTAATTGAACGACTTTCACCAAATTATAGTCAGACCATTATTATGGGAGACTTTAACACTTGCCTGTTAAAGCAGGATTCCCGCTCTTCTACTTTTCTAAGCATAGTCGAAGCCTGTAATCTATCTGTCTTGCCTTCTAGTGCCACACATCACGCTCCTGGTCACCCCCCAACTCTTCTTGATTTAATTCTTGTAACTTCCACGGACCTTGTTGCTAAACACGGTCAATATCCAGCAGACGCTTTTTCTTGTCATGACTTGATATTTCTTTCGTATAAAGTTCGTCCTCCTAAACCTAAGCCTAAACTCCTTATGCAGCGCAATTTTGGTGGCATGAATCTTGACAAACTGCGTGAGGATGCCAGTCACATCAACTGGGGTCCGTTGTTTGAAGCACAAACGATTGATGTCAAAGTTAAATACTTTAATGATAAAATAACAGAACTTTATGACGTGCATGCACCAGTACGAGCAGTAAAAGTTAAGCACTTTCCAGCTCCTTGGCTTACAGCTGACATAAAAAAACTCCTTTCAAAAAAAGCTGCTGCCAAATGCAGATACAATGTACGGCCTACAGATTACAACAAGGAGAAATACATTTTGTTACGAAATCTCTGCAGTAAGGTGTGTAGAAAAGCGCAACGCCAATACATTCATAATTCGGTCGAGAACGGAGATCCTGCCAAGGTCTGAGATTTCTCAGAACATTAGGAGTTGGAAAGCAACGTCAAAATCTGATATCAAACTCACTTGATATTGATTTACTTAACAATCATTTCTCATCTTCGTCCACATTAGACCAGTCTAATAGGGACAATACACTGCAATTTCTTTCATCGCTTCCAACTCTTGGTCACTCACCGTTCAATTTCGATCAATTATCTGCGTGTGATGTTAAAAGGAGTATAATGTCGATAGGCTCCAATGCGATTGGTGGTGACAACATTAGCCGGAAAATGGTACTCCCTGTCATTGACGAAATACTTTCAATTATATGTCACATTTTAAATCACTCTCTCACCTACGCCGAGTTTCCGAAAGCCTGGAAAGACGCTCATATAATTCCTTTGCCTAAAAAATCAAACCCAGCATCCTTCTCCGAATATCGTCCTATTTCCATATTACCGTTCCTCTCCAAAGTCCTAGAAAAGCTTGTTCACTCCCAATTAAATGCTTATCTAAACAGACACAACCTCCTAAATCCTTTTCAATCAGGCTTTCGGTCAGGCCACAGTACGACCAGCGCATTGATTAAGGTGACTGACGATATTCGTCTAGGCATGGAGATGGGAAATCTCACAGTGCTCACATTATTGGATTTTACCAACGCCTTCAATACAGTAGATTTCCATATTCTGCTTAGTATGTTACGCTCCTTTAACATATCTCCACCAGTGATTGATTGGTTTCATAGTTACCTGTTTGGACGCCGGCAGCGAGTTTGCGTTGAAGAACTTTTTTCCACTTGGTGTAGTACTTCTGTCGGCGTTCCGCAGAGTGGCGTGCTGTCTCCTATGCTGTTCACTATTTTTATAAATTCGATCACGAAATATTTATTTTCATCCTACCACCTTTATGCAGATGATCTTCAAATTTACAACCAAGCCGCGTGGTCTGAACTATCAACTGCATTTACAATACTTAATACTGATTTGGCTTACATCAGTCAATGGAGCAGACAATATGGCTTAAAAGTAAACCCCTCTAAGACTCAAGTCATTTTGGTCGGTAGCTCACAAATGATAAGTAAAGTGCAATGGACAACCCTTCCGAAGATCGAATTTGATGGTGTTACCCTGCAAGTTAGCAGTGTGGTAAAAGACTTGGGTATTTTGATTGACAGTACACTATCTTGGCGTCCCCAAATGAGAGAGGTTAGCCGAAAGCTTTTTGCTTCTGCAGGCTCATTGCGTAGATTACGCAACTTCCTGCCAACTGCCACCAAAAGGGCGCTTGCAGAAACCCTTCTCCTTCCTGTTCTCGACTATGCAGACGTCAGCTATCTCGATATCACTGAGGAGCAGCTAGACAAACTTGAGCGACTCCAAAACTTTTGTATTAGGTCTATATTTGGGTTACGCAAATATGATCACGTATCTCAGTTTCGAATACAGCTTGAGTGGCTCCCAATTCGTCTTCGTCGGAACACTCATATTCTTTCTATGCTTTATAGCACTCTCTTTAATCCCTTTACTCCCGCTTATCTAAAAGAACGTTTTAAGTATCTTAATGACACACATTTGAGATCTCTAAGGTCATCAGTATCACTGGAATTAGAAATTCCTAGACATTCCACATCTTTTTATGATAAATCCTTTACAGTACAAGCTGTACGGTTGTGGAATGCCTTACCCATAAACATAAGGCGTGCGCAATCTTTAAACGTTTTTAAAAGACTAGTTAAAGAACATTATTTATCATTATAGAATCTATGAATGTACTCGTACCTATTTGTATATCTATATATATAAATATCAATGCCACTTTTCGTTGTAATTTTATAACTCAAGAACGGGCTCACCTATCCAAACCAAGTCTTAAGGCTTTGTTCGGACTATTTAGTAGATGGTTTATGTGAAGTTTGCACAAAATCAGTTGAGCGGTTTTTCATTTATCACGCAAACGAAGTTGCGCGGGTCAGCTAGTATATGTATATATTTATATGTTCTTATGTATGTATGTAGTTGTGTATGTATGTATTTTGTGTATGTATGTATTTGTGTATGTATATTATGTTTTATTTATTTTTATTGACATGTATGTGTTGATGACGTGGAACGTTTAAACTTTCAAAATGACGTGTATTAGTAAATTACATCTGATCTCTTTACACTAATGACCACCTATATCCTGTGATTCTTAACAGTCTTTTCCATCCAAAGGTTGCCTGTAAGAGATTGCTTTTTAGCGATAAGGCCGCCTTCTGTACATTTATAAAATTGTAATGTCTTTCATTTCTGTATGTTTTATATTGGTGTACAATAAAGTTTATTCTATTCTATTCTGATGAATTAAAATTTGAACACCGACCACTTCAGTTCATGAACTAAAAACGCTAGGCTCGAAACACGATTACTGATTAAATCCGCGATAGATTTTTGTGTTAAAAATACCTCGATTTCGCAAAATTTTAAGCTAGATCTCCTTATGTTCTATGTTGTTTTTATAATATAAAATATTTATAAGAAAGACAATAGTAAAATCTTCATTTGCACTAGAGCATTTTTTTCATATTGGTTATAGTTTTTTTCTTCCGCCGATCGCGTTTTTCTCTTTCTTGCACGCTAAAATGTATATCTGCTATCTTCTTTTAACAATTTGGCGTCTTGTAGGCTCTTAACGCAGCAATCAAAGTAGGCAACCTAAGTGCTACAGGTAAAATAACTGTCAACTGACTATATTTTCAAAAGAATTAAATGCTCAGGAACCTGAGGCGCTGATTCCTGATCGAATGGTTTGAAAGCTTAAACGAAAGTTTACCGATGAAATGTGTTTTGTCTTATTATACTGCCGTTTCTAAAAATAACACATTCGATTTGTTTGAATGAGAATCGCCGCCCTGGAATTCGTTGTATTATTAATTTTGAATATTCTAGTAAATAAATAGTCACTCAATGCCTATAGAAAACAATATTTCATAGTTTGAAATGCCGTCGCGTTTACTAAAGTTATTCGTGTAAGGTTACGGGACCGTTATTAATAACGATCCGTACATGCCTGTATCATCCGCACTGAATCAAGCGACCTCTCGACCCTACGCACCGGCTCTCTATTGATCACACTCTTGTCATAAACACATTTACCCTAATGGACTACTGGACTGTCTTTTGAGAGTATTGTTTTGTCTCACAATCAAGAGTACGGTCAGGCAGTCACTCGTCATGTATCATTTCTATAGTTCCTAGTATCTATGATTCAACGGGTACGACATTATGAGAACATTCCGACCCTAGTCCTAACAATAGATTCTAGCCTCATATTTACGTTGTTTCAATGTTATTGCATCTTTTCATAATGTTACAAAGAATTAATATCATATTGGGTGTAGTGGGGCCCTACCAACACCTCCGGGCCCAAGTCAACCTCACGTGCAAGCTCGTGCACCTGCTGAACAACGGACGAGGCTCTGACGTCGGCGGTCCACTTCAACACGGCGATGGGCTCACCACCTGTTACGTGGGACCGAATTGTACACGGTGAAATGTGGGCCGGTATAGGCCTCTGCCTACCCCTTCGGGGATAAAGGCGTGAGTATATGTATGTATGTATGTATGTATCATATTGTACGCCGCAGTTACTATGAATATTGTATAGAACAACTTCATCTCATCTTGTTTTATGTTTATATACATGTACTGTGTGTAGTACATTATACAAACACGCTTAATATACATATCCATGCGTGTATTATAGATAAATAGATAAATTGCACTGTCTTGCTACATGTACGCACACACATGCACATTAAAGTATCTTTAGTGTATGTAATAAAATAAGAAGCCGTGAGATCGTTCTCACCCGACGGCCCCTCTCTAACACGTTTATTGTGGAAGTTCAATCCGATTGACGTTGTCATTTTTGTTTTATTTCAAACTTGGAACAGGTGATCCACGTGATCTAGTGACGTAGTTTAATACGACAGAGTCACAGACTACAGACAAAGTCTCGACATAAGCCCATCTGCACTCTATTTCATAGAGAGAGCCTAAAATGTAAACTGACATAATTATCTCTGTCAATGACAAAATCAACGTATGGAATTTGACCCAAAATCATATTTTTAATATCTGAAGTGCATTTTAATAAGACAGTATACCAGTTGCTCGTTCCGAAACTAAGGAGTACTTACTGCGAACAAAGTAAGTTCAATCTGTTTTATCGTAGCATTATAGCGTAGAGAATTGAACGCCTGCTTCTACCCGACAGTTCCTACAGCGGGCGCCCACTCTCTCGTAAAATTATGTTAAACTTATTTTGTGTTTTTATATCGCCATTCATAAAATTCTAAGTGATAGTCGTTTTATGAGGAAATAATAAGAATTTACATATTCTGTGTAAGACATAATCGATAGCTGACAAAAAAACTAAAATATGTGCCTTTAATCATTTGTTCGTAATGGTTGAGAGATCAGTCGTTTATCATCTTATGTCATACAAAGGTTTCTGCGGAAGAGCTCTTTAGATGGATGTTTCTAATATTGTCGATATATTTTTTCTTTACGACACCAAATTTCCGAGATGTCAGATACATGTGCTTGATTTCCGCCACCATTACGGGTATCGCGTGTAGCCGAACAGCCGAATTTAAAAAATAGCTCGGCGATTATGTGGTGAGCCGCGTGGCGCGGTGTCGTAATTACGGCATCACTCGGGTAAAACGACGAAATAAATTGAAAAAGCCAGCTCCGGTGAAAATTCGAGCCGGAAAAATATATCTCAGCGGCACTTGGTCCTCGACTGACACGGCCGCAAATAATGTATTTTGTTTTTGCTAAAATCTCATTGTTTTACAAGAGCGATAAATTATTTCTCCGTGATAGTAATTGCGCTGTACTCTTACTGAATTATTACTTCATTAATATTAATGAAATTATTTAAGTTTATAGCTTGTTTTCGATTGTTTGTGTCTAGAATACCGTGAATACGGGAAGAGTATTAAATAAATTGGTCTCACTTTACGAGATCGGACGTATAAAACCGCCTTTAGTAGGTGTGTAATATAATTATGTATATTACCTACTTATCAGTAACGTAAGTTTGTGTCTGAGATATTGTGTTATGCTTTGTAATTTTTGTTAGAGTAAATTTAATACGAAGATCCGTTCAAACTGCATTAAATAATAAAAAAATAAGCAAAGTTCATAAGCTGCAACCGTTGATTAGATATTCTAACACCTATCATAATTTATCATTAGCATCACATAAGTAATTATAATTTGATTGATTGAGGAAAGCCTGCGCTATGCTGAATCCAGATACTTTTATCTTTAAGGTGACCCTTGTGCCTGGTCTTCAATGACTATCTGTGCAAGAGCAATCTTACTTTAAAAACTGCTTTACTAACGGAAATACAAGAAAACGACATTTCCCGTTAGGTATTATATGAAAGTAAAAGTATTTTGTTCAGGCGTGAAGGATTGATGAAAGGACCTATAAACTGTTAAAATAACATGAAAACCGGTTTGTTTAGGTACGAGTACGGTTTGTCTCGGTGATTTATTACTTTAAAAGTCTCGGTTTCGCTGTAGACACCGAATATTGTTACATGAACCAACTTCTCTACATTTTAGTAAATTTTAGGACATTTTTTGTACGTGATTGTACCCTGTGAAAGTAAATTTGAGAGAGAAAGGGAAACACGTGGTAGCAATGTACCTAGTTATAACGAATCTACATCCTAGTTTTATTTAGAGGTCAATTTTAGCACCACATGCGAATTTTACTTCTATACAAACGTCTGCCGATGTCGGTTAGTGAACGTGACTTAAATACAGTCGCTTCTACCTTTGACCACACAAAAAAGCGAAATTCTTTCTAAAAAGGTTATCTCGGATTCTACCCGCGGCTTACTCTGAATGATCGTACGGCACACAATACCTATTAATCGATGTGGTAAATACAAATTGGTATGCTATTAACAGCTCAGCTTAGTCGGTAATTATTGCTTCTGGCATGCTTGATGTCAGTTCAATCCTATACATTAAGCGAACAAGTTATTGCATAGTTTCTGACAGCTTATATCTCCTTTAATACAAGTTAACGATCAAACTTCGTGTCATGGATGTGAAAGTTACCGTACTACCTATATACTATGTGTGTATTAAAATCACCCGGCTTATACGGACAGTGTTAAATATTATGTTTGAGATTTCTGGCATTAGATTTGTGTGAGTAATAGGAAGCTCTGATTTTGAACACTGGACTGTTCAAAATCAGAGCTTAATTTCATAAATTTGTTACTTTTGATCGACATGACATTCATATTCGTATAGATCCATCTACACTCTCTACATTACACTTCTATTAATATTACTAATATTATAAAGAGGAAAAAATTGTATTTTTATATGTTTGTAATGACCGAACGCAAAAACTCCTGTGCCGATATGAAAAATTCTTTCACAATTGGAAAGCTTCACGCTTCACCCTGGTTAACTTAGCCTATATTTTATCCCCATATCTATTTCCACGATAACGGGAGCTACGCGGGTGGAACCGCGTGACGTCCGCTAGTATTATATAAAGCCATGATAGGACACTTTAGGTCGGTATAGTATGAGTATATTTAGTTACGAAAAATCCTTATTGTAATACATTAGACCTTTGAAAATGGAAGCTTCAGCTACACAAACACCGACCACTTATACGAGTTTCACTTAGAATTTGCCAGCAAGAATATTAATAATTCATGTTTTGGTGTGTACACTATCATTTATAATAGGCATTTGATACTCAGACTTAGTTGCTATGTGATCAAACTTAGGACATTTCTTTTGCATCCTCTGTTCTGGAACATAGCAAAATTATTATCAAGGTACTTATATTTTCATTTTAAAGCAACATACCTATTTTTAAAAAAATCAAAAATATAGGAAACCTTAGAGAACTACCAAATTCAATGAAAATCCATAGACTCGTTTCCGAGAACATTTACAGCAAGTTTGATACATACCTATCAGATTCATAGATAGATAGATATCTACAAGTAATGAATATATCGAAAGTTATAAAAATATTTCCTGAACATCGTAAGGTAGGTAACGGGGGTAAAGCCCGTGTGGGTATCCACACATAAATAAGGCAAATAGGTATAAGAGCGTAATCTATACTTATAATAAATCTGTAGAAGTGAAAATTCTGTACATTCAAAATATCAAAAAAATAAATAGCAGGGGGTGTTACTAGACCGATACCGAACCCAAAAATATGATTAAAAATTTTTTTGTCTGTCTGTCTGTCTGTCTGTCTGTCTGTCTGTCTGTTTGTTCAGGCATCACGCAAAAACTACCGGTTCGATTACGATGAAACTTAGTATAATTATTCTTTAATAGCCTGGGCACCACACTGGGTACTTTTTATTCCGGAAAAGTATATAGAATTCGAAGCAAACTTAATTTTGCGGTTCGATCCCTAGACCCAAAGTTATTATCAATTATTGCTTAAACGGTTAATGATACGATGATGAAACTAAGCATGAGCGTTGTTTGTTACAATTAGAAAAAAGTAATTTTTACATTTTTCCACCTCCAAATGTATAAAAAAGGAGGGTAAAGTTTGTACGGGATAGCGTGATTCCTTGGTCCGATCTACTTAAAATTTGGCATATAGCATTATTAACATAATTTATTGAAGACGTGTTTCGTATTTTATTGAAATTTATGCTATAACGAGCTAAAAAGGGAATGTAAATAATTTTGGGGTCGATTTTCTCCAGAGTTGATATCAATACTCCTTAAATACTATTACTTTTTACTAAAATTACTTTTTATTTTGACAAATAATTTGTGAAAGTTCAATACAATTGACGTTTTCATTTATGTTTTATTTCAAACTTCAAACAGATAATTTTACTACATAGCCATAAAGTTAAATAAAAAGCGCTATTTTGGTATAATAATATTAACCAAATATGCTCTAGGGAAGTATTATTGCTAATTTATTCAAATTTTGTGTGACAAAAATACATTTGTGAAAAGAAGAAGAAAATTCTAAGAGGGCTAGCCAGAAAAAATGAAAGACCGCGCTTCAGGTAGTATCCACTGGTCAATAAAATGCCCTAGCCCTAAGCGACTGGTCATGGGAGGCATGAACTTTGTTCTACATATAGTGCCGACTGGATTCTGTCAGGAAACAGACTCACTAAGTCTTTGTGAAATACGGGAATGGCCTCTACGTAGACTACATTCGACAGGACTGGAAAGAGCCATTACAATGAACATGAACGCTCAGCTGATGAAATTTACATTGTTATTACGTTACCAGGTCTTGGTTGGACCATCTGTGTTAGGAGGACAAAGCCTACAGTAGTTCGATTTGTCCAAACGTCGTAGACTGGGACTACCTGAAGAAGGAACTAAGTTAGGGTGCCAATTGCTTAGAAGAGACTGAAGTTGTGTCAAGTAGTAGTTTAGCCATTGAATTAAGAAATGTATTTAATAAATAAATTTACTTAGCTCATATTATTATGCATTATGAATTTGTTAATCAGAAATCTATCTAACTAGGTATTATTATAAATGCGAATATTTGTGAGTGTTGATGTTTGTTAATCTTTCACGCTGTAACGGCTGAACGGATCTGGCTGAAATTCTATACCTACAGAGATATGTTATAGTCTAGGAACAAAATTTCACGCATGCGAAGCTGCGGGCATCAGCTAGTTAGAAATAAAATTATAATTTTGTTAGCTTTTAGAAATTGCCTTCAATAAAATTATTTCAATGATATGTAGATTCGGTGAGTATGCAAATATACCCACTTCACCGCTGTTTACACCTATTTATTTAATGTCCCTTCCTTATTAATATCTGAAACACCTATTTTCCTGCAAAGGTTTGCAAAGGTTTCAACGTTTAAATGTAGAGAGTAGTAACTGACTGAACGGCATTTACAACATAATTTATTCATCTATTGCAGGATTATTGCGATCCCAAGTTTTAAACCTGACCATTACGGTTTGTTTATTTTTTTAAAACCTTTCTTCTTGAAGAGGCACACACAGGGCCGCCAACTTGAGCCATCAGGCTGGTGGCGACGTCAATTTGGCGAGCTAAATATATAAAAAAAGTTCCTGGCCGTAGGCAGCTGGAAGGTTCGTGTGCCATGATTAACGAAGGATTTACGAACGGAAAAGACGCCATCTCTTAGTAGCAACTTCCACTTTAGGTACGTTCTGTGACGCTAGGGTATATAAAATATAAGCAATTTTAATATTTATTAATACTTTTCATAATAGATAATACTTAGTACTTTTCAGTTTCATAGCAGGCTTTAATTTTGATATATGTACTATCATGTAACCGCTCCGTTGCGCTGCGCGTTCAAAAGCGACAAGCTTGGTGTTATCGGGAAAATAAATGTGTACCCTCGTGAAATATTAAGTTTTAACACTGTGGATGATATTTTGCAATTCATGATTTTCAGATTTATGTAAGAGCTATTTTGAGGTCGTTACTATCAAAACCGTTATCCCTCTTGAAGCTATGAACATAGTTTGTAGAAGTATGGCAAATTATAAAGGATAATCTCATGCCATTAGAATGTTGCAGCTGACATCTTCTGTTTTTCGTACACACCCAGGTCTTCAATTTACCCGAAAATCACTCGCTTTGGAATATTAATTTCATATTTCTTCATTATATTAATGAGTAACAGTATAATAAACTATATTCTAGTAGAATAAAAATAGTTATGGTATTCCAGAAGATAGATACTTGCCTTTTTATACATTACGCAGAACCTGAGCCGACCGCGATAAATTATCCATTGTTGGGCTCCGAATTCAACAAGAGCCGTTTTTGTTCAATTCTTCGACTCGTAGTCTATGGAAAATTTATTACAGCCTCTGCTGAATTTAAATATGGCCGATTATATCAGATGACTGGAAATCTTGTGATTGTGAGAACTGATCTGATGTTAATCATTTTCAAATTTACTGGATATTGTTTCTTGTGCAGATATTATGAATAGGTATCAATCGTTATAATTACTGCGTCAAAAGAACAGTTTTGTTATAGGGTTAACCAGCCCAAAATTAACACGTTTGCTTTCTTAATAACTTTTTTTTGTACCGAATTTTGTTTTGTTACATTTGCCGTTGTACATAGATAATGTAGCATTTAATCAACATCACCAAATGAAAGGTCACACAACAAAGTTGTCCCACGATTAAAATGTCAACTTATGGTACCTCCTTTACTTAACCTTTCAAAGGGCTGAAAACTACGTATGCTTATCTTCAAAAGATATATGCACCTACTTTATCATTTAAGTCAACTACATTCTTAATAACTACTTGACCCGTAGTCCATCACATATTGAAATCAAAGCAGTTTTTTTATTGATCTTTTGAATAGTCCGAGAGCGGGGTGAATAAAGTTGTAAGCGGTGACCGTAATCTATTTTGTGCTCGATCCGAGCAACGTGTGACCGACGTCAATCGGTTGACCTCACATATTTCTTCTATTTGCCGGTCCTTGTTAGTTTTGTGAACACCGGGATTCCATCTTTCATTTTCCTTGAGACTTGATGATGACCTTTAATTTGATTGCTCTGAGACTTCTTTGAAAGGTTTTCGTTATTAATAATTTTCTTAGACTCCCCTACAGAATATGCCTCGTCACTATTCTGAATTTAATACAGATCTTATTCGGTATGTCGAATAAAATTTAGTATTAAAAAAAAAATGTGCGTAGGTATTCTCGATAATCTGCTGAACATTGGCTAATTTGTCATTGTGTAATCTCTTTAGAAACGACTGTTTTAGCTGTGAAACATTCTTTTGGTGAATTATTTATCTGGCTTCTTTTCACTGATCAGTTGCAAAAGGTACGCTTCAACTTAATGCTTATATAATAGCATTATTGAATGGCGTCCCTTGAGATTTTAATTAATGTCTAATCAAACTATTTCAATTTTACTACCATTTCCGTAGCTTTCTGAATTTCTTAACATCCATTTGGTCGTGGAAATCTTCACTATTTTTTTTAATCACCTGATTTTGCCATAGCTCTAACTGTACATGCCAGTAGTACTATAAAGCATAAGCGAGTTTCTATGCTAGAATTCGATTTGAAGAAGTCTTATAGCATTAGGCAACCCGTTTTACGCAGCTGGTCCAGGGGGCCGCCGGGGATGCTCGGGGTGTGAAAACCCCCGCTCCTCGTGCGCCACCCAAGACAACACCTTCGATGGTCCAGCTGCTGGAGGCCATCGAGCGACGCCTTGGCGTCCTTGAGGACCGGGCATACCGCCCACCGCTGGCGGCTCCCGTCGGTGCGTCATTTGCAACGACGGCTGCATCCAGTGGGACTCCTGGTCCCAAGCCGAGGGCCTCCGCCCCCAAGAAGACGGCCCCTGGGGGAAGTGGCAACCCCGCTCCCCCAACAGCCAGCGCTCCTGCTGCACCTCAGACTACCTCAAAAGAGGGGGTCTGGGAGGTAGTAGGAGCGAAGAAGAAGGTGGCTAAGGCCGCCAAAAAGGCGGCGAAGGCTGCCAAGAAGGCGGCAAAAGTTGCCGCTAAAGCGGCAAAGGCCGCCGCGGCGAAGGCGCCGAAGAGGCTCCGCGCTCCTCGCTCCACTGCCGTCGTCATTACGGTGACGGCAGAGGGCAAGGCGAAGGGCGTGGGGTACGCCGAGGTACTGAGGCAGGCGAAAGCCTCAGTAGACCTCAAGGCCCTCGAGATTGAGGGAGGGCTCCGGTGCAAGGTGACGCGCACCGGAGCGCGCCTCCTCGAGGTCTCCGGCGCCACCAGCGGCCCCAAAGCGGATGCCTTAGCGGCGAAGCTGCGGGAGTCGCTGAATACGGGCGATGTCCGCGTGTCCAGACCCAACAAATGCGCCGCGCTGCGCATTTCGGGTCTGGATGACGCGGCCACGACGGACGAGCTTATCTCCGTCGTCGTGGAGGCGAGCGGCTGTCCCCGTGATCAGGTGAGGTCAGGCGAAATCCGCTTTGGCCCCACCGGTCACGGGTCGGCAGTCGTGAGCTGCCCCGTCGCGGCGGCCCAGAAAGTGGCGGACGGACGGAGCCTCCTTATTGGGGGCTTCCTGAGGGCGCAGGTGCATCTCCTGCAGCCCCGCGAAGACAGGTGCTATAGGTGCCTGGTCGTGGGGCATGTAGGAGTGCAGTGTGCGGCGGAAGTCACCGTGGGTGATCGGTGCTTCCGCTGTAGTCAGCCCGGTCACACGGCCCTTGCCTGTGACGCTCCGCCACGATGTTTCAAATGCGTGGCGGAGGGCAAGGAGGCTGACCACCGGCCGAAGCCCCGTCCGTCCGCACGGGGGGGTGAGGGTGTGGGTGCTCGTTCGCGGCAGGGTGCGGAGATGGACGTCCATTAATGGACATTCATATCCGCATCCTGCAGGTGAACCTGAACCACTGCACTGGTGCTCAGGACCTTCTGTACCAGAGCATCAGGCAGTGGTCCATTAACATCGCAGTTGTCGCCGAGCCGTACTGGGTTCACCCGGGAAGCCCGGTGGATCTGAGCGGCCTGGCGACAATCTTTGGGGGGACCGGCGCGGACGACTCGCGCCTGGCTGTCATCGCTAGGGGTCCGGGTTGTGTCGCGGCGGAATACGAGGGTGTGGCTGTCGTGGCCGTCTACATCTCGCCGAGCCTCGACCAGCATCAGTTCGAGCTATGGCTCCCTGAGCTGGACGTCGTCCTCGCTGCATGCCGGCCTCGCCCTGTCCTGGTCCTGGGAGACTTCAATGCCTGGTCGCAGGCTTGGGGCTCCCGGGAAACCAGAGACAGGGGGAGGAAACTGGAGGACTGGGTCACAACACGTGGCCTAGTCATCCTGAACCGGGGGAATGTCGCAACCTGGACGCGGCGGGGGCTCAGCTCGGTCATAGACGTTTCGTTTGCGACCCCTGAGCTCGCCCGCCGTGTCCAGGGATGGCGCGTGGTGGAGGAGGAGGAGACGTTGTCAGATCACCGATATATTCGGTTCGACGTCTCCCCTCCACCAAACCTGCCGCCAGCAATTGCGAATCCCCCGGAACCGCGTTGGGCACTACATCGCCTTGATCGGGAGGCTCTCCTGGAGGCGGCCATCGTGCAGGCCTGGATTCCGTCAGCGGACAGGCCTGCCGATGTTGATACCGAGGTGGAGTGGTTCGGGAGAGCCATGTCGCACATCTGCGATGCGGCGATGCCCAGGGCTAGGCCCAGGCCGGCGAGGAAACAAGTGTACTGGTGGACGCCGGAAATCGCGCAGTTGCGCGCGGAGTGCGTTACCGCGCGCCGCCGGTACACCAGGTTCCGCCGGAGGCGTCGCCGCCCAGACGATGCGGCTGCCCGAGAGACGGAGCTCTACGATGGGTACAAGGAGGCCAAGAGGGCCCTCCAGACGGCCATCAAGCGGTCCAAAAAGCTGGGCCGCGATGAGCTGATGGAGACTCTGGAGCGGAACCCGTGGGGGCGCCCGTACCTTATGGTAAGGGGCAAATTACGCCCTAAGGCGCCCCCACTGACTCAGAGTCTCCAGCCGGAGCGGCTGGAGGAGGTCCTGGACTCCATGTTCCCGTCGAGAGCGGAGGAACACATTTCTCCGCGCATGGCTCCGTCTCAGGCGCCCAACGCGGAAGGCAGCGAGAACGTAGTGCCCGTAGTCACCGAGGGTGAGTTAGGGGCGGCTGTACTGCGGCTTAAATCCCGCAGAAACACCGCCCCTGGACCCGACGGCATCCCAGGCCGAGCGTGGGTCCTGGCTCTCGAAGAGCTTGGGTCTCGACTAATTGGGCTCTTTAGCGCATGCCTCGAGAAAGGCCAGTTTCCCAAGGTCTGGAAGACCGGGAAACTGGTCTTGATTCGAAAGGCGGGGCGGCCGGCAAATTCCCCATCAGGGTACCGGCCGATCGTGTTGCTCGACGAGGTGTGCAAGCTCTTTGAGCGCATTATTGCACAACGCCTCGTCGGGCACCTCACACGCGTGGGGCCTGATCTGGCGGATAGCCAGTTTGGCTTCCGTCAGGGACGCTCCACCGTGGACGCGATCATGCGCATTAGAGGCCTGACGGAGGAAGCAGTTTCACAGGGTGAGGTGGTGGTGGCGGTGTCTCTCGACATCGCCAACGCATTCAACACCTTGCCCTGGAGCTGCGTCAGGGAGGCGCTTATCTATCATGGAGTGCCTCCCTACCTTCGTCGAATTGTCGGGGCTTATCTCTCCGAGAGAGCAATAACTTACCCGAGCTGGCTAGGGCCGGGTCGGCGAGATGTGTCGTGCGGTGTTCCAAAGGGATAGGTTTTAGGGCCGCTCCTGTGGAAAATCGGTTACGACTGGGTGCTGCGTGGTCCGTTGCTCAGAGGGGTCGGCGTAACGTGTTACGCCGACGACACCCTCGTTACGGCGCGGGGAGCAACGCACCGTGCCGCAGCACTTAAGGCCACGGCAGGGGTTGCTCAGGTCGTGGGTCGGATTCGGCGGCTGGGTCTCGAGGTCGCCCTTCACAAATCCGAGGCTCTGTGCTTCCACGGACCTCGGATGGGGCCACCTGCGGGATCCAGCCTAAAGGTGGGGGGCGTCAGCATCGGCATCGAACCCTCGATGAAGTATCTGGGGCTCGTACTCGATGGCCGGTGGAACTTCGGACACCACTTCCGAAGTTTGGTCCCAAAACTGAGGGGAGCATCGGCCGCACTCGCGCGGTTGATGCCCAACATCAGGGGACCCAACGCTCCCTACAGGAGGCTGTACCTGGGGATCGTGCGAAGCATGGCCCTGTACGGGGCTCAAGTATGGGCGGAGAATATGACGGCAAGCAATGAGGCTAGACTGTTGAGCCAGCAGAGAATGATGGCCGTCAGGGTGATAAGAGGATACCGTACGATCTCCGGTGAGGCGGCATGTCTCCTAGCCGGGACCCCTCCATGGGACCTGGAAGCGAGAGCCCTTGCGTCACTGTTCAGATGGCGCAAGGAGGCGCTGGAGCGGGGCCAAAGGCCTGCGTCTCGAGAAATCGAGGCCCAGCGGACCCTGCTCCACCAGGAAACCGTGGGGACATGGAAGGTGCGACTTGAGCAACCAAAGGGGGGATTCGCCACAATCGCGGCCGTCAGACCGGTCATGGACGAGTGGCTGGAGAGAAGACACGGTGCTCTCTCCTACCGGTTGACACAGATGCTTGCCGGGCACGGTAGCTTCGGTAGGTATCTGTGGCGAAAACACCGGGAAACCACGGCCGAGTGTCAGCACTGCGGGGACCGCAGCGACGACACGGCGCTCCACACGCTGGTGGAGTGCACGGCGTGGGCACAACAGCGCCAGGTCCTCGTAGTGGGTCTGGGCGTGGACACTCTCTCGCTTGAGGCCATGGTGCGAGCCATGCTCTCCGGCGGGAGTAAGTGGGACTGCGCCGCCTCTTTCTGCGAGCAGGTCATGCTCGTGAAGGAGGCGGCGGGCCGGGTGCGGGAGAGAACTCTCCCACCCGAGTTCCGCAGTCGGCGCCCTGGGCGCCGCCGACGTGTCTTCGCCGAGGACTATCGGCCTCCATGACCGGGGGTCTGAGGACGGTGAGAGGGCCGCTCACCGTCCTTACAGAAGCAGGCCCATGACGGCAGAGTGACGTGAGCAACTCACGCACGCCCCCCCCTTAGAAGCGGGGTCACACCCGAAACCCCCCATAGACGCGGGATTGCACCCGAACTACCCTCTGGGCGAGGCCGCAATGGCGGCCGTAGGTCTGTTGGGAGTCACGGGACATCCTTCCTGAGGGCTTACCCGGGGCTCTCAACCATAGGCTGTTAGGCGTGGCGTGAGGCTTTTTAGTCGGTAAGAGTGCGGCATAACATCCTATGAGGATTTTCCCTCACGTTAAACAAAAAAAAAAAAGGCAACCCGTTTTACTATAAGGAATATTTAATATTGTAAGAATTTATCGTATCAAATTACGTTAGTACAAAACTGACTGACTGACAGTTCAGACATTACAACAATGTGTTCACGTCTCGATCAGAGTTTATAGTATTAACTTTCAGCCAAATTCTTTCAACAATTTTTATGAATGAAAAGAAAAAGTAGAATAATATTTACTAATCTCTGTTAAAGTGACGATTAGCGCAGTAAATTGTCTGAAATGTAAGGTATTTAATTGGTTTCTCATTTCAATATTCTGTAGAAGCCCTTCTCCTGTTTCCAATGTATTCCGATTAGAAAGGAATGAATCAACCCTATCACTCATTCGAACTGGACATTATAATCTGCAGACTAATCGTATAATTTCAGTTGTAATCACTAACGAACAGAAATGATTTTAGTTCCGAGTAAAACCTATTAAATACTGGCAATTGACATTAATCCCTTTCGTTTATTAATGTGGAGTATTGAGTCTATTCTCATAAATGCTTTGATATGGATAGAATCCGTTTATATCTGAAAACATAATTATGTGGTTCGTTGCTTGCAACTCTTTTGTGTAAATAATACTAAAGAGGAAACATTATCTGAACCCTAACAAACTCGGGAGTTAAAAGGAGGTTTTAGCGCAGTCATACATATGGCGTTAGAAGGTCGGACAACCGTTGCTCCCCATGACATAGAATGGAAACCAGGATCTATATCCAGGTAGGCTTTGAAAGTTGCTGGGAAGATGCTACGATTATGAAGAACGTAGTATCATCCATTACTAAATTTGTTTGCAAGCTGATATTCTTTTAAACACTAAGCCCCAGTCAGATAGCCTCCACGCCACTGAACTATCGGTTAATCAAGTCCTCATAAGTTTTATCAGTAGTCTTTTTGATTTGTTCTCGTCTAAGTTATGTAAACCTCTGCTCCGAGTAAGTAGCCGCAGATAGGAACTGGTACGTATCTCTATAAAGTTAGTGGAGCTCACTGCCGAACAAACTGTAGAACTATGCAGATAAGTATGTATGTGAATAAGATTTCTGACTAGATTATACATTAACGTATTCTAAATAGTTGTTAGAATTGAAATATTTAAAATTCTTGATATTTAGCTTATTTTTAAAATTCTTGATATTTAGAACACAAGAATTGGTTACCGTAGCTTATGAACGTTAGCGACCAGAAGTGTTACACTTGCACTACTGACCGTGTTGAAACGGGCAGGGGAAAATTTTGGCTTTTTTATTTTTATTTTATATTCAGCACGCCAAATTGACGTCGCCACCAGCCTGATGGAAAGCCGTGGCGCATCTAGCGATTGGGGGCCACTTTTGACAGTGGTCCTCAAGTTGGCGGCCCCGTGCTGTGCCTCTTCACGCTCCTCTTAAAGAACCCGGGATTGTAATATGAGGGAAAAACGTGTGCGGACTGGTCGTTCCAATTTTGTTTGTAATCTTTAGTTGAAAGTTTGAAAAGCCGACCATCAAGCCTTAGTTTGGCTTAGTGACTCATTAATAGGAAACTCACAAACGGTTGCTTATCTCTGGACTAACAGCATCTTAAGCCGACAACCGCCCTACGATTTCTCAGTATGTATAAATCAGTAACGCTAAATTATATATGTGTCTATTACCTGTCTAATCCAAAACAAATATAGTAAAAATTTATTAAGTATTATGCTGTAACCGTTCAATCCAATCTCAAGAGGCTGATATTATCACTTGATAGACTGCGAAGGTCGTCGATCGCCCAACTTCCGTAGGTCAACTAGTGACTGGTGTCTATTTATCATTAAGATTTATTGTGTTTGATGAAAGGGACGGACATGATATACACCAGTATATCAAATATAGAATTATGTGTATATTACTATACTAGTCACCCCTTCAACTTTGCTATGGAGAGGCGACATTCCGTCGTTTTGGGGAAAATTAAGTTCACAAACTGTTCCATAACTATAATAAAAAGCTCTATCTTATGATTTGCACTTGTTTTTCTATCTACATCGGAATTCAGTAGTTTTGAAGTAACGTATGCAAATGCTAGACTTACTTAAAATAAGTGTTTTTCTTTTTTACTTGTTCGGGGCCGGATTCGACCAAAACGGAGTAAGACTACTTAGTCCATTGAAATGTTACAATTTAAGGACCGAATATTGCATTTCTTAGAGGACGCAATTTTATTTTTGGGACATGGGTCAATAGAAGCTTAACCTCAAGTTTGTGGGGTCGCCACCCTTGTCCCCCGGCCGCAATCTTAAAAAGGGGTGAAAACACTTTTTTTCCCAATATCTCGGAAACTATGAGTCTTACAAAAAAATTCTGAAATCATAATTTGTAGCAAATTGTTATGCCTACAAATATGTCAAATAAATTTTTGCCCTAAATTAAAAATTAGAGAAGTTATAAACAAAAAATTTAAAATAAAATTATAAAAAATTTCTTTTTTGCTTTGTGGAGTTTTTTTTTAATTTCTGTTAAAAGATCATCTACAAGATTAGTCTGAGGTATTTTTTTTGTAAAATGTATAAAAAAAAGTTATAGAGCAAAAAATAATTTTTTTATAAAATTTTTATAAAAATTTTGTAAATTTTTTTGTTAAGTTATGTACACATTTGTAGGCAAAACAATATGCTACAAATTATGCCTCTACAATTTTTTTGTAAGACTCATAGTTTCCGAAATATTGCGAAAAAAGTGTTTTTTCCCCCCTCTTTTCAAGATGGCGGCCGGGGGACAAGGGTGGCGACCCCACAAACTTGAGGTTAAGCTTCTATTGACCCCCCACACATGTCCCGAAAATAAAATTGCGTCCTCTAATAAATGCAAAGCTCATGTAACATTCCAATGGACTAACTAGAGAATAACTTGTACTTATTCATAAAGTACAGTAATTTTCCATTTTACCAACAACTTATAAGCACAAGGTAACTATGGTTACCATACGGAAGTTGACTTAACTATGGTAACCAGGTATAGTCACCATAGTAACTTTGTGCTTCTTAGTTTTTGGTACAATGTAAAATCACTGTACTTTTGGAACGAGTACAAGTTATTCTCTATATTTTGGTCGAATCCGCCCAAAATAATTTATATCTGAAGTTAATAATGTGGTATCATTGCCAGTAACTATTTCAAGTGTTTTGTACTTAAGTTTATAATACGAAACTAAAGTAGGGTATGTTGTAACAAACGTTGCTTTCTACATTAATGGGATATATATCTAACTGAAAATTGTTCAGAACTGTACTAAATAGCGGCCTTTACACACACACTCTATCGTGCGTGAAACAGCAATCGTGCGCGAAAGAGCGCGCGTATAAAGGATGTGGAAGGAAAAGGGAAAGACCTCGCGCCGCGCTTGTCGGTCGTGCGCGCAATCGCGTTTCCTCAGGTTGCCTATACACATAAAATTCATTCGCGCACGATTAAGATGGCGGACATACGTACATGGAATCCTACTTCCTACTAATATTATAAATGTGAAAGTTTGTGAAGATGTTTGGATGTTTAGATGTTTGGATGTTTGTTACTCAATCACGCTCTAACGGCTGAACGGATTGGGCTGAAATTTGGTACAGAGATAGCTTATAATCTGGAATAACACATAGGCTATTTTCATCCCGGGAAAATGTTCCCACGGGAAGTCAGAACGGGTATCGAATATCACGCGGGCGAAGCCGCGCGCATCAGCTAGTAAAGAACTAATCTTAGGGTTAATTACATTGTACAAAACTTTTCCTTGCCTTTGTAAAGAAAAAGGTTTTCCCGACGCCAATCGTGATTTTGTGGTTAAGAAATTACAAAGTTTAAGGGGCTCGTTCCGAAAGGAACATAAGAAAGTTACAGACAGCCAGCGAACATGATAACTTGCGCCACGCGATGTCTTCTATCCATTTTTCACCGCAACACCCACGTTCTTCAGTAAAACTGTGTGAATTGCACACACTTCAACACGCGCCAGTTTCGCGCAATCTATCCCGCGCGATTAGCCTTTACACGGCCGCTCATTCCGCTGAGGAAAACAAACGCGAGCAAACGCGCGCGAAAGAACGGGTAGCGTAAACAAACTGTACAAAGACAGTCGCGCGCGAATGAGCGTGCAGGCTATCCCGCGTGCAATCCTGTACGCTCCTGAGAACGCGCGATAGAGTGTGTGTGTAAAGGCCGCTATTGTCTACGTTTAAGCTATGAAGTCGCTTGTCTCCCGACCACTGACATATGCCACATCTCATCATTGTCAGTGACAAGCACTTCATAGACATAATTCTGTGAGTTTTGCAATCTCATTTGTCAAGTGTTTTATACGTGGCATAACGTGCCAATGCTGCAATTTATAAGGATTGAAGTCTCCAATACGAAATCTCTTCTAATATTTTGGGAGTGCTCAATATAGATTTAGTATCGATATGACTTCCAAACAAAATTTTCTTAGATGTCAAATTGAACATATTGATGGATAGAGGTGGTTTCCAGCTCCTCGACGTCGTAATGACCTCGGGCATGAAGACTCAGCCCTCAACGACGGTGTCTCAAATGCCATAGGTGGCCATAGGGTACAAAGTGTTTGCTTCACTTGATAGTATTATGTATAGTCGGAGATAGTAGTATTTCATAGTACATATAGTTTATATTCGCATCCGAATTATCTAAAGGTATTAATCAGAAAATAATATACCAGAGGACTTCTTATTTACGATAGCAGGCTGAAACGTACAAAAAACTGGCTTATCATCTATCCACTCCTTGAATAGTAAGTAATTCTCTCAAAGACGTTCTTTAATAATTCACCTGCGACATTCATCTTCGCTTTGAGCAATGCCATTAAACAGCAATCAATATTCTGTGAATGGGATCGTTCAGACAAAGCTAACTCACGTTGTCATGTAATGGACGTAAGCGATAATTTTATTATACTCATAAAACTCTTACGGTATTATTACTGTCATGCGTGTGATATTCATGATCGTAATTTATACGACATAAATCTTAATTTGCATTTTAATTTCGATTTCATCGTGATATAAATGATTATATTCAAAATATCGCACAGCAGAATATAAACCAGTGTCGTCCTGGCATTGAATTGAACTTTATTTTTGGAGTAGGTACCCTTTTTCTCTTTATTTTTCGCTGTTTTCTCAAAGTCTTGTTGTATACTCCATCGGATATGGGATAGGTGTTCATCACGGAGTCCAACCGACTAAAAACACACAATATTTCAAGGAATTGAGAATTGTGAAGTTTTTGTAGAGAGCAGATCAACCGGGCATAAAAGGAAAGTACTGGAATCCTTATTAGTTAGCCTTAGTTTTCATCTTTGGTGACTCCTTTTTTTAACGTGAGGGAAAATCCTCATGGATGCTATGCTGAACTCCTACCGACTAAAAAACCTCACGTAACGCCCAACAACCTACGGTTGGGAGCCCTGGGTAAGCCCTCGGAAGGATGTCCCAGGACTCTTTGGCGACTCCTGCTTGTTGTTAGGGCGTTTCAGCTTTAGCATTTCCCCTACAGTACATGTACTATTGCTTTGTGCTATTCCAGACTATAATCTATCTCTTTACGAAATTTTATCAAGATCCGTTTTCGCAGTTACAGTGTGATAGGGTAGCGAACATTTTACACATTCCCAAATCCATACATCCCGCACTCACAAACTTAGGCAATTATAATATTAGTAAGAGATGTAAGATTCTTTGAGTGTAACTTGATAGAGACCCTTTACAATTGCTTGCGTTTAACATGATACTCGTTTTAATTTCTCAACCCTCATAACTGCCAATGTAAACTAAGCTTAAACATCACGTTATTAGCCAATTACGTTGCTAGTTTAGTATTACGGTTAATTAATACTAATTCGGGTTATTATTACACTACATAGTAGTGCAAATAAATTTGTAAATGTAGCATATACAACGCCATGTTATTCTATGTCAAATTATAGAAGCTATGTTTTAGTGTCATCGTTTACTATCATAAATATGTTATTTTTGCGATTTTGGCTGTTAAACTACACTACCAGCCTTTGAGAAAATAACTTCTTTTGTATGCAAAAATGTTTTTACGAAGATAAAACATCATTGTGGATATGGCTCAATATAATTTATGGATAGGATAAGTAAGTCGGTCAATCCTAAATGTGTAAACAAGTTTTAGCGAGTGAACGTCAATTTTCCGTACCTACTTATCAATTCTGGTGTGAAAAGATAGTTAATTTTCTAATAAATAGGTCAATGACAAACCATTTTGTTATAAATTTCTTACTAACTGTGTCAAGAATAAATTGGTAGACTTTTCAAAGTAATTGAGAATATAATTAAATATATTTTTTTAGACAGCTATAAGATTTATTTCTAAGAATTTTGATTTTCAAAGGATATCTATAAATTATTAATATTTCGAAGAGCTATAAGCGAATTGGCATTATTTGTAGTCGAACAAACTGTATCTAGGTGATTTAGGTGAAAAATGCAGATTTCCGTTTGGTTATTACAGCAGAATAACGCACATGACAATAATATTGATGACATTATTACCGACCATTATTTGGTTCGCTTAAAAATATAAAATAATAAGAAGGAATATTAAGAATATTTTAGGAGTACATTATGTTGAAAATATATAGCTTTTTAAATTCGACCAGCGTTTAATCGCCACGTCTGCGTGGGCTGCTGCATTCAAAGCGGAAAGAGCTGTTGTTTTTATTAAAAAAAAAGTAGAAAGTCAACGTACCGTATTTCTAGCTAGTGTATGCAGCACTGCGCACGAAAACTTTATTACTGTTGCTACATGATAAATGTGTGGGTTTTGTGGGTAAAGGAGCCTGTAAACCGATATCGTGCATGTAGAACTACGAGGAGTAGCTTTCTTTTATTCTTTGCATAGCGCAATATCTTACATCTCAGATAAATGGTACTCTTATTTTTAGGTAGATTTTTAGAGCTTAAATTTAGTAGTTTGGTTTTCAAGGTTTTTAGACAATTGTCTTAGCTACACACAAACTTACCACATAAAAAATTTGGTAGATTGTTTGATGATGATGATTTGACTCGCTGAGAGAGAAAACTGCCAGCCTTGGGTCACTTGGGTAATTTAGGTTTTTAGTTCTTTGATTCCTGTAGATTACTGTTATTTTAAAAATGAGATTTTTTTTAAAAAATTCACCACCATAATCTAAATTTTAAATTTTCCACACAAAGGTAAGAGATTGCTTTCCACGATAAAGCCGCCAATTATTGTAACAAAAAGTATAATAATAATCTTTTCAAATGTATTTCTTGGTGTACAAATACCTAAAGAGCTTTTTATTTTACTCTTTTTATTCATAACTTTGAGTTGTCAATATTGGGACATTATTGGAAAGATTCTGTGGAAATAAATACCTGTAATACTTTTCATCCCTTTCCACGAAAGAGTAAATTATAAAGCTTCACACCTGACCTATTTATATTTAATGAATTTCTGTTCCCATTTCATAAACCTTGCGTTATAATTTAGACACGTAGACATCTCATGTTTAAATTACCGAAAAATTGTAGAGCAACAAATATGTACCTACTTTAACAGTCTGGGTCGGTCATAGTTATTGCTAAAGCACTGTTTGAACCATAGATTTAGAATTTTTCGCTACGGTTTGAACATTATAAATTTATATGGTTTTGTTTGACTGACGAGAGTAACCGGTGTCATGTCGTTTGACGGGTATAAAAACGGCTGAGGAATCATATATTTTTATCTGCCCGGTGCAGGCGTGTCGCTTCGGGCCCGGTTCGGACCGCTTGGTGTTTACTGTGGCGATGCCGACAACAGCAACTCGCCTCACTACCTCACGACTCACCACACAAATCACGCACCCTTTTAAAACACTTTTTAAATGGTGATTTATTTTGCTTCAACATTTAGAGGAAGATCCCAGAGCCCCCAGACGTCACCCATTTTCTGATGGACAAAATATGTACGAGTGATTAGTGGTGGGGTGTACTATGATCATATGACTAGTTGCTACCTTGGCCAGACGGCCAATTTTCTGGTAGCAATTAATCAAGGTAGGTACATAAAAACACTGCTCATGTCACTTAAATTCTGATAGCTGATTTTAACATATATTTTACACAATATAGTTAAAAATCAGTATTCATTACTCCCAGACATATGCGGTCGGCGGTTTCACCTTACAGACGCTTCAAAGCTCTGAAAAAAAAATATTAAGGTCACTTATTTTCAGATGCTTGATTTTTATATATGTTATTCAGACAACTGTTTTAAAACGTTTTGCAAACGGACAGACCGATCCAAGGGGCCAAACATTCCCCAGACCCAATTTTAATGTCGCTGAGAGTATGGGCGCGGGCATTATAATACGCACGTATTATGCGTATATGTAGCATGTCTAATCGAAGTCGGAATTAATATTGAAATGTAAATAAAAATGCATAAGTACCTATTAGTAATTAACGCCTGTCATTTTAAAATTTACATTTTTGTATTTGTTTTATTTAATAAAGACTTAAGTTTTAAAGGTAATAATTTGAAAATCACGTAAATAATCAAAGATTAACTTTGAGAAAAGTGCTCGTCTGACCGCAATCCATACTATATACTATATATTATACTATATACAATATATACTATATATACTATATCCATACTAATATTATAAAGCTGAAGAGTTTGTTTGTTTGAACGCTAGGATCTCAGAAACTACTGGTGGGATTTCAAAAATTCTTTTACAGTTTGATAGTTCATTTATCGAAGATGGCTATAGGCTATATAACATCACGTTAAGACGAATAGGAGCGGAGCAGCAATCAAGAATGTTTAGAAAACGGGGAATATTTTTACCGTCTGAGAGCTTCCGAGGCGTACGCTGCCTAAATGGTTAAAGTTACGTAAAAATTGTATATTACAAAATTGTTTCTCTTAAAAAGTTCTATAAAAAAGTCCGCTACAGCATATGTCAATCTTTTAAGGTTTACTCACAATAAAATTATTTGTCTTTCTTTTAAGGTGAGCTCACAATATTATCAAACTGAAGAGTTTGTTTGTGCTAGGTTCTCAGAAACTACTGGTTGCATTACAAAAATAATTTCACAGTTTTTTAGTCCATTTATTGAGGCTGGCTAATGGCTATATAACATCACGCTAAGACAAATAGGAGCGGAGCAGCCATGAATAATGTTTTAAGAACGGGAAAAATGTATTTCTTTTCTGAGGTTTCATTGCGTACGTTGCGTAAATGGTTAAAGTTACGTAAAAATTGTGTACTACAAAATGTTTCCTCTTAAAAATTTACAAAAAAAAGTCCTGAACAGCAAATGCCCATCTTTTAAGGTTCACTTACAATAACCTTCACAATAATTTTTAAAATATGAGCGACGCAACTCGACTACGCGTCGTCGGAAGTAAACGTTTTCTGCAGCAGTAGCCAATCAACTGAAAGATAATACCGGCCAAGTGCGAGTCGGACTCGCACACGATGAGTTCCGTACCAAAAAACGGACAAAAATAAATGTGACGGGAAACATTATATCACTTCAACAAAGTTTTGCGGGTTAACTCTAAATCAGGGGTTCCCAACCTTTTCGTGGTCAGGGACCACTTTTATATTTTTCTTGTTAACAGGGACCACTATAAAGGCATAATTTAAACAAACTGTGATAATTAATCTGAAACTTAAAAAACGCAGTAGGAAATTGCATAAACAGGAAACTTTCGTATTTTTGTATTAATGTGATTTTTTGGCTTGCATCTCCTTCATGAGATCTGCTAACCTAAGACTAATATTGTTACTCGCAAGGCGATTTCTCGGAGTTTCGTATAAGAAATTGCTTTTAAACACCAAACCACTCAAGTGAATTGGTTGTGTTCTTCCTGGATTCCTTCGTTAACTTCATCAGCGTCCATGCTAAAAGGATTACGAAGGGGGTGGGGGATACTATTCGACTTCTTTGAGGGGTGAAGAGACACGCCACCGTCTAGGCCGGCTTCTGTGAAAGAGCGGTGAGCAGCCAACTCGCCGCTCTCAGACCCTCGGTCATGGTGGACGACTGCGCCACCGACTACGAACTCGGAATGGAGATTTCTCTCCCGCTGCATTCTTCGCGAGCATGACTTGCTCGCAGAAAGACACAGTTACGTCACACTTTCTCCCGTTGGAGACCAGAGCCCTTAGCATGGTCTCCAGCGTGAGAATATTCACGCCCAGGCCCGCAACGAGGTCTTGTCGCTGCTATGCCCATGTAGTGCCGTGTCCCCGCTGTAGATACTTACCGAAGCACCCGTGCCCGGTAAACATCTGTGACACTCGGTAGGTGAGGCTGTCATGGCGCTCGCCTAATTAGTGGTGACTCCTCACTTTGGTAGCTCAAGTCGTACCTTCCATGTCTTCATGAGCTTCTGGCGAAACAGGGATCACTATGCCTCTTATTTCTTTGGGCACAGGCCTGTGGTCCCGATCCAGCGCCTTCATGCACCATTTATACAACGACGCAAGAACCCTGTTTTCCAGATCTCATGGAGGGGTCTTGGCTAGGAGACATGCCGCCTCAACGGATATCGTGCGGTACCCTCTCCTGACGGCCATCGCCTTTAGCGGGCTATGCAGTCTAGCTACGTTGCCGGTCGTCAGGGCCTCCGCCCATACGGAGGTCCCGTATAGTGCCATACTCCGCACGACCCCGAAGGTCTCTTGCAGGGAGCGTTGGGTACTCTTATGTTGGGTACCAACCGCGAGAGCGCAGCTGTTGCCCCCTCTGTTTCAAGACTTAACTTCGGAAATTATGTCGCTCTGTAATGATACGCTCAAAGAGCTTGCAAACCTCGACGAGGAACACCATCGGTCGGTACCCCGATGGCGTGTCCACTGCCGCCCGGCCTTTCGGATCAGAACCAGTTTTCCACACTTTAGGCTTTAGGAAACTGGTCTTAAGCCAGGATCCACGCTCGGTTTGGAAACTCATTCAATCGTGGGCAAATTGCAGACTTTGCGTTGTCTTTGCTCGCCGAGCCAATGGGCGTACCAACCGCCCCCACTACCTGCGCTCTTCTCGCTCATTGCACGGCGACTAACGGTTCACCACCCGATAAATTTAAAATCCTTCAGGGACCATATTTTCGCTCCTGCGGACCACTGGTGGTCCGCGGCCCACTGGTTGGGAACCACTGCTCTAAATGAATATAAGCGACGCGACGGGAAAAATTATATCACTTTTTACACACATTATTAAAACCTACAACCCTCTATTAAATATACCTAAGACACGCGACGAGTGTAAAAGCGACGGGATTATATTACCTACTTAAAATATTAATACTATACCACTCTCTTTGTCACTCTCATTTGACGCAAACGAAGTTGCGCGGGTCAGCTAGTAATTTATAGAATTGTGCCTTACAAACTGTTTTATGATTTTTTTTAATCGAATTAATTTTAATTTTTTAAAGTAAATATCAAGAGGTTTACAAAGTATTAATAATTTAATTAAATAACAGCAACCTTTTCAAATAATTATTTATTGGTAACGAACCTTAGCCCGAGGAAAACACTGATGAACAAGATGACGATTTAGATATTCGATATCAAGATTGACTCGATGATGAATTACCTGACTTCAACGACGATGACAATGAAGATTAGAAAAAATATTTGTCCTATTTTTTGTAGTTTTTTAAGGTTTGTTACCAATAAATAATTATTTGCTGGGTTGAAAAAGGTTGCTGTTATTTAATTAAATTATTAATACTTTGTGAACCTCTTCATATTTACTTTAAAAAATTAAAATAAATTCGATTAAAAAAAAATTCATGAAACAGTTTGTAAGGCACAATTCTATATTTATTGCGGTCAGACGAGCACTTTTCTCAAAGTTAATCTTTGATTATTTACGTGATTTTCAAATTATTACCTTTAAAACTTAATTCTCTATTAAATAAAACAAATACGAAAAAGTTAATTTTAAAACGACAGGCGTTAATTACTAATAGGTACTTATGCATTTTTATTTACATTTAAATATTAATTCCGACTTCGATTAGACATGCTACATATTACATATACGCATAATACGCACGGATAATGCCCGCGCCCATACTCTCAGCGACATTAAAATTGGGTCTGGGGAATGTTTGGCCCCTTGGATCGGTCTGTCCGTTTGCAAAAAACAGTTGTCTGAATAACATATATAAAAATCAAGCATCAGAAAATAAGTGACCTTAATAATTTTTTTTCAGAGCTTTGAAGCGTCTGTAAGGTGAAACCGCCGACCGCATATGTCTGGGAGTAATGAATACTGATTTTTAACGATATTGTGTAAAATATATGTTAAAATCAGCTATCAGAATTTAAGTGACATGAGCAGTGTTTTTATGTACCTTGATTAATTGCTACCAGAAAATTGGCCGTCTGGCCAAGGTAGCAACTAGTCATATGATCATAGTACACCCCACCACTAATCACTCGTACATATTTTGTCCATCAGAAAATGAGTGACGTCTGGGGGCTCTGGGATCTTGGACCAATTATCTTCGCAGCTGCTAAGCCTCCTGTGCATTATTACACTGAAAGATTGTTGTGACTTAGAATAATTTTAAGGTAATGTTGTTTAACGAAAAGATGTTTCGCATTTTGTCTTACTGTTCTATCTATTTAGTCTGTAAAGCATATTATCATCTTATGATATAAAGGGACCTTTATCGAATTATAATTTAAAATTATTTTAGTACATTTAAATGTTACTGAAATGGGCCATTGTTTCGTGCGAAATGGTTTTCATTACGTTAATTTTCAAGTTTGTAATCAGCTTTTCACTCTACGTAATAAAGGTCGAAATTATTAGAGGTTGTATCTAATGGCTGAAGTAAAATCAAATGTAGGTATGGGTAATGTAAGGTTCGCATCCCGGGACCTCGATGCTTTGTTCAGAATCCTTTTATGCAATAGGGGTACTACTCCAAGCGTCCCACGCGTGTTTGTATTTCGTTCACGAACTTGCCGAATATATTATGTTGTAGGGGTAAGTAAAGACGTGGAGGAAACTGATTTAAGAGTTCCTATTCAATAGCGTTCTTAAAGTGCTCGGATAAATTTGTCTGCCGCTTACATGCGTGTCCTACCCATGGCCGAAGTTGCTATTGTATGATTGTTTGTAGCTTCTATACGTTCTACCAACGAATTTCACATAACTTTCTCGAACTACATTTTGTTGTGTCGGGTTTAAAATTCATAGAGGTGCTTGGGGAATACTTTTGCTCCATTCCTTTGTTATTATATTTCTTTCAATCATTTTAGTTTAGGTACTAAAATGTGCCTTATAAGTAATAATTAAAAAATAAATATTAAATAGTGTCGTAAGAGGCGACTAAGGGAACACTTTAGCAAAACAATCTATTGCGTTGAGAAGAAAAACTCGAAATTAAACGGTTGTCAGTAAAATGACAATCTTTAAGCCAAGTTGAAGGTCTTATGGGCGACTTGAAAAATTCACGACCTGCGCCTGTCCATTTCAACACGGCAATAGGCTTACCATCTATTACATGGGACAATAAACTATAAGGTGAAATGTGAGCGTATACTATATGTCTATGCCTACCCCTTCGAGGATAAAGGCGTGACTATTTATGTATGTAGAAAACTTATAAGTTTTACTACATGATGTTGTGTGTGACCACAAATATTTATTTATTTTATAAGTAAGTCATTTCACATACATTGAATTTACTTCTGTCATTAATATACAGAGGTAGAATATTCTCGTCACGATGGATGATATGTGTATGTCGCCTATATATAAATAGGTGTTCAGAATTTTTTAGGGTTCTTTAGTTAACAAGGAACCCTTATGGTTTCGCTTTCGATATTTTTCAATTATTTTGTCAGGCTGTCATCAGCGTAGACCAATCATAGTACCTACTATTATACTGAAATATGTCTTAAATAGGTATACAATTTATACATACTGTTTACGCGGACTAGGCCATTAAATGACGATTAGAATTAGTTTTTTTAAGCTGATCGTGTAAGTAGGAGTCCTTGAATGAATTAAAAATGTAAATTAAAAAGGTATTTGTAGGTTTGCCACAACACTACGTAATGTTTAAAGTGTTATTTTTTTGTTTTTTTTAGTCCTCATGTGTCCACGAAAGGTTACACGACTAATAGTCGTCGACCAACAGAAAAAAATATTTTTCAAAGTTAAATTGTTTTTAAAAATAAAATTTTCTATACCAATGAGTCAGCATTATTAGGGTTTCGTAGCCAAATGGCAAAAACGGAACCCTTATAGATTCGTCATGTCTGTCTGTCTGTCTGTCTGTCTGTCTGTCTGTCTGTCTGTCCGTCCGTGTGTCACAGCCATTTTTCTCCGAAACTATAAGGCCTATGCCATTGAAACTTGGTAACTAGATGTATTCTGTGAACCGCATTAAGATTCTTATATAAAACTAGAAAAAAAGCAGTAAATTTTGGGGGTCCCCATACTCAGAACTGAAACTCAAAATTTTTTTTTTCATCAAACCCATACGTGTGGGATGTCTATAGATAGGTCTTCAAAAATGCTTTTGAGGTTCCTAACATCATTTTTTTCTAAAAAGAATAGTTTGCGCAAGAGACACTTCCAAAGTGGAAAAATGTGTGTCCCCCCCCCTCTAACTTCTAAACTAAGAGAATGATAAATATAAAAAAATTATACGATGTACATTGTCATAAAAACTACCAACGAAAATTAGTTCGAACGAGATAGAGCTGGTACTTTTTTTTTAATACGTCATAAACCGCAATTTTCGGTTAGAAAAATCACTACCACTGCGAACGTGTTAAAACATCAATCAAAGTTACAACGAACTATAAGAACTTTTATATTATGTTACTTGCTGCTACGAAACCCTTCATGGGCGAGTCCAACTCGCACTTGGCCGGTTTATGTGTGATAGGCTACGGAACCCTACAAAGCGTGTGGCTCGACATCCACTTTACGGGTATTTTTCTGTGTTTTTGTTTGACGATGGCGAGCACGCTGCCGATCGGCTATCCCAAACAAAAGAGAGCAATTTGCATTTTAAGTAACTGATAACTGGGCATGGTTGACATCGCGCCACCGAATTTTTCCAGGATCCATCGTAGACAACGTAATTTTCATTTTTAGAGCACAACTTGGTATAAAGAAATAATATTATCTTATGCCATGACTACGAGACATTTTTTTGTTGTTAACTTAATTTTGGACCGCTGACTCTTGGGGTCTTGTCAGATATTATAATTTATACTTTCTTTTCTTTTTTACTATACAACTAAAGCGGCAGACAAGCTTACGGCCCACACCGTAGGCTATGGACGTTTACAACACTAGAGGCTCTACACACGAACTGCCAACCCAGGCGCAAGTAGTGATGACCCTGCACTGTTGAAACTTTTCAAGTTGCCCATAACGTCTCCAACTCGAATGATTATATACACTGAAGTGTGTTATATATTATAGTCCTCTAGTGAGTAATTAAAAATAAACAATTTATCCTGTAAATGGCGGAGTAAATATGTAAAGTCCATCCATTTGAACTTGTAGATCCTATAAAATTACTCATTAAAGGTATTGGTAAATTCACAATCAAATTTGGAGTGACTTTGTTAAGATAATCTGTAAAGTTTGAGAGCTTAATAAATATTTAATGCGAATACAAAATGTTTCAGCTGTATTGTGTATTGTTACTGGGTAATGAATCATTTTACCTTTTAGCTTAGAACGAGATAGCCTACGTTAAAATCACATCGGCTTTTTATTTGATTCCGATATAATTAAAATGTAATTACTAGATACACGGGATGACATCCAAGATACAACTTTATTAGCGGAGCCCCAATGCAGTCCATGTGGCACTTGCTGTCATGTCCCCTATGTCCTATGTCGTGCACTAAGAACGATCATAACGAAGCCACTGACATGAAAGTTATATTTTAATACAGTTGCTCAAAAAGTGGCGTATTACAGGGACGTATAGCGTTCGGGATGTGGGCTATTACGCACTCGTGCTTTTTCTTTACCATTCCCGCACTCGTGCGTTTTCTTTCACAATTGTCAAAATAATGTCTGTGATTCATGCAAATATTTCTAAAAAAAGATACTATCTTGTTTCAATATCAGATTAAAAGTAATTTTAATTAAAATTTAAGCATAAATTAATATTAGTATCGGCGAAATTAAATTTATAAATATAAAAAAAGTTAGCTGTATGAAGTGCACTGCCATAGTCTCTTCTTAGGAAGGTATATATTCTTTTACGGTTAACGCCATTTTGGATATTCAGGTTTATATTGTTTTTATTATTTTATAAAATGGCTTATTTTTTTCGCAACTGTATTAAAAATAGTTGTTCAATACAACGTGTGGGACTGTTATTTAAACTCGTTCCGACTGTCTACCCTCGCCTTCGGCTCGGGTCAACACCTGTCGTAACTCGTTGTAATAACAGAAATCCCACACTTGTATCGAAAACTACTATTCCCAAACTATCTAAAAAGTCACCAAAGAGTGAATCATTGAAAAGAAGAAGAAGATAACTTTAATGATGAACAGCGCCCACGTTTACCAAAATATTAGACGGACTGAGTATAGTGAAACACCTGCTCCAATGTGTATATACCTATTAAGTAAAAAAATAAGTATACATAGAACACAATTTTACTTAATAATTAAATAGTACATGTATACAGTTTGTCGCATCAGCAATCCGAAACAGATAGGTGTACTCTCTTAGTTATTATAAAGTGATTTGCTACGAAAACACTGTATTTCCGACTGTTTAGCTATAATAAAATAAATTAGGTACGCTATTGTTAAAAAACAATAAGAATAGTAAATATTAAATAAAATATTGATAAATTATAAAAAGTCGGTCTTACAATCGAGAATGACCTCGAACCTTACTTAATCTTAAGACTAGGGTCTAACAAATCGGCACTATGTGCGTAGTTTTTAGACCAGTTATTTTTATTAACATTCATTTCCGAAACCTTTCAGACCACGTAGTCGATATGACCTTAGATAATTTTAGTTTCTCTGTATTATCATAATATTGAGTTCAATTTTAGGCCAAAGGCGTCTTTTATTTCTTCGTTCCAAGCATGTTTATTGAACGCTGAAGTGGACCAGTCCCTGTTACAAGAGTCGAATTAAAATAATACTGTCTACAAAACTTTTTCTTATATTTAATATTGCCTCTGTATTCTGTGTATATACAGACTTTTCCAGCTTTCTTATTTGGATGATTTTATTTTCGGCCATGTTTTAATAATACAATTTTGTTAAACATTCCGAAGCGGTTACACTAAAGAGATAAAAGCCTCTTACATTTTTTTATAAAAATATTACAAACAGTTTTCCGCTATAAATCGTGGAGGATCGTGCATTTATCCAGAAGCGCAAATTAAAAAAGTTAGCTACGCCAATTTCAATGAGTTATTATGCAATATTCAGCTCTGGCTTTAGTATAAGTAGAGTTGAAGTCACGTGTGTTTTATTCGAATAGAACAGCTCACGTTTCTCGCTACAGAAATAACTACCACTAATTTTGTGTTGAAATTTCCTTGATATTGCGCCGTATACTTGTGGACAAAATTAAATAGAAAAAACTATTCTATAATCCAGTGCTCAGTACAAAGTGCATTTGAAATGAAACTGCTGTTAATGGGTTTCAAATATTGGCAGACGGATAAGTAGAAAACAAAAAATGTGAAATGAATTTGGAATGTTGATGACGATGTTAGATGTATTGTCGTATGAAGGCGGGAGCAGTTGATGGCATGGCTGGTCGTGTCGAGATTGTGTACGCGAGAGTGACCCATGGCTAACTCCCCAGACGTGGGCCTGCTTGCCGCCAGCCTTCTTCGGCTAATCATAGGTAAGTATTCTAGATGTACTATTTATTTTCTTTGTTTGTATTATACTTTCTTTGCTGCTACTGCAGTAATGCTGTAGGTCAAGGGGGTATTATAGCTTAGTTTCACGTTAAAACGTGGAGCTTAATGGTTGCGTCGTTCAGTATGTGATCTCCTAGTGCACTTCAACACAACTTAGGGGTTTTGTCCGATTGCTATTGAAACTGTCGAGTGCTCATTTGAGGTAAGCTGGCGCAAATACCGTTTATCAGAAAATGTTGCTGACACCAAAATTTCACTTATCAACCACAGACGGGGTTGCCAACGATGAATGTCTAAGTATAATTACATACATTCATTTCAGCTTAGAGCTATTAGGGTATGTAATATGGTATTCACGGGCATTTCCCTATCTGTCATTTGGGACTAGGCCATGCGGTCGATTACTAAACTCATTACATAGTAACTGTCTAAATGCTAAACCGACCTTAAGTTTAATGAGGAATCTACAGTGATAGATCTAATACTGTATTGCCTGGGTACACCTCATATAGTAGAACTTTTTAAGTAATAATTTTATATTGCACTAGCTGATGCCCGCAGCTTCGCCCGCGACGGCGCTGTATGTGAAAAATGTGAAATTTTTCCTAAATTTTCTTTGCTATACCTAAACCTCACGGAGCCCGAGACCTTTCCAATGAATGCAAAACCGTGGAAATCGGTTCGTGCGTTCTGGAGTTATAGCGTCAGGAAGGAAAACCCGACTTATTTTTATATAATAGATAACAACTAATAGCATAAACCTCTTTTCGCAGAATATCGTTTGGCATAAACTCATTTAGCATACATTGAAACCCATAAATTTGTAAGTCAGAATCATCTGTACGCATAATTTTTATATCCATAATAATCACAATGTATAATCATCACATCGCAGAAAGTCCAAAACCAGATTCATCTTTTGGTATATATTTCTTATCCATAACTATTTAAACCCAAAATATTACATATCATATAATTTACTTAACAGTCTGAATTCATTGCATTAAAAAAAACCACGAAGGCTAAGGCGGGAGCTCCGCTCCGCTTCGCTCCCGCCTTAACCTTCTAACCTAACCCATCCAAGTCGGGGTACTCTCGAGTCGGGATGTTACTTTTGGAAAATATTTTTTTGCGAAACAAATCATTTGGTAAATGTATATTTGACTAAATAAAAATTGAGCAAGTAAAAAGTTGCCAAATGAATATTTGACGAAGTGATTAAAATGCGAAATGTAAATTTGCTAAAGATTCTTATAGGAAATGAAACGCTGCGAAAATCTGTACTCTAAATGAACGTTATGCTAAATGAAGTTATACAAAATTTTAACTATGCCAAAGGTAATTAAGCCAAATAAAATTCTACTATCTTAAATGTATGCCATTCTAAATTCGGTCATAAGCACATTATGCCTAAAAATATTTATGTCAAATATTTTTTATGCCTAATAAATGATCGATTAAAGAAGTTTCTGCGAAGTGAGTTATCCCAAATAGGTTTCGGAGTATCAAGTTTCTACCAAATAGACGGCACCCGTATTGCCTACCTACAGTGGTAGTAGTTTGAAGTAAGTCTTTAACGTTTAGTTTCGTAGGTCCTATGGAATGAAAACATTTAAGTGCTGAAAAGCATGCTAGATATAACTCTTTTTGATCGGGTCGGCTACAAATCAAATTGTTCATATGTGCTTTTGGTCTTCTCAAGCAAAAGATCTAAATAAGCTACACAGGTATATTCAGTCCATATTACTACATTATTTGTGCTAATGTAGGTCTATATCAGCGGAGCCCCAGTGCAATCCATGTTGCAGTTCTGAAAAGCATGCTGGATATACACTAGCTTAGAGAATGTTCAAAATGATGCTTCAGCGAGTTCATTGTTTATTCATATGAATATGTATGTACATACAACTCGTAGATATTGCATATTTGTTATGATCTGTTATCTCGACAAAAACGGAGAAAAGGTTGGCTTAAATTCGTTACTTCACCCCTAAGAAATGGCACAAAAAGTAACGGTGACGCGTACAGATGACAGTTATAAATATGGACGAGTTCCAACAAATGCGGGAAATATCGGCAGCTATGTAAGATAGCATGTTTATACTTAATGAATGTCGGAAACCTACATTACTATTCAAATGAAATCGAAGCTTTTTTTGGCGTAGCATGTAGGTTTCAAAGAATCCGTACCTACAATTTTGTTATTAATGGAATGGGTTTACGTTTCATGTCACGTCCTTTTTATTTTCAAATTAATATAGGGTATTGGTACAACCCTACAACCAAATAAATCTTACCCGTGGCGACGGGCCTGCCACATTTGTGATAATAAACGACACATAAGACATCACCATTTAAAGTAGTGTTATTTTTTCCCTTTATCACTTACGTGACTACTGTTGTTGATGACCGTATTTTTCGCATTCTACCGTAATTTTCAACACATTTCAATCTCAATAAACAACGTTTAGTAAATTTGTTCTGTGGATTTTTGTAATTATTATTGTAAGTAATAATGAAGCGTATTTGCTATACTATGAACTGAGCTTAAATTGGTTCCTGTTCCCATGGGAATACGGATATAAAATAAAGCCTATAATTAACAATGTATGTACTTATCCTTAAATAATAAATCAGACATAATAATATACTGAATATATTGTCAATATTATGTAGATAGCTCAAATATGAAGAAGTTTGATTCAATTCTTAAAAACACTTAGCTACGAAGTCATCTTGTTCCATTTCATATGTTTGTAGTACGAGTGTCTGCAGAGGCAGTTGATTCGCTTCTTTGCTTTTACAAGTTTTAATCTTCCTAATGCGTTCGTCGCCGTGTACTTAACAAAACGCCCGCGGCCGCTTATGTTAAGACGATATGACTAAGAACATTTACATAATTAAAATGTTCTTCTTCCTGGCAAATATTAGCGCTTATTACGTATAGCACGGCTAATTGTTCTTATAACACTGGCCACGAAAAATGTAATGAAACAAAGACATTGTCTTTTCTTTACTGTGTGATTTCGATAAAACAGTGTTTGTTTTGACATAATTTACAAATATTACTTAGTATTTTATGAATATATTCTATTGTTTACTGCATTTATTTTGTCTTAGAAGGAATACAATGGTCTAGTTATGACTCGAGCTTGCGATTCAAAGGTACGGCAAGTCTGGAGCGGGATCAGAAGCCTGTGCCCCGAGAAATCGAGGCCCAGAGATCCTTGCTCCGCCAGGAGCTCATGAAGACATGGGAGGTGCGACTTGAGCGACCAAAGTGGGGACACACTACAATTGAGGCGGTGAAACCGGTCATGGAGGAGTGGTTGGAGAGGCGCCATGACAGCCTAACCTACCGAGTGTCACAGATGCTTACCGGGCACGGGTGCTTTGGAAAGTATCTGTGGCGCATACACCGGGAGGTAACACCTGAGTGCCAGCATTGCGGTGACTGCAGCGAGGATACGGTGCAGCACACACTGGCGGAGTGTTCAGCTTGGGCATTGCAGCGCCGGGACCTCGTTGCTGGCCTGGACGTGGGCATTCTCACGCTGGAGACCATGGTGAGGGCCATGGTCTCCAACGGTGGAAAGTGGGACGCTGCTGCGTCTTTCTGCGAGCAAGTTATGCTCGAGAAAGAGGCAGCGGGGATGGAGCGGAAGAGAAATCTCCCTCCCGAGTTTCGCAGTCGGCGACGGGTCGTCGCCGGTTGCTGTTCGCCCAAGACTATCAGCCTCCATGACTAAGGGCCTGAGAACGGCGAGTCGGCTGCTCGTCGTTCTTACAGAAGCAGGCTAAGACAGTGGCATGTCTCTTCGCCCCTCATAGTAGTGGGATAGCACCCAACTATCCCCCTTCCCCAAGTAGCGGGGTAACACCCGAAAAAACACCCCAGACGCGGGATAGTACCCGAACCATTTAGGCGAGGCCGCGGTGGTAGGCAAAGTCTGCCGGGAGCCCTGGGACATCCTTCCGAGGGCTTACCCGGGACTTCCGGCTATAGACAATTTAAGGCATTGTGTGGTTTTAGTCGGTAGGAGTCCGGCATAGCATCCATGTAGGATTTCCACACATAAAAAAAAGGTACGGCAAGACAAGACAGTGAAGAAACACTGTCGTCTCGTACGAGCAATAATATCAGTTTTTATCATCTTTTTACTAACATCAACAACCAGTTTTATGTTTTCAGTTTAAATAAATACGGAGTGCGCGTACTCACTATCACTTTATTGTTCTAGTAATGCAGTGTAGTGCGCAGTTACCCTGCGGCACTCGTGCAACTGTTACCACTGTGACTAATTTCTCTACATCAACTTCTATTGTTGTCCCCGTCTAGATGGCAGAAACAACTGTTTCGTTCATATCGCGGCTTGCAATTTGACGTAGATCGTTTTGTTTTGCACATTGTTCATATTTTTATGCTACGCAAGTTGTCTTAATACTATCTTAAATGTTTTTTGTATTGCTAGCTGCAGTGCATTGTCTGTAGCCATGTTTTGTGATCTAAAGTTTTACAAATCAACCCATGAATTAATTTGACGAATTGTTTGAAAAAAAGCGGTTTATACTCAATGTGTTGTCATTGCGGATAATTCATCTATGTTTTGGGAAAATAAAGTTCGAGAGAAATGGAACCTTTAATCTATATTAACGGTAGCGATGCCGCGGGCCAAAGCTAAATCCTTTCAACTTTTCAATGGAGTGCGTCAGAATAAAAAAAAATGAAAACGTTGAGTTAAAAGTAGGTATTGTATATAAAATTTGAGCAAATTATAAAATAGTATCAAAGAGTATGTAACATCAAATATATAGGTCCATCTTTGATATTTTAGGCAAATAAGTAATTCATTTTGGTCCTTGTTTCGTAAAAGTCTTTATTAAACATCCTATGCGAGTTTCTAACTCGTATGTGAATAGATATAATTACCGAGTTAGTTTTCTCTTGTGTCGTCGTGTCTGTGGGTTTTCCTTCTCTAACTTGTGAATAGGAAGTTCATCCGAAGACATGTTTCATAGAAACGCGTGACTGACTATATTATATTGAAGATAACAGAGCTCCTAAAAGCTTTCGATTAATCTCGAAACTAGAGCACGCTCTTTGCTTAAAATTTGATTATCATACAAAGGTGTTTTCCGATAGGAACTGAATGTTTTCTGGAATAAAAACCTACACAATTTAGGTGTATGAAAATCATGTCAGTTTAGTGCACGTGAAAGCAGAACAACAAAATTTGAAATATAAAGAAACAGCGTGTGATGTTCTATTGATAGAAAGAAGATACGAAACAAGCAGTGCCATGTTTAAAATAATAAACACAGTGTTCAAATATTATACTTAGTGTGGAGCACGGAACGGTATTTTGGTTTAATAACAAAAGTTTAGTGAACATAATAGTATACACACTGCAGATACCATGTACCTACATAATTTGTAGCAATAAATTTACCTCATACGGCGTGTAGCTAAGTGCCAAACTCAGTATGCAACCAACTTTAAAGTTAATTATCAAGTTCTGAAGATAATTAATATCTGTACTGTTGGTTGTGACAGCACCTTCGTGGAACACAGTAGCGGAATAAACTCACGCTGGACCGTGATGGTGACGACATGGTTTATTTGAAAAGTTCATGTTGTCTGACGTTTGAACATTATTAACTTTGAACATTATGAAGGTGCATTGTATTTGTTTGTGCGCGCTTGGAATTTAATATCGCCTATAGCACTGTTTGATGTTAGTACCTAGTGTACCTACCTTCTAGCTGACCTGCGTAACAATTAACCTGCGCAAAAAAGACATACAGTTTTTATTTACATTTTCGGCTTCAGTATCGATTAAGAGAGTAAATTCTAAATGTCTTCGTTGTACGATGTTCTGCTCTTTATAGGTTTATTATATGCATAGCTTAGACGTAGTTATAAATTCTTGTGTAGACAGTCGTCACTACATCAAACTAAATCCTATACCGATAGGCTTATTTGGTTTTTAAATTGGTCTGTATATTAGAATGAGTATATGGAAAATAATAGAACGCGGTAGAGACGGCTTTCGGGGTTCATATAGGACGTCTGCCAGGCTAGCTAGTGCACTATAAATAATGGATAAAGGACACACCTCCATTCAAACCGAAGTATTTTATTTAGTTTTGGAGCCAATGTTAAACCACTGTGTAAAAGAACAAGGATACTCCATTTTTTTTCTCTTTATTCAGATATTGTTATGCCTGAATCTAAAAACATGTAGGTACTGGGTAAATTTGAAAGCGATGAAAAATGCAGGTAAAATAACGATTATAATAAATACCGCATAAAGTAAGCTTGATTACATTTCAACAGTGAAATATCAGAACCGTGTGTTAACCTCATGACATTGTCAAATATTTAGATACTTTTACTGTTTCTGTACCTAAACAGGGAAAGGCTTTCGTTCGTTTCACTGTTTTAAAATTTACCACGAAAGATACACAAATTTAATTTTATCGCTAGAAATTATGTACCTGTCTGTTGATGTCACAACATAATCAAGGTGTGTATCATAGGTATCACACGATTTCAGAAAATTTCGTTACTAGTGTAGTACTTTCAAAATCGTGAGTAAGTTCTAACAGTAAGTATATTAAGTAACAAGTCACAATATCCTGAAGACTAGACGCAGTTTAGGGCCGATTCTTATTCCTCTATAAAGTATTACTTATTATGGTAAGCTATATTAAAGTATCGAGCGCCGTTTTATTCGAAGAATCTAATTTAAGAAGCACCGCATTCAAGTCGAACCCAAAGCAGTTTCGCCATATTTAACTAACCATCTTTACTTTAATGCATAAAATATTGTAATAGCATGTTGTTTCTATTTGGATTTCATTATTATATTTTGCCGAGAAATATACGTAATATTTTTTATGACTATTGTTTTTGCTCATATTTGCTTTAACGGAATATTTAATAAAGTTTTGTCGAACTTTAGGCAATATTGCAATCTTCATGATTACGTAACTGCTTTTCTGTGATCCACGAAAGTCGGTAAACACGAGAAAAATACAGATGGGTAAATACCAAAATACTTTGTAAAGCCTGCTAATAGAAACTTGGTAAGGTGATAGTGTCACAATAAATTAGTGGTTGGTTACTCAAGCCCTGAAATCTCTTCGTTTTATTTGGCAACGACAATTATATACAAATACTAGCTGACCCGCGCAACTTCGTTTGCGTCACATGGCAGTGAGAAAGAGAGAGGCGTGGTAATAATATGTAAAGTGATATGATGTTTCCCGTCGCATTTACTGCCGCCCGTCCTTTTTTGGTACGGATCCGACTCGCACTTGACCGGTTTTTATCGTTCACTTGACTGGCTACCACTGCAGACCACGATAACTGCCGTAGTGGCCTCGCTAATATTTAAAAACTTATTAAGAGGGTTATTGTAAGCGAACCATAAAAGATAGGCAGATGCTGTAAAGGACTTTTTTTATAACTTTTTAAGAGAAACGATTTTTTAATACACTATTTTTACGTAACTTTAACCATTTACGCAGTGTACGCAATGGAAGCTCCGAGAAGAAAGAAATTTTCCCCGTTCTCAAAACATTATTCATGACTGCTTCGCTCCTATTCGTCATAACGTGATGCTATATTGTCATTAAGCATCCTCAATAAATTGACTATTGAACAGTAAAATAATTTTTCAAATGCAACCAGTAGTTTCTGAGATCCTAGCACAAACAAACTCTTCAGGTTTAAAATATTGTGAGCGGACCTTAAGAGATAGACAAATTAGGTTATTTGAGTGAACCTTACGATAGACATAATATGCTGTCGCGGACTTTTTTTTAGAACTTTTTAAGAGAAACAATTTTGTAATATATAATTTATACGTAACTTTAACCATTTACGCAGCGTACCCTTCGGAAGCACTCAGACGGTAAAAATTATTCCCCGTTTTCGAAACATTCTTGATTGCTGCTTCGCTCCTGTTCGCCTTAGCGTGATGTTACATAGCCTATAGCCATCCTCAATAGATGGACTATCAAACTGCAAAAGAATTTCCGAAATCCAACCAGTAGTTCCTGAAATCCTAGCGTTCAAACAAACAAACAAACAAACAAACTCTTCAGCTTTATAATATTAGTATGGATAATGGTCAAATCTTTTTCTACGAAGATGTAGGCAGGTACGTAATATACTCTCATGTTTATGTTAACTACTTTGAATTTTGTCGCATCCAATTCTATCCTTTCAAATATTAAAATTTGAATTATTTAGACACAGTGCGATAGTATTACGTAGTTCTGGGTACGAGTCTCGTCGCGACGGGGTCAAGAGGCTATGACGCGCTCTCGACCTGCACCACCTCAACTCGCCTTTTAAACTTTTCCTAAACTCAAGACAGGCTTTCATTAATCCACGAATACTGCCACTAGCTTACGCCTGCCATTTTTAAATGTCAGCATTTTATTTTGAAGAAAGATTTTTTTAAAGGAACTTGTTCTTTTTATCTTTTATTTATTACTGCGGGTAGAACAATGATGAGCTATATATTCTAGGAAATATATTATTTACTCAATTTGTGGTAGTAATGTATTCAATAGTATCCGGAATATGTCCTCTACAATACCAAGGATGTTGATAGCTTATAATATTGTGCCTGCATTATTGCCTGCATATTCTGTACAGTTGGATTATGAACGTACATATACCTATGTCAATTAGATGCCTGCTAGCTATGATTCAGTGTCGTGTACTGTCAAACAATAGACTAAATGCTCTTTATGGTGAAGCACAAAGTCATTCATCTAGCTATTGCTGTGTGGCATATCAAATTATGTACGCGAATCCCTGAATACTAGCGTATTTCATTGTCTTATTGAGGCTTCATACGAACTGGAATAATAAATTCTTGGTATATCTTGAAGCTGAAATGAATATAAGATATTAAATTTAAACGGCTTCTTGGTTTTTACTTACCTTACATATTCGTTTCACACAGTTAATATGACTTGTAAAAAGTATGCGAAAACTTTCGTAGGATGTTAAAAGCCAGCACAATATAAAATTATGAAGAATAATATGAATAACGCGTAATTCTATGCATGAAACGTGAAGTCCTTTCAGCAAGAGCAATACAACATAATCTTCGCTGCATCTTCAAGCATGCCTTTAAAAAGAAAACAAATATAGGTTTGGTCCACACGCAAAAAAAGTTTTGAAGTCAAAATTTATGAGTTTTATAATCTTAAAAAAAATCTTAATTTATGAGTTTTTATAATCTTTGAATATCGTTTTCTCACTTTGTCACATGCTTAGATCAGTTGCCTATAGTAATTAAGTATTTTTTTATAACTTTAAATTGTATTTTCTTAGGTATTTACGAATAAGAGTAATTCCTTTCTAAACGCATACCTACCTACTTACCAGCTTCGGGATTTTCTCGTGCAAAGAATTTGATTAGATATCAAAGTGTACCTTTAAACTTGGTAAGTACATCTAATGCTATGAAAAGGTAGAAGAGAAAACTCCGAACAGCATGTGGTACGGAAACAATCCGTAACTTAAATTTCATCAGACAAAGTTTTTTAATTCACTGTTCTGTATGGTATAGGACTATTGTGCTCATCCTCATTTAGTTGGTTCGAAAAATATTTTCGTAGTGAGTAATGAAAGTTTAAGATACAATGGATCCTCGTGTTGTTTGTAAGATTTTTTTCAACAAAAACACTTTCAATTAAACTTTGAGATACCTTTTTTAATAATACTAAGCAATCTATTACAGAGTCATTGTAATTTGTGAATCTCTTATCATTGGATGTTTTGAATATCATAAGTGAGTTTTTCTATTTGGCTATAAACAAAATGAAACCTTTCCATTATGTGAAAGAGTGTTTGTATGGTCGCCTTTTTTCACGTTACAACAATGGATTGATATAATTTTTTGTATAAAGCTTGTTTTAGATCCAGAGAGCGCAATATTATGCTACACTCGAGAGCAATGAATCCGGGTCACTTAAAGAATCCTAAAAATCTCGGAAACTAAAAATGCTAGGTTAATGCAATAAATTGTATTTAATAGACAATGTAATACTCCTTAAATGAAGGTATTACAACTTCTTAGTTATTGTAAAGTTATATCATAAAAAAATCAAATTTGAAAAAGGGCCACTTTCGAAGATGGAACTACGAAATTACAGCATTTGGTGTTGCTTTTGTTTGTAATCTGTCATTTATGTGGGTACATAAACCATGTTGATAGTGCTCTATATTCATTAATCAAGCTGAAATTATGTCGCTTACGCCTGAAGAATGCACCAGAATACTTACAATGCTGGAAACCGGCCGGAGTCAGCGCGATACAGCCAGGACTGTCGGTGTGTCGCTGTCAACAGTACAAAGAGTTCTCCGACGTTACGAAGAAACTGGTTCTAACCTACGCAGACCAGGAACGGGCAGAACCAGGTGTACCACAGCACGAGAAGACCGATACTTGGTGAACACCATGCTTCGAAATCGCTTTCTCACAGAAACTGAACTCACCAATCAGTTTCGACGCCTCGGAGGAAGTAACCCAAGTGCATGGACAGTAAGACGTCGGCTTGCTGAATCTAACTTAAAACCCCTTAGACCTGCAAACGGCCCTAAACTGGAGCGTGGGCATCGTATTTCGAGACTAAGGTATGCCCAGAGCCACGTAAATTGGAGTATTGAAGATTGGTCAAAAGTTATGTTCTCCGACGAATCAAAATTTATGCTCTACAAGCACGATGGAAGACACAGAGTGTATCGAAGACCAGGGGAAAGATTCAAGCAAGCATGCATCGAAGAAAAAGTAGCCTACGGTGGTGGGTCTGTACTTGTGTGGGCCGGAATTTCTTCTGAAAGTCGCACAGAGCTGGTGATCATAGAAAACGGCTCTTTAACTAGCATAAGATATGTGGAAGAAATCCTCAATGATCACGTTGGTCCATTTATGGTCAATTTAGGTGAGGATGCTATATTTATGCATGACAATGCCCGACCTCATACAGGTAGGATGTGAATGACTACCTTCAAGAGATGAACATTACTCGTATGGAGTGGCCAGCGCGCAGCCCGGATATCAACCCGATCGAGCATGCTTGGGACGAGCTAGGCAGATGCGTAAAACAACGAAACCCTCCCCCAATCACGCTTCGTGAGCTCAAAATTGCTCTCACAGAGGAATGGGAGAATATTCCCCAAAATCGTATAAGGAACTTGGTGTACAGCATGCCAAACCGCGTAAACGCAGTAATGGAAGCACGAGGAGGCAATACGAAGTATTAAAATTCAAGAAAATCGTAATAAAGTTCAAAAATTTCATGTTTCCTATTTTTGTTTTAAGGAGAGATCAGCAGTTTTTTCTTTATGTAATTTTGTGTTAATAAAATGTATGGTGACTCATATTTTTTTTACTTTCATTTAAGGAGTATTACATTGTTTATTAAATACAATTTATTGCATTAACCTATCATTTTTAGTTTCCGAGATTTTTAACATTCTTTAAGTGACCCGGATTCATTGCTCTCGAGTGTAGATTTTATCCCCAACCTAAGTCTTGTTCGCATAGAAAATTATTTTTGTTCGTAGCGAAATCACACATAAGCGGAACCAGACACCAATGTCTTCCAGTAATGTATTACACACATGTGCGGAACCATTGGTGTCTTCCAGTACCTAATGTATTATTAAACAAGAACTCTGCCTCTTTATAGATATAAATATTAGTACAAATACGGAGGCAAACGAAGACAGAGGGTGTGATCATCACAATACGGCGTTACACAAAGGCTTTAGGCGCATACTAAGGGAGTGGGAGTAATTTAGGCCCTTTGTGAGATCGAGGATCGGCCATCTTGTGAGTGCGTGCGACAATCGTCATTGAACCTAGAGATATGGCGAAAAACTGATCGCTTATCTACATAGTTGCATTACGTAAACGTAGTGAGGAAGAGTCTCCTTTGCCAATTGATATTTTCTGCGTATTGATCTCTACAGGTCCCATTCTTTACAAATTTTCATTGAGAGTTGGCATAAAACTGTCGTCATTTGAACCAAAAATTGTACTACCGTCATTTATCAGTAGATTAAAATAAAATTGTCAGAAAAATAGTCTTCAAAAGCACAAATTGCCGTCATACGCATGAGTACAAAATTAAATAACCTGAGCACACTATGTTGAACATAAAACTTCCTAAAAGCATAAAATGGTACCTAATAAATAAAGCTTATCTTTTTAAATGCCAACTATGGTTTGATTACAGTCCAGGCCTTGCCATAATATCTAAAATTGTTAGTGAAGATTTTTCTTTAAAAACTTTCAAAATTGGTTGATGCCAAGGAAATCATTAAAATATTCGCAAGATTTAGGCTAAAGTAGCTAGTTTCTAGAGTCACCTCACTCACAAGAAAGTAAAACCTTGTATTCCTTAAGGTTCTATAGTTTGATGTGTAGTAGACAATTTTACCAATCAGTATGATGTACTTTGTATCGTTGTTCCTACTGTTGTGTTGTGCAACACTATAAACTATAATAATAGTAGGTACCTATACTACTTCTCCGCAAACCATTTTTCGGTAACCCGCTTTTAGTCTCAATAAAGTTAATGTAGGATTTATCATTTTGTTGTCATACCTATGTCAAACAAAAAAAGACCTTGTTTCTGTTAAATTTATGTTGTTTAATATAATCGATACACATACATACAACCATTGTTGTATTTTATGTATCTTTATATTTCACGTTCCTAAGAATTCATATAAACTATGCATAACTGTCAGTGTCAGACTATCTTGTTTTTTGCAGAACTCGGAAAATCTTTCCTACTTATATATTTTCTATGCAAGCAAAGAAATTGTTTCACCAGAGGGGTATTTACCTGAGATTAATATAAACAGGTACAAGGGTTCGCTCTCCTATTTATGGTAATGCCTTAGGTCGTGTAGACAAATAGCGGTATCAGACGATGTCGGTTCCGATTCGGCGCTTGCTTTACTTTACTAAAGAGCAGTAAATACCTTTAGGTGTCGCTTTAAAGCGTGCGTTTGGATTTAATTAGCAAATCTGAACGTGAAATGCGACCACACCCGACTGCCTGGCGCGCTGCGGTTACGCTGTGCGTTCCTGTCCACCTGTCCAGACCAGGCTTTTACCTACCTCCATAATCCGATTATGATTCCCCTGTGTCTGACACGAGAAAAAAAGATACTAATAGGCGCTATTCATTTAACACACCACAATAATGCAATTTACTTTTTATTTAAAACTGTACTTCTGTTTACATTTTATCAATATTGTATCTCTGTGTGTAGTGTAAGAGTAATTTCAATACTTTATGAAGCAAAAGCCTGCTTGTATCTATCCACGCTTGAGCGAAAAATATATTCTTTTCGTCGAATGCGTGTTGAATTTTGCAGATATCAGTCAATTTCCTCGTTTGTCATAAAAGATGAAAGAGAGACTTATTTGGAACAGTGTCAAAATTGCGAATATAGAGAATAAACTTCGTGCGACCTACCATTGTCACAAGATTATTCACCATTCTCTGTCAATTATATTATTTAATTTTGAATGTAGTACATAACTTTGAGAATAATTTTCACTTTTTTTGTATTAAATGCCAATTTTCCGACAGATTACAATCGCTCTTGGTATTGAGGTTAGCGCTTAAAATACTGTTTTGTTTTCTACTAGCGTCAAAACTTTTGAATAAGGAGATTTGTTTGTTATTTGAGAATTGGTTATCTATAGAGCTATACCTAATCCATGCTACGAAATCTTTTATCCCTTCTATTGCTTAAAAGGGTTCACATAGGGTCTGTAAATATCCACTCAATCCAAACACGTTATAAGGGTTTGCACTTATTTTTTATACCATAATAATCAAGAAAAAATAGAGTAAGAAACTTACTATAACTGAATCAGTTCAGTGACCTTAAAGCAATTTAGACCAGGCAACCTTCGGAATGAAAAAAAATTAAGCTTCGTTCACGGGTTACTTCGAACCCCGTTATACCGATCTTAAAATAATGAGTACCTACCTATCTATATTTCCTACGTACTGTTCTATCGCCAGGTACTTGAACGTTCCTAAAATACGCACAGAGCGCTTTAAGTAACATCCCTTTCACGTACAGTAAAACCCATATCACTGGGGTGTCTACGAATCTCGAGGTTTTCAGGTTTCTTATAGGTATTTGAGTGTGTGCAATGCTGGATGGTTTGATGTGAATAAATGTGAGCTTGTTTTGTATTAAATTACCTATGAAGTGGAGTTTACATAATCCGTACCTTGTTTAAGCTTAGTTTATTTCATGTGGTTTCATTCGCCTAGATTCCGTGTAAATAAAGAAATAAAACGTAGTCTATGTCACTCGGGGATTTAGCTTTCAAATGTGAAAGAATAGCTGAGCTTATGCAATGCATACAAATATAAACCGGCCAAGTGCGAGTTGGACTCGCCCATGAAGGGTTTCGTAGCAGCAAGTTACATAAATACGTTCGCAGTGGTAGTGATTTTTCTAACAGAAAATTGCGGTTTATGACGTAATAAAAAAAAACTACCAGCTCTATCTCGTTCAAACTAATTTTCGTTGGTAGTTTTTATGGCAATGTACATCATATGCATCATATATCCACTTTGGAAGTGTCTCTTGCGCAAACTGTTCATTTTAGAAAAAAATGATGTTAGGAACCTAAATAGCATTTTTAAAGACCTATCGATAGATACCCCACACGTATGGGTTTGATGAAAAAAATAATTTTGAGTTTCAGTTCTGAGTATGGGGACCCCCAAAATTTACTGCTTTTTTTCTAGTTTTATATAAGAATCTTAACGCGGTTCACAGAATACATCTAACTACCAAATTTCAATAGCATAGACCTTATGGTTTCGGAGAAAAGTGGCTGTGACACACGGACGGACAGACAGACGGACAGACAGACAGACAGACATGACGAATCTATAAGGGTTCCGTTTTTGCCATTTGGCTACGAAACCCTAAAAAGATCAAATCTTTCCTCTTTATAATATTGGTATAGATTGCTCTAAACCTTTTTGCAACGGTCATAAAAAAAGCGAATTTGGATCGATATGTGTAATGTTCCCGTTTGATTCTGGTCCAAATGGAAACCTTACTGAATATCTAATAGTACCTGCATAGTTTAACGATAGTTTCGTAAAGTATGTGCAAACTACTCACAGACTCTCGTTTTGTATTGTTAGTTGTTTTTATAACGATATAGCTACGTAACTAGGTAGGTTACTAGCACATGTCTTTCGGAAATATTTGAACAAGTTATATTTATTACCCACCATTAAAAGATTTTAAATAATTGAAACAAGAAAGTAATGTAGGCCTTTTTAAGCCCAAATCCCAACACAAAACCTGTACAAATATGTCGGTGTTTATCCTACAAATATATATTAGCCTGTAAAATATACAGTTATTGCTATCTTCTTATAGACCTGCCCTGACAAGTCTTTTTATGTACCTAATTTATTTATTAAGTCGGAAGAAATTTAGAACTCTGCAACAATCAGACCTTGTATGGCTTCAGCTTAGGTCTAGGTAAGCTTATTGTAATAGCTATAAAATACTTTCCTTCATTTTCAACTTCAAAGTATCATTGTAAAAAAATGGGTGCCGTTTTAAAAGTAAAAGCTTTTAGAAGAGAACAACGCACGCACAAAAATAACAATTTGGAAATAGAAACTTAAGGTCGTCCGCGCGTGTGTAGCAAGCACCTCTCTGGTGTTGCAAACGTCCATAGTCTACGGTAACCACTTTCCATCAGATGGACCGTATGATTGGGATTGCGGCGCTGAAGGTCGTGGGTTCGATTCCCACCGGAGACAAAAATTTGTCTCAAGAGTCTGGGTGTTTCTATGTATAATATGTATGTATTTAAATTGTGGTGGTAACCGTGGTCTGATACCCATAACACAAGCAGATTGTTCCTAGCTTACTTTGGGATCAAATAGCGTTGTGTGAATTGTCCGTGAATATTTATTTATTTATTGTCTGCCACTTTAAAGGTATAAAAAAACATAGAAACCCTTGCTCACTACGTTTCCTCGGCCAAAAGAAATTCATTTTCAGTAATTCACTGCAAATATATTCCGCCTATCTACAACATAAGTAGGTATGGAACATTATGCAGAGTTGCAAGTCCAGTAAAGTTATTTATCACCTACGATAACATGAAAAGTACCTATACTGTTTCAGTGCATTTATGCTCTCATTCATCATTAAATTATGCTTTTATCTAGCGAGCCTTTAATGGTACTGTAATGAATATGAATTACATAAAAACTAGTAGCACAGTTTAAGTTCCTTCAACATAATGTAATTAAACTGTGCTATAATACCTACTTTTGAATTTAGTTACGTGTTTTTAGTAGTACAGCTGCAACAGCTGTATGCAGGAAGTTATTTGAACTGAAAATTTCCTACAAATTAGCATTATGGCTAGTATTATGTAAATTTACAAGAATTAAAATGCTGTCCGTACTAAAATAATATTTAAACAAACTTGCAAAAGAACGACTGAAGGAACTGACTACACCTATTTCCATATTTAAATTTTCTGCTCTCAGTAAGCGACACCTATACAGTTTTTATGTAAACCACTGAAATATTTCCTCAGTATGCGTAAGCGTAGTAAGCGCCATCTGCAAAGAGTTTGAATAATATCCAAGTTTCACTACCACCCGCTAGATGCCGCTACCTAAAGAAACCTACCCTGCGTAAAGGACCAGGGTTTATATTTGTTGCAACATTTTCATGTAGATGGCAGTGTTTTGGAAATCGTTGGAGGTTGTACTCAAGTAAATTCATCGAGTAATAAGAGAGATGGTGTTAGGTGTTTCTTCTGTGACGAAAACGAGAGTTAAAGTGCTATGCAGCGAACAAACAGTAGGTGTTTGATAGTGGGTTAATATTTTATTATACTACTTAGGAGACGACCAGCATATGGCTCACTTAATCGATAGTGATTACATGCATATAGCATGTAGGCGTTGGGAACCGACAGTGACCAGTTGAGAAAACGGCTTGAAATTTTTTAAGAAGTAAAAAATTGCGAACCGCATTTTAACTTACCTTGACAAAACATTCGTAAAATGAAGATAACACAGACTATCATATATCTTAGCAATGACCTTAGCGTAAAATTTTCAGTGTTTTGAAGAACGTTCAGTTAGCGGAGCACTTTTAATAGGTTAACGTTTAGGAACTGATTTAGGTTAAATCAGCTACAAAATTCTTATTACCTATGAAAAATCTTGAAACATACTTCCGAGGACTTACCCGGGCTCCCGGCCGTAGGCAGTGGTTTAAGATGATAAGCGTCCGGCATTGCATCCACGAGGAATTTCCACGCGTAAAAAGAACCTATCAGAATATTGAGGATTACAGAATAAAATAATTAAAAGAAAAATTTACATATAGTTTTGATGGCGGCCGAAGAGACTAAGCAAATAATGCATCTGTGTACGAGCAGGTACTGAATCGTCCGCCGATTCAAGTTATTATGAAACTTCTTTTAACTATTCCTAAAGCAGAAATAATAGATTATTGCCATCACACAATATTTTTTTATTGACTTACTATCGGATTATGAAATGGTTTTAATATATATTAATAGTTAGAAAACCATCGTGATTTCAATGATACATAATTATGCATCTTTAGAGTAAATTCCATAAAGGTTTTCTAAAATACAACGTTTTCCTAATCTTGATACTTTCAATAAGTAGATACATTGAAAGTGTCCACGTTACCTGTATTGGAAGAAGAGAAATCACATACGACTTGATTGCCCCCAAATTTCCCGATTCACCGAGCGGTGTTTTGTGTTGGTCTATCTACACGCCTAACACACGCAAATGTCTACCTACGTGTTTCGGGTTTGGACTTTGTGTTTGCATTTGACTTGCTTTAAGTTCCGTCATCAAAGCGGGTGCCTTAAATTTGTAGGTAAGTTTACGAAATAAATACAACTTGTTTCAAGGCTCTTCTTGTTTTACGGGTGCGTTTATTTATTTAGTGAATCTGTTGAACTGCTAACTAAAAAACAAATTTGAAAAGTAAAAGCCAATTGTGTATAACGTATGAAACGGATATACTATGAAATACTTCTAATTGCATAATTAAAACATTTATTGTTTAAAATTACAGAGTAACATAATTATTACATATCTATATATTATACATTATTACTATCTAAACCAAACCTAAATAAGGCCCACGTGGCATTGTGCCCAAAAGACTAGCAGCATTAAGTACTGCTATTCAAAGGGGGAACCCTTTGAATAGCAGTACTTAATAGTGTAGTTGTGTATTAATCCTCATTTCTATGTTCCATGGACGTTTCCCAGTTAGCGTATCCACTTATTATTGAAGCTTCTCGAGCTGGTATGTTATCTATATTAAATAATAATGTTATCTATATCACTCCAGTTTTCTTTATATATTAACCCCAACGTGTACATATTTCTCTCATATACTACAAAATATTCGACTTGACAGTAACACTTTTGTGTCCGATATTGTTGATGATCCACGTTTCCAGTAAAAAATATGTTGATACAAACATTTTTCTTCGGAAATCAAGACCTATACCAATATCAAGACTGTTTATCATATTTTACAATTCGTAGTACTTACTAGACATTGACGTATATGATCCAGTACTATATTAGGTGTTCGTAAAGAAGATTGATCGATGACTTATAATATTAAAAGTTTTTAGTGAACTGTAATATAGTCTGAATTATATAATTAGGCAAAGCCCCACCAACGAAACCCAGGTCTTACAAACGTCCATAGGCTGCGGTAACCACCGGTACACTTGAATTTACCGGTACCGGTAAATTCAAGTGCTTACAAGCATACGGTCCGTATGCTTGTAAGCACTTGAATTTTCAAGCCTTTTTGTCGTGGTTCGAAAATAATCTCGCAAGAGAATACGTGTATTTTACACTACGTTGACATTGTCAATTTAAATTTACTGGATTTAGGTTCAATGCAAACCGTACATTGAGAGTTGAAACGTAGCGCAAAAACGTTCGTTAACAAGCTACCTAAATGTCAATACAGTCGGCGAATCAAACATCGCGACAAAAGTGTGCCTAACTGAATTCAACAAATGCTTTTGTTTGTTTTCCGGCGGATGTATTCGTTCCTCGTATTTTTTTTCCCAGCAGTGAGCAAATTGTAAAAATTTATATTTATAATAAAAAATTTCAGCACAGAAAATTTATGGAAGTAATTTATATATTACAGGAAAATGTGGGGTCATAAAGACTTTTTAGTTTATAATGTACGTAAATTTTGAAGGTACTTACATATTTTGTTTTGGTAATAGAGGCTTATGGCATTTTATGGTATGATGTGGAAATAAAATTTCAGATGTCAAAGAATAGGTGATTATACCTACACTTAACCCGTTTTAAGATATTGTAGATTTTTATCTAGAGTGACATCGTTTTCTATACTAATATTATAAAGAGGAAAGATTTGTTTTTTTGTTTGTTTGTTTGTAACGAATAGGTTCCGAAACTACTGGAACGATTTGAAAACTTCTTTCACTGTTGGGAAGCTACACTCTTTGCGGTGAACATAGGCTATATTTTATTCCCGTATTCCCACGGGAAGGGGAACTCCGCAGGTGAAACCGCGTGACATCAGCTAGTTGTTTAAATGAAGAAAAAGCACAAGAAGCTATTATAATATATAATGAAATAGTTTCGGCGGCCAAAGAGTCTGTTTTTTTAAAAATGCTGTTCAATTTTTGCACAAATTGTCGTCCTTAAAGTTTGTTACAACTTTGTATACAATAATGGTAAGAGATACTTATAATTGGCGTTTACCGATTTAATTAAAAAACATACTGTGAGTAGGGAATAATAAATTAAATTATAAAATATGATACAGTAGGTATACATAGTATGTAGGCATTAATTAAATAACTGTATCCTTTCAAACAATTTTGTATGAAAACTGAGAGCACTAGTTGCTTACTCACAGTCTAATTTATGAGGGCAAGTAATCATTTATTATTGTTCTTTGTTTCAGGTAAGAGAACTTATTACTACAGGCGGGCCATCAGATAAGTAAGTATTAATATAATGTGTACGTGTAGGTATAATGAGTGTATGGGACGTCATAGAATATTACATCCATTCTTGGAATATTTTCCGTTGTAGGTATTCCGACTCGTTGGAAAGTTTCTTCAAGATTCTGTATATTTTTAGACACTTTTCTTTATCGATAATGTGTCCTTAACTTAACAAACTTATGATTGAAGCAAATAGTAGAAATAAAGAAAAACACCTTTATAGAATTCTAAAAACAGTAAATGGCTTATTTGTTAAAACTATTGCTATAAAACCATTCAAACTTATATAACCCCTTGTTTTTCATCGTCAAATAAAATGGAAAAGAGTAATTGAATTTCACGAAAACAAAGCACGATTTAATATGTAGGTACCTAATAATATTGGCCTATAAATCATGCTATATTTTGCGTATAAAGGAGATTACCTAGTCATTATTCAAACCAACCTTGATCAATGTTAGTAATTTTCAAATTCTTATAGTTTGTTACATCTCTACCTACTTATAACAACGTGAAAGTTTTTATGTCATTCGTCTTTGGGGTACATAAAACCAGATTTATCATCGTAGTCGAGTTCAAATTACCATTTATTTCATCTCAAGCCAGGCATGTTGACAATAGAAATTGTAATTTGTATTATTAGAAGGTACAATCAGTATACTGCTACCCTTCATTGATATGCAAATCCCTATTGTAAACCTGGGAGTTAATTTGCTATAAATACCTCCATAAAGTTAGTGATTACATTAATCGAAACAATTTTAATTTAGAATATTGGATCGTAATAGATCATTGAGGAAAGTAATTTGTATTTCAGCAATCGTTATTTGTTATTTTATCAATAATGGCTATAGGCCTAAGCTAGGTAGATCTATGAAAACCACCTCAATTCCCTCTGCATAACCTCATCTCTGGTACCTTGAGGAACACGACCTGCTCAGCGACCGGCAGTACGGTTTCCGTCACGGTCGCTCGACGGGCGATCTTCTTGTGTACCTAACACACCGATGGGCGGCGGCTATCGAGAGTAAGGGTGAGGCTCTAGCAGTGAGCCTCGACATCTCTAAAGCCTTTGACCGGGTCTGGCACCGTGGTCTTCTTACGAAATTGCCCTCATATGGACTACACGAGAGATTATGCGGATGGGTGTCCAGCTTCTTGGCCGGTAGAAACATCAGGGCCGTCGTTGACGGCAGCTGTTCAGACTGCATGGCCATAAACGCTGGAGTACCGCAAGGCTCAGTGTTGTCCCCTACTCTGTTTCTGCTGCATATCAATGACATGATGTCTATTGACGGCATTCATTGTTATTAGGGAAGCATTATAATTTCGTCGAAAGCCAGCAAAGTAAGTGAACCAGGTAGTTGCTTTTACAGACACAAAAAAGCATCTTATGTGTACTAAAAATAAAATCAAATTGTTGCGTTGTATTGAGAGCTACTTAAACTTATACAATCCATAGTGAAGATACAACCCGATATTGCGTTAGGGCAGCTGTCTAAATCTAAGCTGTCTAAATATTTCTAATGAATAATTTTGCATTAAATCACCCAAAATTCCATTTTGATGTAAAAAAATATTTATTGGAATACTTGGAATACATCAAGGGTATCGATTGAGACCAAACACATTCGTGCATGAAACATTTATCTTACACAGAGACCCCCTAGCCGTTGTCACTGGATAACTAACTGGGTCACGTAAACACGTTTTTGCATAAAACGAAAATATCTATCAAAATATTGGATTGAATGCTATCGGGACGGTGGTATTTCTGCTAATGGTTTCAAAATTTGCGTAGAGATGAGTATTTATTATGGGCAACCTTTGCATAATTTTAGCATGTAATTTCGATATTTCTTTTGTTATGACAACGTTTCTTGGGATATTTTAATATCAGGGAATATAAATTATTTATACATTCATATAATCACGCCTTTTTCTTGGAAGGCAAAGTAGAAGCATTCTATAATTATACCTACTCACAGTTCACCAGCTGTATTTAGTCTCACGTTTTCTTGTCCTCCAACTATTGGTGAAAATTCTTCCGGTAGGTAGTTTTAGGGTTTAACCTTTCAGAGGAACAGCCTCTGCTGGGGGATATTATTTTATCATTTGGCAAGGATAATTGAACATCTTCTAAAAGTGCCCTTGGTTGTTTTAGACACCGACATGCACTTAACTTTATGTTATTTATAATTAGGTTCGGTTTATACCATTAAATATTTAAAAGAATCAGTGTACTTGATATTCATTTACCCGCTTTAAATTAAGACATTCCGCGAATATAAATTTACTGTCACTATGCATTCACTGTTTTAAATCTTGATAATATGTAAAAAAATCTTGTCGCGTTGTTTTCCGCGAACCTCTTATAATAAACTATTCAGCCGATCTCAATCAAATGTTGCTCACTTCGTGCAGTTTATCCAGCTTGAGAGAGAGAGACTAGTTAAATCACGCAACTACATTTGCGTCACAAAATGGACTAATTTTCGACGCAAACGTAGTTGCGTAGTTCATATAGTGTTACTTAAAGCTTTCAAATAACTTGCTAAATACTTACAGTTCGTTTCAAAAATCAATGTCCCAATATTTACGTATAAAACAAGTAAAAGTACTGCTATTCTAGTGTTGTGCTTGTATGGCCAGTGTGCAGTGGTTGACGGACGATAACGTCGATTGTTGCGGCCGGATGCGACTACCATTTCCGTGTCCAAGCCCACCATTCACCTACGAACGTTAAACGTTCGCCCCAACTCGTTATCGAACAACTACTCCGGTAATTACCGTGTAGAACATCATTATTTTGAGTTTCCTTCACTTTGTTTTATAACTACCGCCAAGGTTATTGTTTGAAACAAATACCAGTGTGAAACGAAAAGTACTTGTTTGGAGTATAGTTCCTTTTCTTACGAAAATATTTCTACTGGACTACATAATCTAGGAGTAAATGAGTAACGCAGTTAGCAGTCTATGTATTTTATATTTATGTATGTTCCGCCTTAGTGTTCAAATTTCTAGATTTAGAAAATGAGGTATCAATAGAAATCGAAACGTCATAATCGTTCGTAGGTTATGCGTTGAATGTAATTTTAATAAAATGTTTGATATCAAATGAAAGGGTGTAATTGCCACATTTTGAAAATATGGTACTAGATTTCTCGTTACTCCGTATTCATCTTTTTTAATACGAGTAAAGTTGCAAACAAGCCTACGGCCCCGTTGGAAGTGGTAATATTATTAGAGCCTAATTTCAGTTGTAGCCGCGCATAAAGGACTTTTCCATATAATATTTGTCTTGTAAGTAGGCAAAAAATTACCCAAACCATAATCACATTTGTATGAATTCTTTGTATCTCGCAAATAACATTGCAACAATTGTTGTAGATATTGCGACTCGAGACGTTAGTTAAAAATGAGTTTTGGCTTTGTGTGAGGATTGCGGGCGGAATAATTATTTTTTGCGAAGCTCGGGGGCTCTGTCCGTGTTCCCATTTATCTACAGCTAAATGCTGGCATTCAGCGTTGTGGCGCGTGTTTGGATTGGAGAAGCTGTTGTGTCCACTTCATATACGTTTGGATAAATTTAAAATTGCAATTTTTCACAATCATAACTTGCAGGCTGACATCTAAAGTGTTCGGACACGGACTCAGTGTTCTGTAAACGATCACTGCAGTAAGCAACTTTCACTATGGCCGGTCCTTGGATGGGTGACCATCCATGTGATCACTTTGTGACATTTATTTGAGCGTTTCCGTGCTTCGGAAGGCACGTTAAGCCGTTGGTCCCGGTTGCCAGTAAAATGGCAGTCGTTAAGCTAAGTTGAAGGCTTTATTTCAACAGCAGGCAGTCACAACCTGCGCCTGTCCATTTTAACACGGCAATACGGCTCACCACCTATTACGTGGGACAAATTATACAAAGGTGAAATGTGGGCATATAATATGCCTCTGCCTACCCCTTCGGGGATAAAAAAGGCGTGACCATATGTATGTATATGTATGTATCTGCTAAAAGTACGCTTGTGTGTTTAAGAAGCATGACAGCGACAATACTATGAGCGTTCCAAGCTTTTAGAACTACAATTTATTTTAAATCTGCTGTCGTGTTAAAATGTACGGACCGTTTTACGCGTCCCGCAACCCTTCTCGCATAATTACCGGAATGCATCGTGTGCACGGCCATAGCACGAGGGCATTTTATTGTTGCAAAATTGCTCACCTTAAAAGCCAGAAAATGAACATTGCGGTTCATATTGTCACTTCCTCGAATGTACGGTAGGTACTATACACCTACATTATTGTTTCTGCAATTGGGATACTTACGTTAATGATATAAATTCCACGTTTTCTACAGCGTATTGACATAAATGCTCTTTAATAAATATCTTGCACTTATAGTACCTATTTAGGTTTGTAATAAGAGAAGATTTTGACTCTCCTAATATTTGATGCTCATCGTGAAAATATGTAAAGCAGTGGACATTTATGACACACATAAATCACTAAAATCACATACATTTTCAGTCGCCTAGGGAAACTTCATTTGTAATTTTCTGTTGTCTGCACACTCGCGCCTTTCACAAATAGTTATTATTGTTAATGAGACTGCTGAAAGTCCTATTTTCTAGAACTTCAATAAGAATTCATGTCATCAGTTAATACTACTTTAGTAGTATCAAACAGATAAGAAACAACAAGTGCTACGAGTACGTGCGTAGTTACATCATTCAGTCCCGTTTATTAATATTCAGTCCGTTTAAGTTTTCATTGTTTATGTCAAACTTTACCCTTTAGTCTATGTGATGAAATGGGATGAAATGTATAATAAATATTCACGGACATCTCACACAACTCTATCTGATCCCAAAGTAAGCTAGGAATAACCTGCTTGTGTTATGGATATCAGACCACGGATATTAATACTTATATACTTTTTTTTTAAATACATACACATTATACATAGAAACACCCAGACTCTTGAGACAAACATTTATGGGTCACACAAATATTTGTCTCCGGTGGGAATCGAACCCACGACCTCCAGCGCCGCAGGCGGTATCTCTACCGACTGCGCCACAGAGGCAGTCAATATGTATAAATAGTTCACTAGTCAGAATTATCTTATTTGGTAGCAAAATAAAATCATAAAGCGTTATACGATTCCGAATAGATTTTGCCGTGAACGGGTGTCGATAACGTCTCGTCCGTGACTATGACAGCGTTTGGTTAGTCGCTGATAAGGCCAGTTGTCAGCCATTTCCACCATTTATAATGCACCGTAACTGACTTTGGGGCATGCATTATATTATCAAAACAAATATTATCTACTGATGTGGTTTTTAATTCAACAATATCTCTGTCCTATACTTGTATATAGGTACTGTTGTTGAGTTAAGGTATATAAAAGCAGATTTGTTTGATGCGGGAAATGCATTTACGAGCCGTCATCTCAGCCGCGGGGGCAGCTGGAAGCTGGAATAGTGTGTGGGACTCCCGGCTCCGGAAAGGTACGAACCTACCTGTAAAACCAAGCGGTGTTACTCCTTGTCCCGAAACCGGGACAAAGGATATCCAAATATTATCCTCGTCAAACCGGCAAGGGGCGCCCCGCACGTCCTCGGCTCTCCTCGGGGAACCAAGGCAGTACTTTAGATTAGATATTATCAGAACCAGTTTACGGGAAAAATATTAATGACAGTCATTTTTCTGAGAGATAAGTACTCAATCAGGTTAAGCTAAAATTATTTTTCTCTCGAGTGGTATGGCTCGGATGACATGGTTGTTCTGAACGCACCTGCCTCATCATAGTACATGATAATACAACCACAGTCCCACCCTCTTGGGCATTTAATAATAATATTTTATGCAAAATTTCTCGCGAGGTGTGAGTGTTTAACTGTGCTATGTAAATGTGTAGATACTTGATTGTACTTTAGACGCGAAACTTGCCTGTGGAAGGAAGCGAGATCTGGAACAGTTAGAAAGTCTGTTGACAGTGTTCCACTTCCGTTAGCTGTGTGACGTATATCTACCTCGTTCATTTATGCAACTCAAATAAAAGTAAGTTTCGTTGACGCTCCTGTACGCGACTTTATCTACATAATGTTAGAACACGGCGTTGCATGTCCAAGTTCTACCGACAAATTGAACTCGCTGTGCTCCTGAACATTTATTTTAAATGTTAGATACGTGTTTCATACTGTTCAAAATTTCGTATAGGAAGTATTTGATTGTTGTATGTGCACGTACCCCATAATAATGTCAATTTGTATCCCACAATTTAGTAGGTCCCTTGAACATTGAGGGGCGACGAAGTATGAACCATTTGCATATTAAATCGAGTGTATCATTTTTAAGTACTTCACTTACGACTAATTGGTAACATGGGCTTAAGTATAATATATAAAGCAGCAAGTGTAGCCCCACTGGACGTAATGGGGCGCAGTATACGAGGATTGGGTGAAGCGGTCCGATGAAACCATTATTTTGAGTTAGTATGCTTATCACTGACAGTTTTCAATTTGGGCTCACTCCGTTATCGTTGTGGCTGATGACTGTATAGATTCTGTAGAGAAGTATCTTTTCATAAATATGGTTAGAGTAGCCATGTAATTAAAACTTTTCTGTTGTAAAATGAACTCTTATAGCCCTTGTATAACAATGAAAAGTGTAAAATGGAAATAATAGTTGGTGTAAAACTTGCAAAAGAAATAACTTAAAACTTGAAAACAATATCGACCTAGGTATTTCTGCAACGTTCGTAGCAAAAATTCTTGCTGGAAGTTTCAATCCCTTTTTCTTTTCTATTATCTGCGTTATTATTTTTTATTCAGTTTCTTTTATGAGATATAGTTTTGTAATGGACTTAAAATTTAAATCTCTACCTTTGTTCGCTGTTTTAATGTACTATGTATTGAAGAGATTACCAGTGTTCGGCCAAAACAAATATGGCAAACTTCACCGTAAAAGTGAAGAAACACGTTCGGGTCGCACACACACAATCTATGGTGATATGACTATATAGAGTAAATTCCAAGGTGAAAGCAACTACTATGGTTGCCAAAGCGAAAATAGTGATCCTTCACTATGAGAGGCTCTAAGAGATGCTTTTAATGCCTTTTCTTAAAGAACACAGGATTATAAAAGGAAAAGTTCTAAACTTCTGTAGCACGGCATAGAAAGTTGCGTTGAGATGCTGACAACTCTACCTTTCATGCAATTTTCTGGATCGAAATGGAGGGCGTGACGTGGTTACGTAAAAAGTTCTTTGTTTTTGTTTCTTGGTTCTGTTTACTTAGGGCTTTTCAACGATAAAATTGGTCAGTAATTTTTGAAAATGTTGCTTTATAGTAAACTAATTTTCTGGATTCTTTATAATAAGATATAAAGAATCCAGAAAATTAGTATATAGAATAGAGTTATAAAAGATATCTATCGATGTCGTGATAGTAATATCTTTGTCACAGATTAAATATAGATTTCACTTCTAAATGCAACATGTAAATTGTTTTTACCTTCATTCACCTCATTCAACCACCTCATTTAATTGCAATAACATTTGAGGGTACTTGTGTTGTTTGAAGCCTCTTGCGTCCACAACATCCCTTCCCTCGACGCAACACTGCAATTTTCCACTTTAAACATTTTATCTTTAAATTGTCTCATAGGATTAATTACGTTGCAGCTTGCCCAGATACTTGGCTAAAATGTATTTTATACTATAGTCGGTGATCAATCATTTGCCAAGTGCGATATTATTGCTGTTAACTACTTTTTGAATGGATGGAAAAATCACTTCCTTGTGAATTGATTCTGAATGATGTAGTCGCGTCAACTAATTCGTGCTAAAATGTTATGTATTAGATGGCCCACGTGGCTCCGCTCGCGTGGAATTTTGTTCCAGATCCCATTGGAACTTTTCTCGGGATAAAAATCCTATGTGTTACTCCGGGCTATAGTCTATTCCCGTGCCAAATTTCAGCCTCATCCATTCAGTTGGTAGAGCGTTATGGAGAAACATCCACACTCACAAAATTTCGCATATTTTATAATATTAGTGAGGTTAGATTTTGTTTCACCCTAGTTTGGTAAAAAGGTAACACTGAGTGCTAGTAGACATTGAAATGTGATGTTTGCTATTTACTACCCATTGATACTTAATACCCAAGAAGCTCTTCAGGTCAATTTTCGCCTTAGCTAACTTAAACTACGCTCAAGTGTTGACTTTTGAGCAACGTTCTTCAATACGGTTCATAATCATTCTGAATCCACTTTACTACTTTTATCTCTGTCTTTAACTTGTTATTCGCCATCTCTGGTAACAGTGATAACAATGATACACATGCTGTCGTCCACTACGGCAAACCGCGACTTCTTGTGGTATGCCTAACGTAAATGCATCTGACAGGGAAGCTTGAAATTAATAAGGAGACTTTAGCTAAACAATAACACAATATATCTTACTATTCTACTAATATTATAAATGCGAAAGTTTGTGAGTGTGGATGTTTGTTACTCTTTCACGCTCAAACCGCTGAACGGATCGGGCTGAAATTGAAGCGGTCGAAGCTGCGGGCACCAGCTAGTATTTATATAAATTGGAAATTTTTAAACTGACTTAGGTTCCCATGACTGATAATGCTCGTAGTCATTCTGGTACTATTTTTATGATTCTACAATTTAAGAAATGTGAAAGTTTCTTAAGATTGGATGTTCTTACTTTATCACACTCTATAGAGACTGACTGAAATTTAATACAAGGATAGATTGTAGTCTGGAATAACTTAAAGGCTACTTTTTGACCCGGGAATTCGTCCCATGCGATGCGGCAACGGAAAACGAATATCACGCAAACGAGGCAGCGAGCATTATCTACTATTCTAATATTATGCTCTACATTATTTGCATTTGAAGCCAAGACATTGAATTTTACAATGGACATCTCAATTTCCTACAGAAGGCAAGCAATTTCCTTTCGTTTGTATGATATCCGCACGGTCACTGCTATCGATGCACTTTCTTGATATCTAATCCTATATGGACTTTCCACAGTTTTCCACGACTTACGTCATCATGTATATTCCATACAATACACGAACGGTAGTTGAGTACCTCTTGTTATCGGAACATAATATTTGTAGAGCAGACTGAGGAACACTTACAGGCAGACGTGATCTGTAGTGAGTATCTGCTTTATCAGATTTTATTTTGAAGTGAATTCTATTTTAAAATTTACCCTTTATTTTCGATACAATGACAGGATTGTAAACCCTTAACATTAAATAGGGTTGAAGATCATTTTATGAAATGAAAATGACAGAAATAAGGTTTAACTTTTTTTATTGAAATGAAATTGGTAGGTTGATACTAAGTATCAAAAACATGTCGAGACCAAAAAGTTTCTCGCTAACTTGGAAAGGGTGGGGACATTAGGGGTTGCAACTTGTTACCACGATAGACACTCTACAGGTCCGCTATTTATTTTGTCGAAACCAAACTTGGTTTATAAATTGTTAAGCACAATTTATAGCTGCGCATGGTTCAGGGATTGAAATTACAATAGATTTTTTAAAAGCATTATTATGAACCTTAACAGATTCATGAACCTGAACAGATATAATGGAGTGAATATGTATGAGATCTTTTGACATCGTGCAAAAGCTAAAAAGTTTCAAGTGATACGTGTAAGTTTCGGATAGTCATTTTTCCGAGTTCTAATGTCTCAGTACCAAGTTCCGAGATACGAGTTTTTAGTTTCTAATTTCCGAGTTCCTTGTTCTGAGTTGGCAGATCCCCGTTACCAGTTTCCAGTACCCAGGTTTTTTTCATGCTCCCACTTCTGAGTTTCCAGTTTCGAGTATCGAGATCCGATCCGAAACGTAGTCGAAACCATTTCCTGGAACAATTTGAGCTGGTAACAGAATCGAGGTGGCGATTTTCAGGTGATGGTGGCGGTAAGTGTAAAGTTTACTTGAACAGTTCAAACCGGTAATACACTCATGTTTGTGTCATGTAAATTTCGGGTTGAAGGGTACGAGGTGTCAATTTCCAGTATGACGTGTGGTCGCGATTCCCAGTTTTTGGTCTTAGTACAAAAATGCCTAACGCGCCATAAGAAGTTGCTCTTCAAAAATGTAAGACGTACATTCGCTTATCTATTTTCCTTATGCTTTCAAATCTATTGTAGGTACTCTATTCCTCACTTGATAGCAATAGATAGTCAACAATATTTGAAAGAAAATATCATGTTGTCAACACATTCACTGAGAAACGTTTCAGTAAATCGCTTTCTTGTACCATAAGCGGGAAAATGTCGGTCACTCGCGCACGTCCTACGATCCTAAGCTAGAATACTAAGCTAAGTTTGAATACACGTTTCCAGTATTTGTTACGTTTAAAATATCTTGAAACTTTTTGGCTCAAGCTTTCTCGATAGATATAGAATTTAAAGCTCTTACTACAAAAGACTTTTTAAGATTAAGCTCTACGTGGAAAGACGTCCGTAGTTCTCGCTTTTAATTTCCTTTTCCTCGAGAAATATGGGATAATATTACTTCTGTCAAATCTGCGAAATTCTCAAAATTTTTGCAAGGAAAGCGAATAGGGGGTTAATAAAATGGAATAGTACTTAGTCAGCAGATCCGAGTGACATAATAAAGGCTGGCATGCTTTAGATCATAAACAAGGTGTGGGTGAACGGGACGCGTTATTATAATGGAGATTGCTTCCCGGGAAATTTGTTTGAATTACATTGAGTGAGCATTGTGAAATATGATGTTTCAGCGTATAATCTTCTCTGTACTGTTTTAATTTACTAAAGTAGCAAGCAGCACAAAACATATTTTCCTTTTCACGGACAAAAGCTAACTACAACCATCTGCACCGTGCTGTCAAAGACTTACCATAATTAAAATAAATGAAGCCAAGTGCGAGTCGGACTTGCTCACGGAGGATTCCGCCCCAAAAAACGACAAAAATCACGTTTGTATGGGAGTCCCTTATTTTTTAGTTTTTAGTATTTTTTGTTATAGCGGCGGCCGAGAACCACCAACTGAAATTGTAAGCTGTCAAGCTATGATATGATATTTCAGCCGACTAGCCACAGTTCATGAGATACAGCCTGGTGACGGAGATACGGAGATACGGAGATACGGCAAAGTGTCAGTAATAGGTTAAAACCACAAATAAAATACCAATTATGTTTACTTATCTTAGAGCTCAAGTTCAAGTACCTGAAGTATGAAACGCAGTGTTTTAATATCTACTATAACAACATCTTTTAAGCGAAAAATTTCATACTTAGGTTCATTGAATTAAAAATATAGAAAGCTACCACATTAAAAAATAAATTGAATATATCACGAAAATTCATGTGACGAAGGTTGATTAGAAATTTAAAAAACCCATTACAAATTGTAATCATGTCGCAAGGATTTCGTATTACGAAAAAATCTGACACAGAATTTTGTACTCCTTGCTTTGTATTTGGCTTGAAACATTTTACGTTAACAAAAAAAAACGTGAGCATGTCAAAAGTGTGCATGCAATGCAGCGGGACTGTGCTAATGTGTTGGAAATAGTGCCGGAGAAGTCACCGGATTGAAAAACCGCACTCAGCGCCCGCTATGACACCAGCATTTGTCATTTTGTAATCACATAAGTTCTGATGTATACGAAACAGTGTGAGCAACGAAACATGTAATTTTGCCGGTGTGGGTATTCAATAATCATCTATGGGGGGTGGGGGGGGGAATGATGAATGTTTTTTAAAAGAGAACTACTTAGTATTGTTATTTAATCAAAGTGTTTCATACATACATACATATGGTCACGCCTTTATCCCCGAAGGGGTAGGCAGAGGCATATTATATGCCCACATTTCACCTTTTTAGAATTTGTCTTACGTAATAGGTGGTGAGCCGTATTGCCGTGTTGAGATGGACAGGCGCAGGTTGTGACTGCCCGCTGTTGAAAGTTTTCAAGCCGCCTAAAGAAGCCTTCAACTTGGCTTAACGACTGCCATTTTACTGGTAGCCGAGACCAACGGCTTAACGTGCCTTCCGAAGCACGGAAACGCTCAAATAAATGTCAAACAGTGTTTCGATGAAAATATTTCGGGGATAAAGGCCTGACTATGTGTATGTCTGTATATCTGTTTAAAGACTCGTAGAATATTTTAATACCGCCATTTTGAAATTTATGATAATTGCTAACCCACAAAACAAAGATCCCTCTCGTAAAAAACTGCCATCATGTAAAAGAAAATTGTTTAAAACAACGACAGCTGGCTACTAGGAGGCGTCATTTCACGATCTTAGGTCACAAAAACAACTTTGTAGATAGGAGTTAATGCATGATGAGAGCGTTTCACTGTTCTTGCGAAATTTTATAAATGTAACAATCATTTTATTTCGTTTGGGTCGTAGTAGCTCACTAATTCTACAGAGTGCACAGTAGCGTACTCTGTTGGTTGGCACTTTTGAATTTAGTTATTGACTTTTCTGAAAAGCAAGCTCTTGTTCTGGAATAATGCTATCATTGGGGTGTACCTATACCGTTTTTATTCAGACCCCTCTAAGCTAAGTAACACAGCCTTACCGCTTAATGACTAACGAACGACAGGCAGATGCCCGTAGAGTGATAAAAAGTCAAATGACAGATTAAAAGAGAAGATACGCAAAGTCATCCAATTTGCAGGGCACAAAATTTTGATATAAATTTGCTGCCATTATTGTCTCTCCCTTCCATAATGATGAAAATTGGTAGAGGCCAACGACCGGAAGTGGACTGCGATAGATAGCCTGTTTTGATTGATTAAGTTACTGCGCCTGTCGGTAGATAATTTAATTTGCTTCAATCTGGCTGTACAGAGATCAAGTTAAACATCGGCATTTTTTATAGTTCAGAGAATCTGTACTTAACACTCTCTGAACTGCAGAGAGCGTGAAGTATAGAAAGTACGATCATTTTCAATACTAATGAAAAAAAATGTCTATACTCCTAGTATCTGATGAACCTATTGATCAAACGTCATGCAATTATACCGTTTTATGATATGAAATATACCGTATACTATGAGCGCCATTTACAAAAAAATCTATACATATACATTTACACTAAAAAGAAAGAATTAGTATGCTAATAAACGATATGATACGAAAGTCGCCCAATGCAGAAGTTGGCATCGCCCGCTCAGTGAATTACTCGATAATTGTCAATTTATACATAGCATTCATCCTGTAGATTTTTTTATTCTTGGATACTGAATGCAATAAGTATTAAACATCCTGAATCCCAAATGGCTGATTGCTATAAAACAACGCATTATTTACACTGTGTGATTTTTATAGCACTTTATATCCTACGCCTTATTTTATGGCGTCCGGGTTTTAAATTAATAGCGTCCTCGGATTTTGGACTTACTTGAAAATTAACGTTTACTGAAGTTTATTTATTTTCAAGGTGAATTTTGCTGTATTGTTTCTTATAGGATTTAGACATATATGATTTCATAAGCCATGCTAATAAGAGAATAAGATGCTATCTTAATATTAGCAATATTTCTGTTTTGGTATCTTAACTAGTCATCAACTATTGTAGTACTTACATACCTACGGCATTAAGTTCACCTCTGTACAATTTTTGTGCATAAAGTTTTTAAATAAATAAATAACAAAAAAATACGGTTATTATTACTGCTATTCTAAAATAGTTTTTTTTTCGCTTTTTGTTATTAAAAGCAAGCTATTAAACCAATTTTGTTGTACCTAATTTTTACTAGAAAAATTCGTCTGAACTGTCGCATGTTGGGTTGTAGTTAGGTATCTGAATATATCCGAAGATGATTAAAGAAATCATACCTGCAGAAGTATATTTAATATAATGCACACATGTAAGAATATATGTGTATATTGGTAAGGCTAAAGTTTGTCCCAACGATGTAATATAGCTAGCTTGAAAGATACATTTTCTTGCCCATTCCGGGGTTCTAAGGTCCCCAAGATCGATCCGTGAGAGATGGAGCTCATTATTACTTTCATCAACATAGATTAATGCCTCTCTATTAGCGTTAATGAGGCACAGCCTGCGCAAATTTGCCTCCCAGCCTCCTCAATAATATACCTATCTAAGTGACACAGGTAGAGTTGTACGAATGAAATTATGGTAAAACATTGATGATATTCGTTTACACATTCATACATGCGCAAATATATTCGCGATTTTGTGTAATTGGTTCTTTAATATTCAACCACTGAATTTGTAATTTTGGTTTATACATTATTATAATATGAAACCTTGTTGGAATTTATCGTTGAGGATTGCGTAAAGTTGTGTATATTAAATTGTTTTATTCTATTAAATGAGTATCAAATAACCATGCACAAAAATAATTAAAGCAGATTTTGTGAAATACGAAACATAAAGGACTTTTATATTATTAATTGAAAGCAAAGTGATTTCTGACGAATAGTTTTTATAGGGTTTATTATACTCATTACGTAGTCGCATAATCTAGACTACGTTATCTTCCTGGGACATCCTTCCGAGGGCTTACCCAGGGCTCCCAACCATAGGCAGTTGGGCGTTACCAGAGATTTTTTAGTCGGCATGAGTCCGGCATAGCATCCATGAAGGATTTTCCCTCACGTTAAACAAAAAGACTACGTTATCTACAAGGAGTCAGTAAAATATTGGTTTCATTCTGAAGAGATTCAGTAATGAGATAGCATTTTGTACTATTTTTAGTTGCGTTACTACGTTTTCTAAGTAAATAAATGTACACAATACTTTACCGGTAACTTCCTAAAAGTTCATGGGGTGTACATACATACACGACTGGAACATCGAGCGCTGGCTGTAAATATGTCTTTATTATTAGTTTGGTAAAGAGAAATTACATTTTACTTATTGTGAGGGGCAAACTATGTTTTCAAAGTAAACAAATATATACCTACAATACTTTTATTCACCGGCAAGTTTCTGGGGAATCGTGAATTCTACTTAGGTATACCTAATAGTTATAAATATCTCGTTTCTATTAGTTCAGTTAACTATTTACATTTAGAATGTCCAGCTATTCATACAACTTAAAGCTTTTACAATTAGTCCCGATCTATTCATTCAAAAGTTAAATTTCGCTTATAAATGAAATTCGCAATATTAAAACTTTATTAATATCATCGACTACAACGAATGCCGCCTGGCTAAGATCCAACAGCTGTGCTCCTTTCACTGATCCAAGTAATGGATTCGATGCCCGAATTTTACGTTTCATGACTAAGCTGCTGAACGTATTGTGATGAAAATTTGTATGCAGTTATACTTTGAGAATGTAAATGAGTTACTTGTAGTTAAGATAGTCGACTTGCGTAGAAGAGACTAGTTTTTGATAGAAGTGTTACTACATTGAGTACCGCTGAACATCTGATTTATAAAATTCTAGATTGTAATACATGCCTTTGTTTTTAACGGAAGAGAAAATCCTTCTCAGACGCAATTGGACTCCCACCGACTAAAAAACCTCACGTAACGCCCAACAGCCTACGGTTGGGAGCCCCGGGTAAGACCTCGAAAGGATGTCGCAGGACTTTTAATACATGCGTAGATTTTATGAAAACCGAAAAGTAAAAAACTATCTTCAGAGCTTAAGCCAGCCTAAATCATATTATCTCATAAGAGTTATATTGCCTCGTCTCCTCTCCAACAAAAGTGCTTGTGTCTGCGTGACGCTCATAATATGTTCCTAGATGGCGCTCACGGCCTATCGTTCCGTTCCTTTCGTCATATTAAATTATCGCCAAATGTTGCGTCCCTGATTTATTCTCAACGTGTTGGTATAATATCAAACTACCGTTTAAACTTGGAGACGGGAATATTTTAGTGGCCGCATCGAATATACGAAGTAAAAAGCTCAACTTTACAGGAGAAAATAGAAGCGCTTAAAACTTATTATAAGGGATTTCTTTGTAAGCAGATTTATGTAATGTATCATGAAATTAAAGGTAAAATATTTATTTAGACTGCTAAACTTATTTATTAGAAATCGTTATATATTTTCTAAAAAAAATGGAGTCTCATCATACCATATCATTACTTAAGTATATGGTAAGCATGTCTTTTATTTATATGCCTACCTCTTAGGGAAAAAAGCCTGACTATTTTATAACATTTTTACTTATTATAAACTTATAGTAGTATTCTCAGTTCTGTTTGTAATAGTAATATAACAATCAAAGTAGGTATATAATTTTATAACCGGTATTCAGTATCATGCTTTGTAAACGCCACTAAATATAATTAGACACAGCTTTTATGTAAGAATTAATTAAACGATGTTCGTCACGAACATAGTATGGTTGTTTGATCTTGTTTAATGAATGAGGTTTGAAAATGTATATAACATGTACTCGTTAGCGTAAGAAAGATGTAGGGAGTTCTGGGACATCCTTCCGAGGGCTTCCCCGGGGCTCCCAACGTGACGTGAGGTTTTTTAGTCGGTAGGAGTTCGGCATAACATCCATGAGGATTTTCCCTCACGTTAAACAAAAAAGAAAAACAAAATAAGCGTAAGAAAGATACAGTAGGCACTCGTGTCGTGTTCAGTTTGTCTATTTACTTTATAAGATTCCGTACCCAATGGGTAAAATCCCATATTCATGAGACTTGGCCGTCGCGTCGGTCCGTCTGTCAACCAAATGAACCGTGATAGCTAGAAACCTGCAATTTAAAGATGATGTATTTATTTTGCGGCAACAACAAATAATAAAATTAGAATAATAAAATTAAGAGGGGCTTCCATACAACAAACATGATAATATGCCGTTTTCTGGGGTTCCAAATTCAAATTCATTTATTTTGCGAAATACAGCTTTACAGGATGTTATCTTACATTTATTTCACTATATACTCAATGGCCAAGGCAGCACGCAAAATTATATTCCGTACTCAAAAGTTAAAAGGCCCTATCCATGAGACTTCGCTGTCCATCACTGTATCTCAGGAATCGTGATAGCTAAAGCGGTAAAATTTTCACAGATGATGTATTTCTGTTGCCGCTATAGCAACAAATACTAAAAAAAAAATTTCAAAGAAGGCCAGTTTTTTGGGAAGAATCCCACGGTGCGCGAGTCCGTCTCGCATTTGGCCGGGTTTTTACTCAACAGTAGGTACTCTGTATCTTGTTCACCCTCTCAATTTACCTTTTTAGGGTTTCGTAGCCAAATGGCAAAAACGGAACCCTTATAGATTCGTCATGTCTGTCTGTCTGTCCGTCCGTGTGTCACAGCCACTTTTCTCCGAAACTATAAGGCCTATGCTATTGAAACTTGGTAACTATGTGTATTCTGTGAACCGCCTTAAGATTCTTATATCAATAAATAAAAAAAAAGCTGTAAATTTTGGGGGAGACTCAGAACTGAAACTCAAAAATTTTTTTTTCATCAAACCCACACGTGCGGGGTATCAATAGATAGGTCTTTAAAAATGCTATTGAGGTTCCTAAAATCATTTTTTCCTTTATTGAATAGTTTGCGCAAGAGAAACTTCCAAAGTGGAAAAATGTGTGTCCCCCCCCTCTAACTTCTAAACTAAGAGAATGACAAATCTAAAAAAAATATATGATGTACATTATCATAAAAACTACCAACGAAAATTGGATCGAACGAGATAGAGCTGGTAGTTTTTTTTTAATACGTCATAAACCGCAATTTTCGGTTAGAAATATCACTGCCACTGCGAACGTGTTAAAACATCAATCAAAGTTACAACGAACTCTATGAACATTTATATTATATGTTACTTGCTGCTACGAAACCCTTCATGGGCGAGTCCAACTCGCACTTGGCCGGTTTTTACTAAAGCATTAATATTAAAGAAGTTTTTATACTACAAGAATTAAGAGATAACCTCTTCGTGACTTTGGTACAATTTAAATTAGACAGTAGGTACTTTGTTTTGGAGTGTTGCACCCGTTTTTTTTTTTTTTTTTTTTTTTTACGTGAGGGAAAATCCTCGTAGGATGCTATGCCGGACTCTTACCGACTAAAAAACCTCACGTAACGCCCAACAGCCTATGGTTGAGAGCCCCGGGTAAGCCCTCAGGAAGGATGTCCCGTGACTCCCAACAGACCTACGGCCGCCAATGCGGCCTCGCCCAGGGGGTGGTTCGGGTGCAATCCCGCGTCTATGGGGGATTTCGGGTGTGACCCCGCTTCTAAGGGGGGGCGTGCGTGAGTGCTCACGTCACGCTGCCGTCATGGGCCTGCTTCTGTAAGGACGGTGAGCGGCCCTCTCACCGTCCTCAGACCCCCGGTCATGGAGGCCGATAGTCCTCGGCGAAGACACGTCGGCGGCGCCCAGGGCGCCGACTGCGGAACTCGGGTGGAAGAGTTCTCTCCCGCACCCGGCCCGCCGCCTCCTTCGCGAGCATGACCTGCTCGCAGAAAGAGGCGGCGCAGTCCCACTTACTCCCGCTGGAGAGCATGGCTCGCACCATGGCCTCAAGCGAGAGAGTGTCCACGCCCAGACCCACTACGAGGACCTGTCGCTGTTGTGCCCACGCCGTGCACTTCACCAGCGTGTGGAGCGCCGTGTCATCGCTGCGGTCCTCGCAGTGCTGACACTCGGCCGTGGTTTCCCGGTGTTTTCGCCACAGATACCTACCGAAGCTACCGTGCCCGGCAAGCATCTGTGTCAACCGGTAGGAGAGAGCACCGTGTCTTCTCTCCAGCCACTCGTCCATGACCGGTCTGACGGCCGCGATTGTGGCGAATCCACCCTTTGGTTGCTCAAGTCGCATCTTCCATGTCTCCAGGGTTTCCTGGTGGAGCAGGGTCCGCTGGGCCTCGATTTCTCGAGACGCAGGCCTTTGGCCCCGCTCCAGCGCCTCCTTGCGCCATCTGAACAGTGACGCAAGGGCTCTCGCTTCCAGGTCCCATGGAGGGGTCCCGGCTAGGAGACATGCCGCCTCACCGGAGATCGTGCGGTATCCTCTTATCACCCTGACGGCCATCACTCTCTGCGGGCTCATCAGTCTAGCCACATTGCTGGCCGTCAGGGTCTCCGCCCATACGGGAGCCCCGTACAGGGCCATGCTTCGCACGATCCCAAGGTAATAGTGTTGCACCCTTAATTGTGGAATAAAATATTACTTAAAGGTTGTTTATTTTAAATGAGGTTCTGCTGTTCTGAGGTAATTTGACTGTCACTGTGACCCTGTGGTATGCTGAGGATTTGGGTTCAAATTCGGGATTCAAACCCGCGTCGGGCTATATATTATTTGCGTGATTTACAAATGATTGTTTCGGAAATTGAATATTTTCTACAAACATGTTAATTAATAGGTAAGTGTGTCTAGATTGCATCGCTAAACTTCTATGTAGTAGTAAATGATGGTCTAGATATCGTTGAGTATAAAGATCTTAAGCGCATTATTCTTTTCATTGAATTCTTTTTTTAGATGAATGAAACAAAAAGTGCATTCAAGATATAAAACTAAACTAAAATCTCTCGTTTAAAGAGAATCTAAGAGCAACAAAATAGTATTACTTTATCTTTGCCGATAGTCTAAAGTAACATGAATATTTACTTTAAGTTTACTTGTGTTCCGAACCGCTGACACAATTAAGTACTTAGCGACGAGCGATGCGGGCAATGTCGGGTAAACAAGGCCAACAATGGAGCTTGTGACTACACACCACTATGTACAATTCCACACCACACGTAGGTAAAACCTTTAGAAAGCTGTGTCGATGCATGCACCAAACAAACATTTCTATAAACAGCTAGTTCAAAGCGCTCAACAATCTCGGTATTCTCCAAACTTTTTAGTTTTAATTAAAGGCGTAAGCAGACGAACGCTTTTTGCTCGTTAATCAAAAACTTTCACTTTCAGCATTTCAGGACGTTAAGAAAGAGATGGCACTTAGGATTTTCTAATTCCATTCAAGTAGGTAAACCCTTACAGTGTCACAAGACTCTTCACTCGCAAAGTGTTAGCATGAAAGAGTCGCTTTGAGATGCAAAAATGACGTCAAATTTTGAGACATTTTGCAATTACGTGGATTATTTTAGTATAGGTGAAAACTAACTTATAACTTCTTATATTTAGTTTATATGTAGCTATACCACAGGTCTTATAGAACGAGTTTCTACGTCGAAGTACTGACGGTGTTTCAATACAACCTTACGAGGCAATCCAATTTTCCATCCCAAACAGAAAATAACGATTGCACTGCATAAGGCACATTTCGCCCGTTGGCGCTAGACTGATACAGAGAACATAGCCGACGTTCATTGTACGTCCTCCATACTGCCTGACACTATTCTGACAACACCACTCTCCTGTTTTGTAATGTTATGTACTTGTTGCTCTGTTACTTCACTTGTATGGCTACATCCAATATACTTGCTGTTATTTTATACATTATGTAACATTACCATACATTGTATCATATACTGTTCAGGGAAAACACGTAGTTTATTGTCTCTCCCTCTATCAATAACGACGGTATTCTGAAGTTTAATGATCCTCACATCAAAAGCTTTTTTTATTCCAATGGCAGTTAATACAGCACAGTTCGTAAAAAAGCTACATTTGAAAGGTACAATTTGGAGTATCATGTGACCCGTTAAAAATCCCTTCATGTTAGTCCGGCTGGTTGCACCGGCCGGGATATACGAGTACGTACGGGTCTGTTTCGTTTTATGTGTGACAAATAGTCTCGAGTTAGGTGAAATTGCTTTCCGATCTACACTGACAAATAATGTCTGCCCAGTGACGCGTGACCTTAGTCGTTTTCGTGACGACGACAATTTGCCTATAGTCCGATATCGGATTTAGAAAGGATCTATTTAATACATGTGAACAGTGTCTTTGGACCAAAATTTGTTGTGCCCTCAAACTACTTAAAAAGTAGGGCTTAGAAATGCTTCTTTTTTTCGAGCTGTTGGAGTTTACCAAACTCGAAAATAACCAAAAGTTTTATTACGAGCTTTACTTCTTCCTCGATGTTACGTCACAACTTAAATTAAATTATCGACATATTTTGACACTTGTTTATATTTACTTTGCTGAAAAGTGTGTTTTCGAATGCTACCAACTTCCTTATTACCATGCCTTTTAAGTTGAGAAAACTTCGAATTCATGAATATTTTTAATGCACGGTACCGTATACGAACGAGAATTTCTGTGTACACTTTCAAATTATATTGTAGAGAACGAGTTGTATAGTAATACAATGTGGTCGCTATTCCCTATAGGTCACTCACAGAAATACAGTGGGTGCGTTGTAGCTATTGTACGGTAACCGAGCTCGGGATATTATACAAATCTATTATTCAAGTGCCCTGGCCCCTAACAGCAACAAGAAAATAACAAAGATGAAGTCAACATTCATTGTGCTTCTCTCAATAGGGTTGTGATGGATTTGAAGGGGTCCAAGAATATATAAACGAATTTTACTTTCGTTTGGATCTTGTGGTGGAAATTTTGTTAAACAAAATAGTTGTTCTCATTGTCGTATGCATGTTTGACGATATAATTTTGATAATATTTAATTACATGAATTGACTCCATATTAATTTTATCTAGATCGAGTGAAGGACAAAAGAATTATGAAGTCAGCTGTAGTAATTTTTGTAAAATCAACCTAAATTTTTGCTAAATTCTTTGTTTTACTAAGATTATTTTTGAAAAGCAATTAGTATGCTAACTTATCATAAATTTTAAATATGGAAAAAGAATTGGTTTCAAGCCTTGAGCCTTGAGCCCCAAGACGTATATAAGGTGGAAAATTTGGTTGGTTCCGAGTAGGTTTAGGTGGCCGGTGGTTAAGTTCTTCTTTTTACGTCTAAAATAGTTGCGTAATGATAAACAATAGGTATCCTTCGACTAAGGCTTTATCAATGTCTACTTTGTGCCCGACACAGTGCACACTAACATCAATGTAGCTAATAATAGATTTCGGTGAATTGTTTTTGTTGTCCTGATCAACATTTATTACCTTATTTGTATGCGGGACGAAATCTAAAAAGGTTCGGAAATGTACAATAAAATTTTACTTCTTTTTTTGGAATATTGAGCTAATGTAAGTATTTCCAAGTTTGTTACCAATAAAATTTTTGCTCAAGGTACTGGTTTTGGTAGTTTAATTATTTGTGTTGTTGATTCTTGGATAAGTATTCTTTAAGAATAATTGTTACAACAGTTCCGTCTGTCTAACCCCTGTTAGAATTTGACGTTTTGCTGGTTTTGATAATTCCGTATTTCTACCGCTTCATGAACATGAAATGCCTTCATCTCTTGACAGACTTACGTCCACGGGAGACTAAAGCTTGAGTCTTGTCACGAAATTTACATTTAAATCAAGACTAGACCAAGCCTTTGAGGTTTATTATTTTTATTATGAATGTGAATCATTTATGTTATGTCGACAAGCAATTTGTCACTAAAAAGCTTGAAATTTTTTGCTATTACATAAAATATATACAGTGTGTCCGGGTGTAAATATATATTTTGCATGAAATCGCGATTACACACATATCATTTTTAGGCGTAGCTGGAAGCCTGTTTCATTTCAATTTTGTGGCTTAGTATAATGTTTAATATCCTCCGAGCTGTCATTGTAATACGAAGAAAGAGAGAACAGTTAATGCCATGCCGTAACATTATTCCTATTTTTCTAGAATCTGAGAGGGATGAAGTAAAACAGGGCCTTGACGGTAATAATCCTTTAACGACACATCGAGATTCGTGATTACGGTCGCGTAAGACGCCGTCTTACACTGAGCTAGTTAAATCTATATAACATTATTTTATCTCACATTATATAACACTAGCTATGCCATATAACATTATATATTTCGAACCCCGTGGAACCTATTGAACCCATACATGCCCGTATTGCCCGTATTTACAATAATGTATGGAAATCTGCCAAATTTCTTGACATTTATTATTACTGCTCCGCTGCCTCGGGTGGTAACATGATGATACTAGTACCTACAGACGAGGCTTGTAGCCTTTACTTCAGATCAACTTGATTTTCTAATGGGGGAAAAAAAATACAATCGGTTGAGTATTTACCGAGTTTATCAAAAAATAAAGTATCTAATCGTGGTGTTGTGGTTCTAATGCATTTTAAGAGTGGAAAATATAGCTATATTGAATCCGTATGAAACGGATAAGGTCGACGATAAAACGAACAAGTGTCATTGCCTTTCTCAAGAACCTCCTTATACCAGACGTAAGCAAATGTAGATAGCTGAAGTTTAATGAGCTGTATGCTTACGCCGTATCTAAGTTCGTACAAACTCCAATTTAGCTATCGATTTTTCCCCGTTACCCTATAGTATTAAATAAGTGAAACACCATTTAAACTTTGTATGTACGCACTTCATCTTTTCAGAACGCATGAGGAGATGGGATCTTAGGCCTGGGAATTTATATAAATACTTCATCAACTTTGATATATATGAGTCAGTCTTGACTGGAGTATACAAGTATGTGGTTTAATTACGTGTGTTACTGCGGTTTGTAGGTATAGAATAAAGCTAGAGGATTTATTAAATGTGCAGTTAGGCGTACGATGAAACGTAGTAGTGTATAATGAAATCTGTTTCTATTTACGAGGAATTCATGTTTATACCTACCATACACTCCTTGGCGTAGACGGCACTTGCTTAAATGATGAGTGACGGGCATGGCTCCAACATGAAAAGCATACCGTTTTGCCGTATTGTGTTTAAGTTTTGAGCGAAATTCAGTCACCCAGATTCTATTCTTACAATCAGTCTGATTAACCGTCACGTTATATTCCTTGAAATTGCCATAGCAACATTAAAGGCTAACACTGTGTCTTCAATTCTGTTCTTAGAGCAGTTGAAGTGATTTTTTTTATTAATTTTCAAGCATGTTATTTTAATAAAACCACTGGTATCAAACTTAGATATTACTAGACGATGCTCGCGGCTTCGCCCGCGTGAAATACGGTACCCGTTCCCGCTTCCCGTGGGAACAAATTCCCGGGATGAAAAGTAGCCTATGTGTTATTCCAAACTTTAAGCTACCTCTGTACCGAATTTCAGTCCAATCCGTTCAGTCGTTAGAACGTGATTGAGTAACAAACATCTAAACATCCAAACATCTTCACAAACTTTCACATTTATAATATTAGAAGGATTTCTTTAACAAGAACAATAGGCCACATGGTATATGTATAACTAGATCATCGCCATCTAGTCAGTTTCTAACTTTATTTATAAGAAGGTTATAAAAAAGGGGAAGGGTTCTTTGGCCTCGTCTTCAGAAGTAATTTGTATGTAGTAAGGGAGCCTACAATTTCGAGTTGGCCTCCTTTTTGGGCTTGAGCTGTTGAAACTTTTCCGAGATATCATTAATCATACAGCGTCATTATCTACCATTGACACGAGATGAGTTGTAAGGCGATATTTGCTTAGCACTCAGAGTACGAAAATAATCAACAGGCATTTCAGGTCTGTAGATAAAGTTGTTAATAAATAAATAGTCTGCTCATTTTTTACACTTAGGCATAAATTATTAAAATGTCAAGTAATAAGCTAACAATAAATTGTTAGCTAAATAATCCACTCCGAGTCGTATCTGATACAAAGGTGCCCATAACACTCGCTGCATTTTCGCGCTGGATGGCAATAGCTAACCTCTGCATCAAATACGAACCGCAGCGAGAGTCACCGGTTTTTCCCTTATTCTACGGCCTATATCTGTCTGCTCATTGAACATATTATAAAACTTTTAGTTTTTAATATGATTCTTGGAAATTTGTCGGTTCGTTTGTTTGTTCATAAGACGTCAATACTAATAAATGTATCTTGACATGATCTAGGTTAGTAGAAAGTCTCATTTTCAGACTAAAGAAGATTCATAGATCCCTGACACCAAAAATATGGAATTGATATGAAATATATTCGATAGAGAAGACATTATTTTGTTCGACTGTACGATTGTAGTATTGTATAATATTATTAAGATGCGTTAAATTTACTGTTATAATTTATACTAAAATGGCTTTGGCAATATCCCAAATTGAATTTAAATGGAATGAAATATAGGAAACCTTTTAGGCCCCGATTTGATTTGCTGCGCCAACTAACTCATTTTGTATACTGAAAGACATGCTATTAATGCTACTTATTGTATATTAAAAATAATCTGGAAATATTGTTTTATTTGTGACTAGCTGATGCCCGCAGCTTCGCCCGCGATGGCGCTGTATGTGAAAATGATCTTCCCGCTTTTCTGTTAAAAATTTTCCTGAATTTTCTTTGCTATAAACCTCACGGAGCCCGAGACCTTTCCAACGAATGCAAAACCGTGGAAATCGGTTCGTGCGTTCTGGAGTTATAGCGTCAGGAAGGAAAACCCGACTTATTTTTATATAATAGATATTATAAATTCCTAGCTGACCGTGGTTGTAATTTTTGTTCTTTTGTTTGTTTGTGACATTGACGTTATGAATTCTGTTATTATATTTTTTTGTTTTGCATGTACCTACCTAAATTCTATGAATGTTACTATGATGTGTTGATATTTTGTTGAAGTTATTCTGATGAATTGTATAGCATAAGTATGTTTTAAATGAATCATCATATATTACCTATATCAAACACAATTTATATTGTTCATGATTAAATAAATAAAAAATAAATAAATATAAACTGAACTTACCTAAATATTTTGTATGAATCAAAAGAATTTTTTTGTAGGAATAGATATTCTAGTCGACAATAAACATAAAGTACTGTGCTTTATTTGTTTACATGAAGGTATTAAAGGGGTATGTTAGTTCAGTTTTTACGCCGTATTTGCATGACTGAAGTGAAACATGTATCTTCATGAATGTAGTCTCTTTGTCGGCGTCGGTACAGCTGGACTAAGAGCATTATCATATTGTACGAAACTAGATTTTTCCGTACATTTCAAAATATTTTGAATTTTAAACTGTCCATCCTATATCATAGGTACCTTCTTCAATTACGTCTACAATATATTTTGATAGAACTAAACACGGTTATATTGCATACCCGTTTTTTGTCTAACATCAGTTTGAGCCAGCGATAGCCACATTTTTTATTATAAATTTAAATAAACGAGCTTTTAAACCTTCGTACCTCCTAGATTGATAGATGTAAATTGTAAAAAAATTCACGCGCGGGTCAACTGTTCTCTCAAAGCAAATAATCATTCTTCCAAGATCTAGTGCGAAGTAGTAAGTGTTATAGTAATGTGTGAAGCCCATACTTTTCTAAGCTAACTTTATCCTTTTCTACTAAAGTATAGAAGACTAAGTTCAGAAAGTAGGACGTAAACCACCTAAGTACACACTAGCTAGAGCATTTTGGCTTCGTACTACGACAAGCTTTTTATATCAGTCTGATCATACTCAGACAGAATACATTCGTTTCAATTTTCCTGTTTTTGTCGAAATTATATTAATATCCAGTAGCTACTATTACTCGATTCTTCATACAAAGTTCAATTTTAATATATAAGCTTTCACACACTTTTGCCTCATCTTCTACACATAATGTAATAATATATTATAATAATGTAGGTACATTACACGGTACGAGTATAATGATGTTCCGTACCTGTACGTTGTACTAATAGTATCTTAAGAAAATACTGTTTGCAGAACATCGATGGTAAATTGATACTGCCAAGTCAGCCGACCCAATAACTGTGTATACGCTGCATAAACACAATATTGCGCCTTACAACTCGTACGGAATATATCGTTAGGACCCCAACAGCTATATCGTACATACGTAACTATACCTACATATTTGTATACGTTCTTTATTTTTGTACTGTCAGGCGTGAAAGAACCCCTATGAATTTTATGACTTTTACCTTGTTTGACAAAACCGTTTAGCATACTTTAGCACAGATTCAGAATAGTCTTGAAATAGACCGTGGTATCATTATGTTTCAGCAAATTTTAGAAGTTTAATAAGTACCTACATGTTTATTCCTTTTAGGTTTAAAACTTATAGTTCGTATTAGTAACGATTTTGTAAAGAATGCCACTAGGGCAGACATTATATATTTTTTTAAAAGCTTCATCTACGTTTTTTGCGAGTTGAAAATAATGAATAAAAAAAATGATTTCGTACAGCATGTTTCATTAAATGAGTTGTAAATGTTTAGGTTTACTTTTACATCAATTTTTAACAAAAAGCCAAACAAGCAGAAAAACATTTTAAAAGAGAGAGATTAATAACTTAGTTGGTTACGAATTTGGACGTAAAAATCCTGCTACAACACCTTCTGACAAAAAAACGTGTTCAGTAACCCTCCTCGCTGACTTGCAGAACTGAGAACTGACAGCCGACTCATATCTGTTGATGAATCTATTAGCTTCTTCAACTTATCGGGGAGTAAGTAATATTTTTTGGTAACGAGTTGCAAAAATGAAGGCGCGTCATTAGTTATATTGGAATTATTCATAAAAGCTATAGCTTGACTGTGTGTGTGTTTGAAACGCCGGAACGCATTTAGTTTAAATGTAAAAGATTTGGGCCACAATACGATTGGTAGTTACATTACTATTGAACCGTTTGTGAGGTTTCACACTCTTTTCAGACCTTTTCTTTTGTAGTAAATAAGTTCTATGCACGTTCTCGGAACCCACATATTTTTGCTAGAATCATGGCTGTCAATGTCCATAAAGTGTTAGTTCTCTGAAAATGTATTACTCCCAAATAAAGGAAAAAAAATATTTCTGCTCTAATATCTATTTTGCAGAAAACATTACTCCGTGATGTTTTTACTGCCATAAAGTTTCGAACTAAGATAGATAATTTTCTTTTCAAAGTTGGGCATGAATACTAAGTTACCGCGATCTTTTTAACAATTTTACACGTCGTTCATAGAATATTCGTACCTATTCAAATAACATGAAAATTATTTAAATGTATTCTAAATTTTTGAGACAAAACTCTTATTTTACAAACTACTTAGAACGAAAATCGTGAACTTAATACAGTGACAACATTATTTCTAGCGGACGTCAGCTTTAAGTAAGCGCCACTAGGATCAAGTGGAATTTATTTTAGGATATCCATTAAGTTGAAGTGTGATTTGGAATCACGAAACCCGACTACTTTTAAATAATGGTCTAGTCTACTTGTAATTTGTAGTTACTTAATAGATTATAATGACCCTTTTAGAGCTTTTTGCTGTGTGATGAAATTGAATTTTGTAGTAAAATATCTGGAGTATTTTCCGAGAAACTTCAATCTGTGAAGCAATATGTCCCGGCGCTTACTTGGACTAGAATACTAGATGAATAGAGTAAATTAGTTAATATTACAAGCTGCTATTTTTAATAAGCTTGAATAAGCTTTTATTATACTTAGAAAGTTGCTGGTTAATACTTGCACGTTACGCATCATAATATAAAAAAGTCGTTGTACTGTGGCTTAGAAGAATTTACAGAAAATACATAATGACCATCCACGTAGCGGTAATTCACCAAGAAGCTTGCTATTTATCGTAGTTGATGCAACTCTGTCGCATACCTATAAGCTTACACCGCCTAATACCTACCACAAGGCTTGATCCAAACAGTTTTCTGCTTAAAATCTTCGTAAATTGGTGTCTAACGATCTAATTAGTGGCCCTCCCTAAGCAAATTGATTTCCCTTTTCTGTGGAATATAAAGGGATAGATTGTCGAAAAAAATTATTCATATCTTATTGTTTGCGTAGCACTGTGGCTGGCTCAGGGAATGGCGACATCAGACTGTCTGAAAATTGGGTCAGTGGATAAGCTTGCTTAATATCTAGTATTCAAGTGATACATTTATTGAATTCATATAAAATTACCCGCTATTTTAAAAATTGTTATTAGGTTTATGAGACGTTAGGGGACAACGATATCTTGCCTAAATGAAGCTAATATAAGCTTGTGTTATACGCTTTAGACTACTGATAAACATACCTACTTCATAATATTTCTAAATACGTAAGTACATATTACACGTATAATAAAACACCTAAACTCCTGATCACACAAAAAAATTGTTACGATCCTGGGCACAAACCTAAGACCCGCAGCACAACATTCGGTAACACTTACCACTACGCCACCGAGGCAGTCTAAACCTCTTCGCTAATGTCAACACTTTCCAGGATTTGTGTCAACATTGTTAAACGTCATTAAGAGTATTTTGTCATGTCACATTGACGTGAAGTTATCTCGACATATAAACACATAGTTAGAACACCTATTAAGTCCGGAGATCGGTTCAGAATTAAATTACAGTACGTGAACTTTTCTCTATTAACATAGTACGAAGTTAGGGTTATTAGTTTACCGGCAAATATACAGTCTGAAATTCGGTTTAAAATTTGCATTCAATGTTTTGCGGTTTCTGCTTTTTGTAATTTTACAAGGACTTATACTCCTAATAGTCTGTTATTATTTTTTTACACTAAAAATACCATCCAAGTCTCAATCTATCAAATCAGGCTATGGCAGTTTACATGTTATTAAACCCATAGGTATCTACTAGTTGAGCCACGCAACTTTTTTTTACCACGTAAGAACAAGAGATGGGAAGGGAGAGAGAAAGGCATGTTTGTTATACTGGATGTCTGTTTGTGGGGAATATATATCTGGCTATGTTTTCCGTCATGTTACAGCAGGAGAGGTGGACGCAAAGAGTAATGAATTTGCACGCTATTGGACTCAGTACAAGGTATGCAGTGGTGTGTGTGTGTGTGGGTTCGTGCGCACAGAGAAGAATTAGAATAGAGGACCCTGCCTAGATTTTTTTTGTATCAGAACTGATTGACCGATTAGGTAGGTACTATTGTCAAATTCATTAATTTGCACACATGCTGACTAAAGTTCAGGTAACAGAAGCCACGACAAAGCCGTTTCTCACCATTCTCTGAGATTGATTCAGTTTCAAAATATTTTAGTTATAAAAATCTAAATGCCCAAGTATCCATTTTATAATCGCCATTATAAGTTTATTAAGCCAGAGCCTTTCAACGCTTTCAGAGATATTTTATGCAACCGCTAAATTGTGTATGCGCTAAACATTGTCAGTTAATATGTGCAACAATGTCGTTACTGATATGTAGTGCCGCTCAGCACATTGCTGAAATAGTACCAACATTATGGACGGAACAAATTAACGACGTATACTTAATGGGAAAATGGGCTAGCGCTTCCAAGTCGAACATCGTGGACCACAACGTTGTTTCAAAGTAAAGGAGAGCGACTTCTCCTAATTTTCATCTCTATAGTCGCAGTGCAAACTACTTTGAGGTTGTACACTGTGCACATAATAGTTATCAGTTTAGCTCAAGGCGATCCTCAATACCATAGACAATGAAATGTTCATATAACAGCATATAACATGGCCCATGCGAGTATATCCATTGTGGACTTACCATATTCGGGGCCGAACTAGCTTTGTGTTGAAACCAATGCTAAGTCTGTTTGAGTGAAGCATGTGAATTAAAGCTTGCCTTTAATAAACGCCGCTGAAACATGACGGTAAAATGTTTGTTTAGACTTTGCGTTTTAGCATACTCACTCTAAACTACTACGTTTGCGAGAATATTGTAGATTAGATTCGGAACTCGCAGTAACTTTTGAATATAGAGAGTCCATCACGGATCTTGTTCTAAATCTCGCTGTTGAGAATGAATCATCCTTAGAGTATAAATTAGAAGGTATCTAATGTATACTCTAAGGAATCATCTATTTATAATTATCTTGTACAACTATCTCAAGTTCTAATCGCGGCCAGAACCCATTTTAATAAGTATGCTCTCAAATTTGGTTACTATATTAGCCTATTTCATAGAATAAACCGGTTCAGAAACATAAACCTGACTGCTGAAAGGTCAAAATTAAGAATAGTGGAGGATTTTAGGATAGCCGTGGTTTCATCTATAGCAATTAAATAGCGGCATTAATAAAAACCGGCTAAGTGCGAGTTGGACTCGCCCGTGAAGGGTTCCGTAGCAGCAAGTAACATAAAATAAAAGTTCTTGTAGTTTGGTGTAACTTTGATTGATGTTTAAACATATTCGCTGTGGAAGTGATTTTTCTTCGTGTATTCCAATATGTTCTACTATTTTTGTTCAACTAATAGAACAAATTGGAATATTTTTCTCCTATGTTCTACCTAAGCGAAAATTGCGGTTTTTGAATTATTAATAAAAAACTACCAACTAGATCTAGTTCAAACCAATTTTCGTTGGTAGTTTTTATGGCAATGTACATAATATTTTTTTTTAGATTTATCATTCTCTTAGTTTAGAAGTTAGATGGGGGGGGGGGGGGTGCACACATTTTCCCACTTTGGAAGTATTTCTTGGGCGAACGATTCACTTTTGAAATAAATGATGTTAGAAACCTCAATAGCATTTTTAAAGAGCTATCTATAGATACCCCACGCGTATCGGTTTGATGAAAAAAATTGAGATTCAGTTCTGTGTATGGGGACCCCCAAAAACTACTGCTTTTTATCTTTTATATAAAAATCTTTATGCGGTTCACAAAATACATCTACTCACCAAGTTTCAACAGCAGAGGCCTTATAATTTCGGAGAAGAGTGACTGTGACACACAGACAGACAGACATGACGAATCTATAAGAGTTCCGTTTTTGCCATTTGGCTACGGAACCCTAAAACGTGGCTTGCGGTCACAGCCCGCTATCATTAATATTTTCTAGTCTGATATACATTTTAGTAATCGGGTTTAGTTTTCAAGTTAATTATTTCTTTCATCTTTTCTGAAAATTATTCATCATTTCATTTTGCAAACACGCTGTCATTTGAATGTAAATAAAAATTATAATGAGGCGAATGAACATAAATGAGTAAACATGAAAATCTATTATTATATTATGGAACATATATTATAGACCGGTCACAAAGCAAAATCCTTTGTAACTAATATCTTAACAAGATAATTTCATCAGTATTTTCTTTCCATGTCCTAAGATATGTATGGGTAGGTACTAAATTAAATCTCTACTTAAATAGTTTTTATATCAAAATAGTTAGCTGCTACTGCTGTGTTTATACATATAAAACTCATTCAAATTCACCTTTTCCTTTATTAGAAACTTACCTACACGAACGGGGGTGGGTCAAAACAAAGGATAACATATAGGCGAGGAGCCATTCATAATATTTATGTAGGTAATAAAGCAAATAACATTGCTTATGTTTTAAGTTTTACCAAACTTCAGTCCAACAGACAGTTATACAACTTTTTGCCTAATTTATCACTAGGCTCATGCCACATTTCGTAAATGTTACGTATTTACTCTTGTTTTCTCAAGTATAACCTAAACAACCAGGTGATTCAAAGTTCTGTATCCCTCCGGTACTATTTCTTTGACAGGTAAGTTCAACATTTTCTGAGATCTCAATGACTCATATTATTTTTTGTTTTTATTTAAATCTTTATTTTAAAGGATTTTTATCTTTTATACACAGAAAAGATATAAAAGAATATTAATAAAGTACTTAAAATAAACTTCACTAATCTATCTTAATTTATCGGTTCAAGAGAGTCATTCACAAGAGGCAACCAAATGATACATTGCCACAGCTACTTCAGATCTGACAGATCTTGGAGTAGATAGAATGGACTGTATTACACCCATGTCACACATGTTAATTTTAAACTCACTTATGAATGACTCTCTGAAGCCGATTTTCCCTGCATTCTAATATTAAATGTTGTACATCATCTAAAGTGCCTATAGTGAATCGCAATAATACTTGTCTAGTTGTCGTTTGACTAAATCTTACTTATAGAAAAAATTGTAAATCGCGTAAAGTGTTATAAATATTTTATTATGTGGTAAATTTTTTGGAGCCAACAAAATGCTTTTTTTTATGAGGGTAGCTACAACCTGAAATATTATGTTTCCGTGGTTAAGACCTGCTATATATTTATTACTTTAGTAAAACTACACACAGTTTCGATACTATTTTGATGTATTCTATGTGTGTGGATTTTGTTTACCAGACAGTGAGTTGCGATTTTGTGCAGGGTTAAAAAGAGTCCTAACTTACAGAATAAAATAAAATAGAATAAAAATATGCTTTATTGCTTACCAATAAACATTTACATGAATATGGAATACAGGCTTTAAAATATACAATAGTGTGATTTCTTCCAGGACAACCTTTAGACTGATTTTAGTGTTACAAATCAAGTTTATAACTGGGCAGGTATTTTATTAGCGTCTTAATAGAAAGAAGGCACCTAATAGGGACTATAAGATACGTTACAGTTAACTGCTTTAGGGAGACATAAGTATGTAAAGAAAACAGATACACACATTATATACATACCTATACACACAATGTTCATTATTACTTGCGCAAAATGTTAGTCAACAAAAGAGCCTTCCCTTGGGAATCGGAAATTTTTACGAGATAAAAGTAGCCAGTGCCATTCTCAAGACCTAAAACTTCCCTCATACAAAAATTGTGTCAATACATTACGTTTTTGCGACGAGAAAGAAGGACAAACAAACACACTTTCGTTATTATACTGTAGAGAATTGAAGAATTGATTAGGTTGTTATCTGTATATTTATGAATAAGAATGTCTTTGAAGACAAACTTCGGATTTAGATAAAACTTGACATGCAGATAGTTATTATGAAGTAGGCACCCACAAAGAAAGGATATTTCTGTATTATTATAGCTTAATTTGGGCTAGATCGCGTATATGATTGTTTCACAATATTTATTTATATATTACTAGCGAACGTCATCTGGTTTCACCCGCTTAGCTCCCGTTCCTTTGGGAATATGGGAATTAAATATAGCTTATGTTACTCAGGTTGAATGTAGCTTTCCAATGGTGAAAGACTTTTTGAAATTTTCTCTTTCCTCCTTTCCTGAAGAATTTTTCCTTTTCATATATAAGTGTAAATTTATTTGAAAAATTTCAAGGGGTGCAACTGTCGTTCAAGCCAGGCCAGGCACGAGGCATAAGTTAGTTATTTATAAAATCATATCTCTTTAAGATACTTACCGAGTATATCTTTTTACAAATTAATGTCAGCAGCAGGTACGAAATTTTGAACCCTTAAACGCGGCGTAGGTAATTGGAAGTATCAAGTAACTTCATCACCATACAATAAGATACTTTCAACCCCCTATCGGACTCCTATATGAAAGTAAATAGGTGATAAACACTAACTGGTTACGTCGTGTTGCCACACAATAGCGTCAGCTTGAGTCAATATAAAAACGTCTTTATTTGCCGAACAGAAAAAGGCCTGGACAAATATGAGAAATATTTAGTAAATATGTTTACCGGCACTACTTACACGTAACAAAATAAATAGACGTGTAAGGCAATTGCTGCTTATAACGTTCTCTTTTAACATTTTCCTTTTATTTTTAGAGTTCCGTAGTCAACAAGACTCTTATAAGTTTCGAGATTTCAGCAATCCCTAGTATCTCTAACAAAAGCCGCAGGCGACAGCTCTGTCTGTGGCTCTTGTTTTCAGAGATATAGAATGGTTCAATGTAAAATTCAATTCAGAGATTGTGAAATGAAAGAGAAATCTAATACGACTGTAGAATTTGTATAGTTAATAAATCGAGAGTTTGGTAATGGAAACGATTCTAAAATATATAACATCGTATTATTTGAGTTCAGTATCTGCGGAACCCTACATGGCTTAAATGTACCTATTTGGCCGCTATATTTTTGAAATGTTGTAGGTATTCCTAAGAAACATAATAATTTAGGTAAATGATATTTTCGAAACAGTTTTTCGGGTAGACTGTAAGGTAGTATCATATATTATTAATATTACTCTATTGTATATAAGACGCGCTTAATTGTCTGTATGACTATTTGAATAACCTTGTAGTTTTTATTATTATATGAAATATTACATGAGGTTATATTTTATTACTAAACAAGTGATCGTAGTGAGGGATTTTTAGATGACAAAGTTTTCTTTATTTAGCGCGCGTGCGTTTGTTACGTGGTAAAATTTCGGACTGATTTGAATTAAATGAAAAAAAAAATCCTTCACATTTTTTCTAACTTTTTTTTTTTTTTTTTTTTATACCACTAAGGTGGCAGACAAGCATACGGCCCACCAGAAGGACCGGTGGTCACCGCAGCCTATGAACGTTTGCAACACCAGAGGTGCCACACTCGCGCTGCCGACCCTGTAAAAACCTTCTAAGACCCCTTTTGAAGAACCCCATACTATAGGCGTTTGGGAAAACCGAGGCAGGGAGGTCATTCCACAACCTAAGCGTGCGTGGAAGAAAACACCTATCGGATCTAACCGTGCTGGAACGCACCGGACGCAGAGTGTGAGGATGAACTCCCTGTCTGTGGCGAGCGGTGCGATGATAGAACTTTATTTCTTTCAAGTGTGTCTATGTAGGTAAATGATTGTAATAAGATCAATAATAGATAGATACTCCAGTTCAAGAGAGCAATAAATAGCTCTTCAATAAATACTAAAAGCCTCTTCATTTAAATTTTATTTTACTGTAATCTTATCACAGACAAAAGAGACTTAAGTGTATGAAAATGAAATCAGTTACGATTCTTTTTATTTTCACTGAAGAATAAAGACCTAAGAAGTAAACAGTTGTAGGTATATTTTTCTTCCAGTATGATGTAACATAACCAATTTCATTCAGAGGCATGATTATTTAAATTGCAAAAATGTTGGTGAGCTCTGTAGGGAGAATATGAGGTGAGATGTAAATTTGAAAAAGATTAAGCGCGCGGTTTAGAAAGCTCTTCACATTTGTTATACCATACGTTTTTGAGTCGAATAGATCTCATTTAAACCGGGTTAGTTAATTTTAGAATTTTCGCAGAGACTTTTTATTGTTATGGCATTGTGTAAAACCTATTTGTGAGAACAGATTTAGATAGCCACCATTTCCTGCTTTCTTTAGAAGTGTTACTGTTTCAAGTTACTTTGTTTGTTTTCTATATTTGGTTATTTTTATGATGGTATGCTTGCAACGTGAAATTGAAAACTTCAATTCTTATCCAACAAAACATCCACCTCATTAACAATAAAAACTACTGACGAAAGTTTGTCTTAATATCCATGTACATAATCGCTAAGTTCTTTTGTAAAGTAATATTTAATTGATAGCTATTTCATAAAAGTAAGTTATTACTTTTATCTTGTATATTGTAATTATATTGATTACTAGCTGATGCCCGCAGCTTCGCCCGCGTAACATTTATTCCCGTGGGATCTTATTTCCGGGATAAAAAGTAGCCTATGTATTATTCCAGACTATAATGTATCTCTGTACCAAATTTCAGCCAGATCCGTTCAGCGGTTTGAGCGTGAAAGAGTAACAAACATCCACACTCACAAACTTTCGCATTTATATATTAGTAAGATTATCGTGAAATATAACACAATTCGTTAAGATTTTTAACTGTTAAATTACACTTCCTTTAAGAACTTTTGACTCTCCCATATTAATTTTAGACTTTTACTTTTAGAAATTAAAGACTAATTAATTATTAAGACCGTTTTTAAAAAATATTGTTTGTAAACCAGGTATTTAAAATCATTAAAATAATCAACAGTAAACAAGGCTATTGAAAAGATCAATGTTCCTTTATAGAAAACTCGTGAGAAGAATTTTATTGAGAATTGAAAACGCCATTACAATCAGATAGAACAAAACACGGCGAAGCAGTCGAACGCTTTTGTGTGAATTTCTTTTATTTTTTTGTTTTGAATCGTGTATCAAATATTGGCCACATCTGCAATGAACTACCATATTCTTGAACTATTGAGACTGCCAATCAAACGTAAGTATTCTAAATATTAATTTGCAGCAGATAAGAACCATATTGCAATATCTCCCTGAAAATCCCTCTCATCGAGGCCAACTCGTAAATTAGAAGGAATTTTCTGATTATTGCCGGAGAATGCATTTTATACAGCATTGTAATATCTAATATGCATAGCAATAATGAACACGATTCCACTCCCTGCGTAGGGTATAAGTATAATAATCTTTTTGTTTATCCTGCTCTTGTTTATAGTTTGTTGTTCTTGTGAGAATTTGTAGACTTTATTAATGAATCGCTTTATATGCAGACGTTTTAGTGCTATCTTCAAGAAGTTTATATTTAGTATTTTTAGGGTTTCGTAGCCAAATGGCAAAAACGGAACCCTTATAGATTCGTCATGTCTGTCTGTCTGTCTGTCTGTCTGTCCGTCCGTGTGTCACAGCCACTTTTCTCCGAAACTATACGGCCTATGCTATTGAAACTTGGTAACTAGATGTATTCTGTGAACCGCATTAAGATTCTTATAAAACACTAGAAAAAAAGCAGCAAATTTTGGGGGTCCCCATACTCAGAACTGAAACTCAAAATTTTTTTTTTCATCAAACCCATACGTGTGGGGTATCTATAGATAGGTCTTCCAAAATGCTATTGAGGTTTCTAACATCATCGAGCTCTGTAGGGAGAATATGAGGTGAGATGTAAATTTGAAAAAGATTTAGCGCGCGGTTTAGAAAGCTCTTCACATTTGTTATACCATACGTTTTTGAGTCGAATAGATCTCATTTAAACCGGGTTAGTTAATTTTAGAATTTTCGCAGAGACTTTTTATTGTTATGGCATTGTGTAAAACCTATTTGTGAGAACAGATTTAGATAGCCACCATTTCCTGCTTTCTTTAGAAGTGTTACTGTTTCAAGTTACTTTGTTTGTTTTCTATATTTGGTTATTTTTATGATGGTATGCTTGCAACGTGAAATTGAAAACTTCAATTCTTATCCAACAAAACATCCACCTCATTAACAATAAAAACTACTGACGAAAGTTTGTCTTAATATCCATGTACATAATCGCTAAGTTCTTTTGTAAAGTAATATTTAATTGATAGCTATTTCATAAAAGTAAGTTATTACTTTTATCTTGTATATTGTAATTATATTGATTACTAGCTGATGCCCGCAGCTTCGCCCGCGTAACATTTATTCCCGTGGGATCTTATTTCCGGGATAAAAAGTAGCCTATGTATTATTCCAGACTATAATGTATCTCTGTACCAAATTTCAGCCAGATCCGTTCAGCGGTTTGAGCGTGAAAGAGTAACAAACATCCACACTCACAAACTTTCGCATTTATATATTAGTAAGATTATCGTGAAATATAACACAATTCGTTAAGATTTTTAACTGTTAAATTACACTTCCTTTAAGAACTTTTGACTCTCCCATATTAATTTTAGACTTTTACTTTTAGAAATTAAAGACTAATTAATTATTAAGACCGTTTTTAAAAAATATTGTTTGTAAACCAGGTATTTAAAATCATTAAAATAATCAACAGTAAACAAGGCTATTGAAAAGATCAATGTTCCTTTATAGAAAACTCGTGAGAAGAATTTTATTGAGAATTGAAAACGCCATTACAATCAGATAGAACAAAACACGGCGAAGCAGTCGAACGCTTTTGTGTGAATTTCTTTTATTTTTTTGTTTTGAATCGTGTATCAAATATTGGCCACATCTGCAATGAACTACCATATTCTTGAACTATTGAGACTGCCAATCAAACGTAAGTATTCTAAATATTAATTTGCAGCAGATAAGAACCATATTGCAATATCTCCCTGAAAATCCCTCTCATCGAGGCCAACTCGTAAATTAGAAGGAATTTTCTGATTATTGCCGGAGAATGCATTTTATACAGCATTGTAATATCTAATATGCATAGCAATAATGAACACGATTCCACTCCCTGCGTAGGGTATAAGTATAATAATCTTTTTGTTTATCCTGCTCTTGTTTATAGTTTGTTGTTCTTGTGAGAATTTGTAGACTTTATTAATGAATCGCTTTATATGCAGACGTTTTAGTGCTATCTTCAAGAAGTTTATATTTAGTATTTTTAGGGTTTCGTAGCCAAATGGCAAAAACGGAACCCTTATAGATTCGTCATGTCTGTCTGTCTGTCTGTCTGTCTGTCCGTCCGTGTGTCACAGCCACTTTTCTCCGAAACTATACGGCCTATGCTATTGAAACTTGGTAACTAGATGTATTCTGTGAACCGCATTAAGATTCTTATAAAACACTAGAAAAAAAGCAGCAAATTTTGGGGGTCCCCATACTCAGAACTGAAACTCAAAATTTTTTTTTTCATCAAACCCATACGTGTGGGGTATCTATAGATAGGTCTTCCAAAATGCTATTGAGGTTTCTAACATCATTTTTTTCTAAAGTGAATAGTTTGCGCAAGAGGGACTTCCAAAGTCGAAAAATGAGTGTCCCCCCCCCTCTAACTTCTAAACTAAGAGAGTGATAAATCTAAAAAAAATATATGATGTACATTGCCATAAAAACTACCAACGAAAATTAGTTTGAACGAGACAGAGCTGGTAGTTTTTTTTAATTACGTCATAAACCGCAATTTTCGGTTAGAAAAATCACTACCACTGCGAACGTGTTAAAACATCAATCATGTTACTTGCTGCTACGAAACCCTTCATGGGCGAGTCCAACTCGCACTTGGCCGGTTTATTTTAGATACAATTTATTACATACATTCTATAGACGTCATCGATACAATAACTATGTTATTACGAAAGAGGTTTTTTAACGTGAGGGAACATCCTTCATGAATGCTATGCCGGACTCCTACCGACTAAAAAACCTCACGTAACGTCCAACAGCCTACGGTTGGGAGCCCCGGATAAGCCCAAGAGCGTGTCAAACGGATTAGCTTGTAGTGGTTCTGTATATTACACATAACAATGCATCGCACATTTTGAGTAAAAAAATGTATCCGTTACGGGGATTCAGAGCCTGGGTGGTACTCACGCCGTGATTAATGAGAATCTTATCAGATTCCAACTCTGTACATTTAACAGGCTGATCGCGCCCGACTTAATCTACAAACCTGCCGTCCGAAAGGTGCAAATTAATTACACAGATAGCTTCAACTCTCCAATACATTAATTTGTACTTAATTGATTATTGGCAGGATTCTCTTTGATTCAATCTTTTGTAAAACATGATTAATATCTTTATCAGATTTTATACGCTGATGAATCGAAATTGGGCTTTCGGAAATTGTTGAGATTAGGTTATTTGACGTATTTGCTTATTATGTTATTATTGTTTGTCAGGTATAAATAAAATACTAGTGAAATGTGTTATGTACTTTGTTATTTCATGTTTCAAAATACCAGAATCTTATTATGTTTATCTGGTAACTAGTCGTTTTTATTGTCCGTATGTCATAATGAAATACGAGTTTATACCCTTAACTATCATCAGAGACTGTTTTTATCTTTTTAAAATATGGTTGTCCTGAAAAAGCGGCGTTCAGGCGGTTCTCCGAACATAGGGGCGGGCTCCGCGCGACGGCAGTTCAACTTGGGCGACTTGACGACCGCCCGCCTCGCGCGCTCTCCCTTCAACTCACATTTACTTCAGTGATAATTAATTTCGTTCAATATGATCTAGATCAAAAGATGGACACGTGATCTGTAAATTAATGTGCATTATGAATATAAGCTATTTTCGTGTTTTGAAGGCTGTGTTTGTGTGTGATAATAATCATCGTTGACAGTTAAAGTGCGCCATGCGGTGAAACACCGTCGGTGCTATATGCACGTGTGGATATGGTTGACCCGCTGAAAATATTTTGGGTTTTAACTAATAGTACTTATTTGGGTATGTATATTTTTTCCAAATATCCTACCAATTAATATTATTAATACCTATTTTACTATCTTCGATTATGTTATTTACTCGTATCATGAAATGGAAGCAGTGGCCTAATACTCTCAATCATCTTATTTATTCCCTCCACTGTTGAGAAGGTTGGTCATTTATGTCTCTTTTATGGTCCATTCCGCTGTCGGCAAAGGGGAACTTTAGTTCATTTCCTCCTGGATACTAACAACTTCGAAATATCACTTTCTTCTAACATAACATTACTTTGAACTGTCCTGTTAATAAAATACATTAGCTAAAGAAAATTACTTTTGTAGAAATGAAATATAAAATTCTCTTGAACAATAAAAAATTACTTTCGTTGTAACAGTAGGTACTTCTGTTCGTGATATCAAAAGAATAATTATTTTAAATTTAAGAAAGAGAAAATGGTAATTTTGTTATATACTAGCCGATGCCCCTGACGCCGCCCGCGTTGATGTCGGTTATCGCGACCAAAAAAATAGCGCTCGCAAGAAAATCTAACCTTGATTATTTCTATTTTTCTTCATAACTCTGCCTTTACTGCCTGTCGGTCAGTCGGACCAAGCTCTTTGTAATAAAAAAAAACCGCGGCAACATCCGTTCAGTAGTTTTGGCGTGGAAAAAGATTAACCAAACAAGAATTCCAAAAGAATATTTTTGTGTTCCGTTTCGTTAATGTAAAATAATATCATTATATTTTAATCTTCTCTTTTGTACAGATAGACACGACTACTTAACACGTTTATAATAGTAGCTCTGTTATGAAAATAAACAGATGCAGAGTCAAATACGACGACTTTTCACGAAAGGCTTAGTGCGAGGCCGCATTTGCGTTTTCCGCGACGGTTTCTAACCTCAAAATGTCATCAAACTGTCAAAATCAATGAAATCAAGTCAATGTTTTGACATTTTGAGGTTAGAAACCGCCGCGATAACCGCAAGTGCGGCCTCGCCCTTAGGCCGGAAAGGAAGCTAGTTCACAGATAATAAAAAAGAAATCGTGGCTTCTACCAATAAAAGCTAGTATGCTTATTTGTCAACTGAATGGCACTAACCTTTACTGCGGAAGGTCACATACATATAGTGCCTATTATATTGTTGACTATCATACTCGAAGATATAGTGCCTATTATGATTGGATATGTTAGATTTGTTTCGCTGTTATATCAAAAATATTTTCTTTTCCGTAGTTATTTGGCATGGCCTCCTAAAATCATAGGTTATTCAAGTGAAGCGTGTATTTATATATTAGGGCCGTGAACTTGAGGCCATGACTAGATGTATCGGCATTGACAGCAGCCCTCAATCTTCGGATGTGTCACTACGATTTTTTATCAGCTAAGCGTGTCGCTTAGCTGGTAAAAAATCGTATTTTAACGATCTTAAGGCGAAGTGCAATTGTGTCTCAAGCGATTCGGAGGGGGTGAAGCAGACGCAAGATGTTCCGGACGCTCCGTGCGTCGGAAACGTTTTCGCGCGTTAACCCGTTCACTACGCAATTGAAATCATTGACAGAAGTACAAGTTTACATAACAATTTTTTTCGCCCTGTTTAGATAAACCTCTTTAGATCTTCTACTCGTGAGCAACTACGTAATTGATTTTGATGCAATTTTTATCACTAACATGTAATGAAATTCATTTTCATAATAAGAATAGAACATAATATATTTAAGAAGTACTTCAATTTATTTTTTTACCTGTGACGATTTTTGCCAGGTTTAATGAAAAAGTAAGAATCTGCTGCCCCTATCCTTTGTTTATATTTTTTGGTAAGTACTTCTTTAAAAGGAAAAAGGAAGGTTCTGTACAAAAAAAGACTGAAAAATATACCTGTATGGGAGCCCTCCTTAATATTTTTTTCTGTTCTTAGGATTCGTAAATTTCAAATGCCTAGCTATTGCAGTGGTGCATAAGATGACAGATAGATAGTCTCAGTAATAGGGTCGCGTTATTACAGATTATTTATACTGTTGGCACTTGGTGGAACCTGCAGCGCATATTGAATAACCACCACTTGTACTGTTTTACAGCATTTATTTACTCTACACCTGACCGCTTTTGCCTCTTAGCATTTTCAAAAGGCAATACTTTCTCCTCGTTCCATTTTTACCATTTGGATACGGAACTGTAAAAACGGCCGAGGTTCAAGTTGGACTGGCACACTGATGAGGATTTCGTAACAAAAAAAAACGCCAGAAGATTACGTTGTATGGGAGTAACCTTATTTTTTTCTTTATCTAGTGTTATTATAGTTGTTACAGCGGTAGCAGAAACACATCTTTGAAATGTATTACTGCCTAGTTCATGAGATACAGATGAACAAACGGACTTCGAAGTCTCAGTAATAGGGTCCCGTTTGGCTAAGAAAACGAAGTAGATACAAAAACGAATATTGCTATTTGCATATATGCAAGGGTGTAAAGGAATAAATTTCGATACTAGTTATTAAAACTAGACTAGGCTTAAGTCCTGTCCAAATGATTACCATTTTCTACATTAAACATTCTACGTTTCACTTATATAGCTATTGCCCGCAGCTTCAGCTGTGTAGAATTCTGTTCGCGTTCCCTACTACCATTGTGTCATATCCAGGGATAAAATAGCCTTTATACTATTTTCTAAATTATCTTACTTCTTACTTAGTATTATAAATGCGAAAGTTTGTGAGTGTATTTATTTATTTAAAAACTTTATGCACAAAATTTGTACAAAGGTCCACCTTTGTACAAATTTTACTTAATGCCACAGGCATTTTCTGCCAGTCCACCTTAGGGTGATGCAGAGATAAATAAGTGGAGGAAGGTGCTCTTAGTCGATGTTGACACATTTCGATGGTACAATAACCCATAAATAGATATTATAAACTATATTCGAATACATATACATACATACATACTTATACGGTACGTAAACATATATATATATATTATATATATATATATATATATATATATATATATATATATATATATATATATATATACACACAATGATACACACACACATTCAAATAGCATTATAGAATGTCGTTGAGCAGATAGTTTTCCTAATCTTTATAAAACTCATGTACTTTTTGTTTAAACGTAAATCGATTGGTGCATGTCCTGACCTCTGGCGGAAGCGCATTCCAGAAGAGAGTTGATTGCAGTAAGAAGGAAGAATGATTCATAGTTGAAGTGTGACTAGGACAGAGAAAAAGGCGATTCTTTGAAGAGCGCAAATTTTTATCATGATTAGAGCAGAGTAATTTGAACTGAGATGTCAAGTAAGAAGGAGCATTAGAGTAGTTCAATATTGAAAATAGCATAGTTACTGAACGTATATTGCGACGCTGTCTTATAGGCAACCAACCCAACTCGGAACGATAAACCGAGACATGATCATACTTTCGAAGATTGTAAACGAATCGAATGCAATTGTTGAGAAGCCGATCGAGTTTATTGAGCAGATCTGCATTCAGGTCGAGATAGCACACATCACCATAGTCTATGATGGGAAATAAAAGAGTCTGAACAAGCATTGCCTTGGTCTTTGGTGAAAGAAAGTTCTTAAGTCGATAAAATGCTCGCAAAGTTCCCGTAATTTTCTGGCCAACGTTGGTTACTTGAGCTCTCCAGTCAAATGTTTTGTCGAGGTGCAGACCTAAGTTCTTAACGCTACGGGAAACCGGAATAGTAATTGTGTATTAAATACTATTGAATTGTATGTAATGTGAATTGAGTGTAGATGTTCGTTACTCTTTCACGCTCTAACGGCTAAACGGATCTAGCTGAAATTTAGTACAGGGGTAGATATAGGCCTGGAATAACACATAAGCCACTTTTTATCCCGGCAATCAGTTCCCACGGGAAGCGGAAACGGGAACAAAACTAGACGCGGGCAGAGCTGCGGGCGTCAGCTAGTGTATAATATGTCCAGGAATACATTGCAGTCTGGAAAAGTATAAAATAATTATAATAGGCCACCAATTACAGCCAGATCTGCTCAACCGTTGGAACGTGATTTTGTCACTAACATCTTCACAGACTTTCATACATCATCGTAAATCATATTAAATCATCAGGCCTTTTCAGTAACATATATTTACAAAATCATCTTCTAGCGCTTAACATATAGGTACCACTATCCATTGAACATTGTATTACTATTTTACATTATGGCTTAAAAACAAAGTTAGGGTTGTATTGACTGTATCGGGTTGTATGTAAGCTGTTTATTTTCAGTTCACTGTTGGTTAAAATTCAAACTGAGGTGACGGGAGGCCTCGAACCGTTTTGGCGCAGCGAAGAACCATAGCGTCCTTGGCTGCCTTCTATCGAATGTATCACGGCGAATGTTCTGAAGAGCTCTTCAACCTGATCCCACCCTCTTCTTTCCGATCCCGAACAACACGTGCCGGGCAAAGATGACACACACAGTGGAGAGAATCTTCGCCAGAACTGAACGTTTCAAAAGATCGTTCCTCTGTCGAACTATAAAAACATGGAACGACCTGCCCGCATACGTGTTTCCCCTTATCTTACAATCCCGGGTTCTTCAAGAGGAGCGTGAAGAGGCACATCACAGGGCCGCCAACTTGAGGACCACTGTCAGAAGTGGCCCCCAATCGCTAGATGCGCCACGGCTTTCCATCAGGCTGGTGGCAACGTCAATTTGGCAAACTAAATATAAAAAAAAAGAAACTCATACTTACAACTTCAAATTCAAAACCTACCTACATCAACTACGACGTACGAGTAGTAAAGTAAGACTACGAGAATATCAACAATACGCAATACGTGGCTTGAAAGCTGTAACTTTGGATAGAAGAATACCAATTTTTTGAGTTTAATTTATTATATACTCAATTAAGGTTTATTCCTACTGTTTTATTGTAAATTTAGGAGAATTGGCCCACTGATTTATCAGCCATTATTATTATACTCGTTATGACATTGATTTTACTTAAATATTAATTTAAATAATGTACATGTTATACGCTCGGTCAGGTCATCACATACATGAGCGCATTTATAGGTGAATCTTCTGAACTTATCTATTATGTGGCATCAGGCAAACTTTGTATTTATTGTAAAGTATGAAAACGTTACTATAACTTATATAATACACCAAAGAAACTTCCCCAAACAGATGCGATATTTTACGCTCTTGAGCTTAAGCCTTGAATACTTCCTTTTTTGGTATTTTTTATTACCTATTTTCGTTACTACGGCAGCGAATTACGTCAGCGGGCGGCGTGACAAAGTTGTATACGGGTGTCCTCAACGACGCCTGTCGGCTGACTGAGCGGGCTCTGTGAGGTGGCTGATAGCGGCAAAATGCACTCCTTCTCAACAAAACATTTTTTTTTATTAAAACAATATGTTTTTAATTAGTAAATAACTGCATAGGACCTCGAGGTAACTTATTAGGGACATGGAAATAAAAAATTAGTGTGGTACATTATATAACTACTGAATGAAATTGATTATAGTCAAGGCGGTCACAGGTAAATTTACAGATTCGAGGGAACTTTGGGATTATTTTCTATCGAGCCGAATTTACTCAATCGTGTTTTGGAGAACTGACATCCCTAGTCAATATACTTAATAATAATTATCCATTTAAAAAATTGTGAAATCTTTGTTAACACCGTTGCAAAATTGGTTCGAAATATGTCAAAATTATGTATTTTGAGTCCCACTTCACCTTAAAGAGATACTTTTATAAAAATATTTTATTGAAAAGAAAATTAGAGAACAAGATAAATAAGATTGGTTTAACTACTGCAGTGAAGATTACGAGTAAAAGTATTTCAATTTGATTCTGTACCTCAGTTTGTAACATCTCTAAGACGATTGTCATCGTTTAGAATTGTATTGCATCACAAATTATTAGGTACAAATTCATTAATAACGGTAAATATTAATAATGTACATAAAACAGTCTCATCTCTAAATAGTAATTACTTAAAAGCCATATTCTCAAAATACCTAAATAAGACACCTTTTTAAGAAAGAAGCTATTATACTTACGTAATTTGGCTTGAGTCATAAATAAATATCTCTCGAATAACAATAATGGCATACCTCTTTTACATTTGGCGACCTAGCCGAGATTAGGATAATATAAGCTCGTGCTATGCGTTTTAGACAACTTAGAAACATTATATTTCTGAATAAATACATAATATACATCGATGTGCTAGACTGCTGAACCCGACGTGTCTATTGTACAAAATGCAGAACTGCCTTTTCGTTGAATATTGCTTACACCTTTGGGTTGACGCTGCAAATATTTACTGAACGTCCTCAGCACTTTGCCTAAAGTTAATTAGATAGATTAGGATAAAGTAAATTGTCCTAAAGTAACAAGAAACCTGTAACAAACGGCAACGCTTAGAAAAATTGTTTCATCGTCACAATTTTATCGCATTTACGAGAGTGAGATTCCGAAGAGCTCTTCAACCTGTTCATGTCATGCCGTCATATAGTCAATAGAATGGTATCACGAACAGACCAATTAAAAATCCTTTCTGTGTCGTAGGTACTAACTTTAACCCTATCAATACACATTTTGCCCCTTTTTCGGGAATCCCAAGGTCCAATTCACTGGACGGAATTTTAAATGTTAATATTATAAAACAATAATTTCCGGATCACAAAAATACCCTACCACGAATTGGAACCCGTGACCGGAGATAATGTATAAATCAACGTAATTTTCGATATCATCTTTACTTGATTTAAAAAATCTGCCCCTTTGTTATGAAGTCATTAAGCCCGTTAACAGAATTTTGCTTAGCATCATGACCAGGCCCTCATTATAAGCAAATTTATTAACGTCAAGTTAATCCGACCTTCCCTCAAAGTAACAACCTAATAAGGAAAAAATATTTCGAAATTATTATCAAAATTATTACATCCCTATCTGCTATTCTATTCTGATAAAAAGTCTGAGTAAACCTTTAATATTTTGTCGTAATTTTCTAGTTCCTGTATAATATGTAACATAAGCAGGTTTAATAAAGAGATGGGTTCGGATTTGTAGCAAAGGTCGCTCCAGAGACTAACAGCTTAATTAGATTTTAAAGTTTAGTGTTTGTCGTCGACTGTACCTACATAAAATTATTACTGTACAACTGTTACGTTGTTTTGTTCCTTTTCGCACACCATTTTGAGTTTACTAAGTTTTGTGCAATGAACTATTAGCCTGATTACCTGTGTACCGCTAGCCAAAAATTCAGTACATGCGTTTAACTAAACGGGTAATAGAATATAGGTAAACCCTATAGTGAAGTAAGGAACTGTGACCGCACTTTTCCGAAACGTGCCATTTACTTAAAGAGCATCCACCCACCGGCTATTCTACTTTTTGCGTATCGCGTTTAGTACACTGTTGGGTGGTGCCTAGAGTGATTTACCTAAACATTTTAGTTCTTTAATATATTTAGCTTTACAGAATATCTTTTGAAGTAAATGGTGTTTCACTCCGAAATGGTTGGCAGAGGACTATAATTTACGTCTACACTTAGCCAGTTTTTGGTCCTGCTTACTTACGGTGAACCTATTGCAATGATGAAAAGGAGACAGGCACTTTGTGGTGATCTGTTTTTGAAATTTTCAGTTCATATATAAATCAAGAAATACATAGGCAGGCAATGTATTTTATCTTCCGTTGGAATGAGGGCACAGCGAAATCGCATGCGAAGTTATACTTCGTAGCGTAGGTATACATTATGTATTCATATCCAGTATCAACATTGGAATGTGAAAAAGAGCCATTTTAACAATGCAATAATCCCAAAATGTTCATATACGAGTGATAAATATTTGGCGCCACATGCATTTGAAATACAGGGGTTATACCAAGTACACCATTGGCCACATTCGCATAAAGAATATCATAGCCGGGTTGGAATAAAAGTTATTATTCAGCGTTACAGCCACATGTGAAGCGGGAAATATCTGTGATTAAATGTAAACATTTCGTTCTCTTATTCGTGTTCTTTTTATGATTTTTGAAGTGAAACTTCTTTATCGGCGTTGGAAAAAAATTTGCGTCACGTCACGTCACGTCACGTCACGTCACGTCACGATTTTTGGTTACGCGCCATCTTTGTTCTGTTCCTCACCACGGTGGATTCGAATTAAGAGTACTTTATCCAGGGATAGCATGTCATTTAAGGGTTTTTGGACTTTTTGACTTTTGGGCTTTTGGACTTTTGGACTTTTGGATGGGACATTGGTACTTTGGGTCTTTGGGACTTTGGAACTTTGAGACTTTGGGACTTTTGAACTTTTGAACTTTTGAACTTTTGAACTTTTGGACTTTTGGACTTTTGGATGGGACCTTGGTACTTTGGGTCTTTGGGACTTTGGAACTTTGGGACTTTGGGACTTTGGGACTTTGGGACTTTGGGACTTTGGGACTTTTGGACTTTTGGATGGGACCTTGGTACTTTGGGTCTTTGGGGCTTTGGGACTTTTGGACTTTTGGACTTTTGGACTTTTGGACTTTTGGACTTTTGGACTTTTGGACTTTTGGACTTTTGGACTTTTGGACTTTTGGACTTTTGGACTTTTGGACTTTTGGACTTTTGGACTTTTGGACTTTTGGACTTTTGGACTTTTGGACTTTTGGACTTTTGGACTTTTGGACTTTTGGACTTTTGGACTTTTGGACTTTTGGACTTTTGGACTTTTGGCCTTTGGGACTTTGGGACTTTTGGACTTTTGGATGGGATCTTGGTACTTTGGGTCTTTGGGACTTTGGAACTTTGGGACTTTGGGACTTTGGGACTTTGGGACTTTGGGACTTTGGGACTTTGGGACTTTGGGACTTTGGGACTTTGGGACTTTGGGACTTTGGGACTTTGGGACTTTGGGACTTTGGGACTTTGGGACTTTGGGACTTTGGGACTTTGGGACTTTGGGACTTTGGGACTTTGGGACTTTGGGACTTTGGGACTTTGGGACTTTGGGACTTTGGGACTTTTGGACTTTTAGGCTTTTGGACTTTTGGATGGGACCTTGGTACTTTGGGTCTTTGGGACTTTTGGATGGGACCTTGGTACTTTGGGTCTTTGGGACTTTTGGACTTTTGAACTTTGGGACTTCGGGACTTTGGGACTTTGGGACTTTGGGACTTTGGGACTTTGGGACTTTGAGACTTTGAGACTTTGGGACTTTGGGACTTTGGGACTTTGGGACTTTGGGACTTTGGGACTTTGGGACTTTGGGAATTTGGGACTTTGGGACTTTGGGACTTTGGGACTTTGGGACTTTGGGACTTTGGGACTTTGGGACTTTGGGACTTTGGGACTTTGGGACTTTGGGACTTTGGGACTTTGGGACTTTGGGACTTTGGGACTTTGGGACTTTGGGACTTTGGGACTTTGGGACTTTGGGACTTTGGGACTTTGGGACTTTGGGACTTTGGGACTTTGGGACTTTGGGACTTTGGGACTTTGGGACTTTGGGACTTTGGGACTTTGGGACTTTGGGACTTTGGGACTTTGGGACTTTTGGACTTTTGGCCTTTGGGACTTTGGGACTTTGGGACTTTGGGACTTTGGGACTTTGGGACTTTGGGACTTTGGGACTTTGGGATTTTGGGACCTTGAGACCTTGGGACTTTGGGACTTTTGGACTGTTGGCCTTTTGGACTTTGGGACTTTGGGACTTTGGGACTTTGGGATTTTGGGACCTTGAGACCTTGGGACTTTGGGACTTTTGGACTTTTGGCCTTTTGGACTTTTGGACTTTGGACTTTGGACTTTTGGACTTTTGGACTTTTGGACTTTTGGACTTTTGGACTTTTGGACTTTTGGACTTTTGGACTTTTGGACTTTTGGACTTTTGGACTTTTGGACTTTTGGACTTTTGGACTTTTGGACTTTTGTACTTTTGTACTTTTTGACTTAATTTAAGGTGAGGTGAAAATTAAGTTTATGAAGAAGTTTCACTTCTTACGTGTGTACACTAAGTACACGCAATTTTTAGGGTTTCGTAGCCAAATGGCAAAAACGGAACCCTTATAGATTCGTCATGTCTGTCTGTCTGTCTGTCTGTCTGTCTGTCTGTCTGTCTGTCCGTCCGTGTGTCACAGCCACTTTTCTCCGAAACTGTAAGGCCTATGATATTGAAACTTGGTAACTAGATGTATTCTGTGAACCGCATTAAGATTCCTATATAAAATTAGAAAAAAAGCAGTAAATTTTGGGGGTCTCCATACTCAGAACTGAAATTCAAAATTTTCTTTTTTGTCAAAACCATACGAGTGGGGTATCTATAGATAGGTCTTCAAAAATGATATTGAGGTTTCTAATATCATTTTTTTCTAATCTGAATAGTTTGCGCAAGAGACACTTCCAAAGTGGAAAAATGTGTGTCCCCCCCCCTCTAACTTCTAAACTAAGAGAATGATAAATCTAAAAAGAAGATATGATGTACATTGCCATAAAAACTACCAACGAAAATTAGTTCGAACGAGATAGAGCTGGTAGTTTTTTTTTATACGTCATAAACTGCAATTTTCGGTTAGAAAAATCACTACCACTGCGAACGTGTTAAAACATCAATCAAAGTTACAACGAACTATGAGAACTTTTATATTATGTTACTTGCTGCTACGAAACCCTTCATGGGCGAGTCCAACTCGCACTTGGCCGGTTTTATTTTATATGTAGTACTAAGAAGTAAGACAGACGAGCATATCGTGATACAACTTATGGATGGACTTTGGATGTGACTGGATGAGTTGTGGGTACCCTGCTGGTGAAATTAGTTTTCTGTTTTAAGTTAAGGGCATCTAATTGATATCATCAAAAGTAATATCAAGAACTAGTTCTTTATGTACCTACCTAAGTTTAATTATTACAACTTGTATTGTTTTGTTCAATTCTGTCACCTACACTAAACACGTTATATTCGTACAGAGCTTGAATGTGTGTGTGATCAATAAGGCTAAGCAAATGTTGCCTCAAAATACCCGCCAACTATAATGACAGCTGTGGCGAGAGTGGGGAAACTTGGTCAGTGAGGGGCAGGGAGTTGCCTATCTGTATGTTATAATATTACTAGCGGCCCGCTCCGGCTTCGCACGGGTATACAGTATTTCTACACTATTTAATGGATCTTATTATACATATAAACCTTCCTATTGAATCACTCTATCTATTAAAAAAAACCGCATCAAAATCCGTTGCGTAGTTTTAAAGATTTAAGCATACAAAGGGACATAGGGACAGAAAAAGCGACTTTGTTTTATACTATGTAATGATTATCTTTGATTGTAAACTTTTATTATCATTTATACTATGTAGTAGGGCATTGTACCAGTACTCTAAAATTTTAATCAAAACGTGTTTTTTCGTAAATTCATGAAGTTTGATCCTCAGTAGCCATAAAGTTCCAGTCCCTTTCATTTTCATCAAAGTTAAACGTTTGTGAGGCCACATAAAGGTAAATATAGAAAATGCTCCAAACATGGTTTATGAAATGACACAATGAGGTACTGTCACTTAGTAATTAAGTGTTTGTACGTTGTTCACTTAAATTATTCATAAGAGTGGAGAATTTGATATACCTACCATAGTCTGCATACCTATATCAGAATTATATATTTATTCATAAAATACTGAACTTGGCTAACGCAAAAACTCTTCCGGCTACCTTTAGAACCTAATTAAACTTCTGTTTACTTACCTAAAGGTGAAATTATTAATTCTGTAATTAAAAATGTTTAGCAGGGAAAATTGTCCTTTTATTTAACAAACTCGAAAGAAAGTTATTTACTTCTTTTCCTTTGTATGAAATATAATAAATATGTATAGGTTTTAAGTTGAACTTACAGGACAAAATGTAATACTGTTCCCTAATCAATCACCGAACTGTTGGATTGTAACATTGAAAGTCCATTAAAAATACTTCGTTCATATTGTGTTCAGTGCGCCGCGTAGAATTTGTTTTCATGATTTGATAAAAGAAATACTTCGATTAATAAATAAACTTTACTCCCAAGTCATACCTTATCTACTTTCTATTAGTAAACTAATCGTTAAAGAAATTAAATGCTAAGATAAACCATAGTTTAATCAAATTACTTTCTAAAACTTTTCTAAATTCAGGATAGAAACAAATCGAATACCTCATACTTAAAAAAACAAATTAAGAAACTAATGAAAACTTTTGCGATTGTTGAGAACTTAACATCAAAATCTCCCTTTCCATGCAAATAAAAATAAAGAAAAAACATAAAGAACATAATGATAAAAATGCATCAATGATACAGCGAGGGCGGACGGACACCTGCGTCCAGACATAGAGGCGCCTTCAGATGAGACAATAATTCAATCCTAACCCTGCGCACCGGTGTGTGCTCGCAAATGTAATCGACACAATCTCAACACAATCGGTCAATCCACAACGAACGAACCCACTTATACTAATGCATCCTATTGAAACGATCGCGGTATACCCTACGCGTGCCTAACGAGACGGCTACATTCGGGACCGCGTGAAAGCTACTCATAATCTACTCTGTATAGGTATCCCAATTTATTTGATAGCTCGTAATATTATCATAAAGAGGATATTACACACAAAACTGTTTATACCATTGAAACTTTATAATATGTGGAAATATCTACGAATGTTATGTAGAGTTCATAACATTCGTAGATATTTTCACATAGTAAAAAGTTTCAATATTAAGCGACTAAAACTACAAAGAATCCTTCCCAGCTGTCTAGTTCCGGGTGGCCCGGGTAAGTCATTGGAATTCAGGGTTTCCAGACGACTTAGACTACCGGTTGGACTGAGCACTGGCTTCAGGACCTTCTTTTGAGATGTGCGTGGAACACTTACATTAAATTATAATTTGGTGGGCAGGGTAAATTTATGTTTTTGTTGACGATGTACAAACAACGCTCGTATTTTGTTTATACAAGTTAAACATACATAATAACATATATAGGTATGTCATTCTCGTGTAGGTATGAACAAATTTGTTGACTCCAACATGTTACCGCGACAAACCCCTTTCGTGGTGTATAAATCATCGTGCGCCAAAATATATAATTACTGTGTCACATTTGGAAGAAGAAGATTACGCACATTGGTTTGGAAGAGTTAAACCTGCAGCGTTTGGTAAAACTACATTCTTTTCCTTGAGGGGCAGCATTTCTGTCCTTCGCATTTAGTCACGAATATATCTATAACTAGCGGACGTCACGCGGTTTCACCCGCGTAGTTCCCGTTCCTGTGAGAATACGGAAATAAAATATAGCATAGCCTGTGTTCACCGCGAGTGTAGCTTCCCAACAGTGAAAGAATTTTTCAAATCGGTCCAGTAGTTCCGGAGCCTATTCGTTACAAACAATCAAACAAACAAACAAACAAAAAAACAAATCTTTCCTCTTTATAATATTAGTATAGATATACACTTTACTGGTGCTACTGTTATGTTTTCTTTCCACAATATAATAATTATAATGCAATAGAATAAAAGTGCATAATAATATTTCATCCTGCAAGACGAATTCTAGGCAGTGAATTCTTCTTATAAACGGCGCACAATATCTATTTATTTAGGTACTGCGGTAAAGCTAAGATACGGAATGAGGCGTTGATAATTGATTTTATCGGTTTACTTGAACTTAGAGTGTTTGTCTTAAACTTGAACGTCCCTTGGCGGCTATTCTGCGGTTGGAATTGTTACACTTCAGCTAACGCAACCACACATTAATAGTAGCCGAATTGATTGCAATATTGATTTGTTCCGAATTGTACACGGTGAAATGTGGGCCGGTATAGGCCTCTGCCTACCCCTTCGGGGATGAAGGCGTGAGTATATGTATGTATGTATGTATTGATTTGTTATTCAAAATTTAGCAAGCTTAACAAAAACCACCTTTTTTGAATACAGTGGAAGGTTCAGGACATCGTGTATTTATTGTTTTTTAAGTTATATGTATGAAAAAATATAATAGTAATTATTATTATCAGTACTATATTGAAGTTGCGACCATAAAGTTGGGAAACCCCGTGATAATCATCGGTTTAGAATACTTATGGTCGATCTATCTCTTCCTCTATGTAGTGTGACTCAGGAATAATATACTTATCAATCCGATAGTATTGCGAATGGTAATATTTATACACTAAACTTTATCTCTAGTCAACCAACTGGGATCAATATTACGACCCTGAGGAGAATTTTGACCAATATGTAAACAATTCGTTGACCGTAAATGATATATCATATATGATTCAGATTTACACGACCAACGCGTTTATCCTCGTGTCAATAATAAAGTGAACACACCTTCATCTATAAACGACTCCAGTACAATCTATATGTCCATACGTTACGTGAAAAATTAAGCCCACGAGACGAATTTGATTCGGTATAGATCCCAACATCGTATGAGTAGGTACTTATATTTTAAATGTGGAAGTCCGTCTGTATATGTGAGTGGATACTTGTGACTATTGCAAGAAACGCTATAGAATCTAATTTCATGAAACTTGATAATGATTTAGCTTAAGGTAATGAATATAGATTATAGCTTTAATTATAAAGATATTTAGTACTTACTTATTCTTTTTTTTTGGAGCATACAACAATTTGAAAACTTAATACTAAATGAGAACGATTACAGCTGTCAAAATATTTTAATTAAGATGGATAAGATTTTGTCTTCGCGAAATATTTTGGCGTGCGCGACTAATCCGTAGATAAACGTATTCCTAAAAAGTATTAAAGACAACTTTTCCTTATATCCCGGAAAAAAATCAAATTCAAATTTCACACGCATAAAGCCGCGAGCGTTCTCCAGTCTAGAATACATTTCACACATTAATATTGAATCGACCTTTTTAGGCGGAAAAATCGCGTTTGGTTTCCCTTATGTTGAATGATTTAGTATTTTCAAACTTAGAACGGGAAACATGGATATAAATAAACCTGTATCGAATACACGCCCTCTAGGTATATTTTACTCCATTTTAATATGATGAGTTACAAAATTCGCAACTTTAAACACATCCAAGATAAAGTTGCTTCAGATTGTAATAATGTAACTTAGCTTTTGCAAACCACAGTTTCAAGTTGGAAATATTAACTTCGGCTTTTATTCTTGTTATGTGACCATAAGACTTTGATATACTAAAACACAAGTTAAGCCAGGTAATACATTGAAACGTCTTTTTAAAAAGATGGTGTGTAAGCTTACAACGCCTTTAAAGTTTAAACCCTCAATATCTAGGTTTTGAAGTAGTTCTCTCGTAGCTAAATTACATACCTAGCTACTGGCGTCAAGTATAAAATTACATTGAATATACGGTTAAAGGGTAAGCCTTATACCCTTACGTCCTTATCATAATAGTCTAGTATATATTGACAACAGTCTATAACCCACGGACTAATACTCAAACTAAAGTCAATTATATAAGGTTATTAGTTGAGACTGTCACTTTAAGACGTCCTTTAATTACATAAACTTAAACACTGTCTTTGTATTCAGGGATAACTCATTTTAGTTTAACAGGCAGTATCTTCAGTTTAGCTAACTATTGAAGCTATTCTTGTTTACCATTAATAAATAATAATTATATTCCCTTTTAATATCAAACTAGCGTGCATGTTATACTTGATTGCGTGCGATTAATACATTAGACTTGCCATTGTTAATTACACTTAGACTAAAATAACGCCCAGAAATGTTGAACATACGCCTTACAGTGGCTTTAAAATAGATAATTTTACTTATAATATTTATCTTTTTACTTCCTTTTTTATGATTTTAGTTTCCTAAATCACAAAATATCTCTCTCTCTCTCTCTCTTGGGAACCATAACACCACTCTCCTTATTAATCTGTGGCATAGATCGCACAAAAAAAATCGCGGCCATCTTAGATTCAAAAATATCTTATTTTCCTGTATTCTGAGGCGATCGTTTCGATCATGGTACCGTCTTTCATTTGATACGTGATTGAAGGGTTGTAAAAAATATGGAGGTGATAGACCATTTTCTGGGCCGCGAAATTGTATTTGGATTTTATTCATAGTGTTTTGTTAGCCAAGGCCTTTCTTTCTTTACCCATATTGAAGGTGCTGAGAGAACATATGCACTTAACCTTTTTATCCCAGACGAAAACAAGGAATATTATAAATTTGACCTGTGTATCTGTCCGTGTGTGGCTTATTTACCGCATGCATTTTTAATGTAAAAGCCATGCTTTTATTTCAGTGTCATAATTTAAGAAGAGACCCTTTTCGATGTATACCTATGTGAAATATCTCAACCGCTGTTATTTTAAAATCTGCGGAACACCTTGTTTAAACCGACGACCGTCTACACCAGTTCCAGCTTCAGAACCTTTGTCATCAGCATATGACACAATTTTAGAGCTTCGAAAACATAAGGCGTTGTCGTTTATGAAGATATATTAAATAAAAGGGACCTCAATAAGGGTCCATGTTGGATGCCCAAAGGGATCATCTCGAAAAGTAAAAATATTTTTAAAGGATTTGGGTAGTTGCTTATTTAGTGTAACCGAGCCATAATTTTTCAGAACTTATGATTGCTTTTTGTGTTGCCACGTTTTATCATTTCTGCGGTTTGACAATTTAGCACTTAACGAGCTTTCAGTGAGTAAATGAACGATTAAAACCAGTTTGTATTATGACATTCTGTACTGATAGTGGCGTATTGCAGAAGACTCTTATTCCCATAATACCGATCTGAATATTATTGAATTATGTTCCGACTATGACGCAACATTATACTTCAATTCAGTACAAAATTGGTTTGTAGTCCAAAACATTTTATATTTCGAAATGATGATAGGTTATAAATGTTATAATATATGCAACAACAATAAAATTTACCTACATTATTTTCTTAAATATATTCTTGTTTCATGTTACGTAGACGTTTCATAATATTTTATTATTTAGATAGATTAATACGCAATGCTATTTATTTAAAAAATACGTTTGATTTAAATCTTGATAATTAAAATTAACAAGATTATCAATGAATCTGAGTAGGTACTCGAGTTTCAACTTGCCTAAAAATATAAATTACATTTTGAATCGAATATGCCATCTCAAAGTAGTTTTGATTTATCGTATACCTTCACGAAATTGCGAAAATGCAATTTATGAAAAAAAAAAGATCGTGTGTTACCATTTACCTTTGTATCACAGAATCTACAGATAGCGACCCGCGTCACGCTTCTGTGGGACTTCATCTGAAATGATCTTGTGGCATATCGGAAATGACCGCGATCATACTCCTACGATGTCACTGTTCCGTTGGGAAATCAAAACCTGTTTTGCTTTATACTTGTTTTTATTTTCACTGTGCTAAAACTAGCTCTTTACTAAAACGAATATCCAAAGCGGCATTGATAGGATCTTACGAAATCTGGTTGGGCAGGGGAGGGAACATTGCTGACGGTGGAAGGTGATCGTTTATGCGCATTGTAAGGTGGCCACCCTAAACCAACTCAAATGGGTCTCAAGTCCCAGACGCCGTCGGGGTATTCCCCCCTGTGCCACGCTATGGACCCGGCACCCGCACGGAGAATTCATGGAATGCTAAGAATAAGGTCTCTGTCTAGTCAGGACATAAGACGTTTCATTAAACTTGCGTAAGAAAATACTTGTCTTCCGCTTTTTTAGGTCAACATATTTCGAAGGTTGTCCTGGCCCCAGCCATTACCCTGTTTGGCTTGTTACCAGTTTGATTAGTTTGTTGACAGTGAAGAATTCTTCTAGTCACGCATCTATATCAATCAAAGCACAAAATAAGTAATAGGTTGTCTATTTCTGAATATAGGTTCTATTACCAAAGTTTAAGTTACGTTACGCAACGCAAAAGCAACGATATTTCTGTAAAATGTGTATTTCCCGTAAAAAGTTGACTTTCATTAGTATAAGTGAAAGAACCCTATTATCTATAACTACCATTATAAAATTGTAAAGTAGTTGTGTCTGTACGATACTGAACGCAAAAATATTTTATTTGGAATTGTCTGTTTGTTCGCGACGGACGCAAATACTACTGATCGGATTTTGACGTGGTTTTTTATTTGAAATGTCTTAGCCAAACTTCAAATCTCACGTTTTTTTATCGTAATTAGTTAAGTAGAACCATAAATATGAACAAAAATAGATTTCTCTACCTTTAATTTCTGTGAGAATATAAATTTTTTGGTCGCGGTAACCGTAAATCAATAAATCTTTGGTCCCAGATAATATCCACTGCTTTACAAGGATCTTACTGCTTCACGATGAAGGCCATAAAGAACTACTGAAATTGTTTAAAATTACCATAGCTTGTTTTCAAAATTGTTTTAGCAATTTAAAACATTATTTACACATTTTAATTGTTCATCTCGTTCATGTACGCGCATATTGGATAGGTATCCTGGCTGTACTCGTATGTCATGTATGTTCAAAATTGCAGAGCTACCATTCGTAGTTTATTGTTTCCGAGACCATTACAATACACATCGCTTAACGCAAAAAGCGGACTGCTGAAACGTTCAATAGCTTCGTAAAAATCCATGGCTACCTACTAATAATTGAAACAGGAAACGATGTAATGAACGAGCGATTCATACATTCCCACGTAAATTCTTACACACAGAATAAAAGGTAATGGACTAAAGTATGTTAATGTTCAACGACGTATTATAGATAGACACGTCATGCACGAACATCACAGCTTTCAAAAACAGCAGATCCTTTTTAATTATAAAAAAAGAATTTCTATGAAATTATCTACGGTAGCATCTATGAAAAGTAAGGCAATTGCCTGACTTTTTTTGTTGCCATTTTTCAGTGTTGGTAAAGTATCTTTAGTTTTTATATATCATTGTTAATGTTCAATTTTTTCCGCCGTAAATTATTACAAAGGAAAACTTAAAGCGAACAATACCCATTTATCTTTTGAAGTAGTTCGGGCACATCAGATAAGACGATCACAGTAGAGACGTTAGATTTTTACGGCATCGCTCCGATGTCAGAGACCGCCTTTGTTCTACTTCGTAACAGGACAAGACAGGCGGTCAAAAGTCGCACTTGTCGGCCCTTAAGCTAGTTAGTTTGTTTTGAACTAGAATCAATAAACGCTTAATTTATTGTTCGCATGTTTTGCTGAAATTGGCCGTTATGTTTTAAATGTACTATCGATATTCTTTCGGTTTTAAAAACTGATCAACTGCCTAATATATCCCAGAAAAACAAAAACAATCGCGTTCTGGTGAATATGTGTGAAACTAAATATTCAGATTCTATGCGATCTAAATACATATTTCCTGCAATGAAATCATGTGAACTAGGGCAAGTTACAAATATCTATCAATGTTATTTTCTACGAAACGATAACAGCTATCTTGCCAATGTAAATGTAGTCTTGGTTCACAGAATATCACCATCTACTACGGTTCTATAATCCAACACTCGACCTTCCACTGAGACACAGGACGCTAAAGGCGCAAAGGCACGTTTCGCCACTCTGCACATCTCTTGATAAAGAATTTCATTATCAAGCACACCTTTGTATAAATGTCCCCGGCAGATAAGGTTCTTTTACATTTTTATAAAGGAGTTCTGTGCTAATATTAAACAAGGGTTTCCTTGTTAACCTTGGTAGATTATGAATGTGGGTGATTTCTATTAAGTTAAAATTTCTTTTAGAATTATTTTTATTTTTTTTGAGCAAGTAGGTACCTACTTAAATAATGAATAGTACTACATAATCCAATAATATCACGTATGTCACTGCTTTGTGTAAAGTGGATATGAGTAAGTAATGAGTTTCTAGACTCCCCATCCAATCATAGCTAATTTTGCTCAAGATTTTAATTACCCGCCATAATTGAAATTTATTGCAGGGGTCAAAGACGGTAAAAAGTAGGGCGCTTATAACTTTCTTACTTCCACATTTTCGTTGTAAACAAGTTTATACTCATCTATTCAGTAAACAAGGTAGCAACTGAGTTTCTGTAGAATCTATTATTCATTGTTGATCAACAGAGAAACCGTTCCTTTTTATTTTACACTATTTGCATTACAATTTTTCCACGGTATCAAAAATAACACAAATCAAATATAAATTCATGAATACAATAATTCTACATCTCGGCTTCGCACGGCACATATTTTGAGAAACTTAAACTCCCTACTTACTTCCATAGTAGGCGTGAAAATTTGAAAAATGATAGATAAAAGATAGATAAAATTTACTTTTAAATGATGATGAAAATAAACTAAATTAAAAGTAATATTTTCTTGTCCCCGTATTATTAACTGTCACTTGACTATATTACTAAATTAGAACAATAAGCAACAGACAGATTGTACAGTCAGCGAGCAGTTTGCTCAAGAAAGCGTTGCCATTTTCATTTCTGAAATTTGCAAAATAAATCTGGGACTTTTATAGACGTAGATCACGGTGCAATTACAGTTGTAGCAACTTAATAGGTTCTTAACAACTAATCTTCAGAAGTTATACAGTACTGTACTTGGTTAATAGCTTTTAAGTAATGAAACCAGACAAGATTTTATTACGTACGAATACCTTATTCGGCAATAACACCGCTGCGTTCCTAGAATATACAATTACACAGCTTTCATTAGCAAATGATACACGTTCAAAGACGTAATATTGAGAAGAAATAGTGTTTCATAAATATGTACGAGTAGGTGGGTAGACCTCTATAAATATATTTGTAATGATTATTGTCGCCACTACATTATATAAAGTAATCTGGTACATATTTACTATGTAATAACGGTTATTGCTTGTAGCTCGAGTGGCATGATATGAATATGTTTGCAGATAGCGTCATAGGTTACAAGACATGATGTGTAGGGAGCTCGTGACTCGAATTGCTGTTTGATTGATGTGCTCGGAAGTAGGTGCGGAATCCTTTTCTCTCCTTAGTGTTCATGTGCCATTTGAATATTAATGACAAGTCTCATGTGAGAGGAATTTAATGATTGACAATTGAACCATTTTTATATAACTCATGCTACATAATAATAGTAAAACTATTTCATTTTGTATAGTACCGAGTTATAGCCAGTTTTTAAACATTATTAAATTTTCATTAAATATAGTTTCCCTTGGAAATATGGTGATAAAACATAGCCTATGTCAACCGGGGAGAGTTTAGCTTCCCAAGAGTGAACCTATTTAATGCATACAAACAAACAAACAAGCAATCAGATTTTTTCTCTTTAAAACATTATTATAACAGATAAAACTAGTATTTAAACAACCCGTAATTATATTTATACCAACCAATTTTAGAATCTACCTACGACATCCAAATATGTATTGTATTATAATTTTGTTTTCATTTTATGACTTTGTAAACTGGTATAAATTATATTATTTAACATATTTTCATATTCTATTCTAAACATTGGCGTTTTATATCTTACTAGAGGACATCACGCGGTTTCACACGCTTAGCTCCTGTGGGAATACGGAAATATAGCCCATGTTCACCGCAAACAGTGTAGCTTCCCAACAGTAAAAGATTTTTCAAATAGGTCAAGTAGCTTCGGAGCCTATTCGATGTAAACAAGTAAACAAACTATCAAATCCTTATAAAATTAGTATACATACCCAACAAATATGTCTAGGGAGTCTATATTTAAGAGATTAGTAGTTTTACATTATATGTCTGATCTTACCGAGACATCATATCCGTTCATCGAAGTTAGTATAATGGTTATTATCATATAAACCCTGCAATATCGCAGAGTAATCATTGGATTTCCATAAGCTGACTAATAATGTATTTAATGTTGCATACCTACATTAGCAAATTACTAGTTATAATTCTCCTTCACCCTTACTTATAATATGAATCCAAAAATTTTGAAGGTGTGGATTCTTTTGCAGCGGAAGGATATACAAGGATATTCTTCTGCTGCAAAGGAACCCAAATAAGGATGGGTGAATGTTTGTTGCTCTTTCACATCCCTATGTTTTATCTAAGACTAGCGGACGTCACGCGGTTTCACCCGCGAAGTTCCCGTTCCCGTGGGAATACGGGAATAAAATATAGCCTATGTTCACCGCAAAGTGTGTAGCTTTACAGCAGTGAAAGTCCAAGTTCAAATCGATCCAGTAGTTCCGGAGCCTATTCGTTACAAACAAACATACAAAGAAACAAAAAAACTAAATAACAAATCTTTCCTCTTTATAATATTAGTATAGAAGAAAGCGTCCCTATGTTTTATCCATACTAATTATGATTTGAGCTTGCATCAAGTAGGCTCCGATACTACTGAACCGATTTAAAAAAATATTTCACTGTTGGGAAGCTACACTATCCCCGGTGAACATGATATCTCCCGTATCTATTCCCGTGGGAATATGGGAATAACATATAGCCTATATGTTATTGCCATATTCCCACGGGAACAGATACGGGAGATACGCGGGTGAAACCGCGTGACGTCCGCTAGTGGAATAATAGTTTTGTAGGTTTTATCTTTCTGCTCTCTACAATACTGTGATATTTACGTTAGAATTGATATATCAATCCGTCATCCACACTATAGAAAACAAATTCAGTTGATTAGTTTGGCGCAGTATTGTGTGAACCGAATCCGTGTAAATTTTTGTGTGCAAAAGTTATTATAAATAAATATTTTTTGGATAGTTTTGATTGGTAATGTTAAACGGGTCGCTGAATGATTTACTTACAGGAATTCAAATATAAATGTTTATCATCAATATGGAAATTGGATACTTACTAAACTGGAATATCATGTTGAAATGTAAATTTAATTTAAAATATTTGCTAAATAAAACTGCTATAAAAGTTTTGAATTGAGAACTAACAAAAACAAATTCGCCGGGGAATATTATTCCGAAACGGAATGTTTAATGAAAGTTGTTCTGTTTGACTTTCGTGATTCGTGATTTTTGTTTAGATTGAACTTAAAGCGCTTAGTGGTTAAAGCGGTGATATATTGATAGCAAAATTGAAATGAAATAAATAATCGTAATTCTTTTACGGTAGAAATCTGTCTTGAGATTCCTACCATAAAAGAATTTCTTCAAGTCCAAAGTCCAGAAGAGTCCAACATAGCATCCATATGCTATGCTGGAGTCTTACCGACTATAACAACAAAGTGCCCTACCTACTACCGCTTACGAAAAAAATTGGTTGTCTGTAAAGTCGGTTTACTGACGATAGTTGAACGTGACAACTCAGCCTTAAATGGAACGCCTCAGAGCGAGGTAACGCCGCATACGTCTTGTTTTTTCGTGCGTGCAGCCGGCTCCATCGAATTATAAGACGTTGTCAAGTCAAAAATCCTTATTATACTATGTAGAGTGCATACATGAACTACTTAATATGACCTTGTGGTTAGAGATGTCAGAACACCAAATATCCTATAATACTATCAAGTTATTTGGTAACGGGGCTCCGAGAAAACACTAATACTTTAGACATAATAAATATTATTGTGAGAAATATTCGAGACAAGATTTGAGAGTCAGTTATTAGTGCCTACCTACGTCAAAAATTCTGTCAGAGATTCGAATTATATGAAAGTTATCCTTTAGCTAGAGCAAGACAACGCCCTCTGTTAGACCATTAAATTTATTCTATAACCTTCCTATCCTAATAGCCTTTAGCCCGGCTTTAGATTAAGTTGAAGTCAAAACTCTAGAATAAGCTCTTTATCATATACATACAGTAGAATTTTTCGGCGGTCACGATTCGTATTCCTCTTTTTAAAACACCAAAGTTGTTACAATCTGGAAGTGTGCTTACCTTGAACTCTTGTTGGTAGGTAGGCGCTGCTCCCAGCTTTGCGTTCGGGGTCTTGATTCACGACCGCGAAATATGCACACAGGAGTTATAACCGTAACTCTCGAGACTGTGGCTGATGATAAGCGATGTAGCGCGATATGATGGGTAATCACAGCGGCCAATAGCGGAGCGGAGCGTTAAGAGACGGGTGCGTGCGTATCTTCCAATAGCTATGGCGGAATGTGAATGTAGGAAGCGGGCGGGATAGTGTTGCCATAGACAATACATAAAAGTAAGATGCGTTTAGTGCGTGAGTGTTGACATATAATAATTATAATAAATACCATTAAATACATAAACTAAAAAATATGTATGCGTCGGTACTGGCGCATCCAACTTCGGGGGGCTTAGAGGATTCTTCCTCTACATTGAATAAACAAAATAAAAAAAATAAAAGGAATGAAAACTTATGAACTAAAAAATAATTCAAAAGCGTAGGAGTTATTGCGTGGGTAACGGGCAAAGCCGAGTTACAGGACGAATGTATTCACCAGAAGAAGTCTTAATTCTGACGACTCTAATTACACCATCCTTCCCGGGAAACACCTCTGATACAACCGCGAGTGGCCACGATAAAGGATGCGTATTGTCATCCTTAACAACAACTACAGTTCCTATCGTCACAGGTTTGGACGGCATATTCCACTTATGTCTAAGTTGGAGAGAGGTAAGATATTCTTTGCTCCAACGTGTCCAGTAACTTTGAACAATTCTATTTAATAATTGATAGCGGGTGAGTCTGTTATCTGGTAATAGGGGTTCAATGTGTTCAGCGGGTAAATATTTAAGCGGAGTAACATTAAGAAAATGATTAGGCGTTAGGGGGGTTGGATCCGATGGATCCGAAGAAAGTATGCAAATCGGACGGCTATTCAAAATGCCTTCAATTTGCACCAATATTGTACTGAATTCTTCATAGGTGAGTATTTGACTCCCGATAGCTTTAAATAAATGAGACTTAACACATTTGACATTAATTTCAGGCAACGAATTAAAATTGGGCCCGAAAGGTGGGCTGTGCTGAAACTGAATCTTATGTTGAGTTAGATATTTATTCAGATCATTTTTATAATTAGTGGACTGTATAAGCGTGTAAATTTCGTTCAATTTTCGTTTCGCACCTATGAAATTAGTGCCTCCATCGCTGTACAACACTGAAACAGGACCCCTGCGTGAGATAAAACGTTTAAAGGCAGCGAGAAATAAATCTGTACTAAGATCACTTACTAACTCTAAATGGAGCGCCTTTGTTGTGAGACAGACGAACAAGCAAATATACGCTTTATGACTTTTTACTCCACGACGCCTTATGTGAGTTACGTAAAAGGGTCCCGCGTAATCAACTGCGGTATGCACAAACGACTTTACTTGTGAAACTCTAATGGATGGAAGATCACCCATAGGTGGAGTTGTAGAACGAGGCCTAGCTTTAAAACATAAATTACATTTATGTACTCGTTGGCGAATCAAATTTCGTGCAGAAAGAATCCAATACTTTTGGCGAGTCAATGCTAACACTAGTCCAGGACCGGTGTGTAAATTGTCGGTGTGATAGTGGTCTACTAAGAGCGACACTATACGTCCTTTAGGTGATAGCAGTATTGGATATTTTGTATTGTAATTTAGTTGAGAATGAGTAAGTCGACCACCTACTCTAATTAACCCTTGTTCGTCAAGAAAAGGGTTGAGTTTTAAAATAGCCTGATTTGGACAAATTTTAGTAGCCTTAAGTGCTTGTAATTCTACCTGAAAATACTTAGACTGATCGAAGCGGACCGCATAATATTCTGCGTATTCTAAATCGTATACAGAAAGTATACCGCGGGATTTGAGAATCCTTGTGAAACGTAATACATAAACCAGTGAACTAATAAATTTTACCCAACTCGAGCAACGCTCGGCAAGTTCGTCTATCATGTGAACGTGATCGGAGACAGGTATGGTATGTGCATGGAGAGAAGCTATTTTAATTTCCGGTAATTCTGTCTTCTCGTTATGATTGATTTTATATTCCTTCACAGGCCATGCATTTATAGGTGCGGACAGCCATTTCGGCCCGTGAAACCAAAGATAGTTATTTATTAACCCTTTAGGTGTCACAGGGCGCGAGACTATATCGGCGGGATTTTCAACCCCACGAACGTGATACCAATGGGAAGCAGGCAGATATTCATTTACCTGAGCGATGCGATTAGCTACAAAAGTTTGAAACTTATGAGCGGGAGAGTGAATCCAGGTAAGGGTTACCGTAGAATCAGAGAATGCGAATATATTGTTTATTTGACACCGCTTGTTAAAAACAGTGCGCACAGAATTAATTAATTTTGCGAGTAAGACCGCCGCGCAGAGTTCTAAACGCGCTAGCGTTTTATTAGAATCTGACACTTTGGATTTAGCGGTCAGTAGATTCACATTAAGAGCGTTTCCGTTCTCAGCCGTTTCTATTCGTACATAGATAACAGCACCATAACATTGCTGGCTGGCATCCGAGAAGCCTATTAGAGTAATTCGACGAGCGGATGTTAAACCTATATGTCTCGGTATTTTTATTTCAGATAAACGCGACAACTCCCTATGAAAGTGTTTCCATTTAGACAGAATGCAACCCGGGACCGTCTCGTCCCAGTCCAGTTGTAATTTCCAACATTCTTGTATAAGCAACTTCATGTATGCGACCACTGGACTGATGATTCCAAGCGGATCGAACAAGCGCGCGGTTACGGAAAGGATCGAGCGTTTAGTGCATGTTAAAGGCATGTCGATCACTATTTTAAAGTTAAAGGTGTCATCGTTAGGTTGCCATTGCATACCCACGATCTTAGTGTCAACATGAGGATCCTCATCAAACTTGACAGCGAGACAGCTCTTATGAATTGACGGGATACGTGACAATAGGGTATTGTCATTAGAGATCCACTTAGTTAAGTTAAAACCTCCAGATTTAAACATAGCGACCATTTCCCTATAGGTGTCTTCAGCTAAATCTACATTCTCTATGGAACTAACGTAGTCGTCAACATACATGTGATTGTCAGCTTCGTAAGCCGCCAGAGGATATAAAGCGCGACAGTCTGACGCGAGCTGGTTTACGACTCGCATTGCCAGGAAGGGTGAGCTGGAGACGCCAAAACAAACGCGGTTGAAATGATAGCTTTCAATAGGAGAATTGGAATCGAACCTAAATAATATTCTTTGATATGTATGATGATCTTGAGTAAGTTTCACTTGAAAATACATTTTTTCTATGTCCGCGGTTACAGCAACCGGGTACATACGCAAATTGAGAAGCAAATGAAAGATATTGTTCTGTAATATTGGTCCCGTATAAAGCAAATCGTTAAGCGATTTACCTGACGTGGTTTTACACCCAGCGTCTAAGACCACACGCGTTTTAGAGGTTTCTTTGTCAGGGCGATAAACGGCCCGATGCGGCATATAATAAACTTGAGAGTCTAGAAAGCTATTTGACACTTTAGTGAGATAACCTTGATCAATATATGTTTGAATAATGGCATTATAATCGTTGCGTAAGTTAGAAGCGTCTAACTTTTTTTCTAAATTTAAAAACCTGCGTTTGGCGATTGTGTACGAATGCCCTAGCTCACTGGGAGGGTATTTAAAGGGAAGACTAACCGTATATCTACCGGTATCGTCGCGTGAGTACGTAGACGAGAACAGCTTTTCACATGCTGCGTCGTCCGTGCTAATGTGCTTCTTATCTGGCACCTGTTCTATCTCCCAAAAGCGTTGCGTTAATTGTTCGAGAGACACATCTTGAGTGTGACATAAGAAGGCCTTGTCGGACACGGAGGAATGAGACATGCGATCGCGGGGATGCTTGTTTGCCACTAGCGAATAAGGTAAAGCATGCGCCTTTCCCATTGCGACGTATCCGAGCGTGGTTTCTATCGCGATTACTGATGAGGTTGGGGATGTAATTTTTTGCGACCCTAAAATCATGGGGAAGAGTTCATTACCTAACAAACAATCTATACCACCCGGAGTATAGTATCGTTCGTCAGCCATAGGTAAATTTTGTAAATGGGTTAATTCCGCTGTATCAATTTCCACGTTAGGCAAAAAATCTGTAATAGTGTCTATAACCCGTGCACTAACCGAATAAGAACAGCGGGCATCAAATCGCGAATATATTTTGAAATGCGTAATTCCATAAGATTGGCTTTCAAGTTGACCTATGCCTTTAATGACAGAAGGAGCGTTAAGTATGGTTAAGTGCAAACGCTCACAACAAGACTTCGTAATAAAGTTACTCATAGACCCTGAGTCCAAAAACAAACGTATACGATCCGATTTATAATTTGCATATACACAAGCAGTCGGCAACAAAACCGTGGTCGCGCTGCTTGAATTACGCGGCGGAGGGATCACAGCCGATAACGACGCGATATTGCCACTATGTGACCGCGCCTCCCGCGAGTGCGAGCGGGACGGATCATCTGCCGATGACGCATGAGTCGACATGGAATGCTCGGACGGCGCAGTAGACGCGTTTGCCTGCCTCGATGCGTTGCCGGTAGCATGATTTCTTGTTGAATTTGATGCGTTCAAATTATTTTTATAACACAGTAAACTATGATGAGACCGATTGCAAATCGAACACCTATTAACAGATCTGCAAGCACTCACGTGATGAAAACCTAAACAATTAACACAAAAGGAATGTTTACGAACTATTTCATTTCGCGTTTCAACAGTCTCTTGAATAAAATGTTGACATTTGAACAAAGGGTGAGCGGAATTATTGTTACATACGATACAATTTTTTATGTTAGAAGTATCGACTGATTTCAAATTAGTAGGGCGGGTTTGCGTAAAAAATGACTTAGGTTTATTTAAATGAGAGGCGGTTGAACTCCGCTGAGCGCGATAATCACCTTTTTGGGAATGTGATGGTGAGCGGAGCGTTTGGAGTTTGCTTTGTTCTGTCAAAAATGTTTTGACGTCACTATATGTAGGTACACTCAAATGTCTATGAGATTGTTCAAACAATTCAAGCATAGGTTTATCAAACTTGCTTAATGCTAAATGAGTTATTATGAAATCTGATAAATTTGTGATAGGTAGACGCTGCAGAGCTGCTTCAGATGAACAAAAGTTCTCCAAGATCTGATCAGCCGATTGCCCTGGCTTCTGGTGTAACATTTGTTCTAAATAGCACGACGCCTGAACCCTGGTATCGTGGTATTTAGCCAGAAGGGCTTGCCAAATAACATCGTAATTTTGTGCGGTAGCAGCTATGCCTGAACAAACAGTAAGTGCCTTACCCGAAAGGCAACCTATCAAATATTGAACCTTTTCGGCGTTGGTGAGACGAGTATTCGTATGTATCACACTACAGAAATTTTCATAAAATATAGGCCACTTACCATAAGTACCATCGAAACCTGTGAGTTTAAGTGGGGGTAATTTGATATTAAAATTATCACTTTTCTTTTTATCGTCGAGTTCTTGTCTCAGAGTAGTTTCCGTTTGCTTTATGAAACAGTATAATTCATCAAATGTATTAAAAACACTATAACTCGGCTGTACCTGCGGATTATCTTTTAATTGTTCAATTAACAATTTATCGATAGTTTCGATGTAATCCGATCGGGTTTTATCGATAGATTGAACCCGAGCGAGAAACATCATGCGTACTGTTTCATCGGTAACCTTGAGACTTAAGTTGTACACTTCTTGAACTATGTGAAACAAACTTTGTTTTTTGTATTCTAAAAAATTTATCATGACCTGACTTTCGTCTGAACTTTTACTATGGGATTTGTCTTTAGAAGCCATGATAATATAATTGATACGAGATACGAGTATGTATATAAGTGGGTAGGTAATAGAAATATTCAGCGAAAAAGTATAAAATTCGAACAACGATCAGCTGTTAGCTTAAATCAGCTGTTTGCGGTAAAGTATTCAGAGAACAAACCCAATATGGAGTCTGCGTAACAATCAGCTGTTAATCGTTTGAATACCGTTATGTATCGGCTGCGTTGCCCAGTACCGTCACAATAAAATAAATATATGTGGGTATAAAATTAACGTATAAATATGAGTTTTATCTACGATTACAATTCGAAAGATAATATGAAATTGTAATGAAATTGGGGAAAACTACGTTAAATTTATGACGGTTGAGAAAATTGTTAATTTTGGATTGTCCGTTTTACTTTATGCCAAAACTCCTAATTACCAAAAAATATCAAAATGATTGCCTAGAATCGGACAACCGGACTAACATGGCCAGGATGGTCCAAGTCCTGGGTAGCGATAATTTCGGGGGGCGCTACCTGCCAGCGGGTTGATTATATATAGGTAAATATGATTATGATAAATAGCGTAAATGCGTTATAGAATATGAGTACTTATGAGTAATATAAAATATGCGGTGTGAAAAGATAATTAACTTTTCTAATGCGTGCGGGTGGCGTTAAATATAATATTTGCGTTGAGTATTTATGAGTAATATACTAAATATATATATGCGTATGCGTGAATTTAATAGGAAAAGAGGTAATTAATATTATTAGTAGAAAGAATGCGTTAGATGGAATATCCGGACGGAGGACCACAATTGGAAGTGTGCTTACCTTGAACTCTTGTTGGTAGGTAGGCGCTGCTCCCAGCTTTGCGTTCGGGGTCTTGATTCACGACCGCGAAATATGCACACAGGAGTTATAACCGTAACTCTCGAGACTGTGGCTGATGATAAGCGATGTAGCGCGATATGATGGGTAATCACAGCGGCCAATAGCGGAGCGGAGCGTTAAGAGACGGGTGCGTGCGTATCTTCCAATAGCTATGGCGGAATGTGAATGTAGGAAGCGGGCGGGATAGTGTTGCCATAGACAATACATAAAAGTAAGATGCGTTTAGTGCGTGAGTGTTGACATATAATAATTATAATAAATACCATTAAATACATAAACTAAAAAATATGTATGCGTCGGTACTGGCGCATCCACAATCAACTTCAAAGTTGTAAGTGTGTCTTGGAAACACGTTGATAATTTCTAGAAATGAATATTCTACTTTTTGTTTTTTTATAACAGTTCTTTTCATAACAGGGCTGTGGTGTAAATTAACTTACAGAAGTTTGTTGGCAAAATTATATAAGACAAAAATTTTTTTGATGTTATCCACTTGAGGCTCTGTTGTTTAATTCTAAGTAGATGGCGTTCGTGTTGATAGCAGTATACGAGCGTTGACATAGAAGTTATATAACAAAATTATGCCCACAAAGATTGCGATACACCACCCCTGCATGTTCATCAAAAGTGTGAAGCTCCTGGCAAAATTAAACAGTTTATAATACCCTAGATTTTATCGAGAAACGAGCAAATTTAGCGTTTACATTTGGTATTTCATTAGTTATTATACTGTGTGACAAGTATACCAACACTAAAATCCATACTCATTCATCTTAGTGAGGCTTCATATCCGCTCACTCAACGTGACTTTATTGGTAATTATCGAGAAACCCTTCATTATCGCAGAGTAGGCCAATCATGGGCTACGTAGTATGTTGCATACATTATAGCATTAAGAATTCATAACGCTTTACGAGGTGCGATAGAATTGAGCACAATATTGGAGATTGTGGTTGCTCTATTGTGATATTATCGTTAGAACTGATATCAATATCCATCATCCACTTTATGCTACATCCAAGTAGGCTGATTACTCTGGGGATATCCTTTCTAGGCATATCTGGGCTCACTGATATACTAACATTTATACTAGTTGTATCGTGCGACTTCTTTTGCGTGAAAATTGTGATATGAAATTTGAGTTGCTTTTTACTTAGCCTCCAAGCAAATTAGCGTTATATTATATGTAGCCCATGACTCATCTACACCTCTTATTAGTATTCATAGTACAAAATTTGAAACGTTTCATTTACCTATTAAACTGTCTGACGTAGGTATACCAACACTAAAATTCATATACATCCATCTTACTGAGGCTTCATATTCACTCACTGAACGTGACTTTATCGGTTATTACCGAGAAACCTTTCAGAGTAGGCCAATCATGGGCTACGTAGTATGTTGCATACATTTTAGTATTAAGATTGAACACAATATTGGAGATTGTGGTTGCTCTACTGTGATATTATCGTTAGAACTGATATCAATATCCATCATCCACTTTGTGCTACATCCAAGTAAGCTGATTACTCTGGGGACATCCTTTCTAGGCATATCCGGGCTCACTGATATACTAACATTTATACTAGTTGTTTCGTGCGACTTCTTTTGCGTGAAAATTATGATGTGAAATTTGAATTGCTCTTTACTTAGCCATCAAGCAAAGTAGCGTGATAACATGTAGCGTATTCATAGTACAAAATTTGAAACGTTTCATTTACTTATTAAACTGTCTGACGTAGGTATACCAACACTAAAATTCATATTCATCTATCTTACTGAGGCTTCATATTCACTCACTGAACGTAACTTTATCGGTTATTACCGAGAAACCTTTCAGAGTAGGCCAATTGTGGGCTACGTAATATGTTGCATACATTATAGTATTAAGAATTTACAACGTTTTACGAGCTGCGATAGTATTGAACACACTATTGGAAATTGTGGTTGCTCTACTGTGATATTACCGTTAGAACTGATATCAATATCCATCATTCACTTTGTGCTACATCCAAGTAGACTGATTACTCTGGGGACATCTTTCTAGGCATATCCGGGCTCCATGATGTATTACATTCATACATGTTGTTCTGCGCGACTTCCGTCATGTGATAGAAATTTAAGTAGCTCTCTGCCTAGCCACCAATCAAATTGTTTGATAATTTTTTTTTTATACAAAAATGTGAACTATATTTTTTTTGACTTCATTACCTTTATGGAACTCTATTTTAAAAAAAACGTTAAGTGCTATATACATATAGCTACATAAAAAAGATACTCATTTATAAATGTAAAATAAATAATCTTTTATAAATAAATGGTATAAAGGGATTATACATCCATGCAGGTCACGGCTCATGTTCGTTACGTCTTCAACAAAGTTAACCGAACAAATTTCGAATTCTATTGAACTTGAAGGCTGCGTCCTCAGGAAATAAGACAGTTTTGTTTGGTTACACTTAAAAGTAGAATGAGTTTCTTATCCCACCAAGACTTTAAGCTTCTGTACATAAATTGCTTGCAAATTATAAGTAGCTCAACTTACTGAAAAGAAAGTATAGTTACATAGAGTTATTTGACTTGAAACTTGACATAGTGTCTTGAAAGCTCTGTCACCAATTCATTACAGGCAAAGTTCGAGTAAGTGAAAGCAGGTCGCCTGAAATCTCCATTGTTTTCGATGTCGTCAGTAGCTCTCTGTCCATGAAGATAAGGGCTACATTAGTGAAACCAAGCTTAAAAGCGTCGTGTGTTTGTTAATAAAGCCGCCGGACATTTCACCCAGAGGGGTCCTAATTTATCATTGTTAGAGTGGGGCTCAAACGAAAGCAATTTCCGTCTAGCTCCCGTTTTTTAAATACTGTCTCTGGAGAACTCTGCTTAAAGATCATTTGATGTCGCTCAATTAGAATCTGAAAGCAATTGCAGGGGATAAAACAATTTCTTTTATTGTATATTTTAGAGACATTCAAATAAATGTAGTTTATGTAGCGTGATATTCGTACTGTCTCGTGTTGCAACACATTTATTCGTTTCAACACGGCAATAGACTCACTTTATCTATTATGTGAGACAAACAACTGGTAAAATGTGAACGTATTGCATCTGTTTATCATTTTGGGGAGAAAGCGTAGGCATTTATGATGTATTTTACTTAAATATATAGGTACCAATGTATGTCACTTAATACTTAGTTCTACACACTTAGTTTATTTTTTTATCAATGTTACCAATTTCTACTTAAAACGAGATTACAAACAGTTAAATAACAAAAATGTGATTAGGTACTTTTATTTTATTACCTGATGAAAAATTGTTCTGTTCAGATTTTTATTTTCTCTGCAGAGCGCCATCCCGAATATGATACCTTTCAGTATTATTATAAAAACAATGATGTGACGTCACATAGGCTAGCCTCGTAAACAACAAATACGCTTCTATTGATTGCTCTTTTCTGGAATTTTTGGTTGAATACCTATTCTAGGTATCAAGGTGGAACATAAAGCAAATACAAATATATAATAGACTGCTAACTTAATTACCCTTCATATTAGCTTTGTAGTAGTCGGGAAATGGTAGTGAAGATCGGTTGCTGATTCAATCACAGAAGGTTCGTGTAAACATATATGCAGATATATACCTATATGGCACCCCATATTGGTAATTTTTAATGGAAAACGGTAAATTCAATACCTACAAAAATTATGATTTTATACTTAGTTATTGTGGTTTTCATCCTACCTATGTTATTCATTAACGGCACGGCAGTATTTGAAAACGAATACAGTGTGTCAGTCGACAGAGTATAAGCCAATGCCTCCATGACCGGGGGCCTGAGGACGGCAATGGGACTGCTCACCATCCTCACAGAAGCCCAAGACGACAGCGTGGCATTAAAGTTTTACGCACGCCACACACCCTCGGATGCGGGACATACCCGAACAACCCCCAAAGACGAGGGATTGCACCCGAACCCTCTACGTAAGGCCGCAGTGGTACTGGTCTGTTAAGAATTAATGGAATATCCTTTCGAGGACTAACCCGGGGCTCCCAACAGTAGTAGGAAACGTGTGATTTTTAGTCGGTAAGAGTTCGGCATAGCATCCACGATTTGAATTTTCCAAACCACGTAAAAAAAAAGAAAAGTTTTTTATTTTTAAAAACGCTATTTCATAGTAGCTATGTCCATTTCTAATTTTTCCTAGATTCATATTCACTTGAGTACTTACCTATTGATACTAATTTATTTTCTACCTGTATTAAACCGTACATTTATTTGAGCGTTTCCGTGCTTCGGAAGGCACGTTAAGCCGTTGGTCCCGGTTGCCAGTAAAATGGCAGTCTTTAAGCTAAGTTGAAGGCTTTATTTCAACAGCAGGCAGTCACAACCTGCGCCTGTCCATTTAAACACGGCAATACGGCTCACCACCTATTACGTGGGACAAATTATGCAAAGGAAATGTGGGCATATAATATGCCTCTGCCTACCTCTTCGGGGATAAAGGCGTGACCATATGTATGTATTAAACCGAAATTACTTAAGTAATTAATTTACCTTATTAGTAGGTAACTGCTGAAATTAGGTCTGCCGAAAAAAGTTTTTTATTAAATCAAGCTTGTAAATTGCTTTCGCAACAAACTTCATTATGTTGAAGTTTTATAATAAAAATCCACAATTATAATGGGATAATTTTGACTTGAATTGACAATTACCGCGTTTTACCACAAAGCAATTGTAGGTAATAATGTCTATTTAACAATTATCTGTTGCAAGTTTTACCGTAATTTGTGTTCGTATTTTAAATAATTACCGCAAATCGACAAAGCTAAATCGTTAATGTGTATAAATCTTATGTGAAATAAGTTGTGCGTTCATAAAAAAAATACCAATGTTTTCGGACCCATCCGTTATTTATAATAGAATCAAGTAAAGTCCAGCAAACATGTTATTTACTTTCGAGATATTTGAATGTTATGATGAATTTCATTATGGTCTGTTGGGAGTCCGGGGACATCCTTCCGAGGGCTTACCCGGGGCTCCCAACCATAGGCTGTTGGGTGTTACGTGAGGTTTTTAGTCTGTAAGAGTCCGGCATAGCATCCATGATGATTTTCCCTCACGTTAAAAAAAATATTACACCACAGATGCACAAAGTTCTCATCGCTGTTCCGATCACACCCTAACAATAATTACAATTAACTTTTACATTTAGAGAGTAAAACAGTGTGATGTTACTTCATAACCATAATAACCAAAGAATATATTACCAAAACAACGCCCAGATAAAGGCAGTATAAACTTGTGCTACGTGATGTGGACAACTGATAAACATAAGTTCTAAATGTATACTTAAACATGTTATACCATCGTTCTATATGTAGTACATTGTTATACACAGTAACACCAAATTACTCACAATTATTTGCTCCGACCAGAGGCAGCCATATCAAATAATCTTGAATAATTTGATAAGTATTATATAATAATTTCATTCCAATTATATAAATCTGAGAAACGCAAACTCATGAAACTGTCAACAATATTCCATCCGTCCGTTCGAGAACTTTTTCAGGAAAGGATTTTGCTTTTTACTTATCTATTGAAGTGTAGGTAAGACCTCAAGCCAGTGATTCGTGAACAAGTTCTTGTTCGCTCTTTCCCATTCCTTTTGCTATTCTACAAAATTATTTGGGCGTAATAATTGTGAATTTTCGGAAAAATTACGTCCACAGCAAAATTGCAAAGGGTGAATTAAATATCTTGTCTTCTTTATTTACTCAAAGTCGCCCCAAACTTTATCATTGAATTAAAGTATTACAATTATTTCCACCTTCTCCATCTTCCATAAATTTAGATGGCTTCGTGAAACAAGTTTACTGCTAAATTACTAAGTTTATTACCTAGACTAATGCCCTAGAAACTTATTTAGGGCAACCAAAACCATAAATAAATATAATATTTCACTCACTGTGTATTGCCAATACAGATATAATATACTTAATAATATTTTTGCATTGTAATTCATGTATGTTATTAGAAATTGGTTGGACTCGTAGTAAAGGATCATTTCTATTTCAGTGACCAAATTCATCCGCATCGGGATCGCTGACAAGAATGACAACCCACCGTATTTTGACAAGGAGCTTTATGAGGCAGAGGTTGACGAAAATGAGGACATTCAACACACAGTGCTCACTGTCACCGCCAAAGATCACGATGAATGTAAGTAACCTTTTTAGTTAACCCTTGTCTTTCTAACTTTATTGACTGACACTTTTTTTTTCTGGATACTATGTTCGTCTATCTCTATAGGTATAACTACGGATCATAAATAAGTGCACATGGAGTATTACAATAGTATTTCTTGAATCTGTAAATGTATCATCACAATTTCACTTGTCTTAAAGTAAAATCACGTCAATTAGCTGCCATTAAACTTCACAATATAGTATTGTCGTTATAAAGTTTGTGTCACTCTCCAAACTGTTTTTAAATCGCACGCACACACATAAATTGCCAAATCCATGCCTCGTTCATGATAAGTTGAGGTTAGTTTTCCAAGTTCTACGAATGTATACAACTTAAAAACTTAGGAAGAACTAAATAAAAATATGCGATCCGAGTACGATAGAACAGCACATAAGGAGAGGACACCCAAAACAAAACAAAAAGTCCCACATATGGACGCTACATGTTATAACACTGGATCGAGTTCCGTTTAACTTTGTACAAAGAAAATCACTTGCTGGGATTTTGTTATATTCCATTCTGAACATGGATTGTAATCGAATAGTATTAGCTTCGTAAAGAATATAATAAATAACCCAATAAGGTAGACATTAAATTCCAATGACTGCGTAACATGCTTTACCTGATAACGTTGTATATATAGATTAAGGATTTCAATCTTCGAGCCATTTATTGAAATTGAATTGAGACGTTGATTGTATCGTAACTACCTAATACCAGACTCTCATCAATATTACATTGATGTGCTTGTTAGGCTTCCGTGAATATTATGTTTTCGGTATAGTTTGTTTACTTGGCAAATTGAAGCCTTCGGTTGAGTTGATGTTTCAGAAGATTATTACATTTCGGAATGTTATAAGTAGCTTTAAAAAGCTTTTAATCGTATTTTATTTTGTCAATGCTATTTCGAATGCAAATTTTCAATATTAGTACTGAAATGTTTCTGTATAGAGTTTTTATCGAACCAGTGGCTATCTGATGCAGACGGCTGGCCATTGACAACTGTTATAACGTAATTGGAATTCAGTAAATATTTTAAATTAAATTTGCTAAAAGCTTGTATTGACAAAGACGTAGGTACTGAGTCTATATTTTTCCTATTGTTCACACGCTTTATTCAGGCAACGCTTTGTCCGCTCCGCAATCTTTGAGCCGACCTGAGAAAATGTTATTTTCTTATTAAAAGTGGTATTCTTGTTTATCCTGTGTTCTATTAAATGATTAGTTTATTTATTAGAAATAGGTACATGGCTTGAATATAGGAGCGACCAATATTTTTATGACGTTTTAACTTCCTCATCTGTTAGGTAATAAACAAGCTGACTAACAGATTAGGCTCTACAGTGCACAAAATAAAAAAGCAATATCATAGCAACATATTATTATCATAGTCATAATCATAAGTTCTTAACGGCAAACACTGTTCTTTAAATTTATGGATAGAATACAAACAGGAAAGGTTTATGATAAATAAGGCAGGAAAGGACAGATAGTAAGTTAGTTCACTATGTATAGATAAGTTAACAAAGTAAATTTTTAATAAAATCGCTGATATTATAATTGGTTTAACGTATGGCACACTTATGCTCTGAATATTAACAATACAAATTTGTATAAGGATAAGCTTCCAGACCATTTTCTGTCGTAAATTGCATTGCATTGATAATATGAACACAGCAAAACAGCTCTATATATTTTCCTGAAAAAAAAAAAAACCTGCCACAAGCCAGGCTGCCATTTGAAATGAGAACGATTTATCTGAGCCAAGAAAGTTTAGTTAGAGGTTGAATTCTGTTTGAGACGAAGGTATACGAGTATTTCTTAGTGGGCGTGTCTTTATCCGAGTGGCTCGTAAGGTCTTGCTACCTACATGTTCATTAGTTATTTCTAAGGTACATAATCAAGGAGTCCATAGTAAATAAATACACTGTTTCTTTTAAGAATAGTCCGTCTACAAAAAACACAGCATTCGGCGACTGTAGGCAGAAGAAATTTGCAAATAAAGTTCCATTACACACTTCCTTGTTTCAGATTTAATTTGGGGAACTGGTTACTGGTACTGGTACGGTCAATTAATGGTTATTATCCAAGCACTTATTAAATTGAAGCTTCACAGACCAACTGTAAATGAATGATAATAATTTGAGATTAAATCTCTTTCGAGTTAATCATTGACTGTAACATCATTTATTCTGAATTTCTATCCATCAAACCCGAGTTCATTCTCACAACCACATATGTATCGATATAATATTCCTTTGAGATCGTATTCAATTGACTATTAATATAGTAAAAAAAAAAGCTCATAGTACAGCCAGCTTATATAATATCGCCCATTCAAGCGTTGACGTAGAGTTATTATTGTACAGTGCCAAGTAGATCTAACATTATGAATATTGCTGGCATCGGCTATGTAATAGGCCGTCAGAGAGCTAGTTGAGAACATGAAAGTTGCCAGGCGTGGGAACTGCGAACTGTGTGAGCAGAGCAAGCATCTACGACATTATTGCTTAACAACTGTAGCTCTTAAGTTTGATCGATGAGATTGCACAGTTGCTACGTAATATTATGCGAAGAATTCCATCTTAACTCTAGCTTCCTTCCTACGTATGTTAAAAGTTTGAAGAGATTTAATAAAGTAGCAACATTGGTGCTGGATCTTTAAAATTCTATCAATTCATTCGTGTTCAACGAATATTTTTTGAAAACCAGTCTGTGTCTTTGAAATTGAACCGACAGGAGGTGGCCATAAAATTTTGAATCACAATAAAAAATCTGTTACCACCTCGTAAATCTTCGGTGTCTCAGATGTCCGGTCGTTTATTTTCACCAGGGAATTATGAAATTGATTTACTTTTTTATGTCATCTACCTTTCATTTTAAATAATTTGGTGACTGAGTAATGTTTGGATACGCTTGTTTTTGAAGTTAATAGAGAGTGTGTTTGGATTCACTCATTTAACAACCCAATATCGGATTTCATACATCTGTGTATTGCTAGCAACAAATACCTTTCTAATACCTGGAACATAAATGGAAGCTCTTCAGTGAAATTCATCTATGTCTATTGAGATGCTTTGAGAGGAAACATAACATTACTGACTGATCTAATATCAGTTTACATTACTTACGTGTGTATAGATTTTTGACATGAAATTTTGAACATCCGTACACCCTTTCAATGTCATTAAATGCTCGATTTTTGTCGCGCTGCATAGTAGGTATATGGTCTCACAACTTATAGCTAAAGTTATATAGATTTCAGTAGTAGGTAATGGCTGTTGTTTTAGATATCAATCAGGAAAATTTAAAGATAACATTATATAATGGGTAGGTCTACATTTTTTTTTTCTTTATTGGATAAACAAACAACATCACAATGATAATATGTTCAGGTAGTTAAGTATAGCATTTTTAGGGTTTCGTAGCCAAATGGCAAAAACGGAACCCTTATAGATTCGTCATGTCTGTCTGTCTGTCTGTCTGTCTGTCTGTCCGTCCGTGTGTCACAGCCACTTTTCTTCGAAACTATAAGGCCTATGATATTGAAACTTGGTAACTAGATGTATTCTGTGAACCGCATTAAGATTCTTATATAAAATTAGAAAAACAGCAATAAATTTTGGGGGTCCCCATAGTCAGAACTGAAACTCAAAATTTTTTTTTTCATCAAAAACATACGTGTGGGGTATCTATAGATAGGTCTTCAAAAATGCTATTGAGGTTTCTAACATCATTTTTTTCTAAACTGAATACTTTGCGCAAGAGACACTTCCAAAGTGGAAAAATGTGTGTCCCCCCCCCCTCTAACTTCTAAACTAAGAGAATGATAAATCTAAAAAGAATATATGATGTACATTGCTATAAAAACTACCAACGAAAATTAGTTCGAACGAGATAGAGCTGCTAGTTTTTTTTTAATACGTCATAAACTGCAATTTTCGGTTAGAAAAATCACTACCACTGCGAACGTGTTAAAAGTGTTAAAACATCAATCAAAGTTACAACGAACTATAAGAACTTTTATATTATGTTACTTGCTGCTACGAAACCCTTCATGGGCGAGTGCAACTCGCACTTGGCCGGTTTATTCTAATTGTGACATGCACAGCGTTTACCACAATTGAAATAATTGCATGAGTATCTTAAAGGTTTGACAAAGTAAACATAAATAAATCGTAAGAATCTTAAAGGTAGTTACGTAATACAAGTGTTTGAAAAAGCAACAACACACACATTTTAAAATGTGAATGTATACGGGTAAAATGTATTAGATTGGTTTGCGTACAGCGTTCTGCCGCAAGCGCTAGATGCCAGCAAATCCTTTCGTATTAAAATCTCCTACCGTCTCAAGCAGATGACGTCGCAGTCTTTCGATTGAATCTCGTCTTGAACTGCTCTCTTCCTGTATGTAAAGAAAATTAGGCCACTGAACGTATCTGTATTTTCTTGAATTGATATGGTTTTTAAAATGGTTCACTAAATATAATAGTGCGTGTGTGTCTCCTCATAAATGTTTCATGTGTGGCGCTGGACTTATTGCGAGTGGACGTGATAAGCAACTGAAATTACTGATGTTATTAATCACTGCCTTGGGGTAATATTTTGATTAGTTTGGGATTGGTTGATGTGGCCCGCTTGACAAAAACACCTATACATATGTTGGTCAAAACTGTGTATATATTGTCTGTGTTTTGTTTTCAGATAATTAGGTAGTGCAATGTATCTTCTCAAATACTATAAAAATTAAAAATGCTAATTAAACACTGACGGCGATTATACATCATTAAAAATAAAATATTCTTGTATTTAAATAAAATAAAGAACCTCCCAACTAGCATTATCCGAGATTTAAAGAATTTAGAGTAAAGACGGAGGATTACATCTTATCTCATTAAGGGTTTTCTTTTAGTAGTATCTTTGGTGAACTTTGCCGCCCTAGAGATCCGTTAGAAATCCCTCACTAACGCTTACATTAATTCTTTTTGGAACAATGTACAAATTTGGACTTAACAGATTTCAAAGTTTTCTAACTCGTGACCACTGCTATCGTAATGGAGCTGAAACTTTGAAAGGTGAACGGATTGTTAGAATTTAATAAGACGCTTAAAATACCCGGTTGCCAGTAAAATGGCAGTCGTTAAGCCAAGATGAAGGCCTTACATTTTTAGGCGGCTTGAAAAATTTCAACCGCGGGCAGTCATAACCTGCGCCTGTCCATATCAACACGGCAATACGGCTCACCACCTATTACGTGGGACAAATTCTAAAAAGGTGAAATGTGGGCATATAATATGCCTCTGCCTTCCCCTTCGGGGATAAAGGCGTATCCATATGTATGTATATACATGACTACCACAATAATAATAGAATTTGGTTTACCTTTACCTCAGTAGCTACTAAAAATTCTTTTTTATTTGAAAATTGTAGAGGCCTTCATTATTTATTAATTCCATTAAACTAGACTCCGAATGATAAAATGTCTTATGTCTTATGTGTATAAAGAAACACTGATAAACACGTATACTGAGGGATAAAATCCGGAACGATGTTATCCGTCAGAAAACTAGAGTGGTCGACATAGCTCGCAGAGTATGCAGTTGGAAGTGGCGGTGGGGTGGCCATATCTGTAGGAGTGCGATGGCAGGTGGAGCAAACGAGTTCTGAAGTGGAGACCGCGACTTAGTACACGTAGGGTAGGACGACCCCCTGCCAGATGAACCCATTACCTGAAAAAGGTCGCAGTGACTGATTGGGTGCGGAAGCCGCTGAACCGTGTGTTGTGGCGTAATTTGGGAGAGGCCTACGCCCAGCAGTGGACTGATATAGGCTGATCTGATTGCTATACGCGTAAAAACTATGTAAATTACATGAACAACTTTTTTCGAAAAAAATCATGTCAAAGCTTGACGTCACTTCCTACCCATTTTTTCTACTTCCTGTTCTTTGAACTAAACATGATTAACTAGTATCATTTATCCCGACAAGCTGCCATAACAGATGACGTTGGATAATCAGTAATTGTACATCTCAACATGTACCAAATAACCACATCGTTATCCTCCAAGCCTTCTCCTAAACCAAATTCGTCCTCCAAGCCTTCTCCCAACCGAAATGAGATCGGCTTTCTGAACTTCAGTGTTTTCCGTGAAGCGACTCCACAACCAATATTGGCGATTTTCTGTTGTTTGACTAGATTCTTACGGCAGGTTATCTTTCCATAGGGGAGGGTCTCCTTTCATATTAGTAGCCTGTTCTTGTCTGTACAATGCATCATTAAATAAAAAGGGGTTTTTTATTTAACGTGAGGGAAATCCGACATGGATGCTATGCCGAACTCCTGCCGACTAAAAAAAACCACACGTATCCTACCTAACAGCCTACGGTTGGAAGCCCCGCGTATGCATGCCCTCGAAAGGATACCCCAGGGCTCAGGCACCCCATCACATCTATCGTGCAATTAACGACATCATTAAAGAAAATATCTGGGGGTAAGTGTACTTATCTAGTACAAAGGAGAGCCCCAATGAAATTTACCAAACTCCATAACATTAAAGCAACACGATAACATACTCGAACCTTTTGATCTCTTTAAGTATAATTCGAGTAATGTAGATAAAATTGTATCTCCCTTATAATTTTGTATCGTAAATTACCCAACTTGATGAGTTTTTAATTTTAAAAGCATGTAAAAATGTGGAGGTCGTGTGGCAAGGCAGGATCATTAATTCACTTCACAGCCATTGAGAAATCTGATCGTTAAAATCCTCGTACCGTTATTTTTAGACGGTTATCAGATGTCTGTCAGTGTTGTTAGATTAAAATATTTAAGCATTCTCTTTTGCCATTTCGTTCCTTATTTTTTCGTCATGCGTCATACAATTTTATTGTTAAGTTGTGATCCTGACGAACGTATCGCTTTAGTAGTATTTTTTTTACTAATTCTGCTATTCTACTTGGAGAAAACTTCAACGAAACAAAAATAATGGAAAGTACCCGTACTCTAGTTAAAAAGTACAAACCTGATTTTATTTTGTGTAAAATTGAAAAAAAATATTGATTACTCTACTAAAAGTATTTCAGAAACGTCAAAACATACAATCCCAGAAAAGCCCTTCACGCCTGATTACGGTGGACCTCAAGAAGCGTAATGGGCTTTAGAATATGTCGTGGGAAAACCTGCGGGGCATAAGCTAATCTTATTTCCAAAAATACCTTTTTAGCCTATATCAAAATTTTCGACTTTTCCAAGTAGCCGACAACAGTGATTGATGAGACTTCATTCCAAAACATAATAACTGCGTATGTTATTATTTATTTAGTAAACAGATGTTAATATTGGTTACCTTCTACTACTGAGCTTTCTCATGGCCATCAAGAATATTTATTAATATAAATGTTAGTAGGAAATAAGCTGTGTTCTTACTTTAATATACTTGCACGCGATGTCCTTGTCACAGGTAATGAGTTATAAGAACATTATTACGCGCATTCTTTCCTCTCTAGATTGAAATAACCGACCCTATGACAATTACGTTGCTAATGAAAAATCATGCCATTGCAGGCATATAAAGCAAACGTAATTGCGACTTGGTTGAATAAAAAATCATAAATCTTAGCGACGGCAGTATTAATTTATTACTTGACTGAGTGCTGTGAATTTATCGGAATTGCGCAATGTCATATTTCATTTATAGCTAGTATTATTTTTAATTTCTTTAGCTGTATATATATTATTAATAGATGGGCATTAGCAGTGTGTTGTGGCCCTAGTGTCAGTAATGATCGGAATTGGAATTTGTTCGGTCGCAATCCGTTCAGATCTCAGAGTGTAATTAAGTACCAAACATGCAAACAACTTATTAACAAAACAAACATCACGTGAGCTTATTATGTAACTTGTGTCTCACATTAGGTTTCCAAGGACAACTATAAATTTTCCTCCTAAGATAGGACCTAAATTGAGATTTAATAGCATATAAATATAAGCAGTAAACAGGCTATCTTATTGCTTTCTTATTTTATAGGCATATTACTTAATTTAGTCAAAGACATACTAACAATTATTTCTCGACGCAGTAAATATTTTTTGTAAGCAACATGAGTCACATGTAATGTACGAAGAACATCGTATTTCATTAGAGAAAATGTGCTGTCTTATAATAAGTTATCACGTTTAAAAACTTGAGAAAACATTACGCGTAATTATACACGTTGACAATGATTAATGTAGAAATATGCAACTTTGAACATCTTTCTTTATTCAGTTGTCTTAATATTATAAATCACTGTATAATTTGGAACATCGCATAAATCACAGGGTTATTTTATATCTTTAGTTAACTTGATCCGCGCATCTGGTAGTATCTTTAAGACTTGAAGCTATAAATCACAAAGCGGTGTGCACTATCGGGTTTAAGCTTAGCGCTAATTATACCTGCATTAATGCATTAATAATCTGTTTTAATCGTAGTCGTATTTTGCTCCTCTCATCTTCAAGTTGCGTGATTACGTAGCAGGAAGCGCCGCTCCTGAGAACCGCCACTAATGAATGATAAAACCAACGTCAACGTGGCTAACAACGGAATAAATTAAGGGAACCCTCGGAAATGGTTGATAAATTACACCGGGGTTCTAACCACTCGTATGTTCAAATAGTCCCTCGTTAAAAGCTCAACACGAGAGTTTCGGATAGCTCTCATATGCTCAGTTCCTTGATTACTATTTCGTATCTTGTACCTGGGTGTAATAAAATGTACGCTTCAGAAAAGCGTTGAATTATGTATTAATAACTTATACCTTCCATGATAATCTAATTGCAAAGAAGTTTCACGTAACGACTGTCTCATCTATCAAATTCAACACATAGCTCAAACTGCTGTACAAATTAGTCTCAAAATACAAAACTCACACCCTGTAGGGTTATGACGGGGGTTAGAAATAGATTTTGGGCCTATGGGGGTAGACGTTAATACACTATATTTTTTGAAGTTCTGTAATCACTAGCTATATTAGGATCAAACATTATTTAACCTATTAACATTATATTAAAGCAATTTATACAACCGCTCAGGACACATGTAGGTCAACTCCAGCCAAAGGGTCACTCATCTAGAGTACCTAGTCCTCCATTTGCTTCCGTTGTGACGCTCGATTCGCAGCGTCGCGTTGAGTGATTGTCTCACTAATTCGCTGTGACGTAAACAATCAGAACGCGTCACACCGATGACCCTTATGCCTCCTCTAGCCTCCTTCACTTCTGCTCGAGCTCTACTAATTATTTAGTACTATCCATAGAATACATATCTACGAGTATACCCATCTAATTTACACTTACTTTTTGATAATTTAATATTATAGAATTGAGTTATTCATGATTCTTATTTAAGAGGAAGTCCCTGTTGCTTACGAGACCCTCACTACGACTCTGGGGTTCACTTTCGAGTGGAAAGGACTCCACTCCACTAAAATCTCTGAGCTCATTTACCGTCAGACTGATGAGGCAATGGAAGAAGTGCTCCTCTGTAGGTCTGGGGACAAACGGGGAAAATGCAACGCGGGCATATCGCTAATGACGTTGGCCAAATACGTCCACACACAATGAAATGAAACAATGTCATCGTTCTAGAAAAGAGTGTGTCAGAAACTAATTTTTGATCTTGACCATCTCTAAAAAATATTGAAATCTTAGAATATATGTTATTCTGGTCTGCAGTGACTGCGGCCCTGCACCCTGACAAAAAAAATATTAAGAAGAGAATAGATATTCCAAAAATATTTGTAAGGCATCCAAAAATTTAGTTAACGTAAATAATTCTACAACTAGTACATTACTTGTTTATTTAACAAAACAGAGTTTATTACTTAAGACTAACAAGGAAATTATAAATCTTCCCCTTAAATTAATTAATCCTAACAATAGATTATATTTCAATCCTTAAAATGTTTCGAAGCGCCCAAAGTGCTGTATTTATGAAAGATTACTTTAAAAGGTTCACCGTGACTTGAATATAAAGTAGACAAAATTATAAGACAATAAAGGTAAAATTCTTTAGGTAAATAAAAGCGATTTCATCGTCCCTATACCTATCATCAATATAAGCCAGAAACATGGCTGTAATCTTCAAGCTGTATTCCCACGTGAGGTGTATACGTATTACCGAGACACATGACAAATTACGTTATGATTTGTTGCGGACTCAGCTCACTTTTTTCCAACTTAATTTTACTTACATGGGTGTCGTGTCGTATAAGTGATTTTTTTTCTTATCAAAGCAAATAAATCGTATGTGAGGTAGTTAAGGCGATAGCAAACTCTGCCAGGCACAAGTTTCGTTGGTAATGAGAGCGGCTGACTAGAGCGGGTGCGGGTGGCTTGCGAGCTTTCGCTGTCAAGCCGTCCTAACTTATAAAGCTACTTTATTTGTTACGCCTGCTATATTCATCGGTTTCTATATATCGCTTCATATATCATCCGTATAGATATATAAATATTGTAATACCATTGCATTTACGGGAAGTATTTTCTTTGATAAGTGCTATCATTGTTGTGATAAAGCGGTAGCAAATTTAGGAGGAATATATTTCTTTTCCATCTACGTACTAAATATTGTTGCCACATTTATAAGTATACGAGCATAGAAAAATGTTAACTTAAAATTATGTGTGCTACGAACAAGCTACGCGGCTACGACATGAACTCCGAGACGCATTGAGCTACGAGACGTATTTGTCTTCAATGTCCTACAAACATAATGTTCATGAATTTTTTTCAAATCTTATTTTTAAACTATCGCAAATTCTATAAGTATGAGTGTTTTTTCAAATCATTCGTTTTGTAATTCAGTTATGTGTTGTTATTTTATGTTAGGCGTCTTTCGTCCTAAGAGGCATATGTCATGTAGCGACTGACACTAGAAATAGTGATAGTATTACTTAGTCTTGAAATAGGCGACTTTTTGTCGGTCTCACTTTCGGTAAAGCGGTTCGTAGCTTTTATAACAGAACAGTAGTATAAACAAAGTATTAATCATTTTGTTTTGATAATAACTTTGGGTGTTGTGTAAAACTCTGATTCCAGAAAATATTATACAGTCAAACGGCCAGAATACTTAATGAACAACGTTGAAATATTTTTAATGGCGGTACATTTTTTTCCGTCAGTTAATTGTCAACTCGATATTTTTTTCCCTGCGTTATCCTTGTGGGCGTTGTGTTTACACACGCGTTACTCATTAAAGGCTCAGCTTAAACACCTATCACAGGGTGCTCTTAAAAAAATACATCACTGAAAAGAGCGGGATCGGGGTTTCAATGATAACATTGCAGTATTATTAAATGCCACGTTTTAAACCTTAATATGTTAATCTGTGTTTTTATAACAAATAAATGAGGGCATCATACGTATATTACATTTCATATATTTATCCAAGAGCTGTTTCATAACCTTGCAACATGTAATCGGCTTTAAGCAGAACATTTGTATTTTATGTATCAAACTTATAATGCATGTTATTAAATCCATGAAAATTGTTTCGTGTGTGGTTTATGTTTCTTAATTATGTAAGTTCTGTTACCTTTTGGTTTAAGCACAAAGTGACTTGTATTATCAGCATGTTTACTGTTAATTTTTGTTTAATAATCAACTTGTTTACAAAAAAGTGTTAAAATCGTTTTAAAAGCATCCCACATAAATTCTATAATTATAATGTGTTTTCATATCAAGCAATGAGGTTGGTGTTTAATAATACTTTACACTGGTATCACACTTTGACTTCGTCAGCACAACGCGCTTTATTTTTCCAATATTGTGTACTCAAGTCACTTTCTAATTAAATTTTGAATAATACCAAGTAGTGGTACAGGTTGTGAAAAAAGTAGTGTAATTTGTATCTGAACATTTAGCATTACTTTTCTTACAAATTACCATCATTTTGATGTACCGAATATCATCAAAAATGTATACAAAAACCTCTCGCTGAAATGTGACTACAGGGTGGTTGCCCGCATTTATCACTCCGCTGTCCTAAGAATTAAAGAACATCGTAGCGTCTGTAATTTATTACAACAGGAAAAGAATTATTATACCGGACAAAGATATTCTATAAACTAACAAGCAACTGTATTACTGCATTCTTGCTATAATACCTACCAATAAATTTGTAAGGAAAAGGTGTTCATTAGATACGCATCATATCGTGATATTTGGTTTTTATTAATGTAGAGTACATAAAAGTCCTATTAATTTGTAATCTGGATTATCTTGAACACAATCATGCTCAAAACAAATACATCATTAGAAGCGTCGGATGCTTATTCCAGTCTGGGTAGAATAATCCTCTTAGCGTGGTATGCCTAAATGCGACGTACTTTGGTTGAATACAATTCTAAAAGTACAAGGAATATAATAAATTCTCATTTAACAACATTATTACTTATACTTTTGTGAATAAGATATCTTCCCAATAATGCTGGGATTGCCAATTAATGATGCCATCTTATTATTATTTATGAATAAATAAGATATTGTTATGGTACGGTTGCGGGTTGTAAACGAATTTATCTACCAATAACCGTATAAGCTTCTGACAAGTTACAACCCCTATTATTTGGGAGGATTCTTAAGCATTATTATTATTATTATGTAGTTTTGTGATTCGCTAGCAAGAGTGAAACATCGCATTTATATATTCATATCAAATCTAAACAAACAATATCATAGTCGTCTTGAGCTACATTCGTAAAGTAATAGATAAAGCATATATGAATTCTGACCTGTGACTGTTTTAATAATGATACATGAGTGTCATTTCAACCTATATAATATTAATAATATACGACGCCCACGCTTTCGTCGTCATCAATTTTGATTATTCAACAGCCTTTTTTTTTCCAGAAAGTTCAATGTGTTTTGATAAAACCTAGCTTATGTCACTCTGCGGACCTACAACTATCTCCATTACACGCACGCACACTCCACTGTAGGTTGGATCCTTATTTATTTATTCAACAGTTTATATACGTAGGTACATCACAGGATAGAAGAATTTAGGAGGTTCCTAGAACTGCTTATTTCTAAAAAATATGTCATTCAACTGACCGACCAAAGATACATAGAGATATCATCTGATGTAATAATGGAGAAGGGTAAAACAGAACCGGTTACGATCCGATATACAAACACAGCATAATGTACATTACATAAAAATAGTCATACATCTTTCTCGAAACTTCGTTTTTATATTTTGAACCGTCTTCCACGTCACAAATATACAAAACACACTTGTACACTTTCTAATGTTAGTATAAAATTTATGGGAGTAGGGGTTTACCTGTTACAAAACGTTTTAAGTATTATCTCAGTAGTAATTAGACTTACCAAACAGTCAATTAATTTGGACCCCAAGATTTAAAGATCTCTGGTGAATCCAAAACTAATCGAATCTTCTCGGATTAAAAGCCAAAGCCACTTGTGGGAATTGTCGAATCGAAATATACAAATGTACTTTGAATGTTCATTAGATGGGAGATAACTTTGGCACCCACTTTTGTTCGGGTTTTATGTGCTTAACTGTATATCACTCCGACTTACGTACTTGGTGGGGAAACTGGCATTTAAAGATTACAGCAGTCAAGTCTCATTTCGGTTGTTGTTTATTCTGTTCTAAATTTGCCTTATTGTGATGTCCCCTAAATTAAGCCAAAAAAAAACTAATTTTTTGCATAATTCTAATACATAGACACTTGCGAAACGTCAAGAATACAAAACAAAGGTTCCACGAGTTTACAACGTGAACGGTTTTAGAAGAACTGACAAGAAACTTCCTATGAAAACCTACCACAACCACTTCAAATAATAATAGTCATAAAACTGGCCCGTAAATGGACAAACAATACGTATCACGAAAGATGAGATTTGACCATTGTTGCTAGGTCATCGTTTTCGTAAGATAACAATGAGGAACTGTCTGATTCCCCCGAGTCGCTGTCCGACGAAACTCTTACTCTGATAATTATCTCCGTTTCCATCAAATGTCAATTATGTGATCACTTCTATTTATAAATCTCGACTTTCGTTGTGCGTATTGTTTTTCTATCTAGATGTAGGACTGTAGGTATTGTGAAAATATTTTTTTTCAGCAAATTGCTTAATGTTTTGGAAAATGGGTTTTTACACTTGGTATCCTCGAGAATAACACAAAGAAGACTGAAACAGAAAATATATTTTGCTTTTAAGCTATGCTGAAATTGAAAGAAGACGCTTACCATCTCATGCTACTAGCGATTCAATGACATGTTTCTGTTACAAATTTACAATCACGCACTAAGATCAATCTGAGGTATAACATGGGATCAACGCAATTGTCGATAATACTGGAAATGTGGAATCTTGAAGAAAATACATAATTGTAACATTTTACCGACAAAGTCATAGAAGGCCATTTACATATTTTTATAATTGCACCCTGTAAAGCTAGACAAAGCTGGATGGCTAAGTCATAATTTGATCTATCATGGCGTGAAGCCTATTTACACTTATTCTGGTAATTAGCAGCCCCAGTATGCTCAAGCCACACTGTCAGTCTCTACTAAAACGAGTTAAATACCTATGTTCCCCGGGACCAAGTTTTGGCGTGTACATTTCAAATCCCGGATAGAGTTTTTATTAATGTCCAAAATGATAACGACATGCAGCGCGTACGCTCGCGCCCCACAGGATTACTGACGGCCAGCTGAATTATTAACTTGCTAACTGCCCTAACAGATGTCACAATATGTATTTCAAATCCTATTTCATACATGTATAAGGGTTGAATTTTGGACTTTATTCCGGGTTTTAAACTTTGCTAAATAAACGTTGCTTAACAAAGTTTCTACTATTCATTTTGGATCCCGGGTCTGTTTCGCGTCTAATTACTATTTTTGTCACATTGTCGTCGGGTAAAAAATCTCTAATCTCAACTGAGCTTTCACTTTCAATTGATTGAGGAGGGTTAGATTTGTCTGTGATCTTAGTACGGTATTGGATTAATGTATTACCTACGTCCTTTATAAAACAGAAAGAAGAGGAATTTATTATTTTCTAAGTATATGTCCTTGTAGTAAAAGTATTTAGGGAAGGAGGAAAGAGCTACGCAACGCGGCAACAAAAAGCACATTGTCGCTCGATTACGAGACCACGTCACTTTCATGTCTCCTTGGCCCGAAGATTTATGTCGTTGCAATAAAATCTCCTCGTTTGAATAAACATCTCCACCGTTGTGGACTGTGACAAATTGCCGGCGCTGCCCGCCAGCCATCGAGACGAACATTAGCCAAAATAATTCTTTTTATGGCGACGAGTTGGTCAGAATTTCCGCCTAATTATTCATGTGGGACCATTTTTGAAAGGTTTGCCAACTTGTCATAGCCACTTGTAACTTGATACTATAAATTATGTAGATGTCGTGACCTCTAGTGACTGTATCCATGTATTTATCAACGAATACTATAATGCCATCTGATCAAAAGTGGTCACCTTATCCTATGGACGTTTGCAACAACAGAGGTGCTATACTATAACATTATTTTTGATTAATGCAGCTAATATTAATTATTATATTGATTGTCTCAACTATACAATGTCATTTGCAGTTTTGAGCAAAGGTATCGGGTTCGAATCCCTGCACTTTCTCAAATGTACATTCGACAAATATTTGTACCGGAGTATTTACGCAGAGAGACATTTGATAATATTATCAATCCTCAAATGCCAATACCGTCAGTTGGATTTACGCGAAATTTCGTTACATTCGTGTAATACAATAAATCAACGTGGGCATTAGGGCGGGGCGCCAGTCTATTTGTTTTCTGCACACAGCTATACATTGGAAGTGTCTCTCGCAATAAAATATACTTTTTCATCCGATCATATAAAATTTTATACATTTTATACCTATTGTATGATTGTATTTTTCGGATGCTCGTTTAATTTTACGTTACTTTTTAATCCATTAAAAGTATAGCTGTATTCCAGCCTGTTAATAATGCAACAAATCACAATACAAAAAAAAGAGATTTATTTTTACGAAGCGTCACAAATATTTTATTTGACAAAATTCTCATTCCTTTGAAAGGTGCTAGCGCCTGTAGTCGAACAAAAACTAATTAAACCGAACATCGGCGCATGTAAAGCCAGAGAGTAATGAATAGGAAACAAAAACAGTGCACACTCGCAACGGTTTCTAATTGAAAACTAATAATTAAGTGCCGTCTCTTTCGCTACATTAATTAAACGCTATCAATTGATTGATATCAAAATTGATTGATATTTTTTTTAATTTGAATGTTTGTTTTTTTCACAGAAACCTTTAGTCCGGTTATAAGATTTCAAATTTCAGCCCTGTTGGTCTTTGATACATGATTCGCGTACAATCATAAGGACATCCTACCAAAAATTCTACAACCAAGTTGTTTGTTTCGCTTCTGTGTTAATACATACCTATTTATCATCAGGCCGATACCTGTTACAATTATGTTTGTTACACTTTGTTTTGTAGTTTTCTATGGCTGTTTGGTAGATACCATGGTTACTACAATCACAAAAAAAACTTTGCTACATCATTATTTTGACATTTACTAATGGATTTCGAAATATCTTTCATTGTTCAGAGCTAAAAGCTTGTATTTCAATTTAATTAACTACAGAATGAAAGGTTATACCTACCATGAATTCAGTTGTTGCCATTGTTGCGAAAGAAATAACAGTTAAAAATTAATTAACAACATGAAAATTTCGAATATTAAAAGCAACAAGCGCACTAGACATTGATTAATCATGACATCAATGTATTTTTTTTTATTCGGCTATAAGTCAATTGTAATATTCATAATGATTATTGATAGTGTCTGGTCCTCTACGGTTATTCAATTTTACTATTGTGAGCAATATAATATATCTATACCGTCGAAAAGATAGTCTATCTCTATAATGTTACCCTCAATATGTTACTTAAATTAAATTGCTCCTTTAGTACCCATTACTTAGAGAAGTATGTAAACAATACATTTGAGTAACAAAGTCGACCGCAACGTTACTTTAAGTAATGAAAGGTGAATAGTACAAGAGCCGGGCGCGTGGAACCGCTCACCGGATACGCGCTGAATTCAAAGGAAATCGTGACACGATGGAATGCCGGCAATGCCATTTACGAGAACGTGATAACAGAGTAGGTGCTATAATGTGCCGTCCCACGCTATTCCACTTAATCATACGACATCCGCCAGTAAATTTCTGTGTTCTACTATCACGTCTTAACCCCAATTATCTCTGAATGTTTTAAACTTATACCCGCCTGAAACCCGTGAATTTTAAAAACCTCTTGTTATTCAAAGAGATGAACATAATGCTTGTTCTTTGGTGAGTTCGGGTAGGTACTTCGCTTTTGTAAATTGATGTACTTTACAACTGTATTACGCCAAGTGAAATGATGCCAACTTTTAATCGCAACTACACTTTTACGACTGCCAAAATTGAAAACACGAAATTGCGTGAAGCTCTACTTGAGAATGTAAATGCGAGTACTTAATACCCTTTATCTACGATTTTGATTATATCATTGCTCGTTTCGAAGTTTTCATTTACAATTTTGGTTATATGATTTTTATCATTACCTCGTCTCCTGTTTTGTTAAGTACACTGGTATTGTCAGTTTAAGGTATTGAGAAAGCGTCACGACATTTTCAGGGTATGAATAATTTTACATCTTTGAAATTGTACCTACCACTAAACTTTTTCTATTTTTTGTTCGTTTACTTTTTTACTTTGTTCTTTATCAATGGCACGTGCGGCAGCAACGGCAAGCAGAGCTATTATATTTAGTCGGTAGTCACGCATATAAACCTTTATTTTTGCCTCGCCTCGCGTGCTGACCGGCGGGCAGGAGACACGCTCCGGACCTTGTTCGAGGCCACTCGGATATTATTCCGGAACGAGCGGGACCGCCCATGCATATTCATGTACTCGATCCGGAGGCGCGTATTAATTTGCATTGCGATCCAACACCCCGTCCACGTTACATTGTACATTTTCATTTCTTTGCCTCAAACTTTAAACCAGTGTTGATAGTACTTCAATGGATCGTAAAATTGAAACGGTATACGTTGGAAGCTTTGAGTAATTTGCAAAGCTCTTTTTAAATTCATTACTCTCTAGTTAGTACTCACTCAATTTTCATTGATGGTTTATTTGTAACTGATGGGCTACTACGATCTCGAACAATATTATTTCAATCTTTAATTTTATAGTGTGAACCATACTGTCACCGACCGTCTAAATATTTGTGTTCTGTATTCAGAATTCCTTTTCTTACTATAAAGCTTGAACTGGATATTTGATGCGTACTGTGAATAATAAAGAAAATTTTAAATAAGTAAGCAGCCCAATTTGCACGTATGAATGATGTGCTATAAAGGTACAAATTACAATTAAAATTCTACAAAATTTTAATAGGTAATTTGCATAGGATGTTCAAGAACACGATAATACATAATTCTAGGGATCGCGTCCTAGTCTTTTGCTCAAGAAACTGGCGTGCGATTTTCTGTTTTTACGATTCTTTACATCTCATAATCTTCAGCTTAAATGACAGCAATATAATCCTCACGCATATCTTCCAGAATTTTCAGCCATATATCAACAACATTGTTTACTTGCTACGTTTTAAAATGTTTGCGCTCTCACGAGGGGTATTCGTTTTAGTGTTCCATAAATCAGCCATCGTTGTGGTTTATGTGCCACAGTTAGTGCGCTTGCTGAATTAAAACCTGAGATATCGAAATTGATCAAGTTTTCGCTTTAAAGGTACGAATAATATATGTACGAATTGATACTATATTAGTATACTAAAATTGAGAATCAATCAAAGTATTACTTAGGGTGATTGAATTTAATGTCACATAGATAAAATTTATTTGTCATATTGTTAAATCATTATGTTGTAGTTGTGTAAAATACATATATTTTGTGCCACTAAAAAGACCTGTGTGGCGACGGGGCCCCGTGTGGAAACGAGAAAGAGTACAAAATGTCGCCACCCCAATTTATCCCGAGGCTTACTTTACTACTTTTCTTCGTAAGAGGCAACTAAATACCTATAGAATACTAATACACACATACATATAGTCCGCCTTTTTCCCCGAAGGGGTAAGGTAGAGGCGTAGTATACGCTCACATTTCACCTTATAGTTTTATGCCCCACATAATAGATGGTGAGTGACGCGTCGAAATTTTAAGCCGCCCTAAGGCCTTCAACTTGGCTTAACGGTTTTCGTTTTACTGACAACCGGGTTTCATTTTGAGTTTTCCTTCTCTACGCAATGGATCCTATATGCAAAAGTGTTCCCTTCGTTGGTATAATAATAAAATACGATATTAAATTCCAAACGACAGAGGACTCATAGTCAGTATGCTAAAGATGCAGAAAGAAGACAAAAGAAAACTTGTCCCAGAATTAAAACAAAGAATTCAGATGGCACCGGCAATATCCTTGTGATGAATGATAAAATGACAATTCTATTAAAAATCTAAAAATATAAATCTTAGTTTGCTTTTATGAAATGAGAAAAGATCGTGAAAAATATTTTTAAATAACTTTAAACCAATCTCAGAGTAAGTATCGTGTGGAACACGTGTTACAAAGTGTCCGCTACAACTTATTATTGCAACTATGATACACTCGGTTGGCTAAATTGTGCAGCGTAGCAGCCAGCTGGCATAGAACCCTTTCTACAAAAAAATAAAACTATTTTCTTTTACGCAGTTTGGAACAAAGAGTACAATTTTAAATTAAAATTTTCTGACCATAAATTTATTTTTACATTCTTTTTGGAACTAATGATTCAAATTCAGGTATCTTTATTTGCATAAAAAAGGTATAAAAGGTCGGAAAATGCACTATGCGAGTCCGCTGTTATTTATTACCTCTAACGGGTTACCTATTAAAATATTCATTTTTAAATTAGTCAGCCTCTATCATTGTTTGTATATATTTTATGACCTCAATTTTAGGTTAAATGGCATACACATTCTATCTACTCCAATGCACAAAGTATAAATCAAGTAACTCTTATTCATCCCATAAATTCTTATTCGTTTTTTTTATCTTTTCTTTGATTCCTTGTGTATGCTATTATTTTCACTCTTGCGCGTTTCACTTTTATGGCAGTCTTACTTGAATGTTTTATACTTAATCCGCCATATTCGACACACGCAGCTCTTACAACGAACGTTCTAATAACATTACATTATAATAATTTAATTATATTAGACTAAAACAAATATTCAATATTTCATAAGGAGTTACTGGTGCCATAAATATTGAATTATGAGTTAGAGTTGCTGTTGTAATCTAAGCTAGTATTACAATTCTGTCAATATAATGGGTAGGTATTTCCAATGAGTCACGTAAGCTTGTCGCACGCAGTACGCAATAGATAAAACGACCTCGCCAACCACAAACGACGTAATCAAGATGGACGCTACCACCATACTGATATATCGAGAATTATATTTATATTTTTCCTCTAGCTTTCCGCTCGTAGCCTCATTTGCGTTAGCTTTGACTGATTTTACAGGCGAAATGTTTACTGTTATAGTAAAATAATAAAAGATGTTTCTTTTGGACAATAGAGGGGACTGGTACAACATGTGATGTCAAAGTTCCGGTTACGTAAAAAGAGCAAGTTTATCAAGCTGTCTTTCTTCTATCTGTTGAAGCACATCACTCTTATTAATGTCAGCCTTCATACTACAATGGGGGAAAATGTATTGCTTTCTCTCACCTCCTCTGCAGGCAAAGTAGACCCAAGAAATTCAGACTTGGCGTGGTGGAGGATAACAAGATCTTGTTACTAACAATATTGAACCACGCGAAACGGAGAGAGTACACGGATCCTCGGATAGAGTGAATTTGGGTTGGCGTACTTCCAAACTAATTTCTTTTCGCTGCTGGATTTCGTGTGACCGATGATTCATTCATTCACATCGCTGCACAATCTTTGTTTGGGAACTTAGGAAAGTTGGAAGTTGAACTTAAGTATCTTAGAATATTTTAATAGGAACAATGGGGTCACAGACATCAAGCAGATTCTCTACGTACTACGTTTAAAACGATTATTTTTTTCAGCAGCTCATCGCAATTAGATTTTTTTTACAGAAAGGTTCCTTGCAATCATATTTCTTTACTAAATTGCACCTGTGTCAAGCGCTAGCCCATCCCGTAAATAATCGGGTTATAGCGTAATATGTGTATTCATTAATTACGAAAAACGATAACGTAGAGCTAACGTAAACTAGAATAGGAGAACACAGGACTATATATCATCATATCTCTGCTTTTCCCATTTTTGGATGGCAACGTAGCGTTTATTTCTTTCATTCATATAAGTTAGTATCTATACAATTTTTCCTATCTTAGCGAGTCATCTCTTATTTAACGGGGGTTCCGTATAAATGGTCATTCGCACTGTTGTCAGGTAGTAATAATTCACAATAAACGTAACAACGTATCCAGCTGACAACAAAGTCATGAATATATTCCAGCGAATAAAAATATCATTGAAGTAGGTTTCGTTCCTCTACATTGCCAGCCTATTCGCGTGATAAGAATTATGAAAATTCTAATATATATACTGTGATTTAGGTAACAAATAAAATATTTACATTTGAAGAATTTGAAAACTTTTTTTTTGAAAGTCGAAGTCGGTTGAAATGTCGTTCCTATCTACAGCAAGATTTTCGTATATTGTCACGTTAGCAAGCTTCAGATATTTATTTATTACAATTTCTTGACATTTATTCCCAATACAATTTTCCCTTAACAGACGAACCGACTAGCGACAAGCACAATCTAATATTGAATCTCTGCGTGTCGAAAATTAGTTACAGTTTATTGGACATTCTGTTAAACATGAATCTATATAAAGTTGGTATATAAATATATGTAACAAAATGTTCTGGGTTAAATGGCCAAATTGCTTCATGCGACGCTAGACTTGGTGCTTAATTGAGTACACGTTGATTTTGTGATGTAAACTTGTGTGTAAGAAACGATCGCTACTCAGTTTATTTTTTCTTTGTAAGCTGTTTTTCACAAGGCAGCTCAATAGCCCGTGCTGATGCTCAGTAATTTCTTTGAGAGGCGCTGTGCTGGCATCGAACAGATCTCGACAGAAACTAATTAAAAGCGAACATCGCGCAATCTGGGAAACTCGAACAGACGTTAATACGATTTTCGACGACAGTTTGTTTAATGATTTAATATAAAAGAACACAGAAAACGATTATAAATGCATTAATACCAACTTTGTGACCATTGTCTCTGTTAAACGGATAATTATAATTTATTTTTGGATGCGACCAGTAAATTTTTCAGTAATTTATTTTTAATATATTTTTATTTGCTTTACTAACTTCTGCCCGCGACTTCGTTCGCGAGGTGATTTTAACTAATAACCAATCGACTTTGACCTGTCCAATGCATAGTTCTTCTAATAAAACATAGGTGAAGCTGTATTATCATTTCCGCTGAACCGATTTTAGTGAAACATACAACGTTATTTAAGTTGAAAAAGTATCTACAAAATCCTAATAGTACAGTTATGATATAGCTACTGAATTTTGCTCCAATCCCGAACAAAAAAACAAACAAACAGACTCGAAGAAATAAAATATAGATTTGAACTCAGAAGCCCTAAATTAGTCGATTACAGTTATTTTTGAAAATTTATCTTGAACGTCGGTACATTCACACAGCTCTTTTTACAATTTTATAATAGTGGAGACTTGTATTACTGTTGATGTACTTTAATGCTAAATAAATGGGCTTGGAAAATATTCTTTTTATAGTGGAAGAAAGAAGTTCGTCCGATAGTTTGAAATAAAGAAAAACGTCGGTACGTATCATTTCTTACGCTCATTTTCACTATTGAGGTTGCCGTGTTCGTTAAGTTTGCTGTGATTTCTCTTCAGCAAACTAAAGCGTCGTTATTTTGTTAGGGAATATAGATCGTATTTATAACTTTTGTATGCTGGAAAGTAATAGCTCCCCGCCTATATTACTTTTATATTCGACGTGACGTAACAGCACCATCGAATGTCTCTCTTACTTTATCTGATTCCTTTATTACATTCTTCCTGATTTTATGTGTTTTTCATTTCCATTCACATCTATTTTTTTAGGGTAAATGCACAAAATTCCTTACACATGTAAAAGAAAAGTACTTAATGAATGTTTATCTACCTTTTAAAAATACTTTACGAGGAAATTCTTTATAGCTTCCTTCCTTCCTTACCGTGCCGTTTAGAATTCAGAACTATTTCAATACCCTACACGTTGCTCGTTGGAAATTCATACTTATTACGTTACGTACACTACTTAATGTACTTGCTTTTCTTTAAAATGTTTTTCTTGCGTGCCTTTATTGCTAAGGTTCGGTATATATAATAAATGATAATGCTCTTTAATTATTTCCAGTACAAAACATACATTTTTTTATCACAGTGCATTTTTTTTTGAACAAATAAATGATACAGCTGTGTTTTGAATCTTTGAATAATTCTGTGTGACGCAATCAAGCTTTGCGAGGTTGCTTAGCGAGTCACATTGTTTCAGAAGACCTTTGCTTTGGCTCTTTACAAATTCACCACTGTTTTTATCGTTTTATTACCTTTGTTTTGGAAGTTTTCTTTTGGTTTTCTGTTATGCCTTTGATGTGGCCTCTTCTCGTCGGCATTTTATTGCCGCTACTCTTTACAGTAAGAATCAAGCGGCGCTATTTCCATAAAGAATTGTTACCCTATTTTTCGATTGTAATTCTTAATTTTTATAGTTCTAAAGTTTGACTGATACATAAACGTTTTATATGTTGCGATAAACATCTTATGCTATATCTGATCTTCAAATGGGTGACCACTTTCTGATATTTTCCTTTGCGAATGTTTCCGTGCTTCGAAAGGCATTTTAAGCCGTCGTCGTTGGTACCGGTCCCGGTTCACATCATGACAAATTTCATCAACGGGTGGACACAACCTGTGGCAGTCCATTTCAATACTACAACAGACTCACCTATTAACTGTAGGCGTTTTTCGTACCACTTCGGCGCAAAATCGGGGCTTATCGTTGTAATCGTATGTTCGTATAAAACATGATATTCCATTTTGTACAATCGTAATATTTCAAGGGCAGATTTCACACTTTCGGAAGAAATCAACATATTATTTTGACCATTCAGATTGGCTGATTGCCATAAAAGTACACAGTTTAGTTGCAAATAATATTTCGCACTCATTGTTTTATGCAAAAAAAAGTTATAACCACATAAATCCGGTCAGAACGACTACACAAGATATTCTGTAAGGTTCACGCACAATCCTAACGCGTCACGATAAAAAGTGTGACGACATTTCTTCGCTACACTTGTTTTCAAAAGAATGATGCTGTATAATTTAGGATGAGAGGGGTAGATAAATGGCCAACTTTATGTAGCATTCTATTCATCCTAAACAGTTACCAATTTCTGTTTACATGTAGATACGAGATTCGAGGATTTTTTTCTCAGTTAGATCCGTATCATTGCTTATGTTCAACATAATGTTTATTGTCTAGTATATGGAATTTTACTCACATAAAAAAACTTGTTTAACTATACCTAAAGGTGTATAACTCTACTACAGCTTGCTTTTAGATCGAAGCTAATGCATCCAGTTTTGAAGCTACAATTTTGCTCCCCACACTGTTAGCAACATTAAATTCGACACACCTGCATTTGAACTATGCTAGACTCAGTTATCGACTTGGGAAGTATCAGTTAGTTCCTCAACATATGTCAGTGCTGAAGTTGTTAAACTTACGTCAAACAAATTGATAGAAGATATTCAATTTCCGTTGCTGGTTATTATCAATATATAACATACAGGAATTGACATTGAAAGTAACGTCCTTAGAAGTTTGTAGTGACATAATTCTTTGATAGTACTCGTTACTTGTGAGTAACCGAACGTAAAATATAGAATTTTCGTAGGTTCAAGGAACAGCCATATAAAAAGTAGATCAAAGAGCTTATCATGATAATTTGTAAGACGCCATTTCTCTTAGTTGTTTGTTCGAAGGACAATAAACTAAGTCTGAGTTGAAAGTCGGGCCAATCCTATTGCGTAGAACTATAAGGTTAGTCCACAAACAGGTTTGAATAAATTGGACTGGGAATCAGGGAGTATGAAAAAGAGGTATACTTTATCTTGAAATCCAGTAAACCTAGACGTAATGTTCGTAAAGTCCGTCGAATAGCGTTCATTGTTTTGTTTATAAGTGAGATCTACAGTCGATGTTAAAACTAGTAAAATAGATAAATATTTGCCTTCAGTAAATTCATTCCTTTGCATTTGTCATTTTGATTCGAACGCTAATACAAATGTGTATTTTTTTTCTTTGTGTTCGAGGGGCGTAGTTTTTTTAACATAGCTAAAGTTAAAATCATAGTTATTTTTTTATACTTCGAATCCACAACCAATGTTTTTCGCATCTTATTAAGTTGCTACACGGAGCCCTAACTGTCGAGGGTCCTGAGCTCGCAATATGTGTATTATATTCTCAACTCTATTATAGTCAACCAAAGAATGGCAGCAGATGTGTACCGTACTATCTCGATTGAAAAGATTTTCTAGCCTTACGGAATGTTACCAAACAGCGGTATTACAGAGGTGTCGCTTTATAAATAAGTAAGCGCCTAATTAAGGCGTATGCCGTTTTTTCCCGAAAGTGGAAGACCGAGCATTTTACAAGGCCTATTAAAGGTGTATGCCATTTTTCCTGATGGTAGAAGACAGAGGATAGATAGATATAGATAGATAGAAGATAATTAGGTACCTATTGGCATCTTGAAACCGACAGGGGAAGGTTGTTGTTACAGGCAGTTGAATTTTTTCAGACAGCTAATTGTTGGACGTAGGCCTCTTCCAATTCAAGTTATGTTTACTCATTTAATTTTTTACGAATTGTAAGCTGAATAAAAAAAGATCTTTGCTCTTAACCTTAAAGACCGAGGCCTTCAAGAAACGGCATCAAATCAAAACCTAAATGTCATGACCACAGGTGAACCCAAAGTCTGCCGGGGAACAACTCGATATCCTCCCAAGGTTTTACCCACGACGCCCGACACCGGACAACTGGGATCGACTCTATACATATTATTCCTCTCGAGTCCGGAATATAACCAAATAAAAAATAATATGAACTATAAATTGGTTTTGTTCTAAGTAGATATGGAAGGCAATCTAATAAGATTGCTAATGTAATATAATGTTGTTTTCGCAAACAGCTTAACACTTTTAGACAAGTCGTGAATTATTCAGTGACGATGTGGTACTAGTAGAGAACGTCCACCGCCCCACAGCTCCTCATAAGTACCTCTACAGGCGAGCCAATTGTTTATTCCATCTTGGATATTACCATGAATTGAATTCAATAGCGCGGTATTCTAAGGGATTCATGTATAAAACATTTCATAAATATTTGGCCATTAAGGTATTGTGCGCTAGCTTATACCCATCGTATATCATAATAGTGAGTTCCGTCCACAACGGAATACTTGATAAGTATGTATAGTTATACATCGTTGAAAATGGAAAAGGCTACTTGTGATGGTTTTAATTAAAATGCTTAGCTTAGTATGCTACTCGCGTATATCGAACGACCGTCTTGCACGACAGTTCAAGTATTAATGTGAATTTTGGATGACAAAGGATTATTTATAAAATCTTACCCAAACCATTTCTATAGTCAGGAATATATTGTCAGAGATAATTTAATCAGATCTTATTCCTGAAGAATACCGAAGATTTGAACGAAAACTGAAATGAGTGAATTCATAATGAAGATATTATATCTAACTGACAGTGTTGGGTTTAATCCCTGCAATCATTTGAACATAATTTTGGCTGCTTTTGGAGACAGTGTAATTACTACGTAATTTTGTAAGAGCTGTCATCCAAATTAGCAAAAATTGTAGTACTCGGAATATTTTCCTCCCTGTGAAAACAAGTTTTATACATTAAGTTTTTACTACTTAGATACTATAGATTACAGTAGTCTTAAAACCCAACCACCGATGCGGAACCAAATGTTCCTTCTCTATATGAAACGATTCCCTCGCTTCCTTTTGGCTAAAAATTAATTTATCACGAGTGTAAACGCGTCAGAGGGGGGCTGTGTAGAAAGACATTTGGCATGGTGTCGCAGATTCTTACTGACTACAGAGTGTTGTGTTCGCATACGTGCCTCAAGTATAGCACGGATTTAAATAACGACATAGGTACTTCTAAATTGCCTGAATTGAACTGCTCGTTAAAGTTATTTCTTCCTTTCGATCGAATTATTTATCCTCACATCTATACTAATAAAATTACCGGTGGACTGACTCACGTATCAAAGCCCAACCGAAACCCCTATTACTAGAAATTTGAAATTTTAGAGTATACCTTATAATGTAGGCAATTATTTTGAAAGGGTTTATTAAAATTTTACACCTAACGTATGGAAATGACATAACTAAGTTCATGCGGGAGAGCTGCGGGAGTCCACTAGTTATAAAATGAAATACTCAATAAAATTTCCCACTTTTTTTCCCAACTGTATAAAGATGTTCAAGACAAAGCTTCAGAAGTATGTTATCGCTATCGCTAGTTAATTTTATAATACTCTCTTAAATATTTTAAAACTTTATTGACTTCTAGCTAACACGCTATTGTATCATAAAATCTTATGAGAAAATTAATATACAATGGCTTGTGTTAACGAACCGAGAAAGCTTCAACAAAGATTATAAGATATTATAATACATTCTCTCTCGTCTATAACAGAATACCTAACATACTTATACCCTTTAATACACTTTCGTATCCTTTCATTACTTAATATCTCAACCACAACATTAACGCAGAGCATGACATAAAAACATGAGCCAGAATGGAGCGGCCACACCCACACTCGCCCACTTATTGCCTTCTCCACGAATAGGCAGAAAACGAGTACTAATGCTTCGGCTTAAGGACATTACTTTAGAATGTAAATTATATACGCACGAAACGTCTATACAAAATAGGCATGTTTTCCAAAGAAGAGCTGGCGGATGAAATTACATAACTGTTCCGAGCGCGTACCTCTGCTCCGAGGTATTTAGACGACTATTAAAACTCCGACGGGAGTACTGTACAGGAAATTTCAAATATGAGTTATGCCCGCATTTAGCTATATTCTACGGATTCCAAGATCAATTTGAAGCCATACATCTTTAGAATAATACGACGTATTTCTTGCTCGGACTTTTTATAATTCTATTTTCGTCTAAACTTACGAACGAAAACACGATTTTCTTGGTATTAAATGGTTATTGGCTTATAAGCTATTGCAATAATCTGAGAGTACCCCGCTTTGTCGATTTCACAACCCCAATAAGCTCTGGTGACCCCACTCTACAAAACGAACATAACATTATGTAAATGGCGTTGTTTCACAGTAGTTTTTTGTGTGGCGAAAGTCTTTGAAGAACGAAGGGACCTGCTTTTAAATTTCTACAAAGCTTTCTAACGTGTACCTGTCTTTTAATCTTTTATATAATCAAATCTTCTTATTGTACGCCCTGAATAATCAGATTCAGCCGAATATCAGGATTGACCTTAAAAGTAGATTTATTGGTTTTGTAGTTCTATGACAAACTTAAAGACACCTGCGTTTTATTAAAAACTCGTAAACAAGTAATAAGTACTTCAAAATTCAGAATGTGATCTACTGTAGTATTCCATGCTTTTAAATGAAGACTTTAATATAAACTTTCAACAAAATGCTCTTGTTCTATCGGACAGTGAACACAATACTCATGAATTATTTATAAAGTAGTCCCGACAACGAACCATCTGATCAACCGATAACATTGGCCTTGTTTATAGGGGACTCTCTAATCCAGTCTTCCGAATTTTAACAGGATTCAAGTGATGTTTCGTATCCCAACCAATTTGTGGCCTCACTTACAAAGCTACCTACTCGATATTGCGAAGATATATAACCTCAACTTACTGCGTAGTTAATATACGGCTGCGATGTTTTGAACGATAAAGTTGCTCAGTTAACCAAGTTCTGAATGGTATCAAAGATCTATTGGCCACTCAAAGATAATTGATGACGTCAAAAATACCTCAAATGGAAATCGGAAACCTTAATCTCGAAGTCGTCGCTTCCATCCGTCTGTGTTTACGCTATTTTGTGAACTGAGATGGCAAAAAGGCTTCACAGCCTGCTGGTTTCTCGAAGATTGTGCGAGAAAATCATTGTTTGCTTAAGAAATTATTTATCTTTTTATTCTTATACTGAATAGTGGTCGGTACTCATAGTAATGAATTTTAATTTGGCACCCATTTCCTCGAAAGTTGTTAGAACATTAAGAAATGCAGTAAGGTCGAAAACTTCATATTACTAAGCGGTTGTCCACATAATAATATTAAGCTAAACAACTTCATTTTGCCATACCATATTAGACTTTAGTTGCAAGTTAAAGTTCGAGACAGTACCTACTATTAAATGATGATGTGAAAAACGCCAAGCGTGTGCAAACAGCTTTTTTCCGATATTTACTTAAAGAGAAACATTTACCATTTCCATTCCATTAATTCATTGCAGACAGTGCTGTTTAGTCTAGAATCTAGATACTATGAAATAAAATTTATGTTTACTACAAAACACATCAATAAATTTCACGCTTTCTCTATCTTTGCTACTCAGCTCACCATGACCATGGCAAGTCCAGAAATAAGGGTAATAACAATGTCGGGATGAAAAGATGGGACGTAAAATATTTCTACATATTTTACGCCCCGACCAGTAGTGGACTGCCATTAAGCGGATTTGATGTATCCCTACATGTCCCACCGTAGTGCCTAACCAATGTTGACAAATCAGATATTATATTTGTAGGATTGAGTGGTGTCAGGTGGCACGTTGCTACATTCCGATGTAACCATCACTTTGTAGGTAGTTCGGCGAGGAAACCAGGAATCGTGGTATAAAGAAATAATGCGTGGTTTAGTTAACACTCATTTAGTCAATCGTATAACTAACACTAAACACAAAGAACCTCCTAGGACTAACTAAATCTACACTGTTATAACATTCCACCAGAGCACGTGGGCGCGTGCGCACCGGTCGATCGTTGCACCAATAATGACCGAGACTCGACTGACGACGTCCTGATATGTCGTGCGTGGCCGCCCCTCCAGCGCTCGGTGTTATGTCACCTGTCAATGTCACTTGTCATTAGGATCACATTTGAAGTGTGCCGTCACGGCCAACCCTGACTATCGCACGTCCTCGGGCGAAACACCTGTAGAAATTTAAGAATGCGTTAATGATCGCTCGTCCATTCCTGACAGAAATTGCGAACTTAACTTCCTTTCCCTTATAAACCGGGCGTACTAAGCCCTTTAAACCAAATAGTGCTTGAAACGGGTTGAGGCATCCGAGGCCTCTTAAACTAGCTAGCGCAACACACAGACATGGCTCAGGCATACGAGGTCTTCCCAACCAGTCCAACCTTCAACAAAGACGTGGCCCAGGCGTACGTACCTCTTTTAACCAGTCTAAGTAGACGTGGCCTGGGTATACGCAGCCTCTTCAACCAGCCCTACCAACATAGACGTAACTCGGGCGCACGTACACATTTTAAGCGTACGCGGCCTCTTTAACCAGTCCGACCAACACAGACGTGGCCCGGGCGCACGTACACATTACAAGCGTACGCGGCCCCTTCAACCAGTCCGACCAACACAGACGTGGCCCGGGCGCACGTACACATTTCAAGCGTACGCGGCCCCTTCAACCAGTCCGACCAACACAGACGTGGCCCGGGCGCACGTACACATTTCAAGCGTACGCGGCCCCTTCAACCAGTCCGACCAACACAGACGTGGCCCGGGCGCACGTATACATTTCAAGCGTACGCGGCCCCTTCAACCAGTCCGCCCAACACAGACGTGGCCCGGGCGCACGTACACATTTCAAGCGTACGCGGCCCCTTCAACCAGTCCGACCAACACAGACGTGGCCCGGGCGCACGTACACATTTCAAGCGTACGCGGCCCCTTCAACCAGTCCGACCAACACAGACGTGGCCCGGGCGCACGTACACATTTCAAGCGTACGCGGCCCCTTCAACCAGTCCGACCAACACAGACGTGGCCCGGGCGCACGTACACATTTCAAGCGTACGCGGCCCCTTCAACCAGTCCGACCAACACAGACGTGGCCCGGGCGCACGTACACATTTCAAGCGTACGTGGCCCCTTCAACCAGTCCGACCAACACAGACGTGGCCCGGGCGCACGTACACATTCCAAGCGTACGCGGCCCCTTCAACCAGTCCGACCAACACAGACGTGGCCCGGGCGCACGTACACATTTCAAGCGTACGCGGCCCCTTCAACCAGTCCGACCAACACAGACGTGGCCCGGGCGCACGTACACATTTCAAGCGTACGCGGCCCCTTCAACCAGTCCAACCAACACAGACGTGGCCCAGGCGCACGTAACCTTTTCAACCAGTCCAACCAGACGTGGTCTAGGCTTACGCGGCCTCTCCAACCAGTCTGACCAACAAAGACGTTGCCCAGGCGCACGTATCCTTTTGAACCAGCCTAAACAGACGTGGCTCAGGCATACGTGACCTCTTCAACCAGTCTTCCCCATAACAAAAGCGTGACTTTGTATAGCGGCAGAGGTTCATACATAAATCGACTCACGAATCTGTAGAACGTGAAAGAGGCACACAAAGGTCGCAAATCCTGGCGATTCGCTTCAGAAAGAAAAGGAACAGTCTCACCGGATGACGTCAGCAGTGCACCTCCAGCTGTGATGTTAGTTCTGCGACACGGCCATCACGACGACTCACACGTCCTCGTGTGAAGCATCGCAAACATTTACAGCATCTGAAACAACAGTTTATCCAAAGTACAGAATCTTTTGCTCGACCTTCCTGACCGAAGAGTCGGGCATCAGCTAAATAAACTCGACATATTAAGTCTGCATTATTTTATTCTAAACAGTTCGCAACGCTTATTAAATCTGATCACAATACATACATACAAACACATACACACAGTCACGCTCCCATAGGCAGAGGCACAGTATACGCCCACATTTCACCTTATGGTTTTATGTCCCACGCAATAGGTGGTGAGCCTATTGCTGTGTTTCTGCTATTTTTTTACTCTTGATTATTTTGATCTCTTGAGTATTGCTGATCACAATAGGTACTTAATTAAATCGAAATCGGCTAGTTCAGTATGCAATACTCTTAACTCAACCTAAAGCCTCCATCCGGCCAGGTACTGGGACTTCCATCCTGTACCCACTTCAGATAATGGTATGAATTGAACAAGATAATGCCTACCTTCGGCACTTTTTTTTATACCACTAAGGTGGCAGACAAGGACTGGTGGTCACCGTAGCATATGAACGCTTGCAACACCAGAGGCGCCACCACTCCCGTGCTGCCGACCCTGTAAAAACCTTCAAAGACCCCTTTCAAAGAACCCTATGCTGTAGGCTTTTCCTTACGGCTTGACGACGTAGGTCACTATAAAGACCCATGGCTAGCATGAATCTGCGCGCGGCCAGAGTAATTCGCATACTACACTCACTCACTCACGTGAAGGTCTTACTCCTTCATCATCATTTGTCAGGTAAGTCTTTAAAGAATCTACTCACATGAAGGTCTAACCCCTTCGTCATCTCAACGACCTACTTAATGGAAAAAGAAAAGGACTACGTGACCTGTAATTTGCAAGGTCCATCCTCGTAGTACGTCGATCTTCATAACTACCCAGCAGCTCGATGAGGATACGCCTCCCGTAGCTCCGGCACAACATAATCTGCTAGTGACCGCGCCGCCCGTGCCGCACGCTGTTAGTTTTCACACCAGTGCTCGCGCAAGCCGCTGTCGACCCGCGCTCTGCTTCTCCGCTGCGCTGGCGATGGAGCACCCACAGCGGCCACAGCGCAACCGTTCACGAAGAAGTTACATGAAAATTAACAAAATTTAGAGTTAAAGTACACCGGTAACAAGTTACTGTACATGTCTTCCGCCAAAACGTTATGAGGGATGACATAATATTGGTTCCATTCCCTGAATAGATTATTTTTTTGCCCATTATATAAGCGGCGGTTGCTCATACCTACATTTCATTATTTATAACCAATATTTTGAGGAAAGATTATGTCACATTGGAATAATCAAACCATTCGAACTTGTATCACTCCTGGTCAACAAAACACTCATTGGGCAACCATTAAACCATCTTGTAGCCGGTACCGTCAGTTACAACTAAAATCACTGGTCTGATAATTACACTAAGAAATTACGATCAGATAACACAGGAGTCATAACTTGTAAGCGAATTTTATTCACAGCTTGTAATCTATCAAAAATTTAAACCTTACAATCTTACCTATTAAAAGTTCTAAGGGACTAGCCTGCGTGACCTAATTCATGGTGCAATTGAGAGAGAGCTGTACGTTTAAACAGAGCATCCCGTCACGAGCGACTACTTAGTTCCATATATGTTCATACATGGAGTTCATCTTCAGTATCTCGGATTCTCTCTTCCTGGTTGTAGGCTTTCGAATTACATGTTGCTATTAAATAAAGCTTGATAATAACGGACTCACAAAATTCCTTGAAGTCTCTGCTGGCGGAGTACCGTCCTTGATCGCCAATCATGTAGATAAGTATGCCGAATAACGAACACTATAATTCAGTGTCTTATACTGCTGCTTATATCGATGCTAAGTGTAGGATGAAATGATGCGTACTTAGTACCTGGTATAATGACAGCCATTTCATCGACAACCGGGACCTTACCGCTAACCTCCGAAGCCCGAAAGTGCTTGTACATGAAAGAGTCACAAAGTGGTTACCCATCCAAGGACTGCCACAGTAAAAGCTGCTTACGACAAAATGAATTTACAGAACACCAAGACCGCAGGACTCCAAGCGCTTCTATTGAACTGATAACTTCCTTTTGGTTGTTCATACACTAAGTTTTCTGGTCGCATCAATGTGTGTGGTGTGTCAGGGTAGTGCCACCCTGGTATTGGTGTTCGTTTTAACCTGTACTTTACCTGATAAATGATATCGCGCGGCTGTCTGTAAATTGATTTAAATTTTCTTATAACCCTCGGCATGTTCTTGAAGCAATAAAGTTCATAAGCGTGAACGCAGTAACCTCTCGTGGACATCGTTGATGACAGAACATCAGAACGATCTAAGGACCATTTGCAAACAAAGAGTTTTACCAAATCGCTAGATTTCCGGTGTAGCACATCTGATCCTGGCCCTTTGGGTCCTGAGTGATCCCCGAGGAAGCTTTCCATTATTCAGGTAGGATACGAGTTTTAAGAGCTCTCCATCCTTCTGCTGTTCCGCAATCAGCTATTGGTCAGCAAATTCCGCTGATTGATCAATACACTCTCTTTGCAGTACTGTAGGGGATTATTTTCTGAAAAGAAGTGTGCATGTAATATTTCCTAGCCAATGCCTTCCTAACTAATTCGACATCACCATATGAAATTCAAATGAGACAAGCGGCACTATGTCCGCTTTCGCCCATGTGGACTGCATGAATGCAGTCTTTGACCACACCAAACTTGCTGTTATGCAAATGATGATAACATAATTTCCAACTGCATGAGTGAGAGCTTCGAACCTTTTCTGACGCTAAATCTAAGATCGTAGAGAGATCGACCTCCATGTAACCTTACTAATTGTTCCGAGAAGCAACAAAAAAAATATAACGGTTTAGGACTGTGTGTCCTCAATCGCAGTAGTCTACACACATCCTGTCCGTACAGTCTTGTTTCATTTTAAACTACAGAATGGAACTTGCAAATAATGATCAACTACAGCGAATTATATTGGCTCTTAAGTATGTACGAGAACCGACTGGTGTGCTCCTCCAGGGTCAAACTGCAAGGGTATCACCGATAATAAACGTGTGATTGAAGAATTCAAGTTTCTGATTTCAGTTTCCTTATAGGAGGGATGTTATTGTCTCACGTACTGGTCAATCTAATTTCTATTTTTTTATGAAGGGCCATGTGATACGGTTGGTCGTAAAATTACGTCAAATCATGATCGTTTCTAGCCAGCCTAGTGGCCTAGTAAAACAAAGAAAAAGGGATTTCAAAAGTTACGCCATCAGTATCAGTGGTCAGAATTTCTACAGGCGATCTCACGAAAGTTAATCCAGTATCTGTTGCAGTCACACTATAACAAAGTCTTTAATTCTTAAATTTACAGAAGATAGATTCTTCCACTGCCGAATATTCGGTATCAGAATAGAAATAAACATGAAACTGCTCACCAAAGTAATCCTGAAGGTGCGTGCGTACTTTCTGTGACAGAAATTACCGCGTTACTGCTGCTTCAACAGAAAATGCCATATTTCCGTTTCTGTATCGCCATAAAAATGCATACTCTATCGCCACGTGGGCGACTGAGTTTCATCCCACTTCTGATGTAGGATTGAGTGGTGTCAGGTGGCACGTTGCTACATTCCGATGTAACCATCACTTTGTAGGTAGTTCGGCGAGGAAACCAGGAATCGTGGTATAAAGAAATAATGCGTGGTTTAGTTAACACTCATTTAGTCAATCGTATAACTAACACTAAACACAAAGAACCTCCTAGGACTAACTAAATCTACACTGTTATAACATTCCACCAGAGCACGTGGGCGCGTGCGCACCGGTCGATCGTTGCACCAATAATGACCGAGACTCGACTGACGACGTCCTGATATGTCGTGCGTGGCCGCCCCTCCAGCGCTCGGTGTTATGTCACCTGTCAATGTCACTTGTCATTAGGATCACATTTGAAGTGTGCCGTCATATTTATCAATGGTAGCAACTTGTGGTTTATACGCTTTGAGGTTGTACATTATTAGGGTTTCGTAGCCAAATGGCAAAAACGGAACCCTTATAGATTCGTCATGTCTGTCTGTCTGTCCGTCTGTCTGTCCGTCCGTGTGTCACAGCCACTTTTCTCCGAAACTATAAGGCCTATGCTATTGAAACTTGGTAGCTAGATGTATTCTGTGAACCGCATTAAGATTCTTATATAAAACTAGAAAAAAAGCAGTAAATTTTGGGGGTCCCCATACTCAGAACTGAAACTGAAAAATTTTTTTTTCTTCAAACCCATACGTAGGGGGTATCTATAGATAGGTCTTCAAAAATGCTATTGAGGTTTCTAACATTATTTTTTTCTAAACTGAATAGTTTGCGTAAGAGACACTTCCAAAGTGGAAAAATGAGTGTCCCCCCCCCTCTAACTTCTAAACTAAGAGAATGATAAATCTAAAAAATATATATAATGTACATTGCTATAAAAACTACCAACGAAAATTGGTTTGAACGAGATCGAGTTGGTAGTTTTTTGTTAATACGTCATAAACCGCAATTTTCGCCTGTAAAAGTCACTACCACTGCGAACGTGTTAAAATATCAATCAAAGTTACAACTAACTACAAAAACTTTTATATTATGCTACTTTCTGCTAAGGAACCCTTCATGGGCGAGTCCAGCTCGCACTTGGCCCGTTTTATTATTGTATCCTAATTATACCATTTCAACAGGAAATGTGACCAAACTCCGAATCAAAGGCTACAAATGCAAACGGAGATAGCACTTGAGTGATGATGATGATTGTAACTCTGCATATCGCAGCTAAACTCCCGATTTTACACAAGTTGCTCGTTAGTAAAAGTTTCGTAAAGACCTATGAAAACTTGGTGAATATTATAGCATTTCAAACGTGGAATTACACAGAGGGTTACATTATGTAGTAGGTACTTTATAAAGTGTCCTATTAAGGGACTAAGTCGAAAGCTAGCTAGTGTTTTGATTACTAAAATGTTTTAAAAAAAGTATGTCAATTTTGCATATTTCTATTATTAAATCAATGTGTGTTATGGCCAGTTTTTACTTTCTGTAAAAACGGTCTGGAGTAGAATGCAGGGATTATCATCTAGGTATTCAAAAGCGATAAGGTTTTGCAAATACATATTCTAAGGGCATCCTTCCGAGGGCTTACCCGGGGCTCCCAATCGTAGGCATTAGGTAAGATGCGTATGGTTTTAGTCGGTAGGAGACCGGCATAGCCTCCATGTAGGATTTTCCTAACGTTAAAATAAATCTAAACAGGATTGTCATTCGTGTGCCGTACTGCAAAACCATCTCACTGCTGATTCGCGGTTTTAGCACCACGAATATGAAACGGGCTTGAGATGACACGGCAGACGGACAAACAGTGAGTATATTTAGGTAATATTACATACACATACATAAAAGTTGTCGTAACTGTTTTATTGTTATTGTGATGTAATATATGAGAAATGTTATTCACTTTTTCACAAGAAATGGTACCTATGAGAAAATGAAAGCATTTTTATTATGTGTTCTTCTAAGGACACAATTTTCCTTTGCCCGTCTTTTCTCGTCTGTACAATAATATCAAATAAGTACACAAATGTATTACGATGTTCAAAATATTCATTTCAATCTAGACGTCAGTCGTGAAGACACACACACATCTGTGTTGTTATATAAAACTGTAAACCGAGATTTTTTCGCCAGTTGCCTTATGATGTCTGGCTGACATCCAACAAATTACGTACAAGTTGCTTATGACTGCAGTTTCGCTAGTGGTTCACTTCAAACCATTTTCTGAATAAATTAGCTTATTATTTTTCCAGAATTTTGTTTATCGGTGCTGAAAAATTGAGCCAAAATCATCCAGTCATTATTGCGAGTTAGTAACAAACAACTTAAAGATTAATGTAGTTAACGGAGGTTAGTGATTGATAGTCTCCATCTTCAAATAATGATCAAATTTTCTTATCGCCCTATCTATGCTTTTCACATATTATAATGTTTACATATTACCATTGAATGTAATTATCATTTATTATCTAATTATATTCTTATTTTACACATTTTTATAAACGTCGTCCTGGCTAAGACATTTAACCGAAAAATTGGACCCACTATGTAACTTAGGGGAATTCATCTTGCTTACCCTAAACACTTCCAAGTTCACGATGTTCTTTATAACTGCTTAGACTAGGATAAATGGTGACGGATGATCTTGAGCGACTTCCAGATTTGGAGCCAGATCTATCTGTCTTTCACTTTATATTGAGGGTCTGTTGCGACAGCTATCCTTCGTCCGTCCTACGTCGAATGTTTATTTGCTGAATATATATACTGAACTTAAAAAAAAGTCTTTCGTTTTCCTCATTCATTTATTTCCTACTGAGGCGAAGTCAAAGGTCGAACACGTACTTATCAGTGTAAATCCCAGTTGAATCTTTTTTTGAGTTCTTACACTTATGATAAATAGTCAGCATTACGCAGATATTTTTGTAAAGAAACCAGAATAGCACCTGCACATTACACAAAGGGTTGTGGGCCATTTTCACTACTGTTCTCGCATATAAAGACTTGGGTGGGTGAGATGATTGTGAAGAACATGTTTAGCTTTACAATGAGATTTTGTGGCTGCTTAAAGCAGACATGTAGCTATAACATCGCTGCTCTTATAAATCTCACGTATCTCAGGTATTTTGTTGTTTTTCATACGAATAAACTCTTGCATTTGGATGGCAAGCATACATTCAAAAAGAGACATTTTAAAATGTAATCTAAAATGAATTGGATTACCTACCAAATCCAAACAATTCGTCGTTAGAAGAACGGTTATGTTTTTTCTACTTAACTATAGCTAAAATTTTAACCACTAGATAAAACAGGTTGGGAGTAAAATGAGTTGAGTGATTTGAGTTAAGGATTAAGACAGCTACTACCTTTTAATATTCTCGCATTTCACATGACCAAAATTCCACAGCTATTATCACATCGTAATTGAAACACGGTAGAGTAACATGGGAGACATGTAATACAATAATTGACGAACTCAATTGAATTCATTATAATTATTATACACCTACACACACACTAATAGGGTATGCGGTTGATGGTGAGATCTTATTATATTTATCCCGCAGTACATTAGTAGGTATCTGAGTAATGGAGTAAGCTACATGTTTTCGTTACCCAGAGCCATAATTTAGGGATAAATGAAAGTAGGTGGGGATGTTATTAGCTCTGAGGCGTGTGACAGTGACACTAACACGAATACTTTGTCCTCGTCTAAGTGAATGATCGCCTCGGTCGGAGCGAATATCGCGTGCGTGTGTATTAGCTGATCGTGAAACTGTGTTTCTTCCTTCTTTAGATATATGAATGGGGTAGGGAAGTGACCAGTTATGTTTCTTGTTGCTGGGGATTGAGAGTCAGTTCCTAACTTCAATGTCACTTTTGTCATTTCGTGAAACACTACATTTTGCAGAGCTTTCAACATTCCGCCCACATTGACTAAGACTTTAAAAAATATTTACCTACTGACGTGAGTGATCTCCCAAGATCTCCTGGGTCCATGAGACATGACTTGCTAAAGTTAAAGCGCCCTTATGGGATTGAAAGGTTGGGCCTGCAGTCAATACCAAAAATGCTAAAAATAGTCAAATCATAGCTGCCTCTTCATCGTTTGAAACTGGGAAGACGCTAAGATGAAGTAGACGACATAATTATCTAATTCTACATCATCGAATAATAGATACTCGTAATTCAAAAAGCAGTCAAAAATTTTTGTTCAAACTTTGGGTAAAACATGTAAAGATAAATAAAGTAAAGATAAAGATAGATAAATATCTAAATTAATTCCAGATTTCTACATACAAAAAATGCTTTAAGCTGGTTCTAGTATTAGTGTCAAAGAGCTCTGACAGATTCCAGAACCATTATTGGAAAATCCAAACATACTTCACTGGTCCCTCGTTTTCACAAGAAACTAAAACTCGGCTGTTGTACCCACTAGCCATGTTTGTATAATGTTGACTTTACGTAGCGATTGAACAACTATATTCGACATCCAATTTAGTATGTACAAATATTTATCAAATTTAATGTATGTAACGTACACGGGTCTGACATTTGAAAGGTAAGTAAACAATATTAATTCACTCTACCTTTACTTATACCTTCTACAATAGTATAAAACTTTGACGTTGTATTGTATGATGTTTTTGACTTTTTATTTTGTAAAGATGACTGTTAAATAAAAGTTTTATTTATAAAAAAATAATGTAGTAGTTGAAAATAAAGCTGGCACTCTTTGTCATTATTTTGAGATTAAAAAGTTTTATATCGGACAGAAGCAAGTATTTTATAACCATTATTAAAAACCGGCCAAGTGCGAGTTGGACTCGCCCATGAAGGGTTTCGTTGCAGCAAGTAACATAATAGAAAAGTTCTTATAGTTCGTTGTAACTTTGATTGATGTTTTAACACGTTCGCAGTGGTAGTGATTTTTATAACCGAAAATTGCGGTTTATGACGTATTAAAAAAAACTACCAGCTCTATCTCGGTCAAACCAATTTTCGTTGGTAGTTTTTATAGCAATGTACATCATATTTTTTTTTTAGATTTATCATTCTCTTAGTTTAGAAGTTAGAGGGGGGGGACATATTTTTCCACTTTGGAAGTGTCTCTTGCTGAAACTATTCACTTTAGAAAAAAATGATTTTAGGAACCTCAATAGCATTTTTATAGACCTATCTATAGATACCCCACACGTATGTGCTTGATGAAAAAAAAAAATTTTGAGATTCAGTTTTGAGTATGGGGACCCCCAAAATTTACTGCTTTTTTTTTACTGTTTTATATAAGAATCTTAATGCGGTTCACTGAATACATCTCGTTACCAAGTTTCAAAAGCATAGACCTTATAGTTTCGGAGAAAAGTGGCTGTGACACACGGACGGACAGACAGACAGACAGACATGACGAATCTATAAGGGTTCCGTTTTTGCCATTTGGCTACGAAACCCTAAAAATGGCATTATAAAAAGTGACTGCTGCATGCTGACTACGCGGCCTGACGGATACACCACATCAGTGGATGCGCCACTTGGTTCATCGGACCACTGCCTCGTTCGGTCGCGAGTGCCTCTCGCAAGGCCTGAACCACCTCGGCCCAAGGAGTGGCGACATGTGTGGCACTACAAGTCAGCAGACTGGGATGGACTTCGAGAGTTCTTTGCGTCGTACCCGTGGAGGCGGCTTTGCTTCACTTCAGATGATTTGAACTCCTGCGCTGCAGCAGTAGCTGAGGGGATCTTGGCGGGCATGGAATGTTATATTCCTAACCGCTGGATCCCGGCAGGAGCTAGGAAACGACCGTGGTTTAATCGGCTTTGTAGAGAAACTAGGATGTTGAAAGAAACTGCCTACAGAGCTTGGACCACGGCTCGCGCTAACTCAGATCCTAGCATCTCTGAAGTGAAACGCAAACTGAATGCCGCCTCGAGGGCCAGTAAAAGAGCGGTTGCCAGGGCAAAGTTTGATTTCGTCGGCAGAATTGGTCAGCGACTAGCCGGCTACCCTTCTGGAAGTCGTGAATTCTGGTCGCTCGCCAAAGCTGCCGAGGGAAACTTTTGTCGGTCGGGATTACCACCTCTACATAGACTGGATGGTAGTCTGGCCCAGAGTGCCAAGGAGAAGGCCGACCTTTTGGGTTCTCTCTTTGCCTCCAACTCGACCATGAACGATGGAGGTGCGCTTCCGCCTGGTATCCCTTGGTGTGGCACTTCCATGCCAGAAATTAAATTCAAGCAACGGGATGTCAGGCGGGAGCTTCAATCCCTAGATATTCATAAGTCGAGTGGGCCGGACGGCATTCCCGCGGTGGTACTTAAGCGGTGTGGTCCGGAGTTGTGTCCGGTATTTACACATCTTTTCACGCTTTCATACTCCATGAAGCAAGTCCCGGCGTCGTGGAAGATCGCGTACGTGCTTCCTGTGCCCAAGAAGGGTGACAGGACCGACCCGGCCAATTATAGGCCTATAGCCGTCACCTCCCTTTTATCTAAGGTGATGGAGCGTGTAATTAATACACAGCTCCTGAGGTACCTTGAGGAACATGAACTGCTCAGTGACCGGCAGTACGGTTTCCGTCACGGTCGCTCGACGGGCGATCTTCTTGTGTACCTCACACACCGCTGGGCGGCGGCTATCGAGAGTAAGGGTGAGGCTCTAGCAGTGAGCCTCGACATCTCGAAAGCCTTTGACCGGGTCTGGCACCGTAGTCTTCTTACGAAATTGCCCTCCTATGGACTGCCCGAGAGTTTATGCGGATGGGTGTCCAGCTTTCTGGCCGGTAGAAGCATCAGGGCCGTCGTTGACGGTAGCTGTTCTGACTGCATAGCCATAAACGCTGGAGTACCACAAGGCTCAGTGTTGTCCCCTACTTTGTTTCTGCTGCATATCAATGACATGTTGTCTATTGACGGCATTCATTGTTATGCGGACGACAGTACGGGCGACACTTATTACACGGGCCGTCCCGGTATCTCTCGGGATGCAGTGGAAGAAAGTCGTGAACAACTTGTGTCTGAAGTCGAGGCTACTCTCACTAGAGTGTCCGATTGGGGTCGACAAAATCTTGTCCAATTCAACCCTACCAAGACACAAGTTTGTGTTTTCACCGCAAAAAAGACCCCATTCACTGTGGCGCCACAATTTCAGGGCACATCTCTCACCATCTCTGAAAGTATAGGTATCCTTGGTGTTGACATCTCCAGTGATGTGCAGTTCCGCTGTCACTTGGAGGGCAAGGGCAAGCTGGCGTCCAGGAAGCTCGGAGTGCTCAGAAGGGCGCGGCGGTACTTTACTGCGGCGCAAGCACTGCTTCTCTATAAGTCGCAAGTGCGTCCGCATATGGAGTACTGCTGTCACCTCTGGGCGGGGGCACCCGAATACCAGCTTCGTCCATTTGACTCGGTGCAAAGGCGAGCTATGAGAGTTGTCAACGATCCCATACTTGCAGGTAGTGTGGAACCTCTTAGTGACAGGAGAGACTTTGCTTCTCTATGTGTGTTCTACCGCCTGTACAACGGTTTGTGCTCTGAAGAATTGTTTGATATGATGCCTACGGCTACATTCTATCATCGCACCGGTCGCCATAGACAGGGTGTTCATCCTCACACGTTGCGTCCTGAGCGCTCGAGCACGGTGAGATCTAATAGAGGCTTTCTTCCGCGTACGCTTAGGTTGTGGCATGATCTCCCTGCTTCGGTTTTCCCGGACGCCTACAGTATGGGGTTCTTCAAAAGGGGACTTAGAAGGTTTTTAAAGAGTCGGCAGCGCGCTTGTGGCGCCTCTGGTGTTGCAAACGTCCATAGGCTGCGGTGACCACCGGTACATCTGGGGGGGGGCCGTATGCTTGTCTGCCACTCTAGTGGTATAAAAAAAAAAAAATAATTTAATGGTTGATTTATTTTTACGTTTCAGATTACATAAATCTTATTAACTTAATACATGTGAGAAAAATATCAAGTAATAAAAGAACTCAAAAGAGAATTTACTGTGACGTGGCTCCAATTATTTTTCAATCGGGAGAACCAGTCGAGTGAGGCTTAAAATATTTATCTGTTCTTTGCATTGTCCCGGACTATTGCAGCGAATTTATACTCTTATATAGTAAGCTAAGAAGCTGCTTTCTCGACTCAAACTCGTTTAAGGCCTTCCACGTCAATGGGTGATTTACCGCGTACTCGACCGCCGTGCTTGCCTTATTGAATCTTATGTTCTATGAAAGAAAAATCGTCCGTTTTGAAGCGGCACGAGCAAAATTTATGACGTTCATTTATCCAGCGTAACGAATGACAATTAAAAGTGGTTAGCCTTCTGAACGTTTGTGATTCATGACATTTTATGTTCGAGTTTAATCTTTCCCTTGTCTAAAGTTATAATCGCTGATATAAAGTTAATGCTTGTTATGCCTGAAACAAAAGATACGTTGGTTGTTATAAAAGAAAATGAACTGCTAACTAAAAAAGGCACAAAGGAGTTGCTTTATCCACCAATTATTCTGAAAACATGGTATGCTTTTGTTGGACTTTGTACATCGATATTAGATTCTGATTGGGAGCTGTCAATAGAACAACAAAATCACTGCAATGCGATTGTGCACTTTGCCGAGGGTATCTGAATAGTAATTTGTGTCATCGCGTTGTTTGAGCGCATTTACAACTCGCGAAATTAACTATAGGAGTTTATTACACACATTACGGCTTATGTGGCAGCGTGATACGACTTTCTCATTATAAAATTAGGTATACCTACCATTAACACTCCCAGAATGTGGAAACACAACTGGGTAGCAATATATTACTGAAATAAACCTTTAACAAATAGCATTAATAGCGTTACACTGTCTGAACCGCAGTGTCTGGACCGCAGATGTTACTGGTAATTTCAGTAGGCAAATTTACTTTTAATTTACATTTTGTTAATGCATTCGGCGATAATAAGAATAATCATCTTTATTGTTTAAGTTGTTTTAGCAAACATGAGAGTGTTCAAGTGATGAAAATTATTATGTTAATGCATAACTTAATTGCTTACTTGAATTACTTACGATTAATTGCCGACTTCAAATTCTTAATTTGTAAACGGTACGAAATTATCAACACTTAAACTAATTGTCAAAGTCTATTAGCTAAATAAGAATATGAGTGAAAAATACAACAGTAGGTAATGATGTGAACCTACAAAATTGGCCACCACTGCCAATTGCCAACATTCCTAAAAAATCATGCTTCAAGTCTGCAATAAAGAAGTTAAATTGTTGTTCAAAAGAAAAATAAACCCAGCCTTAATACTATAAAAAGTTATTAAATGTCTTTTATATCCCTCCCCGGAGTGACATTCGTCCGAGTCAGAAATACGCGATCGTTGGATCTAAGAATGTAATCAAATTTCGTGACATAATGAACTTTAATTAGGGCAGGCTATAATATTACTATTCTTAATATCTCCAATAAAAGTTGGTAATTAATGAAAGGAAATGAAACCGATTTTAACAATGTTTAATATCTGGGAATTAATTTTGCTTATCGGTATATTGATCCTTCACTAAGCTAATCTTGTAAGAAAGCTCACTCACATACTATAATGAACTATGGAATCCACTCACAGAAAGTTTGATGAGATTTCGGCAGTAGTGGGCAACTTAGTTGGGTCGATAGCAACATTACTTACATTGCCTTTACGCTCGTAATGAGATAATACGCATCAGCCGGTCGACTGCGTAAACCAACCCAAAAGCTGTACAAAAATAGTCTGAGATTACGAGCAGACCCCAAAATGAAAGTAATCTTCCAACAATCATGAAGGAGTTTGGCCCCGAGTTGCACGGTCGTTTATCTACCAACCCTGACCATTACTTGTAATGGAAATCAAATTACTATTTAAGCGAGATAAACGGAAAACGTGCGGCTCTAGCGTTCATCGTTACTAACTTCCATAGTTACACACGAAAGCTTCAACTTTAGGATCTATAAACAATGTGAAATTGTACGAACTACTCCTAGCACTTACCACTAGCCGGTGGATTTATACTGCTTAATTTAGTATTTGCAGTAAGTAGTAACTTTTCTCCGTTTTATGACTATTATACGACTGTACTATTGCCATATAACTGAGAAAAATAATTCTGAATAAAATTGTGGTTCGAGGTTATTTTATCCATTTTAACGGCGTATACCATGAAATCGTTTAAAGTTTGTAGTCTCTTCGAAGCCTTATTTTTGCCTTCAATTGGTGGATCGCATTCGACCTCTCCATATAAAATCGTATTTATATTTAGTGATAAAGTATTACATTTTAGTAAGTTCTTAGATTTGTTGTATATTGACTAACTGACCAACCATCACGTTTTTTGTCGCAATGAAAGACTGTTTTTATTCACATTTTAAATAATTATATTAACCAGCGAGGCGAGGGTTTTTTTATTGTGTTACTAGCCGGTGTTCGAATCATGTAAATGATAATAGTCAAATATAGGTATAAACTTAACTGATTCCATCGCGAGAACAGCGTCAATAATATTATATTGTCACTTTGTGGCGAATGGTACTAACATCTTGTTCCCGTTACAGCCTTCGTTTATTTTGCAAGAATAACTCTCTAATTGTTAAACTTTGACTCCGTACGAACTCAAGAAACATTCGTTTACAGAATACATTCCACATATATTCGTACAATAACTTTTCTTAAATATGTTGTAAAATTTTACCGTCGCCGTCGTCGGTAGGTACCGAGAATTATCTAAAATGGGTGTTATAACTTGAAAACGAGGGACTAAAAGTTTTCTTACGATACTGCAGTTTATCGTTGAAAATCTGAAGCAGATTTATCAATACGTATTTTACTTTGATACAAGGCAAATAAGGAAATATTGATATTACGGCATAGATGCATATAACGTATTGTATTGTTGCAGCGTCGCGTATTCGATACGAGATCACGAGCGGGAACATAGGAGGTGCATTCGCTGTCAAGAATATGACTGGCGCCATCTACGTGGCGGGTGCACTTGACTATGAAACTAGAAAACGGGTAAGATTTCATCCCCTTTTTTATTTACAAACACTGTTCCCTCATAGAACTTCTGGTACAGTCAGCAACGTAAGGCTACGTCCACACGGCGCACGTTTTTCTCGTACACGATTTTCCCGTGCACGATCGAATCGTTCACACGACGACCATTCAACGCGTTTTTAACGTTACGATAAAACCGCATGAATGGGTTAGTCGTGTGAACGATCAATGTGTACATAAGCGCCACTACGATGCGTATTCGAGATGTGGCGTGATCGTGCCGACATGTGGCGATCCTAGTGGCAACTCCGCACGGTAGACGGGAAAAACGTGTCTCGTGCACACGATTTTCCCGTATGGACTCCATGTGAGTCCATATATGGAGACAATATTATTGTCTACTGCCACTACGATTTCATCGTGCACGAGAAAAACGTGCGCCGTGTGAACGCAGCCTAAGTGTATACATAAAGTAAAAAACGGGAACCTATTGAGTCGATGTCCGTCTGTATGTCTGTCTCCGGGATGTATCTCAAGAACTGTGTCAGCTAGACAGCTCAAATGTTTACAGATAATTTATTTCTTTTACCGCTATAATATGAAATACTAAAATCAGAAAAAAAATTAATTAAGAGGGGCTCCCATACAACAAAGGTGATTTTTGGGCTTTTTCTTGAAAAGTCTTTTTTTGCTATTAATGCGAATCCCTACTAATATTATAAATGCGAAAGTAACTCTGTCTGTCTGTCTGTCTGTTACGCTTTCACGCCTCAACGACTGGAGCGATTGAGATGAAATTCGGTATAGAGATAGTCCGAGGCCCGGGGAAGGACATAGGTTACTTTTTAACCGACTTCGAAAAAGGAGGGTTATGATTTTAGGCGATAACGACTTTCATGCATAACGTTGCTGACTGTACATATCTATTTCACCAACACTGAAATTATCGATGCAAATTATGAAAATTCAAGCATACTATTTATTTAGATAAAATCTTTCCATTTTACAAATTTCCATTAATTACACTACATGGTAATCATGAATGATGATAACGTAGCATTTAAATACGAGTTTAAAATAATCGGTTATATTAACAGATGACTCCCGGGAGAATTGTAGCATAGTCATAATGAACAAACAAGTATTTTTGGACTCACCAAAACCGTTTATAATTATTGTATTGTATTCTAAACTGTGATAAACAGTTTAACGGTCAGGAAGATGTCGTTTCCTAAACAAAATTAATTTAAAGCTAATTTGAATAATAAACTAATTACGCAAATTTAAGTTAAACCGTAAACTTGTACAAAATCCGAGTTCATCACTTAAAATTACGTCACGTCAACAAAATCCTAAATTAAACAACAAGGAACAAAGCTGCCGTAATTAAAGATAAACCACTCTTGTACTAACACAAAGGTGTTAAATGACATAAATATTATATGCAAAGTAATTGTTTGTCCTTAGTTTACAGACATACCTGTACTAAATACATAAGTAGTGCCTAACTACTTAATTAAGGGGCTAGTCCGCAAAAAATGTAGTTAGGATTTTGGAAATATTCTAGAACTCACTTCATTAAATGACACTAAAATGGAACCTTAATTTCCTAATAGAAGAAACTACAATAACACCGTGCGCTTTTTATAAAATAATTATTTACGTTAGAAAAAACGCCTCTCAAAGTTATTAAAAATCATCTAAATAGCAGAAATAATGAAATTGACAAAGGTAAATTTCGATGACTTTCAGAGGTTTTTTCGCAAGTAAATATTTTTTTGTAAAAAAACGCACGGTGTTAATGTAGTCTCATCTATTAAGAATTTAAGGTTCCATTTTAGTGTCATTTCATGAAGTAATTTCTTGAATATTTCCAAAATCCTAAATGTCTTTTTGTGCATTTGCCGGTCGCGCCCCTTAAGGTTCGTAATTTTGCCAGTATTCTTCCACCTGTCCTTATAAAAATATTACGAATTCATTACAGAAGCAAGCAAATGAATACAATGTTTTAGGAAAAAATGTAGGCACTGTTTATTGTAATACTCGTAGGTAATATACCAATGTAGGTGAGCCAGTTCAAAAGAAAATTAATCATTCTTTGAAAATAATTTTGTGCTCAAATAAACGGCGGCGTTGAACGTTAACAATGTTTCGCTTACTTTCTTTTGCCCCTTGGTGAGTTTCAATTTTAAAACACCGTACCGAGGAGCGAGGAGGTGATGGCGTATTACTCCTCGGGCGCGGAGGCGCGCGCCTATCAGAACGCTCGTCTTTGTAACATAGCCGGCAAAGTTTTGTACAACTTTTCTCAAAATAAATTATTTAATATTTAGCACCCATTTAAGCGAGCCGGCGCAGTTGTTACCAAAAGGCTGGTATTGCTACCAAACTGCACAATCTCACGAAAGCCCCGTTATGGATGTAAACCGGTTAACTTTCAATACCCCTTCTACTTTAAGCTTTTCAGAATTTGTTAAAATGTTCGGGAAGTGGATTTAATTGTTACGTTGTAGGAGGAAATTACTGTTGTCTGTTCAACAACAATAGTATAAAGCTTTTGTCAAAATTTAATTTTATAACACTAGGCTGAGCAGGCTGTAAAGGGCTGTCGCGACCGAAGTGACTAAGTTGATTAAACTGCTTCTGGAGAAAGTGTTCTCTAATAATTTATTATTCAAGAAGTATAAACATTATTTATTTATACTTCATGCTAGTGTTGAAGGCGTAGGTTCAGTCAAATACATTAAAAATATGTTAAAACATATCTGTTAAATTTTGAAGCAAATTTACAAGTTTGGGGTGATATAGATAACTCCAAATTGTCGACAGTTTAAGATGACTTTTGAAACAAACATTTCCCTTCGAAGTGAGCAAATTACCGAACGGCACTGACAGATGACACCCATTACTCTTTCAGGGTGCAGCGTTCACCCACTCTATTTTCGATATCAAGTGAGAAGTGTATCATTTTTTGTGAACACCTGACACAATTGATTCCTTTTGAAAATTCAGTAATTTTTCGACATTTTCGTAACATTTTTGATGTAAAATGTAAGCTTCTTTTACTTTAGCAAAAATGAAATCTAAACTTTTTTAAATTACCTACCTAATCTGCGCATAAAACTTTTTAAATTACACAGCTAATTTCTAATTACTCAGTCAAATGAAGTTTCCGTAATGAATAAAAGAAAATATTCCGTTCCAATGATGACAATAGCGTCAAACAAAGTTAGTCTAGGAGTTAGGCCAAAGTAATTGGTATAATTCCTCCAGTGTACTAATTTGTAAAGTTCGTTATGATTCTACGCATTTGTTCTGTATTTTCAACGGCAACAGTACGAGCTGAAATTGGCTGCATCGGACAATTTGAAGGAGAACTACACTACTGTTGTGATTCACGTGAAGGATGTGAACGACAATCCTCCAGTATTCGAGCGACCCACGTACCGCACTCAGATCACTGAAGAAGACGACCGCAATCTACCAAAACGCGTACTACAGGTCCGACTTTAGACGACTACCACCGAATTCGATTCTTTCTTGAATGGATTTCCCATCAACATTTCAAATAAGAATCGAATGAGGTTCCAAGTTCCCGAATTCACCTTTTTAGATACTTTGGTAGTTTGCATGGCATGAGGTTTCGTTTGCAATACTGTTTCACTACGTAGTAGTTACTGTATTTTGTTTTTGTTGCTAGTATCTTTGTTTTATTTGCATACAATTTGTTTGTTACGGTGGTTTGCAGCTTCGAAGGAGAGGACATTTCAGAACCCTTGAAGATACTCCATTCCCTCATTATTTTCAGATTGGAAACTTTATTCTGAGATAGTTGTACGGATATTTTTAGTATTAGATTCGCATTTGCTTTCGTTAGGTCGGACTTAAATAGGTGTTATATTTTTATAACAGTGGGACGTTTTTAACACAGTGCCTCCTAGCAAAATATTTAACTAGGACTTTGTTTTTATCTACAAAAATAATACTTTTAGGTATAGCGGGAAGTTAAGAGACCTCGTTAAGAAAGCTTGGGGCAAAACGACTTAAATTTAGTGATTACGTGAGAGTCGTACACAATAATATCGTTACTTGGTCAGAGCGGTTGTGGTTATTAATATTTATTTACTAGCCGCAAGACGTTTCTGAGCAATTTTAAAAGCAATTCAATATAACTTGACATTTTCAATTTTTGTAACGATAATGACTAGAAAGTTGGGCAGTAATCGCGAGGTCGGTGCTATAGCGTTTGAAATTTGTACTTTTCAATTATTGCATAGATTCTGAATGCCTGAAAGCAAAGCTCTACGTGGCAGAAATTTACTTCTTCATTATGATTAATTTGCGGTTCCTTTTGATGAAAAATGTTCAGGGATGTTTTTATTACGTAAATTGAAATATGAAAAAGAAAAGTCTAATAAAACCAACACGTGAAAACGTATAAATCATTGTATATCGAAATAATATTTTACTCGTTGTCGCGACATAGGTACGTTAAAACTGCGGCTGTGAAATTGTTGCGTGACTTATCTGTTTTATAACGGACGTTTGGGAGTCGCATATAAAAAAAAGCCTTAGGTACAATAAAAAAATAAAGAATCGAATGCAGATTCTTTACAAATATGAACAGTGGTATTAATAAAACCTTAGATTATGATGACCACGATTCGTAAGGAGTGATATGCATGAGCATGGAGAGTGTATATGTGGATGTACGCAGTACGACATGACGCTGGTGGCATCGGACGGGCGCAACGAGAACTCGACGCGTGTGGTGGTGAGAGTGCTTGACGTCAACGACTTACCGCCCAAGTTCACGCGCAGCGCCTATGTCACGCAAGCGTTAGAAGAGACTGGACCCTTTCCACATCCCCTTATAAAGGTTTTGTTTTGATTTTATTTTTCATTTACTTTTAACATTCCTAACCTTATTTCTATTTAGCTCCGCAGACACTAACTCTTCATACTACTAATATTTCCATTATACTAATCTCTATTTTAATTAAATATTATAGGTCAAACGTCTGTACATATTTTATTAAAAATATTTTCACATATCTACAATTAATTTGGAACATTAATAGAACAGGAATTGTATTTTTCTAGAATGAAATAATTTCTGTCAAAAACAAATAAAAAATCGGTGCTACTATAGTTATTGGGTAATAAAATAAAATTATGGATAAATGAACTTTCCCCAGCAGATTAAAAGCGTAGGGCATTAGCCAGTTTGTTAACAAAACATTTTTACTGACCAAACAGTATCATATTCTATCTGGACAAATAACTGGTTCATAAAAGATTGTTTTGTTGCTAATGTAGGTAGGTATGTAGTAAAAGGTTGCATCATCCATCATAATTCTTTTACTGTTCTCAATAATATCAGGCTGATACGCCTATAAACATAAATTATAAATTACATCTACGATATAGGCAAGGGAAAGTTACGGGAGTCACAAAGTCTACATCCTGAAACAAATAGGTACTCTTGGTTTAATAGGTATAGTAAGGACGACGACATTTATTTATATTATTTAGTTCCTACCTTTTATTATTTTATTATTATGTTTTAACATTTTGAATTATATCCCCAATATACGAGTCTTATAATCTAAATATGTATTCTCCTATCAAAGCTGTTAAAGCCAGCTATCAGTGATTGTATAGGTAAGTAATTAAAGCCGCCTACATCGAGAGCTTAAAGTGCTTAGAACTCACGCATCCCTGTAGTGTACACTATTTTGTAGTTCAGATTATGTGTGGAGTGTTAGGCTTGTTAGAGAGATTTAGAGAATAAGGATTTGATAATGCATAAAATAAAAAATAATGATTTCTGATAAGTTTGGCTCTGTATTGTGTTTCGACCATAATTCAAATCGATGATGATTTGAACATTTAATCGGTTTATTTTATCGGTGATTAATTGCAATAAATATAGCTCAAAGACTATAACAACATAGCTTTACTTGTTGAACATCTAGTCTAAAAATAACGCTTACCAAAATGTTTTACTGTGGATGATGAAAATTGAGCGTCCTCTATGAGCAAAGCCCTCGTCCCAAGTCGCTTGTAGTGACAAGCTTTTTTATAATTGGAGTGAGATTCGCAAATGATCCAAGTAATTACGCAAACGTCAACCCTCTTCATTTCAGTTACTCCGCCGGTCCAAAGTAATTGGACATTCCAGTTGCAATAAGTTTACGCATCCCAATTTTAAAGGGATCATTTTCCTCTATTGAATGCTCGATAAATTTGAAAATAATAAGTTACGATATTTTCTATCGCTCTATTTTAACGATGATAATTGAGTGCCATTTTACTGAGTAACTAAAGAGGTTCTAAAGATCGATCTTTTAAAAATTTGAATCGTCAGTAAAACAAGTAAGGAAAACTGCTCTAGTTAGATATGAAAACAAATAATCCGAAATGTATGTTCGTAAACGTCTGTATATACGCTTTGCTCATGTTATTTACTTACAGAGATCTAGAAATATAATACAGTGTAACTTAAATATGTCGTAAACGCAGTATTTCTACGAAAGTTTAAATAAACCTCACATAATTCAATAGGTACCTAGAGAATTTTATTTAGCAACTGCCTAGTTATTGTTAAAATTCTGTATAATGAAGCAGTTTATCAAATGACTAATATTTCTAATTTTTTGTAAATAGTCAAATTCAAGTACAAATAAAACTAATAAAATCAAACTTACATAGGTACCCTATCAATCGCATTAATATGTATCCTAATACAGACAAAGACTACTCGGCTTAAAATTCCTTAAAACTTCCTACATGAAAATACTGTGCGATGTATACCAAAGTTTCAAAGTTATAAACGAGATTATTATCCCCTGTTTTTATTGAAGCGTTATTCTCCTCCTATTTTGTTTTCCTTAATCATGTTGAGTTCAGTAAACTCTGAAGAGCCAGGGGACATTCTCGCCGAGATGAAAACTTCATAACTATTGTTGTTCTATGATTTGTTAATGAAACACAATGCAAAGCCGAAGGCAGTTCGTTACTGAATGGGTGCATGCCAATAACTGTTGCGTACGTGATCTTATTACTTGCTTGCTTTTCATCACAGTTTGCTGATACTAAAATATTATAGACTTTTCATGCCTTAGTTAAAGTTTGTAATATATTTTTTTAGTGTATAATGACTATAATGTATTTGGAAATGTGTCAGTAGATGTTTTCTCGGTACTAATATTATTTTTAAATAATCAGGTCACGGCCACTGATGGTGATAAAGATAGACAGCAGAACATCGTATATTTCTTGACTGGCCAGGGTATCGATCCTGACAATCCTGCAAACAGCAAGTTCGACATCAATCGTACTACGGGCGAGATTTTTGTATTGAAAGTGAGTAATATCTTGTATATTATTTACTTCTTTTTGATTATAGATATATATCTCAATAAGATTAAGTCAATAGAGATCTAAAACAAGATATATTAATACATCCGCATCGCATCGTTAGATATTAGTACCTTATAATTTTTAATTTCATCACTGTCATTTGAATTCCAATATTACGATGTTGGTACTAGAAAATATCAATAATCTTGCATTCCCGAGGTTCAGACCATTCAGAAGTACAGAAAGTTTCAGTAAACGTTATCAACAGTAGTTTCAGTTAAGTTTGTCAAGTATTACTTTCAATAATAGGAATAGTTCAATAACTGTTCACACTTGATGCCGTTAACATCGAATAGATATTCTGGAAGTTACTGTAATCAACTCATAAGACAGAAACTGAACAAGCTCAATACAATCACACATTTATTGCATTCAATTTGCGTCCATAGTTGAACACAGCTATATTCCTGCAATGAGAAAAACTGAATAGACTCTAATGCTAATTACGGCTCTTCAGAGAACTGGATCAAAAATTGGAATATGTTTTGGTGACCCGTTTCTCTGTCCAGCAGCAAAAGATACTCGTGACTTAAACTTTGCTGTTAGTTTAGGGCTTTGTTTGACATCACCAAACAAACACTCATCTTTTTATTTACTGTAACCCTTTTATGATCATTTGTACATTTTGCGCGATCTGTTCAGTGTTTTTGTACTTAAGGTTATCTCGGCATTAGTAATTTTAATTTAATTAATAGAAGTAGAAACAAGTCGTCAATATCCAAGAACATTATACTATCCTTACTATTCAAGTGTCCGCCTCTTTTGAGCTCTCTGCAGTGCTTTAATTATAATCGTTATCCACTCCTTTCGACCCTTATTGTCAATGACGACGCCCCAGCAATTTGTGCTATATTCTATTCTGTTTATTTACAGCCTCTAGATCGCGATCAGCCTAACGGAAGGCCGCAATGGCGGTTTACAGTATTTGCACAAGATGAAGGGGGCGAGGGTCTTGTAGGATACGCTGATGTTCAAGTTAATCTTAAAGATATCAATGATAATGCGCCAATTTTCCCTCAAGGAGTATATTTCGGAAATGTCACAGAAAATGGCACAGCTGGTATGGTTGTTATGACAATGACTGCCATTGATTACGATGATCCAGCCGAAAGTAATAATGCCAAATTATGGTATTCTATTGAAAAGAATGTAATTGAAGAAGAAACAGGCTCACCTATATTTGAAATAGAACCCGAAACTGGTGTGATAAAGACTGCTGTGTGCTGTCTCGATCGTGAAAGAACACCAGACTATTCTATACAGATAGTTGCATCTGATGGAGGGGGGTTGAAAGGGACGGGAACGGCATCGATTAGGGTAAAGGATATTAATGATATGCCACCTCAATTTACAAAAGACGAATGGTTTACTGAAGTAGATGAAACAGATGGGACGAATTTACCGGAAATGCCTATTTTGACCGTCACTGTTCACGATGAGGATGAAACGAACAAATTCCAATATAAGGTTATTGAAAACAGTGGATATGGTGCCGATAAATTTACTATGGTCAGAAACAATGACGGCACAGGCTCATTGAAAATTGTTCAACCATTAGACTATGAAGATCAGTTGCAAAGTAATGGCTTTAGATTTAGAATACAAGTTAATGACAAAGGAGAAGATAATGACAATGATAAATATCACGTTGCATATTCATGGGTAGTGGTTAAATTAAGAGACATTAATGACAATAAACCCCAATTTGAAAGAGCTAATATAGAAGTTTCAGTTTATGAGAATGCAGAAGTTGGAAAAAGTTTAGAAACTTTCAAAGCAACAGATCCAGATCAAGGTGGAAAGAGCAAAGTTTCGTATGCGATTGATCGATCTTCGGATAGAAAACGGCAATTTTCCATCAGCCAAGAAGGTACTGTAAGTATTCAAAGATCGTTAGACAGAGAAGATACTCCCCGCCATCAAGTTAAAATATTAGCTATAGATGATGGGGTGCCACCCAGAACAGCCACAGCCACCCTCACAGTAATTGTACAGGATATAAATGATAATGCTCCCACTTTCCTGAAAGACTATCGACCAGTATTAACAGAGCACATAACTCCCAAAAAGGTGGCAGAAATATTGGCTACAGATGATGATGACCGCTCTAAAAGTAATGGTCCTCCTTTCCAATTTCGATTAGACCCTGGTGCAGATGATATTATTAGAGCTTCATTTAAAGTTGAACAAGATCAAAAAGGTGCCAATGGAGATGGTATGGCTATCGTATCATCTCTACGGTCTTTTGACAGAGAACAGCAAAAAGAGTATCTTATTCCCATTATCATCAAAGATCATGGTAATCCGGCAATGACTGGGACAAGTACATTAACTGTAGTAATAGGTGATGTTAATGACAATAAAATGCAACCAGGTTCTAAAGAGATTCTTGTATATAGTTACCAAGGTCAGGCACCCGATACTGAAATTGGACGAGTTTACGTATATGACCTCGATGATTGGGACCTGCCCGATAAAAAGTTTTTCTGGGAAAGTTCAGAACATCCAAACTTTACCTTAAATGAAGAAACTGGAATGATTCAAATGAGACATAAAACGCGAGAAGGCAGATATCACCTCAAGTTTAAAGTTTACGATCGTAAACATACTCAAACAGACGTTCCGGCTAATGTAACCGTATATGTTAAAGAAATATCGCATGAAGCTATAATAAATTCGGGCTCAATTCGAATATCTGGTTTATCAGATGAAGATTTTATAAGAGTTTGGAACTATAAAACCCTAAGTGTTTCAAGAAGCAAATTGGATATATTTAAAGACAAATTGGCTGACTTATTAAATACTGAACGTGAAAACATTGATGTATTTAGTGTACAACTTAGAAAGAAACACCCACCAGTAACCGATATAAGGTTTTCAGCACATGGAGCACATTACTATAAACCTATACGGTTAAATGGTATTGTACTTATGCATCGAGAGGAAATAGAAAGGACTGTGGGAATTAATATTACTATGGTAGGCATAGATGAATGTTTATATGAAAATCAGATGTGCGAAGGATCTTGCACGAATGTGCTAGATATTAGTAACCTTCCTTACATGGTAAATGCAAATAAGACAGCTCTTGTTGGCGTCCGAGTAGATGTTATTGCGGAGTGTACTTGTGGCGCACGTAATTTCACTCAAGCTGAGACATGCCGCAACTCTCCATGTTATAACGGAGGAAGATGTATAGAAGGCAAATATGGCTTGACATGTTCTTGTCCACCTGGATACACAGGACCAAGATGTCAACAGACATCAAGAAGTTTCAGAGGCACAGGATGGGCTTGGTATCCTGCATTGGAAATGTGTGACAGTTCCCATTTAAGTTTCGAATTTATAACAAGGAAATCCGAAGGTGTACTATTGTACAATGGACCCATAGTACCACCAGAGGCAGAAGAAATAATGGTATCGGACTTCATATCTGTTGAATTGGAAAGGGGAAATCCGCGGCTCCTTATAGATTTTGGATCTGGCACGCTAGAACTGAGAGTGAAAACGAAAAAGTCTTTAGATGATGGCGAGTGGCATCGAATTGATATTTTCTGGGATACAGAAAACGTAAGAATGATTGTTGACTATTGTAAATCTGCTGATATTCAAGAGATGGAAGACGGTACTCCACCAGAATTCGATGATTCGACTTGTCAAGCAAGTGGGACTATACCACCTTTCAATGAATACTTAAATGTAAATGCCCCACTACAAATTGGCGGGCTCTACATTGAACATTTTGATCCAACCCATTATCATTGGCAATACATGCCAATTGGGAAAGGATTTGATGGTTGTATACGAAACTTGATACATAACAGCAAATTATATGATTTGGCACATCCAGGTTTATCTAGGAATTCCGTAGCAGGTTGTCCACAGACTGACGAAATTTGCAATCAAGCTGATACCACATCTAGGTGCTGGGAGCACGGTACCTGCGTGGGTAGCTTTTCAGAAGCAAGATGCCAATGCCAGCCTGGCTGGACCGGGCCATCATGTAATTTGCCAACTACGCCTACCAGTTTCCGACCGCAAAGTTATGTTAAATTTGCGTTGAGTTTTGAGCCAGACAGATTTAGCACTCAAATTCAATTACGCTTCAGAACGCGTGAACCTCACGGTGAACTCTTTAGAGTTAGTGATCAACACAACCGAGAGTACGGCATACTTGAAGTGAAAGAGTCTCGGTTACATTTCCGCTACAATCTAAATTCACTGCGTACAGAAGAACGTGACGTTTGGCTAAATTCGGTTGCTGTCGATGATGGTCAATGGCACATAGCTCGTGTAAGTCGATACGGTAGCGCCGCGATGCTTGAGATAGACGGCGGTGAGGGAAGGAGATACAACGAAACTTTCAGTTTTGAAGGACATCAGTGGTTGCTGGTAGACAAACAGGAGGGTGTCTATGCAGGTGGCAAAGCTGAATATACTGGCGTAAGAACGTTTGAGGTGTATGCTGATTTTCAGAAAGGATGTTTAGATGATATCAGATTAGAAGGCAAGCACTTACCTCTGCCCCCCGCAATGAATGGTACTCAGTGGGGACAAGCAACTATGGCTAGGAACTTGGATCGGAACTGTCCATCGAACAGCCCATGTATCAACGTTCACTGTACGGAGCCGTTTGTCTGTGTTGATCTTTGGAATGAATATGAATGCACGTAAGTGACTTTGGCATTTTATAATTCCTTGCTTTACTGACATTTTGTTCCAAATTTTATTTTTACAAAAGCATAATTTCTTTTTTGTTTTAGTTACGTATAAAAATGTCTAATATCTACTATTGAACCGATTTTAAATCTTTCTTTTACCTTTGTAAGGCTATCCGAAATTAATATTTCACGTCAGCAAAAATTTATAACGCAAGGGACAAGCTAACACTAATTTCTATGATCTATTTATTTTAAAGTATCTTTTATTTGTAGCGCGCACTGAGTTTCGTCGTATCATTTTGTTTGACTTATGTTTTATTTATATAGTTATAATGCCTATTTACTCATATGAATAACTCATTAATTATGTTATTAACATTTATTTAACTTGTTATATAATATAATAACACAGTCAATGCTTTCTATACCTTACTTTAATATGTAAAATTGTGTTCAGTTGCGGTGAGGGTTTGGTATTATCACCGGACGGCAAGGGATGCGTAGACAAGAACGAATGTCTCTACTTCCCGTGCCGCAACGGTGGGTCGTGCGTGAACCGCGAGCCTGGCTACCGCTGCCACTGTCCCGAAGGGTTCTGGGGCGAGAACTGCGAACTCGTACAGGAAGGCCGCACGCTCAAGCTCAGCATGGGCGCGCTCGCGGCTATCCTCGTCTGCCTTCTAATTATCATGAGTGAGCACTATCTTAGTCACGCTCAGGCGTGTCCCACTAAACGCTCATCCCAACGCACATATCACCACAGCACCAATCATATAGATACTTGTATATCTGTGTACATTTATGTAGTAGTATCATTAGCTCAATGTTATACTGTAATGCATGCTATATCTGGGGTGTATGGAGGGGCTCAGTGCGCGCGCCGTTGCTGAGGAAGACGGTGAGGTAAAGCGCACATTGTTTAGGTGCCCTGGAGGCTCAGTACGCGGGGCCGGGACGTGCATCAACGTGAACGAGTGCTTGAACAACCCGTGCCTCAACGGTGGCACGTGTGTGGATAGAGAGCCGGCGCGCCGGTACGACTGTCTATGCTCCTTCGGCTACACCGGCCACGACTGCGAGCTGGAACTTCTCGCGTCAGGAATCATCACGCCCTCCAGGGACTTCATTATAGCTATCATTGTTTGTTTGTTCATGCTTTTAGGTGAGCACCACATGTTTATTTGCATGCCATTACTGCCTACGTGTCATTCATCAAACACTTAGCATTTATTGCAATATTATCATTTTCATAGTTATCAAGCCTAGTTTAGATTATAGACCTTTAATGTTTTGTTAATGGGATTTCATGTAGGCATGATAAAATTTTTGACATAGGTCACCTTTGTAGGTAGGGACAGTAAATTTTAAAGTCGTTGCAGTTTTAATATTGAAACCCAATTACATTTAGTACCTAAAAAAAGTTAGTATACTTTAGAACATTAAATATGGGATATCCATACTTATGCTGAAACTGTAGAGGGTCTCGTATCATTTTGTCGATTTTGTGAAATTTATTTTTGTAAGGCATTCTATAATCGATACGTACTCAAGCCGAAAATGTAATTGAAAAGATTTTGTCTGTATCCTCATTAGCTCCGAAACTACTGAATCAATTAAAATGCTACTCGTTATAATGTGAGCTTATAATTTGAAGAAGCCTTTGGGATACACACTCCTTTGAGCCTGATGAATAAATAAGTACACCTTTCTCTCTCGGTAACATGTCACTTAGACGAAGTTGCGCGGGTCAGCTAGTCTCTAAAAGGGAGTTGATCTGGATTAAAGCTAATTGGTTCAATATTCCTAAAGCTATAGATTACTCCATAAAATAAGCGACCCCAGAGGCCCGTCCTTTCATAAATACGTACCCGAAGGAAATTGAAATTACCAGAACAATTCTAAACGTTGTTCAATTATTGTCAAATTTGCTAACAACAAATAGCTGTTGTCTAATACTAATTTCAAATATATTTGCATTTAGAATTTCAAAATTAGCTGGATATCACGTAATGATGAAATATAATTATGACATAAACTCGCAGGGTATTCTTGCAGATATTTTTTACAAAACTTCCGGTGGGTCAAATTCTCTAGCATGTGAAGACTTCCGCTTATTTATGCATACATGTCAAGAAAGAAAGATACGATAGGAATAAATGTAGATAAGAAAGATATAGATAGGAAAAAAATAAGTCATAATGTGTACTTCCGCTTCCAATGGTCAAACGGAAGTCGGTTAGTTTCATTGTTGTTACACGCGTAGCTTCCAAACGGTTTGACTAATCTGATAACTTGATATGTCAGGGGGGCATTCAAATGATGTTGTGATGTGAACACTCTCAGCTAGTTTCTACTCATTTTTGCACAGCTGCAATATCAATTTCGTCCCAATCCTAAATCCTACTAATATTATAAATGTGAAAGTTTGTCAAGATGTTTGGATGTTTGTTACTCAATCACGTTCTAACGGCTGAACAAATCGGGCTGATATTTTGTATAGAGATAGCTTAGAGTCTGAAATAACACATGGGCTACTTTTTATCCCGGGAATATGTTCCTACGGGAAGCGGGAACGGCTATCGAATTTCACGCAGGCGAAGCCGCGAGCATCATCTATTCTATGGCGATGTTGTCTTATAAAAACAGATTTGACTACCTCTGTGGCGCAGTCGCTAGTGATACCGCCTGCGGCGCTGGAGGTCGTGGGTTCGATTCCCACGACAAATATTTGTGTGACCCATAAATGTTTGTCGCAAGAGTCTGGATGTTTCTATGTATCATATGTATGTATTTAAAAATATATAAGTATTAATATCCGTGGTCTGATACCCATAACACAAGCAGGTTATTCCTAGCTTAATTCGGGATCAGATAGCGTTGTGTGAAATGTCTGTCAATATTTATTTATTTATTTATTATTTAGATAGATAGATCTACTGCATTCTTTGAAAAGTCAAAAACCTACTCATGAGTTATTCAAGCAGCAGTAATCTGTTTGCATTAGGAAGGATTGGAGGCAACTTTAATATTTAATTTGAAACGATAAAAGGGGTGAAAGGAAAATATTCAGCATTTGTTTGTGTACAAAAAGCAGCAATGCGAATAACAAGAAGCAAAGGGGATAAGAAGGCATAAGTTTATGTTGTTTATAAAGAATTTACTTAATATTGTCTGCATCGAGAATTCCTGCAGGAACACTTACGGTGACAAACTAACTCAGATTTCATCTTAATTCTAATTTAGAGCGTATTTTAATTTTAGTGTCAGCAATGCAATGAAATCTCATTAACATATTTCTCAATCTTTTACTACATTTAGATAAAATCTAAAGTAAAAAATGTTTTTATAATTTGTAATTCAAACAAAATAAAATCAGAATAGCATAATAGTTAACTTAATTTGTAACCCAAAAATGCTCAATCTATTTGTACAGATAAGCAAATCCTAAAACATTGTCATCTGTTTACCAGTTCTGGTGTTAGTATTTGTGGTGTACAACCGGCGTCGGGAGGCCCACATCAAGTACCCTGGCCCTGACGACGATGTCCGTGAAAACATCATAAACTACGACGATGAAGGTGGCGGTGAAGACGACATGACAGCCTTCGATATCACGCCGCTGCAGATACCTATCGGAGGACCTTTGCCTGACCATGCCCCTACAAAGTTACCTTGTAAGTGAAATTTTGTCTCCTACCTAAGTATGTTATGTGCGGGAGGCAAAGGAAATAGATATACATAGCCTATAGAATTGAATTTTTTGTTTCAGAGAGTGTTTTAGGGTTCCGTACCCAAAGGGTAGGTAAAAACGGGACCCTATTCATGAGACTCCGCTGTCCGTCTGTCTTTCTAACTGTCTGTCCGTCACGAGGCTGTATCTCAGGAACCGTGTTAGCTAGAGAGCTGAAATTTTCACAGATGATGTATTTCTGTTGCCGGTATGCCTAACAACAAGTACTAAAATCAGAAAAAAAGGGGTGATTAAGGGGGCTCTTTTTTTTTTGTTTAACGTGTGGGAAAATCCTCATGGATGTTATGCCGGACTCCTACCGACTAAAATACCTCACGTCACGCCCAACAGCCTGTGGTTGGGAGCCCCGAGGAAGCCCTCGGAAGGATGTCCCAGAACTCCCAACAGACCCACGGCCGCCACTGCGGCCTCGCCCAAGGGGTGGTTCAGGTGCTATCCCGCGTCTTTGGGGGGTTTCGGGTGTGATCCCGCTTCTAAGGGGGGGGGGGGGGGGGGGCATGCGTGAGTTGCTCACGTCACGCTGCCGTCATGGGCCTGCTTCTGTAAGGACGGTGAGCGACATTCTCACCGTCCTCAGGGCCCTGATTAAGGGGGCTCTTATACCACAAACGTGATTTAATGTCGTTTTTTGGTACGGACCCCTCCGTGCGCAAGTCTGACTTGCACTTGGCCGGTTTTTTTTTATTTGCGATGATTATTCAAGGAGTCCTGTAGTGTCATATAATACCTCATAAAAGATTTTTTTAAGAAAATAAATCAATCCTTACAGGGTAGCCCTGTATTCTTATATCCTATGCCCACAGTATCACATTTCCATAATTATTCAGAATTTGAGAGCATTCCATTTGGATGTGTTTGCATTCTTTTTAAACAATATGACTTTGTTATGTGACATGAAAGTAAAATTTCCTTCATAAATACTACGATAGAAATACTAGATTGTGTTAATACTGTATTCAATCTTTATAGGTATAATCATATTTACAACGAACATTATAGCAATTACTTTATACAAGTAATTGAGTTCGTAAAATTTATTGCTCTCGAGTAATTATGACTCTATTCAATTAAAATACTGAAATGCAATTACATTCGTCTAATGGAATGGTTAGTAGGTAAGATACACCAGGGAATGTTTCAAATTAATGAAAAAAAAATATTAATATTATTTTATTTGAAGAATAGACTGAGAAAAAGATTCATCTTTACAATTATCCATAAGTAGAGCATGTCAACTGAACCGACGATACTACAAAATTGGAGTGCACCTATCCCAAGGAACTATAATGTTTAATAGCTCGCTACAAATTTGATTCCGCTCATTACTGTTATATACCTTTAGGCTTGGCATACCTTTCCTCTCAGAATGTAATAGATCTTAGGATTAAGGTTAATAGAGTTTGAATGGGATATAGGATAAATGATGTTTAATTTGAATCAGATCCTTTAATGGGCGTGGGGCTGGGTGTCGGTCCGATGGGGGTTGGAGTGCCGCCGGGTGTGAGTGTGGGTGTGCCGTTAGCTGGAGAGACGAACGTGGGCATGTTCATTGAAGACCACAAACGCCGCGCTGATAGTGACCCAAATGCGCCACCTTTCGATGACCTACGCAACTATGCGTATGAAGGAGGTGGCAGTACTGCTGGCTCTCTTTCGTCACTAGCTTCTGGTAAGTTGATACCTTATTCATGTAATCTTACCTCGGTAGAGGTCATCAACACAATATTTGTCTTTCAGTCTACATTACTGTGTAATCTGTTACTTTTTATAGATTAAATTGCGAATGAGGAAGCATTATTTATAAGACCAAATGTAATTCTGAGAGAGGCTTTGTTTTTAGGGTTTCGTAGCCAAATGGCAAAAACGGAACCCTTATAGATTCGTCATGTCTGTCTGTCTGTCTGTCTGTCTGTCTGTCCGTCCGTGTGTCACAGCCACTTTTCTCCGAAACTATAAGGCCTATGCTATTGAAACTTGGTAACTAGATGTATTCTGTAAACCGCATTAAGATTCTTTTATAAAACTAGAAAAAAGCAGTAAATTTTGGGGGTCCCCATACTCAAAACTGAAAATCAAAACCTTTTTTTTCATCAAACCCATACGTGTGGGTTATCTATAGATAGGTCTTCAAAAATACTATTGAGGTTTCTAACATAATTTTTTTCTACAGTGAATAGTTTGCGCAAGAGACACTTCCAAAGCAGAAAAATGTGTGTCCCCCCCCCTCTAACTTCCAAACTAAGAAAAATATAAATCTAAAAAGAATATATGATGTACATTGCCATAAAAACTACCAACGAAAATTGGTTTGAACGAGATAGAGCTGGTAGTTTTTTTTAAATACGTCATAAACCGCCATTTTCGGTTAGAAAAATCACTACCACTGCGAACGTGTTAAAACATCAATCAAAGTTACAACGAACTATAAGATCATCATCATCTTCATCATCCGCCGTGCTCTTGCCACCGCCAATGTGCCTGCGCTCTTAGAGCCAAACGGCGTTTTCAGGGACGATGGCAAGAGACCGGATGGTATAACTTTGATACCGTGGGAGATGGGTCGGGTCCTGGTGTGGGATGCAACTTGTGTTGACACTCTAGCCCCGTCCCATCTTCCTAAAACAAAATTAAAAGCCAGTGCAGCAGCGGAAGCGGCTGAAAATATTAAAATTAATAAATATAAGGGTCTCGACTCATCGTATCGTTTTTGTCCAGTCGGTGTCGAGACCCTAGGTCCATGGGGTCCCAATGCGCAAAAATTTTTCAAGAATTTGAAAAAGCGCCTTGTGGAGTCAACTGGTGACCCAAGGGCTGGCAGTTTTCTCGCTCAACGAATAGGCATTGCTATTCAAAGGGGGAATGCTGCTAGTCTTTTGGGCACAATGCCGCGGGGGCCTTATTTAGGTTTAGTTTAGATAGTAATAATGTAAATATAGATATGTAATAATTATGTTTCTCTGTAATTTTTAACAATAAATGTATATACTATAAGAACTTTTATATTATGTTACTTGCTGCTACGAAACCCTTCATGGGCGAGTCCAACTCGCACTTGGCCGGTTTTTATTTTATTCTCCAGTCACTTGCAATCAGTCTTGTACTTTCTCTAAGGTCTTGTTCGACTATAACTTATCATGTGGTTAAAGTAGATTGGACTTTCTCAGAATTAGAGTCGAAACTCTAGCGCCATACTCTCAGTCACTACATATACTTTTCTATGTAATATGTATGATCTTTATAATATATTGATCAAATATATGGTTCACTGAATAGCCCGCAAAGCTTTGATACAGAAACCATAATACCCACATCAGAAAATTAGCTCCTCGAATCGCTTAAAAATTTATGACGTGAAGGTAGCTTGCGGCGATTCATCCACAATGTATGAAGCGAAAAATTGAAGCACCTTCGTTCTGAAATGTATTATTCATATGAAATCCTAATGCGGTACTCCTGTATTAGGTACCGACGACGAGACGCACGAGTACGACTACCTCGGCGCCTGGGGCCCGCGGTTCAACAAGCTGGCTGACCTCTACGGCCCGGACCTGGACGAACAACTGTAGGCGCCATGATAAACCCTCGTCGCTAATTTAGTCAATTGTCTCCCACTATCGTAAACAGTAAGCCACATAAAGCCGCTATCTCAGGGGCGACACTCGCTCACTTACCCCCTGATTTCATTTTGTAAATAAAAGCTGTGTTACCGTCGCTGTGAACGTCACGGAGGCTTTGACGTGACAGACGGAGGCACCGCCTGTCTGGTTTCTAATTCTTACCAATTTTATACAATTTTATTTATTACGATAGACGTTTTAAGCTTATGTAATCGTTTAAGGTACGTATATTTAATTGCCTATAAATTCTCACCAAATATTTGATATAAGTTTTTATTCGATTTAGCCATATTATGAGTCAGTATTTTATTGAGAGTTACGGATTAAAGTAATTTCTGCGGCAGAGCCCGGGCGTGAATTTGACCTGTGGGTGTTTGTAGATAGTGTGCTATAAATGTGAATAATTTATACGAGTATTTTGTAAGTCCTCAGCTTTACGTGATCACTTAAAACTGTGGCTCTCCCGCAGAAGTCATTAGTGGTTAAAAGAATATGTTATATTTTAATAAGGGTAGGTAACGTCATCAATACACGAGACGGTCCTCTCGGACGCCGAGTTCTATAATGCTCATTCGATATTAAATAAACATTGGGGTTGTAAATACATTAACAGTCTATAAACAACTACCCCCCGATTTTAATTAAACGTGAAACTACTAATTAATCTTTAACGTGTAAGCGAACTGTACAGTGACCGGTGTTCCTCTCCTAATGTCTCCGTGTAGTGCTAGATGAAATAGAATATTTGGAACGACTACGGTCTACCCGTAAAGTAAGGTAAACTATGTAGGTAATCGTAGTCACGGTCATGAGAGTTTTAGTTCGCGCGTGTGTGTGACCGAATGAGTGCCTGAGTATATGAATGCTAGGACTGAGTGAGTAATATGGATATGACTGAGTGAGTGAGCACGTCATTCGTGGAATTTGAATGGATGTGTGTATGCGTCGATATGCAAGCCGCGCACGGCCGCACTGCGTTCTTGCGTGCCGAGACCGTGCCGCACACTCGGGAATATATCCCGTACCGTACCGCTAGCGTGTCGCGCCGCTTCGCAGTTTCGGCGGTGCGTGGCTGTGAGTGGGACTGTGCCAATTTCTTAGCATTATCGATGCAGCTAATGACGGTAGAGTTAAGTGTTTGCACTTTATTTATTCGTATGTTTACATATAAATTTAGTCGCACCTAGGAAAATATCAATAACTTATTAAGAGTGTTGTGCTAGATACTATTTCCATCGATCTTGACGTGAGATAGTTGCGGCGATCTGTAGAAGTCATTAATTTATAAATTATAATATTTAAGAATTTATAGTAAAATATAATAATTAAATGGTGCGGCTAGCTGTCTCACTTCGACGTCGAATTATAATCGGTGTAAATTTTAGAATAATACTGAATTGTGTTAAAATGACTGATTTTATTATGTGTTTGGAGCCTAAGATTTTGTAGACTCGGTTTAAATAGACTTCTAATAACTTACCTAATGTAAGTTCACCTCTAGTTTGCACTAAAGACAAATAAATAATTACTAATCGAATACCTACATCAATATTAAAGCAATTCTCGTTAATTATTATTCATATAAGTAGGGTTTCATAATTATGATTGTTTCATCAATATCATTACACTGCCAGTATCATACATATTGACGAATTACGATAGTTATTTGGGTCCGATTTTATATTTCTGTCTTATACAACGGTATATTTGTAAGTTTTTGAACTGTTTTATAAAGCAATATGTTGATTTTCCGCGACAGGGGTGCTGCAAGCACAACATACGTTTGGTTCTGTTGTTCAATTCACGCTCTGCACTGTCTCGTGTACTTCATTGCCTGTTGTTTTTGAAGTGCCGTGTTTGTTGTTTTTAGACCAATGTGTTGTCGGGTTTTCAACAAGTTACTGTCCACTTAGATATAAAACCTATTTTATACTTACACATATTGTACAATAGGTAGTTCAATGTTCAGGGGCTTTAATGTATGGGACTGCCACAGTGCACCTAAACAATTTGTTTAAATACAGTAAGCGTTTATCGCGAATGGAAACTGGTAGTCGGACTTGCAAACCTACGCCCTTCGCTCATCGCGCATAACCTTGAACGATTGACCTTACGAAAAGGCCTCCTTCGACATAGGTACTGTATGAAAACAAATGGTTAGACGGTGGCTCATCTTACATAAACATCTCTTTACTGTTGTAAAAGTTTACACTAAGTATTGTTTAAGAGACCTTTAAATGTCTTTCCGTTAGTAGATAAATAAATTAAAGTAAAACCTACCGCATTATTAAAATAATTCGCTGAAACGAGTTAAAATGTGATTTATTAATTAATCTTGGCTCTCAAAGCTTTTACACGTACACATAAACAGAATGCAGAGCACACAATCCCAGTACAAAATACTACGGTAAGAGAAACGCCTCGACCGTAGCGCCATCTCACGGTGAATACCAGTTTTGTGTTTATTATTAATTATATTGTACTTTCTTAAACATAGTACATTTTGTTTCAACTGTGATTACTTAGTTGTACAACTCTGACAATTATAAAAGAATGAATAAAATAATATGAAAAATGCGTGATGTTTTATTTCCTCTACATCTCCTGAGATTTTCCACCTGGGTACAAATACCTACCAAGTTCTAGGGGCATGGGCATGGGCATTGTCGTGTTCTTGAGCCCTTTAGCACAAATTAGAGATAGTACAGATAGAAACCTACATAGGTACTAAATTCGCTGAGGCTACGCACACATATACAACTCATTCACAGACATGAGGTCAGGCGGTCTCAACTAGTGATGTACAAGCCTCGAGGCGTCGAGTCTTATTTCAGAAGCCTCGAGGCGGAATGACAAAACTCAATGCGCTCGGTAAGCTCTGAGTCCCGAGCCTAGCCGAGCCGCGCCTTTTTTGAGCCATGCCTCGAGGCTTCAAAAGAGTTCGAGGCTTCAAAAGAGTTCGAGCCTTCAAAAGAGCTCGAGCCTTAAAAAAAAGGCTCGAGCCTTCAAAAGAGCTCGAGCCTTCAAAAGAGCTCGAGCCTTGAAAAGAACTCGAGTCTTCAAAAGAGCCGTAAAACAGGCTCGAGTCGTAAAATGAAAGCAAGCCTTCAATAAAAGCTCAAACTTATGTTGGTGACATTAATATCTCCGTAACTAAGTAATCCCGTACTTACTAATAATATAAAGCTGAATAGTTTTTTTGTGCTAGAATCTCAGAAACTACAGTTCCATGGTTCATTTATTAAGGACTAGCTGACCCCGCAACTTCGTTTACGTCACATATAGGGAATGCAAATCTCGCGAGATTCGGCTTAGGCGAGATCTCGCGAGATTACAGATAACAATACCGCGAGATCTCGCCAATTACGAGATCTCGCGAGATTGGCAGTTTTGTGTGTTTATTCTTAGAAAGGTATAATCACAATATTTGAATAAATTAGGAAAAACATAATGAGAATTATTTGTAATTAATGTGAAATAAACAAATAAGTATTTTTTAAAAATATGAAAACAATACTAATTAAAAAAAATACTAAGTATAATATTAATCAACAAAAGATTGTCTGAACATTATTTAACATATTATTATGAATTATTTTAGAAGTAGCTCCTTAAGAACACAAAATGTTCAGAGTAGAATCTGTTAAACGGCTTCTTGTTTATTCAGATAACCAGCCGCTGAGAAGGCTCTTTCCGATTCAACGTTAGTGGGAACAATCGATCTCAGGCAGTCAGCAGAACAACAACAAGGCATTTCACCGTTTTACACGTTGAAATGCCTTGTATCAGTTCACTAAAACCGCATGTTCTTCCGAAGTCAAAGAGTAGTTCGGATCAGCCTACAGACCTAAGTCGATTGGAATTTTGCTGACACACATCTTGAATCTATTATATGTACGAGTAGAAATCATGTCTGCTAGGCTCGACCATCTGGTTTCAATCGAGTTAAAACTTTATGTATTTCCCAAATTCTTGCTTAATGTGTATATTTGCAGAGTATCGGTTTTAGTAGGTGATCTTTTTAAAAGTGTCACCAATTTCCTAACTTTCTCAATAATGCCCGCATATTCTGCATCTAGCAGTTCGCGTTCACGCGCAATATTCTATGCTCGAGTGCAATCTCGTTAACCTCGCGAGATCTCGCCTATTTGTCGGCCGAGATCAATCTAGTAAAAAAAGGCCGAGATCTCGCGAGTTCGAGATCTCGCGAGATCGAGATTGCATTCCCTAGTCACATAAGGTATTATGCACTTTTGCTTTCTCACTTGTACTTTATTCCACTATTTTCATGAATATTACGTATACCTAACCGGTTTCGCTTCAAAGCATTCTCAAAGGTAACTCAACTGTTCATACACTTATGTTTCTAAACACAATGATCTTTTTTATACTCATGTGGGTATACAAATAAAGTATTGACTATTAAAAAAAAAATCCTAAAAATGGGGAAATTTGAAATCCACCATTAATTGACCTAAACAAAATCAACATTATAAATTCCAATTAAAATCTAAATATAAATTGATTATAAATTAATTAAATTTCAAATTAAATTCCAGTCACAACAAAATGTAAAAAAATTAAAATCAAGTCACAAAACAAATTTCAATGCCATTAAATGTCAAATTAATTAAATTCTCATTAAATGTCAATTTTTACTTTTATGTCAGATAAATATAAATAATAAAATTAAAATTAAATGTCAACAGATCATGTGGATGATATTACTTAAAATATTTTAATAACGGTGAATTATAATTAATGTCCAGCTGTTGATTTAATATGGAGTCGCGGTTACCCATTAATAATTTATTTATTTCTAGGGCTTCCAGAGCCGTTAATTTTCTACCCTTATCACAAATATGTAACGCCTTGAAATTTAATTTTGGGTCAAAGGAATGATTTTCTATAAGCAGGTGTTCGGCAAAGTTGGAGTCAGTCTTTTTTCACATAATGTGTTATAACAAGTTCCACCAAGTGCCAACAATCAAGAGTATAAATGATGTCACATAAGGTGTTTGAAAGGAGAGGTATTTTTTCATCAGCTCATCAAGCAGCGTGTGAAACTGCCCTGTTTCCTTAAACATAAAAGAGCTTAAAGATTAAGTCTTATCATTAAGCTTAATCTTTAAGCTTTTTATGATTAAGCCAACACGCCAGTTTAGATTTACCCATTTTTAGATTCATATGTCTATATATTTGCTCGGACTGCAGAGATTGTATTTTGTATGTAAGATCTGTCCTGGCTGTTGGAATTTTTTTTTTTTGGTTTGAATTACAGATGGTTTTGGATCCTTTCTAACCCCGTCCTATCCTACCTTATCCATTTCCTTGTCCGTGAATCCCTTCCTACCCCATCCTGATCCGCTCCACTATCCGCCAAGCCAAGGTCGCCGTGCCGATGAGCTGCGTGGCTACGGGCGAGCGTAGTCTTAAGCGTGCCTAATTGCCCTGGGCCCGGGCGAACCCAGAACAAGGCTAGCCTTACCTGGACAAGCGGGGCTCTGTTCAGGTGGACCAATTTAATTCCCTAGCTTCTCGTGGGAACGCTATGGTAGTGAAATTTAAAACCAAAAACGGCGGCGATGTGGTTCGCCACCCATCACGTCTCGTTTCCCATCGAGGCGAAAAGTGGACTAGGGTTAGCCACTTTGCTACATTAAATGTGAGAGGAGGAATGAAAGATAAAATTGAGGAGGTATGTAAGATGATGCAAGAGAGGCATCTTGATATTTTGTGTGTGAATGAGACAAAGCGGAAAGGATGTGACACCACGACACACGGAGCCTATACGGCCTATTGGTCAGGTGTAGCCACAACCAGCACAGCATGCCAGGGGGTCGGTGTACTACTTTCCGCGAGAATGAATGAGTGTGTGACAGAGTATGAATGTGTGAGCCCAAGACTCCTTTGGCTAAGATTGAAGGTTGGACTTACTCGCATCTTTGTTTTGGGAGTGTATGCTCCGCAGGATGCGCGGTGGCACCGGTCTTCAAAAGACCAAAGCGAGAGGCAGGCATTTTGGGAGAGTATGAGTGATATTCTGGATAAATGTAAACGAAACGAGAGAATAGTGATGTTAGGTGATTTTAATGGTTGGGTGGGAGTGAAGCGCGATGGATACGAAAGTGTATTAGGAAAGTTTGGTGATGAACGAGTGAATGTAAATGGAGAAAGCTTGCTAGAAGTATGTTTGGAAAGGAATCTTGTGGTAACTAATACCATATTCAACCACAAGGATATCCACTTGTATACAAGAGAGGAGAGAGATCAGAGAAGCATGATTGACTTTGTGATAGTAGACGCAAGACTGAGAAAGAAAGTGCTAGACACTCGGGCGTACCGTGGCACCGGGATCGACACAGATCACTTCTTGGTAATTAGCCGGGTAAGGGGTCTGTTTCAGCGGTGGCGACATCGTGTGCATGAACCCGTTAGTGTACTAGAGCGAATAAAAGTTGAGAATTTACAAGAGTTAGGCATAAAAGAGGCATTTGTGAGTAAACTGAGTGAAAAATTTGAAAACCTAGATGCAATATGTGAGATTGAAGAATTATGGAAGCCGTTTAAGGAAGGACTTGTGGAAGTTGCGATTGAAGTGTGTGGGGTTAGCAAAAGACGACAAGGATGTATGGCAAAGGGAATGAGTGCGGAAGTTCTTAATGCGTTGACTGGCAAGAAGAAAGCATGGTTGGACTGGTTGGCTACAAAGGCCAATCAAAGAATGCAAAAGGCAACGGATGAGGATGTAAAAATGGCAAAGGATGAATATAAAAAGTATAAACGTGTTGCAAAAGAGACGATGATGAGAAAGAAAGAGAATGATAGAGAAAAATTTGATAAAAGGTTATCTGAAGACTTCCAACGGAATATTAAATTTTTTTGGAAGTCCATAAGAACAGTGAGGAGTCAGCAAACAATGTCGCCGCTCAATCACATCAGAAACCAGGATGGAAGTTTTGTAAGAGGAGAAGAATGTGTGCTAAAGAGATGGAAGGAATATTTTGAGAGTTTATTCGAAAAAGAAGATATACAAGGCGATACGCGTGTTTTAGAACTGAATGAATTTGGCGATGAAAGCGAGTTAAGTATGGTAGAAATAGTGGAAGCGTTGAATTGTATGAAAGTAGGAAAGGCTGCTGGAATAGATCGGATTTCTGTCGAAATGCTGAAAGCTGGACGTGGCGTGGTAGCTTGCCAGCTGTACCGCCTTTTTAACTTTTGTTGGCGAAGTGGCAGAGTACCAGCAGAATGGTGTAAAGCTGTCATTGTGCCGCTTTACAAAGGAAAAGGGTCGCAGCAAGAGTGCAAAAACTACCGCGGCATAAGCTTGCTCAGCATCGTTGGCAAATTGTATGCAAAAGTGTTGATAAAAAGAGTGATGAATGAAACTGAAGGAAAAATGTGGGATGTACAAGCAGGATTTATGAAAGGAAGGGGATGTACGGATCAGGTCTTTTCCTTACGATGCGTAGCTGAGAAAGTTTTGGCTAAAAGTCAAAAGGTCCATTGCATATTCGTGGACTTGGAAAAGGCCTATGACAGAGTGGTGAGGAATGAACTGTGGTCAATATTGTCCATGTATGGAGTGAACAGCAACTTGATACGGGCACTGAGGTCTCTCTATGAGGGTTCTAGTGCTTGTGTCAGGATCAACGGGGCCTGCACGGACTTCTTTCACATTGAAAAGGGTGTGAGACAGGGCTGTGTAGCTTCTCCGTGGCTGTTTAATCTATACATGGATAGTTGTCTGAAAGAACTGCAAGAGAGTATGTATGGCTTAAAAATGAATGAACTGACCGTCAAATGCCTCCTATACGCTGATGATCAGGTGATATTAGCATCATCAGCGGAGGAATTGCAGCTGATGGTTAATAGTTTGAATGAGGCTCTAAAAAGTAGAGGAATGAAAGTTAATGTAAACAAGACGAAAGTTATGGTTTTTGAAAGAGAAGAAAGTATGACGAATTGCTCAATCTTCATTGAAGGGCAAAGAGTGGAACAGGTGAAAGAATTTGTATACTTGGGTTCCAAATTTGTAAGGGATGGAAAGTGTGACCAGGATATTGAGCGAAGAGTTTTGGCAGGAAATCAAGTGAATGGGGCTATGTACACCTTTATGAGCAGTCAAAATGTGTCTGAGAAGGCCAGGTTGGCTGTACATAGGGGAGTGCTCATCCCTACACTTATGTATGGTAGTGAAAGTTGGGTATGGCAGAAGAAGCATGAAAGCAAAATTAATGCAGTGGAAATGAGAAGTCTGCGAAGTATAGCTGGAGTGACTTTAATGGACAAAAAAAGAAATAGCGTGATAAGGGAAAAATGTGGTATAACAGAAGATGTAGTGACTAAGATCGAAAAAGGGATGCTTAGATGGTTTGGACACGTGGAGAGAATGGATGAGAATAGACTGACAAAGCAGATTTATGAGGCGAGAATGAATGGGCAAACTGGTAGGGGTAAACCTCGGCGTACGCATGCCGATCAAATCAGAGACGTTCTGGAAAAAGGCAAGGTCAAGAGTACCCTTAACCGGCGAGCGTGTATGAAAACAGTTATGAAAGTAGAAGAAGCGAAAGTTGTATGTCAGGATCGTAGCAAGTGGAAAGCCATAGTCTCTGCTTACCCCGATGGGAGACAAGCGTGATTATATGTATGTATGTATGTATGTCTATATATGATTCTTTAAAGTGACATAACTTTTGTATTTAAAAACTGATTGACATGAAATCTATACATATAATAAAATGATAGAAAAGTGAAATCTGTACATTGGAAATATTAAACAAAAAATGGTCGCTAGGTGTTCAACATAAGATACCGAAGCCAAAAATATACTTAGAAATTTTTTTGTCTGTTTGTCTGTTTGCTTTGCTTTGCCGGAAGGATCTCGAAAAGTACTCAACGGATTTAATTCAAATTTTGCACAAATATAACCTAGGGTTAGGGTCTTCAAATAGGTTATATAGTATCACGCTACCTATTCTAGGGGCTAAGCAGAGAGCAATCAAATTGGCATTAAACGTAATTTTCACGCGTACGAAGTCGCGGGCAACAGCTAGTAAACACTAACCCCCATATTCATAATCGTTTATTAAACCTATTTTAGTTAAAACACATTTTAAGTCTATTGCTGTCTCTAACCATACTCTGCCATTGGTTAGAGACAGCAATAGACTTAAAGTGTGTTTTAACTAAAATAGGTTTAATAAACGATTATGAATAAGGGGGTAAATGTTAAGTGGAGCAAACCTCAACTAGGCCATACAACATCACGCTAAGACGAATAGGAACGGAGCAGCCGTGAATAATGTTTTAAAAAACGGGAAATATTTATTTCCTTTGAGAGCTTCAGTTGCGTACGCAGCGTACCTTAATGGGTAAAGTTACGTAAAACAGCGGGCAGCGGGGCGGCGGCGTCAGCGGGGCAGACTGGGCGGATTTAGACTGAACTTGATCTCAGCGGCCAGATCGCTCGTGTGGCGGTGACGAAGTGTTTGGTTTGGTGGCGATCACATCTTTCGGAACGGATTGCTTTTGTTTCGTATCATTTAATATGGGCAAAAAAAGATTACCTATTCATCCTTACATAAAAAAGAAAACAAAAACGCGATTTCTATACTAATATTACAAAGAGAAAGATTTGATTGTTTGTTTGTTGACATCGAATAAGTCCCGAAACTAGGTAGGTACTGAACAGATTTGAATAATTATTTCACTGTTGGGAAGCTACACTATCCCAATATTCCCAATTAGGTACATACCTATCAACTTGTGATTATGTATTTTTAGGGTTTCGTACCCAAAGGGTAGAAACTGGACACTATTCATAGGACTTCGCCGTCCATTTATTTCTTATCTTTTTTTACATTAGGGAAAATCCTCATGGATGCTATGCCGGCCTCCTACCGACTAAAAAACCTCACGTAACGCCCAACAGCCTACGGTTGGAAGCCCCGGGTAAGCCCTCGGAAGGATGTCCCAGGACTCCCAACAGATCTTTTAGTTAGGTAGGTATGTACCTACACACTAACCGATATCACGCAATTCCACCCGCGTAGTGCCCACGGTTCCAGTAGGGCCTATACACATAGCCCCGTGACCTCGCGAAGTCTGTTCTGTAAACGATCAGTGCAGTAAGCAATTTTTACGATGGCCGGTCCTTGGATGGGTGACGTGACCGCCATCCACGTGAACAATGATGACATTTATTTGTTAGCGTTTGCAAGAAAGATAGAAAGTAAGAAAAAGTCCCAAGTCCCCAAGTCCCCAAGTCCACAAGTCCCCAAGTCCCCAAGTCCCAAGTCCCCAAGTCCCCAAGTCCCCAAGTCCCCAAGTCCCCAAGTCCCCAAATCCTCAAGTCCCCAAGTTTCCAAGTCCCGAGGGAGAAAGAGAAAGGTATTATACACTACCCGCTTGTGTTATGCGACTGTCGCGCATGCGCGGTTTTCCACGGATTTTTTCTTACGGTTTTACTATCACATATTTTTCAGTTCGGTCGCGCAGCAAAATCCCTATTCCCTCTAAGTCTGCCGAAAGGAACTTCGTTCCAAAAAAATCCCCCTACCCGACCCACATAAACGCACGAATATCCTGCCAGGAGTGAAACACAGAACCACCTTTGCACAACGCCAATATTATGTATATAACATTCAAACAATCGTCAACATAAAACATCTTTTTAAATTCCAAGTTAAAGCCCAGAATGGCTTATACTTTAGAACTACACTCAAACTGAATCCCTACTTACTTTTATCGCATGACACAAGTTACCATCACATTTGCCCTAACTCAAAACGCACTCACACACACACGTAACAATAACCTAAAATATTATTATTTTTATCCACTCACTGTTTACTATAAGACAGACCTCCCGCCTAGTTTAGGAAACAGGGTTCACAACTGTGAACAGCTGGGCAGAAAAAGACTAGTGCGCTGCAGAGAAATGCTTCGAGATCGATCGAACCTTCAAAAGAACCCGAACCCTCAAAAGAGCGCGAGTCTTAAAAAAGGCTCGAACCTTCAAAAAAGGCTCGAGCCTTCGAAAAAGGCTCGTGCCTTAAAAAAGGCTCGAGCCTTCTAAAGAGCTCGAGCCTAAAAAAAGGCTCGAGCCTTCAAAAAAGGCTCGAGCCTTCAAAAAAGGCTCGAGTCTTCGAAAAGGACTCGAGACTTCAATAAAGCTCGAGCTCTGTAAAGGACTCTCTAGTCGTCGAGCGCCATGCAAACGAGGCGAGTCCTGTAAACGACACCGAGCTCTAGGCAAAGGGACTCGGACGCCTCGAGGCTTGTACATCACTAGTCTCAACAGAATTTTCGATACTTACTGATTTGTGCGCGAGTGTGTATAGCAGATGGTAGGTGTGAAAAAGAAGTACATACATAAGTTTTCCATCTGTACTATCTCTAATTTGTGACTTTAGTGCCTGTAGTTCTAAAACAGAGCAGAAGTAAAGTCTCAGTCGCGACCGTATCAGTTATCTAGTGCCGCCTAGGTAAGAACCTACTTTGTGGTTGTGTTATACTGTATTTCATATGCAGTTCATAGGTATGTACTTATTGTACAGTATGGGGCAGTAAGGTCGAACACCCTGCCAATATACCGCAGTAGACTGCGATTGGCTGATTTGCAAAATAATTGCTTCGGATGCAACCAACAATGCTTAATACTAATGCGAATACTACGAGTACCTACGAGGCACCTGTACAGTAATTATTTCTTTGTAAATAATCATCTATGTGGTTCAAGTCAACCTAACTTGGATTATAAAGAAGTTTAAATCTAGAAATTAAAGACCCCCCGACACTAGATCATCATATTATAACTCCGAATATAAAGCTGTATTTTTCTAAGGAGTTTGATATCCTGCAGACTAGTATGGATTCGACAACAACTTTCATTTTATAATGTCGGCAAACTGGTAGGGGTCGACCTCGGCGTACACATGATGACAAGATCAAAGACCTGTTGGAAAAAGGCCAGTTCAAGAGTACCCTTAACGAGCATGTATGAAAGCACTTATGAAAGTAGAAGAAGCGAAAGTGGTATGCCACGATCGTAGCAAGTGGAAAGCCATAGTCTCTGCATACCCCGATGGGAGACAGGCGTGATGATATGTTTGTATGTATGTCGACAAATATAATTTAAGATCTATCTGATCTGTGAATCTTCTGTAAAATCCCTGCAACTTTGAGCTGATAACCTAACAACCATCTCGATCACATCAGTTTTCTGACTAAAATGTCATCAAAATTAGAGAGAGCTGTTTGAGAGCTATGATGCCACCAGACAGACACCCAAATAAAACTTATATTATCCTCGTTTTCGTCGGGGATTAATGAGTAATAAAGTCGTGAAATTCACGCCATTTTCTCAACTGGCTTCGATGGAAGTCGATGGCTTAGACAGACATTCTCACAGTCAAAAGTTACTTGTAATAGCCAAATCCACTGCAAAGTAAAAGTTGACACGGAATTCCAAATGAGTTTTGAATTTGCATCTAAAATATTCCTTCTACCATTTTTGCAACATCGTGGATGTCATTATGGTCATAACAAGCTATAAATATCCATTTCCTAGCGTAACCCGCACTGACCCCTACGAGTAATATAGAGAGGAAACGCTAGGGAAAATTGTCGCAATTTTGACGTCATGGCTCAATCGTTGTACATCTGGCAGGCCTTTGTTTGTTGTTACCCGTAATGTAAAGTAAAACGGTCGACGTTGTTATGGAAATATCTCCAATTTTGTATGAAAAATGTTTTAATAAGCGCTCAACTGCTTTAGGGCTCACACATACCTATCTACATAATCACGACTTCACATAATATAAGCGAAGTCGTTCGTTCTTGCGGTCACTTCCTTTTTGATGATAGACTTACCTCGAGTTTTTAGGGTCATGTACCCAAAGGGTATTTGTTGTCTGAGTAGGTGGCTGGTTATGAAAACCTGTCTGCGTAACTACCTATCTAACAAAAAATAATGCTTTTTTGTAGCTGAGTTCAAAACATCAGTTCCGACTGTGGATGGAAGGAGGTTTCCGTACGTCATAAAAACCTGGAGAGAGTCCGTCTCGCTCACAGAAGGTTTCGATCCAAAACAAGAAAGCCGTGAGATCGTTCTCACCAGACTGCCCATCTCTAACACGTTTATTGTGAAAGTTCAATCCGATTGACGTTGTCATTTTTGTTTTATTTCAAACTTTGAACAGATGATCCACGTGACCTAGTGACGTAGTTTAATGCAACAGAGTCACAGACTACAGACAAAGTCTCGACATAATCCCCTCTGCACTCTATTTTATAGAGAGGGGCTAAAACGGCAAAATAATTACGTTGTTGTATGGGAGCCCAGGAAATATTTTAAGGTGGGCAAAGACGCGAAGAAGCGGGTTGGACGTTGGACTCGTACCAATTAAATCGCACCGTGCCTTTTTTCTGCATGTCTGCTCGAGGACCTGGGTGCTCCCATGTCCTTATTACACTCAACCTTAAACCTAAGCACGGGATTGTGAAGCCGGTTATCTAAGCGCACGGCAGTGCGCAGGCCAAGTTCCAGCAACAGGCCGAGCGCATGCCGTACTCTATTTACACGAACCGCTTCGACCCACTTTTGACCCCCCTGTAGCTCAGTGCCTATTGCAAGTACAGAAATAAAATTGTACGTACGTAATCATATACTAGTTCTCAGGCAGTGTACCAAATTTCATAGATGTAGCTTTAGTAGATCCTGAAATATGACCCTGTGAATATAGCTAATTTTGGCACTGACTGACTCACTCACTGACCGGTCATCAAAACCTCTAGGCCATTTCCAATTGTCCTAGCGTTATGAAATTTGGCACACAGATCGGGTGTTATATGTAGATTAACGAAAAATTGAGAAATTTAAGAAATCGGTCAAGCGTAGGTTGGAAAAGGGTTACAAAGTTTGTATGGGACCACAGGATTCCTTGGTCGGATCTTTTTCAAATTTTGCATAAATCATCTCTAACATAATTGATGGAAGAAGTGTTTCGTATTTTAATGAAATTCATTCCAGAACATGGCTAATAGGGGGTAACAATTGTTTACTTCGGGGGGTTTTGATTCGAATTTGTATCAATACTTTTTAGTGATGAGAGGACTCTTTTGATTTGATTTACTTTTTCTTTTCACACATGTCATGTTTAAAAACTCAATCAGATTCGAGAAAGATGTTGTCAATGTTTTGATTAATGTCAATCAAATGCTCTATACATACAAATTATGGAAAAGTCAATACTGCACATTGAATATTGTTATTCATATTTGTGAAATCAATCATATTTCAAATCCGTCTAGTAGTTTAGAGATCAGCAAGCATTCTAAAGGATGACCCACGCTAGACCGTGCCGGGTCCGAGCCGATTGTCGGCCGTAGCACGGTCACCGAGCCGGTTGCATTCACGACTGCGCGGGCGAAGCTCGGCGGCACTGTATTCATGCAACGGGCCGTGGCCGAGCCGAGGCAGGACCGTGTTGTTACCGAGCGCTTTCCGTAATTCGGCTGTCACTCAGTTGCCGCTCGATTTAACGCATAGATTTAGCGCGAAAAATTCTAAACCTATGGTTTAACGTGAGTTTGTTCACACAAAATATATATAACTAGCTGATGCCCGCAGCTTCGCCCGCGTAAATTTTCACTTCCCGTGGGAACTTATTCCCGGGATAAAAAGTAGTCTATGTGTTATTCCAGACTAAAATGTATCCCTGTACCAAATTTCAGCCAGATCCGTTCAGCCGTTTGAGCGTGAAAGAGTAACAAACATCCACACTCACAAACATTCGCATTTATAATATTAGTAAGATATTGAACTTTCTGCGGCCGGCACTCGGCTCGGACCCGGCACGGCGTGAGTCATCCTTTTTAGGGTTCCGTACCCAAAGGGTAAAAACGGGACCCTATTAATGAGACTTCGCTGTCCGTCTGTCGGTCTGTCTGTCTGTCTGTCTGTCTGTCCGTCACGAGGCTGTATCTCATGAACGGTGATAGCTAGAGAGTTGAAATTTTCACAGATTATGTGTTTTTGTTGCCGCTATAACAACAAATACTGAAAACAAAAACATATTAATATTTAAGGGGGGCTTCCATACAACAAACGTGTTACGTGGTGTCATGTATTAGCTTTACAAATTATAATTTTAATATATCATTTAATAATATTTTCTGCGGTACTCTGATTTTACCTTACAAGAGGTTATGGGCTGCATCACGTAGAATGTTATGTAAGTGATTATATTTATAATTTAATTTAATTTTGAAAATGGAGTATTCAAACAACTCAACAGCTATTGCCGTTGAAAGGTTGGAAGGCACAACCAACTATAGAGATTGGGCATTTCGAATGAAAAACATACTCATTTTCGAAAATTTGTGGCAATGCATCACCGAAAAACTCGAAACAGCTGAAGGTGCAAATGCTGAACTGAATGCTCGCGTAGAAGAAAAAGCTAAAGCGAGACTGTGCTTGAGTGTTGACAAGTCATGCTATTCTCACATTGTAAACGCTAAAACGGCGAAAGATGTGTGGAATGCCTTGAAAAAGGCGTATGACGACACTGGTTTGCACAAAAGGTTGTCATGTCTTCGACATTTATGCTCGATTAAGCTGGAGCAGTTTGAGAGCATGGAGTTTTATGTAAATGAAATTTTGTCGCTAGCTGAACAGCTAGATAACATGAAAAAGCCTTTAGATGATGAATTTCTAGCAGCTATAATAATAATAATAATAAATATTCTTTATTGTACACCATAAAAAGATTACATTACAGTACAAACAGTACAGTACAAAAAGCAGCTATTATGCTTCAGGGGTTACCACAGGAGTATGAGCCCATGATTATGGCTCTGGAACACTCAGGTGTTAATATATCCACAGATATGATAAAAATTTAACTTCTGCAAGATCATCGATGGAGAAAAGGCACTGGTGGTCCTGATGACTGCTTGTTGACACGTGATCGTGGTAGCGGTAGCAAGACCAGTTTCCGAGGCAATAGAAAATATGTGCCTATTACATCGAAACACGTAAATACTTCGCCAAATACAAAGAAACTATGGTGTTGGAAGTGTCGATCGAAAGGTCACGTCAAGAAGGACTGTCCTCAAACTGATGTATCGACTTCTATGATGTTGACTGCACTCAGCACGACTAGGGATGACAGTTCTTGGATTGTTGATTCTGGAGCCACGGACAATATGACAGGATGTCGGGAATTGTTTGAATCGCTTGATCAATCACTGACAAAGGAAGTATGTGTTGCTGATGGAAAGAAGTTAACAGTGAAAGGAAAAGGTGATGTACATTTTACAGTGAACTTTCATGGTAGTAATATTGACATAACTTTGAAAGATATAATGTTTGTACCTGGCCTTACTGTAAACTTGATATCTGTGTCAACTTTAACCGCAAAGGGCTTTATATTTAATTTTACTAATACAGAATGTAAAATATTAAAATCTGGTAAGGTTGTTTTAAGTGCTAGGAAATCTGAGAGAATTTACAGACTTGTAAATGTTAGTAGAGCTAACCTGTCAACATCCGCATCGTCTAAAGACATGATGTTATGGCATCAAAGATTAGGGCATCTAAATTTTGATAGCTTGGCATCGCTAAGGAAGGTTGCTAATGATATTGATTTTCAGGTTGCTAGTCAGAAGCACGTTTGTGATGCATGTCTTAAGGGTAAGCAATCCCGCGCCCCTTTTGTGACTAATTCTGACAAACAGGTAGCTAAGACACGACTGGCGCTTATTCACACTGACGTCGTCGGGCCAATGCCGACAACTTCTCTCGGAGGAAAGCGCTACATCCTTACGTTCCTAGATGACTATTCCAGGAAGGTGTTTGTATACTGCATTGCAAAGAAGAGTGAAGTATGTAAGTATACTATAAATTTTATAAATCTTGTTGAGAATCAGTGTGACGCTAAAGTCAAAGTACTGAGGTCAGACAATGGCTCGGAGTACGTAAACGCAGGATTAACTCAGTTTCTGAAGAAAAAGGGTATTATCCATCAATTGACAGTACCGTACAGTCCTCAACAAAATGGATCTGCTGAACGATTTAATCGTAGTTTACTTGACAAAGTCAGATGTTTATTGTACAATGCTAATCTAGACGACAAGATGTGGGCAGAGGCTGCGAACACAGCAGCATTTCTTATAAATCGATCTCCTAGCTCACGACTATCTGGTAAAATACCGGAAGAGATGTGGAGTGGTAAGCGAGTGAGTCTTAAGTTTCTGCGCGTTTTTGGTTGCGAGGCATTTGTACACATAGATGACTGCAAACGAAAAAAAATTTGACCCTAAAAGTAAAAGACTAATTTTTTTAGGTTACTATGACAACGTAAAGGGATATCGTTTGTTCAACCCTGATAACAATAAGATCGTTGTATCACGCGATGTGGTTTTCAACGAATCTGTGTTTCCAGGTAGACACTCTAAAATTGGTGAGAAACGTGTGTTTGAACCTATTTATCTCACAGAAGGCAATGATAAGAATCTAAAAACTACTCCAGTTGAGGCGGAGCTAGATCTAGATTGTCCTGTTGAGGCGGAGCCAGAACTAGATGCCGTTTCCGTCAATTTGCCAAATTACCGTGGTGAGTGAAGACTCAGCAAGAGCGTCTACACAGGCAGATGAGTCTACTAGTCAACGGTATAACCTGCGTCCACGTTTGCCTAGACCGACGTGTAATGTAACTAATGTTTGTAATGTGACAGAACCTATAGAGCCGCGAACTGTAAAAGAAGCTTTAAATTGTGAAGATAAGGAGTTGTGGCAGAAAGCCATGCAAGAAGAAATAGATTCTTTTATCTTTCATGGAGCTTGGGAGCTTACTGACAAACCGATTGACAAGAAATTGGTTAAAAATACATGGATTTTTACACTGAAGCGGGACTCTGCTGGAAATATAACACGTTACAAAGCAAGGTTGGTAGCGAAAGGCTTTACCCAAAAGTATGGAGAAGATTTCAATGAAACTTTTTCGCCAGTCATTCGTCACTGTTCTATAAGATTGTTATTATCTCTGGCTGTCAAAATGAATCTGAAGATTGATTATTTGGATGTACAAACAGCATTTCTTAATGGTGAACTTCAAGAGGAAATTTTCATGGAACAACCAGAAGGTTTCATAAGCCCTGGGAGTGAACACAAAGTCTATAGACTACGAAAGGCGGTTTACGGGTTGAAGCAAGCATCGCGATCCTGGTACTAAAAGGTAAAAGATGTTTTACTTTCCCTTGGATACAAACAATGCAAGCAAGAAGACTGCATCTTTATTAAGAGATCGGGTGAGTCGATTGTTTTCATTGCTTTGTATGTTGATGATTTTTTCGTGTTTTACAATGACAAGCGTCAAGCAGAGACATTAAAATCTTATTTGCTGAAATTCTTTAAGATTAAAGACTTAGGGCCGGTAAGAAATATGTTAGGTATTAAAGTCGAACGTAATGAAACTTCTATCAAACTTAGTCAGGAAAATCGGATTGACAAATTATTAGATTGTTTTGGTATGACAGACTGCAAGTCTGTAAGGTCTCCAATGATGACTAACATTAGTTCTGTCAATGAGGAATTTGATAATGTTATGTTAGGAATAATAATAACATTATGTTAGGAATAATAATGTCAGCAAGTTTCCGTACCAAGAGTTGATTGGTAGTTTAATGTATTTATGTGTTACTACGCGACCTGATATTTCGTAAGTAAATATAACAACTGTTATACGGAATTTCATTGGAATCAAGCTAAGCGTGTTTTAAGGTATCTTAAGGGTACAAAACAAAAGGCTTTGGTTTTTGAGAAGTGTAATGAGAACCCCACCTTGGAGGGTTATTCCGATGCAGACTGGGCCTCTGATTCTGATCGAAAATCGTATACAGGGTATCTGTTTAAGTACGGTGGTAATTTGATATCATGGGGTTGTTATAAACAATCGTGTATTTCATTGTCGTCTACCGAGGCGGAGTATATTAGTTTAAGTGAAGCTAGCAGAGAAGCGGTATTACTCCAATCGTTATTAAAAGAACTATTAATGATACCTGTTTGTGATATTGTGTTGTATTGTGACAACCAGTCCGCTATGCAACTAGCTGTTAATAGGGTGCATCACAAGCGTAGTAAGCACATTGAGATTAGGTACCATTATGTAAGAGACATGGTAGATCGATACAATGTAAAAATATTGTACATTCCAACAGATGCAATGATAGCAGATGTGTTTACCAAGCCGCTGGGTTGTGTCAAGCATCAGGACTTTACTAAGCAGCTTGGTGTAGCATAACTGATGATGTCCACGTTATGGGGGGGTGTTGAAATATAACGCTGGCCACATAAATACGGTATAAGTTTTTATATTTTTATATCAAGGAACGAACTGCTGTCATGTATTAGCTTTACAAATTATAATTTTAATATATCATTTAATAATATTTTCTGCGGTACTCTGATTTTACCTTACAAGAGGGCTCCCATGCAACAAATAGGTACGACGTTTTGATGTTTTTTGGTACGGAACCCTCCGTGCGGGAGTCCGACTCGCACTTGGCCGGTTATATTTTAAACATAAGCTATATTTTAATGTAATGACATTAATATACATTTTGATCCCAGTCTCATTTTGATCGCGTTGCGATGCATACGTGTATTGCTGAATTCCTTACTTAGAATTATTAAGTAAAGAGCGCGGCGAGAGCCGTTGCACGTGTTTCGCCATGAGTAACGAACTCGTGGTAAACGAGCTGCTGGCGTTTCTGCAGCAGAAGCTGGACGTGATGGACGAGGTGTCAGCTGTCCAGATCTGCTCATCCAACTTCAGCCAAGACGAGATAGCTGCTGCCAAGCACCTACTGTTTGGGGTCCTGAACAAGATGGACCAGATGGTGTCTCGACGACGTGACGGGACAAGAAGAAGCGTACAGGATATTATTACGCTTTTGAAGGAGACCGACCCCGACGACGTGCCGACGTTTGTGGCGAAGGATCTACAGAAGCTCCCTCCCGTCACTTTCGACCACGTCGACGTTACGTGCCTTTTGAAGGACATCGTGTCCTTAAAGGCAAGTTTGGCTGAAGTGCAGGCCAAGTTAGCGCGAACCGAGGGTGTTGTTGTAGATTTACGTAAAGAAGTGGTGGAGTTACGTAAAGTTACAACATTATCTAGGTCGCCTACGAGTGCGAACATTAATACGCGTAGCGGAGCTGACATTAATGTAAGTTTCGCGTCAGCGTTTATGTCGTCGCCGTCGTCACCGAGTGGGAATGCTGAGTCGGCGCATTCCGCCGCGGCCGCCGGCTCGGCGGCGTGCAGGCCTGCGCCTGCGCTTGCCGAGCCCCGCGTCGCTGCCCCGCGTCGCTGCCCCGCGCGCCTCACTCCCCGCGCCACTGCAAGTTCCTGCAGCTGCGGCAAAACCTCACGTGGAAGTGCGTCGAAGTTTTGCTAGCGTGTCTATGAGCACCTCGAGTGCTCCATCGAAGCCTATGCCTGAGAAGGCATCGAACCAGGCTACGGATGGGTTCGCTACGGTGCAATCGAGGAAGCGCCGGCAACGAACCAAAGCGAACCGATGCGGCACAGCACCAGCATCAGCGGTGCAGTGCACCTCAGCACTGCGTGCCGCAATACCGTCTACACCGGTGTACGTCTCCCGCCTACATTTCACTACTAAGGCAGAGCACATCGTGGAGTACGTGCGCAAGAAGATTAACTTCGTGCCTAGAGTGCAGCTGTTGGAGTCGAACCGCAACGTCAATTTTCTGTCGTTTGTGGTACGAGTACCCAACGGTTGCCCGGGCCTCGTCATGGAGGAGAGCTTCTGGCCGAAGGGCGTGGTGTTCCGTCACTTCCGCGGACAGCTACCACCGGAACGCAAACGGACATAGTGCGATAGTGAAGTGTGTATCTACTAATAATAGTCTTAAGATTTTTATACTAACATTTCATGTTATATTTATATGTATTTTTAATCTTAAGGTATATATAGATATGGGCCGTAGAATTAGTTAATAAGATCTGTAACTTTTCTAATGATGCCTGAAATAAATGCTTATTATTATTATTATTATTCCCTTTATTTACATCTTAAACTTATTAATTTAAATTTTTAAATACATTCTAAAAATAGAAAAATATATTTAAAAATATAAAAAAATAGCGTCCCACCGGCATCGGGTACAGGGACCAAGCTACCGGTGGTTAGGGCTGCAGAGACAGGAACCTCCTCACGATACGTGCCGTGTCTAGAAGTACCGCCTTTTGCATCTGGCCCTTGACCCAACTACCTAACGCGAGCCTCTTGAGATGTTGATCGAGGCTCTTGGCAATTAGACCGTGTGCTGATACGACTATCGGAACAATAATCGCTGAATCTACATCCCACATGTCGACAACCTCGTGAGCCAAGTCCAAATATTTTAATTGTCTGTCTTTTTCGGCTTTCACGAGGTTTTCGTCATGTGGAACCGTGATATCAACGATTATTGCGAGGCGCTCTGATCGATCTATTACCACTATATCAGGCTTATTGGCTACAATAGTCCTGTCAGTGATAATAGATCGATCCCAATACAACGTGGCACGACCATTTTCAAGAACTGGGTCGGGCACATACCTGTAATACGGTACCTCCAAATCCACAAGTTTATATTTTAGTGCAAGTTGCTGATGGACAATCCTGGCCACTTGGTTGTGTCTATGCAAATAGTCGCCGTTGGCAAGACGAGAACAACCAGAAATAATATGTCTGAGAGATTCACCGGGTAGGTGGCATGCCCGACATATGTCAACCGTACCATCTCTCAAAATATATTTCCGATAGTTATTCGTCATAACAACTTCGTCTGTAATTGCACAGACAAAACCTTCTGTTTCGCCGAACAAATCACCGAAACGTAGCCAGGAGACAGATGCTGTTAAATCTACATCGGGCCCGTGTAAGGCCCGATAAAATCGTCCATGCAGCTCTTTGCTCTGCCATATCTCCTTGCGATCCGTGGTTGATAGTATTACTGGTTTGTGCCAGTTCTCTTTGGCAAGAGCAAGAGGGGTCAGTCCGTTATCCATTGCTACCACATCCCGATGCATACCCACGTCAGCATGAAGGAAATATTCCCTAAGGTTGTATACCTCACGATTGTGTAAGGTCTTGGCATTTAAAAAGCCTCGACCTCCACACTTTCGTGGGATATACAACCTCATTACAGACGAACGCGGGTGATGCATTCGGTTTATGGTCAATAGTGAACGGACTTTCCTATCCAGGGCGTCTAATTCAGTCTGAGTCCATCTAAGTATGCCGAAGGAATAGATTAAGATTGGATAATATTTAATATATTATTATTATTATTATTAATATACATTTGTATATAATCACACTAAATAACCTTGGGGGTAAGCAGAAGGCTAATAAACTATGTAAATTGGGGATTAAGCTATTGGATTGATTAAACTGAAAATTTTGCACGAATATTATTAAGAAGTATGTAAGCTTTAAACGTGGACTTCATATTATAACGCTTGAGTTGGCTTAAACGAAAATCGATTTTTTTATAAAAATATTTATAAATCAGTGATAAAATGAGAATATAATGAGGATGGGGGGGGAGGAGAGAGGGAGGGGGATATAAAATAATGTCATGTATACATAATGCACACTTTAAAGCTTATTAAAGAAAAAATAGGTACGGTTTCTTGAAAAAAAGTATTGAAATCCCACCAAAAACATCCCTGTTGAAAATGAGGCCAAGTTCCTATGGGCTAATTGTTCGCCTAAAAAAGGGTTGAAATCCAATCCAATGCCAAGTTTAGATGTACTTTAAAATCGATCATAATCATCTTCATCAACAGCCTAATCCACTGGTAAACATTTGCCATTCCCAAGACTCGCCACCACACTCAGACCTCCACCTTTCGAATCCAGCCATTACCCACCACCGCATTCACGTCAACGGTCCATCTGGCCGAAATTCACTTTACCCAACATAAAATATGGTGTAGTTGTGAAAATACGTAGGTACCTACTTGGTTAAAAATATCTAAAATAATGTTACTTCTAAATTTGAACTTGGCAGGTTAATTTAATTATATACATAATAAATTAAATTATACAATTAATCAAGTGTTACGTACTGCACGAAACCCTGCCAAGTTTTAATTTAGAAGTATCATTATTTTAGATATTTTTAACCAAGTAGGTGCCTACGTATTTTCACAACTACACCATATTTTATGTTGGGTGTATGGTAAAGTGAATTTCGGCCAGAAGGACCGTTGACGTGAATGCGGTGGTGGGTAATGGCTGGATTCGAAAGGTGAAGGTCTGAGTGTGGTGGCGAGTCTTTGGAATGGCAAATGTTTACCAGTGGATTAGGCTGTTGATGAAGATGATTATGATCGATTTTAAAGTACATCTAAACTTGGCATTGCATTGGATTTCAACCCTTTTTTAGGCGAACAATTAGCCCATAGGAACTTGGCCTCATTTTCAACAGGGATGTTTTTGGTGGGATAAGTCTTACGCACGGAGCAAATACAAAATGTCGCCACCTTAATTCATCCCGAGGGTATCTTAAAGGGCGACTAAGGGCACACTTTGCAAAACAATTCATTGCGTAGAGAAGGAAACCTCGAAATGAAACCCGGTTGTCAGTGAAATGACAATTATCGTTAAGCCAAGTTGAGGACCATATGGGGTAACTTGAAGTGGGATGTATTGTCACCTTCTGTGGACCTACAGAAGGTGACAATACATCCCACTTCAAGTTTCTGTTGCTCTCTATAAAACTCCACTTATTTCCTCATCTGCTAGACATGAATGAAACCTAAACTAAGAAAATATTAGTCGCGAGTTTGAGTAGCTACCAACCACGGCCTTTTTACCTCTCGCATAGAAAAATCCGGGATTACTTAAGGGTGGCAGAAAAATGTGTGCGGGTAGAGAATTTCAATTATTTATCGCAAGAAAAACAAAGGAGATATGTACTCAATCGGTTAAATATTCAAAATATTCTATCTGTTTTTTCTGAGACCGCTGTTAGGTATTTGTCTGTGTAGGAAACTTTTTTATGGGTCGATCTTTCCACGGAATTAGGTAAGTAGGTACGTACTAACCAGCTCATTTTCATGTTTTACTTAATACATATAGGAACGTACTTACCAGTCGAACGTTTAGTATTGCAAACGGTGGGCAACCACCTACAACTGGTGGGCCGTATGATTGTCTGCCAACTTACTGGTATAAAAAAAGATATGTTTCAAACATAAATCTCATTTCAATATCTAATAAAACCTTAGATAAATACCTTGTAATAAAAAGTAAACATTTTAGGAGTACTTTAATGAAATATAAACACACTCAAATATTACATTCGTGTACGAACTTTCCTTATTTAGAATTCTCTTCGACTTTACCCGTCTTAGTAGCAAAATGCGCTAAGGTTTATACAATATTGTTACGTTTGAAGAGTCAGGAAATACCACTTCTGAATGGTCCTGTATACCGTTTAGAGCTTTGTGGAAGCAAACCGACCACAATTACCTCTGGTGCATTACTTCAACGATGAAATCCATTGCAGGTCAACGTTCTATAGACACTCCACTCAAATATTCAAACACTAGATGACGAGATTTAGCTATCAAAGCAAATAGCCAGCTATCACTATAAATGTGCCGCCATAATTACTAAAGCCTAGTTTCAGATTTAGAGAATTATGTAGATTCAGTTATATAACACTAAAAACAAAATTGTAAAAAATGTTTGATTTTATTCTACCTTGAAAGACCTCCTTTCCGATCCTAAACACCGCGTGCCAGGCAGAGTGGAGAGTATTCATACACAGTGGAGAGAATCTTCGCCAGAACTTGACTGCCTCTGTGGCGCAGTCGGCAGTGATACCGCCTGCGGCGCTGGAGGTCGTGGGTTCGATTCCCACCGGAGACATATTTGTGTGACCCATAAATATTTGTTTCCAGAGTCTGGGTGTTTCTAAGTATAATATGTAGATATGTATTTAAAAAGTATATAAGTACCTATTAATATCCGTGGTCTGATACCCATTACACAAGCAGGTTATTCCTAGGTTACTTTGGGATCAGATAGCATTGAGTGAAATGTCAAAAAACTGAGCGTTTCAAAAGATCGTTCCTCTGTCGAACTATAAAAACCTGGAAAGACCTGCCCGGACGCGTGTTTCTTCATTTTACAGTCCCGGGTTCTTCAAGCGGAGCGTGAGGAGGCACATCACAGGACGGCCAACTTGAGGACCACTGTCAGAAGGTTTACAAACTGTGAGAGTGGCTTCCAATCACTAGATGCGCCACGGCTTTCCATCAGGCTGGCGACGACAATTTGATGAGCTTATAATATATAAAAAAATGGGTTATATTCAGTTAGATTAAAATTGAATACCTGCTAGATAAATGTTTATGGGGGGCTCCCATACAATAAATGTGATTTTTTGCCGTTTATTGGTACTCTGTTCGCGATTTGGACTTGCACCTCGCACGTATCTATTTTTGAAATTGAGGTATCTGATATTAATAATAATAATAATTTATTATCTCAATATAAAGGTGTACTTGTGAGCCCTAGTCCCCATAATTGTTCACTTGGATTCCCTGTGTTGTGGGGGCTACGCACCCGTTGGACCTCAAAGTTTGGACCTTCTTGATAATGGGACCAGTCTCTCTCCATCCGCAGCATTATTAGACAATACAGATAATTTTAATGTTAACATGCAGTTTCTTTTTTTTTCTAAACAGCTATACAAGAAGTATAAATGAAATGATAAAATAAGAGAAAAAAACAATGTGTGTTTGTGTGTGTGTGTGTGTGTGTGTGATTGTGTGTATGTTCGGGTAATTTATCTATACATACCTACTTGCCGTGGGGGTTCGGAGAATTCCAATTGTAGGTCATTTTCCAATCGAAACTGAAGCCGAAGATGCAATTCAAAAGTATTTTTGTATGTTTTGTCTGTCAGTATTCCGAATAAGTATTGCTAAAATTAGTCTGTAATACGCACGAAACCCCTAAACTCACGCAAGGGTGCAAAATATTATTACCTATGCAATCCAGCGCGTGCCCACGAGCCTCCCACTTCATTGAACAGACTTCAGCAATTCTTCGGTAGTGTTGTAATCCAGTCGCATCAAAATCTCGTACATGATTATGTAGTAATAATACTGTTGTTACAAAATGTCTACTTTCTTATGTACCTGCCTAAGTATTATATTTCCGTACACGAACAGGCATTAAACCACTGCCAAATAACAGTTATTATTATCGGTCGACTATTTAGACGCAGAACAATTTGGTAGGTTCATGAAACTTATTTTTCTGTAGGTATCTACATAAATGCCGTTTTATAACATACTAGCGGACGTCACGCGGTTTCACCCGCGTAGCTCCCGTTCCCGTGGAAAATATAGCCTATGTTCACCGCAAAGAGTGTAAATTTCCGACAGTAAAAGAATTTTTCAAATTGGTCCGGTAGTTCCGGAGCCTATTCGTTACAAACAAAAAAACAAATCTTTCCTCTTTATAATATTAGTATAGATAATACGTCCTAAATAGGTATTTTAAACTGCTATTTTTAGCCCCCGATGGAAACCCGGACGGGGTGTTATAAGTTTGACGTGTGTGTGTGTGTAAGTCTGTCTGTGGCATCGTAGCTCCCAAACGGATGAACCGATTTTGATTCTGTTTCTTTTGTTTGAAAGATGGGTTAGGGGAGAATGTTCTTAGCTATGTTTTATAAAAATCGGTTAAGCCATTTCAAAGATATGAGGGGTGAAAGTGGGGATGAAAAATTAAATTTGTTCAAATATACCCGTGTTGGGTTTCAAATGAAAGGTCATAACTTATACATCAGGATAAGTTTTATGAAAATCGGTTTAGCCATTCGAAAGATATGAAGAGTGGAATGTATTTCTAATTCCACACTCCGCGCAATTCGCATTAGTTCTGAATAATTGTTGATAGACTATACGTATGTTGATATTAAAAACTCCTATAAAAAGCATGAAATAAAAAATTTAATTAAAAATTTAAAAAACCCCGACTCACAAAAAAAGAACAATAAAAAAACCTGTAAAAAGTAAAAAAAATAACTATTATATTATGGCCTATCTACCCTAAGTATTGAACCTTTATTATTATTATAGGTAGCTATATTACATATTTACGTATTCATATTTTTTTAACTAACAGTTTGTCTCGTCGGGGACCGCTCACCTAATCATAACCTAATCGTGCGTCTGTCTCTATTTTTATTTTAGGTATAGAGCGGTCCCCCCGACGAGACCAACTGTTAGTTAAAAAAATATGAATACGTAAATAATATAGCTACCTATAATAATAATAAAGGTTCAATACGTAGGGTAGATAGGTCATAATATAATAGTATTTTTTTTACTTTTTACAGGTTTTTTTATATTAGGTACAATGATCTACATACATAATCTTTAGTCTCATTTCGGTATTTGTTTTCAAAACGATTCCCTTATGAGAATTAGGCTGATTTATCTACTTACAACGATTATTAATACTGTTGATTGACTTGATACTTGGAAAACTGACTACACATTATTTAAAACACCATTTGTACCTGTTCCACAATATTTCAAGGCAAGATTAACCTTTGATGATCTGATTGTGATGAATTCGTTCGGTGCTAAGCAGTCCTGAGGATGCCGGATTGACAAATCGTGGGCTTCTCCCCCTCTCCTATATATTATGCATAATAAATTCTACAAATTAGCTTGGCAAAAAAGAGTGAAAAATAATGAAGGCGTCACTGTGCACTTCTTATAGCAACCTGTTAAAAAAAACACCAATGAGTATCAATTATAAACATAATGTCACGATATTGACAGTATTTTGGCAAAATAGCCGGCATACAAAATATTAGTTCCATTTCTAGACTTTTTTACTAAGCTACCTATACTATTACTAACTTGTGGCCGCGGCTTTGTACGCACATGATAGTTTTCCTAAAGATAAAGCCCTTTTCCCCCTCTTACGGGTTTACCTAATAATCAAAAACCTGAAACACGTGTTTACTCATTTATTTTTAGAAATACTTCTGTGAGATTTGGAATAAAATAGTTTACCTAATCTTGATTCCCCATTCAAGCTTTGGACCCCATTTCACCCCTTGAGGGATTGAATTTTGAAAAATCCTTTATTTGTGGACACCTAGACCTTATAAGGAACCTACTTGCCAAATTTAGGCTTTCTAGTCTCAGCGGTTTGTCTGCTGTGCGTTGATTTAAGTCAGTCAGTCAGGTGATCTCACCATGAAAATCAATGCAGTAGTTTTAAAGTTTATCGTGAAAAGACAGACGCGGCGGGGACTTTGTTTTATAATAATATTTATATAGTGATAAAAAATATTAATTACATCGAATTGAAACATCAAAAATATTTATCTGACTTCTTAAACATTTTCTCCGTGAAGAACTAGACATTTTCTTTAACGACTGTACCCATGGTATAATCACTTAGATAGAACACTGTGTAATGAATTATTATTATAATGTAACCAACTTACACAGGATGTCAACGTTGCAGTTACATTGAGACTTGTCATGAAATTTAATTTCGTTTCATAATAACGTAAGAGTTGCCTTCAAAACGTGATAGATGACGCTGTATGCTTTTTGTTTATTATATTTTTTATTTCGCGGCCACGCAGAGAGTTTCCTGCAAAGACTGCTTGGCACCGCTGGTGTCGTCAATAAGTCGAGTTACGTCTCTACCTCATAATATACAAATGTACTCTGTGAAGACGGCCGCGTCACTGCCACACAAATGAAAGCTGTATAATTACTAGCGCACGCACACATAGCGCCGCGCGCACTGATGAGTTGAAATATCTATACCTAAGTGCTTTGGGCTATTGCTTTGGTTTAATTTGTGCTTAGCCGAGGGTAGATATGAAAAAAAAAGTACCTACATACATGAGATTGCGTTCTGTTCTTTATTATTTTGTTTCCATAGCTAGTGATCCTAGTGAATGCTTAAATCGAGCTTTAATGTGTGTGTGAGTATTCACACACACATTAAAGCTTGATTTAAGCATTCACATTACGTCTATAATAGTGTGGGTGAAAACGAACATTTTTGTATGGAGTTTCCACCCTGTGATATTAGTCAAACTATTGTAATATGTTTAGCTCTCCAAAATGACTTAAAGGGAGCGACATCAAGGGAGTTGAGGTCCACTCCTACAGTTCACAAGACTTTTGACTGTGGCCATAAAGTTGACTGCCCAATAGTTGCGTCTTTACGCTACTCTTAAAAACTCGGGGTTGTAACAGGAGATAAACACATGTGAGAGAGCGTTCCAAGTTTTAACAAAAAAATGATCTTTTTGATCCCTCTGTTCCGACGAAGATTATAAGGCACAACTGTTGTTGACACAGTTTGCAATCAAAAAGGAGAGGGTGGGAATAAGGTTAAGTCATCACAACTAACCATGTGAGATTCGGTAAACGTTTGTAAACGTTTAGTATGACTCTGTGTACCATTTTTGGTGAAACAAGGTGTGACTGTATAATATTATTTTACACTGTAGTGTAGGTACATTAGGTAACGGGATCTCACACACGGCATATAAGTAAATTGCGACGTTAACGCACATAAACAAAGACCAACTAGTTTGCAATCAATTATTAGTGGTGAGCTCTTTCCAAACTTTGAATTTAAAGAGCTTCCTTCAACTAAAGTGACGCAACTGTTCTATCAAGATATGACCTACTTGAAAACTCAGTTTGAAGACAAGCAGGAACGGACACAACTATAATAAAGTATTAGAATTAGTTTCAAGTTTTAGACTATAAATTTATTAGTAAATTGTTTTATGACCAACAAATACCTACTAACAAATAAAACGGCCGCACAGGGTATTAGAGAACAATTGAGGAACGAGCTTTTTCATTATAATATTACCAGTGGAAGCCCGTGGTTCCACCCGCATGATATTTATCTATCCCATTCCAAGTTAGAGGAAAATTTTTGAGAAATCCTTTAATAATAATAATTATATTGTTGGACATTCTTACACAACATCATATAGCCCAAACTAAGCTATAAGCTATACTTATATATTTCTTAATACATACATATTATACATAGAAAACACCCAAACTCTGAAACAAACATTTGTGGATAACACAAATATTTGGACCGACCCGGGAATTGAACCAATTTTCTAACTGATAAATTTCAAGCTTCTAGGTGTAAGGTTTTTATGCGGCTGTCAGTCCTGCTGCTGCTACAGATTGCTCCACTCTACTAAATGCTTTCCATGCTACTGGCAACTCCATTGTACTATTGAACTCGAGCAGTCCGAAAAATTTCAACAGCAGGTAACCACAATTCATCGCTCTCCATTTAATAACGACAATAGGCTTACCACATTATTACTTCGCACAACACACAACTGGCAAAATATGGGCGTATAGGTATGTCTCTGCCTATTCGTTTGGGCTTGACTGCGTATTTAACAGGTAGGTACCATTACTTTTCACATCTCCTACTTTACATTTTATGGCGACAAATAGCTGTAGACCAACACAAAATACCTACATTTTAGGTAGACAGGTCGCCATTGATATTCTGTAAAGACTACAAATTTCCTTGAAGTGGTCTCGATTTTTAATATTAACAACATTAATATCTTGTTGAACGTAGAATAATAAATTATTATTACTTATCTAGAACGACGACTTCGAGTGGCATTTCCTTGAGAAATAATGTAACTGAACTGATTACAATAACGTCCTATTGTATTTGGGACAGTCAGCATTCGTGTCAACTGCCCTTGTTAGCCAATAACTGTACCAGAGCCGATTGAATTACTGGAAACTAGCGCCCGGCTTTCACTGGGTATTGAATTGTTTTAGGGTAGAGAAAAAATAATAGTTGCACAGCTTAAACCAAACCTCCCATGTTCTTATTCATTTCAAATAGGTAACGTCTATATAGGTATGAGTAGTTACTATTAAACCCCATCTGGCTGTCGGGAATCCTGGGAAATACTTCCGTTCCAAGGGCTTACCTTGCCGTAGCCAGGGGCACCGTGTAGTTGTCGTCAGTAGTCGGTAAGAATGGTAAAAGTCCGGCTAAGCATTCCTGAGAAATTCTGCCCAATGACATAAAAAAAAAGAAGCCGTAAGACGGTCTCACCCGACTGCCCCTGTAACGTTTATTGTGAAAGTGAATGTTCAATACGATTGACGTTGTCATTTATTTCAAACTTTGAACAGATGATCCACGTGACCTAGTGACGTAATTTAATGCAACAGAGTCACAGACTACAGACACAAGTCTCGCCCAGTATTTTATAGAAAAGAGATACCCACCTCGATTTTGACATCAAGATACACTTTATTGACTGCTGGTTGCAACATTCTTTTTTTTTTTTTTTTTACGTGTGGAATACCTACATGGATTTTTTTTTATTTATTTATTTACACACAAGAAATAAAACAAAAAACAATATACAGAGATATAGGTACAATGGTACTGCTTATTTCTATAAGAAACTAGCTGACCCGCGCAACTTCGTTTGCGTGATAAATGAAGAACCGCTCGACCGATTTTGAGCAAACTTCACATAAACCATCTACTAAATAGTCCGAATAAAACCTTAAAATTTGGTTTGGATAGGTGAGCCCGTTCTTGAGTTTATAAAATTACAACGAAAAGTGGCATTGATTTTTATATATGTAGATATCTACCAGCAGACCGGCGAAAGGAGAACAATGGATGCTATGCCGGACTCCTACCGACTAAAAACACACGATGCCCTACAACTGGATTTAACTTTTTATTTCCAGCATTTGTGAGAACAACAGATCGCCATCTGACTTTCCAACTGACTGACGTCCCTGCCTGGTCGCTAGGAACCGGAGTTCTTGGTGAGGCCTGATAAAACTGACGGTCTATAAAAACAAATTAGAATAACTTTTGCATTATGAAAATTCACTTGCACTATACCACTTTTATTTGACCGGTTTCAATATACAGGTATTATTACAAGCACAACGCAGATTTCAAAATATTGATTGAAATTTGTCAATATCTATAATTCGTGGAATAACAAATCTTTTCTTACAAAATAATCATACGTAATTATTTTCCGTTAGCTATTTGAGAATATTAAACAAAAATTTAGACATTCCTTTAAGACGGTAGATACTCGTACTACACTAGCTCAGTACCTTTAAATTTTCATGTTTTAAATCTCTTTCCTCGCCCCGTGTGGCGACGGAAAAAGTGCAAAATGTTGCCATCCCAAGTCATCCCGAGGGTGTCATATGACGCGACTAAGGGAACATGTTCGCAAAACGATCCATTACTTAGATGTCGAGAAGGAAAAATTTTAATGAAACCCGGTTGTCAATAAAACGACAATCGTTAAGCTAAGTTGAAGACCTTACGGACGCGACGGCTTAAAAATTTTAACTGTGGATCGTCGCAACATGCGCCTGTCTATTTCAATACGGTAATAGGCTCACCACCTATTACGTGGGACGTAAAAATATAAGGTGAAATGCGGGCGTATACTATGCCTCTGCCTTACCCTTCGGGGATAAAGGCGTGACTATATGTATGTATGTAAATCGCTTTCGAGGCGTCGTTTACGTATAAAATTCCGCGTATTAAAACATTTTCATCTGTAAAATGTTAAAGTCAAATTTTACTCCTGGTCTTGTCGTAATTAGACTACAAGGAGGAAAACAAACCTCTCTGGTAAGATTCAAAAAGTAATTAACATTGGTACTTGGATGTATCTTTCTTGTAACAAAATTTTCATTGCAAAAATATTCGATTGTTTTTTTAATTCTGTTTTATTAATTATTAGAGGATGCCCGGGACCCCGACTACTTTTAATTAAGCTATTTTAAAGGAACCTCGTAACTATAAACCGACCATTTTATTCAGACCTCTTCAACGCACTTTTCGTCTAGTAAATGAGAGTTAAAACTCTACGTTTCCGCAGCTTATGTGTATTCGCAAACAACGTTATGTGTCTGTAATTTATCTACTTTCTAATTTCAAATACAAATAACTTTTCATAGATTATACCTACTTAACTTGCCGATGGTCGGACGCTAACGAAGAAGTGACATTAGTTGCTGTCAATTTACTTCGTCTAATCAAAAATTCGACTTTTCTATGGAGTCGAACGGCAAAGTTAGAGCGAACGGGCAGTATAGATAGTACGTTGGTTATTAAAATCATATGCGTTGGTCTAGGTGCGTCCGAATTTCACTCGTACGAACTGGTGAACAAATATTCTGGCGCCTCTGGAGGCGTCCTAATTGGCAGTTGCGCCGCGCCTAACTTTGGTTCCTCTTGGTCGATGACCGAGGGTCGTATTGTTTGTTCAAGCTATGTTTGCGTAGTCGCGTTTAATTAGGAAAACGCCTAAGGCTTTATAATTATCATCATGCTACTACCCAGGAGAGCGGCGCAGTACCTTATCACAATAGGGCATCCTTACCTAAATATTGAAATAATAACATTTGTAATTAGGTACAGGTATGTACCTATATGTAGCGTAAAGGGTTGTATTACAAAATAGGTATATACTACCCGTTCACTCTAAGTTTGCCGGTAGCTTTCCATACTACGCCTCTACACCAGCCTCTACGCCAGCGGTGAACTTAAAACGAACAACTTAACTTATCTTTATGAATATAAAAAGTCAATGACGTAAGATTATTAGAAGAAGGTGAAGCCACAGTATATATATATATGGTGAAGCTATGAATGAACTGATTTGGTTGATCCATAATGTCCAGTGTAGTTTGTAGTTGAATAATGTATAGTCACATTTTGTCACGCCTTTTGGGGAAGGGGCATGCACACATAGGTACTTAGGCCTACATTAATCATAAACGTTTACAAAACATGTATCTAAATAACACTACAAAATATACCATAAACGGCATTATAATTGTGGTACCTAGTTCTAGCACTGCCAAAATTAAAACAATGAAACTTATCACAGGATAACGATCTAAAAACCACCGCACTCAAATATCTAAATGACTAAATCAAATAACCAACTATAGCTGAAAAATATGTGTATGTGTGTGTGTGTGTGACCAACTTTTATGGAAACAAATATAGACCCGCTTACTTTTATGATCTCGGGAATTACAATACCGTTCAACTTATTTAACCCAACCTATCCTTCGCAATTATCATATGTGACCCTTGTATATAATATAGATATGTATGTAGTTAGTGTAAATAGTTCACACACAACACAGGGGAATATTTGAGCGAGATTTAATTTGTATTAATTTTCAGATAAATTCGTTATGATGGAATGTTGGCGAGCCCTCCCTGTCAGACTCTCATAGAATTGATTTATACTCAACAACTTTCCAACCGAGGTCGAGACCTTGAAGCCATGGAGTCCGAGCGTTAGCTCTTTATACTTTCTATTTAGAGGCAAAACGATTGATTGGCACTTCACTGAATAACACTTTCCGTTTTGAGCAAAGGTTCTTCGTTGCTATACTGTCTTTCGAGGACGTTACCAAATTAGGAAAGACATACGGTAAAATTCCATGACTCCCATCAAGTTTTTAGCCCGCGTTTTTTTATTTATAGTAACTCTATTTAACTCACCGCCGTTAATACGAGTACAAGCTATTTACATAATAATACCTTAAAAATTACTGCTATGCATCATTCTAGATAAACGTAGCGTAGTTCTTAAACGAGTACGATTCCAAAACATTGTAATCACGCGATCTTGGCTCACGTAAATCCTAAACTTTGGCACTCCTAAAATAGGCCTAGCTTTCTGGATAAAGATAACGAAATATGCTATAAATGGCACAATATCTCTTTTAATACAGACGTCTCAGTAATAAAGTTGCAAGATAAACTTATAATAGCAAACTTTTAAAGTATTGCCTCAGTTGACAAAATGTTTATTACACCTATTGTTTCAAAGTCGTGTTCTATCGAAGTCAAAACAGTAGGTATTGTATAGATAGGTAGTGTTTATTGTGCGTATACAATCTGTCTTAATAAATAGCATCAGGACATGGTGCTCCATATTTACAAAAATGGTTATTTGGCTGCACTTCAATACGATATTAGCAAAGATAATATAATAGTATTACATACAGATCGGCAACTCCCTGCCTCCCACTTGAGTAAGCTTCCTCATCCCCCCACCAAAATTAATGTGTATATTCCCGTGTCAGTACTTGAGAGAGTGTCACTGCGTTGCTTTACGTATTACTACCTAAGTGCTTTGGGCTATTGCTTTGGTTTAATTTGTGCTTAGCCGAGGGTAGATATGAAAAAAAAAGTACCTACATACATGAGATTGCGTTCTGTTCTTTATTATTTTGTTTCCATAGCTAGTGATCCTAGTGAATGCTTAAATCAAGCTTTAATGTGTGTGTGAGTATTCACACACACATTAAAGCTTGATTTAAGCATTCACATTACGTCTATAATAGTGTGGGTGAAAACGAACATTTTTGTATGGAGTTTCCACCCTGTGATATTAGTCAAACTATTGTAATATGTTTAGCTCTCCAAAATGACTTAAAGGGAGCGACATCAAGGGAGTTGAGGTCCACTCCTACAGTTCACAAGACTTTTGACTGTGGCCATAAAGTTGACTGCCCAATAGTTGCCTCTTTACGCTACTCCTAAAAACTCGGGTTGTAACAGGAGATAAACACATGTGAGCGAGCATTTCAAGTTTCAACAGAAAAATGATCTTTTTGATCTCTCTGTTCTGACGAAGATTAAAAGACAACTGTTGTTGACACAGTTTGTAATCAAAAAGGAGAGGGAGAACTAACCATGTGAGATTCGGTAAACGTTTATAGACGTTTAGTATGCCTCTGCGTTACCATTTGAGGGAACAAGGTGTGACTGTATAAAATTTACACTGTAAATTACATTAGGTAACGGGTTTTCCACAAATGGCATATAAGTAAATGGCGACGATATCGCACATAAACAAAGACCAACTAGTTTGCAATCAATTATTAGTTGTGAGCTCTTTCCAAACTTTGAATTTAAAGAGCTTCCTTCAACTAAAGTGACGCAACTGTTCTATCAAGATACGACCTACTTGAAAACTCAGTTTGAAGACAAGCAGAAACGGACACAACTATAATAAAGTATTAGAATTAGTTTCAAGTTAAGTTTTAGATAATAAATTTATAAATAATTGTTTTATGACCAACAAATGCCTACTAACAAATTTATATGAAAATGGACAGCAAAGGAGGTTAGAGAACAATGAGTAACGAGCATGTTGAACTGACTGCCTCTGTGGCGTAGTCGGTAGTGATACCGCCTGCGGCGCTGGAGGTTCTGGTCTCGATTCCTGGGTCGGTAAAAATATTCGTATGATTCACAAAAATGTTTGTTTCGGAGTTTGGGTGTTTTTTATGTATTAAAAGTATGTATTTAGATATATTCAGGAAGTATGTCTATCAGTTGCCTAGATCCCACAGCACAAGCTTACCTATATTGGCTGGATTTGGGCTAGATGTTGTTGTGTGTGAATGTCCACAATTATTTATTTATCTATGTTATTTTCGTTTTCACTAGTGGACGCTCGCGACTTCGTCCGCATGATATTTACCTATCTATTTCATTCCATGTTAGGGGTAACATTTTGAGAAATCATTTCTAAGTGATGATCCTCCGTCAGTCTTGAGATGGCTCCACTTGGCTAAATGCTTCTCATGATACTGGCAGCTCTAGTGTTCCAGCGAGCGCGAGCAGCTCGAAAATTTTCTACAGCAGCTAACCACAATCTGTCTGTCACTTTCCTTTTTATCAAGACAACAGGCTTACCACATATTACGTACTTTGCACAACACACAACTAGCAAAATCTGGGCCTATAGTGTATCTCTGTCTATCCCTTTGGACGTAACTACGTTCCAATAGGTACCATAGTTCTCACATCTCTTTCTTTACATTTTATGTTAAATAGCTGAAGGCCAACACCAAATACCTACATTTTAGGTAGACAGGTCGCCATTGATATTCTGTAATGACTACAAAGTTTCTTGAAGTGGTCTCGATTTTGAATATTAACAACATTAATATCTTGTTGAACGTAGAATAATAAATTATTATTACTTAACTAGAACGACGACTTCGAGTGGCATTTCCTTGAGAAATAATGTAACTGAACTGATTACAATAACTTCCTATTGTATTTGGGACAGTCAGCATTCGTGTCAACTGCCCTTGATAGCCGATAACTCTACCAGAGCCGATTGAATTATTGGAAACTAGCGACCGGCTTTCACTGCGTATTAAATTGTTTTAGGGTAGAGAAAAAATAATAGTGGCACAAATGCACAGCTTAAACCAAACCTCCCATGTTCTTATTCATTTCAAATAGGTAACGTCTATATAGGTATGAGTAGTTACTATTAAACCCCATCTGGCTGTCGGGAATCCTGGGAAATCCTTCCGTTCCAAGGGCTTACCTAGCCGTTCCCAGGGGCACGGTGTAGTCGTCGTCAGTAGTCGGTAAGAATGGTAAAAGTCCGGCTAAGCATTCCTGAGAAATTCTACACAATGACATAAAAAACAAGAAGCCGTAAGACGGTCTCACCCTACTGCCCCTCTAACGTTTATTGTGAAAGTGAATGTTCAATACGATTGACGTTGTCATTTATTTCAAACTTTGAACAGATGATCCACGTGACCTAGTGACGTAATTTAATGCAACAGAGTCACAGACTACAGACACAAGTCTCGCCATAAGCCCCTCTGCAATCTATTTTATAGAAAAGAGAAACCCACCTCGATTTTGACATCAAGATACACTTTATTGACTGCTGGTTGCAGCATCATTTAACTTTTTATTTCCAGCATTTGTGAGAACAACAGATTGCCATCTGACTTTCCAACTGACTGACGTCCCTGCCTGGTCGCTAGGGCCCCGGAGTTCTTGGTGGGGCCTAATAAAACTGACGGTCTGTAAAAACAAATTAGAATAACTTTTGCATTATGAAAATTCATTTGTACTATTCCACTTTTATTTTAATTTTATAAATACCTGACCGGTTTCAATATAATAGCATTTTCAAGGGTTCTTTCCCTAAAGAACTTTTCGATTTTGCTAGTTGTGTGTTTTGCGAAGTACCTACGTAAAATGTGGTAAGCCTTTTGTCTTGATTAAATGGAGAGTGACAGACAGATTGTGGTTAGCTGCTCAAGAACCTTTGATAATGCTAGTATAGCGAAACCAGTCAAGTATTTTTAAAATTAAAATAAAAGTGGAATAGTACAAGTAAATTTTCATAATGTTCTATAACAAATTTCATAAAGTGCCAACAATCAAAAGTATAACGGGTACCTATCTAATAACTTTGACTTCGTCAAATATCTTACTGTTGCTGAGAAATTGATGATTAAACCAAAAACATAAGTTTGATTGGTCTTTGAACTATTTTATTCTAATTTCTACTGACTTTAATTTTTTTTTTATTAAAAATATAATTCACAATGATGCCCACTAAAAAATTCTGACTGATCAAGTTTCAAAAATGTCGCTGAAATTGCTGCGACGCACGTTGAATTCAATAGTATTCAATAGCAGGCCATTTGAGCATTTCAGGTCATAACTAAAGCAATTATCCAGTGGTTCCCTAAATTAATTTCACTTCAGATAGGTAGAATAAAGGGTATTGTATTAGTACCCGCTTATGTAACGGAATTACAAGCACAACTTTATCGATTCGAGGTGTCGTTTACGTATAAAATTTCGCGTATAAAAACATTTTCACTTAAAAAATTTAAAAGTAAAAATTTACTCCTGGTCTTGTCGTAATTAGAATACAAGGAGGAAAACAAATCTCTCTGGTAAGATTCAAAAAGTAATTAACATTGGTACTTGGATGTGTTTTTCTTGTTTAACAAAATTTTCATTGCAAAAATATAAGATTGTTTTTTTAATTCTGTTTTATTAATTATTAGAGGATGTCCGGGACCCCGACTACATGTAATTTAGCTATTTTAAAGAAACTTCGTAGCTAAAAACCAACCATTTTATTCAGACCTCTACAACGCACTTTTCGTCTAGTAAAGAGAATTAAAACTCTACGTTTCCGCAGCTTACGTGTATTCGCGAACAACTTTATGTGTCTGTAATTTTATCTAGGTACTTTCGAATTTTACTAGCTGACCCGCGCAACTTCGTTTGCGTCACATAAGAGAGAGTAAATCACCCGTTCCCGTCGCATTTACTCTGAGTGACCAAAAAAGCGCATAAAAAAGCGATAAAAAGTATCCTATGTCCGTCTCCTGATTCTAAGCTACCTCCCCACCCATTTTCAGCCAAATCGGTACAGCCGTTCTTGAGTAATAAATAGTGTAACTAACACGACTTACTTTTATATATACAGAAATATTTGAAATCTATATATATATATATATATATATAGATTTCAAATACTAATAACTTTTCATAGATTATACCTACTTAACTTGCCGATGGAGCTAGACACCCAACTGTATGGAACGTACTATTGGTAACTACAACTAGTTCAAGAACATTAACTTGACTATGACAGTCCTTGGAGCTACCCTTTGAGACTCTTTTAATAAGTAGGTAGTGTAAGTATCCATTATTTGGTATGTGGTATGTTTCACTCACCGTAATATTGAATATATTGCGAGATTGCAAACTGTCGAGAGATTACACTTAAACCCTTTTTATTTCGGCTGATTATATATATGGAACGAAATAATTAATTTCAATAAATAATACTAATAGGAGATCGCGCTAATGGTATCCCTTACAACCTTTCCTAACTTATGTTGCGATTTACTATCTCTCGACAGTTTACAATCTCTCAGCGTAAGTATATCCATTTTACGACATATTATTACATGTTATGTAATGAATAGACAAATGAGTACCGTCAACAACAAAAGAAGCTGAGCACAACTAAACTTAATTATTACAAAAATATGACTATTCAGCATACCTAAGTACATAACAGTACATTTTAACTCTATTCTCTACTAGTTTACTCTTTTTGTAAAAATTTGTTACAAACAATTACTACGTGTAAGATTTTATTCATGTATGGTAAATTAGAATTGTGTTTATCTACTTTCTGAGGCTGACTGTACGTTTGTAATAGTAGGGTTCTGGATTAGTTAAGTTTGTTTGTATAGGTATTCTGAATCTCATCAAAGCATCTAACTTACCCACAAAATCTCTGGATTACTAACAAACCAATTTACAAATATAATACTTTTGCCAACTAGTAAGCTAATCGATCTAAAACCTGCCCCAAATATAATTAGAGATGTGTAATTGATATGAGCAAACAAAAGAGAGGTATAAGAGCTTTTCTTATTTTTACCCAAACATATTAGGTCTACGGTTCCCAAACCTTTTGACAATGTGGTGGGTTTGACAGAAATGTTGGTAGGACCTTCCATAATTGGGGAAGGTAGGGCAAAATTACCACTATTAGTTTTGAATAAATTGTTAGCAGTAAATAGTAATACTATTTAAATAATTTTTCGATGAAGGTATGTAATATAAAATGGGCTCCATTAAACTATATTGGTAACGACAGTCCTTAGAAATAAAAATAAAATATTTGTATTGGCTTTAGGTAACGTAAAGCTGTGAATTTATTTTAGGTGAATATTGCGAAATTGTCCTTTCTAACGTTGATATACGTCGGGATGGCAAAAGATGACCTACTCTAAATAGTAAAGGGACTTATGGTACGCAATAAAAATTTTTGTTTCGGCAATATAAATCTTACTTTAAAAGCTTTATTTAATTCTGAAAAGAAAAAGCTTGATATATGTATCCTGTTGCCAGATGTCTCTTCAGTTCTCTAAAAAACTTTCAAAAAGTTTTGTAAGAATTTCAGCGCTGAAATTTATGTAGGTAGATAACTGTTGATCGCTTGCTGCTTTAACATTCATCGAATGTCATGGAAAAACACGTAAAATTGCAATAACAATACGATGACATGATTGCTGTATTGGCATGGCTTTGAAGTGGAGGTAATAAAATTCATAAAATAGGCCGTTCCTATGCACACGTTTTGATAATAATCCTTGTTTTTATTTTTCAACAAAGTTGCAAGTTTTCATTGTATGATCCCGATTTCCCCGTATAGTGTAGATTAAATGAATTATTCACGGAACGTGATAAAAGTGGTAAAGACTCAACTTCGGAACATTTTATAAGTAGATATGTTTACCTGTCAAGACAATTCGATTACTCTTCCGCAGGCTATAAACGTATCGAATAAAATGTATTTCAATTCATAGAGTCTACATTATGCTAATAGACCTTTTGAGATCTTTTGAACGCAGGTCAGTCTCATCTGCTGATGGTTGTGGTCATGGTGAAGATAAGAAAAACTCAAAACAAACCTCTTGATTAAACTGTCCGGCCAGTGGCAGCGTGGCAAAATTAGACTAAAGACCCTCCCAAAGCTAATCAGAGAGACGTACATTCAGTAGTGAACTTTTGTAGACTTTGGAGGTAAATTCAAGTGAAATACGTCTCGTTTTGTTGAGTCCACGAGGGCTGGTAAAACTTCATTAAAAGTCATTTACTCTATAACACCTTTTAGACGAAGCAGAAGCCAGAGCTACGTGTGACCGAGAAGAGGATGCTGTGGCGTATGTCACGTGTTCGCGTGATTATGGTCGAGGCTGCTTGCAGCAACTATAAGACTAATTGATGACACAACTAGGATGACACAATTTTTGGCCCGCGGTAGGTATCAAACACAAGACGTCGTTATCCGCAGTCGCACTTTTCGACCTCTAGACTAACGAGGCATTAAACATATTTTTTATGCATCAAATACTTATTTGTGTAGCAATTTATTCCAATTAGTTATGTTCGTAACTCGCACGTGTACAAGAAATAATTAGGTAGGTACACGACGCATGCATATACACATACAATGTCAGTACTAGAAAATGAGTGTTCAATTTCCATTGTGAATAAATTGTGTGAGGATTTAATTACGAAATTTCATTGACAAGCTAATGTTGGCTGTATTATTACAAAGCGTTTGTTTATTTGATACTAGAAGGTGCCCGCGGCTTTGCTTCCGTGGAACGTGGAACTCTGTTCCCGTTCCCTTCGCTCATCATAATCTTACTAATATTATAGGTACATGCAAAATTTGTGAGTGTGCGTGTCAGGATGTTTAAATAAATAAATAAATAAATATTCACGGACATCTCACACAACGCTATCTGATAATATGATAATATAATATCTTTGTAACTCTATAACTTTCAAGTTTGACCTGTGTAACTGTGTGTGTTTGTGTGTGTGTGTCGGAATTCACTCTGTGTGTGTGTTTGTGTCTGGCGGCCCAACGGATGGACCAATTAAGGGGCGTTTTTTTTGTTCGAAAGGCGATGTGATGGTTCTTAGCAATAAATTTTGAATATAATCAGCTTATTTCCTGATTGATGAAGAGATTTTACAATAATTTACAGGTTCGATTCATTTTAAATGTGGCATACTGTTACATTGGTGGTATTTCAACGGCATGGTAACCTGAAACGGGCTGAAGTATTAAATAATCTGCGGGATACCCAACTTCTCTGAAAATTATAGAATTTAGGTATAACCATGTTTGGGCTTATTAGAATAGACTCAAGGTGGGGTTTTTTTTTAAATTTCCAAAATATCACTTGTAACACGTCAAAAACCACTAAAATAAAAATTTATTCACTCTATGATTAATTTCTTAACATAAAAAAGCTTTTAAAAAAGCACCTAAGTACTGGGAATTATTTTAAGCTGTCGTAGTTAGAGAAATACTTTCATAAATTATAATTACACCATTTTATATGATGTGGTAGGCGGAGTAAGTACCACATAATGTCAGTGAGTCTATTTGCTGTGATGAAACGGACGGAGCAAAGACTGTCTGCAACTGAAATTTTCAAATCGACTTATCGACTTTCGTTGGTTTCAAAGTCTGCAGTTTAGCGAGGTAGTAAGTAGGAAAAATCAAATGCCACAAACGATGACCACTCTTAGAACTGAACATGAACATGCATACGCTAATAAATCCAGTAGGTACCTACCTACTGAGCATACGAGCAGAGTTTATACGAGGCTATTCCTGTACAAGAATATTGAAAGAAACCCTCGTTCTTTCAATATTCGCCGCGGGAGTTATATATACAGTAAGTAGTGAGACCTAGAATAGACATCTATGAGCAGATAAGTAGTCCAAATTGTGTTCCACTTAGACCATTGGTTTTCAAAGTGAGGGGCGCGCCTCCCTGGGGAGGCGCGAAGACATGTACAGGGGGGCGCGGTCAGATCAGAGTGACATCACAAGAACAAGCTATAGAAATTTTGAAAAGATGCTACGACACAATTTTGGGTTAAATATTTCAAATGTTATACCTTTTTTTATTAATATTCATTTAGCATGTAGCATTGGTTACAATAATAAAAACAAAGTTTAAAAGCAAACTAAATGTTGCTAGTACCTAATCTGTGTTGTGCAATTTTTTTAACTCTATTAAATTCACAATCGGGAATCTTCTTAAAATCATGCAAGCACATCTATCTTTGACTCTTTTTTGTAAGAAGTGACCTTTTGTAAGTCTGACCGTGAATCGCTGGCATCAGGATAAAAAGAGGGTAACGCACGATCTCTGTCGAGGCTGCATGTCTCATACCTGAGAACCCTCCATGGGACCTGAAAGCGAGGGCTCTGGAGGCGCTGCAGTGATACCATAGGCCAGTTCCCTGAGCTGTCAAATTGGGAACTCACTAATATCGAGGTGGTGAAGCCGATAATGGAAGAGTGGCTTAAGAGGCGTCATAGATATTTACCGGGCACGGGTGCTTCGGTAAGTATCTGTGGTGCATACACCGGGAGGTAACACCTGAGTGCCAGCACTGCGGTTACTTCAGCGAGGACACGGTGCCGCATATTCTGACGGTGCTCAGCATGGACGCTGCAACGCCAAGACCTGGTCGCAGGCCTGGTGCGGACATTCTCACGCTCAAGACCGTGTTGGGGGCCATGGTCACAAGCTGTGTCATTCGGCGTGCAAAAAATGGTGGCGTGGTGGGAGCGGGAGATAGATACGCCCAAGACTACCGGCCTTCATTACCGAAGACCTGAGAACGACGGGTTTGCTGCTCGCCAGTCTTACAGAAGCAGGCCAAGATGGTGGCGTGTCTCTTCATCCCTCAAAGAAGTGGGATAGTAAACAAGAGGGAGGTCTAAGATGTATTTATAAACATTATTACCCACTCTTATTTTATTTAATAATTGTATGTTTACGGGTCCGTGTCCAAAGAGCCAAAACGGGCCCCTATTCAAGAAACTTCGGTATGTCTGTCTGTCTTTCCGTCACGAGGTTGTATTTCAGGCACCTCGATAGCAAGAGCGCTAAAATTTTCACATAGTAATGTATTTCTGTTACCGCTATAACAACAAATACTAAAATTAGAAAAATATAATTACTGCTAAGTATTTTATTTTTAAATTGTTTGGCAAGTCCACTTGCTGTTCCCTGGGCTGAGGGGAGGCGTGGGCGTATTAATTTTCACAGTTGGGGGGCGTGATACCTATAAGTTTGGGAACCCCTGACTTAGACCGACAACCACGTGGTGCTTTAATAAAACTTTGTGTTTAAATAAAAGGGAGAGAACTTCACTAATAAAACAGTCGGGTGGTAGTTGATAGTTCACTTCGCTCGTTGTAAACATCACTGTTTATAGTGTCACAATGGATTATTGGGTCTACGTTGAAATAAAATTTGTGTTTTATTCTTTTTTCGCTTTTTTAGCTGCAGATATACATATTAATTTTAAAAAACTTGAGTTCCTATCGGTTTTTCACCGCGCCAGCGATTAAAAGATTGTCGTTCTCATACACAGGCAGTAATGGGGCATGTTGCTCGGGGCCTCAATTGCAAGTAGAAATTTAAGGAAGAAAGTTTGAAACCGAACTCTGCACCAACCCATCTAGCCAGCGTGGTACTCTCTCTCTCTGGCAAACTCTCAAAATTATTGGTTAAGGCCTACTTTCAGCAGAGAGCTACGAGCGATAAACTGATTTATATTCTTGAAAATGGTGGAATTTTAAGTGTTTACTGAAATACTAGTCTCCGTAAACCTAACTATATTTATTACAGCCAACACTCTGCGCATAAGAACGTTTGCTACCGTTTTAAAATATAACTGCTGATTCGAGAGAAATAAAATGCCGAACCAAAATACGTATACGAAAAGTAAACACTATTTTATGCTACAAATTTAATATTATTAAGGCGATTTCGTTTTAGAGTGCAATAATTTAGCCTCACCTGTATGTGGTGCTCCCGTTAACTTAACTTAACGGATGAAATGATGAAGACACGAACAAAGCTCTACTGGATTAGGACAGGCCTAAGACTAGCTGTATACCTACTGTAATAGGTTCTAATTAGTGTCCGACCGAAACTGGTTTTCCAGCCGAAACCGAAACCGAAACCGAACTTTCGGCCCCAGGGTCAGTTTCGGCCGAAACCGAAACCGAAACTCACGTGTTCATATTGAAAAAAAAAACCAGCCAAGTGCGAGTCGGATTCCCGCACAGAGGGTTCCGTTACAAAAATTGGGTACAAAAGTTACGGTTGTTGTGTCGATGCTTTTTTCTGATTTTAGTAGGTGTTTTTTGTTATAGCGGCAACATTACAGGGTGAGGTGGTGGTGGCAGTGTCTCTTGACATCGCCAACGCTTTCAACCCCTTGCCCTGGAACTGCGTTTGGGAGGCGCTTATTTATGATGGAATGCCTCTCTACCTCCGTCGAATTGTCGGGGCCTATCATTCCGAGAGGGCCACAACTTACCCGAGCTGGCTAGGGCAGGGTCGGCGAGATGTGTCGTTCGGTGTTCCATAGGGATCTGTCTTAGGACCGCTTCTGTGGAACATCGGTTACGATTGGGTGCTGCGTGGTCCGTTGCTCAGAGGTGTCGGCGTTACGTGTTATGTGCGTAACGTGTTACGACGACACCCTCATTACAGGGCGAGAAGCAACGCACTGAGACGCAGCCCTAAAGGCCACCGGCGTTATTTAGCTTACATGTAGGGGGCGTCAGCATCGGCATCGAGCTCTCAACGACGTATCTGGTGCTCGCACTCGACAGCCGTTGAAACTTCGGATACCACTTCCGAAGTTTGGTCCCATAGCTGAGGGAGGGGGGCATCAGCCGCCCTCTCACGGTTGTTGCCCAATTTCAGGAGACCCAACGCTCCCTGCAGGAGACTGTACCTGTTGTACTGGGATCGTGCGGAGCATGGCCCTGTACAGGGCCCTCGTATGGGCGGAGATCCTGATGGCCAGCAATGCGGCTAGATTGCTTTGCTGGCAGAAGGCGACGGCTGTCAGGGTGATAATGGGATACTGCACAATCTCAGTTGTGGCGGTATGTCTTCTAGCCAGAACCCCCCTCTATGGGACCTGGAAGCGAGGAAGCGAGGGTCCTTGCGTCATTGTTTAAATGGCGCAAGGAGGAGCTGGAGCGGGGCCATAGGCCTCTTCGCTCATGAGCAGGTCATGACCGGGGGCCTGAGGACGGTGACGGGTCTGCTCACCGTCCTTACAGAAGCAGGCCTTAGACGATAGCGTGACGTGAGAGATTCATGCAAGCCCCCTTCAAGAAGCGAGATATTAACTGAACAACTCCCCAAAGACGCGGCCGCAGTATGCATCATTCCGAGGGCATATTCGAGGCTCCCAACCGTAGGCTGTTAGGTAGGATACGCGTGGTGTTTAGTCGGTAGGACTACTGTACAGTGAAAATTTTAGGCCTCTATCTAGCACGGTTTCATCACCTCGTCACTAATAGACAGACGGACGGGTAGGCCTCATGTCTCGTTTATAGGGTCCCACTTTAACTCCTCCGTGCGAGGGTTCGACTCGCACTTGGCCGGTTATGTTTTCAATAGGTGCAGCAATTTCCACCAAGTGCCATCAATCAACGGTATAAATCTTCTCAAGTGGTCATTTTAGAAATATCTCCCTCCACCTAAAGATGAGTTTCTTTCTTCTACGTGTGGAGTTACCCATAGATGCTATTGCGAAATTCTACCAACTAAAACCACACGGTGCCCTGCTACTAGGTCTTGGCTGGTTTTGGTTACATTCTAGAAGTATATAACTAAAACTGGACAACAGTGAGTCGGACAAGCGCACGTAGGGTTCCGTACAAGAAAAGCGGCAAAAAATTACGTATGTTGTATGGCAGACCCCCTTTAATATTTTTTAATTTGTCTATTTTTATTATTTGTTGCTGACTGTTAAAATTTTTATAGATGATGTATTTTTGTTGCCGCTATGCAACAGAAATACATCATCTATAAAAATTTTAACCGTCTCACTATCACGGTGCATGTAAGTCAACGAAACGGACAACAAAGTGGTCGGGTTATGTAATGTCCTTTGGATTGAAAGTCCTTTGTAAATCTGTAAATCTTCGGTTAGTACTCGTAACATATTAACTGGTTGGGCAGACTTCAACCACGTCACAAGCAGGGCCAGGCACTCAAGATTCATGAACACGTGAGTTTCGGCCCGGCCGAAAGTTTCGGCCCATTTTGGCCGAAACCGAAACTGCGGCCGAAACTCGATTTTTTGGCCGAAACTGGCCGAAACCGAAACTTCGGTCGGTCACTAGTTCTAATTGACTTTGACACACGGAACAACCCAGCCCAGAACCCTGAGTGCAACAGCGCTCCATCAGGATAGGACTGTCACAGGCATATTTTGTGCAGCTACTGAAGTAACCTGAAGTCCCAAACTTTATTAATAAATATTATTAATTACCAAAAAAGTATAATATTTAACAAAAAAGGTTGGGTAGTCAACCGTTCTCCGCTTTAATTACCTAAAAAAGGATGTGTCCCTGTACCTATACAAAGTTTGATCAGGTCCTGGTGTTGAATACACCCAATCCCGTAGTACATTTTTTTCGTAGCGTCTCTCCGCTACGAAAAATGTTCTACGGGATTCAGTACCAAATAGTAAAAGATTTACCTCAATGGGAAAGCTTTGTACAATATTGTGTTAAATTTTGTAAATAGTTTTTAACGAGGTGTACAAATAAAGTTATATTCTATTCTATAAGCCACAAACTCGTCTTGCCAATGCAGCTTTTAGGTACATTCGGTTACTATTTGTACTAACGCTTATAGAATCAGTTTTTGGCTATAACATTGGTACAGAATCAGTAGTTTGCATACATTCAGACGGAACGAACGCTGAACTCTTCTTAGGCAAAGACAACTTGTTCAATTCCCATCTGAAATAAGTGTCTGAAGCATGAGAATGTTAGTATAATAAGTGTTGTGAATTTATTTTCGAGAATCTTCATTTATGAAAGTAGTTATAAACTATAGTGATTAGTAGGTATATCCCGTAACTATAAATATCCCACCACGACTGGTCTCGTATAATATCGTCTTTTGATATGTGATCAAGATCAAATAATCTTAGATTGGTTATGACTGTGGCGTGGCCCGATCGAAGGCCAGTGTATTCTTATCTAAAATATGTACCATAGAAATGATATTTCATTAAAATAAAAGTGACATTAGTTAAGGACAAGAGTCGACAAAAAAAAATTGCGTGTACTTAGTGTACACACGTAAGAAGTGAAACTTCTTCATAAACTTAATTTTCACCTCACCTTAAATTAAGTCAAAAAGTACAAAAGTCCAAAAGTCCAAAAGTCCAAAAGTCCAAAAGTCCAAAAGTCCAAAAGTTCAAAAGTCCAAAAGTCCAAAAGTCCAAAGTCCAAAAGTCCAAAAGTCCAAAGTCCAAAGTCCAAAAGTCCAAAAGGCCAAAAGGCCAAAAGTCCAAAATTCCCAAAGTCCCAAAGTCCCAAGGTCTCAAGGTCCCAAAGTCCCAAAGTCCCAAAGTCCCAAAGTCCCAAAGTCCCAAAGTCCCAAAGTCCCAAAGTCCCAAAGTCCCAAAGTCCCAAAGTCCCAAAGTCCCAAAGTCCCAAAGTCCCAAAGTCCCAAAGTCCCAAAGTCCCAAAGTCCCAAAGTCCCAAAGTCCCAAAGTCCCAAAGTCCCAAAGTCCCAAAGTCCCAAAGTCCCAAAGTCCCAAAGTCCCAAAGTCCCAAAGTCCCAAAGTCCCAAAGTCCCAAAGTCCCAAAGTCCCAAAGTCCCAAAGTCCCAAAGTCCCAAAGTCCCAAAGTCCCAAAGTCCCAAAGTCCCAAAGTCCCAAAGTCCCAAAGTCCCAAAGCCCCAAAGTCCCAAAGTCCCAAAGTCCCAAAGTCTAAAAGTCCAAAAGTCCAAAAACCCTTAAATGACATGCTATCCCTGGATAAAGTACTCTTAATTCGAATCCACCGTGGTGGGGAACAGAACAAAGATGGCGCGTAACCAAAAATCGTGACGTGACGTGACGTGACGTGACGTGACGCAAATTTTTTTCCAACGCCGATAAAGAAGTTTCACTTCAATAAATACTTAGAAACTTACATTTAAATAGACAATGATTAACTTGGAAAAGGCGAATTCTAATATACGAATGTATTTGTGTGTTGGGTAGAGCATTTGTTTGTTCATCATAAATGACCCAATTTGTACGATTCACTGAGCACAAATATATAAGGGTAGGTACCTACGATTTTGTGTGAAATGGGTGTAATTCAATTAACGAAGGCATTGTTACGCAGGCACGTCAGTAACCTAAAAGGTCGAGGCCTATGTCAAACTTTGGTCAGGTCTGGTTTGAAATAGGAATTGTAATGCTTAAATCATTTTTTATTCTTTTCAAAAATCTAACTTTAAAAAAAAATATATGCCAGCTACAGAACTATTGTCTCGCTCCTAGACTAGAAGCGAGTACATAGGTCTGTAGCCTTGACTACTAAGTAGTCAAAGCATATTTAATTAAGGCTATTGTTGCCAAATTGTTGCTAAATACATTGCCTGTTTTTGATCTAGTCTAGCCGATAAATGGAGAGTGTGATCTTGGGTGATCGCTGCAACTCTCCACACTGGTACTTAATAAGGCTTTCCTGCAAGGATTATTATTTTAAGAGTATTAACTACGCGGTTTCGATACCACAAAGCCACCGCCCGGCTAGGTCTCAGAATTCTTTAATCTGTATCAGATATCTATATCTTAAGAGTACTTTAACAGTCTACCACCGAGAGGACCATGAGTACCTATTATTTTCTTTACCTAATAATTTGAACATGATCGAAATTTAATAATGTCATTGACACAATGAAATTATTACACAATATAAACGTCGAAATTATTATGAAAACTTACAAAAAATTTCATTCTAATTATACCGCCCGGGTTGGATCCGATGCAAAGGTGCCCAGAACACTTATTGCCCAGGACACACATTAATTGTATACTGGGTGTAACAAAATTACCTCTCCAAATTTCATGAGATGACTTGGCATCGGAAATCAAATACAAATCTATATATATAAAAATGTTGTGTGCGTTTAAGTATCTATTAAAAACTCAAAATTTACTGAATCGACTGAGCTCAAAATTGGACACGATATACAATAGGATTCAGAGATGGTTTTAGGCTACTTTATACACTTTTATCATAACAGCTGTAAGAATAAAATAACTTTAAAAAGTGATTTTACCAATAGATGGCGCTGGTCGTTTTTTTTTAATCATATTCTGCCAGCTTCAGAACAAAATATTATAAAACAACCTATTTAGAAGGTACCTACCAAATCGATGTTATTTAAGATAAGTTTGATTGCGGCCTCCTTGCATTCAGAATGAGAGTACTTACCTAATACACAGGTCAGATATGTTTTGCATGTTATTTTTGAACTTTTTAGACATTCGGAATTTTGGAGTTTTGGACTTTAGACTTTTGGACTTTGGAGTTTTGGACTTTTGGACTTTTGGAGTTTTGGGCTTTTGACCTTTTGGACTTTAGGACTTTAGGAGTTTTCGAGTTTTGGAGTTTTGGAGTTTTGGAGTTTTGGAGTTTTGGAGTTTTGGAGTTTTGGAGTTTTGGAGTTTTGGAGTTTTGGAGTTTTGGAGTTTTGGAGTTTTGGAGTTGTGGAGTTGTAGAGTTGTGGAGTTTTGGAGTTTTGGACTTTGGACCTTGGAGTTTTGAACTTTTGGATTTTTGGAGTTTTGGAATTTTGGATTTTTGGATTTTTGGAGTTTTGGACTTTAGACTTTTGGAGTTTTGGACTTTTGGAATTTTGGAGTTTTCGACTTTTGGACTTTTAGAATTTTAGACTTTGTAGTTTTGGACCTTGGACTTTTGGACTTTTGGACTTTTGGACTATTGGACTTTTTGACTTTTTGACTTTTTGACTTTTGACTTTTTGACTTTTTGACTTTTGAACTTTTGGACTTTTGGACCACTAACTCCTATATAAGTACATATATTTCATGATATTTCTTTCGAAAAATAAAGTCATGAAGAAGTTTCACTTCGTGTGTACATAGTACACGCACACACTTTTTTTTTAAATGTACCCATTTAGATTGTTACTTATTTCTCATAGGTACATAAAACCACCATAAAAAAGTCACAGCGAAGCGTGGCAGGGTACCACTAGTATTTAATAAAAAAGGGGGGTACATTTTAAATTTTTTTTTTTTTTTTTTTGTTGCACATTAAGAATTCATTTTTTACCGCGGCAATTCGGGGTAACATGGTCGCCGTGGTGAAACAAACACAGAGCACCCGTCTGGCTGTCGTTGTCGCTTTCTACTGCCGGTCAGTAGCGATAGAAAGGGTGAAAATAAAAATTTATAGGACCTTTAAAACGGCTTTACGGTTAAAGTATTCATGTGATTTTTTTTTCTTCATTTTTGTAATGTTTCTTGACTGATGCCACGTCACGTGACGAAATTTGGAGAGGTAATTTTGTTACAACCAGTATAATAGCGGCGTTTTCCCTGAAAGAAAACGCATATTAAAATACTTACCTAATTCGAAGCTTATATAATGAGATAGGCATATCCGTTACCCGTAGGCTTATCTTACTCATGTTTGATGACGTATTTCCGTCGACTCAGCAGGCTGGTGGCGCCATCTGTGAACTTATAAAGGTAGAACTGCGCCATTTTGTTCTTATTGGCTTTTATTCACCAGGCAGATTTAAAAAGTAAGCTTCGAATTAGGTAAGTATTTTAATATGCGTTTTCTTTCAGGGAAAACGCCGCTATTAAAAGTACTTGACCGTAATTCGAAGCTTATATAATGAGAAATGTTTGTTTTCGCCTGGTGAGTGACGGAAATGCCAATGTGATTCTAATTTATTTTTAGGAAAATAATATTATAGAATGTTGTATGTATGGTATCTAGATTTATAATCTTTACCATCTTGAACAACTTCATATGTAATCTTAAACAGACTAAATAAGGAATCTTATTTAAGGAGTAGTAAGTATTCCTTCTATTGACAGGATTAAATAATTGCGAATTATTATTATATTTGATTGGTGGTAGTAGCTGACATTATTACTCGACGATAAAAATTTTTGAAACCCATCGTCAATTCCTCGTGTTAAGGATTAATTTGACCTTACCGCCACCACCAATTCTTAGAAGCTGCTGTTGACCGGGTAGTGCCGGGGCTAGAATAGTTGGAGAACCTCTAACAGACATAAATAAACTATTTGACTGTGTAGTCTCATATCGGTTACTTTGATATCCTAATTTCTATCTAGAATAAAGGATTCAATTGATTAGTCGTAGGTGTTATCTTTGTTTACAATAGTTTTCCAACCAGATTGTCTGAAATGAAAATGATCAGTTTTGGACTCTTGATTCGGGTCTAAAAGTAGTACCTATGACGTGAGTTAATACAATCGAGCAAAGTTAGATCGTGGTTGCGGCGACCTAAGCATAAAATCACTATGACGAGAAACCTGAAAAATGTTCTCTGTGTATCAATACTTGGTAATATTGAACTAAGTCATCAATCCCAATATCAATGAATATGTGACTTAACTTTCTTTACATTTTTTAAAGAGATCGACCAAGATATGTTTAACCAAAACATGCGAACTATGTAAAATTGACTAACGATTTCTATATTATCAAGTACAGCAACAACAGATTTATGTAACAGAATCGTATTATATAATAACCATGAATAAAATGCAAGTCGGTTAAAACTGTAAAATTTATAAGTATCTTAAAAAGTAGGTCTCAAGGAGCTCAATTGTAGAAGTTTTTGATTTTATATCTGTTATTTACCTCTTCGCCCCCCCCCCCCCCCCCATTTCCACAGATTCTCTATGTGAGGTGGTGGGAGACCTGTCGAGGTGTTTGTTAGAAGGAAAGAAATAATGTTTATTAGGTTCTTTTGCAGGTTCTGCAGAACGAATGGAGCTTACAGAGCTCTCGCTTAGAGATCTGCCCTCTATTATTACCTTGTGCCATCGCGGCACCACAAACACTCCTGTTGACCGTTTAAGGTGTGACAGCATCTTGGGTATTAAAAATGGTGGTGGAAGTAATATCCACACATTACAAACAGGCCTATCATGTAGTGTTCTCCATTTCATAATAGGAATATTGTTTGTAGGCAATCTTGTCTTAGTGGTGTTTGAAGCAGGATGCTCACAAAAAATACCCGGAGGAGCTGATACATATGGTATCGGCTCGGAATGCAGTGTATGGTGAAGTCAATTTGATGTCGGACCATTACACGCAAGCTGACGAGTTAAGTTCGTCAAGGCAATTGATTTGGTCTCGTCCCTCTGGGGGGATGGACTACAACTGCTTTGATTGAGTACAGACTGTAACACAGTACCGGTATATGATTTCGAATCATGTGAAAGATTATCAACATCTCTCTTTGATGCAGTGCAATCTTTGTTATTCTGGGCCCTCGAGCCTGTTAGAGAAATGTTTTCTAGCTGGGCTCCCAAGCGAAATCTGACGCGTCCGTGGTAAGAAAGCATCTCGGATGGAAAGCTTGTAAAATTGTCGAGAACCGGTAATTGCGGACCCACTATTGGAGTTCCACTTGCACCACTCCGTGCACTACTATTTTCTTCAGTGGGTTGTCGGTTAGGGGATTGACCGAATGTGACGCTGAGGTAAAGCTACCTCTAGGCACTGCGAAAGTGGTAAAAATTCAAAAGACCCACCAAGTTTGAATTTTCTTAAAAAGAACTAAGTTTCTTTGATTTGGAATTAAATAAATCTTCCTTTTATGTCTAATATCTTTTCTTTTGGTATTGGACTCTCAGGTAGTTCTATGTCTATCGCATAACGATATGAGAGGTTTCTTTGGGAACCTATTATTGTTTTCTCCCAATTGTCTAACCATCCCTGGGTTTGAAGAGTTTTTAAGGCTATTTGTACGTGTTTGTGAAGAGTAACAGGATTTTGATGCGCAAAATGAGATTTTGTGTAGGTAGACGAGTATTTGAATACTCTTATTCTATAGAAATCGAGGCACCCATCTGGGTCACCATCTGGTGAGAAACGAAAATGTTTTGGGTGCGGCTTACCCGAGCGGAAGACAAGAATGTGCTCTGAGAAAGAATAATGTACACTACATCAGCTTTACCATGAAAATAAGCCTGACTGAGATGTATTTTGCACATCCAATCTCGCGGTTGGAGGAAATCTGGTAAACGGAACATGCTGAAAGATAAAATTATTCTGGCTTCACAAAGGCGTACAATGTCCTAAAACTGAATTCTGGGCGGATGACCCATCGCTATTTGAAGTTAGGAAAAGTGGAGAAATCAAACTTGGTGACAAAGGAACTAGTTTTAGAGTGCCTTGAGCATTCATCTTTTGAACCATTGCACAATGTGGTCATTTCAGTTAAAAAGGAAACCTTTTTAAAAAGAGTTCGTTGTATGGATGTTAAGTATTTAAAGCAAATAGTATTCCACCTTAGTCAAGTTTTCCATAGCATTTTAACATAAAGTGAAAATTTTACAATTTTGTCAGGACGGGACTTGAACTGAGTTCCGTGTAAATTTAAATGTGGGAAGGTTATCAGTTTTGAGCAGGATTCGAACCTGCGTCCTCTCGAATACCGTGCAGGACGGATTGGAGTTTCTGGATAAAGGGAATGCGGTACCCTTTTATAAATTTAAAACTTTTTGGTACTCTCGTTCCTTACCAACGTATTTTGTACAGAGTTAACTGACCGACATAGAATGAAAGGGTCATATCATTTAGTGTTTCCTTTGCTGGTGTGGGCAGAGGATGTTAGACCTCTCCTCGTCTCTTTGAGAGCCTCGAGCTCGGAAATTTCGTAATTGAAGGGACATCCTTGCATGGTTACTTAGTATGTTATCGTACGCCTGGTTACTATCGTATACCCAATTATTATAGATACACAATATTGTACATGCCCCTTGAGGGTGGTAACTGGTTAGTGTTTCCTTTGCTGGTATGGGCAGAGGATGTTAAACTTCTCAGTCTCTTTGAGAGCCTAAAGCTCAGAAATTTCTTAATTGAAGGGACATTTACTGTCGTATGCCCAATTATTATAGATATTGTACACACCCCTCGAGAGTGGTAACTGTAATACAGGCCTAAAAAGGCTCCTGGTACAATGGAATCTGGACTCCATTCGATGGAGATCTGATCTTGACGTCTGATCCTCTCGAAGGCTGGCGTAATGATTTGGATGAACTTTTTTCGGGGTCATCCTTTTTGGAGATCGAAGACCAAAATGCATGGCTTCCCGAGTGCCGTTGAAAAGGCTTCAGCCTCGAAAATGTATGTGTTTGAAGGCGATATTTTATTAAGGTTCATTTTTAAGAATTGGGTCTTTGACAATTCTGAGAATAATATATGAAATCAGATCTATGGCCGCAGGCCATTTGTAATAAATTGATAAAAGATCATGGAAATCCTATTATTAAAGTAGGTCTTCAATTTTGTCATAAATATTTTCGAATAGAAACTTAAGTTTTTCAAAAGATTCTCTTTGTTTAAAAATACAAAAGGTTTTGGCAGCAAAAGCCTTTTGGCAGAAAGAGCCTTGTCAGCTTTTTCAAAATGTAGCAGGGATTCGAATTGTCGGATCTCCCCGTTTTTGTTTCGGTTGACGAACCCAGGACTATGATTTTACAATAGTGGGTATCAGCATATTATCTTATCTAGGCAATTTGTCGCCAAAACGTGTCTATCAACCTCTTAGGTTATACTGTGTCTTAGGATCTTGGGTAACCGACATCTCTTTTAATGCTGTCCCTATGTAAAATACGAAGCAAGGATAATTGTTTCTATCATCCTCGTAAATTAACCTCTGATCTGTGAAGAAATTTACACTTGGTCAGGAACAGTGTTAGGTAAATGAGAAATAACTCACCTATTTCCATCATCCTTATCTGGTTTAGTGGAAGTCGGCTTCTTTTACTCCTCTTACGACAATGCACGTGGCGTCGCGATCGCCCTTATTTGAAGTTCGAGCTAAATGAGCTGGAACTGTAGCTATTTGACGTACCTAATACAGTAACTGGAGCTCAAAGCGCGCTTCTGAAATACTCCACTTGGAATTAGCTCACTTTCTAAGGATGGAGGATTCATTTCTATCAAGAAACCAAACTAAAAGAAATAGTATTATGTTAGGTACCTAAAATTTAAGTACTACTTTCATGGTGAACATTTAGTTATTACTTTGACACACTCGTACGTATTCAGAAACTTGGGATGATTACGATTTTACCCATAATAGGCCATATTTTTACATGTATAGGAACATCTAGTAATTAATGTGCCTTTATGTGGGTAGGTACAAAAATATTTTGAAAATATTTTCTATATTCGGCGGTACTTACGCTGTAAATACACGAAGCAAATAATATCTAAAAAAAAAGTATTAGTACCTATGAATACAATCTATAAAATCAGTTTGATATTAGCTGTAACTAAAGATATTAAATAAAAGAAACTGCAACCTCGAAAGGTTTACGTGCTATTTTAAAATAATAGGTTATTTCACGTTATAACGTATCACACTCATATGTGATCGTAAAAATATGCAGTAAAAACATACCTGAGACTTCAACGAACGGTCAAACCGTTAAATATGTCTGTAGGTTCACTTACTTCAATCACAAATCACTTGTTTTAGATTCACTGTATATTCAAACGAACGGCAAAGCCGTTAAATAATTATTTCTGTAAATTCACTTACTTCATCCCAAGTCACTTTTTATAACTTTACTAGGTATATAACTAGTAACTAGAAAAAATAAATGCACTAGCAGGTGTTCCTGCTATAACGTTTTGCTACGGGAATCAAAACGCCAATGAGAACAAAATGGCGCAGTTCTACCTTTATAAGTTCACAGATGGCGCCACCAGCCTGCTGAGTCGACGGAAATACGTCATCAAACATGAGTAAGATAAGCCTACGGGTAACGGATATGCCTATCTCATTATATAAGCTTCGAATTACGGTCAAGTACTTTTAATACATATTTTGAGATATTTTTAAAGAAAGTCATTCAGTCCATACGATAAAAGCGTGATTTTATATGTATGTATGTTATCATGTAACTCAATGGAATAATGATTTTATTTCGTTGTGTTCAGTTATTTGATTTGAATGTTTGTTACTCAAACATGCCATCACCTGTGAAGCACCTTAGCTGGAAATCGGTATACACATAGCTGACATCTTAGATTAATATGTAGAAGACATTGTACTCTGGGAACAAGTTCCTATGGGAAACGGGTGTACGGTAGACCACCACACAGGTGGAGCACAGTCGTAGCTCAATATTAAACCAGCTACATACATACATATAGTCACGCCTTTCTCCCCGAAGGGGTAGGTAGAGATGTGAGCAGTGGGTAAATACGCTCGCATTTTACCTTGTGGTTTTATGTCCCACGTAATAGGTGGTGAGCCTTTTTTTTTTTTTTTTTTTTTTACTCGAATTGAATACTCACTAAAACTCCTTGACACCGATCTGCCCCTGTAGGAGTGTTCTGGGATCTGCCTAATTCACCAGAATAGGTGGTGAGCCTATTGCCGTGTTGAAATGGACAGGAGCAGATCGTGACGACACGCAGTTGAAAATTTTCAAACCGCCCATAAGGCCTTCCACTTGACTAAATAATTGTCATTTCACTGACAACCGGGTTTCATTTCGAGTTTTCCTTCTCTACGCAATGGATCGTTTTGCGAAAGTGTCCGCTTAGTCGCCTCTTACGACACCCTCCAGATGAATTGCCACACGAGGCCTCGTCCCCACACGGGGAATTAAGTCAGCTAATAGTAAGCAATAGTAGGTACAAATTGTATTTTTTTTATTACTACCTATTCTGTTGAATCGCAAAGCAAACGTGGACCCCATTCTGGTAATACGCAGTCATTCAATCTAGGTACTATAAACCTAACGTGTATTAAACTAAGAGATCTCACTTACCGCACCAGTACCTAGGTACTTAAACTAAAAGTATGGCCACAGAATAAGTAATAGCGGCGCGCAATAACATAACACGGGAAATGTTCTGCCAAAAGTGCGTTATTACGTACCCAGAGGTTTTATAGTATTTGGCAAAATTGAAATATTGACGTCGTGAAATAGTTATGAATCCGCGAAACGTTCTTTTTAGTTGTCCTCGTTTTCCTTTAATACCTACTTCTTAAAATACGCTTTGGTATCCTTAAAATTCTATTTTCTGTGTTATATTCATATTTTTAACAGTACTATCATAGTATATAACGAGTTGTGATATTCGTTATCATTAAGGTCATCGTAAAAATTAAAGAAGTCGGTTAAGAAGAAACCGTAGATTCGTAATTTTAAATTCATTGGACGGGTATGTCAGCTAGGCTAAGAGTTTCTAATAGATAAAATCTTCAAAAGATGAAGCTAACAGGTAGGTAATTAGTACCTATCATGACTGCGTAGTTTTTTTTTATGTGTAGAAATTCTTCATGGATGCTATGCCGGAATCCTACCGACTAAAACCACACGATGTCTTACAACTGTCTACGGCCGTGAGTCCCGGGTAAGCCCTCGAAGGATGTCGCATCAAACAAAAACAACACACGAATTATGTACCTAATATAAATGATAGTGTTTGTTGGTATAGAAAACTACCAACCACTAAATTGTAAAGTCACAAATCACGACTTTAAATAGTAAGGATTTAAGAGTCAGGAGACTTAGAAGTGTTATTCCAGGAAAAGAGTACCGAACTTTAGCTCTATGTCATACTTAAGTGAGACAAGAAGCATCCAAGTATGTTGGTAGTCCGCAACCACGCCATGTTTGCACTGCACCGCGACGTAGTTCGCTTTTAAGACGCGCTCTAGTCGCTGCCGTTATTAATATTATTTTTGGATTGGTCTTGAACCCTTAAGATGGCAGTGACACGAATTGCTCCTTTCTACAAACAAAAAAAGTGTGTGCGTGTAACCTGTGTGTGCGTGTAACCTTTATGCGCGGTTGAAGTAAAACTTCTTTGCCATTGACGGCATCATATGTTATTATTAATACATTCATTCGAATTTCGAATAGCGGAAACTACGCTATTCAAAATTCAAATAGTCAGCGTTACTTGCGTCAGAAAAAAAATCTGAGTTATTACCTAGTCGCGCCTAAAGAAGTTTTACTTCAAAAACCGTATTAGATTTTAAGATACATTTTGAAAAAGGCGGACTGAGTTTCTTGGGGGTTCTTCTCAGTATGTAGCATTTCCTAACCATAAGTGGCGACACAATGTTTGAGAAATCTTTTTTTGGAACGAAGTTCCTTATCGCGCGTTGCGAAAGGGGGCTAGACGGAAAAAATTAGGACCAAAAGTTGTAACGACACTTTTGGTAGTGGTAGTGATAGTGGTAGTGGTAGTGCTAGCCAGGGGACGAACATGAACTCTACGAGCAACACCAAAGCAAATAGGAGTTTAGCACTGAAAAGATTTTTTTTATTTTTATATTTCTTTTCGTTTTTGTTTTCGTTTTCGTTTTCATTTTCGTTATTGTTTTTCATATTATTTACTAAAATGGAGCCTACTGATTAAGTGCATATTACATTATATTTGCTAATAATAAAAAAAATATTATTAAAACTAAAAAAAATATATTATAATTCTTTCACTAATATTAATCGAAAGGAACTTCGTTCCATCCGGGTGTCCCTTCACACCTCACAAGTTATTTTTTTAATTTCGAAGAGAATAAAAAAGAGCTGTTAATTTGAACTAGAAAGCTTGTATGATCAGATACCAACTACGTAGTATTGTAATTACCTACTATGATATCAAATGTGGTTCTCTTGACGTCATCACGTCAGTGCAAACTGTCGGGTATCCTTCCTGAGGGACTACTCGGGGCTCCCGACTGTACGTTAGGCGGTATGAGCACGGGCACCCAACTCATACAGATTATCTTTAATAAACAGAAAATATCAAAAGATGGCACTAGTAGTTTCATATTCCGAAATTCAAATTTCGAAATATCTTATTTAGATATATAATGCTTGGCAAAATATTTTAAAAATTAAATCATGATATTGGCTGCTATAGTATCTAGCACATCAAACTCGTTGATTATAGAATAAACGTAGATTGTGTAAAAAATATCTCTTGATAGCGTTTGATTAAGATAAAAGATGGCGCTCATGTTAATCATGTCAATAATTAACATGAGCGCCATCTATACATATATACAGATTTTAAAGAAATTATTATTTCATTAGTTTTTACGAACGGCCAGTTTACGTTATCGAAACAAGAAAGCGGCAACGGGGGTGGTGATGAACATAAGAAGCGTTATTTGGCCAATTCTCTCAGTGGCACTTTAGCTCAGCGGGTACGCAAGTTGCTTTGGGCGTATATTTAAGTTAATTCTGGTTCGAATCCAACTGAATGCATTTCTTTTTGTATTTTTCTTATTTATTTTTACTTTTTCACTTAATCTAACAAAGATTATTAAATAGTCCTACTTATTTCTCGAATTTTATAATCCTTTTTTTTCCTTTCAGAATTGTTTCACGTTATTGTTATAAAAAATGAAAGCTGTAATCTATGTGATAATTGTAAGAGAAATATGTTCCAGCAAGATTTTGTACCAGCTTTTATTAGGGTTCCAAAAAGTAAAAACGGGACCCTATTGATGAGACTTCGCCATCTGTCTGTCTGTCTGTCCGCCATGACGCTGTATCTCAGGAACCGTTATAGCCAGAGAGCTGAAATTTTCACAGATGATGTAGGTATTTAGGGTTGCCAACAGTACTTTATAATAAAGTATTGTACTTTATTTCGGGTATTTGTACTGTAAAAATAAAATAAAATAAAAAATAAAATAAAATAAAATAAAATAAAATAAAATTTATTCCCTTTGAAATTTTTAAAAAATTATTTAGGTTTGTCAAAATTTTTGTGACTCTACCGGGGGTTCGGAAATGCTACAGACTGAGAAGAACACCCCAAGAAACTCAGTCCGGTAGTCGGGTCCCTCTTATTCATCTTAGTATCTAATACAGTTTTTTTTTTTAATGTAGAAAGGAGCAATTCGTGTCACTGCCAGGCAGTCTTGTCTTCTAGAAAGTCTTTAATGCTATAATAAGCTTTCTGGCACAATTTAAGTTTTACTAGTTTTTTAAATTTATTAACTGACAAACCTGTTATGGCTGTCGGCAATGTATTGTACATTCGAATACAATTGCCCGCAAAAGAATTGCTTATTTTATTAAGCCTAAATCTAGGTACAGCCAATTTATTCTTATTTCTCAAGTTTAGGTTATGGATATCACTATTTTTAATAAATTTACTGTTATTTTTATGAGTATATAATAAGTTTTCATATATGTACTGTGAATACACAGTAAGGATGTTGATATCCTTAAACTTTTCTCTTAATGACTCCCGAAACCCCATACCATAGATAGCCCGCACAGCCCTTTTCTGCAACACAAAGATACATTCGATGTCGGCAGCGTTACCCCATAATAGTATGCCATAGGTCATGACACTGTGGAAGTAGCTAAAGTAGACAAGACGCGCTGTTCTAATGTCTGTCAGTTGTCGGATCTTTTTAACGGCATAGGCTGCAGAGCTCAGTCTGCCCGAGACTTTCTCGATATGAGGCCCCCACTGCAAGTTGGAGTCTAACTTTATGCCCAGAAAGACAGTTTCATCGACCAATTCTACTTGATCATCCCTAATCTTAATACTGGTGTTAACGAGCCTAACATTTGGCAAGGTGAATCTAATACATTTTGTTTTAGTTTCGTTTAACAATAAATTATTAGCGTTAAACCAGTGGACTACCCTAGAGAGGGCATTGTTTACTTCGTCAAGATCGCGTTGTCCACGTTCAACTTTAAATATTAAAGATGTGTCATCAGCAAACAAAACTACCTCGTGATCGTCTCTTATAAGGTGAGGGAGATCATTTATGTACACTAAAAATAGAAAAGGTCCCAGAATTGAACCCTGAGGCACCCCCATTGTTACAGCAGAACCATTTGACTGTTTACCATTTATAACTACTCTCTGTACTCTATCTCTAAGGTAAGAACTAATTAAATCCAAGGCCGTCCCCCGGATTCCATAATGATCAAGTTTTTGAATTAAAGTCTGATGCTGGACGCAATCGAAGGCCTTAGATAAGTCGCAGAATACACCATAAGCATCATACGACTCCTCCCAGGCCTCATATATACACTCTAACAATTTGATGCCAGCATCCGTGGTAGACCGACCTCGCGTGAAACCGAATTGTTTAGTATGGAATAGTTTATTTGTATTAAAATGATTTTGCATTTGATTAAGCATTACCTTTTCAAAGATTTTACTAAACGTGGGTAGTACAGAAATAGGACGAAAATTGGACGGATCTGAGGTGCTACCCGATTTAAACAGAGGAGTTATTTTACTAAACTTCATTAAGTCAGGAAACACACCACTATCAACACAATTATTAAATATTATTGATAATTCAGGGGCAACCATTTCAATTAACGAATTAACTAAATGTACAGAAATTCCCCAGAGGTCAGCAGTTTTCTTAATATTTAAAGATTTAAAAGTTTTTATGACAGTGTGTATACTAATTTTACTGAATTTGAATATTTCATTACAGCAAGGAACATTTGCTTTTAAAAAGGATTCTGCTATTGGGGTAGAAGAACCTAGGGCTCTGGTCAAATCTACTGGAATTCGAGAAAAAAATTGTTCAAATTCGTTAGCGACTTCGGCATCTGTTGTAATTATGTTACCATTTACTTTAAGTTTAAAATTATTATCATTCGATTTTGCTTGGCCTCTTTCTGCGTTAATTATTTTCCAAGTAGATTTAACTTTGTCTACACTGTTGAGAATTTTATTACTTATATACTTTCTTTTGGCTGCTAAGCAGTCTGCTTTAAACTTTTTTGAATAAGTTTTAACATAATTTAGAAATTCATCTGTTCTATTAAGCTGTCTTTCTGAGTATAGTTCATACAGTTTTTGTCTACTTTTATGTATATCCTCAGTGGCCCATTCACTGAAGGCTGGCCTATCACCGATTGTGACTTCCTTAGACTTGAATACGGAGTTGAACTCATTGTAAAAGGAATCAAAAAATAACTTATACATTACATTTGGATCTAAGCCAGTGTCTAAAAATGGAAGTTTATTGCAAAGTCCAACTCGCATACGTTCCAAGCGGTCACTAGTTACTGGTCTACATAATATTTTACGTCTTTTAACTTTTTCTCTTGTGATCTTGAAAGATGCTATTTGTCCAGTATGATCTGATTTTATCTTATTTATAATACTCTTACTTTCTGGCAACATATCACTGTATATATTGTCCAGACAAGTAGCGGTTGTGTCACAATATCTAGTAGGCTCTAAAAATAAGTTAGTGAGATTGTGTGATTTAAATAAATTTAAGATATCATTGGTCTGACGCGTATTTATAAGTATATTAACATTAAAATCACCGCACACTATTAGGTGTTTATTAGTTTTTCCAAGTTTAAATAGCACTTTATCCATTACTTCCAGGTTTATATACGCATACTACTATGAATTGCTCCAATTCTACGCACGATATTTCAACTGTACACTCTACAGAGAGGGACACAACATCTTTCCGTTCCTTATATTTTAATTTCTTATTTAATAAAATCAAAGAACCCCCCCGTGTTGTGTTGACCCTGCAGAACGCACTACCAACCCGGTGACTACTGAAACTGAACATGAGCTCATACTCCTTACGCATATGTTCTGTAAGACAAACAATTTCAATATTTTCTGAGCTCATGAACAGCTCCAATTCAAACTCTTTGACCTGTGTTCATGTTGCAATATTATAATGCACCAGGCTGATGTAATTTACATTTTTTAATTTAGTTTTGTTCGGAGGACAGTTTCCTGTGTATACTTTATGAGAACAATAAAGTACGCGAAAATACTTTATTTCGCATTTTTTGATTTTTCTGGGATTTTTAAAAGTTTCCTCTGAATATTTTTTCGTATAACGGAATGGGCCAAGATCCCCGGCCGTTGAGCCAGAATTAAGTAATTATAGGAAATTGGTATGCATCTTTTCTCCTGATTTAAGTAAGTACATAAGTTTAGAGTTTACCTGTATGGACTTACAATCTATACTAACATTATAACCTGACGGCCAGCAATGAGGCTAGACTGATGAGCCCGCAGAGAGTGATGGCCGTCAGGGTGATAAGAGGATACCGCACGATCTCCGGTGAGGCGGCATGTCTCCTAGCCGGGACCCCTCCATGGGACCTGGAAGCGAGAGCCCTTGCGTCACTGTTCAGATGGCGCAAGGAGGCGCTGGAGCGGGGCCAAAGGCCTGCGTCTCGAGAAATCGAGGCCCAGCGGACCCTGCTCCACCAGGAAACCCTGGAGACATGGAAGATGCGACTTGAGCAACCAAAGGGGGGATTCGCCACAATCGCGGCCGTCAGACCGGTCATGGACGAGTGGCTGGAGAGAAGACACGGTGCTCTCTCCTACCGGTTGACACAGATGCTTGCCGGGCACGGTAGCTTCGGTAGGTATCTGTGGCGAAAACACCGGGAAACCACGGCCGAATGTCAGCACTGCGAGGACCGCAGCGATGACACGGCGCTCCACACGCTGGTGGAGTGCACGGCGTGGGCACAACAGCGACAGGTCCTCGTAGTGGGTCTGGGCGTGGACACCCTCTCGCTTGAGGCCATGGTGCGAGCCATGCTCTCCAGCGGGAGTAAGTGGGACTGCGCTGCCTCGTTCTGCGAGCAGGTCATGCTCGCGAAGGAGGCGGCGGGCCGGGTGCGGGAGAGAACTCTCCCACCCGAGTTCCGCAGTCGGCGCCCCGGGCGCCGCCGACGTGTCTTCGCCGAGGACTATCGGCCTCCATGACCGGGGGTCTGAGGACGGTGGGAGGGCCGCTCACCGTCCTTACAGAAGCAGGCCCATGACGGCAGCGTGACGTGAGCACTCACGCACGCCCCCCCTTAGAAGCGGGATCACACCCGAAACCCCCCCATAGACGCGGGATTGCACCCGAACCACCCCCTGGGCGAGGCCGCAGTGGCGGCCGTAGGTCTGTTGGGAGTCACGGGACATCCTTCCTGAGGGCTTACCCGGGGCTCTCAACCATAGGCTGTTGGGCGTTACGTGAGGTTTTTTAGTCGGTAAGAGTCCGGCATAGCATCCTACGAGGATTTTCCCTCACGTTAAAAAAAAAAAAAAAAAAATACTAACATTATAAAGAGGAAAGATTTGATTGTTTGTTTGTTTGCATCGAATAGGCTCCAAAACTACTGGGCCGATTTAAAAAATTTTTCACTGTTGGGAAGCTACACTCTTTGCGGTGAACATAGGCTATATTTCATTCCCGTATTCCCACGGGAACGGGAACTACGCGGGTGAAACCGCGTGATGTCTGCTAGTTTTTACTAATATTATAAAGAGGAAAGATTTGATTGTTTGTTTGCATCGAATAGGCTCCGAAACGTTTGGACCGATTTCAAAAATTCTTTCACTGTTGGGAAGTTACACTCTTTGCGGTGAACATAGGCTATACTTTATCCCCGTATTCCCACGGAAACGAGAATTACGAGGGTGAAACCGCGTGATGTCCGCTAGTTATCTATAAAGAGAAAAGATTTGATTGTTTGTTTGCATTAGGCTCCGGAACTACTGAACCGATATCAAAAATTCTTTCACTGTTAGGAACACAGATATCAGAATTCCCACGATTACCGAATTCCCACGGGAAGGGGACTGCGTGACTTCCGCTTTTTATTTATTAAGAGGAAAGATTTGATCGTTGGTTTGTTCGCATCGAATAGGCTACGAAACTACAGAACCGATTTCAAAAACTCTTTCACTGTTGGGAAGCTAATCTCTTTGCGGTGAACCTGTTGCCGCTATAATATCCATGTATTCCTGTTGCCGCTATAACAACAAATACTAAAATCAGAAAAAAAAGGAAAGATAAAGGGGAATCTCATTCAAAAATCGTGACTTTTAGCCGTTTTTTGGTACGGATCCCTGTGTGCGAGTCCGACTCGCACTTGGCCGGTTTTTTTTATATAATTCCGCCTGCCGCCCGCTGTAAAAATGGATTAGTCCGTTAATCCACCCATGAAAATCCACCCCTTGGGTGGATTCCCGGAATTATATATTTTTAATCAAAATAGTCCGATAATACACCCACGAAAATCCACCCAAGGGGTGGATTTCCGGAGTTACATAATACTAATCCAATTAGTCCGTTAATCCACCCATGATATGGGTGGATTTCGAAGATGGTCAAAGCACATGGAGATCGACAAAACACATGAATAAAAAAAAAACAAATGAAGATCGAGAAAACAAATGACGGTCGGAAAAACAAATGAAAATTCACAAAACAAATGAAGATCGACAAAGCAAATGACGGTCGGATAAACAAATGAAGATTGACAAAACAAATGACGGTCGGATAAACAAATGAAGATCGTCAAAACAAATGACGGTCGGATAAACAAATGAGGATCGAAAAACAAATGAAGATCGGTAAAACAAATGAAGATCGTCAAAAAAACGACGGTAGGATAAACAAATGACGATCGAAAAAACAAATGAAGATCGACAAAACAAATGACGGTCGGATAAACAAATGAAGATCGACAAAATAAACGACGGTCAGATAAACAAATGACAATCAAAAAAACAAATGACATCGGCAAAATAAATGAAGATCGTAAACAAATGAAAACCGATAAAACATTATGCAAATCAATATAACAAAAGTTAGTTGTTTTAGTTGAGGGTGGTGTCAAGAGCCGTAGGAACCGAAGTGCATGTGTTAGTGTCGTCTCGTAAAAGGGTAGGTATATCAATACATACGGTCACGCCTTTTATCCCCGAAGGGATAGCCAGATGCATATTCTGTAAGGAGGGTATTAGGTAACAAGTTATGAAATGAAAAGAAATGAATATGAGATAAAAATTTCTTTATTCTCGTCAAGATTTCCAATTCTACATTTACCGCCAGATTCGCAATAGGTAGAGCCTATGAGAAAGAACCTGGCAATAAAAGTCACGGCCTCTTTTTTCAAATTCACATTAATTGCAAAATATTTTAATGTTTACTGTACAATAAATAATGGTTCCTTCTAACGTATTGCCATATGAACTGTACGGTCAACCAAGTAACTTACCTATATATAAGCATATCTATCACATGCATGAAAAGAAATATGAAAGTTGAAGAAACAAGTGAGGTGTGTATGGACCGTGCCGTGTGGCGCTCGGTTCTTTCTGCCTACCCCGCAAGGGATTTATCGTGAAGATAGTATAGTATAGTATAATAAAACAAAAGAAAAGACTTAAGTATGAGCTTTCCTTTCAGTTTTGAGTTTTGGGTTTTGAGTTCTGAGTTCTGACTTTTGAGTTTACAGCCTTGTTGATTTTTGGTGGTCAAAAATTACTTGCAGCCATATTTTGTAATCTAGATGCGATTGCCATTCAAAAAAAGGTGCAAGCAAATCTCGACCTTAATGACACTTCTCTAAAAATATTATTTTAGGCGATAACAGACATTACTGATCACGACTATGTAAAAAATAAATAAATATGCATGTTAATAAGATCGAGAATTGCTTGCCTATTTTTTAGGATGGTTATCGCATCTTGATAAAAATGAAATGGGTGAAAGCGAATTTCGACATTATGGGCATACATAATATCCCCCCCCCCCCCCTATTTACTTTTTAACAACAAGCAAGAGTAACAACGAGTTCTCGTTTTGATTTCGGAAAACGATGTAGATTTTGACATTTTCGTATTTTTTTTGTTGATTTTCAAATTGACACTTCCGATCGGTTCTGTTATCGAAACTGTACCTTTTGTTCCAGAACGACTATAAATTCAACCAGTATATTCGTGATCAGTGATGTCTACAAGCACATTTTTAGATAAGCGTCATTAAGGTCTAGATTTGCTTGCACCTATTTTTGCAATGGCAATCGCAGCTAGATTATTTTCTTCTATTTTATATAAGTATATATATTTATTTATTTTATTCTATTTTCTTTTTTGATCTTCATTTGTTGTGCCGATCGTCATTTGTTTTTTCGATCGTCATTTGTTTATCCTACCGTCGTTTGTTTTGACGATCTTCATTTGTTTTGCCGATCTTCATTTGTTTTTCGATCGTCATTTGTTTATCCGACAGTCATTTGTTTTAACGTTCTTCATTTGTTTTGCCGATCTTCATTTGTTTTTCGATCGTCATTTGTTTATCCGACAGTCATTTGTTTTGACGTTCTTCATTTGTATTGCTGATCTTATTTTTGTTTTTTCGATCTTCATTTGTTTTTTTGATCATTTTTATTTATCATGAATAGATCCGGAAATCCACCCAAGGGGTGGAATTCCGGACATACCATAACATGTAATTCCGGTTATCCACCCCAGGGGGTGGATTTTTTGGGGTGGATTAACGGAATAATCCGTAAAAATAAGTATCTACCAAGATAAAATATTTATTTTTTAGTACATATGCCAACTTTTCCATAGTAAGTATTTATTTTTTTTGTAAAATGAAAAAAAGACACGTCCTGTGTGAGCTTATTGTCATTTTCACTTCATAATAAAAATATTAACTAAAAAAAGAAATCAAAAAGAACCGTGATACCAGCTGGATTTGAACTGGGTCAACTCGTATCAGGCGCCACCCGCCTACCCGCTGAGCTAACTATGCGACTGATGCATGGAGTGAAATACTTAGTCATATCAGAACAGTTGAAACGAATTCAACTGTTCTCATATCATTATATGATATGAGAACAGTTGATGATTGATTTAAATTTTAAATCAATCAATTGCAAAAAATAAATACTCAATACAAAGATAACATGCTTATTTAAAGCAATTAGTATGTCAACTTTTTCATAATATTTTTCTTATATGTATAATAAAAATTAACGAAGTCCCGTGTGAGTAAGTAGTCTTTTTTCACTTAATAAAAATATTAAGTAGTATAAAATGTGGGTACGTTCAAAAAGTAAAACTTAAAAAGATAACAAAAAGAATCGTGTGAAAAGTGGGATTCGAACTGGGGCTTGCATGCACCGGATAACGCCCGTTTACCAGTCTGTGCTAATTAAGTGACTGCGTCACGATTGAAATAACTAAATACTTTATCAAAACAGTTGAAACGAAATCAAATTTGATCTTGAAATCTAGTTGAACATTTTGCTAAAAATATCGTCGCCACTAGATGGCGACGATATAGCTACATTTAAGGATTCCCACACTGACAGGTAGGCGGCCAGGTCTGTAGAGCGAGTTACGAGTGTAACCGATTTTTGTTCATATTCGTGCATCTGTATAGATATATTATATAATCTGTGGTATGAGCATAGCATCCATGAGAGATTTCCACGCAAAAGAAAACAGTGCAAAAATTATCAGAAAATTTTTGCACTGTTTTCTTTTCCGTGTAAGACAAACCAACGAGTCTGTGGAAATAATTGACGGCAGCGGCGTTACAAAAGCCATAGGAAGTCAATGATCTTTTGTACTTGCAAAAACAGATTCTGTTTTGATTTTCAGACTCGTTGGATTGTCTTACACGCCCGTCTACACATACCGCACTGCGTAACAAATTAGCTGCCTTCGGTAACAACATTCTTTGCAAAGTCTTCGATCAAAGTAACGACCAAAGTGTACATACTACTTTTATTAGCATTGGCGATCGGCGAACTCTTGTATTTTATTGCTTACCTATTTGGCAGCTCTCGCACGTCTCACGGACTTTTAAAATCTCGTAAAGGCGAGTAATCAGTTACCACTGACTTATGTTTAACAAGCACTATAGTTCAGTCACAAAAAACAAATCTAAGTCGCTTCAGCAAAGAACCTCGATGTACAAGAATTCATAAATTTTTCTTTGTAGCCTCCTTTTTTCGTAGAATTTATAACAAACAAAACTTTGTTAATAGCAAAATCGTGTATTATAAAACAAGAAAGCCGTGAGATCGTTCTCACCAGACTGCCCCTCTCTAACACGTTTATTGTGAAAGTGAAAGTTCAACCCGATTGACGTTGTCATTTTTGTTTTATTTCAAACTTTGAACAGATGATCCACGTGACATAGTGACGTAGTTTAATGCGACAGAGTCACAGCCACAGACAAAGTCCCGCCATAAGCCCTTCTGGATTCTATTTTATAGAGAGGGGCTAATAGATCTGTCATTTGCATTGTCTTTGCTATACTACTGATGTGCCAGACAATCTTATGGTCCCACATGATCGAAAGTTGTAACCGTAACTTCTACGGTTGTAGCAGCTACGGTGTTACAAACGGCCATTAACTTGCAACACTCGAACGCGCAGCCGACCTTTCGAACCTGCTAGAAAATTTTATTACTAGCGGACGTCACGTGGTTTCACCCGCGTAGCTCCCATTCCCTTGGGAATATGGGAATAAAACATAGCCTATGTTACCCGGCGATAGTGTAGCTTCCTAACAGTGAAAGAATTTTTCGAATCAGTTGAGTAGTTTCGGAGGCTATGCGATACAATCAAATCCTTCCTCTTTATAATATTACAATAGATTTCTATACATAACATTTTAAACTTTAAAACTATGAGCATTCAGAGTGAGTAGAATTTTCATTTTCGATGCACAAATATTCTAGGTCCATCGAACTGTAGCAGAAGTGATGAGAAATATATCGCGTGTGTTCCTTCGTTTAAAGAGATACGCAGAGAGACTCTTTATTATAGCTTCAGTTCAGGTCAGTTCAGTTCAGTTCATCTGTCTACTCGTGGCTTAACACAGAGAGTGGAACTACTAAAATCACACTTGCTATCAAATTATGTGCTAAGGTTTCACTTTAATAGTCTATTTCAATCAAAACCATCTTCGCACAATTTCGTTAACTACAAATAGAACAAAATTAGCCGACTTAATCCTTTGTAACTATTTGTAATTTCACAGACAACAAATGATAATTGGATAAGTAAAAATTAAATACTTTAAAACATATAAATATCAAAGTTTTCTAATTTGCAACATCCGAAAGTTTGTTGGCGCCAATTATAGTAACATTACTGATTTCAGCCTTGATACGAGGAGAATAAAGTTTTATCGTTCCTGGGTCTAGGGCTTTTTTTGTAATTGCAGTATTATCGTTTTGTACCTAAGCCTCCAAAAGGATCATTATTATATTAAAACGTTGAATTCTCATAGGATTGTTTTGTTTTTAATTTGTTTCCCACTAAGGGTGTGAAAGACTGAGTTTGAACCCCGAACCCTTTGTAGAAAAACCAAAACTTCTTCGTCCTTGCATTTGACTGAGCGCTCGTAGCCACGCTGAGCCATTGTTCTGTGCACGAACACTGCGTTGCTAGCCCTTAGACGTGTGACCACTATGTGACATTTTCATTTGCTAGCGTTTCCGTGCTTCGTAAGGCACGTTACGCCTTTAAGTTTATTCCAGCTGCCAGTAACCGGCACTTATCAAGTTGAAGACTTACTGGTTGGAGTATAAAATTCAACAGCGGATGGTCTCAGTCTACGGCTTTCCATTTTCAATTCGGCATACTTAATATACGTGGTAAAAACAAACAGTCAAATTTCTGTGTATAATCGACCTCTGCTTGCCTCTTTGAGGATAAAGGAGTGAATAGTCAGTGTATATATGTTTAAGGGTGTCCAAGTTTCCTGAAGGAGCACCATGTGGTCGATTGTGTGCAACATGACCATCTCAACGTTAGCGTATGTGGTGAAGACTATAGTTACGTGGAAAAAAAGTACACTGAAATAGATCGAGCAAAAGCCAAATATTAGGTATCAGATGGTTCTCGATAAACGGCGGACGGCAAAATGTGGCAACCAATTTCATTTCGCTGCGGTTATCTTCAACCCAGAAATAAAAATCCTAAATTATTGTATTGGGTTCAGGAAACGTTAAACTTCGAATTTATTTTAGGCACAAACTGTCATTTCCAATATTCATCGAAATGTCACCGAACCAGGTAGATACATACACGCTTACTCAAAATAACAGGCATAGATCGTTGACTTCTCGTTCAAATGTGCGTGAAAGGGGCACGGTCATCCTTACTTTTTAGTGTTCGGTCGCCAAAAACAAATCATGTAGCTTTTGTCTCTCTGCACTTCTACGGCTGCCCCTTATCGTAAAAGCTAATTATATGTAGGTATATAACACATTACATGAATCCAGTGATAAGAACAACATAATGACGACTAAGGTAATTTTTTGAGACAAGAAATTGGAATGCTAGACTGCAATCAACTCCAACAATATTAGCAAGAAAATACTTACAAAAATTTTCAAAAAACATCTTCGTACATCATCTCGTATCACAATCAACTTTAAATATCTATAAAAAAAATACTTTGTTAGGTATCATCCTAGCCCTGTGTGTATTTTTATAGATACTGAAAGCTTTAAATACCTAAAGGTACATACTTAAAGTTATTCAAAGTTCCTAACTAACCTGATTTGAGAAACGTAGCAAAATTTTCCAGTAACATTGGTTGCAATCCATGCCTTGTATACAAGGACACACTTTATGAACGTTCGTTTGGTTGGCCCGGCCCTCCCGGAATTTACGACTTCGGAGTATAGCAATCTACTGTACTCATCACCAGAAACATATGTACCGCTTTCTTTTTCAATGTAACTCTGTATTTTTGGAGAAAAACTCATGAAAAGGGGGCCGGGCCAACCAAACGCTTTCAGCTCGGCCCCCCTTGTAACTCGAAAAATATACAGCCAATAAAAAAAACACTTGATCTTGAGAAATGTACCCCGGCATCTCGTTATACGTTCCAAAACAGATTATGTATATTCGTAATATCAAACGATAAATCGATGTAGAAAGGGGGCCGAGCTGAAAATTTTTGATAAGAAAATACGTACAGAAGGACAAAAGATTTTTATTAAAAAACTATAAATATAGAATCTACACATGGTAAATATCATATGTACCGCCTTAGTTTCTAATAAAACTCGCTAAACTTAAAATGAACACCAACCTCAGTTCGTTCAGCTCGGCCCCCTTTAAACGTCTATAGCTTCTAAACTATGACATATTTTATTCCAAAAAAACTATTTCCTGACTCATATAAAGGAGTACACTCCTTCTAAATGAATTAAGATTCTGTGAAATTAGTATTTTAAAAGATAAATGGGATCGAAAATATCATATTGTATGTGTAGGGTGACCATGATTTCAGTGAAAATTATTAAGAAAAAGCTGCATAAATTAAGTAAAACTTTAAATGAATAAACAACTCAACAGCTTCATTTTCCCATGTATCAAAATTTCCGCAGTGTCAAAATGCCCCGTTTTACAAAATGTCTGCAGTGTCAAATGTCCAGTTTTAAAAAATGTCCAGTTTTACAAAAAGTCAAAATAAAAATTATTTATTTTAAGCTAACTTTACAAAAGTAAGCGTAACTACTTATTTTTGTACTCATAACATTTTTTCTACTCAAATTTTGATAAAAATATTTTGATAATAATAATAATATATTTATTCCACAAGTAACTAGACTTATTATGTTAGTAACAATATTTCTTATTCTATGTTAGTATTCTTAACCTAAGCACACAAAATAACATAAACAAAAGCAACTACCTAATCTAAAAATAAAATAAATAGGTAGCCGCTGGTATGCGAATCACCGCCACACGTCTATCAACGAGGTGGACAACTTGCAGCAGTGATTTACATACAGGCAGTCCAATCTGCTCGTGACGCAGCTCAGGATGACTCAGATGACTCAGGATTTTTATTGGGTTGAAGTTTGCTCGATTAAACATTTACTACCCCCTTATTCATAATCGCTTATTAAACCTATTTTAGTTAAAACACACTTTAAGTCTATTGCTGTTTCTAACCAATGACAGAGTATGATTAGAGACAGCAATAGACTTAAAGTGTGTTTTAACTAAAATAGGTTTAATAAACGATTATGAATAAGGGGGTTAGTGTTTATTTCATGGCAATCGGTTTATAAATAAAAAAGTTATATCTCTCTTAAGAATATATTACATAGATATTTTGAAGCGCTCGTGGCCCCGCGGACTCAGTGTTCTGTAAACGATCACTGCATTAAGCAACTTTCACTATGGCCGGTCCATGGATGGGTGACCATCCATGTGATCACTTTGTGACATTTATTTGAGCGTTTCCGTGCTTCGGAAAGCACGTTAAGCCGTTGGTCTCGGTTGCAAAATGGCAGTCGTCGTTAAGCCAAGTTTCACCTTTATTTCAACAGCAGGCAGTCACAACCTGCGCCTGTCCAGTTAAAAACACGGCAATACGGCTCACCACCTATTACGTGGGACAAATTATAAAAAGGCGAAACGTGGGCATATAATATGCCTCTGCCTACCCCTTCGGGGATAAAGGCGTGACGATATGTATGTATGTATGTATGTTTTAAGAATCTATTACATAGATATTTTGAAAATTTGAGTTGTAGGGTTTCTTTGAATGTGCGGTAAATATAAACTGTTATAACTACTGATTAAGGCTTTTAAAATAATTCTGACTGGATTGTTTTAGAATAGACTTAATCTTTAAGCTCTTTTATGATTAAGCAAACAGGGCAGTTTCACACGCTGCTTGATAAGTCTGATGAAGAAATACCTCTCTTTTCACACACCTTATGTGATGTAAACGAAGTAGCGGGGGTCAGCTGGTTTTAGAATATTAGTTAGAAGCGAGATGAAAAAAAAGCATGACTAAATGAAGCGAAATATTATTCCACGACATACTTACGAGTAGGTACTTATAACACGACTTGTAGCGAGTGACGGAGGCCTGGTTGGTACTACTAGTTGAGTAAAATTGAAATTGATGGATAAGAGTTTTTTTTTTTTTTGTTGACGCGGGGAACGCATTTACGCGCCTTCATCCCAACTGCGGGGGCAGCTGGGATGGTGTGTGGGGCTCCGGGCCCGGTCCGGAATGGACCGTCCTACCCACTAAACCCCGCGGTGTTCCTCCTCACCCTTTAGCCGGGCCGAGGGATATCAAAAGATTATTCACGTCGACCCGGCTAGGGGCGCCCCGTTTATTCGGGGCACTCCTCGGGGGAGCCAGATGGGCGGCTCCCCAAAGCTCCCTAAGGAGCTGAAAACCACGCCTGCACCGCTCTCGAGCGCCCCTCTGTAGTAGAGGAGACAGAGAGCGGCTGGCGCAGGCGTGCGCTAATGGGCACCCCCGGAACACGGGAAAGGTGCCCACCGCCATGTGACCGTTGGTGGGCGGGGTCCCCCGACCTTACGCCCACGGTCAAGAACCCCGAATCCCGAACTGCACGGCAGAGCGGGAGCATTATCCGTTACTCCCGCTCTCCCGCACAGTGCACCTCCCGCTTTTCCGCCATCACCTCGCCAACTGGCGAGGTGACAGCGGCCCAGCACTGTTGCCGCCGGTCGCGCCGTTATTCACGGCCGGCAGCCCGAACTGCATGGCAGGGCGGGAGCATTTACCCAAACTCCCGCCCCCCACGCAGTGCCTCTCCCACTTTGCTGCCATCGTCTCGCCAGCAAGGTGACGAAGCGACGGCGACCCAGCATTGCTGCTGCCGGCCGTGAAAAACGGCAGCAACACACACCACCGAGCAACCCACAGGTGGGTTACTCCCGCCTCGGCCGGAATTAGCCAGAGTAGCACAACTCCCCCACAGAGGAAGGGGAGTGGTCGCTACATCGTTGCCCAGGATGCACCACGAGGAGGATCCGACCCATTGGGGTCCTTAAGATGTTAGTAGGACCCCGCATCCCGATGGATACGTGTAAACTAGGTAGTTATATGAAGTTCATGAATCATGATACGATGTGTACGCTTGGGTTTTAAACTACTCTCCAGGAGGTAATTTTTTAAACTTGTCATGTCCACTTTTGTACAAATAGAAAAATAAAATTAGTTTAAGAGGATCGACTGCAGTGATGTCCCAATGCGAGTATATTGGTAGTGTCCAAGGTCGAACGTTGGACCGCGCCGATGGGAGGCCATCCCCGCGCGCCGCTGCTCCGCCTGCCGATGGCAGTGGCACAACAACCGAGTTGTTCTACTGTTCAGATAGACTTTATTACCGTAGTTGTAATATATTTTAACATTTTCTTCTTATTTAGGCGTCATCCTGCCCTATGGGCAAAGAGTTTTATAGTAAGCTATAGAAAATAGTTTATTTTCTATAGCTTACTATAAAACTCTTTGCATCACTGTCCGTATGAACCTCACCTTTTTACAGGAAGCTCACATCCTAGGCAATCGGAAAATGTGTAGGTTATTTTTTGGAAAAAGTTGGTAAATGTATACTAATATTACAAAGAGGAAAGGTTTAATTGTTTGTTTGCATCGAAAGGGCTCCGAAGCTACTGGACCGATTTGAAAAATTATTTCACTGTTGGGAAGCTATTCTCTTCCCATTGAACATAGGCTATATTTTATTCCCGTGATTCCACGAGAACAGGAGCTAAGCGGAAGAAACCGCGTGACATCCGCTAGTAGCTTATAAGTTACATTAATGAAGTGGCTCCTCAATCTAAATATATGGATTCAGGAGTTTTTTGAAGTTCTTAACGAAAGTGATTTATTTTATTGATTTTCTTTTTGCATCATTTAGTAGGCATTGTGTAGGGTTAGGTACTTTACATAATGCATACTAAATAACTAACGATTTACGCGGTTTACTTATGTTTGGCAAAAAACGATATCCAAAGTGTCACATGCCAAAGCATGTTTCCCAAATTTTCATTTGGCAAAAAAACATTCGGCTAAACAACTTTTCGCAATTTTACAGTTAGAAATACTATTTTCTAAATCATGGTCACCTTATCATTTATCCTGTATGATATTTTCGATCCCATTAATCTTTTCAAATACTAATTTCACAGAATCCTAATTCATTTATAAGGAATGTACTCCTTTATATGAGTCAGGAAATAGTTTTTTCGTAGCGAAACATGTCATAGTATAGAAGCTATAGACGTTTAAAGGGGGCCGAGCTGAACGAACTGAGGTTGGTGTTTATTTTAAATTTAGCAAGTTTTATTAGAAACTAAGGCGGTACATATGATATTTACCATGTGTAGATTCTATATTTATAGTTTTTTAATAAAAATCTTTTGTCCTTCTGTACGTATTTTCTTATCAAAAATTTTCAGCTCGGCCCCCTTTCTACATCGATTTATCGTTTGATATTACGAATATACAAAATCTGTTATGGAACGTATAACGAGATGCCGGGGTACATTTCTCAAGCTCAAGTGTTTTTTAATTGGCTGTATATTTTTCGAGTTACAAGGGGGGCCGAGCTGAAAGCGTTTGGTTGGCCCGGCCCCCTTTTCATGAGTTTTTCTCCAAAAATACAGAGTTACATTGAAAAAGAAAGCGGTACATATGTTTCTGGTGATGAGTACAGTAGATTGCTATACTCCGAAGTCGTAAATTCCGGGAGGGCCGGGCCAACCAAACGAACGTCTTTATGAGCCGCTTCAAGAACCTGACATACTCACGTGCTGCTGAGAAAACCGCAAAAAGAGCCTGAAGACCTTCGCCACTATGTTAACGGTATCGACCTTATCTTCAAGTTCAAATGGACGAGGAGAGCGTCGTAGTGTACTTTTTCTATTTAGATAGTCACCGCGCCCCACGCTTCATCTCATACATTTTTTTGGACGTTCGTTTGTTACTCTTTCACGCTCTAACGGCTAAACAGATTTGGCTGAAATTTGCTACAGGCATAGATTTATAATCATAGATTATAGTCTGGAATAATACATAGGGTTTTTAACCCGGGAATAAGTTCCCACCGGAAGCTGGACGAGAACAAATTTTACGAGGGTGAAGCTGCGGGCATCAGCTAGTATTTCATAATTCATCTTTAACAAATAGAAGACAAGCAAACTCCGAAACCAACCTTTTTTTATCACACAAATCTTGCTTCGCCCCGGAATCGAACCTGAGGCCTCAACACATCAATAGCATGCACTTAGCACATTCACAAGCCATTATCACGATCACAATGCTCACTCTGTTTTTAGTCAAAATCGCATTATTTTCGTTGAATAATTTAACACCAATTTCCCTTTACTATGGATTACATTATTTTTCTAACAAACTGGATGAAAACAGCTTTGTTGCGTAACATATATAATCTTGACAGTATGTACTCAGAACCTTCTTTAGAGGAATTTTTGTCCGTTCTTAGTTATTTGTGTTCCAAACTTCTAAATAGATGTAGAGGACATCCTACTAATATTATTATTGCCTGTCTCTGTGGCGCAGTCGGTAGTGATACCGCCTGCGGCGCCGGAGGTCGTGGGTTCGATTCCCACCGGAGACAAATAGGTATTTGTGTGCCCCATAAATGTTTGTCTCAAGAGTCTGGGTGTTTCTATGTATAATATGTATGTCTTTAAATTTAAAAGTATAAAGTATTAATATCTGAGGTCTGATAACCCATAACACAAGCATGATATTCCTAGCTCACTTTGAGATCAGACAGCGTTGTGTGAAATGTCCGTGAATATTTATCCTATTAATATCCTACTAATATTATAAATGTGAAAGTTTGTTGATATATTTGGATGTTTAGATGTTTGGATGTTTGGATGTTTGTTATTGTTAATCGATCACGCTCCAACGGCTGGACACTTCGGGCTGAAATTTGTAACCGGGGTAGATTATAGTCTGAAAAAACACATAGGCACATTTTGCACATTTTTATGAGAGCGGATTCACCAAATTCAGACATTTTTCTAGCTCTTATCGAACTATAGGAAAATACCCAGCTTACCAGTGCCCAATCGTTTCGTGATGTTAAAATTTACATTTTAGTCGGGTTTAGGATTATGTTAAAATTAACAAACATTGATTTCAAATGGATTCTGGATTCACAACTCTGGGTTTACAACTGAATTGACTTGACTGAATTGGGCTCTTTTATGATTAAGCCAACACGCCAGTTTAGATTTATCCCCACATTCAAAGAAACCCTTGAATTCTAGGTTTAGCGAAAGTTGAGATGCCTCTAATTTCTGAACTACGAAACTCTCAATAATAAAACTTATGTGGAACAATGCTAAAAGCATTCCCTTTCTGATACTAAAAAAATATTTGAAATCGGACCACGCGGTGAGAACTTACAGCTGAATAACCATCCCGCAAGAACCGCGCCAAATATCGGGATCAAAAGTATCCAAGAACCTTCCTCGGACTATAAGCTCAGAATGTACTAAGTATCATTCAAATCGGTTCAGTAGTTTCGGCGTGATACTTATTCGGGATACAGACAGACAGACAGACAGACAGACAGACATGAAAATTTTAAATTACATATTCGGCTTTAGAATCGATTATAGAACGCCCTACAATTGAAATTTTCAAAATATCTTCCATGTACAGACTCTCGACCCTCAACAGTTTTATTATAATGTGAAAGTTTGTAAAGATGTTTGGATGTCTGGATATTTGTAACTCAATCACGCTCTAACGGCTGAACGGATTAGGCTGAAATTTGGTACAGAGATAGCTTATAGTCTGGAATAACACATAGACTTTTCATCCCGGGAATATGTTCCCACGGGAAGCGGAACTGGCTACTGAATTACACGCGGGCGAAGCCGCGAGCATCGTCTAGTTGTATTATAAATGCCCAACAAGTTTCAATCAATTTAAAATACATAAGCGTACAATATTTTGTAGACAAGGAATCCCTTACTAACACAATATATACAAATCACTTAGAAAGAAGAAAGAAAACTTTTCAAGCTATGATAGAACATCGGAAGTCGCCTCTTTGCCGCTGACCACTCTCAGCTAGCCTCAGAGCAAATCCATGGGTATACTCCACTCCCATACCCGGTCTCCATTCAAGAACTGTGAAAGTTTCTTCACTATATGGGATTAAGCCTTGAGGCTGACTACACGTGCTTAATAAGTAGTATCGACTAATTAATTTTAGCAGTAAAAGTGTTAACGTAAGCATTATAATGTACCTAGTAGAATAAACTCGTTTGAATTTTGAGTTTAGTAGTTAGTTCTTTGTTCATTTTGAAATAACGTCTTTGTTTCTTTTTCTTTTATCCATTGCTGCTCTTTCAGTATTACTCTTACAAAACCAATCATCTCTTCTACGTTCAAAGATATTTTTAGCTACCGAAAAGAGACATACATATAACATTATGAAATTGAATTTTGTTTCTTCAGCTTCACAGAGATTAGGAGAAAATAAACCCTTTGAACGAACGTAACATATTACATGTGATATCTACACAGAAGTCTATGAGTGTAAATAAGTATAATACATATATTCGTTTGTGCCATATACATACATATATGTATACACAGGTAATCGTCGGTATAAATTAATAACTTGCTCTCAATGAAAAAGAAATTATCGTTTCAATTTATAACGGCATATTTCAAGAGATAAAATTACGAAAAGATGAAAGATTCGGCACCCAAATGTACTGGAGAAATTGTACCACTTATGTTGATACTCACCTATATAAGGCTCGGTTTTCTTTTAAAACATGCATGATAATATACGTCGTATCAATTTATTGTTAGCAGCCTTTCTTTGTTTTTTACGTATGTATTTCCATCATGGATTTTATCTAAATATATATAACTCAAAGGTGACTGACTGACTGACATAGTGATCTATCAACGCACAGCCCTAACCAATAGACAGATCGGGCTGAAATTTGGCATGCAGGTAAAAGTTATGACGTAGGCATCCGCTAAAAAAGGATTTTGATAAATTCTATTCCCAAGGGGATAAAATACGGAACGGGGACCAATTTTACGCGGGCGAAGCTGCGGGCATCAGCTAGTTACTGACTAAAACCACACGGTGATCTACCGCGGACTACGGCCGGGAGCCACGGCTAGGTTCTTGAGAGGATCCTCCAGGATTCCCACTTTGGCTACCACCGCGGCCTGTTGCCGCAGGATAAAACCCGAGCCAACCCCAAGTCGCGGTATAGTTTCCGAACCCTAGGTAAGGTGATTGCAAAAATCCTAGCTATAATTAGGTATACATCTAAAGTAAAGGACACACGCGCTGGTTAACCCTGCAGTTGATTATCACGTGACATAATTTCATGTGGAAATAAGGAATGGTTTTTCTTCATTTCAAAATCGCTCACTCGTCAATCCATTGGTGTACCCCCAGTTTCCGAAAGGCTGATCAAAGCTAAAATTGGCTAATCGGCTGTTAGGGGCGGATCCTCACAGAAGATCCAAAATGGATCGCCAATTCCTGCGATCAGCGATAACTTTTCTTGCGATCCCGCCGCGTTCCACCGACACGCTCCAACCGATCCACATTGATCCGCCTAAGTATCGTACAGTTGAACTTTCGGTCGCTTTGGAGTCACATGTGCAGCAACGACGTCGAATCGCTTTTGTAGCAACAACTTACATTCTTCTTAAATATTTGCGAAGCATTTATGTTTCTTGTAAATGGATTTTCATTTTGGATCTTCTGTAAGGATCCGCCTTTAAGGAGCCGATTGGTTGATTTTGGCGTTGATCAGCCTTTCGGAAACTGGGGGTAAGAACCAGAAAATTAAGTGGGCATTGTAACTACAATAAGAAATTATAAATAGGAAAACATGTAACACACTATATTTCAATATTGGCACAGTCGCTGTTATATAAGATAAGAAAAAAATTGTTGTTACCTAAAAATAATAGTAGAATAAGAAAAAATATGTAAAAAACTAAAATAATAGACAAAAACATGTAACACATTATGTTAAATATCGGCACAGTTACATACAGTCATTGTTAAATATATATACTTGAATAAGAATAGAAATAAGAAAAAAAATTATGTAAAAATTACAAATTTAAATAAAGATTAAAACGTCATTTGGGGAGTGAAGACCCACAAATGAACACACACAAACCCCATCCCAAGGAATGATACCCCAAATCCCCAGCATGAAAGGCCAGTATGAAAGTGCGAGAAGCATAAAAGCGCGACGAGTATGGTACTAGAGGAATAAGAATGAAAGACGATAGATTTAAGTTTTAGCTAGTTTAGATTAAAGAATGAAAGGTCGGGAAAGCGTGAAAGTTCGAGAGGCATAAAAGCGAGAACTGGAATGATAAAGAGAATATGGGTGAAAGAGATTAGTTTAGATAGGTTCGAGATGCCGGGGGGACTGGGGGCGCTACCCATGATGGACGCAAAAAGGCCGGCGACGTAGTGACTCGGTATTGATGGGTGCATGAGAGTGCGACATCTCTCGAAGTAGGTAACGAAGCCCACGGGGCTAGACTCTATTATTAGTTCGCTAGAATAAAACTGTAAAGATAGGCTTTGCCCATGGCAGAGGTGCAGAAAAAAAAAATACATTGGTGTAGATGTACGAAAATTCTGTCAGAAACACACTTTATTGTACACCAATAAATATTTATATGAATATGGAATACAGGTTTTGAAATGTACAACGGGCGGCCTCATCGCTAGGTGCAATATCTTTCAGGCAATATTAACATTATTTTCTACACATATTAATTAAATTGAAATGTCTATCACATGCGTGGATGAAACCGGGCCGCTTGTAGTTTAATAATATCTAGGTAGTCCTAGGTATTTATATCCAGGAACATGTCTTACAGTTATTTAAGTGGTGGAATTAAATTTATTACTGCTTTAATTGAGTCTCTAGCGAACGCAATTTCCATTTTTAGGGTTTCGTAGCCAAATGGCAAAAACGGAACCCTTATAGATTCGTCATGTCTGTCTGTACGTCCGTGTGTCACAGTCACTTTTCTCCGAAACTATAAGGCCTATGCTATTGAAACTTGGTAACTAGATGTATTCTGTGAACCGCATTAAGATTCTTATATAAAACTATAAAAAAAGGAATAAATTTTGGGGGTCCCCATACTCAGAACTAAAACTCAAATTTTTTTTTTCATCAAACCCATACGTGTGGGGTTATCTATAGATAGGTCTTTAAAAATGCTATTGAGGTTCCTAAAATCATTTTTTTCTAACGTGAATAGTTTGCGCAAGAGACACTTCCAATGTGGAAAAATGTGTGTCCCCCCCCTCTAACTTCTAAACTAAGAGAATGATAAATCTAAAAAAATATATGATGTACATTGCCATAAAAACTACCAACGAAAATTGGTTTGAACGATATAGAGCTGGTAGTTTTTTTTAATACGTCATAAACCGCAATTTTCGGTTAGAAAAATCACTACCACTGCGAACGTGTTAAAACATCAATCAAAGTTACAACGAACTATAAGAACTTTTATATTATGTTACTTGCTGCTACGAAATCCTTCATGGGCGAGTCCAACTCGCACTTGGCCGGTTTTTATTAGGTAAGTACTTAATCTTAGGGGTTCAGCAAAAACAATGAAAAGTCCTTATAGATAGGGTTAACCTATGCTTTGGAGGGTACCTATTACTAACCGTAGGTACTACCTATACCTATTCATGCAAATATAATCATTAATCAAATGTTATCGAATCTCTGACTAGAATAATCAGATGAAAGACTTACTAAATACACACGAACTACAGCGCATTGTGATGTGCGATCAAAGTCATACCGAATGGATGTTAATATCATCGATGTATGATAACGTCGCAAGCCGGATAGCGCTGGACGTCAGTTTCAGCTGTAGTTTCAGTAATATCGAGTAACAGTTGCAGCCTTCTAAAGCTTTCAGTGAACTGGCTATATGTACGAGTACTTTCATCTGTTAGCAGTGTGTTCTATAGCCACGGTTCTGTTTCGATTGCACAAAGGGATTTTCAATATCCTATACGGGTACCATCACACCCACACAGATCTAGGCACAGAATACACTGTTCGTTGTCTATAGTCCTTTTTATGGTTCCGTACCCAAAGGGTAAAGAATGGGACCCTATTCATGAGACTTCGCTGTCCGTCTATCTGTCTGTCTGTCTGTCTGTCTGTCACGAGGCTGTATCTCATTAACAGTGATGGCTAGAGAGTTGAAATTTTCACAGATTATGTGTTTTTGTTGCCGCTATAACAATAAATACTAAAAACAAAAACATAATAATATTTATGAGGAATTCTATGCAACGAACATGTTTTTTGGCCATTTTATCTTATATGTCAGAAAATAAGGTATCTATCTCAATTAAAATACGTTAGTTGGCTTGAACACATCATCAAGATCATTTATTCCCTCCCTATATACCATGCAAATTAAATGAATACTTTAGAAGGTATAGCACAATCAAATATTGCGCAACGAAAGTAATTTTTGTTGCCATGATTGAACATTATATTTTTCGACTTTCATCGTAAATATTTTTTCTTTAATAAGTGAACAACGCTTTCAGCAGATTACTTTAGATAGGTGTAATGTTTCAACGATAGCAATTTCATTGGAAATAGTAAACAAAGAGCCCGTATTTTAGATTTTTCTCCTGTGCACCGATGTTGTAGACGTATCGTGTTTATAATGTCATGTCATCATTCAAATGTCATCCATATTCAGAATTTTTTTTTCAATTAATTTATATTTATTTTTAACTCTTTTGAAAATACGTACTGTATACCTTAGAGGATCAACTTAGAGCAACGCGAACTGTCTAAATGCGCGCGTTGCTCTATGGTTAACAAACACCATAGAGCAATACTTGTTTTTATATTAAACTAGAGGACGTCACGCGGTTTCACCCACGTAGTTCCCGTTCCCGTGGGAATCTAATATTTTATCTTCCATAAAAACCTTCTCCTGACAATACCTTACACAACAAAAAAAGAATTAGTGAAATCGGTCCACCCGTTCTGAAGTTATGTGCTTACCAACACATTTTGCGATTCATTTTTATATATAAGATTATGTACTGTTATTAGGTAATAAGGGCAACCAAAAGATTCTTGAAATACTCACAGAATGGACATTTACTGGGACATCCTTCCGAGGACTAACCCGGGGCTCCCAACCGTAGGCTGTTGGGAGTTATGTGAGGATTTAGGTCGGAGTTCGGCATAGCATCCATGAAAGATTTTCTCTCATGTTAAATAAAAAAAAATAGGAGGCTCCCATGCAACAAATGAGACTTTATGTGTTTTTTGGTACGCGACCCTCCGTGTGCGAGTCCGACACGCACTTGGCCGGTTTTTTTTACAGGTATTCTTTGTACCTTCTATGTAAATGAAAAACTGTGTTTCGTTAGAAGTGATTCGCTATTGGCCCAAATCACCTTATTCATGATCACAAATATCCGATTCACGATTGTATTCAAGAAATTAGAATGATAATTCGATTTTTTCGAGTACAATCGCGAATATGGTAAATTGATACAGTCGCGATTTGGACGAGGGCTTTAATTGCTCGCACTCGATTTTGTAGGTAATTGATGGTCGTCGATTAAACTAATCTGTCTCGATGTATTATCGTTTAACTCTTAACTACATAATACCCACCTATTCAGACTCCCACTGGGTTGTAACCGCATAGATTATTAGTTTCGAATGTAAAATGTACACATAAAATAATATTAATGCCTTAAATCTCTCTGGCTAAATTGATACTGTCAATTATTTCACAAATGTCAATTACACACACTAGCAAATTTACGTAGGACGTCACCCTGTTTCCCCCACGTTGTTCCCGTTCCTGCGGGAATAAAATATAGCCTATGTCACCCAACAGTTAAAGATTTTATCAAATCGGTTCCCTCCCAACCCATGGTACACCTCATTGGTTCACCTGGGTGGACCACGACCAATTATTTTTTACCGTGGTACACGTTAATCAAATGTATATTTTTTAAAATAAATTATGTTGGTCGTGGTTCACCTGCGTCTACTTAGACGGTAAGTAGGTACTTAATTTGAAATTAAACGCCTATATCATTTAGGATTAAATGTTTAACACTTAAAGAAATAAAATAAACTAAATTCTAATTTAACTAAATTAAGCTACATAAAAATAAAATTTTATTAATTAGGTATATGAGGACTATCAGGCGTCAAAGAATTCCTTAATTCCTAGAACTACTTGTTACTTGAATGAATTATCGCAGTTTCTCTCGTAACCAACAGAAATATCATTATTTAATAATTGCATCTGTATGTTAATAATGTCGTCGTCGCTCGTTTTCTACATAATATGTGCTTTTCCGCTTCGCATATGAATGGGACATCGCGAAAGACTCGATAGTTTTTAAGCCTGCTAATAACCGCAAAACTGTGGTGTTTCTTTTATTGATAGTTTTGCGTAACTTTGAGTGAAATGCTTCCGCGACGTTATTAGTACGATGCCTTTCTGAAAATACGCTTAATATTTTATTAAAATACCTAGTAAGCCAAAATTCTTCAACATATTTAAAAAATTTAATTCTGCATTATCAAGGTGGACCAAGGGTAAATAATTCTGCCTGTAGTACACCAAGGTGGACCAAGGTGTACCACGGAAAAAAATAATTGGTTGTGGTCCACCCAGGTGAACCAATGAGGTGTACCATGGGTTGGGAGGGAATCGGTTTAGTAGTTTTGGAGCCTTTTCAATGCAAACAACAAACAAATCTTTCTTCCCTATAATATTAATAATAGTACTTGTCGAATAATTTCTCTCATCCAGATTACATTTACATAATTATGTACTTGCCTTCTCTGTTTGCCTCCTTCTTGGTCTAGCCTTCGAAATACCTAATGAATCCGGAGGCGTGGGTCTAATCTTTGTGTGACGAGCACGTTAATTTGTCCCGGGTATCTACAATTCTACATAGTTTATCTAAGTACATTTTTTTACTCTTTTTACATTTTTAGTTTTTTACCCTGTGGGTACGAAACCCTAAGGAAAAAAAATCTTAATGAAACAATATCAGTAGGTACAGTATTTTCCTTAGTATGAGATCAGATTAAAAAAGTTCTTTGGGTTCACAAAAGGTTTACAAAGAAATTTATTGTCTACTAGCTGATGCCCGCAGCTTCGCCTGCGTGAATTTTAGTTCCTACACTGTCTCTAACCTATCTCTGTAGGTACCAAATTTCAGCCAGATCCGTTCAGCCGTTACAGCGTGAAAGAGTAACAAACATCCACACTCACAAACATTCGTATTCGTAACAGTAGTAAGATAAATATATTTCTGATTAACAAATTCATAATACATATTATATGAGTTATGTACATTTATTTATTAAATACGTTTTACATTTTACATTTTTAATTCATTGGCTAGACTACTACTTGAGTCAACTTCTCTTCTAAGCAATTGACATCGTAACTTAGTTCCTTCTTCCCAGTCATACTGTAAGCCTACGACGTATGGGAAAACCGAACTACGGTAGACTTTGTCCTCATAATACACGACAGATGGTCCAACCAAGACCTGTTAACTTAATAACCATGTAAATTTCATCTGCTAGGCGTTCATGTTCATTTTGATGGCTCTTTTACTTGTCAAACGTAAAAAGAGCTAGCAATCGGCTAGCCATCTTCGAATTTTCTTCCTCTTTCACATATTTATTGTTAGTATATACTTCCGAAATTTAAAAAAATTAACAATAATATTTCCGATAGTACATAATCTAAAGCAAAATCATGAAAATGACAATGTCATTCGAATTGAAATTCCACAAATGTGTCAAAATAAAAAGTAATTTAAATCAAAAATAAGAGTATTTAAGGAGTATTGATATCAACTCCGGAGAAAATCAGCTCCAAAATAATTTACATTCCCTTTTTAGGTCGATAATGTATAAATTTCAATAAAATAAGGAACACGTCTTCCATCAATTATGTTAATAATGCTATATATGCCAAATTTTAAGCAGAACGAACCAAGGAATCGAGTTGTCCCATACAAATTTGACCCTCCTTTTTTATACCTTCGGAGGTGGAATTTGCAAAAATGGTAAAATTACTTATTTCAAATTGTAACAAACAACGCTCATGCTGAATTTCATCATCGTAGCATTAACCGTTTAAGCAATAATTGATAATAACTTTATACGACTTAAGTTAGTTTTTTATTTTATAATAAGTATACTTTTCCGGGATAAAAAGTACCCAGTGTGGTGCCCAGGATATTAAAGAATAATTATATCAAGTTTAATCGTAATCGAACCGGTAGTTTTTGCGTGATGCCTGAACAAACAGACAGACAGACAGACAGACAGACAGAAAGACAGACAGACAAAAATTTTTTTAATCACATTTTTGGGTTCGGTGTCGGTATAGTAACACCCCCTGCTATTTATTTTTTTTTATATTTTCAACGTACAGAATTTTCACTTCTACAGATTTATTATAAGTATAGATTAGGAGGACTTACCTACATGTTCCATTCGAATACATTATTATGTTAAAAAATCTTAATATTTGTTCTTATTTGGTTTTAATAAATAATTTATGTATTCATATTAGTGAAATATTCTTATGTCTAAAGTCTTCTTTATTATAACCTGAATATTGATCTCATTAATTTATTTTAGGTGTCTTTTTTTTTTTTTTGTTTAACGTGAGGGAAAATCCTCATGGATGTTATGCCGGACTCCTACCGACTAAAAAACCTCACGTCACGCCCAACAGTCTATGGTTGGGAGCCCCGGGTAAACCCTCGGAAGGATGTCCCAGGACTCCCAACAGACCCACGGCCGCTGCTGCGGCCTCGCCCAGGGGGTGGTTCGGGTGCTATCCCGCGTCTTTGGGGGGTTTCGGGTGTGATCCCGCTTCTAAGGGGGAGGCGTGCGTGAATTGTCTCACTCACGTCACGCTGCCGTCATGGGCCTGCTTCTGTAAGGACGGTGAGCCGCCCTGTCACCGTCCTCAGGCCCCCAGTCATGGTGGCCGATAGTCCTCGGCGAAGACACGTCGGCGGCGCCCAGGCCGCCGACTGCGGAACTCGGGTGGGAGAGTTCTCTCCCGTACCCGTCCCGCCGCCTCCTTCACGAGCATGACCTGCTCGCAGAAGGAGGCGGCGCAGTCCCACTTACTCCCGCTGGAGAGCATGGCTCGCACCATGGTCTCGAGCAAGAGAGTGTCCACGTCCAGACCCACTACGAGGACCTGGCGCTGTTGCGCCCACGCCGTGCACTCCACCAGTGTGTGGAGCGCCGTGTCATCGCTGCGGTCCTCGCAGTGCTGACACTCGGCCGTGGTTTCCCGGTGTTTCCGCCACAGATACCTACCGAAGCTACCGTGCCCGGCAAGCATCTGTGTCAACCGGTAGGAGAGAGCACCGTGTCTCCTCTCCAGCCACTCGTCCATGACCGGTCTGACGGCCGCGATTGTGGCGAATCCCCCCTTTGGTTGCTCAAGTCGCACCTTCCATGTCTCCACGGTTTCCTGGTGGAGTAGGGACCGCTGGGCCTCGATTTCTCGATAAGCGGGCCTTTGGCCCCGCTCCAGCGCCTCCTTGCGCCATCTGAACAGTGACGCAAGGGCTCTCGCTTCCAGGTCCCATGGAGGGGTCCCGGCTAGGAGACATGCCGCCTCACCGGAGATCGTGCGGTATCCTCTTATCACCCTGACGGCCATCATTCTCTGCGGGCTCAGCAGTCTAGCCTCATTGCTGGCCGTCAGGGTCTCCGCCCATACGGGAGCCCCGTACAGGGCCATGCTTCGCACGATCCCCAGGTACAGCCTGCTGTAGGGAGCGTTGGGTCCCCTGATGTTGGGCATCAACCGCGCGAGTGCGGCCGATGCTCCCCTCAGTTTTGGGACCAAACTTCGGAAGTGATGTCCGAAGTTCCACCGGCCATCGAGTACGAGCCCCAGATACTTCATCGAGGGCTCGATGCCGATGCTGACGCCCCCTACCTGTAGGCTGGATCCCGCAGGTGGCCCCATCCGAGGTCCGTGGAAGCACAGAGCCTTGGATTTGTGAAGGGCGACCTCGAGACCCAGCCGCCGAATCCGACCCACGACCTGAGCAACCCCTGCCGTGGCCTTAAGTGCTGCGGCACGGTGCGTTGCTCCCCGCGCCGTAACGAGGGTGTCGTCGGCGTAACACGTTACGCCGACCCCTCTGAGCAACGGACCACGCAGCACCCAGTCGTAACCGATGTTCCACAGGAGCGGTCCTAACACCGATCCCTGTGGAACACCGCACGACACATCTCGCCGTCCCAGCCCTAGCCAGCTCGGGTAAGTTATGGCTCTCTCGGAGAGATAAGCCCCGACAATTCGACGGAGGTAGGGAGGCACTCCATGATAGATAAGCGCCTCCCTGACGCAGCTCCAGGGCAAGGTGTTGAATGCGTTGGCGATGTCGAGGGACACCGCCACCACCACCTCACCCTGTGAGACTGCTTCCTCCGTCAGGCCTCTAATGCGCATGATCGCGTCCACGGTGGAGCGTCCCTGACGGAAGCCAAACTGGCTATCCGCCAGATCAGGCCCCACGCGTGTGAGGTGCCCGACGAGGCGTTGTGCAATAATGCGCTCAAAGAGCTTGCACACCTCGTCGAGCAACACGATCGGCCGGTACCCTGATGGGGAATTTGCCGGCTGCCCCGCCTTTCGAATCAAGACCAGTTTCCCTGTCTTCCAGACCTTGGGAAACTGGCCTTTTTCGAGGCATGCGCTATAAAGACCCACAAGTCGAGGCTATTTTAGGTGTCTTACAATGAATTTGCGACAACACAGTGCTTCAAACATAGGTCGAGTGCTCACAGTGGCCACAATAGCGCCAGGTCCTCGTGGCAAGTCTGGACGTTGACATTCTCGCGCTGGAGTCATCATCTGCAGCAGAAATAAGTGAGACACTGCCGCGTCTCTCCGTGAGCAGGTCATGCTCTCATGAAAGAGACAGTAAGGAGTGAGCATGATCTAACTCCCCCACCCGAGTCCCACACTTGCCAGGGGGCTACTGGGGGCATCACCTTATTTCAACCACTGGGCCGCTGGATGATGGTGGGATTCTGTTCGCGGTCACAGAAGCATGCACAAGACGGCTGCGTGACGTGAGAGTTTCAGTAGTTTCAAACTCTAAGTGAAATAACAGCCTAAATAACCCCCAAAGACGTGGGATTGTACCCAAACCCATTAGATAAGGCCGCGGTGAAATGCTGTAAGCTGTAAGTTAAAATTTAAATTTATTTTCTAAGCGAGGCGATTTCCGAAAGCGTAGAGGGAGACGACTTATCTTGGTGCTGTTTGAAGCGTGGACGTGGTGAACTGCTTCCCGCGACGTCCTCTCTGGAGTGCAGGGAGTGACGGCCGGTGGATAGCCTCCGTGGTGGAATTAAGGTGTGGCACCTAGTTCTGGCTTTTCTGCTCCACTTCAACGGCCCCGTTTCTAAACGGATCTAGCAGGCTGTCCACTCACAGTTATGGACCCTAGAATGATCCATGACGCAACTTAGTTCCCATTCCCTATCCCGACTAAAACCCCAAAGACTCGATGGCTCCTGTTCTGCCATGGACAAACCTTATAAGATAATCAAAATTCCCACAAGCCCTCTTTACTAGGTCTTGTATCCATCCATGAACTCTCGGGGCCTTAATTTTCACTTTTTCAAACTACTGTGACAGGAAAAGAACTTACCCGATTTGAGGTTTTGAAATCCTCAATAACTATTTGGCTTTTTCCGGTTAATTCACTTATACTCGACTTTGGCAGGCAAACTGTAATGATTAAAATTGTTCAATATACCTACGAGTAATATTTTCGTTCTATTTTAATGTCGATATTCTTAATTGTAAGGCGCGCGTGCGTATCTACTTTATTCTTAGTGACGATCGATTTTTTCTGTCGCTAGATGCCGCTTTGATTAATAATATTTATTTACTAAAGACTATTTTTTTTTATAATTACTATTTTAACTATAGATTATTGTCTTGTGTAGTGGACTGTTGTGTAGCAACGTTACAGCGGGCAGGGCTTGATTTATCCATAGGCTAACAAGGCTGAAGCCTAGGGCGCCAGGACAGAGGGGGAATCGACTGGTGGATTTTGTATCATATTTTAAGGAAACAAAATTCTATTAGTGTATGAGCACTAAATACACCTAGAAATATTAAACGGATTGTAACAACAACCAAAACGTGTTTACAATGGTATTTAACATTTTGTAACAATCAGTGATAGAGGACCATTATCTTTACTTTATAATGTTTGGTAATTTAGTGAAAATAAAAATCAGATCAATAAATCCATCAAATCAGCCTATAGCAGTCCACTGCTAGTCGGTGCCCTCTCCCAATTTACGCCACAGCCTACCGCATCCAGTCCCAGTAAATTATACTGAAATATCTCCTTTGGATTTTGCAACTCAGCAGTGAAAATAGCTGGAAAATGTGGCTCTATATCATACTCAACCACGACAAGACTCATTCGAGCATGTAAGGAACGTCCGCACCCACGAACACTGCACGTACATTTTGTACTAAGTAGGTACCTACTTGATTTTCTTTTAATATTTATTTTTTTACTATACTAGCTAATTAAAAATCATTAATGGGCTCATAAACATCTGTAAAACTTACTTCTCACTAATAATAAATGCGGAAGTTTGTGTGTGTGGATGTCTGGATGTTTGTAACTATTTTACGCTCTAACGGTTTAACGGATCTAGAAGAAATGTAGAGCATTATAATTTGGGGTAATACTATAGGCTACCGTTTATACGAGCAAGAAGTTGCCTTGGAAGGCTTGAATAGTAACAAAATTCACGCGAGTGGACCCGTGGGGTTCATCTAGTTTTCTATACGTCTATAAATTGAATTAAGTATGTCTAAAATTAGTTGCACAGAGCGGCTAAATGATTACCAAAACCTACTAGTAAGCACGTATGTGTTTACTAGTAGGTTTTGGTTATAGATAGGTAGGTATCTACCTAACTATATTAGGAACGGGCGATTTGAATAATTACCTTGTGAGACATAGATATTAATCCAGTGTCGCACAAATGGCCAATCAGCTCTGTTTGCAATCACATGAGCTGAGCTCTCCACGAGATAGTGCGACAACTATATTCTGCACTTGTATAATACAATAATGGAATACGAATGATATTTGAAACTGAACATAGGACGTTGTAATCTATACCTACATTTAATAAAATGATAGAAAACCTAAAATTGTACATGGGAAATAGATATTTAATTTAAGTTTCGTACCAATATGCGTGCTTTTATATGACGTACAGATAACCCTTATCCTGAAAACAATGCATTTATCGAAGCTGAAAAAAGCAATTTTTGTATGTCCCACAACAAACCTTCACGGGAAATAATAAAAAATATTTCCAACAAGTTATAACTCAACTAAAAAAGATAAAATGGAATTTTGTAGTGAAGTTTAGGAATCCGTAGGAAAAGATAGAAAAACTTTCACCGTCTTTTTAGTTTGTAACGGTAACTTGAGGAGTATGAACCAGTAAGTTGTATGTAGGTAAACAATTGTTCTCAAATTATATTGTATTATCCAAAAAATCTAAAATGATTGTAATTCTTATGAAACTTTTCTAATGACCAATATGAAAAGTCATTTACAAAGTACCTACCTAGAAATTTCTCCTAAACTTACCAGTAGTTCTGCTTAACAGAACAGGTGGGAGAAGACGAATTCGTTTTGCTATTTACGTAAATTATGTATAATTAAATAGAGGAATGTCAGTAAATAAATGGTAAGTTTGGCTTTTTGGCCAGTATAATTATAAAATCAATGTCTCGATCTAATTTTCCAAATGAAGAAAGAAAGAAGAAAGAAAGAAAATAATTTTTATTTTAGATCACAGCGCACATAGACCAAACAGTAACCTTTTTAAAAAATAATAATAAAAACAGAGAAAAACAAACATAGATATAAAAATAACATGTACATAAACAACACAACGATCTTAAAGACAGGCGGCAAAACGTTCAAAAACCTATATATAATCATCTGTGGCCGCCGCCTGTGCAGATATTTATGTCAGCTGTCATTTGCCGACGTTTGTCACAAAATGTCGACGGTCGACGTGTCTTGTCTTTACGTGGCAAATGGCAGCACGTGTCTTTCTTGTTGAATAGTACTTGACTTACAAACTGTAGTTAATAAATAATATTGTTTGAGCTTAGTATGAACGCTGTGTCCGCAATCAGGAATTGACACTCAGCATACACTGTAATGGATAACAACCATCCAGTACTGATTTTCAGTGCCAACCTTAAAATGTCGCCTGACGTCTACAGGCAATAACCTTTCAACAAAGACCTAGTACTCATAATATCAACAAACAGACATAATTATGAAAAGGAAAAGAATACAAATTTAAAGCCATTAAAGGTAAGTAATTTCTTAAAATGTTTCACTTAACTAATAATAAAATAACAATTACACACATGCAGTTTTTGTTTTTTTTTTTTTTAATTCAATGTACTCTCTCATTTCAGGCCTCCAACCGCACATCTAACCAATACACAATCAGGCCATCCAGTGTCCACCTCACGGCGAGGCGACTCTGGAATGACATAGCCCAGGAGCCAAACACCAAGGTAAGATTCTTGTATCTTACATTATTTGGGTATACGTTGAGTCAAGTATTCCACCCACATTGGTCACACCTTCAATCCCCTAAGTTGTAGGCAGAGGCATATTGCATGTCTCTGCTCATCGTATTGATATGGACAGTCATAATTTTTAAATTTATTAATTTATTTAAATAAAAAACATAATACATCTATTGTTTATAAACAAAACTTAAGGCATGCTCTTTTGATATTGCAAGAGCAATGCTTTGTACCTAACCTTAAATGTGTGTTTGGATTTTAGGTCCCTAATAGGCGGTGGCAGATCATTCCAGATTCGCGTCGCCGTGAACTTCAGACAACTTCGGAAGGCCATAGTTTTATGCCTCGGCACCGATAATGTACTAGTTACAGACCTGATAGGGTAACGATAGCGGTTTCGTCTAAAACATATTTTCTCATACAAATAGCTAGGTTTTTTACTCTTTAACAAGTCAAAAAGTAAAGTTGCCAAATGTAGCCTTCTTCTGGCCTCCATTTTTAAAATATTATTACCATTAATGTAAGGCGTTACATGTTGACGTCTTGGTATTTGAAAACAGTATCTGGCACATGCATTTTGAATACGCTGTATAAGGTTTTTAGTTCTAGCCAATAAGCATGGACCGTAAACTATGTCACAGTAATTAAATCTAGATAGTATGAGACTGTCCACCAGTTGCTTCCTAAGTTGCACCCCTATGAAGTCACGAATATTGTATAGAACTTTTAATCTATAAAAGCAATTTTTTACAATCTTACTAATGTGTCCCTCAAACTGTAGCTGAGGATCCATCACGAGACCAAGGTTGGTGGCTTCTTCAACCCTTGTCACTCTCTGACCATTTATGACTATGGTGGGGTCATATTTCAAAATTGACTGAATTTGTCGCTTACTACCTAGTATCATTAATTTAGATTTTAGGGGATTTAAGATCAATGAGTGTTCTTTTGACCATTGAACTACCCTTTCCAGGTCCTCATTTACTTTCGATACGGCCGAAAGTGTATCATCAGGTTTAAACGACAAATATAATTGTGTGTCATCCGCATATATATGGAACCGACAATGTTGAAATGATCCTGTGATGTCCGCAGTATATAATATGAACAAAAGTGGACCCAAGATTGATCCCTGTGGCACCCCTCGAGTCACCATAAGTGGGGATGAAGTCATCACTGTGCCATCCTCTCTCGGTATTTCAACATACTGTGTACGGTTTGTGAGGTAACTATTAAACCACCTGACAGTATTTGATGTAAACCCATAGAATGACAACTTTGATAATAATAGTGAAATATCCAGGGCATCAAAAGCGCGGGAGTAGTCCAGTAGCACTAGAGCTGTTCCTTCTCCGCGGTCCCTGGCTTCTAGTATGTTACCAACCACATCACACAAAGCCATAGCTGTACCCCGCCCTTTTCTAAATCCTGACTGCCTATCAGGGAGAATGCTATTGTTTTCAAGGTACTCCATGACCTGCATATGCACCACCCTTTCCAACACCTTTGACAAACAAGGAAGTATACTGATGGGCCGAAGGTCCTTGACGGTATTTGGGTGGCTAGTTTTTGAAATAGGCCGAACAACTGAACACTTCCACAGCTGCGGGTATGTGTGTGTACTGATAGATGTATTAATCAATTGTGTGATAGTTCTTAATGAATTTGGTAGTGTGAGCTCCAACATCTTCGCAGTGATTCCATCAACACCCTGTGCCTGTGTTTTAATGTTGTTCAAAATCTTTAAAATAGTGGCTTGATCTACAGGTCTGAGTTCAAAACTCATATTAGGGTTATGCCTATGATGTTCATAGTAGGTTAATTTTGATAAACTCACTTTACAATCCCCCGGCACATCCAGGAAAGCTTTATTGATGGTATATGGATTGTTGAAGTGACCCGGCAAACAAGAATCCTTATGTGAGTGGACTATCTGACTTTTTAGATTTTTCCACATGATCTTAGGGTTATTGATCTGTTCGCCTATATTTTTTGAAAAATAAACTGACTTTTCACTATGCAACATCTTAACAGCGTGATGTTTTAGCTCCAGATAATATTTTTTCTTGGACTCCAGTTTAGTACTCTGATATGCAAGCCTCGCCTTATCGCGTAGGCGGAAGAGTAGCTTAACATTATCAGTTATCCAAGGAGTGTTTTTGGTCTTGAACCGTTTTTTTTTCACAGGGGCATGCAGGTCAAAAAGATGCACAATCCAAGTAGATAATGCCTTCACCATATCATCAACACCAACCTGTGACTCTATGTGGTGCCAAGGAATCAGTTCAATATCGCTACCAAAAAGATCCGGCAAGATATCCCCAAATGGTCTGTAAGAAACCCACCTGGGTTTCTCCTTAGTTTTTTTTAAGGTCGAGTCACAAGTCACAACGGCATGTTTACCTAGTTCTGGAACATGTGTAACTGTGACATTATAAACATTCATATCCGTACAGATGATATCTATTAGAGTGCTTTTATCATCAGTAAAATGTGTTGGTGCATTTACTACTTGATGGGTATTAGTATATTGTAGGAATTGTTGGAGTTTTTTTGTTTTGGCCTCGCACTGGTGTAATATATTTATGTTAAAATCACCCAAAAGGATGATATTATCATAGGGTGCCAATGCACAGATGCTGTCAGTCAAGCTGTCTAAGAAACGGTCTTCACCTAGCCAGGGTGGTCTATAAGCTGTGCCAACCAGAATTTTTTTCCCCATACTAGTCAAGGACAGCCAATATTCCTCCACTTGTGAATCCACCGGGTGACTTCTGGTCCTCACACTAACACCATGTTTTATATAGAACCCGACTCCCCCACCGTGTCCATCCTTCACTACAGCAGGTCTAGGAGTATGCCTTAACCTATAACCTGGCACCAGAGGAGCTCTGCCATCCTCACCCAGCTTTAGCCAGGTCTCATTGATGGCCATGATATCAACTGAATGATGGCTCATGGCAATTAAAAATTCGTCCTGTCTAGTTCCAAGTGAACCTGCATTAAAAAGTCCAAACTTTAAATATTTCTTATTGTTCATCATAATAATTGCAATTCAACATTATAAACAATATGATTAGTATGTACAAAATCCGGCAAATAAAAATAACTAAATACAGTTCAAATATTTGCAGTACGCAGGCAAAAACTTTTTGATTATATATGTTTATTTGTCTACATAGCGCTATTTCAAAACGCGGCCCAATATTTAGCATAATAACTACAAACATAAAATCAGAAAAGTGCACGATTTCCTTATCATACCCACAAGCACAACCTGGACAGTCACATACCATCATCATTAATACTTTATTTGGCTGTCTGATACAATAGTAGGGATCCCACAAGATGTCATCTGTAACACTTGAATACAATAGCCTAAGATATACCGAAACAAAACCACTGCAATTGGTTACATGTATATAAACTCTGTAAATATTGTAAATATTTTTTTGAGATTCTTTATTCCCTCTACAATTGTCAACACACACAATCATGTTATAATCTTTGTAAAAATATTTTCGTTTGCATTCCTTCATACAACAATTTTTTTAAATTCTAATTTTAAGATATATTACTAACACACATATTATTTTAAGTAGACACTTAGATAAAATACAAAATACATACAAAGGAACAATGAAATGCAACCTAATCGTTAGTTGTATTGACAATACCTTTACCAAAAATACGATCTAGGTCCGATTCTGAACGGACAGTATGGGCGCGCTTACCATCAGACTCTCTTGCCAATATCCTACCTCGCTTTGTCCATACATACTTCCAACCCAGTTGTGTGGCAGTCTGTCTTGTGAGGAAAAACAGCTGCTTGTTGGTCCTAGTCAGCCTTTCATTGAGGTAGAAGCGGCGCGGGGGCCCCTCGAAGCCATCCAGGTCAGCGGTGGTGGCGCCGCGCCTCACCCGCGCGCTCTGCAGCAGCTCGTCGCGCAGCCCGCGCCGCGCCAGCCGCACCACAATGCGCCTGCTCCTGGCCGCACCCTCGCCGCCCGCCCCACGGGCCCGCTCCGTTCGGGGTCCCACTCGCTCGGCATACACGATGTCGGTCTTGTCTAACGGTACTCCGATCTTTCTCGCCAGTAACTCGACCGTGTGGACTACGTTTTCCCCAGCACACTCAGGAAGGTTTGAGATCTCCACGTCAGAAAGTAGGAGATCTTGCTCTCGGTCATTAATTTCCAGCTTTAAATTATTTATGGTGTGCTCCAGTTCCTGTGCCGGAAGAGCTTCCTTCTGACGGTTCTCGATCGAGACTATGCGATGTTCCAGGGAGTCAACCTTTTTCCTGCACGATGCCAAGGACTGTCGAAGGTCTGCCACTTCCAGTCTAAACTCCCTCAACTCCAACGTCAGGTCATCCTTCATAGATCGAATCTCTGCCCTCATGAGCCGCATCTCGTGTGCTATGTCAAGTCCAGTCGACGGACAGGTGGCCCGTACCCCAACAGACACGCCCGAACCGCCTGCAGACACAGAAGAATCCAGCTGACTGGGGGGCGTATCCACATCAACGTCACCCGTCAAAGGAGCCATTCGGGTTGTATCTCTGTTGACCTTGGTCCTGTTTCTGCACTTACATGCTGCACCTCCCTTCATGGAGAGAAATTTCCCGCATGTTGAACACTTGCCAGCCATATCTCAACCTTTTCAAGTTGAACAATAAATATTATTATAATAACCGTACGAATAGTTCGCCTACTGGACAAGAGATGGCGGTGTCGTCAATTTTGGGAAAAAAGTCTGTTTCAGGTCGCTCCAATCACAATCCCTGATTAGCTCACTGAAAGTTCTAATCGCAAATCACTGGCCTACACACAGGGATATTAAATTAATAAAGTTATTGGACTATATAGTTTTATTTGTTTTTTTTGTTGTTGATATAGGGTAGATTTAAGTCACTGTTACTGCACATATTATAGTTTTAGATTTATTTAGATGTTCCCAAATATATGGCACTGGATAACAATATATGTCTTTTATTATAGCTTTTCACGTAATATTCCACTAAATTTACTTCAATTAAACCAAACAATTACTTTTAATCACAATTTAAACAGACACGAACTGCCAGCGACGTCAAGCGCCATCTACCGTCCCTATTATCATCCAAACATAGTTTAAGCACGAAAATATATTTTTCATGGATGCAGCTCAAGTGGACTACAATGTGCCTTCAACATGGTACGCTGAGAGCTCGTGAAAACAATGAGGATTGATTTTCAATTTTGTAACACAAATTAAATTGGTTAAACAACATGAATAGAATTTAAAAAAATCTGGAAGTACAAAGATTGTATTGGAGGATAGGTAGGTATGTTACATCAGTCAAGACTGTTAGAATTTAGATTACGGATGTTATCTATAGTTTATAGATATTATTCTTCATACAGTGGCCAGTAATGGCATGGGCTTTCACTTTATTACGTGGGATGAAAAAAACATCTGGTCAAAAGGGTTGGATAACTCACCTCTGACTACACCCTCGGGGATACAGGCGTGATTGTATGTTTTGTTATAAAAATAACGCCTGAAATCATAATCATAACTTTATTGCCAACCAAGTGTAAGGTCTTAAAAATAAAACATGGTCACAACTCAGTAGCCTTTTTCAGGCATTGCGAATAAGGAAGAAGAAGAACAAAATATGAGCATTAATAAAATATTTCTGTTAAAGTAATTTAGTAACAATTTCTCCTCATCATGCAAAATGTAGCTAGCTGATTATATTACATTTCAAAGTACCTACTTACAGCTTAAAGGTAACAAATTACAGATCGAGACATTGACACATTTTTTCCATTTATTTTTTCTATACCTAATTATTAAAATCAATAAATAATTTATAATAATAAAATCTTTTTCCTTTATAATTCCGTTAAAATATACCTATCTAGTGTATAAAAAAAAACCGGCCAAGTGCGAGTTGGACTCGCCCATGAAGGGTTTCGTAGCAGCAAGTAACATAATATAAAAGTTCTTATAGTTCGTTGTAACTTTGATTGATGTTTTAACACGTTCGCAGTGGTAGTGATTTTTCCAAACGAAAATTGCGGTTTATGACGTATTAAAAAAAAGCTACAGGCTCTATCTCGTTGATACCAATTTTCGTTGGTAGTTTTTATGGTAATGTACATCATATATTTTTTTTAGATTTATCATTCTCTTAGTTTAGAAGTTAGAGGGGGGAGGGACACACATTTTTCCACTTTGGAATTGTGTTTTGCGCAAACTATTCACTTTAGAAAAAAATGATTTTAGGAACCTCAATAGCATTTTCGAAGACCTATCTATAGATATCCCACACGTATGGATTTGATGAAAAAAAAAATTTTGAGTTTCAGTTTTCAGTATGGGGACCCCCAAAATTTACTGCTTTTTTTCTAGTTTTATATAAGAATCTTAATGCGGTTCACAGAATACATCTAGTTACTAAGTTTCAATAGCATAGGCCTTATAGTTTCGGAGAAAAGTGGCTGTGACACACGGACGGACAGACAGACGGACAGACAGACAGACATGACGAATCTATAAGGGTTCCGTTTTTGCCATTTGGCTACGAAACCCTAAAAATGAAAAATAATAATAGTAATTTTACTGTTTACCTATATTTGTGTTTTGTTTCTATTTACTCTTTTAATGAATAGAAGCATTTTCCTACTAAGAATATTTTCAGTTTTTTTATGAATAATGGAGGTTTAGTTTCGGTTTTTAAGTGGGCAGGTAAATTATCGTAAATTTTTACGGCCATGTAGTTTGGGCTTTCGTTTAGCATTTTAATTCTAGATGGTGGTGGGTATAGTCCGTCTCTGTGGCGTGTATTTAGGGTGTGAGTGTCTTTTACTTTTGTGAAGTGATTTATGTATTTGTGTACAAATATGCAAATGTCGAATATATATAATAAAGGTAGTGTGAGGATGTTATATTTAATGAAATAGGGCCTACAACTGTCACAATTATCAATCTGTGCAATTATTCTGATACATTTCTTTTGCAGTATAAATAAGTCCTGAAAGTTCACACTATTTCCTCATATCATAATCCCGTATCTCAGCCAAGAGTACGCATAGAATAGATAATGCGGTTTCTTTGTCTGTGTTGCTTTTTAGTTAGAATAGTGCATATGTGAATCGGGATAGCTTTTTTTGTATATGCTCAATGTGTGCCTTCCAGTTTATGTGTGTGTCTATAGTTATACCAAGTAATTTGAATGTATCTACCATTTCTAGCTGTGTGTTATTGTATGCTGTGCATTTTAGCTGCAAATTACAATAATAACAATAACAATAATAACTTGACTAATCTCAACGTTTCATCTTTTTTCTAAGGGGTTGGTCTTTTCGCACACCTTTACTTAAAATATTAGCTAGCAGAGAATTTCGTATTTTCTTCAATTATGGTCGGTATTATCACCGATAACACGGAACGGAACTCCATTCAAGGAACTATCATTTTGGCAATGGGCAGATGTTCTACACGAAACCCTGGTACGGAACCCTTAGTTGAAGTGAACGCGGTGATGCTAATTTAATTCCAAGTAATAGGAACTTTTGTATCTCTTGTGTATTTACAGTAAAATTTGGCCAAATGTTCACCCGCGAAAATGATGTAATCACTATTATTTGCCATATTGGTGTCCTATTTTCACATTTTCGTCACGTCGTTTACCCCTTTATTTGCATAAGGGCAATTTCTTATAATGATAACTTTTCAAAAGTACAAATTTATCATAGATTTAAACAACCAGGATGTATGTACATAACTAATTTTGCAGGTACTACCCGTACTACGTAAGTACATATGTACTATAATGTCGAAGATTTAAATTGCAATAAAGTTTGCTGAAATCATTAAGATTCAATTAGATTCAAATGTAATAATCGTATTAATTTGAATATTGCTATGCCTAATTTGTTTTATACTAGCTCTAGGGATAGTGTAGCTAGTAGAGAGAAATATTTTTTCAAATCGGTTTAGTAGTTTCGGAGCCTATTCAACACAAACAAACAATTCTTTACTACGTATTTAATTTATATTATTATTAGTATAGATGAAGCAGTATTGCTTAAATCACAGAATAGGTACACAAATTCCATCTATTAGAGCTACCATAACATAATCATAGAATAAATGCCGAATCCTTAACTCTTTACTTTCTCGTAGTCGCAAACGTTTGAAGTTAATTAGTGCAGTGAAAATGCAGTTCTAAATGAGATAAATGTTTGTGCTCTGTTGTCATAACCAGTGTGGACTGTGGTACAGCGTTTGAGTAAAGGCAAACCACCGACTAAAAAATCTCACGTATCCTGCCTACGGTTGGGAGCCCCGGGTAAGCCCTCGGAAGGATACCTCATTCTAACACCACTGTCCATCTGTCTTCAGACTGTATCTCAGGAACCATGATAACTAGACAGCTGTATTTTAACAGATGAAATAAATCTGTTGCCGCTATTTACTTTTATTACCTAAATCAGTGAAAAAATAATAGTGAAGGTCGGCTCCCATTCATCAAAAGACTTGCACATGACCGGATTTTGTATGTCGACTAGGTACATCATAATAGAATTAATAGAGGCATTATGGTTCTCCCCGAGTGTGTACCGGGTTTACTACTCGAATCCTATTGAGGAAGAGGCACTGTTTCTTCACTGCTAGTCATTTACATTGACTAAATCATCGCCCTCTTGGTTAAGTGGTTAGTTAAAAGAGTATTCAAGCACACAAAACAAGGGGTCGTAGATTTAATTTCCACTCAGGTCACTTCGTGAGATCAGCAAGTTAATTTTGTTCCGTGTAAGTTATCTATAATATTGATTGTATTTAAATTAATTTAGATATAATACCATACTTATGCTTACCAGTCATCCAGATCCCATATCGTATAAAAATATCACAAAATGAGTTTATTTATGAATATCAAAAATAAATATCTCATAATATAATATATCACAAAACCTGGCCACAAAGAAAATATATGAATATTTTGGTTGTTCTCTTAATATAGGAACACGAATTTACCTTCTGCGAAAGTCCGGTCGTGTGGAATGTAAAAAACTCGTTTGAGGAAAAGATATTGAGCGAATCTAAATAAAAGTACCTTGGGAATACATAAGGAGTTCACGTACCTATAGAAAGCTTTTGTGTTGGAGGTCAATATCAAACAAACTATTACACAATACTACTAGTTACTTTTATGTATTACATAAAAGTTGAACCTGAGATCTGCTAGCTTGGACCACATAGCATTGAATGGTACCGACAACACTATTGACAATGGCACCAAATAAAAATTATAATAAAAATCTGTGGAAGTTAATTAGGAAATGAGCTGATCGTTCTGTGAGAATAGAATAGAATAGAATAGAATAGAATAGAATAGAAATATTCTTTATTGTACACCAATTTAGAATTACATGACATACGGAAAACATGTTTTAAAAATGTACAACGGGCGGCCTTATCGCTAAATGCAATTTCTTCCAGGCAACCTTTGGATGGATATAAGTGTTAGAGATAATGTTCATGATTGGGTAGTTATTTTATTGGTGTCTTATGAGAAAGAAGGTACCCATTAGGTACTATAAGATACCTACATAGTACAATTTACGAAAAATATAATTTAAATTAATGTCTCATGAATATTCAGCCCAAATACATAAATAAATACAAACATATACATACATACATACCTATACATAAATAAATATATATGTAGGATTGAGTGGTGTCAGGTGGCACGTTGCTACATTCCGATGTAACCATCACTTTGTAGGTAGTTCGGCGAGGAATCCAGGAATCGTGGTATAAAGGAATAATGCGTGGTTTAGTTAACACTCATTTAGTCAATCGTATAACTAACACTAAACACAAAGAACCTCCTAGGACTAACTAAATCTACACTGTTATAACATTCCACCAGAGCACGTGGGCGCGTGCGCACCGGTCGATCGTTGCACCAATAATGACCGAGCGAGACTCGACTGACGACGTCCTGATATGTCGTGCGTGGCCGCCCCTCCAGCGCTCGGTGTTATGTCACCTGTCAATGTCACTTGTCATTAGGATCACATTTGAAGTGTGCCGTCACGGCCAACCCTGACTATCGCACGTCCTCGGGCGAAACACCTGTAGAAATTTAAGAATGCGTTAATGATCGCTCGTCCATTCCTGACAGAAATTGTGAACTTAACTTCCTTTCCCAATAAGCCGGGCGTACTAAGCCCTTTAAACCAAATAGTACTTGAAACGGGTTGAGGCATCCGAGGCCTCTTAAACTAGCTAGCGCAACACACAGACATGGCTCAGGCATACGAGGTCTTCCCAACCAGTCCAACCTTCAACAAAGACGTGGCCCAGGCGTACGTACCTCTTTTAACCAGTCTAAGTAGACGTGGCCTGGGTATACGCAGCCTCTTCAACCAGCCCTACCAACATAGACGTGGCTCGGGCGCACGTACACATTACAAGCGTACGCGGCCCCTTCAACCAGTCCGACCAACACAGACGTGGCCCGGGCGCACGTACACATTTCAAGCGTACGCGGCCCCTTCAACCAGTCCGACCAACACAGACGTGGCCCGGGCGCACGTACACATTTCAAGCGTACGCGGCCCCTTCAACCAGTCCGACCAACACAGACGTGGCCCGGGCGCACGTACACATTTCAAGCGTACGTGGCCCCTTCAACCAGTCCGACCAACACAGACGTGGCCCGGGCGCACGTACACATTTCAAGCGTACGCGGCCCCTTCAATCAGTCCGACCAACACAGACGTGGCCCGGGCGCACGTACACATTTCAAGCGTACGTGGCCCCTTCAACCAGTCCGACCAACACAGACGTGGCCCGGGCGCACGTACACATTTCAAGCGTACGCGGCCCCTTCAACCAGTCCGACCAACACAGACGTAGCCCGGGCGCACGTACACATTTCAAGCGTACGTGGCCCCTTCAACCAGTCCGACCAACACAGACGTGGTCCGGGCGCACGTACACATTTCAAGCGTACGCGGCCCCTTCAACCAGTCTGACCAACACAGACGTGGCCCGGGCGCACGTACACATTTCAAGCGTACGCGGCCCCTTCAACCAGTCCAACCAACACAGACGTGGCCCAGGCGCACGTAACCTTTTCAACCAGTCCAACCAGACGTGGTCTAGGCTTACGCGGCCTCTCCAACCAGTCTGACCAACAAAGACGTGGCCCAGGCGCACGTATCCTTTTGAACCAGCCTAAACAGACGTGGCTCAGGCATACGTGACCTCTTCAACCAGTCTTCCCCATAACAAAAGCGTGACTTTGTATAGCGGCAGAGGTTCATACATAAATCGACTCACGAATCTGTAGAACGTGAAAGAGGCACACAAAGGTCGCAAATCCTGGTGATTCGCTTCAGAAAGAAAAGGAACAGTCTCACCGGATGACGTCAGCAGTGCACCTCCAGCTGTGATGTTAGTTCTGCGACACGGCCATCACGACGACTCACACGTCCTCGTGTGAAGCATCGCAAACATTTACAGCATCTGAAACAACAGTTTATCCAAAGTACAGAATCTTTTGCTCGACCTTCCTGACCGAAGAGTCGGGCATCAGCTAAATAAACTCGACATATTAAGTCTGCATTATTTTATTCTAAACAGTTCGCAACGCTTATTAAATCTGATCACAATACATACATACAAACACATACACACAGTCACGCTCCCATAGGCAGAGGCACAGTATTTACATACAGTTTGTACATTTCACCTTATGGTTTTATGTCCCACGCAATAGGTGGTGAGCCTATTGCTGTGTTTCTGCTATTTTTTTACTCTTGATTATTTTGATCTCTTGAGTATTGCTGATCACAATAGGTACTCAATTAAATCGAAATCGGCTAGTTCAGTATGCAATACTCTTAACTCAACCTAAAGCCTCCATCCGGCCAGGTAGTGGGACTTCCATCCTGTACCCACTTCAGATAATGGTATGAATTGAATCAGAAAATGCCTACCTTCGGCACTTTTTTTATACCACTAAGGTGGCAGACAAGGACTGGTGGTCACCGTAGCATATGAACGCTTGCAACACCAGAGGCGCCACCACTCCCGTGCTGCCGACCCTGTAAAAACCTTCAAAGACCCCTTTCAAAGAACCCTATGCTGTAGGCTTTTCCTTACGGCTTGACGACGTAGGTCACTATAAAGACCCATGGCTAGCATGAATCTGCGCGCGGCCAGAGTAATTCGCATACTACACTCACTCACTCACGTGAAGGTCTTACTTCTTCATCATCATTTGTCAGGTAAGTCTTTAAAGAATCTACTCACATGAAGGTCTAACCCCTTCGTCATCTCAACGACCTACTTAATGGAAAAAGAAAAGGACTACGTGACCTGTAATTTGCAAGGTCCATCCTCGTAGCACGTCGATCTTCATAACTACCCAGCAGCTCGATGAGGATACGCCTCCCGTAGCTCCGGCACAACATAATCTGCTAGTGACCGCGCCGCCCGTGCCGCACGCTGTTAGTTTTCACACCAGTGCTCGCGCAAGCCGCTGTCGACCCGCGCTCTGCTTCTCCGCTGCGCTGGCGATGGAGCACCCACAGCGGCCACAGCGCAACCGTTCACGAAGAAGTTACATGAAAATTAACAAAATTTAGAGTTAAAGTACACCGGTAACAAGTTACTGTACATGTCTTCCGCCAAAACGTTATGAGGGATGACATAATATTGGTTCCATTCCCTGAATAGATTATTTTTTGCCCATTATACTGGTTGAATTTATAGTCGTTCTGGAACGAAAAGGTTTAGGCACAGTTTCGATAACAGAACCGATCGGCACTGTCAATTTGAAAATCAACGAAAAAAAATTACGAAAATGTCAAAATTTATATCGTTTGCCGAAGTCAAAATGAGAACTTGTGGTTATTCCTTTAAATTTCACGGAATACGCTTACTACTATTTTCTGCTATAATTTTTCATTCAATGTTTAACGTTCCAATCACTAAGACGAGCTGCCGCGTCGGGAAAAATTCGACCAATCACACGCTTGATCCCACCGCAGTCCACGTGGACCCGTTGCCAAGTAACGTAGGTACTCGACTAGTTACGTCTTGTAGGTACGTAACGCGCTCGGCCGCTCGCTCGGCGGCGCGGCGGCGCGCAGTAACGCCGCGACTCCCGCGCAGACAGATCGTTCGTTACGATTTTCGAAAATGAGTCGTCGTCATTCAGTGCGAAATATTCAAACGAACAGTGCGTGTTTAGTAGTTAACGTGAGGAAAATCCTACATGGATGCTATGCCGGACACTTACCGACTAAAAACCACACGTTCCGTACCTATGCCTACGGTTGGGAGTCCCGCCGGGTAAGCCCTCGTAAGGATGACTCCCAGGATTCCCAACAAATCTTGGCTACCACTGCGGCTTCATGTAGGGGTTTGGATGCTAGCCCGCTTCTTTGGGGGGTTGTTCGGCTGTTGCACATCATGAGTTTCGTACTCCTGAAGTAGGAAACTTGTGATGAATTACGAATTACGCAGTGTGATAGAGTGGACCCTTCCGGACTGTTGACTGTTGGCCTTTGAAATTGTGAAGGCAATAACATAAAACGTGCCCGTTTATGTATCATAAGTTCTGGACTCCATTTTGAGCAGTCGCCGGGGTACTCGGTAGCGTAAATAAACTGTAAATAGGTAGGTCTAGATTTAAGTTCATTATTTTGTTCGCGTTTATTTTCGTTACCTATTAGTACCTATTAGTACAATAGACCTTATTAATTTATCGTTTAACCGCGAAAACAGCACAATACTAAAGTATTTCCGACGGCCCTAAGCCGCCCGTGTTGAGTATGAAGAGAAATTGGAGTCCTTTATTAATCGAATCGAATGCTTTCGGTCAATGAACTAATCACATGTTCCGGCGTTTCATTCACTGAAGAATGTCAATGAATAATCGAAGCGCTACTAATGTTTCAACTCGAACGAGTGAAAATGATAACACAAAAGTTTTTTTTTTATTATAGCCTGTACAACACTTTTGACCCCCCATAATTGTTCCATGATTGATTCTGAGTAACCCCCTTTTGGGTCCAGAACGACTATAAATTCTACCAGTATAAGCGGCGGTTGCTCATACCTACATTTCATTATTTATAACCAATATTTTGAGGAAAGATTATGTCACATTGGAATAATCAAACCATTCGAACTTGTATCACTCCTGGTCAACAAAACACTCATTGGGCAACCATTAAACCATCTTGTAGCCGGTACCGTCAGTTACAACTAAAATCACTGGTCTGATAATTACACTAAGAAATTACGATCAGATAACACAGGAGTCATAACTTGTAAGCGAATTTTATTCACAGCTTGTAATCTATCAAAAATTTAAACCTTACAATCTTATCTATTAAAAGTTCTAAGGGACTAGCCTGCGTGACCTAATTCATGGTGCAATTGAGAGAGAGCTGTACGTTTGAACAGAGCATCCCGTCACGAGCGACTACTTAGTTCCATATATGTTCATACATGGAGTTCATCTTCAGTATCTCGGATTCTCTCTTCCTGGTTGTAGGCTTTCGAATTACATGTTGCTATTAAATAAAGCTTGATAATAACGGACTCACAAAATTCCTTGAAGTCTCTGCTGGCGGAGTACCGTCCTTGATCGCCAATCATGTAGATAAGTATGCCGAATAACGAACACTATAATTCAGTGTCTTATACTGCTGCTTATATCGATGCTAAGTGTAGGATGAAATGATGCGTACTTAGTACCTGGTATAATGACAGCCATTTCATCGACAACCGGGACCTTACCGCTAACCTCCGAAGCCCGAAAGTGCTTGTGCATGAAAGAGTCACAAAGTGGTTACCCATCCAAGGACTGCCACAGTAAAAGCTGCTTACGACAAAATGAATTTACAGAACACCAAGACCGCAGGACTCCAAGCGCTTCTATTGAACTGATAACTTCCTTTTGGTTGTTCATACACTAAGTTTTCTGGTCGCATCAATGTGTGTGGTGTGTCAGGGTAGTGCCACCCTGGTATTGGTGTTCGTTTTAACCTGTACTTTACCTGATAAATGATATCGCGCGGCTGTCTGTAAATTTATTTAAATTTTCTTATAACCCTCGGCATGTTCTTGAAGCAATAAAGTTCATAAGCGTGAACGCAGTAACCTCTCGTGGACATCGTTGATGACAGAACATCAGAACGATCTAAGGACCATTTGCAAACAAAGAGTTTTACCAAATCGCTAGATTTCCGGTGTAGCACATCTGATCCTGGCCCTTTGGGTCCTGAGTGATCCCCGAGGAAGCTTTCCATTATTCAGGTAGGATACGAGTTTTAAGAGCTCTCCATCCTTCTGCTGTTCCGCAATCAGCTATTGGTCAGCAAATTCCGCTGATTGATCAATACACTCTCTTTGCAGTACTGTAGGGGATTATTTTCTGAAAAGAAGTGTGCATGTAATATTTCCTAGCCAATGCCTTCCTAACCAATTGGACATCACCGTATGAAATTCAAATGAGACAAGCGGCACTATGTCCGCTTTCGCCCATGTGGACTGCATGGATGCAGTCTTTGGCTCGTCTTAGTCTTTGACCACACCAAACTTGCTGTTGTGCAAATGATGATAACATAATTTCCAACTGCATGAGTGAGAGCTTCGAACCTTTTCTGACGCTAAATCTAAGATCGTAGAGAGATCGACCTCCATGTAACCTTACTAATTGTTCCGAGAAGCAACAAAAAAAATATAACGGTTTAGGACTGTGTGTCCTCAATCGCAGTAGTCTACACACATCCTGTCCGTACAGTCTTGTTTCATTTTAAACTACAGAATGGAACTTGCAAATAATGATCAACTACAGCGAATTATATTGGCTCTTAAGTATGTACGAGAACCGACTGGTGTGCTCCTCCAGGGTCAAACTGCAAGGGTATCGCCGATAATAAACGTGTGATTGAAGAATTCAAGTTTCTGATTTCAGTTTCCTTATAGGAGGGATGTTATTGTCTCACGTACTGGTCAATCTAATTTCTATTTTTTTTATGAAGGGCGCCATGTGATACGGTTGGACGTAAAATTACGTCAAATCATGATCGTTTCTAGCCAGCCTAGTGGCCTAGTAAAACAAAGAAAAAGGGATTTCAAAAGTTACGCCATCAGTATCAGTGGTCAGAATTTCTACAGGCGATCTCACGAAAGTTAATCCAGTATCTGTTGCAGTCACACTATAACAAAGTCTTTAATTCTTAAATTTACAGAAGATAGATTCTTCCACTGCCGAATATTCGGTATCAGAATAGAAATAAACATGAAACTGCTCACCAAAGTAATCCTGAAGGTGCGTGCGTACTTTCTGTGACAGAAATTACCGCGTTACTGCTGCTTCAACAGAAAATGCCATATTTCCGTTTCTGTATCGCCATAAAAATGCATACTCTAAAAATGTGGAACGCTTCACGATTTTGCGTGTCATCCTTGCGCAGGGGCCATGCTAATCTTCTCTGTATCGTTCCAATTTTAGTATATGTACTAAGTGGGATTGAGTGGTGTCAGGTGGCACGTTGCTACATTCCGATGTAACCATCACTTTGTAGGTAGTTCGGCGAGGAAACCAGGAATCGTGGTATAAAGGAATAATGCGTGGTTTAGTTAACACTCATTTAGTCAATCGTATAACTAACACTAAACACAAAGAACCTCCTAGGACTAACTAAATCTACACTGTTATAACATTCCACCAGAGCACGTGGGCGCGTGCGCACCGGTCGATCGTTGCACCAATAATGACCGAGCGAGACTCGACTGACGACGTCCTGATATGTCGTGCGTGGCCGCCCCTCCAGCGCTCGGTGTTATGTCACCTGTCAATGTCACTTGTCATTAGGATCACATTTGAAGTGTGCCGTCATATACATATATATACATACATACGCATTTAAGAATACATATAATATAACAATAATTATAGTCATAAATTCAGAGATTTTAAAAATATCTATGATGTCAAGTAGTGCTCGTTCAACATTCGTTTAAAAATATTTAATGATTTTGCTCGTCTTATAGTTAATGGCAATGCATTCCACAGCCGTATAGCTTGCACAGTAAACGACTTGTCATAAAAAGAAGTCGAATGCCTAGGCATTGCTAATTGCAAAGTTTGTGATGACCTCAGAGTTCTTAAATGTGTGTCATTAAGGAACACGAAACGTTCTTTTAAGTAAATAGGAGTGGTGGGATTGAAGAGAATGCTGTAAAGTAAGCAAAGAATATGTGTATTCCGTCGAAGGCGAATTGGGAGCCACTTGAGTTTGTTGCGGTATTCAGATACATGATCATATTTGCGCAAACCAAATATGAATCTAATGCAGAAATTCTGGAGGCGCTCAAGTTTTTCGAGTTGCTCCTCATTGACATCAAGATAGCTAACATCAGCGTAGTCAAGTATTGGCAAGAGGAGAGATTCAGCAAGTGCAATTTTGGTGGCAGTTGGAAGGAAGTTGCGCAACCTACGCAAGGACCCTGATGCGGCAAATAGCTTACTACTAACTTGACAAATTTGATCACGCCAGGATAGCGTACTATCAATAATAATGCCTAAATCCTTCACCTTTTTACTTATTTGTAGTGGCACATCATCAAATAGAATATTAGGGAAGACTGTCCAGTCTACCTGTGATGACATTCCGGAGCTACCAACCACAACAACTTGGGTCTTTGAGGGATTAACTACCAAGCCATATTGCTTGCTCCATTGACATACATGCGCCAAATCCGCGTTAATAATGGTAAATGCAGTCGCTAATTCAGCTACCGGAGCTTGAGTATAGATCTGAAGATCATCTGCGTATAGGTGGCAGGCTGAAAACAAATACTTAGTGATAGAATTAATAAATAATGTGAAAAGCATGGGAGAAAGCACTCCACCTTGTGGTACGCCGACAGTTGTACTACACCATGAAGAAAAGGAGTCTTCAACACGAACCCGCTGTCGGCGGCCAAAATGTAACTTTGAAACCAATCAAATACTGGTGGAGATATGTTAAAAGAGCGCAAAACTCCGAGTAGGAGATGAAAATATACAGTGTTGAAGGCGTTGCTAAAATCTAGCAATGCGAGAACTGTGAGATTTCCACCTTCCATGCCCATACGCACATCGTCAGTAATTTTAACCAATGCGCTAGTCGTACTGTGGCCTGGACGAAAGCCAGATTGTACAGGATTTAGGAGTGTATGTCTCGTCAGGTATGAATTGAATTGGGTATGGACAATTCGTTCAAGGACTTTGGATAGGAAAGGTAATATGGAGGTGGGACGATATTCGGAGAAGGAAGAAGGATTTGATTTTTTAGGTAATGGAATTATTTGTGCCTCCTTCCAGGCTATTGGAAATTCAGATGAGGAGAGGGAGTAGTTCAAAATGTGACATAATATAGGTAGAATTTCTTCAATAATAGGTAGCACCATGTTACGACTAACATTATCACTGCCGACGGCATTGGAGCTTATAGACATTATACTCCTTTTAACATCACACACAGATAGTTGATTAAATACGAACGGTGAGTGGTCGGGAGTTGATAGTGATGAAAGATATTGCAAAGTATTGTCTTTGTTGGTCTGATCCAGCGTAGACGACGATGAGAAATGTTGGTTTAGTAATTCTATATCAACAGTGTTAGAAATTGAATTTTGGCGTGACTTTCCAACTCCCATTGTTCTGAGGAATTTCCATACTTTGGCAGGGTCTCCGTTCTCGACCGATTTATGAATATATTGGCGCTGTGCTTTCCTACACACCTTACTGCAGTGATTTCTAATCGTGATGTACCTCTCATGGTTCGCAGTAGTAGGGCGAATTTCGTACCTACATTTAGCAGCTGCTCTTTTGGACAATAAAGCTTTTATGTCAGCTGTAAGCCATGGTGACGGTACGTGTTTCACCCTTACCACGCGGACAGGCGCATGTATATCGTATAACTCAATTAACTTATTATTTAATAAATAAACATTAGCGTTGATGGTTTCTGCCGTTAACAGTGCACCCCAATCCACAGCCCCAGCATCCTCACGCAATGCATTAACATCCATACCACCAAAATTGCGTTGCAAAACAGTTCTATGTTTGTATTTAGGAGGACGAATTTTATACGAGAGATAAATCATGTCGTGATAGGAAAAAGCATCTGCTGGATACTGACCATGCTTTGCAACGAGGTCAGTTGAGGAAACAAGGATTAAGTCTAAAAGAGATGGTCTACAATTCGGAAAGTGATGTGCGGTATTGGAAGGAAGTACTGATAGATTATAAGAGTCAACGATATTAAGAAATGTGGATGAACGGGAATCATGCTTTAAAAGGCATGTATTAAAATCTCCCATAATGATAGATTGACTGTAAGCAGGCAAATGGCGTTCTAACAGAGTTTCAAAAGAGGAGAAGAAGTTAACATACATGGAAGGACTATAGTATACACCAAGCAATAATTTGGTATGTAAAAGCTCGACCTCTAAAAAAAGGTGCTCATTCGACGGTGGTGGCTGTGGAGATACATCGATAACATTATATTTTATGTTATTTCTTAAATAGATAGCTACTCCACCACATTGAGCGCCGATTCGATCATTTCTTATTAAACTGAAATTAGGAAGAGAGTAACAGCTGGAGAGTAAACATGGTTTAAGAAAAGATTCGGAAACTAGGATAGCATGGATGTTCTTACAGTCAAAGCTTTTTAGCATATCTGAGAAATGGTGCGGAATACTTTGTGCATTTATATGTATAGACTACATTAAAGTTCTTGGGGACATCAGCAAATTAGGTTTCAATAACATCACCCAATGTTGGCATACATGAAAAAGTGTCATTAAAACTACTGGCCGTTTTGAAGCTATCATTGCTACTGGTGTCTAAGCTTAACATCAAAAATATTAATATATGTAATAATAAATAGGTACCTAATATTTAATAAGATACAATGAATATGCTAATTTATAATTACTTACTAATAATAAAAATATATACTTATATAATCCTTTTTTTGTCTATAACACAATTTACATCCACCCGCCAGCTACCTGTTCAATTGAAGATATCAGTATGATTTAACAGATAAATGTATTTTTAAAAGGAATTTACATCGCCAATTCATCCCCTCCAGCGCTTCATCTAACAAGCACCCAGCATATTTGATGGCCGGAATCCAAAAATCCAGCTTAGCAATGAACTAAATAATAATAAATACATGCAAAACAACAGCTTCACGAAGTTAGAAAAGTCTAAATAGCCGTGCCAGTAACATATTATTAAATATTTTATACAAAAAAAGTAAAAAGTATAAATAAATAAAAATTAAATGCCAAATTGTATTAGATGATAAGGCTGTATAGATCCTATCACCTTCGCCTGTTAAAAGATTATAAGAGTCAACGATATTAAGAAATGTGGATGAACGGGAATCATGCTTTAAAAGGCATGTATTAAAATCTCCCATAATGATAGATTGACTGTAAGCAGGCAAATGGCGTTCTAACAGAGTTTCAAAAGAGGAGAAGAAGTTAACATACATGGAAGGACTATAGTATACACCAAGCAATAATTTGGTATGTAAAAGCTCGACCTCTAAAAAAAGGTGCTCATTCGACGGTGGTGGCTGTGGAGATACATCGATAACGTTATATTTTATGTTATTTCTTAAATAGATAGCTACTCCACCACATTGAGCGCCGATTCGATCATTTCTTATTAAACTGAAATTAGACACAACAAAAAGGGAAAGAAATTGAGAAAGAAAATTTAATGTTCTAGGCTGTCTTTATAGATCTAAACACCTTCACCTATCCAAAATACTTGTACAGGAAGAAAATACTGCTTTATTTGACATAACTGACACTGACATCTTGCATGACATGAAATGAAACAAAATAAAAGTTTGTTTGGAATTTGTTGAAAAGAAGATATGTACAAATTAAAGGAGGTACTGACACATTTTATAGAAAATGAAAGTAATTTAGTTTGATAGTGAGAGTGTTATTGCAATAGTTGCAAAAATACCTGCTGGTGACGCATAGTTACATGTACATAGCACAATTTTTTGGCTCCAATTCGCCTGGGCTTAGTTGTAGCCTTAGTAGGATTATTTGGAACAGTTATTTGGGTGCTCCAATCAAGCCCGTTCTGCTCGGTCAAGCTAGCAACACGATGGCGCTTTCCGTCGGGGTCCAGCACATACACATGTCCTTCTCGTGTCCAGCATTTATTGACTCCAAAACGCTCACGTGCTGCAAAAAATACTTGATGACGGGTGCGAGTGACGAACTCAGATAGTGTTAACCCTGTTCCTTTAAGTTTAGATTTCGTAAACAAAATCTTATTTCTTATGTCCATTTGATTTAGCTTAAATAATAGAGGCCTCGGCTTGTTGGCACCCGAAGGACGTCCCATTCTACGGCATCGCCCTATATCGGCCTCTGAAAACACTTCCAACTTAAGGTGGTTCTTGACAACATTTACCACCAAACCCGTTGGCACCTCATTTTTCTGCTCCGGGACACCATGGAGTAACAACATTTTCCGGCGACTCCGCAGTTCAATGTTGTCAACTTGTCTGGCAAGTGATTCAATTTGCTTGCGGAAAAGTGTAAAGATGTTAAGTACACTTGCCTTAAAAGAAGAAAACTCCGCTGCCAAACCTGTCATACTCGGGGTGCTGGTTGCGCCCCTTCCTGGTTTTTGAATCTCAGCTTCAAAAGTATCCATACGAGCCTCAAAGTCAGCCATGATACCAGAAAAGGACTGTGGTGTAGGCTCCATGTCATCAGAGAACCGGGCTGGATGACTAAGTGACCAAGTGATGTGATTTTTATCTGCAGATAATTGTATGCTTGGAAATAGCAGTAACTGGTAGGTGCTCACAATGTCATTAAAAACTTCACAAGTTTCTGGTTTATAATGTGAATTGTACTATTTTTTAACGTTAAATATTGAAGAGCTTAAAATAATACGTCTGGTTCAATCTACCCTTTTTTTTTTTTTTTTTTTTTGCTGTAAGAAAACTCAACCATACGTTAAAATCGCCATTGTAACATTTCATTATTAAATTTCGTTTGTATAGTAACCGTGTATACAAAAAATATAAATCAATCTTTTAACATAACAGCATATATTAAACAGATTTTCATTCATTACAGCTAGAACCATCTAGACCACAGCAGTTTTCAGACTAAAAACCCTTAAAATCGGTCCATCTTAAGAATGCCACAGAGAGCTACATCCACTGTGTTGTTGCTGTTAAACTTATAACATCGTTCTACCTTTTTATTTTATAAATCTTTTTAACAACTTATGCCACAGAGACCAGATACATAAGGTTTTGAAAGCTTAAACCCCATCTCTCCGACAACGGAGGGTTTTTAAATTTCAACGTTCTTACGGCAAGTAAGATATTTTAAGGTTAGCTATAATCACGATTTTTAAAAATTGCCGTAAATTAATACATATTACCTTACTTAGATAATTATTATGACTTAATACGTTGAAAACAGCCATCAAAGGAACGTAACCTGCACTCGAATTTGTCACGAGTAAAGCCGCAGGTACTTCTAAATAAATTAAAGACCGCCTATTTAGAACGGTATAATAAAGTGAAGAGGAGTAGACGTTTAAAGTTACCATAAAGTAATTAACAAGCCACGTCAACTTTCCGTTTGATATACGAGTTGATACGTAAACAATACGGAGTATCTCGGCGCACTGAGTTTCCTGACCTGACCTGAATAATATCAAGATTTTCAATCAACAAACAAGCAAATTACATGTTAATTTTCCGACGAATTCACGCTTGTTTTTGTAGATACCAACTTGTGGACGCCCGCGGGTTTACCTGCGGTAAATTATACACACAAATGTTCCTCTTGAACTCCTATATCTATACTAATATTATAAAGAGGAAAGATTTATATTTTTGTTTGTTTGTTTGTTTGTAACGAATAGGCTCCGGAACTACTGGACCGATTTGAAAAATTCTTTCACTGTTGGGAAGCTACACTCTTTGCGCTAATATGATAGCGCTAAATAGGCTATATTTTATTCCCGTATTCCTACGGGAACGGGAACTACGCGGGTGAAACCACGTGACGTCCGCTAGTCTACTAATAAAAGCCGCATCAAAATCCCTTAATAAGTATTTCATCAGTCTGTCGCGAACAGACAGACATACAGGTTATAATGTTTTTACAAGGTCGACAAAGCCTCCGGTATTGCAATCGTCAATTAACTACGTTAACCACCAGTTCGTCAGGTGGACCGAATGCTTGTCTTGTCGAAAAAACAGACGCATTAGGGAGCATCCCATCTCACTAATATTATCTTACCGATCTTTAGAGTTTGTGAGAGTAGATGTCTCAATGCTTGTTACTTTTTCATGCCGGCGGCAGAACTAATCTGACTGAAAATTTGAGGTACCTACATGGATAAAATTTAGTCTGGAATAACACATAATTGTAACGTCTATTTCACCTATCCCACCCGGCATCTCACCTTTATCCTGGGAATTAGATCCCATGGAAAGCTGGAATCGGAATTTAAATTTCAATAGGGCGGAGCCACGGGCGATGTCTTGTTATTTAATAAAATATAAAGAGGAAGTGATTTTGATGTTTAATAGGGGAACAATGGCACAGAAAAATGATAAGCAACATTTGTAAATGTCGTTTCCATTGTGTAATTAACGGGAGGAAGGGAAGGAGGAGAAAAGTAAGGAGAAAGCGTTTATCAAGCAGTTGCAACCACTCGGTAGTTTAATTAAATTTTAAATTTATTGTGGCGCTGGTCGCGTGTGGTGCGGCACGGAGCGCCTTCGCCGTGAGCTCCTTATCTTTATCTAATGTAAGTACACACTATCTAAGTACCTACTTACTGAGACGAATGTCTTTGGTGGAAAAGTTTTTCTTTCTGTTCTTTTAGAGAGGCTTCAGTGTTGATTCAAAACGTTATGATCGTGTGCAATGTTTCGAAATTTCAAATACCTACTCAATGGTTACAGTTATAATATCATCTCTAGTGAACTGATCTTAACACTATAATAGTTGGACATTTAGCTGTAGAGTCTCGCCCACAATTAATACGTTCCCACATATCGATAAGCCGCAACCATAATACAACAACATCTGCAAGACACAGAAACGTAGTACTATTAATAATTCTGTGGCACAGATAATGTTCCTTACCAAAAATAAACTTCAAATCTTTAACATCTTAACTATGGCTGGCTCCGCAGTCTTGGCATTGCAGCAACGCTTTAAGATCGTAATTAACTAGGCAAATACTAATAACTGAAAAATATCTAGTACATGGTATTTGCTTTGTACTTTCAACATCAATACTATCGTACCTTTATCAAGATAATGATGGTATTTAAGTTTGTATTTAGATAGAATGTACCTTCTTATTGCATTTTTTTTAGATCCTATGCCGGACTCCTACCGTCTAAAACCACACGATACTTTACAGCTGTCTACGGCCGGGAGTCCCGGGTAAGCCCTCGGAAAGCGCAACATACACATCTTACAAAAAAATCCGACAAAAATAATACTCAAATTCTGAAAGCGGAGGCTCCGATTATTATCGGCCCTACCAAGTCAGACGTGGGTGCTGACTAACTGACCAAAGATATCAGAAAACAGTTTTCTGATTTCTGTGGTGCGCACCGTATATATCTTCTTGTCTTCTATGTCACCGACTCTAATCCTTTAGCTCTTGAAGTGCATTGCATTCCAACGGATAAATCTTCGTACCAGTGCTTGTTTTTGCTTGTTTGACTATGAAATTGCTCAATAAATTACCTACAGCAATACAGGTCACAACTAAATCTTACCTACCTTAAATCTTGTTATGTTTAACGCCCGTCGCATAATTTAACGTGTAAGATAGCAGCATTAGAAGACGGAAATGGCACTCAACACACACGCATCTTTGTGTATAAATATTGTATTACGCAACTAGCATCTCCCAGAGGCATTTTCTCGTCGCTTATCCTTTACAAGGGGTAGCGCGATTTGTTCTTCATATTTTATAGGAGATCGTAAGCCGACGTCTTTTAGATGCTTCAATGGTGCCAAATACATGTTCGTATACAATTCCCATACTTATACACAACAAAAATTCCGAGAAAAATACTGAAAGTTATATGAGATAGGTAATAACTGTTGACGCGTTAATTACGGACAACTGAAAATGAAATTAATTTACTACGTATTTCAACTTCTTGACGTGTAGGTATTTCAAAGTATTAGACGTTTATTATTAACTCTGGAGGTGACACTCGCACTGCTAATCTATTGCCGTCTAGAAACGGATAGGAATAGGGTGTGACTACCAGTTACAGAAATTTACAAATCTCCCGCCAAATTATTGTAGATTGGTTGTAGTGTAGATCAACCTCACTTGCAAGCTGGTGTTTGTACATCTTCTCTTCACGGACGAAACTGGCGTAGGCCACTGTAAGGGATTGAAAAGGTCAAATCGCAGTCCATCTTGATAAAGCCAATAGTCAAATGATGTGAAACCTGGAATGGTAGATAATTATAAAGATCCCACAAGTAACAGGTGGCTGAAGTCAAATAGAAGCTAGATAGATATCTACCGTAATTCTAGACACAGATGTATTATGATGTGAGTACCAACATAATATACAAAACATAAATAACAATATTTCACGCACCACGCAGCGCGAGCACCTCGCTGAATTTAGTTTCATCGAATAGATACAAACTTTATGTTTATATCAAAAATTTTGCTAAGTTATACGGCACGTAGTAGTAAACATATAAGAAGCAATAGAATGTTGTTATATAGTTTTCGGCTAGTATTGTTTGTTATAGAATATGTTGTACATTACAGAAAGGTTTAGACTCTACTACAGCAGTGTATAAATTAATATTAGATATAGTAATAGAATACACACATCCTTTCCTAGTGTTTTACATAATATACACACACATACATACATACATATAATAACGCCTTTGTCTACGAAGAGGTAGGCAGAGGCATAGTATACGCCTTCATTTCACCTTTTAGTTTTATGTCCCGTGTAATAGGTGGTGAGAATATTGCCGTGTTGAAATGGACAGGCACAGGCCCCCGCGACCTGCATTTGAGTGTTTTACTTAGATTCTTAACAAGTTTCTGTGGGAAAGGGGTACCTAAGGCTCAACCTCACCATGGAGGCACTATGCAGGACGGGCCCGCAGCTCACCTGATGGAAAGTGATCACCGTAGCCTATGCACATTCGCAGCATCAGAGGTACTATACTCGCATTGCTGCCTGCCTCTGCAAAAACCTTCTGAGACTGCCCTTCAAAGAACTACTACCTATACTTTCGATTCTATGTCTGGAAAACAAGGCAAAAAACTTATTTTGCAAAGGAAGCCCCTGTCAACTTCTTCCCAGTAAGCTATTACTGGGAAGAAGTCGATAGGGGCTTCTTTATGAATTACATAAAAGTTGAACCTGAGATCTACTAACTGGGACCACATAGCATTGAATGGTACCGATAACACTATTGGCAATGGCAACAAATAAAATTATAAAAAAATCTGTAGAAGTTAATTAGGTAATGAGCTGATCGTTCTGTGAGTTTGCTGTAAGAAAACTCAACCATACGTTAAAATCGCCATTGTAACATTTCATTATTAAATTTTGTTTGTATAGTAACCGTGTCTACAAAAAATATAAATCAATCTTTTAACATAACAGCATATATTAAACAGATTTTCATTCATTACAGCTAGAACCATCTAGCACACAGCAGTTTTCAGACTAAAAACCCTTAAAATCGGTCCATCTTAAGAATGCAACAGAGAGCTACATCCACTGGTTAAACTTATAACATCGTTCTACCTTTTTATTTTATAAATCTTGGCAAAAACTTATGCCACAAAGACTAGATACATAAGGTTTTGAAAGCTTAAACCCCATCTCTCCGTCAACGGAGGGTAGGGCGGGAATGGATTAAGGTGCCGCATGCCGCTGTCTACAACGTGTCTTTCCCTACATGTTTGCATTATGAAACTTACATTTTGTACATAAGCTAGTATAATTTTTTAGCTTATTTTGTGAGTTGCCGCTGTGTAGAAAAATACTTCGAAATAAAAGGGACAGGCTGTTGAGAAATTTGTAGAGTCCTGAATTTGCAAAAAAACATTTTCAATTTTAAATAAGATTACTTAGGTTAAAAAATAAAAATCATTTTTAACCTGTCTAGTTCCGTAGGTACCAATTAGAATAAAAATCCAAAATTAATGTTATACATGCAAATAATAAAGAATGTTTGTTTTCAATCCAGGTTCTTTGATCCGTCACAAAACAAAATGAAAATTTAAATTTCAACGTTCATAAGGCAAGTGAGATATTTTAAGGAAAAAAGGGCTTCCCCGGGGCTCCCAACCACAGGCTGTTTGGCGTGACGTGAGGATTTTTAGTCGGTAGGAGTCGGGCATAACATCCATGAGGAATTTCCCTCACGTTAAACAAAAAAAAGTAATGCAATATGTATTATTGTATGGAAATTTTTAAAAATCATGATAATAGCTAACCTTAAAATATCTCACTTGCCATAGGAACGTTGAAATTTAAATTTTCATTTTGTTTCATCATCACTCTGTCGCGAACAGACAGACATACAGGTTATAATGTTTTTACAAGGTCGACAAAGCCTCCGGTATTGCAATCGTCAATTGACTACGTTAACCACCAGTTCGTCTGGTGGACCGAATGCTTGTCTTGTCGAAAAAACAGACGCATGAGGGAGCATTCCATCTCACTAATATTATAAAATAAAAATAAAATAAATATTGTTGGACATTCTCACTCAACATCGTCTAGCCCAAACTAAGCTAAAGCTTGTGCTATGGGATCTAGACAACTGATAGACATACTTATATATTTCTAAATACATACATATTATACATAGAAAACACCCAAACTCCGAAACAAACATTTGTGGATCGCACAAATATTTGGACCGACCCAGGACCTCCAGCGCCGCAGGCTGTATCACTACCAACTACGCCAAAGAGGCAGTCAATTATCTTACCGATCTTTAAAGTTTGTGAGTGTAGATGTCTCAATGCTTGTTACTTTTTCATGCTGGCGGCAGAACTAATCTGACTGAAAATTTGAGGTACTTACCTACATGGATAAAATTTAGTCTGGAATAACACATAACTTTAACGTCTTTTTCACCTATCCCACCCGGCATCCCACCTTTTTCCTGGGAATTAGATCCCATGGAAAGCTGGAATCGGAATTTAAATTTCAATAGGGCGGAGCCACGGGCGATGTCTTGTTATTTAATCAAATATAAAGAGGAAGTGACTTTGATGTTTAATAGGGGAACAATGGCACAGTAAAATGATAAGCAACATTTGTAAATGTCGTTTCCATTGTGTAATTAACGGGAGGAAGGGAAGGAGGAGAAAAGTAAGGAGAAAGCGTTTATCAAGCAGTTGCAACCACTCGGTAGTTTAATTAAATTTTAAATTTATTGTGGCGCTGGTCGCGTGTGGTGCGGCACGGAGCGCCTTCGCCGTGAGCTCCTTATCTTTATCTAATGTAAGTACACACTATCTAAGTACCTACTTACTGAGACGAATGTCTTTGGTGGAAAAGTTTTTCTTTCTGTTCTTTTAGAGAGGCTTCAGTGTCGATTCAAAACGTTATGATCGTGTGCAATGTTTCGAAATTTCAAATACCTACTCAATGGTTACAGTTATAATATCATCTCTAGTGAACTGATCTTAACACTATAATAGTTGGACATTTAGCTGTAGAGTCTCGCCCACAATTAATACGTTCCCACATATCGATAAGCCGCAACCATAATACAACAACATCTCGGTCATTCTCAGCCGGCTCAAATAGGCGAGTCCGCGTCAAAAACCAATACCTGTAGATTACTTATCAATATGATTTTTTTTCTACAAATTGTACGGTCAAAAATAGTAGGGGGGCCTGTGGTTTTTTTTAGATTAATTACGTAAAAGTTAGTTTAAAAAAATTAAAACTACGAAAATATTGACCTCGGTGTCGCGTCCGGTCCCGTATTGCAGCGAAAATTATTTTTTATCTTTTTTTCTCCAATATGGGTGTTATATGTGCATATATTCACAAATAACTTGATAACTATTTACTCTATTTATAACATTACTAAGCCATTATCGGCATTACTAGACAAGTTACAACTGGTTGTCTTTACGTCCGACGTTCAGAATTGACTTCAGTGGCGCGCACCGATTCGTTCATTACTCTGTATCTATAGCGACTGCAAGAATAGTTGTTCGAGTAATACAAACTGTCAGTTACACCGCACCGGTGGTAAGGACTATACGTCGGTGTGTCATCGCCCCACTGTTTTGTTAAGGTTCATAATCATTTTCGGTGGCTTGGTATATACCTAAAATTGATTTCGGTGTATCCATTTTATCCTCAATTATTTGAACAAATGATGTAAAGCTATATTAAAAGTGTGTCTTTTACGTATAAGATTTCAGTAAAAAACATAAGTATTCATAATACAGATTACTTTTAAAAATATATAGGATTTTGCTAAATATTTTGATTGCAGTGCCCTTGATTCCGGTGTTTTTTAGTGGAAATACTTGCACGGAGGTCAATATTTAAAAGCACCGAAATCAATCAATAATTTATTTATTTGCATTTTTCAACTGCCTCGTTGGTCTGGAGGTAAAAATGTACGACTGCGAATAACGAGGTCTTGGGTTCGATTCCCACCAGAGTCAAATATCTGTGTGATCCATAATAATTTCGATCCATTTTGATTTCGGTGGACACCATTATAAAAAAGTGAAATCCCTTCATAACCATTCAGTCTATACAGTTCCCTCAACTACTGAAATGTTTTAAATTAACACTAGATTTGATATTTCATGTAAGTAAAACCTTAGTTGAAAAAAAAAATTGTACACCGAAGTCAACCAAATAATGAGCCGCCTGATAATGACCCATCTGCAAGACACAGAAACGTAGTACTATTAATAATTCTGTGGCACAGATAATGTTCCTTACCAAAAATAAACTTCAAATCTTTAACATCTTAACTATGGCTGGCTCCGCAGTCTTGGCATTGCAGCAACGCTTTAAGATCGTAATTAACTAGGCAAATACTAATAACTGAAAAATATCTAGTACATGGTATTTGCATTGAACTTTCAACATCAATACTATCGTACCTTTATCAAGATAATGATGGTATTTAAGTTTGTATTTAGATAGAATGTACCTTCTTATTGCATTTTTTTTAGATCCTATGCCGGACTCCTACCGTCTAAAACCACACGATACTTTACAGCTGTCTACGGCCGGGAGTCCCGGGTAAGCCCTCGGAAAGCGCAACATACACATCTTACAAAAAAATCCGACAAAAATAATACTCAAATTCTGAAAGCGGAGGCTCCGATTATTATCGGCCCTACCAAGTCAGACGTGGGTGCTGACTAACTGACCAAAGATATCAGAAAACAGTTTTCTGATTTCTGTGGTGCGCACCGTATATATCTTCTTGTCTTCTATGTCACCGACTCTAATCCTTTAGCTCTTGAAGTGCATTGCATTCCAACGGATAAATCTTCGTACCAGTGCTTGTTTTTGCTTGTTTGACTATGAAATTGCTCAATAAATTACCTACAGCAATACAGGTCACAACTAAATCTTACCTACCTTAAATCTTGTTATGTTTAACGCCCGTCGCATAATTTAACGTGTAAGATAGCAGCATTAGAAGACGGAAATGGCACTCAACACACACGCATCTTTGTGTATAAATATTGTATTACGCAACTAGCATCTCCCAGAGGCATTTTCTCGTCGCTTATCCTTTACAAGGGGTAGCGCGATTTGTTCTTCATATTTTATAGGAGATCGTAAGCCGACGTCTTTTAGATGCTTCAATGGTGCCAAATACATGTTCGTATACAATTCCCATACTTATACACAACAAAAATTCCGAGAAAAATACTGAAAGTTATATGAGATAGGTAATAACTGTTGACGCGTTAATTACCGACAACTGAAAATGAAATTAATTTACTACGTATTTCAACTTCTTGACGTGTAGGTATTTCAAAGTATTAGACGTTTATTATTAACTCTGGAGGTGACACTCGCACTGCTAATCTATTGCCGTCTAGAAACGGATAGGAATAGGGTGTGACTACCAGTTACAGAAATTTACAAATCTCCCGCCAAATTATTGTAGATTGGTTGTAGTGTAGATCAACCTCACTTGCAAGCTGGTGTTTGTACATCTTCTCTTCACGGACGAAACTGGCGTAGGCCACTGTAAGGGATTGAAAAGGTCAAATCGCAGTCCATCTTGATAAAGCCAATAGTCAAATGATGTGAAACCTGGAATGGTAGATAATTATAAAGATCCCACAAGTAACAGGTGGCTGAAGTCAAATAGAAGCTAGATAGATATCTACCGTAATTCTAGACACAGATGTATTATGATGTGAGTACCAACATAATATACAAAACATAAATAACAATATTTCACGCACCACGCAGCGCGAGCACCTCGCTGAATTTAGTTTCATCGAATAGATACAAACTTTATGTTTATATCAAAAATTTTGCTAAGTTATACGGCACGTAGTAGTAAACATATAAGAAGCAATAGAATGTTGTTATATAGTTTTCGGCTAGTATTGTTTGTTATAGAATATGTTGTACATTACAGAAAGGTTTAGACTCTACTACAGCAGTGTATAAATTAATATTAGATATAGTAATAGAATACATACATCCTTTCCTAGTGTTTTACATAATATACACACACATACATACATACATATAATAACGCCTTTGTCTACGAAGAGGTAGGCAGAGGCATAGTATACGCCTTCATTTCACCTTTTAGTTTTATGTCCCGTGTAATAGGTGGTGAGAATATTGCCGTGTTGAAATGGACAGGCACAGGCCCCCGCGACCTGCATTTGAGTGTTTTACTTAGATTCTTAACAAGTTTCTGTGGGAAAGGGGTACCTAAGGCTCAACCTCACCATGGAGGCACTATGCAGGACGGGCCCGCAGCTCACCTGATGGAAAGTGATCACCGTAGCCTATGCACATTCGCAGCATCAGAGGTACTATACTCGCATTGCTGCCTGCCTCTGCAAAAACCTTCTGAGACTGCCCTTCAAAGAACTACTACCTATACTTTCGATTCTATGTCTGGAAAACAAGGCAAAAAACTTATTTTGCAAAGGAAGCCCCTGTCAACTTCTTCCCAGTAAGCTATTACTGGGAAGAAGTCGATAGGGGCTTCTTTATGAATTACATAAAAGTTGAACCTGAGATCTACTAACTGGGACCACATAGCATTGAATGGTACCGATAACACTATTGGCAATGGCAACAAATAAAATTATAAAAAAATCTGTAGAAGTTAATTAGGTAATGAGCTGATCGTTCTGTGAGTTTGCTGTAAGAAAACTCAACCATACGTTAAAATCGCCATTGTAACATTTCATTATTAAATTTTGTTTGTATAGTAACCGTGTCTACAAAAAATATAAATCAATCTTTTAACATAACAGCATATATTAAACAGATTTTCATTCATTACAGCTAGAACCATCTAGCACACAGCAGTTTTCAGACTAAAAACCCTTAAAATCGGTCCATCTTAAGAATGCAACAGAGAGCTACATCCACTGGTTAAACTTATAACATCGTTCTACCTTTTTATTTTATAAATCTTGGCAAAAACTTATGCCACAGAGACTAGATACATAAGGTTTTGAAAGCTTAAACCCCATCTCTCCGTCAACGGAGGGTAGGGCGGGAATGGATTAAGGTGCCGCATGCCGCTGTCTACAACGTGTCTTTCCCTACATGTTTGCATTATGAAACTTACATTTTGTACATAAGCTAGTATAATTTTTTAGCTTATTTTGTGAGTTGCCGCTGTGTAGAAAAATACTTCGAAATAAAAGGGACAGGCTGTTGAGAAATTTGTAGAGTCCTGAATTTGCAAAAAAACATTTTCAATTTTAAATAAGATTACTTAGGTTAAAAAATAAAAATCATTTTTAACCTGTCTAGTTCCGTAGGTACCAATTAGAATAAAAATCCAAAATTAATGTTATACATGCAAATAATAAAGAATGTTTGTTTTCAATCCAGGTTCTTTGATCCGTCACAAAACAAAATGAAAATTTAAATTTCAACGTTCATAAGGCAAGTGAGATATTTTAAGGAAAAAAGGGCTTCCCCGGGGCTCCCAACCACAGGCTGTTGGGCGTGACGTGAGGATTTTTAGTCGGTAGGAGTCGGGCATAACATCCATGAGGAATTTCCCTCACGTTAAACAAAAAAAAGTAATGCAATATGTATTATTGTATGGAAATTTTTAAAAATCATGATAATAGCTAACCTTAAAATATCTCACTTGCCATAGGAACGTTGAAATTTAAATTTTCATTTTGTTTCATCATCACTCTGTCGCTCTTTGAAGTAGTTCTTTGAAGGGCAGTCTCAGAAGGTTTTTGCAGAGGCAGGCAGCAATGCGAGTATAGTACCTCTGATGCTGCGAATGTGCATAGGCTACGGTGATCACTTTCCATCAGGTGAGCAGCAGGCCCGTCCTGCATAGTGCCTCCATGGTGAGGTTGAGCCTTAGGTACCCCTTTCCCACAGAAACTTGTTAAGAAACTAAGTAAAACACTCAAATGCAGGTCGCGGGGGCCTGTGCCTGTCCATTTCAACACGGCAATATTCTCACCACCTATTACACGGGACATAAAACTAAAAGGTGAAATGAAGGCGTATACTATGCCTCTGCCTACCTCTTCGTAGACAAAGGCGTTATTATATGTATGTATGTATGTGTGTGTATATTATGTAAAACACTAGGAAAGGATGTATGTATTCTATTACTATATCTAATATTAATTTATACACTGCTGTAGTAAAGTCTAAACCTTTCTGTAATGTACAACATATTCTATAACAAACAATACTAGCCGAAAACTATATAACAACATTCTATTGCTTCTTATATGTTTACTACTACGTGCCGTATAACTTAGCAAAATTTTTGATATAAACATAAAGTTTGTATCTATTCGATGAAACAAAATTCAGCGAGGTGCTCGCGCTGCGTGGTGCGTGAAATATTGTTATTTATGTTTTGTATATTATGTTGGTACTCACATCATAATACATCTGTGTCTAGAATTACGGTAGATATCTATCTAGCTTCTATTTGACTTCAGCCACCTGTTACTTGTGGGATCTTTATAATTATCTACCATTCCAGGTTTCACATCGTTTGACTATTGGCTTTATCAAGATGGACTGCGATTTGACCTTTTCAATCCCTTACAGTGGCCTACGCCAGTTTCGTCCGTGAAGAGAAGATGTACAAACACCAGCTTGCAAGTGAGGTTGATCTACACTACAACCAATCTACAATAATTTGGCGGGAGATTTGTAAATTTCTATAACTGGTAGTCACACCCTATTCCTATCCGTTTCTAGACGGCAATAGATTAGCAGTGCGAGTGTCACCTCCAGAGTTAATAATATAAATGCCTTTTGCCTATTTTAAATAAGTACCTAAAAATCTTTCTTTCTTTCAACTTTTCTTCGCCCGAACCAAGTTATTCAAACTATGATTTTATTGTCGAACCTTCGAAAAAATGGAACGACGTGATTATTTTAACATGAGGAAAATCCGTCATGGATGCTATGCCGGACTCTAACCGACTATAACCACACGTTCCCTACTTACTGCCTACGGTTGGGACCCTAGGGTAAGCCCTCGCAAGTATTCCTAGAATGGAACGACCTGCTAGCACTAGGTGTTTCCTCTTACAACACCGAGTTCTCCGAGCTAAGTATGAAGAGGTCTTTGATCCACCAACTTGAGCGTCACTCTGAGTAGTCTCCTAGAGCGGTACTGTACTATACCTTCTTTAGCAAAGTGTTTCCCCTGATCACTAGATATCGCGATGGCTTTACATCAGACGGGCGGCATAAAAAAAAACTTAGCAAGAAGATATCGAGTCATGATTTTGATGAGAATAAGCGTAGTTGATATATTTCATCACAGTGCGTAGTGGTAGTTAAGAAATTTCTCAGAAATAAAACAACGAACTACGTTCTCCGTTATAGCAGAATCTCTTAATCACTTTGTATTACACCCAGGGGAAAACTGCAAATGCGTTAATTCTTACACGGCCAAACATTACCCTGAACTCTTTAGTCATTGAACCCTTTTAATAAGAAGTCAGATATTTTAGCTGTATTTACGTAGATTTTAGAAACAAAAATCTTCTTTGACCTAATATGTGACCATTGTGTACTATAGTATTAAAAAGAAACGAGATTATTTTACACGGCTCTAACACTTTCTGTTTGATACGTATGAGATCACCAACGTTATTTTCTGACCTGAGATTTTAGATTGATAAACACAACCGTGACTAACAAATTAATACCAAAAGCCACCCACAGCGTATATTTCTCCAACTTCTGCTTACATTCATGCAGTCACTTCCACAGATCGACATAAGCGCATTGTCTCGTCAAAGATATCTGGACGAAACCCAGGTCCACTCACCCGCATGTGGAGATGGCGCACTTCTTGTTGCTTTCACTTACAAGGGTTTGTATCGCGCTAAAACGAATCAAGAGACCAGACGACAATCACTTAACATACCTTGGGAAGACCTCCCCGCGCACGTGGTTCCCTCCCAGCTTACAACCCCGGGTTGGCACAAATTGAGCCCGTCAACTTGAGGGCAATGAGAGTGGCCCCTAACCACTAGATGTTGCCATGGGCTTCCATTAAGTGGTCGTCTATTTGACAAGCTTAATATAAAAAGAATATTAGGTAGGTACCTCGAACACAAAAAGAATAGTCAAAATTACTCCTAGTCACCTAAACTGTCTTTAAATTCATAAGTGGTAATCGTAGATGCATCCTCGATCGCTCAAATGATAATTAAACTAATGCATATTCGCTAACCTACCTACATAATCTAATCAATATTTGACTCAGTGCACCTAACTAGCTAGGTAAATCTGTGAATTAGAATACTTGAGGAATATGGGTTGAACATACGTTGAGTGAATGTCTTCATAAAGCATCCTCGAACCCATTCAATCAAGTTTGGAATTGAAAACCTCGTTGTAAGTACGGACCTATCTTATAATAACTTACAGCCATCGCAGGGTGGCTTCGAAAATTATTCTGTGGACCAATTGTTACGAAGGAAAAAGAGTGTGAGTGTGGAAATGATTCTTATTGGGCCCAATAATTAAGACGCTAAATTAATGAAGAAATTGTACTTAATAAATAACGTTTATAAACTCACACGACCTCTACTATTCCTAATGAATTTCGGGTCTTTTTCGCGTATTCATTTGAAATTTTCTCACCTCTCGACGTTTCGACTATTATTAGGTATTGTAATAGCCGTGGTCGCGTGTAGACTGACTGTATTGAGTATATTGCAATATAGCTGAAACGTCGACAGGTAAAAAAAAAAATTACACGTACTTATAGAGACCCGAAATCTATTATCCACTAAAATGTCCGCGCTCTCTCTAGGGCAAAAAAAAACTGTCTAGTAGTGTCTACCAGGCGTATACGGCCATCTAGTATCGTTTTGTTAAAACTCGTAGTTTCTTTTTAAAAAAATATCATTAAGTTCGAGGCTTTCTTCGAACTTTACTTATAAACAAACTGTTGTGTTTTAGAGAGGACCACCCATCCCTTTATAATTACATACTGTTTATAATAAGTGTTCATCTAATATGTTATGTATGCAACACTACTCCGCAAACCGTCACCAAACACAAACACTCTACCACAGAGACATGACGTTACGCCTTATTACGCTTACAATCATGTCCAACCACAATTTAATTAAGTACGACGCTTTGCAAAGCTCCTGGCGTGACGTACAAATTCGTACAACTAAGCCGTCTTAAATAACTCAGTTTAAGCGAATAAAAGCCTTTTGCTAACTTAAATAATGAGTAATAATAATCGTAGAAAATTCTACATAACGTCTAGTTTGTTATTTGTAGACTTGGAGATTGTTTTCAGTTAACTTTGTAAGCATAGTTAGGGAGTCGAATTACTAACATTAGCTAAGTAATATCAAATTTCTAATATCAATAAACAGTCAATTATTGTACAGATAAAATTTATTTTTATGTTAGGGTACTACCGGCAGCCTGTATGACGTCAATAAAGATGTCGTGACGTCAGATGTATGTTTATTTTACCGCAAAATTTTCCCAATAATATAACTATTTGTCGGGAGGTAGAGTTATACTCTACCTCCCGACAAATAGTAGCATACTTATATGTATGAAAATTGCTCCATTGCAAATCCAAATTTACTCTTGAAAAAAAAATAATTTCTCAAAATTGTCGTGACTCGCTCTCTCGGGAGGTTCTAAAATGCAATATTGACTGAGAAGAACTCAACTGCTTTGACTCCTGAGGTACTTTAACTAGTAGCGTGATACTATTCTGCTACCCTTATTTACCCTATATTTACACAAACAGGTTATTCCTAGCTTACTTTGGATTCAGAGACGTTGTGTGACAATGTCCGTGAATATTTATTTATTAGAAAGGCATGGCCTTCTTAAATTCCAAAGAGGAATTTTTCAATTCGGGTTAGTAGTTCCTGAGTTTACCCTTAACATTTAAACTACCAACTTAATAGGTAGTAGCTATCTATAAATTCAGCTTGAAATGTATTATAATATAATTAGACCAGGATATCCTACCTAGACAGAGATTGATAGATGTTTGTGTAATAAGTAATTAATTAATTACTGAATGTTATTAGAGATAGACGCGTAAATGGCTAGAGGCAGTCTATATCATGTCGGTAATGTTGTTGACTGACACATTATTGAAGCAGCCCTTTGACAAACTAGATGAGTGAAAATAATGAGAAACGGCGCGTTTGACGATGTATAGGTTGATACATACCTATGTGTACCTATCTTGTATGATTCGATCCATACTTGTTGTTTTCTTTAGGGGAAACCGGGACTGATTCTAACAGGGTAGGTTTAGTTGTTGAGAACGATTGAGAATTTCTCTTGAGCAATTCCATATACGAAACATAACATAACATAATTTTATTTAACTCAGACATAGGTCCATAATATGTGTTAGTAACAGTGACCTTACAACTATGTTAGTTTCATATATTTGTTAGTAACAAATCACTGTTAGTCTAGGGACGTTACAAATAAAGATAAAGCAGTTTGATATTTTTGAAGTTATGTTTACAAATACTACGTACGTACATATACCAATACGCATAGACATGTAACTGGTTTGAAACACTACAGAACACTAGATGCATCAGCCACATTGTAAGTTCTATCTTTCCACTCTAACCGACTAAACCAACCAACTGTTGTACAGAATGAAACTCAATCAAGGACTTTTAGTCCAGTAAAACTAAGTGTTTTAAGGTTCAAAAGTTCCTATAATTCTAAAGTTGGTTTTTTTTTTACAGTGTGTGAGGTAGGTATATATAATGCTACTGTAGCGTTTTCTAACAGATCTGAGGTCGGGGCTAGGTATAGTTTAGGTATTTGTACGTCAATTCTATAACTGAAAGGATATTGAATTAGAGATAAAAATCTTTGCGATATGGTGTTAAGCTAATAATTGCCGATATATATTTACATTTTCTAACAATTTCACCCACGGGTTTACCCGTAAATTACAAGAAATGATTTTTAGGGCCTAGCTCAGTGACAAAAATATTACAGTCTATAAAACAAACGTATTGTAACGTGGAATTCATAAATAAATGCACGAAACTAAATTCTAACAAATTACTCCACATACTTTTTTGTTTTCATTAATCTTATCTTTTATAATCGATTACTGCTTAAATAAAATATTAGAGATATTAGAGTTTGTCGCTACTGTTCCTTAAATATCTAACAAGAATAATACAAAAAATTCTAACACATTAGTCAAGAAATATGTAATATATATGTATATAATTCAAAACGGCGCGAGAGACATCGACGCGGTGGCGCGCAGCCGTGGTACGCATGCGCAGTCGACGGTCTCTCGTCGGTTATTATTATTCGATCGATCGATTCCGATTCCACTTGAGACTGCACAATGAATATTTTTTAAATATTCACGAACATTTCACACATGAAATGATAATGTTAGTCTATTGTTTACTAATTCCTTTACGATCTCAGTTCTTCAAATTGGCACGTATAGTAGCGAAATCGACGCTGGAAAGGCTAATTGCATTAACGACCATTATATGAATTGTTCAGGAGAGGCATTTAAAGTTTCATATTTTGCAAAAAAAATCATAACTAATTAACCACTTGAGTAATCCCATTGTAAATCAGAATGGTTATTATAAAATAACGTTTACTATGAAATGTATATAAATAAAAAAATGTATGTATCCTCCTTCCTAATATATTGAGAGATAATACAATGCACAACATAATTTTGGTAAGGTAAAAATGACTTAAGTTACTGTAACATCCTCATTGCGGTTCGCTAAAGACGTTTGAATGATCAAATAGCTGTATAAAACGAACTAGATAAATGTTTTATATTCTGTTCAGCATAGTTTCACATCAAAGTAAAATGTTTTATCGGGCTGAATCAAGTCAAACGATGACAGCCAGATTATCTTATCCGGCATTAAACGTTAAGTCACTCCTAGACTTTTAGTATTATCTCCCAATATGAATGACTTATGGAAGTGATCGGTAAAATAATCTTCAAATGACATTATATTTGTATACTGATTTTTCTTAAAAATCAAGAGCGTAACTTTATGGATTATCATAAAAATAAAACTACACGATTCTGAAATGAATCCCTGTTATTAAAATGGAAAAGCTTTATTTTGTGCGTGTAACACCACACAATCGGTTTCCTCAGACTTCCCCTAAAGATGAGTATGAGTATTCCAGTAGTTTTCACGGCGTCTCACAGTGTACGCTGTAGAACAAGCCAGGTGGACAAAAGTCATTTTCAAATTTCCGAAAATAGTTAATTTCTACATGTAAACAACACCCCTAAACCCCAGATTCTGAAAACTGTTTACGTCTATCATTCCATTCTGAAGCGTCATCGCTTATCAAAGTAAGCTAATGAGGGTCAATGTATTTAAATAATTGCGTCCATTGCATTTTCGCGACACTTGCACGAACATCTTACGGTGACAGTTTGTTGTTTTGTGGAAAGTTTTAGTGATGGATTTTATATCTGAAGGTATGTTTATTATTTTATACTTATTAAATTTTTTATTGTGTCATAAAAATTAATAAAATAGGCTAGCAATGAAGACACAGAACAAACTTCTTTTCTTCTATTTTTAAAAACTTATCAAGACTGGGAATCCAATGTATCCTCTTGTATCCAGGCTAAATTTTCGATATGTTGTAGCTGGACGTCTATAGATGATTATGATATATATTATTTGTAGCACACTCGAGTACAACATTGTTTTTTTCTTTCTTTTGCAGATAAGCTTTATTCTATTGGCAAAATAGATTTTTTTGAAGAGTGGCATGTAAAACAATTAAGAAATGATCGTTTTGAGTTTATTTCATCCAAATTTGATTTCTATGACATCACTAAAGAATGTGAAAAGGAAATTAAGGTGAAATTAGCCGCCATTTCTTGGAAAATTGCTACAAAATGGTTCTTTTCAGGAGAGTCAAAAGAACGTTTCCTTAATAAAAATAAAGCGTGGCTAGAAGGCGAAGAGATGAAATTCTGCGTGCGATCGTCTCGGTCGCAACCTTCTACCTCATCTGCTGACCTTCCTCGACCCTGAAGATCTAAAAAAGTCTTTTAAGATTCGTCTTTTTAAACTAAAACGTAGAGTTTAAGATCTAGTTCAATCGCGGAGTGTTTGGGAATAAATGACTGCTGCATAGTTGCACGGTGAAGTGGACATTAAAGTGTTACTAGTGTTATAAAGGACATTGGTGAAAATCTAGCTTCTGCAAGTGCGTCCACAAGCCTACAAAAAGCAAGTGCTGTGCAAAGTGGCAGACCGCTAAGTAGTGACGAGGCCTAAGCGTATTATATTGATTCAAAATCAACAACTCACTCATATAAACAGACTAGGGAGTGGACTATGAAAGTCAGACATCAGTACGTGTTCCCATCATATTTATGATTGCATTCTTAAACAATAAAAAAAGTATTATCTTTCCGAGGAGCATATTGTTGTGACACGATCTCGAGCCGAACAAGCTAGTTAGGCTAGTTTATATAAAAGACAAAGTGATATTTTTTACTTTCTTGTATTTTAATTATTTGCATAAAATAAAATATTAATATACAATTCCTATGCATTTTCTTTAAAATATGTAATTTTTATTAACATTATTAATTAAACTTTATAAATACGAGAGTTCTTAGGTACTCAATCAAGGCAAAACGGTTCAACAGATTGATCAAATCAATTCAAATCAAATGAAATTTGATGTTGAGGTAACCGACACCCTGGATTAATATATAGGGTAAATTTTATGGCAAAAGAATACAGTATTCCCGTGGGAAGAGCGGTTTTGTCGGAAAACGGATATCTACGCAGGCGGAGCCACGGGAAACAGCTAGTAATACTACATAATTAATTGATTTATATATATAAATCCAAAACAGTGATAAAATATTTTTGTCCACCTGGCATGTTCTACAGCTGACACTGTGAGTCTGGTCAAATTCTCGTTTATTAACAGGATCGTACTATCTGACCCATCCAGATACTGGAAATTTTCTTGGTTTTTTCTTGTCGTACCCATAATCTTAGATCTGCTAATTGAAATTATTTTATACTCAGCCATAAGTTGAGACTGGTCTCCAGCAGGAGCATATCGGTCGTGAGTTGTAATCCATCACTCTTAACCAGTACTGTCAAGTACTATTCAGGCTACAATGTCCTGTAATTATCTCGTTAACTAGCCTCATATTTCCTCTTGTTAGCTTTGACTATCTCATTCCCGTTGAAAATCTCAATCTAAGATTAAACTTCTCGTTGTCATTATGCTCCTGCTGATAACGCCCTTGGTGATTTTATGAGCGATGGGAAGTTCAGTCTTAGGTTCAACCAAGCATTCATCTGGTCCCTCTGGGGCTAGATTATCTACTGTTTCGTCACCCGAAATTCCCTAGGTTCCAGGTACCCAATCTATGTACGTATACTTCGGTCTTTTCCTCCAACATGTCAAGCGACTTTCTATATTCCTTCACGATTGCTGATGT